>OX645060.1:67277881-68527881 GCA_951905685.1 Eumerus sabulonum
TTGCTTGGGTGTTCAGGATCTACCAAAGTTTCGGGCTGTTCCATATATACATTTTCTTTAAGTTCTCCGTTTAGATTAGCTGATAAAAAATCGATCTGATGGAGGATGAATTTTTTCTCTACCGCAAGAGCCAACAATAGGCGAATTGTCGAGTACCTAACGAACGGTGTGAAGGTTTCATTTTAATTTATCCCGAATTTCTGAGCAATTCCTTTGCCACCAGGCGAGCTTTATATTTCTTCGCATTTCCATCTCTGTCTCTCTTGACAGTGAAGACCCACCTACATCCGACGGGTTTCTGCCCCTTCGGCAACTCGACTAGTTCCCATGTGTTATTAGACATTAGAGACTGGTATTCGTCTCTGATTGCTTTTTTCCACTTATCACCATCATGTGAAGAGAGTGCTTCTTCAACTATTTGGGGATTATTAAATTTTTCTCCGTGACCAATAGAGTTAAGAAAATTGGACTCTCCGTTCTCATAATTTTTATATAATACCGGTTCTCATAATTTTTCTTGGTCTTCCTTTTCCAATTCTTGATGCCTCCACATCATCTTTGCTACCTGTCTCAGATGTTTGACCTTTGTGACATACTCTCTCGTTTATAGCACTTGATGTATTTCCGGGGTCACTTGTGTTTTCATTATTTTCGCCTGACGCCCGCTCATCTGCCGATTCCCGCTGTACATCAGCTTCCAGGCTCTCCCTCCCCTTGTCCTTCTGATTTGACAACTGTTCTTCCTCCGGAGCCAAATAAACGAAAACGTTGTCTTCTTTTTCCTTCCCGATGTTTTCGATGAATGAAACGTCTCTGTGTTCAATAACCCTCAATTTTGATGGATCGAATAGGCGATATGCTTTGGAAGTAGTGGAGTACCCAACCAACTTGTATTCATTTAGATTTAGATTTATTCAAAGCGATACCTGTACTTCCAAAAATGCGTAGGTGAGATATGGTTGGCTTGCGACCGCTCCAGACTTCTTCAGGTGCGGTATTTGGTAATATTTTAGTTGGAGACCTGTTCCTTAAATACACTGCCGTATTAACTGCCTCAGCCCATACATATTCTCCCAGTCCAGATTGAATCAGCATACACCTAGCCATTTCCAGAATAGTTCGATTGGCCCTTTCTGCTACACCATTCTGTTGAGGAGTATACGGTACTGACAATTGCCTTTTTATTCCACAAACCTGCAAGAATTTTGAAAAATTGTTGTTACAGTATTCAGATCCATTATCACTGCGGATGGTTTTTATGCATTTGCCGGTTTCACGCTCAACCTGTGCTTTGAATTGTTTAAAGATGCAGAATACCTGATCTTTAGTTTTGATAAAATAAACGAAAATTTTGCGCGTTTTTTCGTCGATGAACGTAACAGAATATCTTGCACAGCCTAAAGACACATTCTTCATAGGGCAGCACACATCTGAATGGATTAACTCCAAAATACATATCTTTCGACCTAAATTCAGATTCGTGGGGAACACTTCCAAACATGTTATTTATACTTCTAGCATTGAGATGTCCATATCTCTCATGCCACTTTTGAAAATTATTCGATTTCACACTTAGGCTACGCGCACAGTGATGCGAGAATGCGATGCGATGCGAGAAGCAGTTACTTGCGATAAAACTGTTCACATGTGTTCTTATGTACGTGCGCACTGTGAAGCGGTTTCGATGCGATTCTCGCAAGCTTATCGCAAACCTCTCGCAAGCTTCTCGCACACAAACTCTTCTGATCACTTTTTCAAGCGATCCTGTGCGAGTAGTATCCATTGTTGTTGTTGTTGTTCTGATGCAATTTCATTTGTTTAGAACAAAAATTGGTCCAGTTTCCTAATGTTAACAGGTTTAATTTTTCCAAAATGTGATCAAATATCTTGAACGACATTCTTGTGCATTTCAAGAATTTTCTTTCATCGTTCCTTAACTGTGGATATATAAAGGGTTTTCCAATAGGGAATTGACAACTTTGAATTCAATTTGTGAACGCACCCTTTCATTAACCATCGAATTGTCATTGTTAGTTTATTCAGTAAAGTCAACATTTTCATCATGGTAAAGTACACGAACAAGTGTACTTTCTACCGAAATTTAGAGTCGGTGACCGCAACTTTAAGAGCGTTTACTCCGATTTTCAGTTGTAATTCTCGCCCTAGTAGACAGGCAATAACAAGTCTAGTGCAAAAATTAGAGTCTACGTATTCGTTCTGTGATGTTGCCGTGTCAGTGAGACAACGAGTTGGTCGAAGTGTCGAATATATCGGTGCCGTTCGGGCGTCCGTATCAAACGATCCAAATCAGTCAATTCCACGGCTTTCTCAAGAATTGGGCGTCGCTCAGACCACATTAACGCGTATTTTTCGTAAGGATCTTGGTTTACACCCATACAGGATCAAGCTTACTCAAGAATTGAAGCCGATGAACCATTTGAAGCGACGTACGTTCTCCGATTGGGCTCTGGAGAAGATGCGCCAAGATGATGAATTTCATCCTCAGTGACGAAGCTCATTTTTGGCTCGATGGGTTCGTCAATAAGCATAATATGCGTTATTGGTCGGGTGAAAATCCACATGTGCTTCATGAATCACCACTTCATTTACAAAAATAATGATAATGATCGTCACTTACTGTGAATGGCCAGCGTTATCGCGCCATGAGTGCCGATTATTTTTGGCCCGAATTGGAAGATATAGAGCCACACAGCACACGTTCTTCTTCTTTGGTGGCGTTACAGCCCATGAAGGACCAGAGCCAAGCTTCCCTCAATCACCCATGTTGTGTGTGATTTATTTTTCACACAGTCACCGACTAGCTTTCGAACCGATCGCATCGTTCTTCTCCTGTCGTGTGCCTTTCTTTTTTGTCGCAAGTGCGCAAACCGGTATCTCCCGTTATACCACTCACTTCGAAACAATACTTAGTTTCTCCCAGTGTAGTGTTTTGCATATTCTTCCTTGCTAGTGTTTGGTTTAAGTGCAAAAATGGCCCTCGGGCCAAACAGATCGGACGGGTGTCGTTTCAGACAACTCGACCCAGATCCTGATTTTGTTTCCCTTCCATCCAAAAAACAAAGAACCCACCAGGTACCCCTTCATACGTATCCCGACCTACCGCTTATATCAAATAATAAAAACCCAAGATTCGTTGTAATTACTTCCAAAAATAATGACAAGCCTGTATCATCTCTAAGCCCTTTTCTTCTCAAAAAGGCAATAGATAATATTACCACAGAATACGAAAAAATTTCTTTGCTTCGTGACGGTACTTTACTTATTATGGCAAAATCGCAAAGAATTGCGGATAAGCTCATTAAAATTAACAACCTAGCTAATATCTGTCCAGTAGAAGTAAAACTCCATGACCGCCTCAATTCATCTAAAGGAATCGCATACGCTCCATGCCTTATTAACGTTAGCGAAACCGAAATCGTAAACGAGATGAAAAACCAAGGCGTCACAGAGGTATACAAATTTTTGAAAACCGATGACAAAGGTAAGCAAAAACCATCTGGTTTAATATTGTTTACCTTGGATCTCTTCAACCCCCCCAAAACTATCGAAATTGGTATATACAATGCACAAGTTACAGAGTATATCCCAAATCCCATGCGCTGTAAAAATTGTCAACTACTTGGACACACAACAAAACGTTGTAACAGTAATCCAAAATGTGACTCATGCAGTCTTCCCCCACACACCCCTGAAAAATGCTCGCGAATTATGTGCGCTAACTGTTCCCTCTCTCACCCTTCATCATCAAAAATCTGCCCAAGCTACAAGCAGGCCAAAGAAATTCTAACCATTAAGACCACAAACAAATGTACCATGGGAGAAGCCAAACGCATTTACAGGGATCGTAACCCCTCTCAAATTCCACCGTCATCCGAAACATTCGCTGAAAAGCTCAAACAAAATAAACCCACTCATAAAGACATACCAGAAATATTCCAAACCACGACGATCTCTCCCGAGCCGACACCTGATAACCCAATAAAACACAAACACATAGAAAATAACGAATAATTACCTCTAACCTATCCCAGTTCAAAACAAACAAAATCTGTCAACTCCAACGAATCCCACTCTCTCCCTGAAAACTCTCCAACAAAAGCTCAAACCTCTACATCCACCTACAAAATCTCTCAAACTCCAACTCAATCCCCACATATACACTCATTCTCTATTCAACAAAACACTCCTTTACTATCCAACTCTAACCTCTATACCAAAAAAAACTCCTCAAACTCTCACCAACCTGCCATATCACATCAAACAACTCTCCTTAGCAAAGATGAAAATCTAAATGAATCTCCAAAAATAAACAACAATGTCGTCATGTAATAACACACCTTATAACCAAAATACCGACTCTGCGGCTCAGAGGTTGAATCATTCAAGCTCCACCGGGAGCTTGGATGATTCAACTTCTGGATCGCGGAGTCATAACCTAATCAACAGAAATTTAGCAAACCCTATGTATTTACAACAAACACAATTCTCCCAAATAATAAACATAACCACGCCTAAACACACTCTTCCTGTTCCACACAGAAGAAGCTTGTGTACCCAGAGTACGATAAGAAATACAGCTCTCAATATTCTTCAATGGAATATGAAAGGTTATTTGAATAACTTTGATGAGCTAAATATTTTAATTAAAGAGCAAATGCCAAGCATTATATCACTTCAAGAAACACATTGTCCATATAGTTCTACTCCAATTATTCCGAAAGGCTACGTCGGTTATTTCACAAATCTCCCCAATAACACGACATCTAAGCAAGGAATAGGTTTATTGATAAAGAAAAATATCCCACATAATATCCGACCACTTAACACTAGTATTCTAGCACTGGCCCTAGAAATGCAATTTAAACAAAAAATAACCTATATCGACCTATACATCCACCCGGACCAAACTTTTTGTAAAAACGATCTTGACAACATCGTCAGTCAAACTAAATCTCCCCTGATTCTTGGAGGTGACGTCAATGCGTGGAGTACGCTTTGGGGATCCCCTATTTCAAACAAGAGAGGAAAAATTTGGGAAGACTTCCTACTTAACGCTAATTTCCTGCTTTTAAACGATGGCTCTCCAACCCTCCTTTCAACACATAGCACTCTGACCCATGTTGACATTACCTGTTGTTCATCTGATCTATTTCCAAAAATCACCTGGAAAACCTTGGATGATCTTCACAACAGCGATCATTTCCCCATTATTACCTCTGTGAAACTAGGTCAGACCCATAGAAATACTCCTCCGAGCACGAAATTCAAAACAGATATAGCTAATTGGTTAGTTTTTAGGAGAGTAGCCTCCGAGTACTTAGCGTGTAAACAATTTACACCAAACATCAACAAAGAAGCTGCATTAATTCATAAAGCTATCAGAACTGCAGCTAATTCGTCAATCCCTCAAACAGTTCCAACAAAACCATTGAAACGTACTGTCCCATGGTGGAACCAAGAACTCTCAGAGCTCCGCAAAATAAAATTGAAGGCACTGAAAGAATTCCAAAAAACTCCCACTCAAACAAACTTGATAACTTATAAAAAGTCCAATGCAAAATTCAGACGACTCCTTAAAGACAGTAAAGCTAAGAGTTTTACAGAGCTTACTGCAAGCATAAACCCCAATTCTTCTTCGACCAAAATATGGCAAAACATTCGTAAGTTTACAGGTAACTCTAACCCTCTTACCATACTAAACATCAAATCCCCGACTGAAGTTATTATAGATCCAGTACGAATCTGCGAATTTTTTGCCCAAAATTGGTCAGAATTTTCAAACGACCGACACTTTCACACTACCTTCAGAGCAAAAAAAAAATGAGGCTCTCAACTATCCCACCTACCAACCCAAAATCAACCCTATTGCTCGGCGAATTGAAGAACCCATTTCGATTATTGAATTTGAAGCATGCTTAAGCAAAGCCAAAGGTAAAACTCCTGGAAGGGATAGAATCTGTTACCCAATGCTCAAAAATTTGCCGTTAGATGTAAAAGAAAGACTTATAAGACTATACAATATTATACTCGATACCGGGGTCATTCCACAAAGTTGGAAAACCGCAACATTACTTCCCATCCCTAAGCCAACTAAGGACAAAAGTTCCATTGAAGGTTTTCGTCCAATATCTCTCATCTCCTGCTCAGCTAAGATTCTGGAGAAAATGGTTGCGAAACGTCTTCTCTGGTTTCTCGAAACAAGAAAACTGATCTCCTCGAATCAAGTAGCTTTTAAAGCCAACAAAGGATGTGTTGATGCCCACCTTCATATAGATTACTATATCTCAAAAGCCCTATCCTCGAAAAATCATGTCTCTGTACTAACGTTGGACTTCGAAAAAGCATTCGACAGAATCGGGATACATGTTGTCCTAAATAAACTAAAAATGTGGGGTATTGGAAAGAAAATATTCGGTTATGTTAAATCATTTCTAACGAACAGAAAATTATTTACCAAATCCAATAATATTTTTTCCAACGCCTATCCATTACACAATGGGATACCCCAAGGATCACCATTGTCGGTAGTTTTGTTTATAATCGCCTTCGACGACATTTCCACCATCCTAAGCAAATATAAACGTCTAGATAGTTGTTTTTACGCAGACGATATCTATATTTTAAGTAAAATAAACGATGAATGTAAACATCTCCTAAGTAATGCTATAAATGATATTCTAGAATGGTCAAATACCTCTGGCGCCAAACTATCATTAAATAAATGTAAGCTACTACATGTTTGTCGTAAACTTCAGTGTCCAGAACTTAATTTAAGTATTCATAACGTACAAATTGAAAATGTCAAAAATTTAAGCATCCTAGGACTAACTTTTAATAATCGTTATAAATGGAAACAGCATTGTTTAGATCTGAAGAAAACCCTAGCTGCGAGAGTCGATATTATTAAGTACTTAAGTAGTAAGAAAAGTCATGTACATATTAACACCATTTCTTCTATAACCAAGCTGTTAGTTCTAAGTAAAATTGATTATGGACTTTATATTTATGGCAATTGCCCGAAATCAGTTCTTAAAATATTAAAGCCAACCTACCACCAAGCGGCAAGAAGAAGCGTTAATGCTTTTCCTACAACACCAATCAAAAATATCCTCGCCGAAGCAGGACTCCCGACTTTGGAGCAACGAATTAGCGAACTAGCTGCTAAGCTAGTCTTCTCCAAAAACTCGATTGTCGATAATGACATTCACCAATCCGTAGGACACAAACGTAAAAAACGGATCCCGTCGGCAATAAGCATCGTCCTCAATAACACTCAGCAAATGGATCTTCCAATCAAAAGGACACGCAGCACTACCGCATCTTTCCCCCCATGGCACATAAAATCTGAGTCCTTCATAATGACCCTAGCACAATATGCGAAAACAAACACCAGCAACGTATTATACTGCTCATTATTCTCAAGTATCTCATCTGAACTCAAAAATAAAGGATGGACATTTATTTTCACTGATGGATCAAAATCGCAGCATAATACCACGTTTGCTGTCACACTTGAAGATGGATATATATTGAGCATTGGTACCCTCCCCGAATTCTCCTCAATATTTACGGCAGAAGCCTTTGCCATCCTACAAGCGACCAAGACAACAACAAATTGCAGAGGTAAATTTGTTATATGCTCCGACAGTATATCAGTCTTGAAAGCAATTAGCAATCCAAACAACAATTCCCGCCTAATATCTGAAATAAGAAATAAAATGATGATGATGCCAAACAAAATAAAATTGATGTGGACTCCTGGCCATGTTAATATCCGTGGAAATGAGGCAGCTGACATTGCTGCGAACCGCGCAAGGGAAGCACCAGTATATAAATTTAATATATTCACCAAACAGGACCTTAAGAAAAACATACATAAAAGGTTAATAATCAAACAACAAATTGACTGGAGCCTATACCACCATCATTATAAAAAAGTTAACGTCGATAAATCCCACCCACAATATCCTACAAATGTATCAAAAATGAAAATTTCTAACTTCATCCGACTAAGACTTGGCCATACTGCAGTTACACACCAGCACCTACTATCAAAAAACAATCCTCCAATCTGCACTACTTGCAACGTAGCCCTTGATATCACCCATTTATTAGAACATTGCAAATTATCTAAACCCATCGTAAAATCTATTTTTCAAAATGTATCAATATATGATGTACTGAAAAACCCAAGTCCCTTAAATATCGAAAACGTCAACAAATTTGTCTCTCATCTAAGTTTAAATCTTTAATTGTTGCTAATCAGAGCCAATAGTCTCCGCAGCTAGGCTCTTTAATCTCATATTACCTTGTAATTTTAATTACTTGTTAATAAACGATAATAATAATAATATTTTTCACATAGGTGAAAGGGACCTACAGTTTAATGCCGATTCCGAGCGGCGTGAGTTTAGAAGCTTTTTCATGGCAAGTATACTACGGGGGGTTTTGCCAGTACCCCGTCGAGGAGGGACGCCGCGAAATAAACATTCGATGGCGTTGGTGTTATCGGGATCCGAACTCGCTCATCGTGCGTCAGAGTCCACACACTAACCACTGCGCCACGGCACCCTCACACAGTACACGTTACAATCGATTTATTGAAGAGTAAGTTTGATGAGCGTGTTATCTCAAGAAATGGGCCAGTCGAATGGCCGCCTCGTTCGTGCGATTTAACGCCTCTAGACTATTTTCTTTGGGGCTACGTTAAGTCATTAGTTTATGCCAACAAGCCGACGACGTTGGAAGAGCTCAGAACCGATGTGTGGCCCAGTCATAGAAAATTGGGTCCAACGAATCGACCGCTGCAAACGTGCCCGCGGTGGCCATATAAGCGAAGTCGAGTTCCATTCATAAACGTTTTGATTGAACTTCAAGCCGATAGTAAAGTTTTTGAAATATCTCAAATGGTTTGAGTTTGATGTAAAAAAAAAATGGTCAAGTCCTTATTGGAAAACCCGATAAATACATATAAACTTTCATTTAAAAATTCTTCGCATGATGAATACATCGCAACAGAATAGTACATAGCAGCTTTCACTTTGCGCACCATATCGCATCTCGCATCGCTTCTCGTATCGCTTCCTGAATCGCATCTCGCATCGCATCGCATCTCGCATCACTGTGCGCGCAGCCTTAGTGAATACAATTTCTGTATTTGATTGTTGTGATTATAAATAAACAAATCACGTTGCATGCTCGCGACTAACACAATTTTGCTATTTTGTCTGATTGTAACACTGTACTTCGTGAACTCAATTGTCAATCCATTTTCTATTATTTTGCTTACGGATAGGAAACTAGCGTTTAATTTAGGAACATACATATAAGACTTTTTGTAACCTCACTTCGCACGTACTTGTGAAGAGAACAACAGTTGCGGTTGCAGTTATATGGTTGTTGCGGGCACGCTTAAATTTTTCTATGCTCTCTCATGTAAGTAAATAAGCTTTCATCGCAGCATATATGAGACGTTGCCCCGCTGTCAATACACCAATGGTGCGAACCAATGATCTTGTTGTGGGAGGCTGAAAGCATAGAGAAAGAAGCTACCTGTGTTTTATTGGAATGAGATTTTTTTGGCTGTCGACAATTAGCGGCAAAATGCCCTCTTATAGCACTTCCCAACTGGCTTATTTCCGTATTTTTTATGTTGTTTAGGTTGTGCAAAATATGCTTGTTGTTGAAAAACATCTTCCGGAATGCACAGTGTGTCACCCTTATCCATACGTCGATCCCCTTCTTCTAGAAGCTTAATTTTTAAAGAGTTCAATTCATCACGAGATTCCATCGCTACAACAAAATTATCGAATGACTTTGGTAGGCTCGACAATAAAATGATCAGATCACTAATAATTCCTCGTTAATGGCAACGTCGATTTCAATGAGCTGTTCAACGATGTTGGAAAAACGATAAATATGTATATGCAGACATACTCTCACCTTCTGCTAGTTGTATACGTAACAACTGTTACGTTAGGTTAATTTTTCTAGCTGGACCACGTGGTTGAAAAATTTCTTTGAGTTTGTACCATGCAGATTTTGATGTTGCACAATACTTAACGTGATTGATTAGAGATGGCTTGATGTTTAGGATAATTGCGGCGAGCGCTTTTCCTTCTTTAGTTTCCCACGAGAGTTTCTCAGCCGGCGTTGTGTTTTGTGCTTTAACATTTTCTCCGGAGACATACGGCCAAAAATCCAAGAAAATCAGCACACTTTTCATTTGGATGGACCAACCAGTGTAATTCGAGTCATCCAGTTTCTCGATTTGATGAAGAGACGAACTCATTTTACAATATTTATGCTTTTAAACACTTTTAATTCAATTTATTCCACGACACACGTGGATACCTGGGCCCATAACCTATTTGAGCAGATAATTCAAATGAAACACACTCGTTGAGTTCGAGAGTTTATTGAGAACAGAACAGGTTCATTCAGTTTAGTGTTATGTAATGTAATGTATAAAGTAGTAGAATTGTATTCGAATAACAAACTGGGATCTATAAAGTACATTACACATGAATATAGGGTATGCATTGAATTAATTCTTCATTTAGAGTAAATCAATCGCAACAAGTATTTTCTTTTTTTCTTTTAACGTCTCTAAAGCAATTTGCTCCATTTGAAGATTGTGCCTTTTGTTCTCTTCTAGAATGCTCTTGTTTGTTTCGGTGAGATATTCTAGGGCTCGATCAATTTTCTTCGCTGCAGATAGAAGATTATCTGCGTGATCTGCATTTTTCCCTCACAGCTTCACAGCTATTCACCTGCGTTACAGCGACATCCTTTTTATTCTTATCACCTGCAATAAGATCCGGATTAACGGTTCGATTCTAAACCGTGTTTTTATTAGCATTATCTGAAACGCTGGGAAGTTCTACATCAGAACCTTCTATTTACCGAGACCGTTTCGTTTCAGGCTCGATATCCGTCGGTGTTTCACGCTGGGGAAGTCCAAAAAACGCACTCCAACTCCGTCTACTGTTTACTTCAGACTTGTGAGGGTAATAATGTCTTCGTCGTCCGGAGTAAATGAGTGGATTTTGTTTGGCCACCCGTAGCCTGAAGTCCCATTTATTGTGGGACAATTTCCTTTTCAAATGTGATTTATAATCACTCCTGATCTTAAAGAATTTGCACATGTACGATAGAAAAGATGTATATTCTACTTACTTTTCCACTCGCCGACGTCCTTCATTGGAGGTCCGAGAAACCCGTCTTTCGTTTTTTCCCAAAAGTTTCGGGTCTCCCCCGGCAATCTTTTGGACTGGTTTTTGACTATGTCCGGATTTGTTTTCATTTCTCCTATTAAAAATGAAAACTGCTCCCTGTTAGTTATTTTTTTTCCTATAGAAAAATTAAATTCTTGAAAAAAAACTGCCAAAAATATTTTTAAATTACTTTCATGGTTTAAAAAATAGTTTGGCGCGATTGAAAAGCAGCGGGCATAATATGACGTTTAAATTCGTTGCGAGCGATTAGTGGAATCCCATTTTACATTACCGACCGTGAAAGATTCACGGTCGATTAGGAAGTTAATTTCAATGACGTTATTGATTCCTCCCGACGACGGGTATAGAAATATGGGCCACATTCTTGATATGATTCGTTACTTCTTTTTTAACATTGCTCAGTTGTCGGCGAACTTCTTTACTGTTTAAAGTTTTGACGAATTCGGAAACTAATGCATTTTTAATATCTATCCAGGAATAAATATTAGTACATTCGAAATTCATAAAAAGTTTTGCTGAGCCTCTAAGTAACTTTTTGGCGTATACTACTCTTTGTGGATTAGTCCACGGACAAAGTTCTGTAGTTTCTTGCAAATCCCGTTTCCATTTTTTAACATTCTGCTTGCCGTCTCCTCTGAAAGTCTCTAGTGCATCTTCAAAGATAAAACTCGTTGATTTGACCGATGGTATGTAGGTTAGGCTAATGTGGTAGGCAAAATTCAAATTTCTCAAAATTCTTCCGATACGACACTTATACTGCTACAAAGTCCTTAAAATATTTTTTCTGAGATCTGGATATACTGCCGCCAGACTATATGGTAACTACAATTTACGTGTCAACAACAGCAATTTTTTACAGGTTCCTTATATCAATAAAGATGTTTATTCTCGATCTTATTTTGTAACTGCTTGCCGTCTATTTAATAAACTACCAACAAATATTAGATGCGAAAGAAAAGTTTCCACATTTTTAAAATATACGCGAATGTGGCTTTTTTCTTTGAATAATTATGAAATAGAAAACCTATTCACTACAGTGGCCTAACATCTATCGTATGAATATTTCAATGCACATGAATATATACAATGCTTTATAATTAAAAATATTTCCTCTTTTGCCTAACCCCACCATCTTATTCATTGTTATTGAGTACTAATGGTGCATCCGCCACTTGTCCTTCCGACAACAGAATGTACCTAATTATTTCATGCAAAAACCATTGTCACACGTAGGCCGAAGTCGGCCCATTATGATACCACCTGGATCAAGTTACCCTGATCCGCTACCTGAGAACCAACCGGTGCTTCTAATGAAGCGATGGAGTTGAGCTATCTTTTGGTTTGCTAGCTCACTTAGATTGTCAAGGAAGGGCGCGCCGAGGTAGATCCTCCCGCGATTCGATAAAGAGGGACATGAGCAGAGGAGGTGGTGTATTGATTCCTCCTCCTCCTCATCCATGTAGCCGCGACAGAAGTCATTGGAGGGTAGCCCTAGTCTGGCGGCGTGTTTTCCGATGATGCAGTGACCTGTAATGACACTCACTAGAGTATTTAAAGTTGCCCTTTTGGTTGCCATTAGGTCCCTGGTTCGTCCTAGGCTTAACTTAGGCCACAATTGTTTGGTGATAAAGCCAATATTGCTCTCATTCCATTGGAGGTTGGTCTCCTCTATGGTTTGATGCTTTATCATGTGCTTTACCGTACTTCTTGGTGTATTTATGTACCCGAGGGTAGGTAGGCTGAGTGTGCTTGACCCTAGAGAGTTAGAGAGGGTACGGGGGTGGGACAAAGTCGCCTGATCCCTGCGGCCACGAGTGGGCCTATTGTGATGTCCCCCACTTACAGTTCACTCAAAAATCCTGAATTCGTGATAAAACTTAGTAAAGCATGAGGAGTTGTTTCGTTCTACTGAGAGGTGTAGTTGGGAGGAGCAACTTGGCTTTCGTTTGTAACCAGTAGTGATCCGTCGTGTTCCTTAACCATTTGTTTATGCAGCATTTGGTGGTGCTGATGGGTATGCCGCAGAAAGGCTGTGGCATCATAAATGGTGATGTAGAGCCTTTCCTTGCTAGTAGGTCCGCCTTTTCGTTGCCTGTATGGCCGCTGTGTCCAGGTATCGAAATGAGATGAACTCTGTTTGTGCTGGCCAGCTGGTGAAGTAGCTGTAGCATAGCTCTTTAGGGCCAGAAGTGCAGCCTTGCTGCCAGAGAGAATGTAAATGTTTTTGTTAAGTATATTTCTGTTTATATTTTCTCTGAGCCAGAGTTCTATAGCAAATATCTCTGCTTGAAAAACGGAGTTGTATCCGTCCATGCTGACGTAGATGCATGTGCCTGTAGTTGCTCCGCATACTCCAGCCCCAACGCCTTCGTTCGTTTTGGAGCCATCTGTGTACCACACGTAGGATCCACGATTGAAGGAGGGTCTATCCTGTTCCCAGTTTTGTCGGTTGGGGTATGTGACCTTGTAGTTTTGGCTGAAGTTGTATCTGGGGAGACAGTTGTCTGTAAGAGATATCTTTAGGATTTCATGCCTGTTTATTTCGGTAAGGATATCAGGGTGAAAGAGCCTACGGTTAGAGTCATCCTCCACGATCAGTCTATGGGCGAAGACCATTACTTCTTCTTCAGTTGGAGATGAAGAGGTGGCAGGTCTGTGATGACTTCTAGTGCTGCTGTGGGGGCTGTTCTCATGGCCCCGGTGATACAGATGCAAGCTAGTCTTTGCAGTTTGTTTAGCTTGGCTTGCACTGATACTTGTTTTGTTTTGTGTCACCAGACGGGCGCAGCATATGTGAGAATTGGTCTGGTGATTGCTGCATATAGCCAGCGGGACATTTTGGGGCTTGTGCCTCAATTTTCGCCAGTGAGACTTTTGCTGGTCCATAATGAGATCCTGGCTTTCTCTATGGTCTTTGTAATGTGAGAGTTCCAAGTGAGCTTTTCGTCTAGAGTTATCCCTAGATATTTGACTTCTTTTGAGAACTCTATCGCTTCACCAAAGAGGGTAGGTTTGGTAAGTTTGTGCTTATTCCTCCTTTTGGTGAAGGCGACTATAGTGCTTTTGCCAGGGTTGACCTTTAGTGCAACCTTTGTGCACCAGTTTGCAACAAGGTTTAGTGCCCGTTGGAGGAGTTCCGAGACTGTGTTTTTTTGAATTTGCCTCTAACCAGGATCACTATGTCATCAGCATAGCCTTGGACATAGAAACCATTGTTGCTGAGTATGTTAATCAGTTCATTTACCACGATGGACCACAGGAGAGGTGAGAGAACCCCCCTTGAGGGCATCCTTTCGCGGCATTTACACTGATTTTATCATTGCCTAGTGAGGTGTTTATTTTCCTATTGCTAAGCATGTGTTGGATCCTATTGCATGTGGTGTTATCCACCCCTGTGCTGAGGAGGCAACGTTTTATTTGAGTGTTGTCGGTGTTTTCGAAAGCATCCTCAATATCGAGAAAGCAACATATCGCAATTTCTTTGTCGCTCAGAGATTTGTTGATCCGAGCTGTTAGCTCCTGAAGAGCATGCGTGGTCAATTTCCCAGGCTGGTAGGCATATTGGTTTTTGTGAAGTGGTGATATTTTCAGGGCGACGTCCCTGATATGCCTATCCAGAATTTTTTCCATATTTTTTAGGAAGAAAGACGTAAGGCTTATAGGTCTGTAGGACTTAGGCAGGTCTGTGGGTCTACGGCCTACTTTGGGAATGAATTTTACCTTTACCTCTGTCCAGCTCGTTGGTATGTATCCCCATGCATAGTTGGTTCTAAAGATGTTGAAAAGCTAATGGGGCTAATTTGCGCACTTCCTTTCTGAAGGAGGGCTGGGAAGATGCCATCCTCCCCCGGGGATTTCCCTCGTGGAAAATTTTTCGTGCTCTCTTTCAGACCTCCCTGTTGGGTCTAGTTGCCCTGATCTGCGGAGGTATGTTAGAGAGATTAGAGGGAATGATGTTGGAGTCTGGGAAGTGCGTACTGGTTAAAATTGTTAGTACTTCTGTACCATTCTCCGCGTAAGTGCCATATGCTCTCCCCAACAGTCCAATTTGGTTAGTGTGCTCTTTGGCGAGAGCTCTGTGGATGCGAGCGCTGCTCTGTATGTCTGATAGACTACTGCAGAACTTTTTCCATGAGTCTCTTTTGGCTTTTGGTGCTTGACCCTAACTTTGTGTCCGGGAACCCACAGTATTTTAATATTAAACTGTTCAGCCATCTCATCTAGAGATAGGAGACAGTTAAGAGATGTCTTCGATTTGTGGGTTACCGCTGCCAGGGACTTTATCGCAGCTTGGCTGTCCGTGCAAATGATAATATCCTTAGCAGATATTACATTGATCCTGAGCCATGCAAGGGCCTCTGTTATCGCTGTTTATTCTGCCTGATACATACTGCAGTAATTTGGCAGTCTGAAAGATAGGTTGAGGTTAAGTTCCTTGGAGAAGACCGCACTACTTACACCCGACTCCATCTTAGAGCCATCGGTATAGAGGAAGATCGAGTCCTTTGGTATTACTTTTCCTTCAGCCCATTCCTCCCTTGACCGATGGTAACACTAGAACAAACGTCTTCAGATCCCATCACATGTTCGTTCACATCACTTTCGTTATCTTCGCCATCTCGTCGAAGAGCATCTTTCAAACGTGGACTACCTGATGTTTCCGACTTCAAGGCACGAAGTTTGTCTTTCAACTCGCTAACTGCCAACACATCCAAATCGCCATTGTCTTCTTCTTCGGATTCATCCTCTTCTTTCCTCAGATGCATTCGCAACCGCTCACGTTGTTCAGATTTGCTTTCTGTCCTTGGTAGATTCAATTTAGTGAGTTCATCTTGAATTTCCTTCTTAGATAATTCGTCGACATCTATGCGTACGTTTTCACACGCACTATTTTGGCAACTCATTTCAGTTCTTATTTAATTTAAATAAACTTCAGATGAGACAAATATTCAACTAACTCCCGTCACAGACTGATTGCAAGTGTGCCTTTTTAATTTCGAATAACAACTGCGCTGCTGATAGTATACTCGTCTCGTCGTCAATTTTGTTTATAACCGTTAGATACACACAGCCACACTTATGCTGCTATCTCACCGTTGTCGATGATCATATCAGATCCTTATGTGTTTTTTCTGTCTTGTGTCCTCCTTTATGTAGATAATTTTAGTTTAGTTGACTATTTATTTGACAGAAATCAAAGTATTGTAACAATAGGTAATTCTTAGTCTATATGGTTTAGCTTAGGCCGTCTACCAGATTGACATTTAAAATATACATTTTTTTTAAAAGTTTTCTTCCATAATGCATTTTCTATAACGAAGTGCGCTTGTTGTGTATTTGTGCAATAGGTCCCAGCCTCGGTCACCGTTTAAGATGTCTATCACTTCTTCAAGCGAAAGAGCCTGCGCTCCAACGAATTTGCATCTAAATTCCTTGAGAATGGGGCATATAGCGATGAAGTGGAATATGTTCTCTCGTTCTTGGAGGTTGCAAAGGTTACACAAAAGAGGTAGTTCTGGGCGGTGCGGTCTAAAGTTTAAACTTATCAGCTCGCCTCTGATTTTAAAGATGTTGCTTATCATATCTGTTGAGTAGCCTGCCATGAAATACGTTCTGTCTCCTAAACTGTAGTTCAATTTGCTGTAGTATGCCCTGTATTGCGATGACTGGGCTTTATCCACAAATTGCTTGTAGATTTTATGCCCTGTTTTCTCCAAAAGTGCGTAGAACTTAGGTGGGTCTGCTGATCATTTGGCATAACTGTAAGGTTAAAGTCACAATGCGCTGCTAGGTTTTTCCATTCTTGGACACATTTTCCTCCATGAAGCAGCATTTCGGAAAGCACTAGCTTTGGTAACCTTTCTTGATTCATTCCCATGACTCTTACCACATAGTCAAAATGGAGTTTGAGGGTTTCCAAAAATAGGGGCGCTACTCCAGTTTCCAGGTGAAGCATGTAGTTGGGCGAAGCACTCGGTAGTTTTAGAACTCGTTTGAGAAAGTAGCGAAGAAATTTTTCGACTGCTTCAAATGAAGAATATCCCCATACTTGTGCAGCGTAAAAGAGGATGGATACTGCGGTGGCACGAAATATTTTCTGTTTCGAGTAGTGGCTGATGTTTTTATTGTTGGTACAACTACCCCAAACGGAACATATAGCTCTTTTCGCTTCTGCTATTTTACATTGCAGGTGTTTGTTCATATTCAAATTAGGCGTAATTAAGACACCAAGATACTTATATTCCCTCACAATTTCAATAAGCTCGCCCTGGAACTTCCACTTTTCACTCCGGGAGTATCTACCTCCACCATCTCTGAATATCATCATCTTTGATTTCGCTAAGTTGACCGTGAGATTTGAAGTTTTGCAGTATTCATCCAGCCTGTTTATCATTAACTGCATTGAGTCCACCGACTCCGCGAGGAAAACAATGTCATCTGCAAACAAAAGAGCTGGTATCTTGACTTGATTTAACTCGATCCCACCTCTAACGTGTTCAGCTATATCATTTATATACAGGATGAATAAAAGCGTACTCAGCACGCATCCCTGCTTCACCCCCATTGTTGTACTAAACTCCTCCGACAGATTGTTTCCATCCCAAACACAAGCTACGTTATTTTTGTACATGGCTCTCAATACATTAATCACCTTGGTTGAGATTCCATACATGTAAAGTTTATAAAAAAGCGCTTCACGAGGTATAGAGTCAAAAGCCGCGCGAAAGTCAACGAAAAAGGCATAAAGCTTCTTATGCTTTCTCTTGTAGGTTTCCGCTATGTTCACAAGCACAAATATTTGATCTATAGTTGAGTGGTTTTGCCGGAAACCCGCCTGGAATTTATGTAAGATCTTCTTGTTTTCTACCCACTGTGTAATTTTATTAAATAGAACACCAGCAAACAACTTGGTTGACGTATTTAAAAAGGATATTCCTCGGTAATTGGCTGGATTGTTGAAGTCTCCTTTTTTGTGCAAGGGATAAATTATCGAGTTTTGGAAACATTGTGGAACATCGGCTGTTTTGTAAATTCGGTTAAACTCCTGAGTAAGGACTGAAAGAAATTCGGGCGTGCAGTTTTTATAAAATTCGAAAGGAATCCGGTCGGTTCCAGGGGCTTTATTTTTCTTGGAGTTCTCAATGACCATTTTAATTTCAGCTTCAGTAAAATCCATATCAAGAAATTCATCAACATACATAGGGACTGCGTAATGGAAAGGTGATGCTATTTGCTCTGCATTGAGGAGGGTTTCGAAGTGTTCTTTTAGCTGTTCAGCTTGAAGACATGGGGCGATTGCATTTCTTTTCCCAATTATTACTTTAGCTGCTTTCCTGAAATCTGTTGATGTTCTTGCTCTGTTTAGTAGGGTTATGTTATGATTGTCAAAAGCTAGCTTTTTAGCACGGCAGATGATTTTGAAATTTTTATTTGCCTCTGAGTAAAGAATTTTGAATAAATTGTTGTCGGTCTTCCTTAATAGCCTGAGAAAAGCAAAAGACATGTCCCTAGCCCGCATACATTCGTTGTCAAACCATTTTTGCTTGCTCCTTTTGTTGCTTGGTCTAGAAAGTGGGTTCGGTGGGGCGGCTTTCCTGACTACCATTGCTAGGTTCTCCATTCGTGGTGGTATAGCAGCTTCTCTTAATTTTGCGAGTTCTATATTAAGTTTAGCTTTATATAGTTCCTGCAGTTCTTCTTTCCATCGTAGCATGGGTAATAGTTCAAGTGGGGTATTATTTGCTGCAGTCGCATTACCGTTAACATTAAACGTAGCTTCCAACGGCATGTGGTCTGAAAACGTTTTCATTCCCGCTCGAAAGTACTTGTTCCAACCTCCCGATATAAAACCGTAATCTATGACTGAGCATGCAGAACCCCGCAAAAAAGTAAATTCGCCTTTGCTGTCCCCCTCGCTGCTTCCATTTAAAACTTCGCAGTCCCAAGCATCTGCTAGTTCTAGAAGTTTCACGCCTTTTGCATCGCAAATTACGTCTTTAGAGCTACGCTTCCTAAACATAGAAGACGAACTGGGTGCATTCAGGAAGTTATTTTGGGACAAACCTATTCTGGCATTAAAGTCGAAGCTAGGTTTATTAGTACGTCCCTTAATTTATCAAAATCACGTAGCCAGTGGTTGCAATTTAAATATATTGGGACTATATACAAGGAGTTGGCATCCATCTTAAGTTTTACACATGCTTCTTCTAACCTCTTAAATTCTAAAGATACTTCTTCCGATAACCAAATATTTCACCACCGCTCGCCCTTCCAAACATGCTTGATTTTACCGCGGGCACGCATTCCAGCTCGTAATCGTTAAAAATGTTCTTAAGTCTAAGTTTTTCATAGCTTACTAAATGTGTTCCGAATAATAAAAATACATCAAATTGCTTTATATAATTAAAAAACTCCAAAAAAATAAGTTTACTACTCAATCCTGCTACATTATAACTTTAAATTTTTAAATCACGTAATTTGTCGTTGTTCAGATAGACGGGTAACCCTCAGTTGGACGTTTTATTTAAACATCTACTTGTGCATGCACCCAAATCTTGTATAGCGGCTACTTTGTTTCTAGTGGCGCTTGCTCTATTACTGAACGATGGTTTATTTGAACTGTCAGTCCCAAACAACGATGACATTTCATTCAAGTTGTTTACATTCTGTACCCCGTTTATTGGATTTAATAAATATGCGGGAATTTCACCAAATATGTCTTTTAATTTTTTTGTTCCATCTTCGTTGCCATACTGCAGTCCCTCCGATAGATCCCAGGTGAAAATTTTGTCGGCAACGCATAGTTTATCGTCTCTGAGTTTAATATTCGATTCCGGATGCTTTGTGCGCAGGAATTTCATTAGGGGTAGTAGTTTAGCCTTTCGCGTACATTGTACGGCAAGTCCTTGCGTATATTGATTTTAGTGTTTTTTAATTTGTTCGCATTCTTAAGCACCTCAATAGCGGAGTTTCTGGACTTCATTTTGACTACCAAAGTTGCAGTACGCTGACCTTGCTTGCTACTAGTGTATGCCGTTTCTATGTCGGTTTCTGCATTGTCTTTGCCCAGCAATCCTGCGCAAACGGACTTAGCTTTCTCTACTATATCAGCGTTTGGATCAGCCGGAAGGTGCACGACAACGTTGGCTTCAGTGCTTTTCTGCATTAGTTTATCAACCTGCGCTTCAAGGAGTTTGTTACGAACTTCTAAGTGCAAAACTTTTTCCGAAATCTTGTTTGCTTGCAGTCTTGTCAGTCTATAGGTCTATAGTTCAAATTCGTTCGTAGCCAAGAAAAAGTAATTCCTATACGGACAAAAAGTATGCAACGCAGTTGTGAATGAAAGTGACCAGACGTTCTGCTGCAGGCATAACACTCACAGGATATGGTCAACTGAAATTCATCCTCTGCGTATGCAATACTAAAGTGCTCGAACGAATTACTGCGGTCTATAACCAACTCGGAATTGGTCGGCTCTCGTCCTATCTAGGACAACCACCCCTGAGAGTAGTGAACGAACATCAACGACCCAAACCACTGCACTCCGTTCAGTTTGTGTGTCTAAAACACATCATAAGAGAATATAAAAACTCTTGAACCTGCGCGAGTCTCTAAAAAAAAAAAAAAAAAATTGTGACACAAAAAAAAAATACAGACTGGGGTTCTAGAATCAAAAACAAAAAGGGCTCCACATTACTAACTAACTTAATAAATATTACGTATTTACAATTATCAGTAATTTTGAATTTAAATACAATTTTTTGGCGCTCCTTAGTAGTTGGTGTCTTGTCATGTTGATAAACGGCGTTGGCGATTCATTTAATATCTTTGGTACCATAGCCTCGTAGGTTCTTTGTCCATATTTATTCCAGGATCTTGGAATGTCGTAGCGTCGTAGCTGAAATTACCTCAAGTTTGTAGATATTTTCAATGTTTAGCATTCTTATGTCTTCATCCATTGGGGTCTGTTGATAGCTGTATGCCTCTTGGGATCCTCGTATATTCTTTTGTATACTTCTCACTAAGGAGAGGAGGTTTGTCGTTTGCGGGGCTTGCCCCTATGCAAGCACTCCATACCTCAGATGAGATTCGACAAGACCAAAATAACATTGGTGTAAAACGGATGGTGGACAAAAGTTGCTCAGGTGGTAGAGAGCATATGCGGATTGGCGTAACTTCTTAATTAGGTGTTCTATTTGATAGCTCCACTTAAAATTGTAGTTCACAATAGCGCGAAGGTATTTGTAAACTGATACGCTTTCTGTCTTGTCGCATTCGTCATTATCCTGTAATTTCAGGTAGTTACCTGACATATGTAGGCACATTCGATCATGTAATTTCAGTGATATTGATGGTTTTCGTTGTTAAAGACAGCGGAGCGAGATAAAAGAAAACACGTCCGTTTTATTAGAAAGGTAGAACAAGAAGAATTTATTTTAAAAAAACATTTGACAGTTCAAACATTCGTTTTTTATAGCCTACTTACATTTTCATTTGTTTTAACACTTTCCCTAAATGAAAATTCTATTTACATTTTATTCGGTAGCAAAATGATTGTTTTTTTGTTTTTTTTTTTTTTTAAAGAACATGGTTTAATATTCGGGCATGAATGCCACCGTGAAATTCTAAAGAAAAAAACTTTACGTTGATGAACTAAAAAATTGTTTGCGGCCAAGGAAAGTATTGCAAGTAAAAACGTTAAATTAATTTAGACCAAGGCGTTTAGTAAAATTGACTGTTTGTTGCTGATGACCGCTTTAGTCAGAATATCTGCTAACATTTCATCCGATTGCAGATATTTGATTTCAATTTTACCGCTCTCAATCTTCTCACGGATAAATTTGGATTTGATTTCGATATGCTTTGTCCGCGATGAGTAAGCACAATTAGAAGCCAGTTGAATCGCACCTTGGTTTGGAGCCTTTTCAACCATATCGATTCTTGAATTGCTGCGACCACCGCCATAAATTCAGCTTCCGTTGTCGACAACGCTATGGTTGGTTGCCGTTTCGTACACCATGATACTGCAGCACCCTGTGCAGTAAATACATAACCCGTCGTTGATTTTCGTTCATCTAAATCGCTGGCCCAGTCTGCGTCACAGAAACTTATAATTTCGCTCGATGATTTGTGGTAAACCAGTTTCTTTTCGATGGTTCCTTTGAGGTAGCGAAGGACGCGCTTTATCGCCCCCCAATGTGAGGGCATGGGCTCGGACATACAGGGTAAAGTTGTTGATTGCTCTCAACCTGGCGAGATGCCAGCAACGATCCCTGTTTAAATGCCCGGGTCAAGTTGACATACGGCCTCCTCGCGGCGCCCTCTGGATAGCCTCTTCAACAACCGTTGGGAGGTGAACAAACGTATGCAGCGAAAAAAAACCCCGACCAGAATGGCGGTTGTGCGGCGGGCTAACAATCCGCCCACGTAAAAAAATCCAAGTTATGAATGAGCAAGATGCCTCGGATACACGGACGGATACTCGACGACGACAACGCACGAAAAAGGAACACGATTTGCGAGTATGCTCCTGGAATGTCAGAACCCTGTACACTCCCGGAGCTGCTCATAAACTAGAAGGAATCCTCACGCAGTACAAGGCGGATATTACTGCGGTCCAGGAAATACGCTGGATAGGAAACGGTATGATTAGGAAGAAAAATTGCGACATTTATTACAGCTGTCACAAAAGGTTGCACTTACTGGGATGCGGATTTGTCGTGGGAAAGCGGTTAAGGTCGAAGGTCATCGACTTTAAACCTATAAGTGATCGCCTGGCTGTGATCCGCATCAGAGGCAGATTTTATAACATCAGCCTTATATGTGCACACGCCCCTACCGACGAGGCTGAAGACCCTATCAAGGAGGACTTCTATGACCTCCTGGACAACGCCTATGGAGCTTGTCCGGAGTACGATGTAAAAATCGTGCTTGGGGACTTCAACGCCAAAATCGGAAAGGAAAACACCCTTGGCGGAGTGATCGGAAAGCACAGCCTCCACGATACAACAACAGATAACGGCTTCCGACTCGCTGACTTTGCGACAGCTCGTAATGCGGTGATAAGTAGCACAAGATTCCCTCGCAAGCGAATCCACACAGCAACCTGGCGATCTCCGGACGGTCGAACCGCCAACCAAATCGACCATGTGCTCATTGACGCAAGGCACGCGTCAAACATCCTGGATGTGCGAACATTCAGAGGGGCAAATGTCGACTCTGACCACTTCCTCGTAGCAGCAAGATTCAGAGCTCGACTGTCCAATGTCAGAAAGCTGCACCAGCCCATCAGGAGGAGGTTCGACATTGGGCGCCTGAGCACACCGGAGATTGCCAGAGTCTACAGGGAGCAGCTGAGCGAAAGACTCTACGGTATGCCTACGTCGAACACAAATGCCAATAATATGTGGCTGCATTGCCGCTCAGCCATTCAGGAAGTAGCCGAAACCACCTTAGGATACCTACCACCCCCGACAAGAAACCCGTGGTATGATGGCGAGTGTGAGCAGAAAAAGGCAGCAACCGACGAGGCGTACCAAAAGGCGCTGCAGAGGAAAACCAGGGCAGCGCGAGAAGAGTACCGAGCCAGAAGAAGGGAGGAGAAAAAACTACTGCGACAAAAGAAAAGAATCTTCGCAGCCTCCCAGCTCAAGGATATCGAGGAGTCTAGGGATAGACATAAAATACGAGCCTTTTACAAGAAAGCCAAAGGCCTTGCAGGAGGCTTCAAAAAGGGCACCCTGGCTCTTCGAAACTGCGAGGGTAATCTTGTCACCGACCCGCAGGGAATAGTGGATGTATTTAAGCAGCACTTCCAGCAGCTGCTTAACGAGCATGACCAAGAGAGAGTGGTAGGGACTGAGGAAATTCCAACTCCAGCCGCTGAAGTAGTCCTCCCACCCAGCATAGAAGAAGTCGGCACAGCTATTCAGAAGCTGAAGAACAACAAGGCCGCAGGCTCAGATGGCTTGCCATCAGAGCTCTTCAAGGCTGGCGGCGATGTTCTGGTAGGGAGCATGCACCAAATCATCTGCAGAATTTGGGAAGATGAGAGCATGCCCGACGACTGGAATACCAGCTCTATATGCCCCATCCACAAAAAAGGCGATCCTACCTCTTGTAAGAACTATAGAGGTATATCCCTGCTCAATGTCGCATACAAGATCCTGTCCAGCGTATTGTGTGAACGTCTAAAACCATTTTGCACCGCACTAATCGGCAGCTACCAGTGCGGCTTCCGGCCCGGCAAATCAACCATAGACCAAATTTTCACACTTCGACAAATCCTGGAAAAGACCAACGAGTTTCAAATCGATACACACCATCTTTTCATCGATTTCAAAGCCGCATACGACAGCATTCATCGTGAAGCACTGTTTGGGGCGATGGCCGAATTCGGGATCCCGGTAAAACTGATCCAGTTGTGTCGCGCCACGCTAAAAAACACGCGATGCACCGTGCAACTCGGTTCTAGGACCTCGGAACCATTCGAAACATGCACCGGATTTCGGCAAGGAGATGCGCTGTCGTGTGACTTCTTCAACCTGGTGCTGGAGCAGATAGTGCGACGGGCAGGCGTCAACAGGGAAGGCACTATCTTTTACAAGTCCATCCAGCTGCTAGGATACGCGGATGATATCGACATCATCGCGTGTTCTCGCCGTGGCATTGTGGAAGCATTCACGGCGATTGAAGAACAGGCGAAACGAATTGGCCTTAAGATCAATGAGGACAAAACGAAATACATGCTGTCAAGCAAAAACCAATCCGTCGCTCACCACCTGGGACAAAACATAACAATTGACAGCTACAATTTCGAGGTAGTTAAGGAGTTTGTCTACCTCGGGGCAAACGTAAATTCCACAAATGACACCACAGTGGAGATCCGGCGTAGAATCGCCCTTGGCAACCGCTGCTACTTCGGCTTGTCCAAACAACTGGGGTCAAAACTCCTCACTCGAAAGACCAGTCATGCTTTACAAAACGCTCATTCTGCCAGTCTTGCTGTACGGAGCCGAAAGCTGGACGATAAGCAGGACAGCGGAGCTGATTTTGGGTTCTTTCGAAAGAAAAATTCTGCGCCGGATATTTGGTCCTGTCTGTGAGGAAGGTGAATGGAGAAGAAGACACAACCGCGAACTCTACGAGCTGTACAACGATGTGGATGTAATCCGGAAGGCAAAGATCCGTCGACTACACTGGCTCGGCCACATCGAGCGCATGGACATCAACGCTCCAGCTAAGAGGGTCTTCGACTCCGAGCCTCCTGGTTCGAGAAGAAGAGGAAGACCGAACCTCCGGTATAAAGACCAAGTAATCGCGGATGTAAGACATCTTGGTCTTGACAACTGGAAACAGCGTGCCCGGGACCGTCAAGGATGGAAGGCAGCTATAGCTCAGGCTCAGATCCTCCATGGATCGCAGGCCTGATAAGTAAGTAAGTAAGTAAGCAATGTGCTTTCCCTATGACAACGAACGTGTGCGACAATTGAAGAATGAATTATGCCAACACTTCAAAATGAAAGATTTGGGAAATGCATCGTCTGTTCTTGGTATACGAATTACTCGCAACAGAACAGCTGGTACGGTTGCAATCGATCAAGCGCAATACATCGCGAACATTTTAACATTTTGGAGCGCTTTGGTATGACCGATTGTAATCCGGTCGCCACACCACTTGACTTGAACCAAAAAATAACGTCAAAGATGTGCCCGTCCACCGACGGTGAAAAGCGTGAAATGGAAAACGTGTCATACAAGCAAGCGATTGGCAGCCTTTTATTTGCGGCACAGATTTCGATCTGTTTTGCTGTGAATTTACTGAGCCGTTACATCACCAATCCAGGGAAAGCACATTGGGGGGCGGTAAAACGCGTGAGCATTCCTAGAGAGACGTGTATTGCAGGAGAAATGTTGAAGGGGCGGAATGCAACTGGCTATTTCATCAGAGCATTTTTGGTGGTAGTAACGATAAAACAGGAGAGGCAGGTAACATTCCTGCGGTGTTCCAGCGAGTCTAATGTTTTGGTAATGCTGGAGTCACCTATCAGTTTTATGGCTCGTTTTTGTATTCTGTCTAGTAGGTGCAGTGAGGTCTTTGAAGCACCGGACCAGACATGAGCGTTAAACTCTAATTTGGGGCGAATGAACGCCTTATAGATTGTAGCCAGATCTAAGGGTGAGAAATATTTCTTGCATCTATATAAGAATTCTAGGCATTTCGCAGCATTCTTGGCGACACTGAATATATGGTCGCTCCAATTAAGATTGTGAGCAACACTCATACCCAGGATAGAAAGCTTTTCAGTTTCTACATATCCACCACTGAGAGTAGTGAAATCGGTCTGTAGATCGTAAACTTATTTTTCTTTCCACTTTTGTAAATTGGCCGTACAATAGATGTCTTTAATAGATTCGGGACCGTTGATTGGTTAAAACCCCGATTTATTAAATTTCTCAATATAGGTGCTAGAGTTAATGCATTTGCTTTGAGGTCTCGAGGTCTTATTCCGTCAATGCCTGGTGCTTTACAATCGTTTAGTGATCTAAGGGCGTTTTCAATTTCTATTGCAGTCACTTCTTCAAGGTACATAGATCTTCCCACTTGGCTTGATCCTCGACAAAATATTTTTTTGTCGCAATCGTGAACAATCTCCTTGATTTCCGATGATAGTACATAAGCAAATTTGTCGACTAAAGAGCTTATGTTCTTTTCATTTGCAAAATTTGTTTTCAGGGTATCATCGAGATTACGCGAATCTCTGCCTAGAATTTTATTCACTAGTTTCCAAGTTTCTTTTGGGTTACTTTTGAACCTTTCAAATTGAAATTTAAAATATCGGAGCTTAGCTTGACGATTTTTTTTATTGAGGTTATTACGAAAGATCTTATATGCTCTCGCGTATTCTTCATTTTCTTTATTGTTTTTATACTGTCTGTATAGTCTATCTCGCTCCTTGCACGCACTCCTTAATTCATTTGTCATCCACTTGTGTTCGTTGTTTCTCTGCTTATATTGTCGTACCAGAGTGGAAGACTATGATCTCCGCGAATGCATTATTAAATCCTTCGTAAAATTCGTTTACGGTGCTATATTTATTAAGCTCATCCCAATTATACATTGCTATGTTCATAGGTTCATAAGTTGTCTACTAGAAACATACTGTTGGCTGGTGTTATTTTCAATGCTTGCCTCACATTTTTTCTGTTTAATTCCACAATATATCGCATAGTGATCCGAGATGTTAGTTTCTATTACTGCTGGCATTATGTTCTCGTCTGTAACTCGTATTAAGCACAGATCGATTAGTGATTTTGTGTCTCGAGCAACACTAGGGGGGCTAAACTCGCATAATGGGCATTTTTTAAGCAATGGAGAACCAACATATTGACCCACAGACATAAACAAAAGAACCGACCTAATAGATTTCTGCATTTTTAAAAATATACCTTTCATCTGACCATTCCCCCATTATTATTACTTAGGAAAGTAAAGTATCTCTTGCTGCCAACAACACAAGACTTTGCAATAAAAAAAAAAAAACTGATTGGTTGACCTTCAAAGATATCATCACCTCAGATAGTCAACTCAACATCCCCCTCAAATCCCCTGACAACCTAAACGACACTGTCCTTAATGCAGCGTATAGATCCACACCCCAATTAATCCCCAAAGAACGCTCGTCTTCTATCCCCCAATACATTGATAAGAAAATTAAAATGAAACGTAAATTGAGAAAACTTTGGCAAGCTAACAGACATTCAGAATTAAAAGTTATACTAAACAAGACTACAAAAGAGTTAAAGGAACTGCTACAAAATTACAAAAATAAATGCCTTAACAATTACTTTGCAAAACTATAAACTATAAAAACAACCTGTTTACATCACCCACCCATCCTAAACGACAACCATACGTGGTCTAGAACAAATCTAGAAAAAGCCACAAAATTGTTTGCCAAAAGCTTTACAAATGAAAAAGATAACTATCTAAACTTTGATAATACAAACGACAATACATGAATAAAACCGACCACTAAAGAAGAAATGTACGTAATAAAACACAAAACAAAACCGAAGAAAAGTTCTGGTTTTGATCTGATAACTGGACAAATTCTTAAAGAACTACCTGACCTGACCATGGACTAGTATTTATCAGAAATATTTTTAACGTACTTTTCCGACACAAGTACTTTCCAAAGACTTGGAAAGTAGCTGAAGTGAAGGCCACACCCAAGCCTGGCAAGGACGCAACAAAACCTAATAACTATCGACCTATTTGTTTACTACCAATTATATCAAAACTACTAGAAAAAGACTACAACCAATATTTGACCAAAATAGAGTTATTCCCAAAAAACTCAGAGCCAAGCTTCTCTCAATCGCCCATGCTGTGTGTGATTTATTTTTTACACAGGTGAAGGGGACCTACAGTTCAATGCCGATTCCGAACGGCTTGAGTCGAGAAGCTTTTTCATGGCAAGTATACTGCGGGGGGTTAGCCTCTGTAGTATACATGGCGTCCCCTTTTTCAATCAAAATTAGTAGCTTCTCCGCGTCAACTTCTATCTTCGCTTCACAAATTCGCAATATACCAGCGAACAGATTTCGACATCTTTTTTTTGCTTTGTCGTGTAGTGCTCTGTTTATCTCGTCCGGTGTGGGTTGACCGCTAAGGTAGTGAGTACTTTTCGGCAACGACCTGTGTTTGCAGCACGTTTGTTGCGTTCGGTGTGGGTTGGCTGTATGCAATGCTGTATAAAATGGACATCGGAGCAACGAGCACGGCCGAAATTGTTTTGTCGTGTTGCGTTCCATTGGATGTGTGTTGACTCATAAGATGCAATTTATTCTTGTCGTGCACGACAAGGAAAAACGTTTTGTCGGCGTCGGTGTTGGTTCAGCCTTAAAGTTGATAATCTAATTGAATTTTCATGCGATATTAATTATTAAATTTTAATATTTACATATTAATATTTAAAATTCTTAATTACTTATGTTTTCCGTATATAATTGTTTTGCAACTTTTGTATACAAATAAGCAAACTAATAACTTCATTTTTATAAAAAACAACAGCTGCGCAATCCACAAATTAGGAAAAAAACTCTTACCCTTCTTAGTGGAACGCAGATCTAAGCAAGCTCCGCAAGAACTGTCGAAAGCTCTTCAATAAAGCAAAGAGTACAAAAAACGACAGGGATCGGAGCCTATACAAAGATTCACTCAGAGTGTACAAGCAAACTCTGAGGAAAGAACAAGGGCTATTCTTCTGTAACAATATGGAGAAAATTTCAGATGCCTACAGACTGAGGAAAATACCCTCGGAGTTTGGACAACGTCTGAGGAAGAAACTCTAAATTTTCTACTTAACACGCACTTCCCAGGCTGCTATGAATCGCAAGACTCAGTGCATTCGCGAGAAACCCACCTCTCCTCCGCGACAGTGAGAAAGTACGGTAATATCATCTCCAAAGAGAAAATTATATGGATGTTAAAAAGCTTGCAGCCCTACAAATCGCCAGGTCCGGATGGAATTTACCCTATCGAACTCACACAGACTATGGAATGCACTATACCATGGCTAGAGATTATCTTTAAAGGATGCCTAGCTTGGAGTCACATTCCAGAAAAGTGGAAGTGCGCAAAGTTGCTTTTCATGTCCAAGGCCGGCAGGAATTCTCACATCCTACCCCAAGGATCTAAGGCCTATTTGTCTATCATCCTTTGGAAAGTCTGATGGACTTACACATACGCCACAACTTGGATCCGTCCCTAATTTCTAAGGCACAACACGCCTACTGTAAGGGTAGATCTGTCGAAACAGCCTTGCACACAATAGTGAGGAAAACCGAAAGATCAATCCATCTTAAGGAATACACTATAACAGCCTTCCTTGACATAGAGGGCGCCTTTAACAACGTCGAACGCCGAAGGAGGGGTTCTCTCACCTCTTCTCTGGAATGTAGTTATAAACGAACTACATTCCAGATCAGACTACATCACGGTCGTTAGACCCATACTAATGTATGGAGTGGACTGCACTGGACAAGACAACATAACACAAACAACTCGAGAAGGTACAAAGGTAGGCGTGAATAAGCATTACCGGGGCCCTCAGGTCCACCCAACGGCTGCGCTTAACACGATACTCGACCTTACACCACTCGATAATTTCGGCAAGCTAATTGCCACACACATGGCCATAACGACGTAGCCGAACAGTTCAACATACAACTCATCTAGGTACCAGAACACAGCGACATTCCAGAGAATGAAAGAGCCGACACACTCGCCAAACAGGGAACGACGCTACAATCAATCGCGGCTTGTGAGGGGATACCCCTGGCAACTGTTAAACTTAATCTTACTAATCTCGCCAGGGCCCAGACGAACCGGAGATGGACTCAGGGACATACCTGCGTCATCACCAGACAAATCTGGCCCCGGCTCGACAGTCAACGGACAAGGAGTATAATCTCCCTAAAAAGAACTGACATCTACAAAGTTATAGGTGTCATCACCGGACACTGCCTTATCGGCAGTCACGCGCAAAAACTAGGTATAATTCCGAATGATTCCTGCAGAGGTCGAATCCATTCACCAGCTTCTCTGCACTTGTCCGCCATTCTGCACAATCAGGAAACGATACCTAGGCTCTTTGTTCCTTAACGAACTAACAGAGGTTCAGCAAGTAGGGATACCTGATCTTCTTAACTTCTTAAGAAGCACAAAATGGTTCCATGAATAGGGGGCTAAGCCCCCTCGTAGCTGCACAACGGGCCTCCCTGGCCTATATGTGTTCTTCTCACTTCTGGGAAGGCTACGATCCTACCTACCTTCTTCTTTGGTGGCGTTACAGCCCATGAGGGACCAGAGCCAAGCTTTTCTCAATCACCCATGTTGTGTGTGATTTATTTTTCACACAGGGGAAAGGGATCTACAGTTTTAATGCCATTGATCGCCCATCTGTAACTTTTGCACCTTGCACTCCGTAGATTCCAACATAATACTGTTACGGAATTTAATCCCACTTCTAATAGGGTTCGAATCACTGGATTGAGATAAACTGCAGCTGTATACTTTTTATTGGAATTAAATACACACAATTTTTAATATTTCGCCTCAGATCAATTATCTGATACTTCACCACTTTTACAACCTTTTACACGCGCAAACCTTTATTAAAAGCTTTTATTTTCACACTGGTTTCAATTCGCCGAACTTCAAATCCGATAGAAGTCTGAGGTCAGTTCCAAAAAGGGCTTTAGATGGTGTTATCGCCGTTGAATTGTGTAGTGCCCATTGATGTCAATAAGAAAAGCGGGAGATGTTCGTCCCAATCCTTCTAATCTTCGACGACGACTTTTTTCAAGTATTCCTCCATAGGCCGGTTGAACCTTTCTACCATGTCATCAGATTGTGGGCGTAATGGTGTTGTCCGCGTTTTTCTGATACCTAGCATGTCCCAGAGTTCTTTGAACACCGACGACTCGAAGCTCCGTCCTTGGTCTGGTTGCAGTTCCAGCGGTACTCCGTAATGCGCAACCCAGTTATTCACGAATGCATCCGAAATGGTCTTGTCTTCTTGGTTCGAGATGCAAAGCACTTCAGGGCACGTGCTTAAGTAATCAATCACCACCAGCGCGTATTTGTTTCCAACGGTGCTCGTTGGGAATGGGCATGTGAGATCAATGGCCATGCGGTTGAACGGTGCTCCAAAATTGTACTGCTGCATATTTCTTCGAGTTTTCCTAAGTGGACCCTTTGCCTTCGCACACTGTTCACGCCTGCGAATGAATTTTGTGACTGATTCATAGCATCCTACCCAGTAGAAACCTCTCTTAATCTTTTCTACAGTCTTGTTAACACCAAGATGACCCCCGCTTGGTCCCTCGTGGTATTCCCGACCTCGTCGATTTGTCCCTTTGGAATTACGAGCAGATCGTGTCTCCCTTCTCACTTTCCCAACGGCGGGAGTAGCAACCGTTCTTAAGCTTTAAACTCTGCCATTGAGCCCAGTAAGCTTTTACGATTGGGCTTTCACTGGATATTTGCTGCCACGTTGGTCGACAACCTCGTTCTTGGTAGTCTATGATGACTCAGATCGGCGTCTTTTCTCTGCTTTTTCCGACCTTCTCGACAGTCCAGGAATCTTCTGGCAGCACATGGCAATGACGGATGTCGCTGGCCTGTTCCTTGGTTTCCGCACGTGAAAAATGTTTGCATTCAACGTCGCAAGGTCGCCTCGACAAGGCATCCGCGTTTCCATGACTGTTTCTCTTCCGGTGTTCGACACTGAAGTCATAACTCTGAAGGCAAGTTGGCCTTCCGGGTTTTTGAACTGCAGCAGCCTCAACGCTGCGTGGTTCGTCCTAAGATGAAAAGCTTGGCAATAGAGATATTTGTGAAAATGCTTGACACAGTCAACCACGGCTCAAACCTCCTTCCTAGTTACACAGTAGATCTCCTCGGGCTTCGATAGGATCCTACTGTAGTAAGCGATGACCCGTTCTCGCCCGTCAATCATTTGAGAGAGTCCTCCGCCGATTCCATGTCCGCTTGCGTCGGTGTCCAAAATAAACTTTTCTCCCGGGACAAGATATGCAAGAATCTGCGCACTGCAGGGCAATTCCTTCAGGTGAATGAACGCTTCCTTCTGCGGCTTCTCCCACTTGAATGGCCGATTCTTTTTGGTGAGCTCGTGCAGACTGCTGACAACATTTGCAAATCCTGGGACGAATCGCCTGAAGTATGTATGTGCAAAGTCCCAGGAATGACCTGAACTCATGAAGATTCTTCGACCGTGGCCATTCCTTAACCGTCGAGATTTTGTCTTCATCTGTATGGACTCCTTCTGCGGTCACCATATGTCGCAAGTACTTCACTTCATTTTGGAAGAGCGAACATTTCTTCGGGCTCAATTTCAATCCGGCTGCCTGAATTAATTTCAATATCTCTTCAAGCTTCCTAAGGTGATCGTCGAAATCCTTGCCCATGACAATTATGTCATCCAGATAGACGAGACAAGTCCTCTTAATACCCGGTTCATGAGTCTTTCAAAGATTTTGCTGTACCCGATTTCCCGGTGTTTTCGATCTTCGCATCTCATAATGGCGGCAGCTTCTTGGCATTGAGGGATCGTTGTTACTCTTTGTATAGTCTTAAGTGTACTGGCTGGATTCAGGACTCTTACTGGAACCAATTGGTCTTGTCGGAGTTCCACGAGAGCCCTTCCAACAATGATATCGCTGGGTCGATTTCGTTTGTCGTGTTCGACCACCCACATTCGGCTTGTCCCCGCATCCTCTTCTATCTTTGCCCAGACCACAGCTTCTGCATTCGGAGGAACTGTTTGGTGCGCTTGCACGACTATTCGCCTGACCTTGTTACCCTGTCCATTGTCTATTGTTAATGGGAGCTCCAAGTTACCCTACTTCATCACTTTTTGGTTGAGGTCCAATGTGAAGCCATGCCTAATTATGAAGTCAACGCCGATTATGATGCCATCAGTAATGTCCGCAACGATGAAATCATGCTGGAACTCGACGGTATCCATCGTATTTCTTTTCTGGGCTTTTCCCTTGATTTCTACTTCTCACCAGTTACTGTGCGACGCCTTTCCTCCGTAAATGATTCGACTTCAGAAACCAATTCGCATCGAATGACTGAATGTGTCGCGCCCGTGTCCAAAGCTAGTAGATACCGTTGCCCGTCCATCGTTCCCTCGATAATTAGGCTGGTTACACCTCTACAGATTCGGCAGAATTCGTTGCGTATCGGGGTCCCTTGGCCCTTGGGTCAAAGAATCAGTTTTCAGTTTCTCCACCACATCGATTGGAACATCCGATGTCTCGATTATCTTTTCTTGATTATTTTCTATATCTAGAACGTTCTAGTGGCTCGATTCTCTTTTCCACATCCTGGAATCGATCGTTGAGAGATTGCTGGATGTCTCTCAAGCTTTGTCGATTATTCTCTAACATCTCTTCTACCGTCTCCAACTTCTGGTTCAGGGAAGTGGAATTTTTCTCTAGTTTCTGGCTTATGGAAATGAATTTTCCTCCAACTTTCTACTTACGGCAACGGGATTTTCTTCCAGCTTTTTACTTACGGCAACGGAATTTTCCTCCAGCTTTTTAATTGCGGCAGCGGAATTTTCCTCCAATTTCTGGCTCATAGCATTCATAGCCGCAAGAATTCGCTGCATTTCGAATGCTGTCTCACTGTATACCGATGGCTCCTCCACCCCGAACTCGTGGTTCTCCCAGTCGACACCTTCATCCTCCAACGCTGATCGCAGACTCTCAACCCGGTTGGCTTTACTTCCCTCTGTGGATAATTCCTAACAATGCTATGCACGTATGGAAACACTTTGTCAGACTGTTTTTTCACTACCGTCAGGAATTCTTTTCTATTGTAACAATTATTTTCTTCAACCATGGTTGTTATTGTCGTTTAGAATATGATAGTTAAGCCGGGTCATATTGTAATATGAAAAAGGTAACAACTTTGTAATTTACATCTTAACTTGCAATGATGTTTTCGTTTCAGAGCTATTCACGGTTTTGTTCAGAGCCACAGCAAATCTGAGGGCAACAAGCGAATACTCATACAATCAAAACTGCCAGGATGCGTTGAAGGTATAATGGATCTTATTCCTGGATGTAAAAGTTCGGTTTTAGGACTATTGCTTGAATCGCTGACTACAATCATGACGGTGCGTTGAATATCAATGCAGTTAAGGGAAAATAATAGCACGTTAATTTTTATTAATTCCAGTTCGATCATGAATTTGCAGCTTCAGTCCACAACAAACTAATTCCATTGGCTATAGCTGTCTTCTTGAAATACTCAGAAGACCCATTCATACTTACATTAGTCCAAGACCTGCTTAAAGTACTCTCTCAAAATTTGCACTGCCTACAGCCATTACAAGATAAATTTATTCCGACAATTGTAAATTAAATACAAAATACCTAAGAACAAGAACACTAAACGGTAATCTATTCCATAGGTAAGCATTTTATCCCTTCAAGGCGAGCAAGCCAACCCAGCAAAACAAGATATCGCCCTCGACGTTTTAACAACAATTGTGAAGTATTCCCAAGCGCCGTTAAGTAGTAATTTAATTGATAACGCATTTCCTGCGATGATTCACTGCGTGCTCCGCTCTGATGACCATTCTGTCATGTTAAGTGGCGGAGAGTGTTTACGTGCTTTCATATTCGTCTCGCCCGACCAAGTCTGTTCATATAAGAATGGCGAAGGACTTAACTATATAATGCAAATAACAACAATGTTACTGAATCCAATAAATAATGAAATGACGGCTGGACAGGTCGGGCGTCTTGTTATCACCATAATCTCCAAGATCGGAAATCTGCTCGGAGAAAATATCGACCTTCTTCTTAAAGCAGTTATAAGCAAAATGCAACTGGTCGAGTGCCTGAAAGTAATCATGAGTTTAGTTGTTATATTCGCTCATCTATTCCTCACTCAAATGGATGCCGTTCTCAACTTTCTATCCACAGTGCCCGGACCAACCGGGGAACCAGCCTTACAGTTTGTGTTTGCCAATTGGCTTTCAAAACAAACTATGTTCTTCGGCTCTTATGAACGTAAAGTAACAACAATGGCTCTTTGCAAACTTTTTGAATACGGTGTAACGACCCAAGATACCCGTTTGATCACAATTACGGTCAAAGAACTGGTAACCAATGAATCATCGGGTAAGGTCAAAACACGTTCGCAGGCAAACTCAGCCCATTGGGTAACAATTCCAGCTTTGGTCAAAATATTTAAACTCCTTATTAACGAGCTTAGCTATTTGCGAGAATCAAAACTTGCTCAATTAGAGTCCGATGAAGACACTTCGGATGAAGAGGACACATTACCAGAGAAGGCATCACCTGGAAAGGCACGTTACGTATCTGATTTGTATTTCAACGACGATGAAGACGACAATACCGATGACGACCAACTTATCCAGGAGCTGATGAAAGATCCTCTGTTCCAATCTAATATGGAAGACAATTTAATGAAATTCATACAAAACTTCAGTAGTAGCGAACATTTTCCAATGTTTGTTGGACATTTGAGTGAGTCAGAAAAAATAATTCTGAAATCTATTCAAGTCGATGCCTAGATTTAGCTAGTGGCTATTTTGAGTCCAATGATATTCTGAATTCGTGGTTATTCTATTTTTTATATACATCTTTATACTCACAGTAAAATATATTCACGAACCGTTATGTTGTATATGTCGAAAGAAAATAAACTAGAAATGAAAAACTAAAATTGTTTTTTGTTTTTTAAAAATATTTTACACCTAGCTTCATTTCTCTTGCTGTAATAAGTTAAATGCCACTGCCTGGGCGTAAGCATTAAAAAAAGTGGTACGTTTGAACTTTGTTACAATTTGGCGACCGTGCCAGCTGGAGGCGCTTGTTGGTTGAGGCCCAGGTTCACCACGGACTGTAGCGCCACCTAAGTAAGTAAGTTCTTTAATGTCACCCACTCTGCTTTAGTCGTACATTGTTTTATTCTGCTTGTATAACCCATCGCTATCATCAGTGTAACATAAGCCTTAAAGACAAGCCACAACGAAATCCACTTGATTATTTTTTAATTTCAGATAACGCAATGAGAACCCTAACCGCAATATACCTGACCAACTTCATTATAATTGCCCTTTTTCCAACCACCAGATCAATGAGCGACCTTGTATAATTTTTCTGAAGCGATATTATTTCGATGCATATGGAGGCGAAAGTGAACAATAAGTGACTACCTAGAAAACCAAAAAAAAAAAAAAAAAATGGGGTGACGGACAAATGGTATAGAGTCTTCATTGCAGAGCTCTACAAAATACATTCTGGAATTCCGAAATTAGATTTATTAAGACATCTTCTTCTTCGTCTTTGGTGGCATTACAGTCCATGAAGGACCAGAGCCAGACTTCCTCAATCACCCATGTTTGATCTATTTTTCACACAGGGGAAAGGGACCTACCCTACAGTTTAACGCCGATTCCGAACGGCGTGAGTTGAGAAGTTTTTTTTCGTGGCTAGTATACAACGGGGGGTTTCGCCAGTACCCCGCCGAGGAGGGACGCCACGAAATAAACATTCGATGACGTTGATGTTATCGAGATTCGAACTCGCTCATCGTGCGCCAGAGTCCAACACACTAACCACTGCGCCACGGCGCCCTCTTTATTAAGACATAATAGCTGCTAATTTGATGGAAGAGAAGGTCGTACACTTTAGCTAAAAAGGATGGGGTGTAAATTAAAGCAACGTTTGTTGAAAACGGAAAACCATTATAATATAAGAGAGGTTCTGTTCAATGAAAATGAGAACCAAAAAATATAAGGTTTATTCCCCAAAATTTGTTTAACAATTTCAATTGTATGTTATTTTTTTGATTTTTTAAGTGTATTTTGCTGGCGTGCCTAAGATAGGATAAGTTTTTTCACGTATTTGTGCCCAATAGATGGCGCGGTGGCAAAAAACAACTGAGTAAAGAAGAAGTCGTCAACATCAACAATGGAAGCTGCAACAGTAGAAATTCATCAGAAACAACATCAACATTCTCCATTATAGAAGTAGAATTATAGTAACAATAACCTAATTTATCTCTGTATTTTTACTTAATAACCTTCACAAATATTAAAAAGCTGTATTAATAAGCGTATCAATATAAGATCTATTAACAATGTTTAATAAAATTTAAGAAAAATACATGAAAAAAATACAAAAAATGATAGAAAAAATTAATCAAATAATATAAAATGTTAAGAAATCAGGCGAAAGACCATACACTAGGGAAATAGTATACTCGAAATTAAAAGAATTGTTAAGTCTAAAGAACGAATTTTATATAGAAGTCAACACAACAAAAATCAAAAAACTTGACTTATCAGGAACTATAGCAACATTTTCTAGAGACTACATTACAGCGAAAACTCTACTACTTAACCAGACCAAGGCAGACACAAGCAACCTGGCGGTCCTGCACACCGAACCTGCAAATCTGATGACGATGCTGAGATATTCACCAATCCTGCCTAACGTATATTCATTCAATGCGACGAATAAATCGCTAGCATAAATATTCGATAATTCACAAAATCTTTGATATAAGCGAAAACGAAAATATGTCATCATGGAAACCAAAAAAAACATACAGCTAAGAAACAATTAAAAATTTTACTTAATTAATTTATAATATCGTCAATTACGTGTGATTGATGAAGGCAGAATGCTGGCTTATCCAATTAGTATAAACATATGTGTTACGTCAAAAAAAGCAAAAAAAAAAAAAACGACAAAACAAAATAATAAATAAAAATAAAATAAAAATATTCAAGGAATTAAACAAAATAAAAATATTCAAATAAAATAAATAAAAATTAAATTTATTTTTCTGATCCTATATAAAGGGACGCTGGATCATCATCTCAGTTCATTGTTACTTGGCCTACACAACACGACACCACACTACACACAACGGCTCATTTGTCACTCGACCGACACCACACTACACAACACGATATTACAATTGTTTTATACACACATTACAAATCGCACGAATGCACATACCAAATTTATTTGTTGATTTCACGAAATAAAATATCGAACACAAAACCAATTCACTTTCGGCTTTTCGTTTTTTCACGCGACACCACACTACACACAACAATACAAATTAAGAGTTTGTAAAATGAGATCTTCTCAGAGGAGTGAGTTACCCAGCTCTAACCCCAAAACATCCAGCGAACACAAGTTCAAGCACGCCGCTTTGCCAAGCTCTCAGCCGCGTTACGTGCTGTCCAAGGACCGCAGCAAACGCTGAACAGGCAGCTAGGCAAATGCATAAGAAAAGAAATAGATAAAAACGTGGTTGCCCTTTTTACTCTTTATTTTACTAAAGGTAAAATGTAAATTAACAAGAAAAAAAAAATGATTAAATAAGGAAAAAAAAATACAAAATTAAAGAGAATTCAAAAAAATTAACAGAAAAAAAAAATTAATTCGAAGAAAAAAAAAAAAATTCAAAAGAGAAAAGGTCATGGCAACCCCAAAAAAGTATGCGCAGATTTGCAAGAAAGAATGGTCATTTTGCATGAGTGTGGATGGACGAAAGGCAGTGGAGTACCCGACCGCCGAATAGTCTAACCAAACTCAGCTTAGTTAGCACGCAAGTGTGGCACTTTCCTCTCGGTGGAAATAACCCGACCGGTTTGAGTGAAGTACCAAACCTGTGTGTCTCTGCACCGATTTCAGCACGGCTTTTATGCCTGATTCACAACACAGCGTTAGTGCTAGCTGAGACATCCAACACAAGCAATTCAATGGGGTAGTCATAAATACTGCGTTTGCGTTGGCGAGCTTACGTTCATTGAAAAATGAGAGGAAATAAGAAAAAGTGAGAGGAAATAAGAAAAAATGAGAGCGAGAGAAAACGTAAGCTCACGTAACCAAAGCAGACAAAAGTCAAACACGTCGAAAATTTCTGTGCGTTTGAACGACTGTTGCTGTGTATTGATGTGTATGCTATATCTGTGTATTTTGTGGTTTGTGTTGTGTGCGTTTACTTTGACATGGAGCAGCCGAAAAAATTGAATTGTCATTTTCAAAGCATGCGTCGAGGCATTTCTCGTAACACGTAAAGTGCCTCGCACCAACGCAGTGTTGTGAATCAGGCATTATACTGTTGCGGAGATCCAAGCGGACCATTAAGTTCGAATTTCGCTGTCGAAGTTCGAAAACTCTCTGGAAGCGGGAATTGGAATGATGTCAACTTCCAATGGAATTGTCAGAGCGTTCTAGAGATTTCCGAAGGGGAACTTCCAACGGCGAACGTTCGAGACGGTGGACCGAGAGCTATATAAGCGCGAACACTCGCCCTTGACATTCATTCAGTTTGTGGTATTGAATAGCGTGGGACAAGTCGGTGTGATCAAACAGTGTGAAACTGAAAGCTCTCAATAAAGGTTTGTTTGTGTAATAAAGTTTAAAGTTAAAAGTGGTGAAGCTACACAGATAATTGATCTGTGGTGAAAGAAATAAAAGTGTGTGTGTTTCAATTTAAATAAAAAGGACAATTGTAGTTTATCGCAATCCAGTGGTGCGAACCCTATTTGGTGTGGGGATCGAATAAATTCGTAACATTTGGTGTCAGAAGTGGGATTGCGAGTAAACGAGTGAAACTTTATTTGAGTTGTGAAGTGAATTATTGCAAAAGTGAGAAAATGGTAAAATTGGAAAAGTTGACCATTGAACAACTGAAAAGAGAGCTGGATGCTCGGCAATTATCCACAGTGGGAAGTAAAACCAACCTGGTGGAGAGAATGCGATCAGCGTTGCAGGAAGAAGGTGTCGACTGGGAGAGTTACGAATTCGTAGTGGAGAAGCCGTCGACATCTTCGATATGCAGCACATTCTCGCGGCTCTGAATGCTATGAGCCAAAAACTCGATCAAAAGTTGGAGGAAAATTCCACTTCTCTGAGTCAGAAACTGGAGGAAAATTCCACTACCGTAAGTAGGAAGTTGGAGGAAAATTCCACTTCCCTGAATCAGAAGCTGGAAGAGATGCTAGAGCACACTCGAGAAAGCTTAAGAAACATCCAGCAGGCCGTCGACGATCGATTCCAGAGTGTCGTAGAGAAAATAGAGACACTGGACAAGAAGGTTCTAGATCTCGAAAATAATCAGGAAAAAATAGTCGAGACGCTAGAATCGAGGTCCGACAAGAAGGTTCTGGAACTCGAGAGAACTTTCCAGAACGTTCAGCATCAAGGAAACATCGTTGTACCGACTGCAGCGTCGAAATTCACAGCTCCCAACTTCGACGGCACGAGTGCATTTAACATCTTTAAACTTCAGTTCGAGACAACAGCGGAACGGAATCAATGGGGAGAAGAAGATCGTGTGGCCGCTCTAGTAATTTCCCTTAAAGGTGAAGCAGCTGACGTTCTACAGACCGTCCCGGAGACCCAGAGAAGGAACCACACAGCCATATGGGATGCTCTTCATCGAAGAAACGGCAGTGAGCACATGCAGGAGATGCACAAGCTGGAACTTAAAGGACGCAAGCAGCGTGGAAACGAGACCATCCAATAGTACGCTGCCGACATCGAGAGGCTGTCTCATCTAGCCTACGCGGATGTTCCAGTTGATGTGGTGGAAAAACTGAAAACGGATTCTTTCATCCAAGGGCTAAGGGACCCCGATACGCAACGAAGCCTGATTCTCCTGCCGAAGACATCTTTCAAGGAGACAGTTGCCAGCGCTCTCGCATGTGAAACATCGCTCTTGATATGCCGACCTTCCATCAAATTACGGCGCATATCTCAGGACCAGGATAGTTCCAGAACAACAACGGCGAGTAGGAGTGGTTCATTCCCAGGTAGATGCTACATCTGCGACCAGCAGGGGCACATTGCGAGGAACTGCCGTCTGCGGGGAAAGCATTCCTTCTGCAAATTGTGGTGTAGTTCCAGAGAAACAACGGTGAGTAGGAGCTGCCCGTTCCCAGGTATATGCTACATCTGCAACGAGCAGGGGCACATGGCGAGAAATTGTCATCTGAGAAGAAGGCGTTCGAGGTTTGATTCGCGAAAAGGAGAACAAGCGAGAGCACGCGAATACCGGAAGGGAAGCAGCCATAGAAATGCGGATGCATTAACGAACCGAACTCGCGGCGTTGAATGCAAGCATTGTTCACGTGCGGAAACCAAAGAAGAGGTCGCCGACATCCGTTGTTTCCAGGTGCTGCCAGAAGATTCCTGGACTGTCGAGAAGGTCGGAGGGAAGCAGCGAGAAGATGCTGATCTGGCAGTCATCATCGACTACCAAGAACGAGGTTTTCGACCAAGTTGGCAGCAAGTATCCAGTGAAAGCCCAATCGTGAAAGCTTACTGGGCTCAATGGCAGAGTTTGAAGCTGAAGAACGGTTGCCTCTACCGCAGTTGGGAAAGTGAGGACGGGAACATTGTAAACGATCTGCTGGTAATTCCGAAAGGACAAATCGAAGAGGTCATCCGAGAATACCACGAGGGACCAAGCGGGGGTCATCTTGGTGTTAACAAGACTGTAGAAAAGATCAAGAGACGTTTCTACTGGGTAGGATGCCATGAGTCGGTTACGCGTTTCATTCGCAGGTGTGAACAGTGTGCGAAGGCAAAGGGGCCAGTTAGGAAAACTCGAGGAAATATGCAGCAGTATAATGTTGGAGCACCGTTCGAACGTATCGCAATGGACATCGCAGGCCCATTCCCAACGAGCAACGCTGGAAACAAATACGCGCTGGTGGTGATCGATTACTTCAGCAAGTGGCCTGAGGTGTTTTGCATCCCGAACCAGGAGACCAAAACCATTTCGGATGCATTTGTGAACAACTGGGTTGCGCGTTATGGAGTACCGCTGGAACTGCACTCAGACCAAGGAAGGAACTTCGAGTCGACGGTGTTCAAAGAACTCTGCGACATGCTAGGTATCAGAAAGACGCGGACAACACCATTACACCCACAATCTGATGGCATGGTCGAAAGGTTCAACCGGACGATGGAGGAATACTTGAGAAAAGTCGTCGTCGGAGATCAGAAGGACTGGGATGAACATCTTCCCCTTTTCTTAATGGCATACCGTTCGGCACAGCACAATTCAACGGCAACAACACCCGCCGAAGCCATTTTTGGAACTGATCTCCGACTTCCATCGGACTTGAAGTTCGGCGTGGTACTACCGACAACTAGCGGCAGGGAAGACTTCGTAACCGAAAAGAAAGAACAGCTGAACTCTATCCATCAGTTCATTCGGGAGCGACTGAACTTGGTCAGCGATAAAATGAAGGCGCGATACGACTTGAGGGCGAATAATTCTGGATTCGAGACCGGACAATTGGTATTGCTGTACAACCCACAACGGAAAAAAGGCTTGTGCCCCAAATTGCAATCAGCCTGGGACGGACCATATGAGGTCATCAAGAAACTCAATGACGTGGTATACCGGATACAGCAGATGGGAAACAGACGGGCGAAGTATAAAATTGTCCACGTAGAGAGGTTAGCACCATATTACGGAGAAGGATCCAATCGCTTGTTCGAGGACGAACAAGTTTAGGAGGAGGGCAGTGTTGCGGAGATCCAAACGGACCATTAAGTTCGAATTTCGCTGTCGAAGTTCGAAAACTCTCTGGAAGCGGGAATTGGAATGATGTCAACTTCCAATGGAATTGTCAGAGCGTTCTAGAGATTTCCGAAGGGGAACTTCCAACGGCGAACGTTCGAGATGGTGGACCGAGAGCTATATAAGCGCGAACACTCGCCCTTGACATTCATTCAGTTTGTGGTATTGAATAGCGTGGGACAAGTCGGTGTGATCAAACAGTGTGAAACTGAAAGCTCTCAATAAAGGTTTGTTTGTGTAATAAAGTTTAAAGTTAAAAGTGGTGAAGCTACACAGATAATTGATCTGTGGTGAAAGAAATAAAAGTGTGTGTGTTTCAATTTAAATAAAAAGGACAATTGTAGTTTATCGCAATCCAGTGGTGCGAACCCTATTTGGTGTGGGGATCGAATAAATTCGTAACAATACCATTTTGTGCCATGGGTGCGGACCGTTACCCTGTAATTTATATGATTAGGGTTGCCATATAGCTTTTTACATAAATAAAGTTTGACATTTTTCGTTATAATAAAAATAAAATATAGTTTAACATAGAGTGAGACATTAATTGTTGTCGTGTTGCAAGTTTATAATTTTACTGGACTCCATCATACGGAACGAAAACTAATGTGTACATACTGTTTGTAGCATATACGTCATACTACGTCATGCAATTAAAAATAAGGAGGAATGTACTAGAATGTTATAAACTTCTTAATGCAAACTACAGCCCTATTCTGGCTGTGATGTGGTCACAACTCACAAACCTCTGTGATGCTAAAATTGTGATGTCTCTCTTGTGAGGTTTCTTGTGAGTAATCAGCTGTTTGGTATTCTGGCAAACACCTCACAAGAAAACACAGAATAATAGTCCCCACACTGTGGTGAATGTATTAACATGCATGAAATTTACTTTTTTTGACAGCTATCACTTTCAATCAATCGAGCAGTCAGTAAAAAACAAAAAAAAAAAAAAAACAAAAGGAAAACGAAATTGTTACCTTTGTACAAGGGAAACAATAAACAATAGTAATAACAACAAGTATCTGTAACGAGATTTCAAGACAAACAATTTTTCTGAGACAGCTATCATGAAAATGGGTTATTTCTTTCCCGTTGATGTTGTATTCTTAAAACCAAAAGAAATATTTATAAAATTGTATATTGTCCAACAAGACATAAATATAAGAAGCAAAAGCAAAAATTCTTCCTCCATCTTATCTCTTGTGATCGACTTGTGAGCTGCTCAATCGGACATCACAATTTTGACAGTTATTGTGATGCTCACAACTTGTGAGGTTTTGGTTAGAATACGAAAACCTCACAAGTTGTGACTCACCACACTCTTGTGAGGTTGTTGTGACTTATGAGGCATCACTGAGGTATGCCAGAATACGGGCGTAAATTGCTTTTGTTGTTTCCGTAAAATTCAAAAAAAAAAAAAAAAAAAAAAATATTAATAAAAGTGCAATGTGCTATTTTAATGACTTGATGAATTCATAAGCATATAATGAACTGAATTTAAACTAACGCCCGTATTCTGGCATACCTCAGTGATGCCTCATAAGTCACAACAACCTCACAAGAGTGTGGTGAGTCACAACTTGTGAGTTTTTCGTATTCTAACCAAAACCTCACAAGTTGTGAGCATCACAGTTACTGTCAAAATTGTGATGTCCGATTGAGCAGCTCACAACTCGATCACAAGAGATAAGATGGAGGAAGAATGTTTGCTTTTGCTTCTTATATTTATGTCTTGTTGGACAGAATACAAATTTATAAATATTTCTTTTGGTTTTTAGAATACAACAACAACGGGAAAGAAATAACCTATTTTCATGATAGCTGTTTCAGAAAATTTTTTTGTCTTGAAATCTCGTTTCAGATACTTGTTTTTATAACTACCGTGTACAAAATTATTGTCCATTATTTTTTCGTTTTCCTTTTTTTTTTTTTTTGTTTTTTACTGCCTGCTGGATTGATTGAATGTGATAGCTGTCACAAAAAGTAATTTTCATGCATGTTAATACATTCACCACAGTGTGGTGTTAGAGTCCCACACTACTCCGCAACGCCAGCCGCGAGAGTGTCTTTCGAGATTTTCACCATAGATAAATTAACAAGATGGAAAACTTTCGTACGTCTGCCCTGTGATCCCCGCAAGGGTTGGTTGTTGTATTTGTAATTAAAGCGGCCTCTAGACGCCTAATAATATTGTGCATTATTTGATATTGCACAATATTATTGTTCGTCTGTAGATAATATTGCAAGATTGTGCCATATATTACGGAAAATCAAAACGCTTTTGACTTTTATTACAAATATGAGCGGTCAAGTAAATTATTGGGAAAAATATTGAACGGGCTAGTTGTCAAAATGCCTGTCAAAGCCATCGAGATTGCCATCTCGTTAATTTATCTATGATTTTCACCTTCCATCCTAAAAAAAAAAAAAAAAAAAAAAAATAAAAAATAAAAAACCACAGTGTGGTGACTATTATTCTGTGTTTTCTTGTGATGTGTTTGCCAGAATACCAAACAGCTGATTACTCACAAGAAACCTCACAAGAGAGACATCACAATTTTAGCATCACAGAGGTTTGTGAGTTGTGACCACATCACAGCCAGAATAGGGCTGTTAATTTATTGTGCCAAGTCAATAAAATGTGTGTAAATGTATGATACTTACTTACTTACTTATCAGGCCTGCGATCCATGGAGGATCTGAGCCTGAGCTATGGCTGCCTTCCATCCTTGACGGTCCCGGGCACGCTGCTTCCAGTTGTCAAGACCAAGATGTCTTACATCCGCGATTACTTGGTCTTTATACCGGAGGTTCGGTCTTCCTCTTCTTTTCGAACCAGGAGGCTCGGAGTCGAAGACCCTCTTAGCTGGAGCGTTGATGTCCATGCGCTCGATGTGGCCGAGCCAGTGTAGTCGACGGGTCCTTGCCTTCCGGACTACATCCACATCTTGGTACAGCTCGTAGAGTTCGCGGTTGTGTCTTCTTCTCCATTCACCTTCCTCACAGACAGGACCAAATATCCGGCGCAGAATTTTTCTTTCGAAAGAACCCAAAATCAGCTCCGCTGTCCTGCTTATCGTCCAGCTTTCGGCTCCGTACAGCAAGACTGGCAGAATGAGCGTTTTGTAAAGCATGACTGGTCTTTCGAGTGAGGAGTTTTGGCCCCAGTTGTTTGGACAAGCCGAAGTAGCAGCGGTTGCCAAGGGCGATTCTACGCCGGATCTCCACTGTGGTGTCATTTGTGGAATTTACGTTTGCCCCGAGGTAGACAAACTCCTTAACTACCTCGAAATTGTAGCTGTCAATTGTTATGTTTTGTCCCAGGTGGTGAGCGACGGATTGGTTTTTGCTTGACAGCATGTATTTCGTTTTGTCCTCATTGATCTTAAGGCCAATTCGTTTCGCCTGTTCTTCAATCGCCGTGAATGCTTCCACAATGCCACGGCGAGAACATGCGATGATGTCGATATCATCCGCGTATCCTAGCAGCTGGATGGACTTGTAAAAGATAGTGCCTTCCCTGTTGACGCCTGCCCGTCGCACTATCTGCTCCAGCACCAGGTTGAAGAAGTCACATGACAGCGCATCTCCTTGCCGAAATCCGGTGCATGTTTCGAATGAATCCGAGGTACTAGAACCGAGTTGCACGGTGCATCGCGTGTTTTTTAGCGTGGTGCGACACAACTGGATCAGTTTTACCGGGATCCCGAATTCGGCCATCGCCCCAAACAGTGCTTCACGATGAATGCTGTCGTATTCATTTATTACTATTAAATATCTCTATACAATTAAGCTTTCACTTTTCTGATATGTATAGGTAATGTACATACATAGGTTTAATGATTTAATTTACAATAATGTTCTTATAACTAGTTACAAGGAATCAAAAGGTAAGAGGAAAATAGAAAAAGAAAGTAGCAGGTATAAAGGTACATAGCAAACATATAGATATAAAAAGCTTAGGAGAGAGAGGGAGAAAGAGGGGGAGAGATAGAAAGAAAATAAAATAAGAAAGAATTGAAAAATAATAATAATATTTATCTAAGCCTCTATTTGCCTAAAGAACTCAAAAAGTGATTTTTTGAAACGATGAGCCGTGGTCACTCTTCTGATGGTGGGAGGGAGTGTGTTCCAAAGGCGAATTGCATTCACAAGAAATTGACGACTTGTTATTAAAAACCTATGTTTGGGAGGTATTAAAGTTAAGGTTCTTAGTGAGCGCGCAAAATTTAACTTCGAATACAGGTATTCTGGTGATTTAGTGTGTATTATTTTATGTAATGTGAGGACTGTTCGATATTTCAAAAAACTGTTGAGTGAACAACCAATAATTCTTTTAGTATAGTCTGAAATGTGGGCATACCGATCCAACTTAAATATATACCTGGCACAATTATTAAAGGCAACGTTTAATTTTCGAGATTGTTCGTAGTCGACATCTGAAAATAGTTCACAACCATATATAATAAGTGGCAAGACATAAGCTTTAATAAGCTTAAGTTTAGCATCCGTTGGAAGAAAGTGTGTCGTAGGACTTAGTCCCCGAAGTATGCAATATATCTTGCCAAAAATATAATTAATGTGGTTATTCCAATTAAGGGACTGATTGAAATAAACTCCGAGATTTTTTATTTTAGATACATACTCAATGTCACAATTATTCATTTGCAGTAATATGGATCTTGTATCTACATTACCCCTGTTTATCTTAAGAGCTTTCGTTTTTGATGGATTAAGATCTAAATGATTCTTTTTTGACCATATATACAAAGAGTTGAGGTCTTTGTTCAAATCAATTAGTGCAGCTGACTCTTCGGATGTTGGATAAGTCTTGTAGAGTTGCACATCATCCGCATAGATATGATGATCGCAATGCTCTATGCTCTTACAAATGTCATTTACAAATAACGTAAATAGTAGGGGCCCTAGAACAGAGCCTTGGGGAACTCCTGTTATGATTGGCAGAATAGCTGATTTATTACATTGGTAATGAACAGCTTGTGTTCTTTTGCAAAGGTATGACGCCATGAGCTTGCAAACAGAATCCTCAAAATAATATTGATTTTTAAGTTTATACAAAAGTATGGAGTGGTTTACGGCGTCAAACGCCTTCGAGAAATCCAAAAATACAAGTACAGACATCATATGGTTATCGAAACCAAAACGAATATCATCCGATACTTTGAGAAGTGCCGTTATGCAGTTATGTTTACTGCGAAACCCTGATTGCGATTTTGATATAAGTTTGTGTTCCTCTAGAAAGTTTCTCATTTGCTTACTTATAATTTTTTCAAACACCTTACTGAGAAAGGGTAAGATTGCAATTGGTCTAAAATCAGTGTTATTAGATTTAGGAAGAGGAATAATTTTCGCACTTTTCCACCTATCGGGATAACGGCTTGTTGTGATAATAGTGTTGAATAAGTGAGTAATATATTTGCATATAATGGGTAAAAGAATTTTGATAAAAATTGGATTAATATCATCAAGGCCCACTGCCTTTGATTTCACTGATAAAATTGAAAGCCCAACACAGACTTCATCTATACATTGAAACGAGAAATATGGTAAGGTGCTTATGAGATCGGAGCGAAAAAAGTCAAAATCAATTTCATCCCTACTAAGTGAAGCGGAATTAACAAACTTTCATTAAGCTCGTCCACATTCACATTACACTGTGTGGGTGTAACAGTACGAATGCCAATTTGTTTTATTGATTTCCAAAAGGCTGAGCTAGATTTGTTAACACTGAATTTCTGTTGATAATACGTTATTTTACTGTTCCGAATTAGAGAGGTCACAGAATTCCGTGCACTCTTATATTGGCTGAACATAAGCGGACATTTGAATCTTCTCCATCTGTAATAGAGTGTGTCACGCTTTGCTATCATATTTTTAATCTGCTCATTAAACCAAGGGACTTTTATATTTTTAATGGTTTTAATTTTAGGAGGAACGTACTTGTTATACAGGTAGTTTATGTATTCCTCGAAAACATAAACCTGAGTATTAACATCCGATGTATGGTAAAGATTTGACCAATTTAAACGTTGGCAGTTCTCAAACAACGCGGGTATATCAATTGAAGAAAAATTTCGGAACTGTTGTATTTTTTCATTTATTGTCGTTGGATTAATATTTAGAATAATTACAAGCAAATCATGATGAGAAAAACCGGAAACGGCTATTTGATCATAGTGAGATATAAGATCGGTTTGAGACACAAGGCAAACATCTATAAGAGAAGGAATCTTGTTAGGACAAAAATGAGTCGGATTCGACGTATTTGCGAAATGAAGCCCCAGATATTCTACCATTTCCGAAAATTTTTTGTTTTGCCCTCTTAAAATATCCATATTCATATCACCACATAAAACTATTTCAGTATATTGAGTTCCGACATCTTCTAAGACATCCCTCACAAGAGAAAAGTTCGCAACTCTTGGTGCCATATACATTGTTCCCACTGAAAATTTTTCGTTATTGAACGATATTTCAACAAAAACACACTCAAAAACGTCTAAGTCAGTTGATTTCCTTACCAAATTACATTTTAGAGATCTTTTCACATACATGGCAACCCCACCACATTCTCCATTCAATCGATCACCACGAAATAGATTGTAACCAGGTATAGTGAAGAAATCGGATTTCATTTCCGGTTGTAGCCAAGTCTCAGACATACAGATTATGTCCATGCACTGGCTATCAAACAAATTTCGCACTTCATCAATTTTATGCCTTATGCTTTGTATATTAAAATGACATATACGTAAACCATTTTTAAAGTTGGATGAAATGTTTAGAAGCGTCTTTGTTTTGTTCATGCAACTCATAAGTGGATTAGTATCACTCCAGTTAAAGGACTCCCGTAAGGAGAGTCCAAAAAAAACCGCGAACAGAGAAGCAGAGCTTCCCCCCAACTGTTCGACTTACTATTCAAATTCGAAACGTTAGTACGATTTAAAATACCACTTTATTGTTCGGTGTCCAACTTAGAACTAACTTATCAACTAAAAACCCCTTCCATAGGAAGCCCATCGCTTCGCCCGAATCCGCAACGTAGGCCTTTCTCCGGTCACTTCCCAGGCTGGTTGCAATGCGCATCCGATTGCACCAGACTGAATATGATGCCGGTGCACCTGAATCAACGCGATCACGTATGAACAGGTACGAACATGCGGAGCGATGTGAACCACACAAAATGATGACGCAGCGTATCTTTGCCCTTGGCCTCGGTCGACGGTGTTAACTCCTCCCCCTTCAAAAATCTACGTCCCGTAGATCCTGTAAGTGACTATGGGTTGATGACAGCAGGTCCTTGTTGGGTCGTCCCTACTGCCGGGAGGTCCAACTTGTTGTTAATTTTGCTCCACGTACGATAAACAGTAAAGATTAGGGCTGAGAAGATTGAGGCGTATACCAGCGTTGAGATGTTCGTCCTTCCTGTCAAATTGGTAAGATACTTGATGTTCTGTAGTCCAAGATTATGTACTGTTTGAAGATCAATAAGATGGACCTGTTTTGTAATATTGGTTACGACCGCTGGCAGAGCTTGTAGGGTCGTCAAGGACGAGCTGGTGAACGTTTGATCCCTAATCCGAATCGTCTCGTTACTGAACTGGACAATGAATGTTCCCCGCAGCTTCTCCGTTGAATTTCCTCCGGTAAGCTCTCCGTCGAAATTAGTCAGGAAGATCGTGTCATCTCCAATGGGTTCGATGACTTCTTCGGTATTCTGGTGGTATTCGCAGGTAGTGGGGCCTCCCTTCAGTAGTCTAGGGATGCAGCTGTCTTCCGGTAGTTTTTCGAGAGATTCGGATTTACAGATCGTGGAATTGCTGATTGAGAGACAATCTTTAACGAGGCCGTATGTTTCTTTCTGATTGGTTAGTACCCGGTCGAACTTTTTGCTGATCCGCTTCCCATTATGAATTGATGACTTTATTCGAAGCAAATTGAAGTCTTCACTACGCACCTTTGGCATTGATAGGATGTATAGCAACACCGTATTGTTGGTGTAGATCATGGGCGTGCCAAATTCGATCGCCTCGATCTCATTAGCGTAGGGCAAGGTTTCTAGTTCATTGACCAGCATTCTGATTTCTTCATGGTCTAGGAGGTTGGTGTTGACTATACCTCCTTTAGCCATCTGACATGCTCTCACCAGTTCATTCACCTCTTCCTTGATTATAAGGACCTGGTTGATTAGGCCTTGTTCGAATCTTCGGGTGTCTGCCGCTTTTATTTCGTTGGCGGCTCGACTTATGATCCATTCAGCTTTCGTCACCGCCTTTTCTGCTATTTCAAAAAGGCGCTCGTTTATCTTGTACTGCTGGTTGTTGTTCTCGACTATTGCCTGTTGACTCTCGAGGATCTTGTCCCAATCTGATGCGTCAGGGCTCCCGGCGATCCACTTCCAGGCGGACCAAATCCAATTTATGGATCTAGGCTTCCTTAGCTGCTTTCTCCGTAATAGGCTGAGACGTTCGGTTGTTTGTGAGAGGTGGAGTGAGGCTAGTTTTATTTCCTCTGGATTCTTGACTTGGCTTTGTATTGCGGTTGTGAGGTTCAATAATTGCTGTTCCCATTGTTCCAAATCGATCAAGTGCACCAGATAGAAGTTTCCGTTGGTTACCCAGGCCTTCCCTTCTTTGATCGATATTAAGGGTGCGTCATACTTGAAGATTGTAAATCCCTCTATGGTGACGACGGTGAGGATAAAAAACCTGAGCAAAGGGGTTAATATGATAGCTTAACTAAATTGTTAGTGCATATCTCTTATGGACCTAGTTACAAATGTTTCCTTAATACTATTAATTGTAATTGTGATTAATTGTAATTGTAATTGGTTGTATTAATATGGTAATAAGAGACAGATAAATGTGTGCAACAATATGATTTTACAACTAGTTAACTAGCTTAATATAGCCATACAGTGGTTAAAAAAAAAAAATATATATGAAATATAATTCTTCACTCTAGGGGTGATGGGTGCAAAGGTTGAGTGGTATACAGTATATAGTATATGGGGTTAGTGCGCGTCGGTGCTAAGTACGTAGGTGCCATTCCCTTTTTTTTTTTTTTTTTTTTTTTTTTGTATACATATGCTTATGCTTATGTTATTACTTATGCTTATGCCCTCCCGGCGGGGAATTGAACCCCGGTCCCCCATGTTCAAATGGGTGTAATAACCGACTATACTACCGTGGAGCAGGGAGTGTGCAGTTTTGCACATTTTTAATATGAGTTTTGTGAACTTTTCTCCCTGAGGTTGTAGTCACGGTTACACGGTTATCCTTAGCCACTATTTCCTTTCGAAATAGGGGTTTGCTCTTTGCCTTAAGGCCCTTGACTGCCGTGTATATGACCTCACCTTTCTCATATTTCTTAGGGGCCGTCCTGAGTTTATTCCGGTATCGGTTGGCCTCCTGTTGCTTTCTTTTTATTTCAGTTCTCAGATCTTGATTTATTTTTTTACGGAACTCTATGAGGTTTTGGTAATTAATTCTCTGGGTTCTGTCGAAAAATATATCGGATGGCTTGCGTTTGGTAACGGAGTGTATGCTGTTGTTATACCTGTCGACTGCAATGTTCAGAAGTTCCTTCAATCGCAAATCCTTGTACTCGGCTCTCAGGCAACGGTAAATTTCCAAGATGGTCGAGTGAAATCTCTCCACCTGCCCGTTGACCTCAGAGCAATGCACTGGAGTGCGGTATAACTTTATACCAAGTATGCTTATAAAGTTTGCAATAATAGGACTCAGGAAACTACTTTCATTATCAGTGACAAGTATTTTGGGGACCGTGAAGTAATGAATGATTTTAATAACTTTGTCCCTAAGATGTAAGGCGGATCGATTTTTGATGTGAAAAAGTTTCCCAAACTTCGAGAACTTATCTATGCAGCTGATAAATCTTTCGTTTTGTACTTCGATTATATCTAGATGCAATATTTCACAGGGGTAGGTAGGAATGGGTGTTGCTTGGAACTCCGGACGAATCGGATGCCTGTCATATTTACTCGTATTGCACACCTCGCACGCTCTAACGTACCTCATGATAAGGCTATTCATGCGCGGAAAATAGTACTTCTCAAGTAGTTGTTCTTTATTTTCGCGCGCATTTCTGTGCGCCCTTCGGTGTTCCTTCAATATCAGCTCGCACTTCCGGTCTTCGTTCCTCACGTCTTCGACCACCCTTTGGGCAATTCTAATCTTGTACTTGGTAAAGTATTGGAGATAGACCCTTTGGAGCATTCCCAGGTATTCCTCGGGCATCTTGATGCCGTTTATCACTCCTGGATTGAGCTTGGTTTTGAGCGCCTCCGCAATGCTCCTCTCACTGGGGTTCATGATTGCGATGTAGTGGCGAAAGAATCCTGGATGCGGTTCTTCAACGATTTCAAGTCCCTTTCCTATTTTAATACAAATTTGGTTTCGGAAAACATTAAGGGGTGCCTCCACGTGGGGAATAAGATCAGAGGAATCGTGAAGAGCAGTATGCGCGGTGTCTGTAGTGGAGCTGTCCCCGGAATCCGCAGTTTCCGTGGAAGAAGGACATTCAGAAGGTGCAGTTTTGGTCGTGGGGGTCACTGTACTAGCTTGGTTGCCATCATTATTCGTAGAAGGCTCGTGTCTGTCAGCGCGGCCACTTGACGCCGACTCCGTTGAGCTGGAATCGTGCAAGTGGTGGACGTGAGTTTTTAGTCTCGAGAGAGCGTCTGCCACTAAGTTCGATTTACCAGGCTTGTAAACCAACTCGTAGTTGTACTCCTCGATTCGAGCCTTCCATCTTTTCAATTTAGCATTGTAGTTCCTGTTTCCCATCGCAAAGGTCAACGGTCGATGGTCCGTTAGTATCCGGATTTTCTTGGCCCCGTACAGATAAGAGCGAAGATTATCTAATGCCCAGACGATGGCCAACATCTCCTTCTCGTTCGTGGCATAGTTCTCTTCGGTCTTGTTCAGAGATCTTGAGATATATGCAATTGGGCGATCCTTTCCCTCAATGTCCTGAGATAGGACTGCGCCTATTGCATAATTTGAGGCATCGGTGGTAAGATTGAATGGCCTCTGGAAGTCGGGGAAGGCTAAAATCTCTGATGATGTTAGAAGAGTCTTCAAGCCCTCGAATGCCTTAAGCGCTTCCTCGCCTAAACTTATCTCGACACGGCGGGATTGGTTGGCCTTCACCTGTGCGTTTTCGCCTCTCGTTAAATTCGTTAGTGGTTTGGCGACCTTCGCGTAGTCGCGAATAAATTTCCTGTAGTATGAGGTTAGACCCAAGAATGATTTAAGCTCTTTTAGATTCTGTGGTGGTTCGAGCTTTTGGATGGCGAGAACCTTCTTTGCATCAGGTCGAATTCCGTCGGACGAGACGACGTAGCCCAGAAATTCTACTTCCTTCTGCATGAAATTCGTTTTCTCTAGATTGACCCTTAGTCTTGCCTCGTCAAGTCGCCTCAGGACCGTATCTAGATTTTTCAGGTGATCCTTCTGGTCTTTACCAAAGACGATTATATCGTCTATGTAGACATAGCAGATTTTAGCAATAAAAGGCTTCAAAACGTCATCTATCATCCGCTGGAAAATAGCCGGTGCGTTTTTAAGACCAAAGGGTAACCGTAAGAATTCGAACTTCCCATTCATCGTGGAGAATGCGGTTTTGGGTATATCGGATGGTTTCATACGTATTTGATGAAACCCGGACGTTAAGTCAATTGTTGTGAAGTATCGAGCTTCTCCTAGGCTGGCAAGGGTAGAATTTATGTCAGGAATGGGGTACGTATCTCCTATGGTGACGTTATTCAGTCCTTTATAATCAATCACCATTCTATATTGTTTTTCGCCATTTGGCTTGGGTTTCTTCGGAACGACCCAAATTGGTGAATTATATGGGCTTTTCGACCGGCGAATTATTCCTTCCTCTAAGAGCCTTGACACCTCCTCTTCTACAACCTACCGCAAACAGGCAGGGTATGGGTAGCTCTTCGTGTAAATTGGTTCGTTGGTACTAGTCCTTATTTCGGCGAGCACTGATGTCTCAACGGTCTCTCCGGCGTCGATATGACCAAAGAGAGAATGGTATTTTTCAATTAACCTATTTAATTCGATCTTAGTGGTTTCAGGAAGTGATGGATCGATCGTGAAGTTAACCTCCCTGGAGATCATTTCTTTGAGTGGGACATTTACATTGTTTTTCAATCTCAACACATTGGCCTTCCGGTCGATTATTGCTTCAAGTTGTTTCAAGGTGTCATCACCAATGATACCGTCGAAGGATTTTAACCCTGGTAGGACATAAAATTTCGTTAGGCTCTCGTCACCAAACGCTTCAAGAAATTTTCCCTGTACGCATTCCGATACATGAATCTCTCCTGCTGCTGAACGAACATTGAATGGTGTTTTCACACGTACGGTGGGCTGTCTCAGAGTTGGGCTTATAAAATTCTTGTTGGCCCCCGTGTCAACAAGGAACTTCAATACAGGCCCATCCCTCGTAACATATTCTATATATGGTACGCTGGATGGCCGCCCGTCATAAAATTTACTTCTTCTAGCGCTTCCTCTGCCCTTTCGTCATACTCCTCTGGGTTATCGTCGCTAACTTCTACATGGTAAAGCTTTTGCTGCTTCCTAGGGATATTAGTGGACATTGCCCGACGCTTGAAAGGATTAGGCCGATTCATGTAATTAACCTGCCTCGAGTTGACAGAATTATCGATTTCCATCCTTTCGGAAGGTTTAGGCCCCAACTTGGGGAGCGTGGCGTTGTCCCGAAGGACGCCAGTATCCTTATTCCAACCACTAATATGTGGTTTCGGTCTTTCCGGAATCCTTTGTATTGGATTCCGTGGAGGCAAATGCGGTCGAAGTTCGCTTCTGAACGCTTGATCGATGGGAGCAGTTACCGTATTTGGCCCCGTCGACGAGTGAAGCGACTGAGCTCGGAAATTTACGTTCTGCATCTCGAGACAGAAGGAGTATGCGTCAGGTAGGTTTTTAGGGGCTCGTATTATGAGCATCTTCGAAAGATCGCCGTTAAGGCTGCGGATAAAAACGTCTAGGGCCCGGTTACGGTAGGACTCTACTAGTGCCTCGACGGTTTCCTCACTATATGATTCTGTCTTGATTTTGTTGATCATTAGCGATAGCTGATGGTTAACCGCGGCGTAGAATTCATCGAGCTTGCTGTTCTTTTGGGCGAGTTGGTTGAGCTGATGCTCTAATGTACGCATATCGCGTTTATCGGCATAGTGTAGAGACAAGCATCGCTTTATCTCCGCCCAGTTGCTGTCAAAAATATTATAGGATACCAGAGCCGCGTCCGCCGGACCTCTAACCTTCCCGCGAATATGCTGCAGGATAGAACGGTAGATGGGTTTAGATTTTACAATCTCGAAGTCCTTTAGGACCCCCTCTACGGAATGTACCCAGGACACATACTGTGTAGGGTTACCGTCAAATACCTGTAACTCCTTAACGCAGTCGGGCAATCTACTTATGTCTCGGAGCTCAACTTCAGTTCGCGGGCGAACAAGAACTTCGGTTCGTTCAGGCACGTCGGGTGCAGCAGCTGATAACAGAGATCTCGCCTCTATCGACAGGAGACGAGTCTCGTAGCTTTTGTTACTGAGTTAGGATGCTGTTAACAGCCCCAGTTAACTCGGTCACTGTCTTTTGCAGCTGTTCCATTTTATTTTATTATAATTATCTGGACCAAATACCTTAATCTTAGTACTCACTCAGGACGGTGTGGTTACCCTAGTTATACAATACCCTTTTTTGTTGGCACTCTTATCTCCTATTTCTTATTACTTGGCACTAGCTTATTGCCACTTACACCTTTATTTCAGCACTAAACCCTTTGTATATATTTTTTTATTTTAATTTCTTTTTTTTTGCTCTTTTTTTTTTCCTTATCTATTTATTTATGTATTTTTTTCTCTCCAATTTTTTACTTGTTATACTTATATAATTTTTTCTTGCACCACTACACTTACAATAACACATTCACTTCTCTATCAAATTCTTTTCCTGCCTTTTTTTTCTTTGCTCAGATATGTAGTTCCTTGGGAACTGGAAAGAGAAAAATGCACTGAAATTTCATAAAACCGATCGCGGGAATTTTCGATTATGGGAGCCGCTCTTTTGGAAGGTCCGTGTTCTCCCTTTTAGTCGCCAACTTTTACGCTCGAAGGCGACCTACTAAGGCACGGGTTGCTTCACACGCATCCTTTTAACCTTCAAGATTATCACTGTGTTCCCATGGCAACAGTGAAGAGTATCTGTCGCATCGGAGTAATTGCTGTGTTCTCATGGGTACAACAATCTTCGTTCAATGGAACGTACCGATGCAATTGTCCGGTTAAGGACGACAGAAAGAATCAACAGGAGAAAAGGATAGCGTATACGGAGCGGTCCCTGCTCGGGCGCCAGTTAAAGGACTCCCGTAAGGAGAGTCCAAAAAAAACCGCGAACAGAGAAGCAGAGCTTCCCCCCAACTGTTCGACTTACTATTCAAATTCGAAACGTTAGTACGATTTAAAATACCACTTTATTGTTCGGTGTCCAACTTAGAACTAACTTATCAACTAAAAACCCCTTCCATAGGAAGCCCATCGCTTCGCCCGAATCCGCAACGTAGGCCTTTCTCCGGTCACTTCCCAGGCTGGTTGCAATGCGCATCCGATTGCACCAGACTGAATATGATGCCGGTGCACCTGAATCAACGCGATCACGTATGAACAGGTACGAACATGCGGAGCGATGTGAACCACACAAAATGATGACGCAGCGTATCTTTGCCCTTGGCCTCGGTCGACGGTGTTAACTCTCCCTTGAGCAAAAATATTTGTCATAAATATAAACTAAAAAACAAAAAAAAGAAAAAAAATGTCACCAACTGAAGAGAGAAAACACGGATCAATAAAAAAGAAAAAGGACTTAAGGCATTAAGAGGAATGTTATATAAAAGCCGCGACTTTTCATTAAAAACAAAAATAAACAAATTTAGAGAAGAAGAGAAAAAGAAGAAGGTTAAAGAGAGGTGAAAGGTAAAGAAAATAAGATGAGAGAAAGGAAAAAAAGAGAGGATTACAATATAAACTATTTTTACATACATAATTAATCTGTGTTAATTTAGCTTCTCGAAGTCTTCTTTGCAGGTTATCAAAAGAGAATCGCCACTCAGCTTACGAACATACACTTGTCCATTGTAGGTGTGAACGGAGAAGATTTTTCTCTCGGATCTCAGCTTTAAAGCATGTCTATGCAAGAGATAATTGCTCTTCGTCAGACTTTCATTGATGTAAATTCTTCGATCTGAGGGTATCCCAACATCTCGAAGAGACAGTCCAACTTTGGTTTGTTTATATTTTGATAAGCACCTTCGCAGCAATTTGTTTTTCTCAAAGCAATTGGTGAATTTGAGAATTATTGTGCCATCATTCGTGGAGCGTTTGTTATTAGCAGCATTGGATTTTGCACGAAAAATCGTTTTCATTGGCGGTTTTGGGATATTAAGAGAAGTGCAGAGGTTCCCCAATACTTCGTCAAGGTCTTCATTTTCAGCAGCTGGTATGCCCACTAAGACAGCATCGGAACTTATTTGTTCCCTCTCTAAAGAGTCAATTCGTGCCTCGAGTTCGTTACACCGACCTTGGAGTTCAGTTACCTTTTTTAATAGTCCTGACTCAATCTCATTGATTTTACTGAGAATACTTTCTTCCCTTGCCGAAATTTGAGCGAATTTTACATTTAAATCCTCTGTGAGCGAAGCAAAGTGCTCTTCAAAACGAGTCCATAATTCAGCTACATCCGAGTTTACTGTTTTGGACGGAGTATTTCTCAGCTGATTATTATGAGCAGGCTTTTTGTTCATTGCACCGGTTGGAGTATTTCTCACTTGATTTTGAGTAAATTTGCTACGGGTTCCAGGCGACATTATCACTCAAAGTTCTTTTGTTTTATTAAATTTTAAAAAACAAAAAAAAAAAAACGAGAAAATGAAGAATTTATGCCCGAATGAAATACTTTGCGATCGAAAAATTCTTTAAGTGAATGGTTTTAAGTGCACTTAATACTTAAGGAGTGGTTCTTATAGGATTAGCTAATAAAAGACTCGTAGCCAAAATTTACACTACAGCTCTCTACTAAACATAGCACTTCCATAGTAGAATTGAATGCGGCTTTGAAATCGATGAAAAGATGGTGTGTATCGATTTGAAACTCGTTGGTCTTTTCCAGGATTTGTCGAAGTGTGAAAATTTGGTCTATAGTTGATTTGCCGGGCCGGAAGCCGCACTGGTAGCTGCCGATTAGTGCGGTGCAAAATGGTTTTAGACGTTCACACAATACGCTGGACAGGATCTTGTATGCGACATTGAGCAGGGATATACCTCTATAGTTCTTACAAGAGGTAGGATCGCCTTTTTTGTGGATGGGGCATATAGAGCTGGTATTCCAGTCGTCGGGCATGCTCTCATCTTCCCAAATTCTGCAGATGATCTGGTGCATGCTCCCTACCAGAACATCGCCGCCAGCCTTGAAGAGCTCTGATGGCAAGCCATCTGAGCCTGCGGCCTTGTTGTTCTTCAGCTTCTGAATAGCTGTGCCGACTTCTTCTATGCTGGGTGGGAGGACTACTTCAGCGGCTGGAGTTGAGATTTCCTCAGTCCCTACCACTCTCTCTTGGTCATGCTCGTTGAGCAGCTGCTGGAAGTGCTGCTTAAATACATCCACTATTCCCTGCGGGTCGGTGACAAGATTACCCTCGCAGTTTCGAAGAGCCAGGGTGCCCTTTTTGAAGCCTCCTGCAAGGCCTTTGGCTTTCTTGTAAAAGGCTCGTATTTTATGTCTATCCCTAGACTCCTCGATATCCTTGAGCTGGGAGGCTGCGAAGATTCTTTTCTTTTGTCGCAGTAGTTTCTTCTCCTCCCTTCTTCTAGCTCGGTACTCTTCTCGCGCTGCCCTGGTTTTCCTCTGCAGCGCCTTTTGGTACGCCTCGTCGGTTGCTGCCTTTTTCTGCTCACACTCGCCATCATACCACGGGTTTCTTGTCGGGGGTGGTAGGTATCCTAAGGTGGTTTCGGCTACTTCCTGAATGGCTGAGCGGCAATGCAGCCACATATTATTGGCATTTGTGTTCGACGTAGGCATACCGTAGAGTCTTTCGCTCAGCTGCTCCCTGTAGACTCTGGCAACCTCCGGTGTGCTCAGGCGCCCAATGTCGAACCTCCTCCTGATGGGCTGGTGCAGCTTTCTGACATTGGACAGTCGAGCTCTGAATCTTGCTGCTACGAGGAAGTGGTCAGAGTCGACATTTGCCCCTCTGAATGTTCGCACATCCAGGATGTTTGACGCGTGCCTTGCGTCAATGAGCACATGGTCGATTTGGTTGGCGGTTCGACCGTCCGGAGATCGCCGATTGCTGTGTGGATTCGCTTGCGAGGGAATCTTGTGCTACTTATCACCGCATTACGAGCTGTCGCAAAGTCAGCGAGTCGGAAGTCGTTATCTGTTGTTGTATCGTGGAGGCTGTGCTTTCCGATCACTCCGCCAAGGGTGTTTTCCTTTCCGATTTTGGCGTTGAAGTCCCCGAGCACGATTTTTACATCGTACTCCGGACAAGCTCCGTAGGCGTTGTCCAGGAGGTCATAGAAGTCCTCCTTGATAGGGTCTTCAGCCTCGTCGGTAGGGGCGTGTGCACATATAAGGCTGATGTTATAAAATCTGCCTCTGAAGCGGATCACAGCCAGGCGATCACTTATAGGTTTAAAGTCGATGACCTTCGACCTTAACCGCTTTCCCACGACAAATCCGCATCCCAATAAGTGCAACCTTTTGTGACAGCTGTAATAAATGTCGCAATTTTTCTTCCTAATCATACCGTTTCCTATCCAGCGTATTTCCTGGACCGCAGTAATATCCGCCTTGTACTGCGTGAGGATTCCTTCTAGTTTATGAGTAGCTCCGGGAGTGTACAGGGTTCTGACATTCTAGGAGCATACTCGCAAATCGTGTTCCTTTTTCGTGCGTTGCCGTCGTCGAGTATCCGTCCGTGTATCCGAGGCATCTTGCTCATTCATAACTTTGAGTTTTTTTACGTGGGCGGATTGTTAGCCCGTCGCACAACCGCCATTCTGGTCGGGGTTTTTTTTCGCTGCATACGTTTGTTCACCTCCCAACGGTTGTTGAAGAGGCTATCCAGAGGGCGCCGCGAGGAGGCCATATGTCAACTTGACCCGGGCATTTAAACAGGGATCGTTGCTGGCATCTCGCCAGGTTGAGAGCAATCAACAACTTTACCCTGTATGTCCGAGCCCATGCCCTCCATACAAAGTTGAAAAGTAAAAATCGTGACCTGATGTGCTCGGAAAGTGTAAAAAGCTGTTCGAACATGTTTGCCTCATACACATACAAAGTTGAAATGTATGATCACATTACAAATGTAAGTATTATAACTTAGCGCCCTTGAGAATTAGTAATTGAGAAAGCAATATTATTGCGAAATTGGCCTTAAACTAATATACAAAACTTCCAATGTTAAATATACAGGGTGCCCCACGAGCAGTGTGCCAACAAGTATTTTGGGGACCGTGAAGTAATGAATGATTTTAATAACTTTGTCCCTAAGATGTAAGGCGGATCGATTTTTGATGTGAAAAAGTTTCCCAAACTTCGAGAACTTATCTATGCAGCTGATAAATCTTTCGTTTTGTACTTCGATTATATCTAGATGCAATATTTCACAGGGGTAGGTAGGAATGGGTGTTGCTTGGAACTCCGGACGGATCGGATGCCTGTCATATTTACTCGTATTGCACACCTCGCACGCTCTAACGTACCTCATGATAAGGCTATTCATGCGCGGAAAATAGTACTTCTCAAGTAGTTGTTCTTTATTTTCGCGCGCATTTCTGTGCGCCCTTCGGTGTTCCTTCAATATCAGCTCGCACTTCCGGTCTTCGTTCCTCACGTCTTCGACCACCCTTTGGGCAATTCTAATCTTGTACTTGGTAAAGTATTGGAGATAGACCCTTTGGAGCATTCCCAGGTATTCCTCGGGCATCTTGATGCCGTTTATCACTCCTGGATTGAGCTTGGTTTTGAGCGCCTCCGCAATGCTCCTCTCACTGGGGTTCATGATTGCGATGTAGTGGCGAAAGAATCCTGGATGCGGTTCTTCAACGATTTCAAGTCCCTTTCCTATTTTAATACAAATTTGGTTTCGGAAAACATTAAGGGGTGCCTCCACGTGGGGAATAAGATCAGAGGAATCGTGAAGAGCGGTATGCGCGGTGTCTGTAGTGGAGCTGTCCCCGGAATCCGCAGTTTCCGTGGAAGAAGGACATTCAGAAGGTGCAGTTTTGGTCGTGGGGGTCACTGTACTAGCTTGGTTGCCATCATTATTCGTAGAAGGCTCGTGTCTGTCAGCGCGGCCACTTGACGCCGACTCCGTTGAGCTGGAATCGTGCAAGTGGTGGACGTGAGTTTTTAGTCTCGAGAGAGCGTCTGCCACTAAGTTCGATTTACCAGGCTTGTAAACCAACTCGTAGTTGTACTCCTCGATTCGAGCCTTCCATCTTTTCAATTTAGCATTGTAGTTCCTGTTTCCCATCGCAAAGGTCAACGGTCGATGGTCCGTTAGTATCCGGATTTTCTTGGCCCCGTACAGATAAGAGCGAAGATTATCTAATGCCCAGACGATGGCCAACATCTCCTTCTCGTTCGTGGCATAGTTCTCTTCGGTCTTGTTCAGAGATCTTGAGATATATGCAATTGGGCGATCCTTTCCCTCAATGTCCTGAGATAGGACTGCGCCTATTGCATAATTTGAGGCATCGGTGGTAAGATTGAATGGCCTCTGGAAGTCGGGGAAGGCTAAAATCTCTGATGATGTTAGAAGAGTCTTCAAGCCCTCGAATGCCTTAAGCGCTTCCTCGCCTAAACTTATCTCGACACGGCGGGATTGGTTGGCCTTCACCTGTGCGTTTTCGCCTCTCGTTAAATTCGTTAGTGGTTTGGCGACCTTCGCGTAGTCGCGAATAAATTTCCTGTAGTATGAGGTTAGACCCAAGAATGATTTAAGCTCTTTTAGATTCTGTGGTGGTTCGAGCTTTTGGATGGCGAGAACCTTCTTTGCATCAGGTCGAATTCCGTCGGACGAGACGACGTAGCCCAGAAATTCTACTTCCTTCTGCATGAAATTCGTTTTCTCTAGATTGACCCTTAGTCTTGCCTCGTCAAGTCGCCTCAGGACCGTATCTAGATTTTTCAGGTGATCCTTCTGGTCTTTACCAAAGACGATTATATCGTCTATGTAGACATAGCAGATTTTAGCAATAAAAGGCTTCAAAACGTCATCTATCATCCGCTGGAAAATAGCCGGTGCGTTTTTAAGACCAAAGGGTAACCGTAAGAATTCGAACTTCCCATTCATCGTGGAGAATGCGGTTTTGGGTATATCGGATGGTTTCATACGTATTTGATGAAACCCGGACGTTAAGTCAATTGTTGTGAAGTATCGAGCTTCTCCTAGGCTGGCAAGGGTAGAATTTATGTCAGGAATGGGGTACGTATCTCCTATGGTGACGTTATTCAGTCCTTTATAATCAATCACCATTCTATATTGTTTTTCGCCATTTGGTTTGGGTTTCTTCGGAACGACCCAAATTGGTGAATTATATGGGCTTTTCGACCGGCGAATTATTCCTTCCTCTAAGAGCCTTGACACCTCCTCTTCTACAACCTACCGCAAACAGGCAGGGTATGGGTAGCTCTTCGTGTAAATTGGTTCGTTGGTACTAGTCCTTATTTCGGCGAGCACTGATGTCTCAACGGTCTCTCCGGCGTCGATATGACCAAAGAGAGAATGGTATTTTTCAATTAACCTATTTAATTCGATCTTAGTGGTTTCAGGAAGTGATGGATCGATCGTGAAGTTAACCTCCCTGGAGATCATTTCTTTGAGTGGGACATTTACATTGTTTTTCAATCTCAACACATTGGCCTTCCGGTCGATTATTGCTTCAAGTTGTTTCAAGGTGTCATCACCAATGATACCGTCGAAGGATTTTAACCCTGGTAGGACATAAAATTTCGTTAGGCTCTCGTCACCAAACGCTTCAAGAAATTTTCCCTGTACGCATTCCGATACATGAATCTCTCCTGCTGCTGAACGAACATTGAATGGTGTTTTCACACGTACGGTGGGCTGTCTCAGAGTTGGGCTTATAAAATTCTTGTTGGCCCCCGTGTCAACAAGGAACTTCAATACAGCCCCATCCCTCGTAACATATTCTATATATGGTACGCTGGATGGCCGCCCGTCATAAAATTTACTTCTTCTAGCGCTTCCTCTGCCCTTTCGTCATACTCCTCTGGGTTATCGTCGCTAACTTCTACATGGTAAAGCTTTTGCTGCTTCCTAGGGATATTAGTGGACATTGCCCGACGCTTGAAAGGATTAGGCCGATTCATGTAATTAACCTGCCTCGAGTTGACAGAATTATCGATTTCCATCCTTTCGGAAGGTTTAGGCCCCAACTTGGGGAGCGTGGCGTTGTCCCGAAGGACGCCAGTATCCTTATTCCAACCACTAATATGTGGTTTCGGTCTTTCCGGAATCCTTTGTATTGGATTCCGTGGAGGCAAATGCGGTCGAAGTTCGCTTCTGAACGCTTGATTGATGGGAGCAGTTACCGTATTTGGCCCCGTCGACGAGTGAAGCGACTGAGCTCGGAAATTTGCGTTCTGCATCTCGAGACAGAAGGAGTATGCGTCAGGTTTTTAGGGGCTCGTATTATGAGCATCTTCGAAAGATCGCCGTTAAGGCCGCGGATAAAAACGTCTAGGGCCCGGTTACGGTAGGACTCTACTAGTGCCTCGACGGTTTCCTCACTATATGATTCTGTCTTGATTTTGTTGATCATTAGCGATAGCTGATGGTTAACCGCGGCGTAGAATTCATCGAGCTTGCTGTTCTTTTGGGCGAGTTGGTTGAGCTGATGCTCTAATGTACGCATATCGCGTTTATCGGCATAGTGTAGAGACAAGCATCGCTTTATCTCCGCCCAGTTGCTGTCAAAAATATTATAGGATACCAGAGCCGCGTCCGCCGGACCTCTAACCTTCCCGCGAATATGCTGCAGGATAGAACGGTAGATGGGTTTAGATTTTACAATCTCGAAGTCCTTTAGGACCCCCTCTACGGAATGTACCCAGGACACATACTGTGTAGGGTTACCGTCAAATACCTGTAACTCCTTAACGCAGTCGGGCAATCTACTTATGTCTCGGAGCTCAACTTCAGTTCGCGGGCGAACAAGAACTTCGGTTCGTTCAGGCACGTCGGGTGCAGCAGCTGATAACAGAGATCTCGCCTCTATCGACAGGAGACGAGTCTCGTAGCTTTTTTTACTGAGTTAGGATGCTGTTAACAGCCCCAGTTAACTCGGTCACTGTCTTTTGCAGCTGTTCCATTTTATTTTATTATAATTATCTGGACCAAATACCTTAATCTTAGTACTCACTCAGGACGGTGTGGTTACCCTAGTTATACAATACCCTTTTTTGTTGGCACTCTTATCTCCTATTTCTTATTACTTGGCACTAGCTTATTGCCACTTACACCTTTATTTCAGCACTAAACCCTTTGTATATATTTTTTTATTTTAATTTCTTTTTTTTTGCTCTTTTTTTTTCCTTATCTATTTATTTATGTATTTTTTTCTCTCCAATTTTTTACTTGTTATACTTATATAATTTTTTCTTGCACCACTACACTTACAATAACACATTCACTTCTCTATCAAATTCTTTTCCTGGCTTTTTTTTCTTTGCTCAGATATGTAGTTCCTTGGGAACTGGAAAGAGAAAAATGCACTGAAATTTCATAAAACCGATCGCGGGAATTTTCGATTATGGGAGCCGCTCTTTTGGAAGGTCCGTGTTCTCCCTTTTAGTCGCCAACTTTTACGCTCGAAGGCGACCTACTAAGGCACGGGTTGCTTCACACGCATCCTTTTAACCTTCAAGATTATCACTGTGTTCCCATGGCAACAGTGAAGAGTATCTGTCGCATCGGAGTAATTGCTGTGTTCTCATGGGTACAACAATCTTCGTTCAATGGAACGTACCGATGCAATTGTCCGGTTAAGGACGACAGAAAGAATCAACAGGAGAAAAGGATAGCGTATACGGAGCGGTCCCTGCTCGGGCGCCAGTTAAAGGACTCCCGTAAGGAGAGTCCAAAAAAAACCGCGAACAGAGAAGCAGAGCTTCCCCCCAACTGTTCGACTTACTATTCAAATTCGAAACGTTAGTACGATTTAAAATACCACTTTATTGTTCGGTGTCCAACTTAGAACTAACTTATCAACTAAAAACCCCTTCCATAGGAAGCCCATCGCTTCGCCCGAATCCGCAACGTAGGCCTTTCTCCGGTCACTTCCCAGGCTGGTTGCAATGCGCATCCGATTGCACCAGACTGAATATGATGCCGGTGCACCTGAATCAACGCGATCACGTATGAACAGGTACGAACATGCGGAGCGATGTGAACCACACAAAATGATGACGCAGCGTATCTTTGCCCTTGGCCTCGGTCGACGGTGTTAACTCTCCCTTGAGCAAAAATATTTGTCATAAATATAAACTAAAAAACAAAAAAAAGAAAAAAAATGTCACCAACTGAAGAGAGAAAACACGGATCAATAAAAAAGAAAAAGGACTTAAGGCATTAAGAGGAATGTTATATAAAAGCCGCGACTTTTCATTAAAAACAAAAATAAACAAATTTAGAGAAGAAGAGAAAAAGAAGAAGGTTAAAGAGAGGTGAAAGGTAAAGAAAATAAGATGAGAGAAAGGAAAAAAAGAGAGGATTACAATATAAACTATTTTTACATACATAATTAATCTGTGTTAATTTAGCTTCTCGAAGTCTTCTTTGCAGGTTATCAAAAGAGAATCGCCACTCAGCTTACGAACATACACTTGTCCATTGTAGGTGTGAACGGAGAAGATTTTTCTCTCGGATCTCAGCTTTAAAGCATGTCTATGCAAGAGATAATTGCTCTTCGTCAGACTTTCATTGATGTAAATTCTTCGATCTGAGGGTATCCCAACATCTCGAAGAGACAGTCCAACTTTGGTTTGTTTATATTTTGATAAGCACCTTCGCAGCAATTTGTTTTTCTCAAAGCAATTGGTGAATTTGAGAATTATTGTGCCATCATTCGTGGAGCGTTTGTTATTAGCAGCATTGGATTTTGCACGAAAAATCGTTTTCATTGGCGGTTTTGGGATATTAAGAGAAGTGCAGAGGTTCCCCAATACTTCGTCAAGGTCTTCATTTTCAGCAGCTGGTATGCCCACTAAGACAGCATCGGAACTTATTTGTTCCCTCTCTAAAGAGTCAATTCGTGCCTCGAGTTCGTTACACCGACCTTGGAGTTCAGTTACCTTTTTTAATAGTCCTGACTCAATCTCATTGATTTTACTGAGAATACTTTCTTCCCTTGCCGAAATTTGAGCGAATTTTACATTTAAATCCTCTGTGAGCGAAGCAAAGTGCTCTTCAAAACGAGTCCATAATTCAGCTACATCCGAGTTTACTGTTTTGGACGGAGTATTTCTCAGCTGATTATTATGAGCAGGCTTTTTGTTCATTGCACCGGTTGGAGTATTTCTCACTTGATTTTGAGTAAATTTGCTACGGGTTCCAGGCGACATTATCACTCAAAGTTCTTTTGTTTTATTAAATTTTAAAAAACAAAAAAAAAAAAACGAGAAAATGAAGAATTTATGCCCGAATGAAATACTTTGCGATCGAAAAATTCTTTAAGTGAATGGTTTTAAGTGCACTTAATACTTAAGGAGTGGTTCTTATAGGATTAGCTAATAAAAGACTCGTAGCCAAAATTTACACTACAGCTCTCTACTAAACATAGCACTTCCATAGTAGAATTGAATGCGGCTTTGAAATCGATGAAAAGATGGTGTGTATCGATTTGAAACTCGTTGGTCTTTTCCAGGATTTGTCGAAGTGTGAAAATTTGGTCTATAGTTGATTTGCCGGGCCGGAAGCCGCACTGGTAGCTGCCGATTAGTGCGGTGCAAAATGGTTTTAGACGTTCACACAATACGCTGGACAGGATCTTGTATGCGACATTGAGCAGGGATATACCTCTATAGTTCTTACAAGAGGTAGGATCGCCTTTTTTGTGGATGGGGCATATAGAGCTGGTATTCCAGTCGTCGGGCATGCTCTCATCTTCCCAAATTCTGCAGATGATCTGGTGCATGCTCCCTACCAGAACATCGCCGCCAGCCTTGAAGAGCTCTGATGGCAAGCCATCTGAGCCTGCGGCCTTGTTGTTCTTCAGCTTCTGAATAGCTGTGCCGACTTCTTCTATGCTGGGTGGGAGGACTACTTCAGCGGCTGGAGTTGAGATTTCCTCAGTCCCTACCACTCTCTCTTGGTCATGCTCGTTGAGCAGCTGCTGGAAGTGCTGCTTAAATACATCCACTATTCCCTGCGGGTCGGTGACAAGATTACCCTCGCAGTTTCGAAGAGCCAGGGTGCCCTTTTTGAAGCCTCCTGCAAGGCCTTTGGCTTTCTTGTAAAAGGCTCGTATTTTATGTCTATCCCTAGACTCCTCGATATCCTTGAGCTGGGAGGCTGCGAAGATTCTTTTCTTTTGTCGCAGTAGTTTCTTCTCCTCCCTTCTTCTAGCTCGGTACTCTTCTCGCGCTGCCCTGGTTTTCCTCTGCAGCGCCTTTTGGTACGCCTCGTCGGTTGCTGCCTTTTTCTGCTCACACTCGCCATCATACCACGGGTTTCTTGTCGGGGGTGGTAGGTATCCTAAGGTGGTTTCGGCTACTTCCTGAATGGCTGAGCGGCAATGCAGCCACATATTATTGGCATTTGTGTTCGACGTAGGCATACCGTAGAGTCTTTCGCTCAGCTGCTCCCTGTAGACTCTGGCAACCTCCGGTGTGCTCAGGCGCCCAATGTCGAACCTCCTCCTGATGGGCTGGTGCAGCTTTCTGACATTGGACAGTCGAGCTCTGAATCTTGCTGCTACGAGGAAGTGGTCAGAGTCGACATTTGCCCCTCTGAATGTTCGCACATCCAGGATGTTTGACGCGTGCCTTGCGTCAATGAGCACATGGTCGATTTGGTTGGCGGTTCGACCGTCCGGAGATCGCCGATTGCTGTGTGGATTCGCTTGCGAGGGAATCTTGTGCTACTTATCACCGCATTACGAGCTGTCGCAAAGTCAGCGAGTCGGAAGTCGTTATCTGTTGTTGTATCGTGGAGGCTGTGCTTTCCGATCACTCCGCCAAGGGTGTTTTCCTTTCCGATTTTGGCGTTGAAGTCCCCGAGCACGATTTTTACATCGTACTCCGGACAAGCTCCGTAGGCGTTGTCCAGGAGGTCATAGAAGTCCTCCTTGATAGGGTCTTCAGCCTCGTCGGTAGGGGCGTGTGCACATATAAGGCTGATGTTATAAAATCTGCCTCTGAAGCGGATCACAGCCAGGCGATCACTTATAGGTTTAAAGTCGATGACCTTCGACCTTAACCGCTTTCCCACGACAAATCCGCATCCCAATAAGTGCAACCTTTTGTGACAGCTGTAATAAATGTCGCAATTTTTCTTCCTAATCATACCGTTTCCTATCCAGCGTATTTCCTGGACCGCAGTAATATCCGCCTTGTACTGCGTGAGGATTCCTTCTAGTTTATGAGTAGCTCCGGGAGTGTACAGGGTTCTGACATTCTAGGAGCATACTCGCAAATCGTGTTCCTTTTTCGTGCGTTGCCGTCGTCGAGTATCCGTCCGTGTATCCGAGGCATCTTGCTCATTCATAACTTTGAGTTTTTTTACGTGGGCGGATTGTTAGCCCGTCGCACAACCGCCATTCTGGTCGGGGTTTTTTTTCGCTGCATACGTTTGTTCACCTCCCAACGGTTGTTGAAGAGGCTATCCAGAGGGCGCCGCGAGGAGGCCATATGTCAACTTGACCCGGGCATTTAAACAGGGATCGTTGCTGGCATCTCGCCAGGTTGAGAGCAATCAACAACTTTACCCTGTATGTCCGAGCCCATGCCCTCCATACAAAGTTGAAAAGTAAAAATCGTGACCTGATGTGCTCGGAAAGTGTAAAAAGCTGTTCGAACATGTTTGCCTCATACACATACAAAGTTGAAATGTATGATCACATTACAAATGTAAGTATTATAACTTAGCGCCCTTGAGAATTAGTAATTGAGAAAGCAATATTATTGCGAAATTGGCCTTAAACTAATATACAAAACTTCCAATGTTAAATATACAGGGTGCCCCACGAGCAGTGTGCCAACAAGTATTTTGGGGACCGTGAAGTAATGAATGATTTTAATAACTTTGTCCCTAAGATGTAAGGCGGATCGATTTTTGATGTGAAAAAGTTTCCCAAACTTCGAGAACTTATCTATGCAGCTGATAAATCTTTCGTTTTGTACTTCGATTATATCTAGATGCAATATTTCACAGGGGTAGGTAGGATTGGGTGTTGCTTGGAACTCCGGACGGATCGGATGCCTGTCATATTTACTCGTATTGCACACCTCGCACGCTCTAACGTACCTCATGATAAGGCTATTCATGCGCGGAAAATAGTACTTCTCAAGTAGTTGTTCTTTATTTTCGCGCGCATTTCTGTGCGCCCTTCGGTGTTCCTTCAATATCAACTCGCACTTCCGGTCTTCGTTCCTCACGTCTTCGACCACCCTTTGGGCAATTCTAATCTTGTACTTGGTAAAGTATTGGAGATAGACCCTTTGGAGCATTCCCAGGTATTCCTCGGGCATCTTGATGCCGTTTATCACTCCTGGATTGAGCTTGGTTTTGAGCGCCTCCGCAATGCTCCTCTCACTGGGGTTCATGATTGCGATGTAGTGGCGAAAGAATCCTGGATGCGGTTCTTCAACGATTTCAAGTCCCTTTCCTATTTTAATACAAATTTGGTTTCGGAAAACATTAAGGGGTGCCTCCACGTGGGGAATAAGATCAGAGGAATCGTGAAGAGCGGTATGCGCGGTGTCTGTAGTGGAGCTGTCCCCGGAATCCGCAGTTTCCGTGGAAGAAGGACATTCAGAAGGTGCAGTTTTGGTCGTGGGGGTCACTGTACTAGCTTGGTTGCCATCATTATTCGTAGAAGGCTCGTGTCTGTCAGCGCGGCCACTTGACGCCGACTCCGTTGAGCTGGAATCGTGCAAGTGGTGGACGTGAGTTTTTAGTCTCGAGAGAGCGTCTGCCACTAAGTTCGATTTACCAGGCTTGTAAACCAACTCGTAGTTGTACTCCTCGATTCGAGCCTTCCATCTTTTCAATTTAGCATTGTAGTTCCTGTTTCCCATCGCAAAGGTCAACGGTCGATGGTCCGTTATATCCGGATTTTCTTGGCCCCGTACAGATAAGAGCGAAGATTATCTAATGCCCAGACGATGGCCAACATCTCCTTCTCGTTCGTGGCATAGTTCTCTTCGGTCTTGTTCAGAGATCTTGAGATATATGCAATTGGGCGATCCTTTCCCTCAATGTCCTGAGATAGGACTGCGCCTATTGCATAATTTGAGGCATCGGTGGTAAGATTGAATGGCCTCTGGAAGTCGGGGAAGGCTAAAATCTCTGATGATGTTAGAAGAGTCTTCAAGCCCTCGAATGCCTTAAGCGCTTCCTCGCCTAAACTTATCTCGACACGGCGGGATTGGTTGGCCTTCACCTGTGCGTTTTCGCCTCTCGTTAAATTCGTTAGTGGTTTGGCGACCTTCGCGTAGTCGCGAATAAATTTCCTGTAGTATGAGGTTAGACCCAAGAATGATTTAAGCTCTTTTAGATTCTGTGGTGGTTCGAGCTTTTGGATGGCGAGAACCTTCTTTGCATCAGGTCGCATTCCGTCGGACGAGACGACGTAGCCCAGAAATTCTACTTCCTTCTGCATGAAATTCGTTTTCTCTAGATTGACCCTTAGTCTTGCCTCGTCAAGTCGCCTCAGGACCGTATCTAGATTTTTCAGGTGATCCTTCTGGTCTTTACCAAAGACGATTATATCGTCTATGTAGACATAGCAGATTTTAGCAATAAAAGGCTTCAAAACGTCATCTATCATCCGCTGGAAAATAGCCGGTGCGTTTTTAAGACCAAAGGGTAACCGTAAGAATTCGAACTTCCCATTCATCGTGGAGAATGCGGTTTTGGGTATATCGGATGGTTTCATACGTATTTGATGAAACCCGGACGTTAAGTCAATTGTTGTGAAGTATCGAGCTTCTCCTAGGCTGGCAAGGGTAGAATTTATGTCAGGAATGGGGTACGTATCTCCTATGGTGACGTTATTCAGTCCTTTATAATCAATCACCATTCTATATTGTTTTTCGCCATTTGGTTTGGGTTTCTTCGGAACGACCCAAATTGGTGAATTATATGGGCTTTTCGACCGGCGAATTATTCCTTCCTCTAAGAGCCTTGACACCTCCTCTTCTACAACCTACCGCAAACAGGCAGGGTATGGGTAGCTCTTCGTGTAAATTGGTTCGTTGGTACTAGTCCTTATTTCGGCGAGCACTGATGTCTCAACGGTCTCTCCGGCGTCGATAGGACCAAAGAGAGAATGGTATTTTTCAATTAACCTATTTAATTCGATCTTAGTGGTTTCAGGAAGTGATGGATCGATCGTGAAGTTAACCTCCCTGGAGATCATTTCTTTGAGTGGGACATTTACATTGTTTTTCAATCTCAACACATTGGCCTTCCGGTCGATTATTGCTTCAAGTTGTTTCAAGGTGTCATCACCAATGATACCGTCGAAGGATTTTAACCCTGGTAGGACATAAAATTTCGTTAGGCTCTCGTCACCAAACGCTTCAAGAAATTTTCCCTGTACGCATTCCGATACATGAATCCCTCCTGCTGCTGAACGAACATTGAATGGTGTTTTCACACGTACGGTGGGCTGTCTCAGAGTTGGGCTTATAAAATTCTTGTTGGCCCCCGTGTCAACAAGGAACTTCAATACAGCCCCATCCCTCGTAACATATTCTATATATGGTACGCTGGATGGCCGCCCGTCATAAAATTTACTTCTTCTAGCGCTTCCTCTGCCCTTTCGTCATACTCCTCTGGGTTATCGTCGCTAACTTCTACATGGTAAAGCTTTTGCTGCTTCCTAGGGATATTAGTGGACATTGCCCGACGCTTGAAAGGATTAGGCCGATTCATGTAATTAACCTGCCTCGAGTTGACAGAATTATCGATTTCCATCCTTTCGGAAGGTTTAGGCCCCAACTTGGGGAGCGTGGCGTTGTCCCGAAGGACGCCAGTATCCTTATTCCAACCACTAATATGTGGTTTCGGTCTTTCCGGAATCCTTTGTATTGGATTCCGTGGAGGCAAATGCGGTCGAAGTTCGCTTCTGAACGCTTGATCGATGGGAGCAGTTACCGTATTTGGCCCCGTCGACGAGTGAAGCGACTGAGCTCGGAAATTTACGTTCTGCATCTCGAGACAGAAGGAGTATGCGTCAGGTAGGTTTTTAGGGGCTCGTATTATGAGCATCTTCGAAAGATCGCCGTTAAGGCTGCGGATAAAAACGTCTAGGGCCCGGTTACGGTAGGACTCTACTAGTGCCTCGACGGTTTCCTCACTATATGATTCTGTCTTGATTTTGTTGATCATTAGCGATAGCTGATGGTTAACCGCGGCGTAGAATTCATCGAGCTTGCTGTTCTTTTGGGCGAGTTGGTTGAGCTGATGCTCTAATGTACGCATATCGCGTTTATCGGCATAGTGTAGAGACAAGCATCGCTTTATCTCCGCCCAGTTGCTGTCAAAAATATTATAGGATACCAGAGCCGCGTCCGCCGGACCTCTAACCTTCCCGCGAATATGCTGCAGGATAGAACGGTAGATGGGTTTAGATTTTACAATCTCGAAGTCCTTTAGGACCCCCTCTACGGAATGTACCCAGGACACATACTGTGTAGGGTTACCGTCAAATACCTGTAACTCCTTAACGCAGTCGGGCAATCTACTTATGTCTCGGAGCTCAACTTCAGTTCGCGGGCGAACAAGAACTTCGGTTCGTTCAGGCACGTCGGGTGCAGCAGCTGATAACAGAGATCTCGCCTCTATCGACAGGAGACGAGTCTCGTAGCTTTTGTTACTGAGTTAGGATGCTGTTAACAGCCCCAGTTAACTCGGTCACTGTCTTTTGCAGCTGTTCCATTTTATTTTATTATAATTATCTGGACCAAATACCTTAATCTTAGTACTCACTCAGGACGGTGTGGTTACCCTAGTTATACAATACCCTTTTTTGTTGGCACTCTTATCTCCTATTTCTTATTACTTGGCACTAGCTTATTGCCACTTACACCTTTATTTCAGCACTAAACCCTTTGTATATATTTTTTTATTTTAATTTCTTTTTTTTTGCTCTTTTTTTTTCCTTATCTATTTATTTATGTATTTTTTTCTCTCCAATTTTTTACTTGTTATACTTATATAATTTTTTCTTGCACCACTACACTTACAATAACACATTCACTTCTCTATCAAATTCTTTTCCTGCCTTTTTTTTCTTTGCTCAGATATGTAGTTCCTTGGGAACTGGAAAGAGAAAAATGCACTGAAATTTCATAAAACCGATCGCGGGAATTTTCGATTATGGGAGCCGCTCTTTTGGAAGGTCCGTGTTCTCCCTTTTAGTCGCCAACTTTTACGCTCGAAGGCGACCTACTAAGGCACGGGTTGCTTCACACGCATCCTTTTAACCTTCAAGATTATCACTGTGTTCCCATGGCAACAGTGAAGAGTATCTGTCGCATCGGAGTAATTGCTGTGTTCTCATGGGTACAACAATCTTCGTTCAATGGAACGTACCGATGCAATTGTCCGGTTAAGGACGACAGAAAGAATCAACAGGAGAAAAGGATAGCGTATACGGAGCGGTCCCTGCTCGGGCGCCAGTTAAAGGACTCCCGTAAGGAGAGTCCAAAAAAAAACCGCGAACAGAGAAGCAGAGCTTCCCCCCAACTGTTCGACTTACTATTCAAATTCGAAACGTTAGTACGATTTAAAATACCACTTTATTGTTCGGTGTCCAACTTAGAACTAACTTATCAACTAAAAACCCCTTCCATAGGAAGCCCATCGCTTCGCCCGAATCCGCAACGTAGGCCTTTCTCCGGTCACTTCCCAGGCTGGTTGCAATGCGCATCCGATTGCACCAGACTGAATATGATGCCGGTGCACCTGAATCAACGCGATCACGTATGAACAGGTACGAACATGCGGAGCGATGTGAACCACACAAAATGATGACGCAGCGTATCTTTGCCCTTGGCCTCGGTCGACGGTGTTAACTCTCCCTTGAGCAAAAATATTTGTCATAAATATAAACTAAAAAACAAAAAAAAGAAAAAAAATGTCACCAACTGAAGAGAGAAAACACGGATCAATAAAAAAGAAAAAGGACTTAAGGCATTAAGAGGAATGTTATATAAAAGCCGCGACTTTTCATTAAAAACAAAAATAAACAAATTTAGAGAAGAAGAGAAAAAGAAGAAGGTTAAAGAGAGGTGAAAGTTAAAGAAAATAAGATGAGAGAAAGGAAAAAAAGAGAGGATTACAATATAAACTATTTTTACATACATAATTAATCTGTGTTAATTTAGCTTCTCGAAGTCTTCTTTGCAGGTTATCAAAAGAGAATCGCCACTCAGCTTACGAACATACACTTGTCCATTGTAGGTGTGAACGGAGAAGATTTTTCTCTCGGATCTCAGCTTTAAAGCATGTCTATGCAAGAGATAATTGCTCTTCGTCAGACTTTCATTGATGTAAATTCTTCGATCTGAGGGTATCCCAACATCTCGAAGAGACAGTCCAACTTTGGTTTGTTTATATTTTGATAAGCACCTTCGCAGCAATTTGTTTTTCTCAAAGCAATTGGTGAATTTGAGAATTATTGTGCCATCATTCGTGGAGCGTTTGTTATTAGCAGCATTGGATTTTGCACGAAAAATCGTTTTCATTGGCGGTTTTGGGATATTAAGAGAAGTGCAGAGGTTCCCCAATACTTCGTCAAGGTCTTCATTTTCAGCAGCTGGTATGCCCACTAAGACAGCATCGGAACTTATTTGTTCCCTCTCTAAAGAGTCAATTCGTGCCTCGAGTTCGTTACACCGACCTTGGAGTTCAGTTACCTTTTTTAATAGTCCTGACTCAATCTCATTGATTTTACTGAGAATACTTTCTTCCCTTGCCGAAATTTGAGCGAATTTTACATTTAAATCCTCTGTGAGCGAAGCAAAGTGCTCTTCAAAACGAGTCCATAATTCAGCTACATCCGAGTTTATTGTTTTGGACGGAGTATTTCTCAGCTGATTATTATGAGCAGGCTTTTTGTTCATTGCACCGGTTGGAGTATTTCTCACTTGATTTTGAGTAAATTTGCTACGGGTTCCAGGCGACATTATCACTCAAAGTTCTTTTGTTTTATTAAATTTTAAAAAACAAAAAAAAAAAAAAACGAGAAAATGAAGAATTTATGCCCGAATGAAATACTTTGCGATCGAAAAATTCTTTAAGTGAATGGTTTTAAGTGCACTTAATACTTAAGGAGTGGTTCTTATAGGATTAGCTAATAAAAGACTCGTAGCCAAAATTTACACTACAGCTCTCTACTAAACATAGCACTTCCATAGTAGAATTGAATGCGGCTTTGAAATCGATGAAAAGATGGTGTGTATCGATTTGAAACTCGTTGGTCTTTTCCAGGATTTGTCGAAGTGTGAAAATTTGGTCTATAGTTGATTTGCCGGGCCGGAAGCCGCACTGGTAGCTGCCGATTAGTGCGGTGCAAAATGGTTTTAGACGTTCACACAATACGCTGGACAGGATCTTGTATGCGACATTGAGCAGGGATATACCTCTATAGTTCTTACAAGAGGTAGGATCGCCTTTTTTGTGGATGGGGCATATAGAGCTGGTATTCCAGTCGTCGGGCAAGCCATCTGAGCCTGCGGCCTTGTTGTTCTTCAGCTTCTGAATAGCTGTGCCGACTTCTTCTATGCTGGGTGGGAGGACTACTTCAGCGGCTGGAGTTGAGATTTCCTCAGTCCCTACCACTCTCTCTTGGTCATGCTCGTTGAGCAGCTGCTGGAAGTGCTGCTTAAATACATCCACTATTCCCTGCGGGTCGGTGACAAGATTACCCTCGCAGTTTCGAAGAGCCAGGGTGCCCTTTTTGAAGCCTCCTGCAAGGCCTTTGGCTTTCTTGTAAAAGGCTCGTATTTTATGTCTATCCCTAGACTCCTCGATATCCTTGAGCTGGGAGGCTGCGAAGATTCTTTTCTTTTGTCGCAGTAGTTTCTTCTCCTCCCTTCTTCTAGCTCGGTACTCTTCTCGCGCTGCCCTGGTTTTCCTCTGCAGCGCCTTTTGGTACGCCTCGTCGGTTGCTGCCTTTTTCTGCTCACACTCGCCATCATACCACGGGTTTCTTGTCGGGGGTGGTAGGTATCCTAAGGTGGTTTCGGCTACTTCCTGAATGGCTGAGCGGCAATGCAGCCACATATTATTGGCATTTGTGTTCGACGTAGGCATACCGTAGAGTCTTTCGCTCAGCTGCTCCCTGTAGACTCTGGCAACCTCCGGTGTGCTCAGGCGCCCAATGTCGAACCTCCTCCTGATGGGCTGGTGCAGCTTTCTGACATTGGACAGTCGAGCTCTGAATCTTGCTGCTACGAGGAAGTGGTCAGAGTCGACATTTGCCCCTCTGAATGTTCGCACATCCAGGATGTTTGACGCGTGCCTTGCGTCAATGAGCACATGGTCGATTTGGTTGGCGGTTCGACCGTCCGGAGATCGCCGATTGCTGTGTGGATTCGCTTGCGAGGGAATCTTGTGCTACTTATCACCGCATTACGAGCTGTCGCAAAGTCAGCGAGTCGGAAGTCGTTATCTGTTGTTGTATCGTGGAGGCTGTGCTTTCCGATCACTCCGCCAAGGGTGTTTTCCTTTCCGATTTTGGCGTTGAAGTCCCCGAGCACGATTTTTACATCGTACTCCGGACAAGCTCCGTAGGCGTTGTCCAGGAGGTCATAGAAGTCCTCCTTGATAGGGTCTTCAGCCTCGTCGGTAGGGGCGTGTGCACATATAAGGCTGATGTTATAAAATCTGCCTCTGAAGCGGATCACAGCCAGGCGATCACTTATAGGTTTAAAGTCGATGACCTTCGACCTTAACCGCTTTCCCACGACAAATCCGCATCCCAATAAGTGCAACCTTTTGTGACAGCTGTAATAAATGTCGCAATTTTTCTTCCTAATCATACCGTTTCCTATCCAGCGTATTTCCTGGACCGCAGTAATATCCGCCTTGTACTGCGTGAGGATTCCTTCTAGTTTATGAGCAGCTCCGGGAGTGTACAGGGTTCTGACATTCTAGGAGCATACTCGCAAATCGTGTTCCTTTTTCGTGCGTTGCCGTCGTCGAGTATCCGTCCGTGTATCCGAGGCATCTTGCTCATTCATAACTTTGAGTTTTTTTACGTGGGCGGATTGTTAGCCCGTCGCACAACCGCCATTCTGGTCGGGGTTTTTTTTCGCTGCATACGTTTGTTCACCTCCCAACGGTTGTTGAAGAGGCTATCCAGAGGGCGCCGCGAGGAGGCCATATGTCAACTTGACCCGGGCATTTAAACAGGGATCGTTGCTGGCATCTCGCCAGGTTGAGAGCAATCAACAACTTTACCCTGTATGTCCGAGCCCATGCCCTCCATACAAAGTTGAAAAGTAAAAATCGTGACCTGATGTGCTCGGAAAGTGTAAAAAGCTGTTCGAACATGTTTGCCTCATACACATACAAAGTTGAAATGTATGATCACATTACAAATGTAAGTATTATAACTTAGCGCCCTTGAGAATTAGTAATTGAGAAAGCAATATTATTGCGAAATTGGCCTTAAACTAATATACAAAACTTCCAATGTTAAATATACAGGGTGCCCCACGAGCAGTGTGCCATAAAGCTAGAGTGTGTATGTATGCCCGGGGGGGGGGGGGGGTATATTCCCCCCGTTTAGCCGGGAGGGGCAATTTTCTAAAAAAAATACTTAATTTGGAAAAAAAATATTAAAAGTCAACGGTTACGTCCACAATGCCGTGATATACTTTTTTTCCAAACGAAACTGTTTTAAGAAACGTTTTGGAGAAACGAATTTTTAAACTCAAAAATTTGAAAAAAAAAAAAAAAAAAAGGAAAAACAAATTTCGAACAATTTTTTTTTTTCAAAATTTTATGAAATTAAGTACTAATTTTTTTAAACAATTAAATTCTCTTATTAGTCTTTAGTTAAGAACAGAAAACCGGATGCAAAAATGTCTTGTAGTTTTTGATAAATTAGAAAAAAACCCAAACCACTTCTTTCTAAGAAAACCCTTACCTCAGTAGTAAGGGAATTGAAATTTTGGAAAAAAAAAATAGTAGTTAATTACATACCTTAGGATACCTACCACCCCCGACAAGAAACCCGTGGTATGATGGCGAGTGTGAGCAGAAAAAGGCAGCAACCGACGAGGCGTACCAAAAGGCGCTGCAGAGGAAAACCAGGGCAGCGCGAGAAGAGTACCGAGCCAGAAGAAGGGAGGAGAAGAAACTACTGCGACAAAAGAAAAGAATCTTCGCAGCCTCCCAGCTCAAGGATATCGAGGAGTCTAGGGATAGACATAAAATACGAGCCTTTTACAAGAAAGCCAAAGGCCTTGCAGGAGGCTTCAAAAAGGGCACCCTGGCTCTTCGAAACTGCGAGGGTAATCTTGTCACCGACCCGCAGGGAAAAGTGGATGTATTTAAGCAGCACTTCCAGCAGCTGCTTAACGAGCATGACCAAGAGAGAGTGGTAGGGACTGAGGAAATCCCAACTCCAGCCGCTGAAGTAGTCCTCCCACCCAGCATAGAAGAAGTCGGCACAGCTATTCAGAAGCTGAAGAACAACAAGGCCGCAGGCTCAGATGGCTTGCCATCAGAGCTCTTCAAGGCTGGCGGCGATGTTCTGGTAGGGAGCATGCACCAGATCATCTGCAGAATTTGGGAAGATGAGAGCATGCCCGACGACTGGAATACCAGCTCTATATGCCCCATCCACAAAAAAGGCGATCCTACATCTTGTAAGAACTATAGAGGTATATCCCTGCTCAATGTCGCATACAAGATCCTGTCCAGCGTATTGTGTGAACGTCTAAAACCATTTTGCACCGCACTAATCGGCAGCTACCAGTGCGGCTTCCGGCCCGGCAAATCAACTATTGACCAAATTTTCACACTTCGACAAATCCTGGAAAAGACCAACGAGTTTCAAATCGATACACACCATCTTTTCATCGATTTCAAAGCCGCATACGACAGCATTCATCGTGAAGCACTGTTTGGGGCGATGGCCGAATTTGGGATCCCGGTAAAACTGATCCAGTTGTGTCGCGCCACGCTAAAAAACACGCGATGCACCGTGCAACTCGGTTCTAGGACCTCGGAACCATTCGAAACATGCACCGGATTTCGGCAAGGAGATGCGCTGTCATGTGACTTCTTCAACCTGGTGCTGGAGCAGATAGTGCGACGGGCAGGCGTCAACAGGGAAGGCACTATCTTTTACAAGTCCATCCAGCTGCTAGGATACGCGGATGATATCGACATCATCGCGTGTTCTCGCCGTGGCATTGTGGAAGCATTCACGGCGATTGAAGAACAGGCGAAACGAATTGGCCTTAAGATCAATGAGGACAAAACGAAATACATGCTGTCAAGCAAAAACCAATCCGTCGCTCACCACCTGGGACAAAACATAACAATTGACAGCTATAATTTCGAGGTAGTTAAGGAGTTTGTCTACCTCGGGGCAAACGTAAATTCCACAAATGACACCACAGTGGAGATCCGGCGTAGAATCGCCCTTGGCAACCGCTGCTACTTCGACTTGTCCAAACAACTGGGGTCAAAACTCCTCACTCGAAAGACCAAAGTCATGCTTTACAAAACGCTCATTATGCCAGTCTTGCTGTAAGGAGCCGAAAGTTGGACGATAAGCAGGACAGCGGAGCTGATTTTGGGTTCTTTCGAAAGAAAAATTCTGCGCCGGATATTTGGTCCTGTCTGTGAGGAAGGTGAATGGAGAAGAAGACACAACCGCGAACTCTACGAGCTGTACCAAGACGTGGATGTAGTCCGGAAGGCAAGGAGCCGTCGACTACACTGGCTCGGCCACATCGAGCGCATGGACATCAACGCTCCAGCTAAGAGGGTCTTCGACTCCGAGCCTCCTGGTTCGAGAAGAAGAGGAAGACCGAACCTCCGGTATAAAGACCAAGTAATCGCGGATGTAAGACATCTTGGTCTTGACAACTGGAAGCAGCGTGCCCGGGACCGTCAAGGATGGAAGGCAGCTATAGCTCAGGCTCAGATCCTCCATGGATCGCAGGCCTGATAAGTAAGTAAGTAAGTTAATTACATACAGTTTTGAAAGAAATTAGTTCAAAATTTTTTTTTTCAAAATTTTGAGTTTGAAAATTTATTTCTCAAAAATTATTCCTTAAAAACAAGAGAATGTGGAGAATGCTATTAATGGTAAGATGAAAGAAGAAGTTCCTGGCCTTACAAAAAAGTATATCGTGGCATTGTGGATGTAACCGTCGATTTTTAATATTTTTTTTTCCAAATTAAGTAAATTTTTTAGAAAATCGCCCCTCCCGGATAAACGGCTTTAGCCGTTGTTGCAGCATGGCTTTATAGGCCTCTTGTTTTGCTCCATGGGCTTTTTCGCATTGTTCATCGAACCAGGGGTTTCTAGGTGGTGGCGGATTGAAACCCAGCACCTCTGAGGCAGCGTCTCTGACGGCGCTTTGGCAATGCGCCCATTCCTGCTCTATTGTTTGTGCTGCTGTGGTCGGATTTTGAGAGAGCTTGGAGGAGACACGAACGGCAAAGATTCTGGCAGTCTCTTGCGATTGTAGCTTTCCGACGTCAAACTTACGTAGCCCTACTCGACTCCTAAGCATTCTTGATACCTATCCTCATTCGTACCTTGGCTACAACAAGGTAGTGGTCCGAGTTGATGTTGGCCCCTCGGAAGGTTCGTACGTCGAGAATACAGAAGGAGTGTCTGGCGTCGATCGCAATGTGATCAACCTGGTTGGTGGTCGGTTGCTCTAAAGACCGCCAGGTACGCTTGTGGATGTTCAGGTGGGGGAATCGCGTGCTTGCTACAAGGAGGTTACGCCCCGCTAGGAAATCGATTAGCCTAAGTCCGTTGTCGGATGTGGTGTTATGGAGGCTATGCTTTCCTATGATCGACTCAAATATGTCCTCTTCGCCCAGTCTTGCATTAAAATCTCCTAGGACTATTTTTGTGTCGTAGCTGGGGCATTGGGCGTATGTTCTGTCTAGGAGATCGTAGAATTCTTTTTTGAGTCGATCGTCCTTTTCTTCCGTTGGGGCGTGAGCGCATATTAAGCTAATGTTTCCAAAGTTAGCTTTGATGCGGATTGATGAGGCGTTCGCTTATATCTCGGAAGCTTAAGACTTTTTGTCGGAGTCTTCCTCAAATAACGAATCCGCACCCGAATAGGCGCTGTTTGTTGTCCTTGTAGCAGTTCCCGTAGTAGATGTCGCAGTTTTTCATCCGTTTTTTGCCTGGTCCATCCCATCGCACTTCTTGGAGTGCGGTTTTATCTGCTTTTTAGCAGTTGAGGATTTGCTCCAATTGATCGCCTGCACCCGGAACCTCACATTCCAGGTGTAGACTCTCAAGTCCGTTAGTCGTTTGCAGGGGTCGTCAGCCTTGTATCCGTCCGTATCCGAGGCTTTCTACGTGATAGGGATGTTACCCATAAGCTTTGACCCATGGCTTTGAGATAATTTACAAGCAAAGAAAACTGAATACAAATGCCGATGCACTCTCAAGAATAAAAATTTACAATGTGACATTTAGAATTCCATAATGGTAGAAAATAATATTATAAGCCACAATGATGTTGACTCCAAGGAGCAGATCATGGCAAAAACAAGGGGTATGAAAAGAAAAGAAAAAATTGAAGAAAATAAAAATAGGGCTATACCAAAGGAGAAATGCATATCACATTCGAAGACTGATCACCTTCACATATGGGAATGCACGTCCTTAACCGATGTAAACAAAATGAAGAAATGATTGAAGAACTCAAATTTGAGGCAAATAATAAATCCATGGTAAAAGTAGAAGTAAAAGATGAAGTGATTGTTAGATGCAGCGATAAGCCTCGGAATTGCGATTTGATTATGGAGAAACTGGCATCTGTGTTGGAAAAAGAAAATATATTACAAGTAGGCCTACACCAAGAAGATAATGTAGAAGAAAAAGAAGATGAAATAGAAGAAAAAGAAGCTACAAAAAGAATATGAAATATTTAAGAGAATTTAGAAGAATATTTAATGAGTTGCAACAGACAAAAAATGAATAAAAATACCTCTATATTGAAGATAATACTTTACTAGTCCCCTAGAAGAACTACAGACGAATTAGAGTATAAATTGATAGATGAATACCACAACACCCCACAGGGAGGACACATAGGAGTCAGAAAAACACTCTTAAAACTCAAACAGCGATACGTATGGAAGAATATGAACAGAATGATAAAGAAATTCATAAACAATTGTGATTCATGCGCCAGAAACAAACAAACCAAACACATAAAAGAACAACAAATAATTACAGATACTCCAAGCACTAGTTTCGAGATAATATCAATTGACACAGTCGGACCTCTACGAATATCCAACGGATACAGGTACATTCTGACAATGCAATGCGAATTAACAAAACACATCACTGCACATCCAATAAACACTAAAGACGCTCTAACAGTAACAATAGTAGAACAGTTAATCTTAAAAATTTGACATTTCAAGACTTTAAAATCTGACAGAGGTACAGAGTTCACCAACGAATTACTAAAAAACATATGCAACATATTAAAAATAAGACAAATTTTTTCAACTCCTTACCATCATCAAACAATGGGCGCTAAACGAATTTCTATTAAGTCTAGCAGAAAATTATGAATTTAACATATGGTTACCATATTACATGTTTGCCTATAACACAACACCTCACGTTACAACACACTACTCACCGCACGAACTGATATTCGGTAAATTACCCCAATCACCTACTACGATGAATATTGACGACTACGCGAACGAACTGAAGATCAAGTTACGAAACTCGATCGAAACAGCAAAGAAATCCATAAAAGACGAAAAGCAAAACCGATATTGTAAAGAAACCAATAAAAATGTACCTAAACCCATTAAATTTAGAAGTAGGATATTTAGAATTAATTAAAGCGGCCCACAGACACGCTACAGATTGAATGGATCGGTTGCGATTCAAACAGATCGTCGTGTGTGTGGGGTAGTTTGCTACAGATCGCAAGTTTTCAAACGAGTTTGATATTCTTGAATTCGGTAGTGTGTGTGTGGGCCGCTTTAATTAATACTAAATCTCCTACTTCTAAATCCATCCTATCAATCCTTACTCGGCGGCGAACAGCGTGAACTGAATAACGTATACCGATCCACAAGTGTGTGGCGAAATGACTTCTGTAGCGTGTAGGGCCGCTTAAAGTAGGAAATAGAAAAACTTACATTGGTTCATACAAAGGCCCATATAAAATTATAGAAAGGAGGGGCATAAATTCAATTATAGATATAGATGGCACAAAAAAAGAATTGCACAATAACTTACTAAAACATTATATATTAAGATAATCATACATTTTACTAGACTAACACTAGAATAAGAATATACAATATACATATGTATATCCTTATATAGCCTTAAGAAGAAATAATATGTAATCATATATGCAATCAAGTAAAAAATGTTATAAGATAAATTAAGACATACTACTCATACTGTAATTAGTAAACTAAGAACCCCTGATGTAAAGCATTTCCAAAGCATATCACTAAATCTTGCAAAATTATTGTTAAAATAATTTTCCGCTTAATTATTTGTACCCACCAAAACAAAACACTTCCTACATACCCGAACAAAACACTTAACCAAAACAAAACACTTCCCACACATTGCATAATGCACACCACACGATAGCGTCACATGACACCAAGAGATACACGCGGGACGGCACTCGCCAAAGTGCCGACACTGTATGAAGACAGGCAAAAAGGGACGTAAACATTACTACATTCACTGCACTGTGTGTCACCAGTGATATTCAATGCGATAAAGCATAACTCACAATGTGTCATCTGGTGAAGCGATCCTTTGGGGAGTCAAGTGCACTGCAATTGAATTATGACCCGCGACCTACTATTAGAATTCAAAATGCATTGGAAATGTTAATGGGAATTAGTATATAAGAAGAGAAATATTCACAAATAAATCAAAATTAATTTAGAAGCCAAATTGCTATTCAGTTCTTTTAATTCTCGTGGAGTGCCAAGAAATAGGCACCCTGTCTGTCCAGTGGCGTACCACGCCGGACACCATAATAGGTCGACCCCTTTTCTACTGGGAAGCTTATTCTTCTAAGACATTAAATGGTCATCTTGCTATAGGCGATCCAGACTTCAAGCTGATCTTGCATCCCAACATTACATGGCGATCCTTACAGATCACTAACACTCATGTCATTGCTTATTATGTACTTCGTTCTATATGGTGAATAGTATATTGTGCAAACGGATATTGTGTGAATTTTATTTTGTTTATTTTATCAATCGACCGCATGTAAGTATCATCTCATTTGATTATCATTTTTTATCTAAGAAATTACATACTGTTACGAAATGTAATCATAAATAAACCGAATAGAGTTCGTATCACTGGATTGCCATAAACTATAATTGGCTAGGTTTTATTCAGATTAAAACACACACATTTCTTATTTCTCCTCACACTTGCGTGACTACACACCACGACGCGGTGCAAGGGCCCAGTAAAGGTCAATGACTCTCGGGGCAACCCCAGAGGAGACATGAAGCTAAGATGTGGTCAAATGGGCCGGATCAAGGTGTTATACGACCCGTGCCGAAGATCAGCCTGGCTGGGGGCCCATCCCAAAAATAGCCCAGTCGGCTAACGGAGTATTCTGAGCACCAGGCGCACTCAGGATCTTAGCCCCCCCTGTGTAATGCGGATCTCTGCGCAGGGGTGGTATTCCCTTTCTCCGCTACTCGTGGGATTAATATGAATAAAAACAATGGCAAAAACAATGACAGTAATAATGACAACAATAACGACGACAGTAATAAAAAGGAAACAAGAAACCGGCGGAATGTACAGAAACAAGTACAACTGCCGAGTCTCGGCGAGGTGCTGTGACAGGGGCCCCCACAAAACCTGGTCCAGCATCCTCCGATAGTGGAACCGTGGCAGTCGCTCTACAAGGAGCTAAGACACTGGCATATGTACAAAAGCCCGGTCCAACTCCCTCAGGAAGCAGCAGAAATGCCGCTATCCGACAAGGTGCTACGACATCGGTCCTCGTACAAAAGCCTGGTCTAGTACCCTCAAGGAGCAGTCACAATACGAATGAAGGGCAAAGTGCCAGGACAGTGACCGACAAATAGAAGCCTGGTCCAGCACCCTCAGGTGTTAACAAGGAGAGGAATGCTCCTTGCGACCCAACCCTGAGTGCCCCAAAAACAAGCTACAAGCAACGTCGCGCGGCTAGTAAGCTAGTGGAAAAATTGCAGGGACATACCAAGAGATCAGCTCTCGGAAAGGAGAAAAAAGGCTCTTGACTGGGCGGAATGCACAATCAAGAGCTTTGGTAACTCATCCGTTAAAGAGCAGGATGGCAAGCGCCAGAGGTCGGCTGAGGAACTCCACTCCACCTCTAAGAAAGCGCGCTCTCAAAGCATCTCCCCTGGATCCCAAACACAACTCTCCTATCGCGACGTGCTGAAGGTCTCGACCACATTGGCTGTTGTCGATAGGGGTGATGTGGATGGGAATGTCCCTCGGGCTAAGTGGACTATGATTAGCAATGTGTTGCTCAAAAGCTACTTCCCGATACTCAAGGAACACCCTGGACCCTTCCCTATTACCCATCATGCAGGGTACTATCAAGGCAGAACCAAGCTGATCTCCTTCGAAGACCAAAGGTCTGTGGACCTCTTTAAGCTCGCACTCAGCAGAGTTGGCGACGGGGAAGGCTCAGCTAAGAGAGCCTCCTGTGCTGCATCAGCCGACTCGATGGTATCGACGAACCCAGGGCAACTCCCTACCATGGAGCCGATGATCACTGAGGAGACCCCCCCCCCCCCCCCCCAATGCAGTGAACGAGATTACCGGGAAAGACAGTAATCTACTGTCCGACCTGGACCTTCCCGAGGTAGACCTTGGAGAGACTATGTCAGATTTCGAGCTGGAGTCTGACGAAGAGCCTGCCAACGTCACAGCGGTGGAGGTAAAAGACTGCGGCCATCATGCTGCAGATTCTCCGAACTAATCTCCATCATTCTAATGCGGCCTCGGCCGACCTAATGCTCCGCCTCACCAAAAGCGGAGAAGACGTCGTTTTGATCCAGAAACCATGGATAGTAAATAACATGGTACGTGGATTCGGAACATCCGAATATATATAAGCTCACCTACATGCGCGATGCAGGTATGCCAAGAGCCTGTATCCTAACTCAATCACACATACAAACCCTTCTACTCCGATCCTACAGCGACCAGGACAGCACGGCTATTAGTGTCGAGGGCAGTTCCCTCAAGATCTGGATTGCCTCGGCCTATTTAGCCCATGACCACCCAAGTCCTCCCCCTCCGGCCAACTTGGTAAACCTGGTCAAGGATGCGGAGCAAACAAATGCCGGACTGATCATAGGATGTGATGCGAATGCACACCATACGATTTGGGGTAGCAGCAACATAAAAGAGCGAGGTGAGTCTTTGTATAACTATGTATTACATACTAACCTCACCGTTTGCAACAACGGCTGTGAGCCAACTTTTATTACCAAAAACAGACAGGAGGTCCTGGATGTAACTTTTGCATCTCAGGACATTGTCGACAAAGTCAGTGATTGGAAAGTCCTAAAAGAACACTCCCTCTCTGACCATCGTTACATTCAATTCAGCATAGTCAACCACGTCAGTGCCCCAGCTCCTTTCAGGAACTACAGGAAAACTGACTGGCAAAAATATAGAACCTATGTTGAACCCCACCTAGGGACAAGACACCCCACCTATCCGCTAAGCTCAGCGGAATTAGACAGCTTAGTAAATAAGCTGACAGAAACCCTCAATGGAGAACTGTCTCAATCTTGTGCAGTTAGCATCCCCAGAGGCAAACCCCAACCCCCCTGGTGGAGTAAAGTCTCCCTAAGGAAAGAGAGCAGAAAGCTCTTCAAGTAAGCTAAATATACCTGCTTGCAAGAGGATTGGGACCTCTACAAGGAGGCACTCAAATCTTTCAAAGCAGCGACCAGGAAGGCAAAGAGACAATCCGGGAGGGACTACTGCGATAATATAAGGGCGGTTTCCGAAGCCTCAAGAATAAGGAAGATTCTGGCCTCGGTCGGTATAATCCAAACCACCTGATGCTTGATGACGGGTCCTGGACAACCTCCAGAGAGGAAGCCCTGAAACTTCTCCTAAGCGCACACTTCCCAGGCAGTAGTGATTCGGATACGACACCTCCTCGGGTCAATCAGTCGACGAAACCCTCCTTCGAGCGTGCTCCTGACCTGGTCAACTACAACAACGTCCTTTGGGCCATAAGGAGCTTTGAACCTTACAAGTCTCCGGACCAGCTGAGCTCCAGTAGGTAGCAGATATCATCCTCCCCTGGCTTGTAGTTATATACAATAGTTGCCTCTCCCTTTCCTACATCCCCAGCAAGTGGAAGGTAACCAAAGTCATTTTCATACCCAAGGCAGGCAAAAGCTCCCACACGTATGTAAATTACCTCAGGCCTATTAGTCTCACTTCTTTTCTATTAATACTCTTGAGAAGATTTTAGACGCACACATCCGGTACAGCTGCATCCCAGGAAGGCTGTCGGATAACCAACATGCCTACAACAAAGGCAAATCGGTGGAAACAGCACTCCACTCATTGGTCAGTAAAATAGAAAGGTCTCTGGAAAAAAAAACAATACACTCTAGTCGCCTTTCTCGACATTGAGGGCGCCTTTAACAACATGGGCGGTCATCAAGGCGCAATGAGTTGTCAAAGCCAACTTCGCTGGTGCCGTCTCAACCAGAATGGTCAGCAAAGGTACACCACAGGGTGGAGTACTCTCCCCTCTCCTCTGGAACGTGATGGTCAAGGAACTACTGCTGATGCTGGAGCAGGAAGGGTACGCTGTGATCGCCTATGCGGATGACATTGCTATTGCCGTCACAGGAAAATTTCCCAGCACTCTATGCGACCTTATGCAGAGTGCACTACATACAGTAGAAACCTGGACACGGTTCTGTGGACTTGGGGTGAACCCAAAGGAGACCGATCTAGTACTGTTCACTAACAAATATAAAATTCCGCCCCTCAACCCACCGAGGCTGGGTGGAATCCAACTAACAATCAAAGAGCAGGCTAAATACCTATGCCTAGTCCTTAACAGGAGGCTGAATTGGAAACCCAACATTCTTGATCGCGTCAAGAAAGCAACTCTTGCCCTCTACAGCTGTAAGAAAGTAGTGGGCAGGAGGTGGGGTCTCCAACCAAGCATTATGTACTGACTCTACATAGCAGTCATAAGGCCTATCCTCCTGTATGGCGTCGCAGTCTGGTAGACTGCTCTGGACAAAGCAGTCAATCGAAACCTTCTGGGGAAAGTACAAAGATCGGCAAGCTTATACATAAGCGGAGCGATCAGATCAACCCCCACGGAGGCCTTAAATGTTCTACTACATCTTCCACCATTACACCTTTTCAGCAAGCAAGTTGCTGCATGCGCGACCCTAAGGATGAGGAGCATAAGAAAATGGCCCACATCTCAAAAAGGCCACACCACTATTCTAAAACACTTCAAAGTACCCATGGACACTGACTACATCACCCCGCAGAATGGGTTCACCAGGAACTTCGAAGTTGTCTTTCCATCCAGGGAAGAATGGGCTGAAGGGAAAGTTATACCCTTATAAAGGACTTGATCTCCCTCTATACCGATGGCTCTAAGATGGAGCCGGGTGTAGGTAGTGGGGTCTTCTCAAAGGAACTTAACCTCAACCTATCATTTAGACTCCCAAATGACTGTAGTGTGTATCAGGCAGAACTAACTGCGATAACGAAGGCCCTGACATGGCTCAGGATTAATGTAATATCCACAAAGGATATTATCATTTGCACGGATAGCCAATCTGCGATAAGATCCCTGCCAGCTGTAACCCACAAATCAAAAACATCACTTAACTGTCGCCTATCTCTAGATGAGATGGCTGAACAGTTCAACATTAAAATACTGTGGGTTCCCGGGCATAGGGATATTCCAGGAAACTGCGCGACCGACGGACGCAAACTTAGGGTCAAGCACACTCAGCTTACCTACCCTCAGGTACCTAGAAACACCAATAAGTACGGTAAAGCACATGATAAAACTTCAAACCATAGAGGAGACCAAACTCCAATGGGGTGAGAGCAATATCGGCTTTATCACCAAACAATTGTGGTCTAAGTTAAGCTTAGGACGAACCAGGGACCTGGTGGCAACCAAAAGGGCAACCTTAAGCACTCTAGTGGGTGTCGTTACAGGTCACTGCACCATTGGAAAACACACCGCCAGACTGGGGCTACCCTACAATGACTTCTGTCGCGGCTACATGGACGAGGAGGAGGAGGAATCAATACACACCCTCCTCTGCTCATGTCCCTCTTTTGCGAATCGCAGGAGGATTTACCTCGGCGCGCCCTTCTTCGACAATCTGAGTGAGCTAGCAAACCAAAAAATAGCTCAACTCCACCGCTTCATTAGAAGCACCGGTTGGTTCCCAGGTAGCGGATCAGGGTAACCTGATCCAGGTGGTATCACAATGGGCCGGCTTCGGCCTAAGTGTGGCTTATGCCTTCCACGTCAACCTAACCTAACCTAACCTATTTCTCCTCAGATCAACTTACTGAGTACTTCACCACTTTTATTTATTATTACACTTTATAACACACGCAAACCTTTACCAAAAGCTTTTATTTTCACACTGGTGTATCGACCGAACACACTGTATACCGACTTGTCACGCTCTATTCACTTCCGTAAGCTGAATGAAGCTGAATGAATTCGAGTGCGAGCGTTCGCTTCTCGAATGTTCGCCGTCAGATGTTCCCATTCGGAAGTCTCTAGAATACACTGAAAATTAGCATTACGCCGTTGACCGTTGACGTCATTTCAACTTCCGCTTCACCAGAGCATTCGAACTTCGACAGCGAAATTCAAACTTAGACATCGGTTCGTGTCTCCGTAACACTGCCCACCTCCTAAACTTGTTCGACCTCGAACAAGCGATTTGATCCTTCTCCGTAGTATGGCGCTAAACTCTCTACGTTGACAAACTTATATTTCGCCCGTCTGTTACCCGTCTTATATTTCGCCCAGGCCCTTCTGGCCTGTACCTGGTTGATTGCAATTTGCGGCACAAACCTTTGTCCTGTCTCGAATCCAGAAGTGTTCGCCCTCAAGTCGTATCCCGCCTTCATTTTATCGCTGACCAAGTTCAGTCGCTCCCGAATGAACTGATGGATAGAGTTCAGCTGTTCCTTCTTTTCGGTTACGAAGTCCTCCCTGCCGCTAGTTGCCGGTAGTACCACGCCGAACTTCAAGTCCGATGGAAGTCGAAGATCATTTCCAAAAATAGCTTCGGCTGGTGTTATTGCGGTTGAATTGTGCCGTGCCGAACGGTACGCCATTAAGAAAAGGGGAAGATGTTCATCCCAGTCCTTCTGATCTCCAACGACGACTTTTCTCAAGTATTCCTCCATCGTCCTGTCGAACCTCTCGACCATGCCATCAGATTGTGGGTGTAATGGTGTTGTCCGTGTCTTTCTGATACTTGGCATGTCGCAGAGTTCTTTGAACACCGACGACTCGAAGTTTCTTCCTTGGTCTGAGTGCAGTTCCATTGGTACTCCAAAATGCGCAATCCAGTTGTTCACGAACGCATCCGAAACGGTTTTGGCTTCCTGGTTCGGGATGCAAAACACCTCAGGCCACTTGCTGAAGTAATCGATCACCACCAGTGCGTATTTGTTTCCAGCGTTGCTACGTACGTTCGAACGGTGAACCAACATTGTACTGCTGCATATTTCCTCGAGTTTTCCTAACTGGACCCTTTGCCTTCGCACACTGTTCACAATTGCGAATGAAATGTGTGACCGACTCATGGCATCCTACCCAGTGGAAACGTCTCTTAATCTTTTCTACTGTCTTGTTAACACCAAGATGACCCCCACTTGGTCTCTCGTGGCGTTCTCGGATGACCTCGTCGATTTGTCCCTTTGGAATTACCAGCAAATCGTTTACAATGTTCCCGTCCTCACTTTCCCAAATGCGGTAGAGGCAACCGTTCTTCAGCTTCAAACTCTGCCATTGAGCCCAGTAAGCTTTCACGATTGGGCTTTCAGTGGATATTTGCTGCCATGTTGGTCGAAAAACTCGTTCTTGGTAGTCAATGATGACTGCCAGATCGGCATCTTCTCGCTGCTTCCTTCCGACCTTCTCGACAGTCCAGGATTCTTCTGGCAGCACCTGGAAACAACGGATGTCGGTGACCTGTTCCTTGGTTTCGGCACGTGAACATTGTTTACATTCAACATCGCAAGGTCGCCTCGATAATGCATCCGCAATTCCATGACTGCTTCCCTTCCGGTGTTCGATACTGAAGTCATAACTCTGGGTTCTCTCTATCCATCTAGCAAGCTGGCCTTCCGTGTTTTTGAACTGCAGCAACCACCTGCTGCGTGGTCCGTCCACGCTTGGCCATAGAGATATTTGTGGAAATGCTTGACACAGTCAACCACAGCTAAAAGCTTCCTCCTAGTTACACAGTAGTTCCTTTCCGGCTTCGATAGGATCCTACTGTAGTAAGCGATGACCCGTTCTCGCCCGTCAATTGTTTGAGAGAGTACTCCTCCGATTCCATGTCCGCTCGCATCGGTGTCCAAAATAAACTTTTCTACCGGGACAGGATACGCAAGAATCTGCGCACTGCAGAGCAATTCCTTCAGGTGAATGAACGCTTCCTCCTGCGGCTTCTCCCACTTGAATGGCCGATTCTTTTTGGTGAGCTCGTGCAAACTGCTGGCAACGTTTGCAAATCCTGGGACGAATCGCCTGTAATTTGTGCAAAGTCCCAGGAATGACCTTAACTCATGAATATTCTTCGGCCGACGCCATTCCTTAACCGCTGAGATTTTCCCTTCATCTGTGTGGACTCCTTCTGCAGTCACCACATGTCCCAAGTACTTCACCTCGTTTTGAAAGAGCGAACATTTCTTCGAGCTCAATTTCAGTCCGGCTGCTTGAATACGTTCCAGTACCTCTTCAAGCTTCCTAAGGTGATCGTCGAAATCCTTGCCCATGAAAATTATGTCATTCAGATAGACAAGGCAAGTCCTCCAGTGAAGTCCTCTTAGCACCCGGCTCATAAGTCTTTCGAAGGTAGCTGGCGCATTGCAAAGACCGAAGGGCATCACAGAGAATTGCCACAACTCTCCCCCGGCGGTGAACGCGGTCTTTTCCTTGTCTTGCTGGTCAAGCTCTATTTGCCAGTATCCACTTTGCAAGTCCAGCGTCGAGAACCACTTTGCACCAGATAGTGTGTCCAAGGTGTCGTCGATTCTCGGTAAAGGATAGCTGTCCTTCTTCGTGACGTCATTCAGCTTCCTATAGTCCACGCAGAATCGGGTGCTTCCATCCTTCTTCTTAACTAGCACTACTGGCGAACTCCATGGGCTTGCAGATGGTTCGATCACGCCCTCCGTTTCCATCTCGTCGATTAGTTTGATCACCTCTCCTTCTTTCGCCAAAGGTACCCTTCTCGGTGGTTGCCGGATCGGTCTAGAGTCCCCTGTGTCTATTCTGTGCTTCACAATTGATGTTCTCCAACAGTTCTTACCACCTGGAAAAACTGTCCAATAATTACGAAGCAGGGAGAGTGCTTTACTTTTTTGCTTCTCCACTAGATGTTGCGTCCACTCTCTGGCCATTGTTTTCAAGAACGGTTTGTTTTTCTGGATTTCCCGGTGTTTCTTATTTTCGCAGTTCATAACGGCGGCAGCTTCTTGGCATTGAGCGATCGTTGTTCCCTTGTGTATTGTCCCAGGTGTACTGGAAGGATTCAGGACTCGTACTGGAACCAATTGGTCTTGACGGGGTCGATTTCTTTTGTCGGGTTCGACCACCCACATTCGGCTTGTCCCCGCATCCTCTTCTATCTTTGCCCAAACCACAGCTTCTGCATTCGGGGAAACTGTTTAGCGCGCTTGCCCGACTATTTGTCTGACCCTGTTTCCCTGTCCATTATCTATTGTTAATGGGAGCTCCAAGCTGCCATATTTCATCACTTTTTGGTTGAGGTCCAATGTGAAGCCATGCCTAATCATGAAGTCGACGCCGATTATGATGTCATCAGTGATGTCCGCAACGGTGAAATCATGCTGAAACTCGACGGTGCCCATCGTAGTTCTTTTCTGGACCTTTCCCTTAACTTCCGCCTTCTCACCAGTTACTGTACGAAGCCTTACCTCGGAAAATGGTTCGATGTCAGAAACTAATCCGCTTCGGATGACTGAATGAGTTGCGCCCGTGTCCAACGTCAGCAGATATCGTCGCCCGTCCATCGCTCCCTCGATGACTAGGCTGGTTACACCCCTACAGATTCGGGATACGAGGATGCCGGGGCACTCCAATGTGGGAGCCAGCGCATGCCCCTCTGCACTGACTCGTTTTAGTTTAACGGATTATTAGGTGCACCTTTTGCACCTCCACGGTCGCGTTCACTCTCATGGTCTCTTTTTGGCGAACTAGACCTCGAACGCTTTCTTCGCAGGCGGCAGTTCCTCGCAATGTGCCCCTGCTGGTCGCAGATGTAGCATCTACCCGGGAATGAACCACTCCTACTCGCCGTTGTTGCTCTGGAACTATCCTGGTCTTGAGATATGCGCCGTAGTTTGATGGAAGGTCGGCATATCAAGAGCGATGTTTCACAAGCGAGAACGCTGGCAGCTGTCTCCTTGAAAGATGTCTTCGGTAGGAGAATCAGACTTCGCTGCGTATCGGGGTGTCTTAGGCCTTAGATGAAAGAATCCGTTTTAAGTTTCTCCACCACATCAACTGGAACATCCGCGTAGGCAAGATGGGATGCCCTCTCGATGTCGGCAGCATACTGTTGGATGGTCTCGTTTCCACGCTGCTTGCGCCCTTTAAGCTCCAGCTTGTGCATCTCTTGCATGTGCTCACTGCCGTATCTTCGTTGGAGAGCATCCCATATGGCTGTATAGTTCCTTCTCTTGGTCTCCGGAATGGTCTGTAATACATCAGCTGCTTCGCCTTTAAGCGAAATTACTAGAGCGGCCACACGGTCTTCTTCTCCCCATTGATTCCGTTCCACCGTTGTCTCAAATTGGAGCTTAAAGATGTTAAATGCGCTCGTGCCGTCGAAGTTGGGGGCTGTGAATCTCGATGGTGCAGCCGGTACGACGTTTCCTTGATCCTGAACTTTCTGGAAAGTTTTCTCGAGTTCCAGAACCTTCTTGTCCAGCGTCTCGATTCTCTTTTCCTGGTTATTTTCAAGATCTAGAACCTTCTTGTCGAACCTCGACTCCAGTGTCTCGATTCTCTTTTCTTGATTATTCTCGAGATCTAGAACCTTCTTGTCGAACCTCGATTCTAGTGTCTCGATTCTCTCTTCGACGTCCTGAAATCGATCGTTGACTGTCTGCTGGATTTTCAGTGTGAAAGTAAAAGCTCTCAATAAAGGTTTGCTTGTGTAATAAAGTTTAAAGTGGATAGTTTTGGATAATAAAGAAAAGTGGTGAAGCTGCACAGATAATTGATCTGTGGTGAAATAAAGAAAAGTGTGTGTGTGTTTTCATTCGGATAAAAATGACAATTTTAGTTTATCGCAATTCAGTGGTGCGAACCCTATTCGGTGTGGGATCGAATATTTCGTAACATTTGGTGTCAGAAGTGGGATTGCGATTAAACGAATGAAACTTTATTTGAGTTGTGAAGTGAATTATATCGCAAAAGTGAGAAAATGGTGAAATTGGAAAAGTTGACCATCGAACAACTGAAAAGAGAGCTGGATGCTCGGCAATCATCCACAGTGGGAAGTAAAGCAACCAGCGTTGCAGGAGGAAGGTGTCGACTGGGAGAATCACGAGTTCGGGGTGGAGAAGCCGTCGACATCCAGTGAGCCAGCATTCGATATGCAGCGAATTCTCGCGGCTATGAATGCTACGGGTGCCTCCCTGAGCCAGAAATTAGATCAAAAACTGGAGGAAAATTCGCTGCTGTAAGTAGAAAGTTGGAGGAAAATTCCACTTCCCTGAGCGAGAAACTAGATCAAAAGCTGGAGGAAAATTCAGTTGCCGTAAGTAGAAAGTTGGAGGAAAATTCCACTTCCATAGGGCAGAAACTGGAAAAGCTAGAGACATTAGAAGAGATGCTAGAGAACAATCGAGAAAGCTTGAAAAACATCCAGCAAGCCGTCAACGATCGTTTCCAGGGGGTCGAAGAGCGAATCGATACACTGGACAAGAAGGTTCTAGATCTCGAAAATGATCAAGAAAAGATAATCGAGACTCTGGAATCGAGGTTCGACAAGAAGGTTCTGGAACTCGAGAAAACTGTCCAGAACGTTCAGCATCAAGGAATAGTTGTACCGATTGCAGCACCGAAATTCAAAGCTCCCAACTTCGACGGCACGAGTACGTTTAACAACTTTAAGCTCCAGTTCGAGCCAACAGCGGATCGGAATCAATGGGGAGAAGGAAATCGTGTGGCCGCTCTAGTAATTTCGCTTAAAGGCGAAGCAGCTGGTGTTCTATAGACCATCCCGGAGACCCAGAGAAGGAACTACACAGCCATATGGGAAGCTCTTCATCGAAGATACGGCAGTGAGCACATTCAGGAGATGGCACAAGCTGGAACTTAAAGGACGCAAGCAGCGTGGAAACGAGGCCATCCATCAGTATGCTGCCGACATCGAGAGGCTATCTCATCTAGCCTACGCGGATGTTCCGGTTGATGGGGTGGAAAAACTGAAAACGGATTCTTTCATCCAAGGGCTAAGAGACGCAACGAAGTCTGATTCTCCTGCCGAAGATATCTTTCAAGGAGACAGTTGCCAGCGCTCTCGCATGTGAAACACCGCTCTTGATATGCCGACCTTCCATCAAACTACGGCGCATATCTCAAGACCAGGATAGTTCCAGAACAACAACGGCGAGTAGGAGTGGTTCATTCCCGGGTAGATGCTACATCTGCGACCAGCAGGGGCACATTGCGAGAAACTGCCGCCTGCCGCGAAAGCGTTCGAGGTCTAGTTCGCCAAAAAAAGACCAGGGGAGTGAACGCGACCGTGGAGTTGCAAAAGGTGCACCTAACAATCCGTTAAACTAAAACGAGCCAGTGCAGAGGGGCATGCGCTCGCTCCCACATTGGAGTGCCCCAGCATCCTCGTAACGATGGATGGGACGATATCTGCTGACGTTGGTTACGGGCGCAACTCATTCAGTCATCCGAAGCGGATTGGTTTCTGACATCGAACCATTTTCCGAGGTAAGGCTTCGTACAGTAACTGGTGAGAAGGCGGAAGTTAGGGGAAAGGTCCAGAAAAGAATTACGATGGGTACCGTTGAGTTTCAGCATGATTTCATCGTGGCGGACATTACTGATGACATCATAATCGGCGTCGACTTCATGATTAGGCATGGCTTCACATTCGACCTCAACCAAAAAGTGATGAAGTATGGCAACTTGGAGCTTCCATTAACAACAGATAATGGACAAGGAAACAAGGTCAGGCGAATAGTCGTGCAAGCGCGCCAAACAGTTCCCCCGAATGCAGAAGCTGTGGTTTGGGAAAGATAGAAGAGGATGCGGGGACAAGCCGAATGTGGGTGGTCGAACCCGACAAACGAAATCGACCCAGCGATATCATTGTTGGAAGGGCTCTCGTGGAACTCCGACGAAACCAACTGGTTCCAGTACGAGTCCTGAATCTTGCCAGTACACCTAGGACAATACACAAGGGAACAGCGATCGCTCAATGCCAAGAAGCTGCCGCTAATATGAACTGCGAAGATCAGAAACACCGGGAAATCCAGACCAACAAAGCGTTCTTGAAAACAATGGCCAAAGAGTGGACGCAACATCTGGTGGAGAAGCAGTATAGTAAAGCACTCTCCCTGCTTCGTCAATATTGGACAGTTTTTGCAGATGGTAAGAACTGTGGAAGAACATCAATTGTGAAGCACAGAATAGACACAGGGGACTCTAGACCGGTCCGGCAACCACCGAGGAGGGTACCTTTGGCGAAAGAAGGCGAGGTGATCAAACTAATCGACGAGATAGAAAAGGAGGGCGTGATCGAACCATCTGCAAGCCCATGGAGTTCGCCAGTAGTCCTAGTTAAGAAGAAGGATGGAAGCACCCTTTTCTGCGCGGACTACAGGAAGCTGAACGACGTCACCAAGAAGGACAGCTATCCTTTACCGAGAATCGACGACACCTTGGATACACTGTCTGGTGCAAAGTGGTTCTCGACGCTGGACTTGCAAAGTGGATACTGGCAAATAGAGCTTGACCAGCAAGACAAGGAAAAGACCGCGTTCACCGCCGGGGGAGAGTTGTGGCAATCCTTAGGTCTTTGCAATGCGCCAGCCACATTCGAAAGACTTATGAACCGGGTGCTAAGAGGACTTCACTGGAGGACTTGCCTTGTCTATCTGGATGACATAATTGTCATGGGCAAGGATTTCGACGATCACCTTAAGAAGCTTGGAGAGGTACTGGAACGTATTCAAGCAGCCGGACTGAAATTGAGCCCGAAGAAATATTCGCTCTTCCAGAACGAGGTGAGGTACTTGGGACATGTGGTGACTGCAGAAGGAGTCCATAGAGATGAAGAGAAAATCCCGGCGGCTAAAGAATGGCCGCGGCCGAGGAATCTTCATGAGTTAAGGTCATTCCTGGGACTTTGTACATATTACAGGCGATTCGTCCCAGGATTTGCAAACGTTGCCAGCAGTTTGCACGAGCTCACCAAAAAGAATCGGCCATTCAAGTGGGAGAAGCCGCAGGAGGAAGCGTTCATTCACCTGAAGGAATTGCTCTGCAGTGCGCAGATTCTTGCATATCCTGTCCCGGGAGAAAAGTTTATTTTGGACACCTATGCGAGCGGACATGGAATCGGAGGAGTACTCTCTCAAATAATTGACGGGCGAGAACGGGTCACCGCTTACTACAGTAGGATCCTATCGAAGCCGGAAAGGAACTATTATGTAACTAGGAGGGAGCTTTTAGCTGTGGTTGACAAGCTTTTCATCTTAGGACGGACCACGCAGCGTTGAGGTGGTTGCTGCAGTTCGAAAACCGGGAAGGCCAGCTTACTAGATGGATAGAGAGGATCCAGAGTTATGACTTCAGTATCGAACACCGGAAGGGAAGCAGTCATGGAATTTCGGATGCATTATCGAGGCGACCTTGCGATGTTGAATGTCAACAATGTTCACGTGCCGAAACCAAGGAACAGGTCACCTACATCCGTCGTTTCCATGTGCTGCCAGAAGATTCCTGGACTGTCGAGAAGGTCGGAAGGAAGCAGCGAGAAGATGCCGATCTGGCAGTCATCATCGACTACCAAGAACGAGGTTTTCGACCAAGTTGGCAGCAAATATCCAGTGAAAGCCCAATCGTGAAAGCTTACTGGGCTCAATGGCAGAGTTTGAAGCTGAAGAACGGTTGCCTCTACCGCATTTGGGAAAGTGAGGACGGGAACATTGTAAACGATCTGCTGGTAGTTCCAAAGGGACAAATCGACGAGGTCATCCGAGAATACCACGAGGGACCAAGCGGGGGTCATCTTGGTGTTAACAAAACTGTAGAAAAGATAAAGAGACGTTTCTACTGGGTAGGATGCCATGAGTCGGTCACAAATTTCATTCGCAGGTGTGAACAGTGTGCGAAGGCAAAGGGGCCAGTTAGGAAAACTCGAGGAAATATGCAGCAATACAATGCTGGAGCACCGTTCGAACGTATCGCCATGGACATCGCAGGCCCATTCCCAACGAGCAACGCTGGAAACAAATAAGCGCTGGTGGTGATCGATTACTTCAGCAAGTGGCCTGAGGTATTTTGCATCCCGAACAAGGAAGCCAAAACCAATTCGGATGCGTTCGTGAACAACTTGGCTGCGCGTTATGGAGTACAAATGGAACTGCACTCAGACCAAGGAAGGAACTTCGAGTCGTCGGTGTTCAAAGAACTCTGTGACATGCTAGGTATCAGAAAGACGCGGACAACACCATTACACCCACAATCTGATGGCATGGTCGAAAGGTTCAACCGGACGATGGAGGAATACCTGAGAAAGTCGTCGTCGGAGATCAGAAGGACTGGGATGAACATCTTCCCCTTTTCTTAATGGCATACCGTTCGGCACAGCACAATTCAACGGCAACAACACCCGCCGAAGCCATTTTTGGAACTGATCTCCGACTTCCACCGGACTTAAAGTTCGGCGTGGTACTACCGACAACTAGCGGCAGGGAGGACTTCGTAACCGAAAAGAAAGAACAGCTGAACTCCATCCATCAGTTCATCCGGGAGAGACTGAATTTGGTCAGCGATAAGATGAAGGCGAGATACGACCTAAGGGCGAACTCTTCTGGATACGAGACAGGACAATTGGTATTGCTGTACAACCCCCAACGAAAAAAAGGCTTGTGCCCCAAATTGCAATCAGCCTGGGATGGGCCATATGAGGTCATCAAGAAACTTAACGACGTGGTGTACCGAATTCAGCAGACGGGAAACAGACGGGCGAAGTATAAGATTGTCCACGTAGAGAGGCTAACGCCATATTACGGAGAAGGATCCAATCGCTTGTTCGAGGACGAACAAGTTTAGGAGGAGGGCAGTGTTGCGGAGACACAAACCGACGGTTAAGTTCGAATTTCGCAGTCAAATCGAATGCTCTGGTGAAGCGGAAGTAGAAATGATGTCAACTGTCAACGGCGTAATGCTAGTTGTCAGAGCATTCTAGGGATTTCCGTAGGGGAACTTCCGACGGCAAACATTCGAGAAGGTGGACAGAGCTATATAAGCGCGAACACTCGCCCTCGGGATTCATTCAGTTTCATTCAGTTTACGGAAGTGAATAGCGTGTGACAAGTCGATATACAGTGTGAAAATAAAAGCTTTTGATAAAGGTGTGCTTGTGTAATAAAGTGTAGCAATAAATAAAAGTGGTGAAGTACTGAGGTAGTTGACTGAGAAGAAATAAGAAAAGTGTGTTGTCTTAATTTGAATAAAACGTAGACAATTGTAGTTTATCGCAATCCAGTGATACGAACCCTATTGGTAGTGGGATTTTAATTTCGTAACAATATAAACATATACACAACCTTATCGGCACACAAATTGAATTGATGAGGGAATGCCTAGTTTCCATTACTTCAGATACACCGAAACCTACACGACTCCAACTGGAAATACGATTACTGGAAGACAGACGGAAAGGCAAGAAACAACAAAAAGTTTAACTGCTGATGTAGTTGAAGTAAATACGAAAAATAATTCCATGTACCGGTTATGTCGACGGAGTGGTGCAGGCGCTAAAGTATATTTTCCGTTAATATCAGTTTGCTTTTGTATGCCGTTCGGCGACGTCTTGTTAAACGGGTTTCTGTCTTCTATTCATTTTTTATTTTTTTGGTTTCGTTAGGTAACGAGGTTACTTTTTGGGTTCAATAATTACTTTGAAACATACCTACATAACTCAAAATGTCATACCATAAGCCAGAAAGCAAAACTATTCAAGAACTCAAGGATATTGCGCATAGATTGCGTATACATTCAATTACGGCAACTGAGGCCTCTAAATCCGGGTAAGTTGTTTTTTTATTTTTTCTTCGACAAAATATTGAACTAGCAACCACAATATTGTTTTACTTGTGTGTTTTTCTCTTTATGTATTCTTCTTTTTTAATACATGCTAATATCGGCAAACCATCGTCTTTATTTAATTGCATCGGACATATGGTGAATAGAAAACACGTGGTAGGAGTTCGATAAGTGCGCCGGCCCAGACACAGTATGCGTATGTATATGTATGTACATAGATTTCGTGGTCAAATTCTGACCTTTTGACCTTTGCGTGGGTTCTGTGGAAGCCGGTCCAACTCCAAACACGGAGAATGATATACGTTCACTAATTTACTTTTAACCTGCCTCAAACCTCGTCCTGGCATTTTTCCATTATTGCGAGCTTTGTGGAAAATGAATGTCTTGATGCAAATGCAGGTAAATTCATTAATATACATATGTATGTATGTATGTAGGGATATAAGACATTTAAAGTAGAACGTGTATATTTCGAATGAGTGCTCATTCATCGTAAGTACATTTGTACATATGTATGTATGTACATATAATGGCCTGATTTCTATCAACGACTCAGAGGAGTTGAAGATTGACTACGTACAAACATAAGTTTATTATGCTGACTAAGCTACATATGTATGTACATATGTAGGAATATAGTACGCATGTGACTGCGTATAGTATATGAATAATTTTGTGCTAGGTTAGTCTGATGTTTTTGTTTCCTTGGAAAGAGATTGGAATGCTATTGGAACATTGATGATGCGTGCTCGCCTTTTAACTGGGGAGCTATTAGTGGAGACAAGTTTGAATTTAATTTTTTTTTTTGTAGAATCATGATTGAGTTCTAGGAATCTTTATTTTATTCTAGGAAAAAGATTATATGTATGTACTTTAAGTTTATTAAGTAAAATAAGTGGTTTCCATAGATTTACCTAATTTCAAATAATGGTAGTTGCTTAGAAGTACATACATACATATGTAGTTTTGCAACTTTACACTTACACTGAGCGAACCGAAAACAAGTACGTACATACAATGCATATGTACTACATACATAAGTTACTGTTCGTTACGTCAGTTACATCGTTTACATGCGTAGTCGAAAGATCGAGTCGAAATTGAGTTGAAATTTCGACCCAGGTTTTTTCGCAAGGGAGTCGAAAGTCGCTTATAAAGCGGCGCCTTTTTAGAAAGATTGATATAAGTGCGAAAGAGATGGTCAGTGAAATAGAAATACACTGGCACAGTAACGCCAGAGTAAGTCCGGTTCCACACGGCGCGTGTTTCTTTAGAACCTTCGTTCCAATGTCGGAGTCTACACGAGGGGTATTTGACGAAGGCTGAAGTAAGTGCAAAAGAGAGGGTAAGCGAAACAGAAATACATTGGCACAGTCACGCGCGGGTAGTCGGAGTCTACACGAGGGCTTTCTTTTTGTGCCTTTTTCTTTTGAACCTACGTTCCAATTTGAGGACGCGTCCACACGGAGCTTTTCTGCGCGTGCCGGTTTTTTGACATTTCGCTTCACATTTCATTTTCGTTAGCCTGTGGTGATGTTTGAAAAGTAAGAATGGTATCCAAACGTACACTTCCAAGTCAGAAACAGGAGTGAAGCGACATCCCAAAACAAAGAAAAGGAGATAAGGAAATGTCAAAAATACCCACGAAGTAGCTACCCGCGCGTGACTGTGCCAATGTATTTCTGTTTCACTTACCCTCTCTTTTGCACTTATTTTAGCCCTCGTGTAGACTCCGACTATCCGCGCGGAACAAAAAACACGTGCGTGAAGAAAAGCTCCATGTAGACCCGTTTTCAGATTGGAACGAAAGTTCAAAAGAAACACGCGCCGCGTAGACCCTGACAAAGCTCCATGTAGAACCGCGTTCAAATTGGAACGAAAGTTCGAAAGAAAATCACCAAAACGCGCCGTGTAGACCCTGACTATGGAACAAATGAACTACACATTAAAAATGAGTCAAAAATTAGTATCCACCCAGCGCCCACTAGTACAGAACGTAAGATACGCCATGTTGCAAGTGACTAGAAAAATTATTTAAACACCAAATAAAGCTTACAACTCCCTATTGTATTTTCCACTACAAAATATGTAGTTAAAAAAATAATAGTTAAAAAATTATTCATGATAAAAGCAAACGTCATCTGAAAAAAGCAGTCAAAAATTAGTATACACTTTAGAAATAAACACGTATAGCCAATCTTGTAGGAACCGAAGTAACAAGTTTTTTTTGTAACTTCGGGAAAGGTTTTAGCCCATTCTTCGGTTAATGCCGAAACTGTCCAAAACTTCCCACAGATGATCAATGGGATTAAGGTATGGAGATTGTGGAGGAGAGTTAAGCTGTTTGGGGGTATGGTACAGCAACCATTCTTTGACAATTTTTGACGTATATTTTGGGTCATTGTCTTGTTGGAAGACCAAGGCGATGTGAGGCCCAATTTGTCCACAATAGAGAGTAGATTGTCTTTTAAGATGGCTAGATAACCCTTTCTGTTCATTGTTGATTCAATAAAAATAAGATTTCCCGTTTCCGAAGCCGACATGTAACCTCAAACCATCACTGAACCTCTACCATGCTTCATGGTCGAAGTGAAGTTTTGTGGTAGAAGCTCACTATTTGGTGTTCTCCAGGCCTTAGTCCTGCGTTTTGAACCAAATATCTCAAACTTGCTCCCGTCACTAAAGATGACATTATCCCAAAACGTTTGAGCGGTATTTGAGTGTTTTTTTTTTTTCGAAGGGCAGGCTTCTATACTGTATACTAATTTTTGACTCACTGTATATACATACATGGTAGGTATCTATCTACATATGTATGTATATATTTACTTAAAATTACTATTATGTACATACAATATTACTTCGTCTACCTAAATTACACCGGAGAGCACCGTGGCGCAGTGGGTAGTGTGTTGGCCTCTGACGCCGATGACACGGATCGAATCCCGACACAGCCATGTCATCGAACGTGTTTTTCACAGTGTTTCTCCTCAGCGGGGTTCTGACAAAACCCCCTGTAGTAAAATTGTCATGAAAAGCTTCTCAAAATTCGCCGTTCGGAACCGGCAATAAACTGTAGGTCCCTTTCACCTATGGGAACAATGAAATCACACACAACATGGGTGATTGAGAGAAGCTCGGCTCAGGTTCTTCATGGACTGTAACGCCAACACACATACATACCTAAATTACATGATGAACTTTCCTTGCCGTACAACTCGGTGATTTCCTTTTGAACTGACATTCCGAGTTGCAAGGGTTATTACATGGAGCATCTCTTTATTTCGCTGTGTTGTGCTTCTATTTGACATTTCATTCGATCTGCGTCATTCAGTGTCGACGTTTGGTGGAGGTTTTTTGGATATGAAATAAAGATGGTATTATGTGAAAATATGGACATGACATGGATAATATCAAATTTTATGCGTCTCGTAATTGCTTATGAGATCACATGTCAATTCCTTTGTCCAGCTAAAAGCACTCATTTCACTTAAAATAACGACGTAATCCTCCGCTTTCCTGTAAATGCATGCTTAGAAATGTGAAACGCATGTGAAGCAACATCGTCAAACAAAGAAAAGGAAATAAGGAAATGTTAAAAAGATGCACGGATTAGCCTACCCGTGCATCACTGTGCAAGCATATTTCTATTTCATTGACCATCTCTTCCGCACTCATGTGAGTCTTGGCTACTGTTGTAGCGTGTAATATCGGACTTATAGGGCCCATACACGTCATATGTTCATACATAGATAGATAATGGAAACAAAAAGTCAAATTGGCGTGATTCAGTCAGGTTGCCGACATGGCATGATGATGGTACGTGTTTCATCAGTGGCACGCCATCTTATCTGTATTTGTTCATAAGAATTCATGCAATTATCATATGTTCTGTGTGTGAACTATGACTAGCAGAACGTTTATCATTTTAAAAAAATTGGTCTTATCAATATGCCGAAAAATAGTAAGACTTCCTTATCGCTTTTGCGAAACATATACGTTCATATTTATATTCTAAACCACTTTCCTGAGGTCATGTGTCCCCGAGCTAAAAACAAAATGCCCTTAAACATACATATATGTATACGTATGTATTTATGTATGTCAAAACGATTTTTGTCTATATAACTAGTTGAAGGATGTGTAGTTAACAACTACTCGTGTGTGGCAAATAGATTATTTGCTTCTCGCCCCCTATGATCGCCAGATTTCTGTACTTACATAAGTACATACATACCTTAGACTCCATACTTTTCTCTGTAGGTACGGTAAATGTATACACAGATTCTCCAGAATCTAGTTTCTCTCGAATCACCCGTTGTGATTTATTTGTAAGACACACCTACATATGGCTTATTGTCGACTCCAGATTTCGGTTTTCGACAGTTGTACTAAAGAGGGTTCTTTGCCAACCTTTTTCTTTTTTGTCGTTTCCTTCATTCACTTTCGAATTGTGTTGACATGCTTTTTGTTTAATTTGACGTTAGTAAGGGAAAAATTATTCTTTAATTTCTACAAATTCGTTATCTAAAATAGCTTCCATACATTTACCTATGTAATTTCAAATAACTAGCAGTTTTGCAGCTTTACGATTTGAGTGAACCGAAAACAAGTCCATACATTTTTTTTTTTTATACATTTTTTTACAATGCAGCATTAGCAATACGGCACTGCGACCTTTGCAGATCTATTGTGCCTGCTAGCCTCTCCACTTCTTTAATGAAGTTGAGAATGCTTCTCGTAGGAGCCAAGGTGATCCCCTCAGGAGTCATAACTTCACTGAGAAGTATACGTTTTCTAAGATGGCAGAGAGCAGCACACTCACATAGTATGTGTTCCGTCGTCTCTTCGTCCTCGAGACAGAGCCGACACTCAGTTTCGGACGAGAGGCTAATTTTGTTAAGATGATATCTCAGACCGCAGTGTCCTGTTAGGTAGCTGACTAGTCTTCTGATATCCACCCTATTGGGTTTGAGTATGTCACTAGAGTGTTTGCTCAGGGGTCGTATGAGTCGATTAGATTGATGGAGTCCCCGATCGCTGTTCCAAAAGGACAGGTGTTGCAATTTTTCGCACCTGTCTAAGAAGAAATTTATCTTAAATCTTTATCTGCGGAAATGCCGCAGAATGGTTCCGGACCTATGTATATATTTATCGCTGGAACATTTCCTGGCAAGTTGGTTGGCAATTTCATTGCCCTTGATACCTTTATGTCCTGGCACCCACCAAAGTTTAACATTGCTTCTTTTGGCGAGGTCTTGTAGGGCATCATGGCATTCCTTGGCGGTTTTTGAGTTCGTACTATACTAACCCAGTGCTGTAAGCGCTGCTTGGCTATCAAAGAGTATGTTGATGGCTACTCCTCTAATGCCAGTCTCGAGATTTAGATTGACGCATGTTAGGATGGCATGCAGCTCTGCTTGGAAGATGCTGGGACTTATTCTCAGGGCCTTCGAGATCTTGCATCTCGATCCAAAGATGCCGGAAGCCCTCCTGGAGCCATCCGTGTACCACCTAAGGCCTTTGACATTTAGCAGGGGATCGCTGTTTTCCCATGCTGAGCGATCAGTATCTCAAATCTCTTGTCAGAGGTGAAGGTGTGCGGCAATGCGTCCGAGACCGTAGTAATCATATCCAGCTCGGTAACGTGTTGTAATATAGACATGTGGCCTGCGGGTCTACATGGCATATCTGTTCCCGAGCAGAGGATTCTGATTGCACTGCGTAATGCTATCTTTTTGATAAAGAGGTGCAGTGGAGTGAGTCCAATGAGTACTTCTTGGGCCACCTTCAGAGACGCACTAGTCTCTGAAGGCATTGAAGCTTAACAATTGTAGTTTTTTGCTCAACTTTTGTCTACCATACGGTGGACCCGTAGGTGACGATAGGTCTTACTATCGCGGTGTATAACCAGTGGACTACCTTAGGTTTAAGTCCCCAGGTTTTACCGTAGGTGCGTCGGCAGGCCCACATGGTCTTAGTCGCTTTCATGAGTTTATTTTTCATGTTGGACATCGAGTAAGGAGTAGAACCAGGGAAGTGCACCTCGAGCAAAGTCCCCAGGGGTTTCCCTGCGATTGACGGTGAAGAGATAGCGCTTTGTGGAGTCGGGCCGCAGTTGGAAGCGAGTCTATGTTCTCGCAATGTTTCCTCCAAGACGTTCTCTTGGATTTCCTCAATTCGAGGTTGTATTTAGTTAGAGCAGATCTATAATCAGCCCAACTATTATTCCGTTTTGCTCTGTTATAGTGGAGACACACTGCTGGTATTGATACCATGGTGTAGCAATACTACGTTCTATACCACATGTCTGTCACCCCAATACCACGTTTAAAGCTAGTATACCACGAAACATAGCTGGTATTGAGATTCGTACATTTTTGCTAGTATACCATCAACTTACTGATTGCAGCGCCACTTTCTCTCTATTGCCGAATCCTTGAAACTTCTTTGACACTTCAAACCAAGTAAACAGACCAAACACTGCGAAATATTTTCTTTCTCTGCGTCCACATTTGCACGTACACATCGACAATACAAACGTCAAAGTATACTACATAAGGCGTATATTACTAAATGCTGTCTTTCAGGGTATATGGTATTCATATTGTTACGAATTATTCGATCCCCACACCAAATAGGGTTCGCACCACTGGATTGCGATAAACTACAATTGTCCTTTTTATTTAAATTGAAACACACACACTTTTAATTCTTTCACCACAGATCAATTATCTGTGTAGCTTCACCACTTTTCTTTATTATCCAATACTATCCACTTTAAACTTTATTACACAATACACAAACCTTTATTGAAAGCTTTTCTTTTCACCTTGGTTGATCACACCGACTTGTCACACGCTGTTTTATACCACAAACTGAATGTATGTCGAGGGCGAGTGTTCGCGCTTATATAGCTCTCGGTCCACCTTCTCGAACGTTCGCCGTTGGAAGTTCCCTTTCGGAAATCTCTAGAACGCTCTGACAATTCCATTGGAAGTTGACATCATTCCAATCCCCGCTTCCAGAGAGCTTTCGAACTTCGACAGCGAAATTCGAACTTAACGGTCCGTTTGCATCTCCGCAACACTGCCCTCCTCCTAAACTTGTTCGTCCTCGAACAAGCGATTGGATCCTTCTCCAATCTACTACTACTACAACCTACTTCGCCCGTCTGTTTCCCATCTGCTGTATCCGGTATACCAAGTCATAGAGTTTCTTGATGACCTCATATGGTCCGTCCCAGGCTGATTGCAATTTGGGGCACAAGCCTTTTTTTCCATTGTGGGTTGTACAGCAATACCAATTGTCCGGTCTCGAATCCAGAAGAGTTTGCCCTTAAGTCGTATCTCGCCTTCATCTTATCGCTGACCAAGTTCAGTCGCTCCCGGATGAACTGATGGATGGAGTTCAGCTGTTCTTTCTTTTCGGTTACGAAGTCCTCCCTGCCGCTAGTTGTCGGTAGTACCACGCCGAACTTCAAGTCCGATGGAAGTCGGAGATCAGTTCCAAAAATGGCTTCGGCTGGTGTTGTTGCCGTTGAATTGTGCTGTACCGAACGGTATGCCATTAAGAAAAGGGGAAGATGTTCATCAGATTGTGGGTGTAATGGTGTTGTCCGCGTCTTTCTGATACCTAGCATGTCACAGAGTTCTTTGAACACCGACGACTCGAAGTTTCTCCCTTGGTCTGAGTGCAGTTCCACTGGTACTCCATAACGCGAAACCCAGTTATTCACGAATGCATCCGAAATGGTTTTGGCTTCCTGGTTCGGGATGCAAAACACCTCAGGCCACTTGCTGAAGTAATCGATCACCACTAGCGCGTACTTGTTTCCAGCGTTGCTCGTTGGGAATGGGCCTGCAATGTCCATTGCGATACGTTCGAGCGGTGCTCCAACATTGTCCTGCTGCATATTTCCTCGAGTTTTCTTAACTGGACCCTTTGCCTTCGCACACTGTTCACAGCTGCGAATGAAAGGCGTAACCGACTCATGGCATCCTACCCAGTAGAAACGTCTCTTGACCTTTCTACAGTCATGTTAACACCAAGATGACCCCCGCTTGGTCCCTTGTGGTATTCTCGGATGACCTCTTCGATTTGTCCTTTCGGTATCACCAGCAGATCGTTTACAATGTTCCCGTCCTCACTTTCCCAACTGCGGTAGAGGCAACCGTTCTTCAGCTTCAAACTCTGCCATTGAGCCCAGTAAGCTTTCACGATTGGGCTTTCACTGGATATTTGCTGCCAACTTGGTCGAAAACCTCGTTCTTGGTAGTCGATGATGACTGCCAGATCGGCATCTTCTCGCTGCTTCCTTCCGACTTTCTCGACAGTCCAGGAATCTTCTGGCTTATGGAACTGGAATTTTCCTCCAACTTCTTATCTAGTTTCTGGGATATGGAAGCTGAATTTTCCTCCAGTTTTCTACTTGCGGCAGCGGAATTTTCCTCCATCTTTTGACTCATAGCATTAAGAGCCGCAAGAATGTGCTGCATGTCGAATGTTGGCTCACTGGATGTCGACGGCTTCTCCACCCCGAATTCGTGACTCACCCAGTCGACACCTTCTTCCTGCAACGCTGATCGCATTCTCTCCACCAGGTTGGCTTTACTTCCCACTGTGGATAATTCCCGAGCATCCAGCTCTCTTTTCAGTTGTTCAATTGTCAACTTTTCCAATTTTACCATTTTCTCACTTTTGCAATGATTCACTTCACAACTCAAATAAAGTTTCACTCGTTTACTCGCAATCCCACTTCTGACACCAAATGTTACGAATTATTCGATCCCCACACCAAATAGGGTTCGCACCACTGGATTGCGATAAACTACAATTGTCCTTTTTATTTAAATTGAAACACACACACTTTTAATTCTTTCACCACAGATCAATTATCTGTGTAGCTTCACCACTTTCCTTTATTATCCAATACTATCCACTTTAAACTTTATTACACAATACACAAACCTTTATTGAAAGCTTTTCTTTTCACCTTGGTTGATCACACCGACTTGTCACACGCTGTTTTATACCACAAACTGAATGCATGTCGAGGGCGAGTGTTCGCGCTTATATAGCTCTCGGTCCACCTTCTCGAACGTTCGCCGTTGGAAGTTCCCCTTCGGAAATCTCTAGAACGCTCTGACAATTCCATTGGAAGTTGACATCATTCCAATCCCCGCTTCCAGAGAGCTTTCGAACTTCGACAGCGAAATTCGAACTTAACGGTCCGTTTGCATCTCCGCAACAATATTGTTACGAACTATTCGATCCCCACACCAAATAGGGTTCGCACCACTGGATTGCGATAAACTACAACTGTCCTTTTTATTTAAATCGAAACACACACACTTTTAATTCTTTCACCACAGATCAACTATCTGTGTAGCTTCACCACTTTTCTTTATTATCCAATACTATCCACTTTAAACTTTATTACACAATACACAAACCTTTATTGAAAGCTTTTCTTTTCACCTTGGTTGATCACACCGACTTGTCACACGCTGTTTTATACTACAAACTGAATGAATGTCGAGGGCGAGTGTTCGCGCTTATATAGCTGTCGGTCCACCATCTCGAACGTTCGCCGTTGGAAGTTCCCCATCGGAAATCTCTAGAACGCTCTGACAATTCCATTGGAAGTTGACATCATTCCAATCCCCCGCTTCCAGAGAGTTTTCGAACTTAACGGTCCGCTTGCATCTCCGCAACACTGCCCTCCTCCTAAACTTGTTCGTCCTCGAACAAGCGATTGGACCCTTCCCCGTAATATGGTGCTAACCTCTCTACGTGAACAATTTTATACTTCGCCCGTCCGTTTCCCATCTGCTGTATCCGGTATACCACGTCATTGAGTTTCTTGATGACCTCATATGGTCCGTCCCAGGCTGATTGCAATTTGGGGCACAAGCCTTTTTTCCGTTGTGGGTTGTACAGCAATACCAATTGTCCGGTCTCGAATCCAGAAGTATTCGCCCTCAAGTCGTATCGCGCCGTCATTTTATCGCTGACCAAGTTCAGTCGCTCCCGGATGAACTGATGGATAGAGTTCAGCTGTTCTTTCTTTTCGGTTACGAAGTCTTCCCTGCCGCTAGTTGTCGGTAGTACCACGCCGAACTTCAAGTCCTATGGAAGTCGGAGATCAGTTCCAAAAATGGCTTCGGCGGGTGTTGTTGCCGTTGAATTGTGCTGTGCCGAACGGTATGCCATTAAGAAAAGGGGAAGATGTTCATCCCAGTCCTTCTGATCTCCGAGGACGACTTTTCTCAGGTATTCCTCCATCGTCCGGTTGAACCTTTCGACCATGCCATCAGATTGTGGATGTAATGGTGTTGTCCGCGTCTTTCTGATACCTAGCATGTCGCAGAGTTCTTTGAACACCGTCGACTCGAAGTTCCTTCCTTGGTCTGAGTGCAGTTCCATTGGTACTCCATAACGCGAAACCCAGTTATTCACGAATGCATCCGAAATGGTTTTGGCTTCCTGGTTCGGGATGCAAAACACCTCAGGCCACTTGCTGAAGTAATCGATCACCACCAGTGCGTACTTGTTTCCAGCGTTGCTCGTTGGGAATGGGCCTCCAATGTCCATTGCGATACGTTCGAACGGTGCTCCAACATTGTACTGCTGCATATTTCCTCGAGTTTTCCTAACTGGACCCTTTGCCTTCGCACACTGTTCACACCTGCGAATGAAACGCGTAACCGACTCATGGCATCCCACCCAGTAGAAACGTCTCTTGATCTTTTCTACAGTCTTGTTAACACCAAGATGACCCCCGCTTGGTCCCTCGTGGTATTCTCGGATGACCTCTTCGATTTGTCCTTTCGGAATTACCAGCAGATCGTTTACAATGTTCCCGTCCTCACTTTCCCAACTGCGGTAGAGGCAACCGTTCTTCAGCTTCAAACTCTACCATTGAGCCCAGTAAGCTTTCATGATTGGGCTTTCACTGGATATTTGCTGCCAAGTTGGTCGAAAACCTCGTTCTTGGTAGTCAATGATGACTGCCAGATCGGCATCCTCTCGCTGCTTTCTTCCAACCTTCTCGGCACTCCAAGCATCTTCTGGCAGCACATGGAAACGACGGATATCGGTGACCTCTTCTTTGGTTCCCGCACGTGAACAATGCTTGCTTTCAACGCCGCGAGTTCGGTTCGTTAATGCACCCGCATTTCTATGGCTGCTTCCCTTCCGGTATTCTCGTGCTCTCGCTTGTTCTCCTTTTCGCGAAACAAACCTCGAACGCCTTCTTCTCAGATGACAATTTCTCGCCATGTGCCCCTGCTCGTTGCAGATGTAGCATCTACCTGGGAACGGGCAGCTCCTACTCACCGTTGTTTCTCTGGAACTAGAGCCACAATTTGCAGAAGGAATGCTTTCCCCGCAGACGGCAGTTCCTCGAAATGTGCCCCTGCTTGTCGCAGATGTAGCATCTACCCGGGAATGAACCACTCCTACTCGCCGTTTTTGTTCTGGAACTATCCTGGTCTTGAGATATGCGCCGTAGTTTGATGGAAGGTCGGCATATCAAGAGCGATGTTTCACATGCGAGAGCGCTGGCAACTGTCTCCTTGAAAGATGTCTTCGGCAGGAGAATCAGGCTTCGTTGCGTATCGGGGTCCCTTAGCCCTTGGATGAAAGAATCCGTTTTAAGTTTCTCTACCACATCAACTGGAACATCTGCGTAGGCAAGGTGGGATAGCCTCTCGATGTCGGCAGCATACTGTTGGATGGTCTCGTTTCCACGCTGCTTGCGTCCTCTAAGTTCCAGCTTGTGCATCTCCTGCATGTGCTCACTGCCGTATCTTCGGTGAAGAGCTTCCCATATGGCTGTGTAGTTCCTTCTCTGGGTCTCCGGAATGGTCTGTAGAACGTCAGCTGCTTCACCTTTAAGGGAAATTACTAGGGCAGCCACACGATCTTCCTCTCCCCATTGATTCCGTTCCGCTGTTGTCTCGAACTGGAGCTTAAAGATGTTAAAAGCGCTCTTGCCGTCGAAGTTGGGAGCTGTGAATTTTGATGCTGCAGTCGGTACGACGATTCCTTGATGCTGTACGTTCTGTATAATTTTCTCGAGTTCCAGAACCTTCTTATCCAGTGTCTCGATTCTCTTTTCCTGGTTATTTTCGAGATCTAGAACCTTCTTGTCGAACCTCGATTCTAGTGTCTCGATTCTCTCTTCGACGTTTTGGAATCGATCGTCGACGGCCTGCTGGATGTTTCTTAGGCTTTCTCGATTGTTCTCTAGCATCTCTTCCAGCTTCTGATTCAGGGAAGTGGAATTTTCCTCCAACTTCCCACTTACGGCAGCGGAATTTTCCTCAAGTTTCTCCAGTTTCTGGCTCAAAGAAGTGGAATTATCCTCCAGCTTTTGACTCAGAGAAGTACTTACGGCAACGGAATTTTCCTTCAGCTTTTGATCTAGTTTCTGGGATATGGAAGCACTCATAGCATTCATAGCTGCGAGAATTTGCTGCATATCGAATGCTGGTTCACTGGATGTCGACGGCTTCTCCACCCCGAACTCGTGATTCTCCCAGTCGAAACCTTCTTCCTGCAACGCTGATCGCAGTCTCTCCACCAGGTTGGCTTTACTTCTCACTGTGGATAATTCCCGAGCATCCAGCTCTCTTTTCAGTTGTTCAATTTTCAACTTATCCAATTTTACCATTTTCTCACTTTTGCAATGATTCACTTCACAACTCAAATAAAGTTTCACTCGTTTACTCGCAATCCCACTTCTGACACCAAATGTTACGAATTTATCGATCCCCACACCAAATAGGGTTCGCACCACTGGATTGCGATAAACTACAATTGTCCTTTTTATTTAAATCGAAACACACACACTTTTAATTCTTTCACCACAGATCAACTATCTGTGTAGCTTCACCACTTTTCTTTATTATCCAATACTATCCACTTTAAACTTTATTACACAATACACAAACCTTTATTGAAAGCTTTTCTTTTCACCTTGGTTGATCACACCGACTTGTCACACGCTGTTTTATACCACAAACTGAATGAATGTCGAGGGCGAGTGTTCGCGCTTATATAGCTCTCGGTCCACCATCTCGAACGTTCGCCGTTGGAAGTTCCCCATCGGAAATCTCTAGAACGCTCTGACAATTCCATTGGAAGTTGACATCATTCCAATCCCCCGCTTCCAGAGAGTTTTCGAACTTAACGGTCCGCTTGCATCTCCGCAACAATATCATGGTATCAATACCACCAGTCTGTCTCCTCTATTAAACTGCGATCTCACATGTTTCATTAGGGACTCAAGCTGAGTATTCCACCAGGGCACACGCCGTTTGTGTGTAATTGACCTAGATGTGCAGCTGTCTCTAAAGGATGAGATGAGTGCTGCGTTGAGCTGGTAAGCCGCTTCGTCGATATCGTCTGTGGATTCAATTGACTTGAGAAGCATATCCTCTTTGGCGGCCAGTTGAGCTTGGAACCGAGCCCACTTCGTTCGTTATGACTGATATCCGGGCTCAGCCTCATTAACCTCACCGGAAATGTTGAATCTGATGTACGGGTGATCAGACAGTGAGGCTTCATTGGAGACATGCCAGTCCCCAGTCGCATTTGAGATAAATGGACTAGAGATGGTGAGGTCAAGCACTTCTTCTCTATCCAATTACCAGGTCGTGTTTTTTCTGGTTGCAATACCTTACCAATCCTGGACTTCAGTGGGAGGGATTTGTTGGCCGTCTCCAGGGAAGTAAGCGGAGGCGCATACAACCTCTCTTACTCCTCCATCGGTTGGGACTTCCACAATGACGGCTGCCAGGTTCCTTGTGATGAATTCTGGAATGGGGAGAAAATTTAGATTAGTGCCGATCACACATGCGGCCCTAGGAGGAGAACTACCTGTGGCGTAACTTAGCTTACGCGACTTGTTTTGCAAGCCCATAATCTTACCTTTATGGACCCATGATTCTTGGATTAGCCCAATGCTGATCCTGTCGCGGTACAGTCGCAAGCTAAAGGTGTCCGAAGCACCTTTGGCATGGTGCAAGTTGCCCTGCAGCACACGCAGCCCACCCATTATTTGCGACGGTATGCCGGATCCTTCATTCATACATACAATGCATATATGTATGTACGTATACATAAACCATGTCAGAAAAGTCCTCCATGCGTCATTCTTCAGACAAGACACTTTTAAGTCTTTGCTCATCTACAGCTCAATTGCATTAAGGTCGGGGGATTGTGGAGGTTGTACAACCTTAGACCGAACGTTGTAAAGCAACCATTCTTTGACGAAAACCGAGGTATGCTTTGGAACCTTTTTCTTGCATAAACACGAAATTTGAGCGCTCCTGAGAAGATTTGTTTTTAAAATGTCTAAATATTTATGCAGATCCAAATCAGATCTCCCTCCGTACTTAACGGTGGAGCATATGTTTTTTACGTTGAGTGCTGTATTTGGCTTTGGCCATACTTTTGCCCGTCCATCTCTCCTAAAAACATTAAATGTACACTCATCGGTAAATATCACCCGTTCCCAGAATTTAGGATGGTCAATGTGAACTTTCCCATACTTTTTGGCATAGTCTAACCTTTTCCTCTTGTTGGTTAAGCTTACTTACTTATCAGGCCAGCAATCCATGAAGGATCTGAGTCTGAGCTACAGCTGCATTCCATCCTTGACGGGCAAGCTGCTTCCAGTTACCAATACCAAGTTGTCTTGCATCCGCGAATAGTCTTTATGCCCTCCACGAATCTTTACTATCCGGACTATATCCATATCTCTCATCTTCGAGTGAGGAGTTTTGACCCAAGTTGTTTGGACAAAACGAAGTAGCAGCGGTTGCCAAGGGCGATCCTATGCCGCATCTCCACTGTAGCGTCGTTTGTGGAGTTTACGTTTGCCCCGAGGTAGATAAACTCCTGTCAATCGTTAAATTTTGTGCGAGGTAGTGAGCGACGTATCGGTTTTTGCTTGACAGAATGTACCTTGTCTTATCCTCGTCGACTTTAAGACCAACTCGTTTCGCCTGTTCCTCAATCGCCGTGCAAGCTTCTACAACGTCACGCCGAGACCGCGCGATGTCATTATCAGTTGGACAAAGTTGGTGCCTTCCCTGTTGGCGCCTGCCCGACGCACTATTTGCTCCAGCACTAAATTGAAGAAGTCGCATGACAGCGCATCTCCCTGCCGAAATCCGGTGCATGTTTCATACGGTTCAGATGTCCTAGAACCGAACTGCACGGTGCATCGCGTATTTTTTAGCGTGGCGTGACACAGCCGGATCAGTTTTCCTGGGATCCCGAATTCGGGCATCGCATCAACTAATTCTCTACGATGAATGGTGTCGTATGTATGTTTGTATGTATGTTGGCATTACACTCCATGGAAAAACAAAGCCGAGCTTCTCTCAATCACCCATGGTATTGTCCAGGCTGACCAGATGCGCGAACTTGGTAAACTCCCTTACTGGATCGTCATATCCTTTAACTCTTCTGGCACGACTTCTGGCTGCATATGATTAGTTGCTGTAAACTTGTTTGGATTGCTTTTGTATTCGTTGGAAAGATCGGCTTGGCATCGGTTTTGAGTTTAGATCGAATAAAACTGTTACGTGTATGAATTTTACCAGAGCCACCGCAGTCGAACATCTTGCGGCACTGTTAGTAAGTCCCATCTCCACCTCCTCGTGGTGCCATCTGGAGATTTCCTATGGAAATTGCAGACGGGGAAGGGCGAATGGCCTGCGCCAAAAAAGCCGTAACCGTAAAAAAACCACAAACTGCGAAACAACCACAAGTCTCGGATATAACGGACCGGATTTATGTTGACGACCCTTGCAAAAAACGAAAAAAGGACAATGATCTTCGGCTTTGTACGTGGAATGTTAGGTCCATAAACATACCACGTGCAGCCGAACAACTCGCGGACGCCCTAGACCGCTATAAAGCGGACATAACCGCCATCCAGGAAATGTGATGGAATGGACCGGGTATAAAGCTAATGAAAAACTGCGATATTTACTACGGCGACTGCTATAGGGAGAGAGGACAACGATTGGTCGGATGCGGACTTGTTCAGGTGGACTAAAGCAAAAAGTCCTAAGCTTTCGGCATGTGATCGAACGCCTCATAACGTTCCGTATCAAGGCTAAATTCTTTAACATCAGCTTGATCTGCGTCCACGCCCCCACGGAAGACAAGAATGACTCCGCCGAAGATGAGTTCTACGATCTCCTGACAGAACGTATGCCCAATGTCCCAGCTATGACATCAAAATTGTACTAGGAGACTTCAATGCTAAGCTGGGTAAAGAAAGCATCTTTGAACGAGTCATCGGCAAACATTGCCTACACGACACAGACACAGGCTGATTGATCTTGCTACGAGGCGAAATCTCCTTCTAGCCAGTACGCGCTTTCCACACCTCGATATACACAAAGGCACATGGCGGTCTTTTGATCAATCGACCACCAACCAGATTGATCACATTGCGATCGACGTCAGACACTCCTCCACTATTCTTGATGTTCAAACTTTCCGAGGGGCTAACATGAACTCGGGCCACTATCTTGTAGTAGCCAAGATGCGCTTACGGATTATTCGGATTATTCCTCAATGGTAAGTCCGATCGGGTCACTTGAACCCTTACGGCACTCAGCGATGACTATCACTGTGGCAAGTTTGATCAAGATCGCACGAGTGGTCTTGGAGGAGTTCGATTAGTTGCGAAATACATGTTTGAGGGATAAGACGCTTCGCTCGTCTTCGGCTCGCTACGCTTAATAAACAATTCTGTCAGCATATTACTTATACATATATGTAAAAATATTCCCCTGCAGTATTTTACCAGTTTTTCTAGTTTCACTTTAAGAAAAGTTTTTATTTTTAATTGCAGTCATCCAACGTCTTGTGCATCAATCGCAGAAATTATGTCGGTCCTTTTTTTCAACACAATGCATCTCAATCTAGAAGAACCACGTGATCCATCCAGTGATAGATTCATTCTTTCTAAGGGTCATGCAGCTCCGATTTTGTATGCTGCCTGGTCTGAAGCTGGCTTATTCCCCGTTTCGGAATTGCAGAATCTGCGTAAGATTGACAGTGACTTGGAGGGTCATCCTACTCCTCGTTTAAATTTCATTGATGTGGGCACTGGATCATTGGGCCAAGGTGTAGCAGTGGCTGCTGGGATGGCTTTTGTGGGCAAGAACTTAGACAAAGCTAGCTACAGGTAACTCATTAGCCCATTGCTTGGTGTTTTCTAATTACGTCTAAATAATTTTGCATTTCCAGGACATATGTTGTTGTTGGGGATGGTGAATCAGCTGAAGGCTCGATTTGGGAGTCTCTTCACTTTGCTGGACATTATAAACTCGACAATTTATGCGTTATCTTCGATGTCAATCGCCTAGGGCAATCCGAACCAACTTCTCTACAACATCAAATGGAAGTTTACCGCAAGCGATTGGATGCCTTCGGGTTTAATGCTTTGGTGGTCGATGGGCACGATGTTGAAGAATTGTGCAAGGCATTTTTCGAAGCCGCGCACACTAAGAATAAGCCAACAGCAATTATTGCTAAAACGTTCAAAGGAAAATACTTTCCGAATATCGAAAATTTGGAGAACTGGCATGGAAAACCTTTGGGTGATGTGGCTGCAGATACCATCAAACATCTGCAAGGACTAATACTCACGGAACAGCCAACATTGCGTCCCCTATCGCCTGTTAAAACCAAGCCTGCTCCGAGGGTTAACTTATCAAATGTACAGCTCTCTAGTCCACCAGCATATAAAATAGGCCAGCAAGTAGCGACGCGCTTAGCTTATGGCACTGCTCTCGCTAAAATTGCCGCCAATAACGATCGAGTGATTGCTTTAGATGGTGACACTAAGAACTCGACATTCTCCGATAAGTTGAAGAAGTCTTTCCCTGAACGTTTCATTGAGTGTTTCATCGCCGAACAAAATTTAGTTGGCGTTGCCATTGGAGCAGCATGCCGTGATCGGACGATCGCATTCGCCTCAACATTTGCTACTTTCTTTACTAGAGCGTTCGATCAGATCCGAATGGGTGCTATTTCGCAGACAAATGTTAATTTTGTCGGATCTCACTGCGGTGTAAGCATTGGCGAAGATGGCCCAAGTCAAATGGGCTTAGAAGATATCGCAATGTTCCGCACAATTCCTGGTAGTACCATCTTCTACCCATCGGATGCTGTTAGCACTGAACGAGCTGTGGAACTTGCAGCTAACGCAAAAGGAATATGTTTCATTCGTACCTCGCGGCCCAACACAGCTGTATTGTATCAAAATGATGAGTTATTCACTATAGGTAAGGGTAAACTTGTCAAAAGTTCGGCGAAGGACCAGGTTCTGCTAATTGGGGCCGGCATCACATTGTATGAGTGCCTTAAGGCTGCGATTGAGCTAGAAAAAAACGGTGTAAATGTTCGAGTGTTCGATCCGTTTACTGTTAAACCAATTGACGCCGCTTCCATCTTGGAGAACGGTCGCGCATGTGCCGGTCGCATTGTTGTTGTCGAAGATCATTACAAAGCAGGTGGACTTGGTGAAGCTGTTAGCGGTGTTGTCGCAGAACATCGTGACTTTGTTGTTAAACATTTGTATGTTCCCGCTATACCCAGGTCTGGTCCGTCAGATATACTTATCGATATGTTTGGTATTTCGGCACGAAATGTAATTAGCTCTGTCAATGAGATTTTAAAGCTATAAATCAAGGACATGGTATTTTAACGCCTTGAATCGAAGATCCTTCCTAAATAGATTCGTAGTTTCTAACTCGTTTTTGAAATGTTCTTGAAAGGCTTATTTCAATATAAAAAAAAAAAGGATTTCAAAATATTGTTACCTACATAATTTGATTTTTTTTTGTACCTACCAGTTTTTCACGTTATTTTCTTTTTTTTTTTTTTGTTTTTTTTTTTTGTATTTTTAAATAAAAAAAAAATTGTTTGGTTGAATTTGTAATTTTATTTATCTATGATGAGAGGGCATGGGCTCGGACATACAGGGTAAAGTTGTTGATCGCTATCAACCTGGCGAGATGCCAGCAACGATCCCTTTTTAAATGCCCGGGTCAAGTTGACATACGGCCTCCTCGCGGCGCCCTCTGGATAGCCTCTTCAACAACCGTTGGGAGGTGAACGAACGTATGCAGCGACAAAACCCCCGACCAGAATGGCGGTTGTGCTGCGGGCTAACAATCCGCTCACGTAAAAAAAAGAAAAGTTATGAATGAGCAAGATGCCTCGGATACTCGACGACGACAACGCACGAAAAAGGAACACGATTTGCGAGTATGCTCCTGGAATGTCAGAACCCTGTACACTCCCGGAGCTGCTCATAAACTAGAAGGAATCTTCACGCAGTACAAGGCGGATATTACTGCGGTCCAGGAAATACGCTGGATAGGAAACGGTATGATTAGGAAGAAAAATTGCGACATTTATTACAGCTGTCACAAAAGGTTGCACTTACTGGGATGCGGATTTGTCGTGGGAAAGCGGTTAAGGTCGAAGGTCACGACTTTAAACCTATAAGTGATCGCCTGGCTGTGATCCGCATCAGGGGCAGAGTTTATAACATCAGCCTTATATGTGCACACGCCCCTACCGACGAGGCTGAAGACCTATCAAGGAGGACTTCTATGACCTCCTGGACAACGCTTACGGAGCTTGTCCGGAGTACGATGTAAAAATCGTGCTCGGGGACTTCAACGCCATAATCGGTAAGGAGAACACCCTTGGCGGAGTGATCGGAAAGCACAGCCTCCACGATACAACAACAGATAACTGACTTTGCGACAGCTCGTAATGCGGTGATAAGTGGCACAAGATTCCCTCGCAAGCGAATCCATACAGCAACCTGGCGATCTCCGGACGGTCGAATCGCCAACCAAATCGACCTTGTGCTCATTGACGCAAGGCACTAGTCAAACATCCTGGATGTGCGAACATTCAGAGGGGCAAATGTCGACTCTGACCACTTCCTCGTAGCAGCAAGATTCAGAGCTCGACTGTCCAATGTTAGAAAGCTGCACCAGCCCATCAGGAGGAGGTTCGACATTGGGCGCCTGAGCACACCGGATGTTGCCAGAGTCTTAAGGAAGCAGCTGAGCGAAAGACTCTACTGTATGCCTACGTCGAACACAAATGCCATTAATATGTGGCTGCTTTGCCGCTCAGCCATTCAGGAAGTAGCCGAAACCACCTACGGATACCTACCACCCCCGACAAGAAACCCGTGGTATGATGGCGAGTGTGAGCAGAAATAGGCAGTATCCGACGAGGCGTACCAAAAGGCGCTGCAGAGGAAAACCAGGGCAGCGCAAGAAGAGTACCGAGCCAGAAAAAGGGAGGAGAAAAAACGACTGCGACCAAAGAAAAGAATCTTCGCAGCCTCCCAGCTCAAGGATATCGAGCAGTCTGGGGATAAACATAAAACACGAGCCTTTTACAAGAAAGCCAAAGGTCTTGCAGGAGGCTTCAAAAAGGGCACCCAGGCTCCTCGAAACTGCGAGGGTAATCTTGTCATCGACCCGCAGGGAATAGTGGATGTATTTAAGCAGCATTTCCAGCAGCTGCTTAACGAGCATGACCAGGAGAGAGTGGTAGGGACCGAGGAAATCCCAACTCCAGCCGCTGAAGTAGTCCTCCCACCCAGCATCGAAGAAGTCGGCACAGCAATTCAGAAGCTGAAGAACAACAAGGCCGCAGGCTCAGATGGCTTGCCATCAGAGCTCTTCTAGGCTGGCGGCGATGTTCTGGTAGGGAGCATGCACCAGATCATCTGCAGAATTTGGGAAGATGAAAGCATGCCCGACGACTGGAATACCAGCTCTATATGCCCCATCCACAAGAAAGGCGATCCTACCTCTTGCAAAAATTATAGAGGTATATCCCTGCTCAATGTCGCATACAAGATCCTGTCCAGCGTATTGTGTGAACGTCTAAAACCATTTTGCACCGCACTAATCGGCAACTACCAGTGCGGCTTCCGGCCCGGCAAATCAACTATAGACCAAATTTTCACACTTTGACAAACCCTGGAAAAGACCAACGAGTTTCGAATCGATACACACCAACTTCGGTTTCAAAGCCGCATACGACATCATTCATCGTGAAGAACTGTTTGGTGCGATGGCCGAATTCGGGATCCCGGTAAAACTGATCCAGTTGTGTCGCACCACGCTAAAAAACACGCGATGCACCGTGCAACTCGGTTCTAGGACCTCGGAACCATTCGAAACATGCACCGGATTTCGGCAAGGAGATGCGCTGCCATGTGACTTCTTCAACCTGGTTCTGGAGCAGATAGTGCGACGGGCAGGCGTCAACAGGGAAGGCATTATCTTTAACAAGTCCATCCAGCTGCTAGGATACACGGATGATATCGACATCATCGCGTGTTCTCGCCGTGGCATTGTGGAAGCATTCACCGCGATTGAAGAACAGGCGAAACGAGTAGGTCTTAAGATCAATGAGGACAAAACGAAATACATGCTGTCAAGCAAAAACCAATCCGTCGCTCACCACCTGGGACAAAATATGACAATTGACAGCTACAATTTCGAGGTAGTTAAGGAGTTTGTCTACCTCGGGGCAAACGTAAATTCCACAAATGACACCACAGTGGAAATCCGGCATAGAATCGCCTTTGGCAACCGCTGCTACTTCGGCTTGTCCAGACAACTGGGGTCAAAACTCCTCACTCGAAAGACCAAAGTCATTCTGCCAGTCTTGCTGTAAGGAGCCGAAAGCTGGACGATAAGCAGGACAGCGGAGCTGATTTTGGGTTCTTTCGAAAGAAAAATTCTGCGCCGGATATTTGGTCCTGTCTGTGAGAAAGGTGAATGGAGAACTCTACGAGCTGTACCAAGATGTGGATGCAGTCCGGAAGGCAAGGATCCGTCGACTACACTGGCTCGGCCACATCGAGCGCATGGACATCAACGCTCCAGCTAAGAGGGTCTTCGACTCCGAGCCTCCTGTTTCGAGAAGAAGAGGAAGACCGAACCTCCGGTATAAAGACCAAGTAATCGCGGATGTATGACATCTTGGTCTTGACAACTGGAAGCAGCGTGCCCGGGACCGTCAAGGATGGAAGGCAGCTATAGCTCAGGCTCAGATCCTTCATGGATCGCTGGCCTGATAAGTAAGAAAGTATGTAAGTTTATCTATGATGAAATATACTAGTAAATTGATTGATAATTGAAAAATGAAATCAGGTAAACAAATATGTAAGTATAGTTATGGATGTCGTGCCTTGGGCTGTTGGTTCTCACCACCACTATTTCATTACTCACTGCTGCTAGGACAATCAAAATATTCGCATCGACTTATTAAAACAAGCGTGGTAAACCATAAAATGTTATCGTAATTCCTACATTATTATGTTTTTTTTTTTTTGTGTTAATTTCAATGGTACCTTAACACACGCACACTTCTCTATTGCGGTTTGTTAACTTCATTTTTTACAATTATTATTTCTTAGAGCGTGCTCAGTGGTTAGTGTGTTGGACTCGGGAACACTATGAGCGAGTTCGAATCCCGATAATACCGAAATCATCGAAGGTTTATTTCGCGACGTAGTAGTACTTACTCGGAAAAAACTTCTTGGCTCACGCCGTTCAGAATGCGCATTAAACTGTAGGTCCCTTTCACTTGTGATAAATCACAGCATGGGTGATTTAGAGACGCTTGGCTCTGGTCCTTCATGGGCTGTAACGGCACCAATGAAGACGAATTAGATCAGTAACGGCTCTTTATTTTCTTATGTTTCGTCAATAATAGGCAGGCTTAACTTTAATTATGGGTTTATTCATTCTAATATATACATGCCGATCATTGAATACGGCGGATTGACTGCGGCGGGAGAATCGCTCACTTTTTCTGTTTTGCCATCATTGAAAACGCAAGTGAGTAAATGTCGATGAAGAGGTCTAAAATCCAGCCATCATTGAATACGCATTCGATCCGCACTCTATACAAATTGTGACGTTTCTCAACCGCAACACAATTGATGCGGATTTCAGTCAGCAATATGAAAAAATTTTAAAATTTTGAAAAAAAAAAAAAAAAAAATTGTTTTAAATAAAGCTTTGCAAAATTTATTTTTTTGCCTCCATTATGTACATTTCTGGTTGTGTATTGTGAGCATGGCTGTCTTCAACTTTGGTAACTAACTCTATTGATCCGTGTTCCTTATCAAACACAAATTGTGACGTTTCTCATCCGCAACACAGTTGATGCGGATTCCAGTTAACAAAATGATGAAATTTATTTTATTTATTTATTTATTTATTTTATTAACAAGCCAAAACAAACCATAACAAAATACAAAAATAAGTAAGTATCTGTTTTCTATATAACATAAAGAACTAGAGGCGAAAACAGATTTGAAAAATACGAAAGTAGAGAAACAAAAAAAAAAAAAAAACTATAAAACAGAGTGCGTGGGGTCATTAAAACTATTTAACAATAATGATGATTAAAAATATACCTAAGCCAGAACACAAAGCATATCAAGAATATCTTTATAATTTAAATGTAACAGCCATGATTTAATTTTGACGTGACAACGTCTATTAAATCGGTTAGCGTTGAAATATGGGATGCCGAAACGCAAAAAACGCAGAAAAATGTAGACTAACCGTGTGAGTAGGCGTGGCCTAGCGAGAATGTAGTAGTGAGCTCGCGCGAGAATTATCAACATGTCAGATAAAAAAAATTCGGCGTCGTTTAGTGGAATTAAATCAAATAAAATCATATCATAGACCTATTGTTAATAGAATATTAGAAATAAAGAACACTTAAACGTTTGAGTATAAAATTGTCTTATTCAATTAAATACATGTATAATACTGTAATATGAAAATAAAACATTGAAATCAATTAAAAAATTATATGTAATTGTTGAATATATAGTATTTATACCTCATTCATAAAATCGTATAATAGACGTTGTCACGAAATAATGGATTTGGCTAATAACAGCCAATCTAATAAGAGACCGAAAGGTCGGGTGCGCCAAGTTTTTTTTTTAAGGAAGGACGATTTATTCCGAATACATCGTACATTATACGGTAATTTATTAAAAAGCCTTGGAGCGATTGATAAAAAAAAATTAAAAAATATTTGTAGATTGTGGTGAGGAACTTGTAAAAGATTCTGTTCGTTTACTCTAAGTTGATAGTTAGAAGAACTTCTGTTTAAAGAATATCCAGATCTTTCAAAGAATATTTTTAAGACTTTGTAGCAAAATAGATGTTTCAAAGGTAGAATGTTGAGACTTCTGAATAAAGGTAAGCTATCAAATCGGCGATTTTTGTTGCAAATAAGTCTAATAACATGTTTTTGACACACAAGGAGAGGGAAAATTTTGTTATAGTGCGTTCCACCCCAAACGACTAAACCATATTCAAGTCTAGATTGCACTTACCCATAGTACATATGCTTCAGGAGATCCTGTGAGCAATACGATTTTAGAAAGTAAAATTGCCTAGTGGTTGCCATAAGATACCTTTTGAGTGCAATCGAGTGCGCAGACCAATTCATCATCCAATCTAGAGTAACTCCAAGATACTTGAATTCTCTTACCTCATCTAAACGAAAACATTTGTTGGAGCATGAGCGGTGCTCGAAAAACGTCTGGGTGTTGGATTTTGAGCTGCAAATATCTGCACTATGCTTAAATCTCCGACAGTTCCCACAGTGAAATAAAAACTGTCCACTTTAAACTTTATTACACAATACACAAACCTTTATTGAAAGCTTTTCTTTTCACCTTGGTTGATCACACCGACTTGTCACACGCTGTTTTATACCACAAACTGAATGAATGTCGAGGGCGAGTGTTCGCGCTTATATAGCTCTCGGTCCACCATCTCGAACGTTCGCCGTTGGAAGTTCCCCATCGGAAATCTCTAGAACGCTCTGACAATTCCATTGGAAGTTGACATCATTCCAATCCCCCGCTTCCAGAGAGTTTTCGAACTTAACGGTCCGCTTGCATCTCCGCAACAATATCATGGTATCAATACCACCAGTCTGTCTCCTCTATTAAACTGCGATCTCACATGTTTCATTAGGGACTCAAGCTGAGTATTCCACCAGGGCACACGCCGTTTGTGTGTAATTGACCTAGATGTGCAGCTGTCTCTAAAGGATGAGATGAGTGCTGCGTTGAGCTGGTAAGCCGCTTCGTCGATATCGTCTGTGGATTCAATTGACTTGAGAAGCATATCCTCTTTGGCGGCCAGTTGAGCTTGGAACCGAGCCCACTTCGTTCGTTATGACTGATATCCGGGCTCAGCCTCATTAACCTCACCGGAAATGTTGAATCTGATGTACGGGTGATCAGACAGTGAGGCTTCATTGGAGACATGCCAGTCCCCAGTCGCATTTGAGATAAATGGACTAGAGATGGTGAGGTCAAGCACTTCTTCTCTATCCAATTACCAGGTCGTGTTTTTTCTGGTTGCAATACCTTACCAATCCTGGACTTCAGTGGGAGGGATTTGTTGGCCGTCTCCAGGGAAGTAAGCGGAGGCGCATACAACCTCTCTTACTCCTCCATCGGTTGGGACTTCCACAATGACGGCTGCCAGGTTCCTTGTGATGAATTCTGGAATGGGGAGAAAATTTAGATTAGTGCCGATCACACATGCGGCCCTAGGAGGAGAACTACCTGTGGCGTAACTTAGCTTACGCGACTTGTTTTGCAAGCCCATAATCTTACCTTTATGGACCCATGATTCTTGGATTAGCCCAATGCTGATCCTGTCGCGGTACAGTCGCAAGCTAAAGGTGTCCGAAGCACCTTTGGCATGGTGCAAGTTGCCCTGCAGCACACGCAGCCCACCCATTATTTGCGACGGTATGCCGGATCCTTCATTCATACATACAATGCATATATGTATGTACGTATACATAAACCATGTCAGAAAAGTCCTCCATGCGTCATTCTTCAGACAAGACACTTTTAAGTCTTTGCTCATCTACAGCTCAATTGCATTAAGGTCGGGGGATTGTGGAGGTTGTACAACCTTAGACCGAACGTTGTAAAGCAACCATTCTTTGACGAAAACCGAGGTATGCTTTGGAACCTTTTTCTTGCATAAACACGAAATTTGAGCGCTCCTGAGAAGATTTGTTTTTAAAATGTCTAAATATTTATGCAGATCCAAATCAGATCTCCCTCCGTACTTAACGGTGGAGCATATGTTTTTTACGTTGAGTGCTGTATTTGGCTTTGGCCATACTTTTGCCCGTCCATCTCTCCTAAAAACATTAAATGTACACTCATCGGTAAATATCACCCGTTCCCAGAATTTAGGATGGTCAATGTGAACTTTCCCATACTTTTTGGCATAGTCTAACCTTTTCCTCTTGTTGGTTAAGCTTACTTACTTATCAGGCCAGCAATCCATGAAGGATCTGAGTCTGAGCTACAGCTGCATTCCATCCTTGACGGGCAAGCTGCTTCCAGTTACCAATACCAAGTTGTCTTGCATCCGCGAATAGTCTTTATGCCCTCCACGAATCTTTACTATCCGGACTATATCCATATCTCTCATCTTCGAGTGAGGAGTTTTGACCCAAGTTGTTTGGACAAAACGAAGTAGCAGCGGTTGCCAAGGGCGATCCTATGCCGCATCTCCACTGTAGCGTCGTTTGTGGAGTTTACGTTTGCCCCGAGGTAGATAAACTCCTGTCAATCGTTAAATTTTGTGCGAGGTAGTGAGCGACGTATCGGTTTTTGCTTGACAGAATGTACCTTGTCTTATCCTCGTCGACTTTAAGACCAACTCGTTTCGCCTGTTCCTCAATCGCCGTGCAAGCTTCTACAACGTCACGCCGAGACCGCGCGATGTCATTATCAGTTGGACAAAGTTGGTGCCTTCCCTGTTGGCGCCTGCCCGACGCACTATTTGCTCCAGCACTAAATTGAAGAAGTCGCATGACAGCGCATCTCCCTGCCGAAATCCGGTGCATGTTTCATACGGTTCAGATGTCCTAGAACCGAACTGCACGGTGCATCGCGTATTTTTTAGCGTGGCGTGACACAGCCGGATCAGTTTTCCTGGGATCCCGAATTCGGGCATCGCATCAACTAATTCTCTACGATGAATGGTGTCGTATGTATGTTTGTATGTATGTTGGCATTACACTCCATGGAAAAACAAAGCCGAGCTTCTCTCAATCACCCATGGTATTGTCCAGGCTGACCAGATGCGCGAACTTGGTAAACTCCCTTACTGGATCGTCATATCCTTTAACTCTTCTGGCACGACTTCTGGCTGCATATGATTAGTTGCTGTAAACTTGTTTGGATTGCTTTTGTATTCGTTGGAAAGATCGGCTTGGCATCGGTTTTGAGTTTAGATCGAATAAAACTGTTACGTGTATGAATTTTACCAGAGCCACCGCAGTCGAACATCTTGCGGCACTGTTAGTAAGTCCCATCTCCACCTCCTCGTGGTGCCATCTGGAGATTTCCTATGGAAATTGCAGACGGGGAAGGGCGAATGGCCTGCGCCAAAAAAGCCGTAACCGTAAAAAAACCACAAACTGCGAAACAACCACAAGTCTCGGATATAACGGACCGGATTTATGTTGACGACCCTTGCAAAAAACGAAAAAAGGACAATGATCTTCGGCTTTGTACGTGGAATGTTAGGTCCATAAACATACCACGTGCAGCCGAACAACTCGCGGACGCCCTAGACCGCTATAAAGCGGACATAACCGCCATCCAGGAAATGTGATGGAATGGACCGGGTATAAAGCTAATGAAAAACTGCGATATTTACTACGGCGACTGCTATAGGGAGAGAGGACAACGATTGGTCGGATGCGGACTTGTTCAGGTGGACTAAAGCAAAAAGTCCTAAGCTTTCGGCATGTGATCGAACGCCTCATAACGTTCCGTATCAAGGCTAAATTCTTTAACATCAGCTTGATCTGCGTCCACGCCCCCACGGAAGACAAGAATGACTCCGCCGAAGATGAGTTCTACGATCTCCTGACAGAACGTATGCCCAATGTCCCAGCTATGACATCAAAATTGTACTAGGAGACTTCAATGCTAAGCTGGGTAAAGAAAGCATCTTTGAACGAGTCATCGGCAAACATTGCCTACACGACACAGACACAGGCTGATTGATCTTGCTACGAGGCGAAATCTCCTTCTAGCCAGTACGCGCTTTCCACACCTCGATATACACAAAGGCACATGGCGGTCTTTTGATCAATCGACCACCAACCAGATTGATCACATTGCGATCGACGTCAGACACTCCTCCACTATTCTTGATGTTCAAACTTTCCGAGGGGCTAACATGAACTCGGGCCACTATCTTGTAGTAGCCAAGATGCGCTTACGGATTATTCGGATTATTCCTCAATGGTAAGTCCGATCGGGTCACTTGAACCCTTACGGCACTCAGCGATGACTATCACTGTGGCAAGTTTGATCAAGATCGCACGAGTGGTCTTGGAGGAGTTCGATTAGTTGCGAAATACATGTTTGAGGGATAAGACGCTTCGCTCGTCTTCGGCTCGCTACGCTTAATAAACAATTCTGTCAGCATATTACTTATACATATATGTAAAAATATTCCCCTGCAGTATTTTACCAGTTTTTCTAGTTTCACTTTAAGAAAAGTTTTTATTTTTAATTGCAGTCATCCAACGTCTTGTGCATCAATCGCAGAAATTATGTCGGTCCTTTTTTTCAACACAATGCATCTCAATCTAGAAGAACCACGTGATCCATCCAGTGATAGATTCATTCTTTCTAAGGGTCATGCAGCTCCGATTTTGTATGCTGCCTGGTCTGAAGCTGGCTTATTCCCCGTTTCGGAATTGCAGAATCTGCGTAAGATTGACAGTGACTTGGAGGGTCATCCTACTCCTCGTTTAAATTTCATTGATGTGGGCACTGGATCATTGGGCCAAGGTGTAGCAGTGGCTGCTGGGATGGCTTTTGTGGGCAAGAACTTAGACAAAGCTAGCTACAGGTAACTCATTAGCCCATTGCTTGGTGTTTTCTAATTACGTCTAAATAATTTTGCATTTCCAGGACATATGTTGTTGTTGGGGATGGTGAATCAGCTGAAGGCTCGATTTGGGAGTCTCTTCACTTTGCTGGACATTATAAACTCGACAATTTATGCGTTATCTTCGATGTCAATCGCCTAGGGCAATCCGAACCAACTTCTCTACAACATCAAATGGAAGTTTACCGCAAGCGATTGGATGCCTTCGGGTTTAATGCTTTGGTGGTCGATGGGCACGATGTTGAAGAATTGTGCAAGGCATTTTTCGAAGCCGCGCACACTAAGAATAAGCCAACAGCAATTATTGCTAAAACGTTCAAAGGAAAATACTTTCCGAATATCGAAAATTTGGAGAACTGGCATGGAAAACCTTTGGGTGATGTGGCTGCAGATACCATCAAACATCTGCAAGGACTAATACTCACGGAACAGCCAACATTGCGTCCCCTATCGCCTGTTAAAACCAAGCCTGCTCCGAGGGTTAACTTATCAAATGTACAGCTCTCTAGTCCACCAGCATATAAAATAGGCCAGCAAGTAGCGACGCGCTTAGCTTATGGCACTGCTCTCGCTAAAATTGCCGCCAATAACGATCGAGTGATTGCTTTAGATGGTGACACTAAGAACTCGACATTCTCCGATAAGTTGAAGAAGTCTTTCCCTGAACGTTTCATTGAGTGTTTCATCGCCGAACAAAATTTAGTTGGCGTTGCCATTGGAGCAGCATGCCGTGATCGGACGATCGCATTCGCCTCAACATTTGCTACTTTCTTTACTAGAGCGTTCGATCAGATCCGAATGGGTGCTATTTCGCAGACAAATGTTAATTTTGTCGGATCTCACTGCGGTGTAAGCATTGGCGAAGATGGCCCAAGTCAAATGGGCTTAGAAGATATCGCAATGTTCCGCACAATTCCTGGTAGTACCATCTTCTACCCATCGGATGCTGTTAGCACTGAACGAGCTGTGGAACTTGCAGCTAACGCAAAAGGAATATGTTTCATTCGTACCTCGCGGCCCAACACAGCTGTATTGTATCAAAATGATGAGTTATTCACTATAGGTAAGGGTAAACTTGTCAAAAGTTCGGCGAAGGACCAGGTTCTGCTAATTGGGGCCGGCATCACATTGTATGAGTGCCTTAAGGCTGCGATTGAGCTAGAAAAAAACGGTGTAAATGTTCGAGTGTTCGATCCGTTTACTGTTAAACCAATTGACGCCGCTTCCATCTTGGAGAACGGTCGCGCATGTGCCGGTCGCATTGTTGTTGTCGAAGATCATTACAAAGCAGGTGGACTTGGTGAAGCTGTTAGCGGTGTTGTCGCAGAACATCGTGACTTTGTTGTTAAACATTTGTATGTTCCCGCTATACCCAGGTCTGGTCCGTCAGATATACTTATCGATATGTTTGGTATTTCGGCACGAAATGTAATTAGCTCTGTCAATGAGATTTTAAAGCTATAAATCAAGGACATGGTATTTTAACGCCTTGAATCGAAGATCCTTCCTAAATAGATTCGTAGTTTCTAACTCGTTTTTGAAATGTTCTTGAAAGGCTTATTTCAATATAAAAAAAAAAAGGATTTCAAAATATTGTTACCTACATAATTTGATTTTTTTTTGTACCTACCAGTTTTTCACGTTATTTTCTTTTTTTTTTTTTTGTTTTTTTTTTTTGTATTTTTAAATAAAAAAAAAATTGTTTGGTTGAATTTGTAATTTTATTTATCTATGATGAGAGGGCATGGGCTCGGACATACAGGGTAAAGTTGTTGATCGCTATCAACCTGGCGAGATGCCAGCAACGATCCCTTTTTAAATGCCCGGGTCAAGTTGACATACGGCCTCCTCGCGGCGCCCTCTGGATAGCCTCTTCAACAACCGTTGGGAGGTGAACGAACGTATGCAGCGACAAAACCCCCGACCAGAATGGCGGTTGTGCTGCGGGCTAACAATCCGCTCACGTAAAAAAAAGAAAAGTTATGAATGAGCAAGATGCCTCGGATACTCGACGACGACAACGCACGAAAAAGGAACACGATTTGCGAGTATGCTCCTGGAATGTCAGAACCCTGTACACTCCCGGAGCTGCTCATAAACTAGAAGGAATCTTCACGCAGTACAAGGCGGATATTACTGCGGTCCAGGAAATACGCTGGATAGGAAACGGTATGATTAGGAAGAAAAATTGCGACATTTATTACAGCTGTCACAAAAGGTTGCACTTACTGGGATGCGGATTTGTCGTGGGAAAGCGGTTAAGGTCGAAGGTCACGACTTTAAACCTATAAGTGATCGCCTGGCTGTGATCCGCATCAGGGGCAGAGTTTATAACATCAGCCTTATATGTGCACACGCCCCTACCGACGAGGCTGAAGACCTATCAAGGAGGACTTCTATGACCTCCTGGACAACGCTTACGGAGCTTGTCCGGAGTACGATGTAAAAATCGTGCTCGGGGACTTCAACGCCATAATCGGTAAGGAGAACACCCTTGGCGGAGTGATCGGAAAGCACAGCCTCCACGATACAACAACAGATAACTGACTTTGCGACAGCTCGTAATGCGGTGATAAGTGGCACAAGATTCCCTCGCAAGCGAATCCATACAGCAACCTGGCGATCTCCGGACGGTCGAATCGCCAACCAAATCGACCTTGTGCTCATTGACGCAAGGCACTAGTCAAACATCCTGGATGTGCGAACATTCAGAGGGGCAAATGTCGACTCTGACCACTTCCTCGTAGCAGCAAGATTCAGAGCTCGACTGTCCAATGTTAGAAAGCTGCACCAGCCCATCAGGAGGAGGTTCGACATTGGGCGCCTGAGCACACCGGATGTTGCCAGAGTCTTAAGGAAGCAGCTGAGCGAAAGACTCTACTGTATGCCTACGTCGAACACAAATGCCATTAATATGTGGCTGCTTTGCCGCTCAGCCATTCAGGAAGTAGCCGAAACCACCTACGGATACCTACCACCCCCGACAAGAAACCCGTGGTATGATGGCGAGTGTGAGCAGAAATAGGCAGTATCCGACGAGGCGTACCAAAAGGCGCTGCAGAGGAAAACCAGGGCAGCGCAAGAAGAGTACCGAGCCAGAAAAAGGGAGGAGAAAAAACGACTGCGACCAAAGAAAAGAATCTTCGCAGCCTCCCAGCTCAAGGATATCGAGCAGTCTGGGGATAAACATAAAACACGAGCCTTTTACAAGAAAGCCAAAGGTCTTGCAGGAGGCTTCAAAAAGGGCACCCAGGCTCCTCGAAACTGCGAGGGTAATCTTGTCATCGACCCGCAGGGAATAGTGGATGTATTTAAGCAGCATTTCCAGCAGCTGCTTAACGAGCATGACCAGGAGAGAGTGGTAGGGACCGAGGAAATCCCAACTCCAGCCGCTGAAGTAGTCCTCCCACCCAGCATCGAAGAAGTCGGCACAGCAATTCAGAAGCTGAAGAACAACAAGGCCGCAGGCTCAGATGGCTTGCCATCAGAGCTCTTCTAGGCTGGCGGCGATGTTCTGGTAGGGAGCATGCACCAGATCATCTGCAGAATTTGGGAAGATGAAAGCATGCCCGACGACTGGAATACCAGCTCTATATGCCCCATCCACAAGAAAGGCGATCCTACCTCTTGCAAAAATTATAGAGGTATATCCCTGCTCAATGTCGCATACAAGATCCTGTCCAGCGTATTGTGTGAACGTCTAAAACCATTTTGCACCGCACTAATCGGCAACTACCAGTGCGGCTTCCGGCCCGGCAAATCAACTATAGACCAAATTTTCACACTTTGACAAACCCTGGAAAAGACCAACGAGTTTCGAATCGATACACACCAACTTCGGTTTCAAAGCCGCATACGACATCATTCATCGTGAAGAACTGTTTGGTGCGATGGCCGAATTCGGGATCCCGGTAAAACTGATCCAGTTGTGTCGCACCACGCTAAAAAACACGCGATGCACCGTGCAACTCGGTTCTAGGACCTCGGAACCATTCGAAACATGCACCGGATTTCGGCAAGGAGATGCGCTGCCATGTGACTTCTTCAACCTGGTTCTGGAGCAGATAGTGCGACGGGCAGGCGTCAACAGGGAAGGCATTATCTTTAACAAGTCCATCCAGCTGCTAGGATACACGGATGATATCGACATCATCGCGTGTTCTCGCCGTGGCATTGTGGAAGCATTCACCGCGATTGAAGAACAGGCGAAACGAGTAGGTCTTAAGATCAATGAGGACAAAACGAAATACATGCTGTCAAGCAAAAACCAATCCGTCGCTCACCACCTGGGACAAAATATGACAATTGACAGCTACAATTTCGAGGTAGTTAAGGAGTTTGTCTACCTCGGGGCAAACGTAAATTCCACAAATGACACCACAGTGGAAATCCGGCATAGAATCGCCTTTGGCAACCGCTGCTACTTCGGCTTGTCCAGACAACTGGGGTCAAAACTCCTCACTCGAAAGACCAAAGTCATTCTGCCAGTCTTGCTGTAAGGAGCCGAAAGCTGGACGATAAGCAGGACAGCGGAGCTGATTTTGGGTTCTTTCGAAAGAAAAATTCTGCGCCGGATATTTGGTCCTGTCTGTGAGAAAGGTGAATGGAGAACTCTACGAGCTGTACCAAGATGTGGATGCAGTCCGGAAGGCAAGGATCCGTCGACTACACTGGCTCGGCCACATCGAGCGCATGGACATCAACGCTCCAGCTAAGAGGGTCTTCGACTCCGAGCCTCCTGTTTCGAGAAGAAGAGGAAGACCGAACCTCCGGTATAAAGACCAAGTAATCGCGGATGTATGACATCTTGGTCTTGACAACTGGAAGCAGCGTGCCCGGGACCGTCAAGGATGGAAGGCAGCTATAGCTCAGGCTCAGATCCTTCATGGATCGCTGGCCTGATAAGTAAGAAAGTATGTAAGTTTATCTATGATGAAATATACTAGTAAATTGATTGATAATTGAAAAATGAAATCAGGTAAACAAATATGTAAGTATAGTTATGGATGTCGTGCCTTGGGCTGTTGGTTCTCACCACCACTATTTCATTACTCACTGCTGCTAGGACAATCAAAATATTCGCATCGACTTATTAAAACAAGCGTGGTAAACCATAAAATGTTATCGTAATTCCTACATTATTATGTTTTTTTTTTTTTGTGTTAATTTCAATGGTACCTTAACACACGCACACTTCTCTATTGCGGTTTGTTAACTTCATTTTTTACAATTATTATTTCTTAGAGCGTGCTCAGTGGTTAGTGTGTTGGACTCGGGAACACTATGAGCGAGTTCGAATCCCGATAATACCGAAATCATCGAAGGTTTATTTCGCGACGTAGTAGTACTTACTCGGAAAAAACTTCTTGGCTCACGCCGTTCAGAATGCGCATTAAACTGTAGGTCCCTTTCACTTGTGATAAATCACAGCATGGGTGATTTAGAGACGCTTGGCTCTGGTCCTTCATGGGCTGTAACGGCACCAATGAAGACGAATTAGATCAGTAACGGCTCTTTATTTTCTTATGTTTCGTCAATAATAGGCAGGCTTAACTTTAATTATGGGTTTATTCATTCTAATATATACATGCCGATCATTGAATACGGCGGATTGACTGCGGCGGGAGAATCGCTCACTTTTTCTGTTTTGCCATCATTGAAAACGCAAGTGAGTAAATGTCGATGAAGAGGTCTAAAATCCAGCCATCATTGAATACGCATTCGATCCGCACTCTATACAAATTGTGACGTTTCTCAACCGCAACACAATTGATGCGGATTTCAGTCAGCAATATGAAAAAATTTTAAAATTTTGAAAAAAAAAAAAAAAAAAATTGTTTTAAATAAAGCTTTGCAAAATTTATTTTTTTGCCTCCATTATGTACATTTCTGGTTGTGTATTGTGAGCATGGCTGTCTTCAACTTTGGTAACTAACTCTATTGATCCGTGTTCCTTATCAAACACAAATTGTGACGTTTCTCATCCGCAACACAGTTGATGCGGATTCCAGTTAACAAAATGATGAAATTTATTTTATTTATTTATTTATTTATTTTATTAACAAGCCAAAACAAACCATAACAAAATACAAAAATAAGTAAGTATCTGTTTTCTATATAACATAAAGAACTAGAGGCGAAAACAGATTTGAAAAATACGAAAGTAGAGAAACAAAAAAAAAAAAAAAACTATAAAACAGAGTGCGTGGGGTCATTAAAACTATTTAACAATAATGATGATTAAAAATATACCTAAGCCAGAACACAAAGCATATCAAGAATATCTTTATAATTTAAATGTAACAGCCATGATTTAATTTTGACGTGACAACGTCTATTAAATCGGTTAGCGTTGAAATATGGGATGCCGAAACGCAAAAAACGCAGAAAAATGTAGACTAACCGTGTGAGTAGGCGTGGCCTAGCGAGAATGTAGTAGTGAGCTCGCGCGAGAATTATCAACATGTCAGATAAAAAAAATTCGGCGTCGTTTAGTGGAATTAAATCAAATAAAATCATATCATAGACCTATTGTTAATAGAATATTAGAAATAAAGAACACTTAAACGTTTGAGTATAAAATTGTCTTATTCAATTAAATACATGTATAATACTGTAATATGAAAATAAAACATTGAAATCAATTAAAAAATTATATGTAATTGTTGAATATATAGTATTTATACCTCATTCATAAAATCGTATAATAGACGTTGTCACGAAATAATGGATTTGGCTAATAACAGCCAATCTAATAAGAGACCGAAAGGTCGGGTGCGCCAAGTTTTTTTTTTAAGGAAGGACGATTTATTCCGAATACATCGTACATTATACGGTAATTTATTAAAAAGCCTTGGAGCGATTGATAAAAAAAAATTAAAAAATATTTGTAGATTGTGGTGAGGAACTTGTAAAAGATTCTGTTCGTTTACTCTAAGTTGATAGTTAGAAGAACTTCTGTTTAAAGAATATCCAGATCTTTCAAAGAATATTTTTAAGACTTTGTAGCAAAATAGATGTTTCAAAGGTAGAATGTTGAGACTTCTGAATAAAGGTAAGCTATCAAATCGGCGATTTTTGTTGCAAATAAGTCTAATAACATGTTTTTGACACACAAGGAGAGGGAAAATTTTGTTATAGTGCGTTCCACCCCAAACGACTAAACCATATTCAAGTCTAGATTGCACTTACCCATAGTACATATGCTTCAGGAGATCCTGTGAGCAATACGATTTTAGAAAGTAAAATTGCCTAGTGGTTGCCATAAGATACCTTTTGAGTGCAATCGAGTGCGCAGACCAATTCATCATCCAATCTAGAGTAACTCCAAGATACTTGAATTCTCTTACCTCATCTAAACGAAAACATTTGTTGGAGCATGAGCGGTGCTCGAAAAACGTCTGGGTGTTGGATTTTGAGCTGCAAATATCTGCACTATGCTTAAATCTCCGACAGTTCCCACAGTGAAATAAAAACTGTCCGTAGTCTACTTGTTTGCCATTAGGACTAAAAAACATTATTTTGGTTTTTTCACTTATGACCATTTTGTGCATTTGGAACCAGTGACTAAGTACTTCAAGATCATGATTGATATGTGAAGAAAGATTCAAAACGGAATCACTAGTAAAAGCACATGCCATATCGTCCGCAAAAGCCGTTACCTTACTGTGGTAATTTTGCGCAAAAACAGAATTAATAAAAATCGAAAACAATAAAGGGCCAAGGACAGAGCCCTGTGGAACACCGATTGATACAGTATTCATGGAACTTAACACACCATTAATTTTAACTCTTTGAGTTCTATTAGATAAATAAGAACAGAGCCAATTGTGAAATGTACCTCTAAAACCACATTTATACAGTTTATCTAAGAGTATAATATGGTCGACAGTATCGAATGCTTTTGTTATGTCCACAAACAGCGCTGCAGTATGGCATTTATTATTGAAGCCGTTTTAGATATCGGTACAAAAATTTAGTAATGTACTCTCGGTGGAGCGACCTGAGCGAAAGCCAAATTGACAACCGCTGAAAAATTTATTTTTTTCCAAAAATTTGACCATTCTTATCTTTAAAGCTTTTTCAAAAACTTTCGAAAGTACTGGTAATAAGGAAATAGGTCTGTAGTTGCTTATGAAGTTTTTATCTCCTTTCTTAAATAAGGGAAATACTTCCGCGACTTTTAAACAATTAGGAAAGACGCCATATGAAACGCTTTTGTTAAAAATGAAACATAACACATCACAGATATTTAAAGCAATTTTTTTTATTAGGTTGTTAGAAAAGCTCTCAGTTGTCTGTGTATTCGAGTTTTTAAGAGACAGGATTATTTTATACACTTCAAAGGACGATATGGGATCAAAAAAGAAACTTTGAGTATACGACTCTTCATCAACTAAACAGTTACAATCACAGTAACATTCGGAACAATCAGAGACTACCTTGGCGCCTATAGAGGAAAAAAACGTATTGAATTTTTCTGATAAAAGCCTGTTGTCGGATATCAAAATATTCTCTTCTTTCAACCTAATAGTGCGATCTTTCTGAGCAGACTTATTCAACAGGCCTCTTATTAGTTCCCATTCTTTTTTAGAGTTGCCTTTAGCCTCACGAAACTTGTGCGCATAGTAATTCTTTTTACACAACGAAACTTGTCTTGAGATATCCTTACATAATTGTTTATAGGCAAAAGTTATATTACTGTTATTAGGATTTTTCTTTTTCTTTGCGAACAATCTGTTTTTCTCCTTAATTTTCCTAAGCAACTCAAATGATATCCACGGTTTGAGTTTTTTCCATTTATTATTCCTTGTAAAACATAGTTTTCAAGTGTTTTATTGAATTTGGTGAAGGCTGTGGAAGGATCATTTTCATTTAAAATACTTTCCCAGCATTCGAAACGTAGAAGATCGGTTTTGACAAAAGAACATTTGGATAACAATGGTTTACTTGTAGAAGGGCAGGAGTATTTTAAACTAAGACACGTCATACAGTGATCGGAAATTTGCAAATTGACAACAGAGTTATAGATTTCAGTTATCTGAGAGTTGGACAAACGTACCATAATGTGGTCAATACAAGTACTAGCGGAAGAAAATAAACGAGTAGGTCTATTTATGCTCGACTCCAAACCAAACGAAGATAAGAGAAACAGATATTTGTCTACATAATTAGAATTTTGTAGTAGGATGTCTATATTGAAATCACCCAAAAGGATAATGTCACTAAGTTCGCCTGACAACAAATTTTCCAAGTCATCAAAAAACATGTTATTTGATAGATATGGAACATTAAACCTATATATACAGAAAATTTAACTTTAAATCATCAAGTCTTATCTTAAGCACGTCGTAACTAGTCAGGTTAAAACTGTAATGATTAACGCGAAAAGAATCTTTAGTGAAGCAAGCAACACCACCTGATGCATAATTGTTGTTGCAACTAAAGAGAGAATTGTACCCTTCGATATCGAAGAAGGTGGTTTCCTCTTCAAAAATCCAGATTTCTGATAAAAAAAATTAAATCTGGCTGATTTTTAAACGAAGCTAAATGTACAAGAAGGTTATCAAAATTTTTTCGCATGCTTCGTATGTTTTGATGAACAATCAGTAAATTGGATAAGTATGCTTGGTTAAAAAAATAGGTCGAGATTATCAACATCTTTACAGTTGATAGAGGGGACATAAAGAACATTATTTTGAAAATCTTGCATATTACTTAAGGACTAGAAGATCTTCATTGTCATTAATAGTAATTAATTGATCCTTATCCCCCTTACGCATATATACTTTCCCGTTTTTTACCCAAGCATACTTGTACATCTTTTCTTTTTTAATTTTTTGCGCAGCACTTAGCAGATATTTCGTTTTTCCATTCAAGCATTCGTTTACATAAGTGTTATTGATTTTATCACAGCCAAAAATTTTGGAAGTTAGATTGTTTTTGTGTAAAATTTTGTTTTTCATAATTAAGTCTTTCGTGATTTTAGACACGAATTTCACAACTATAACAGATTTACCATTATTTTTACTTGCATTTTTAGACGTTTTAACATTTTTGACATAACAATTGTCTATTTCCATTTCGGATACATCAGTTGTGGCACCCTATGTAAAAACTTGTAGTGCGCAGTGGAGAGCATTGGTGTTGTTGACATTTGGAACACCAACAATTTCTACACACTTTTCTCTTCTATATTGTTGTAAGAAATCAACTTCTCTCTGTAGATCACGCACAGTCTGCAAGAGATTGTTTTTTTCTTCCTGGAGGGAGGCAATCACTGAGAGAGTAAGTGCATTTTCGGCACGCATAGCAACAATTTCGTTATATATTGATTCCAACGTTACAGCTTGTTGTTGTTGTCGCAAAGATGAAACCGATGGTAGGACAGACTGATGTTCTTGTACAACCTTGTGTTGTTGTTGCTGAGTAGTATTTTGCTCTGTTCTCAAAGTTGTGAGTGGAGATCGTGGAGACCGCGGAGATGATCGTTCTAATTGTTCTCTCACAGGTGGGGGAGAGCGAAGAGAGCCTCTTCGCGCAGCGGAACAATTTTTGCAGCGGAAACTTTTATTGTTTTTTTGCAAAAAATCAGCATCAGCTGGTTGAATGTTTACACAAAAGCAGTGGAAATAATTTTTGCAGCTTGCACAGAGAACTTTGGGTTGATTACGTTCAACTTTTTGATTACAAATACACGGCATTGTTGCACATACACTATATGGTAACAGCTTAACACAATAAAAGAAGCACGGTCTTTTTAAACCCAGAAAGTACGTGTTGACCCCACGACAACAAATACTAATTGAAGAAGTAAGTAATAGTAAGTAAAATAATCGTAAACAGCTACAGGTAAATAACTAGAATAAAATATTTATAGGCAAACAAATCGCCAGCAGTTCCAGGTGTTGGTAGAACTTATGAAAAGGAATCCGGATATTGCTAAAATGTTTACCAAAAAGAATCCAGAGTTCGTCCAAAAGTTCTGGTTGCAGTTACAGCAAGAGCTGAATAGTTTAGGGCCTCCTACTATTCAAGGTAAATTAAATAAATAAACTCATATATTTTCATTAATTTATCTAACGATAAAACCTTACTTTAGGTTTGGTCGGATTACAAATCTGGTCTTCGCAAGAAACATAACAAACGGGAACAAAAGGCAACGGGTGGAGGCGAAAATAAAGAGGTTTTTTTCACTCCTTTGGAAGAGGAGGTCATTGAGCTGATATGCTTGTCTCAAACTAGAAGTTTTGGCGCACCATTGTTGAACGGGGCTTCTACCTCCACTGCGGCGTTAAGGGGTTTTGAGATGGGTACAGTTGTCGACACTGATATTGAGGCTATGTCTTGTGAGGACATAGAAAATGACCCGAACAAAACGAATATCCTAACGCCCAGTAAAACAAATGAAACGCCCAAAAGAACTGTTCAGAAGCCAATGCAACTTTTAGAGAGGCAAATCCAGAAACGCCCAAAAGAACTGTTCAGAAGCCAATGCAACTTTTAGAGAGGCAAATCCAGATACAGGAACACCTCTACGAAAATGTGTCGACAGTGCTGAAAACAGTCCAAAAGCAGTCTGAGGAAAGAAATTCATGTTTGCGGAAAATCTACAGGACAATCGATCGGCTCAATGACTCCCACAAAAAACAAAATGATATAAATCAACAACTTTTGGACGAAACGAAGAGGCATAACGAACAAATAGAGCAAATTGCGCTGGAAATGAATAGGATTAAGAGGGAACTGCTGGAACTGGAATTAATGAAGGTGAATGCATCTTTTAAATACCGCGAAGACTGATTTGTGATATTTTATTTTTGCCAAGAAGGCTTTTGTATTTATTTTATTTTTGCCAAGAAGGCTTTTGTGATATTTTATTTTTGCCAAGAATGCTTTTGTGATATAGCCTTAAACAATAAACGTTTTATTTGTTTTGAAAAAAAAAAAAATTATTTTAAATGAAGTTTTGTAAAATCTGATTCCGAATGCTATTGGCCTCCATTGTGTACATCTCCGTTTGTGTATTATGAGGATAGCTGTCTTCAACTTCCGCAATTTCTTCTGTTGATGAGTGTTCCTCATCAAACACATTAAAATGAATTCTTACATTGTGTATTGCAGCGCTGACATTTATGATTTGGACAGCTTTTTGAGGCGAATAATGGAGTTGTCGGGCACCGAGACAACAACGACACCAATTCTTCCATACCCCAATTGTTCTTTCAACAATATTCCGTCCCCTGCTATGGCTACTGTTGAATCGACTTTCTGGGGTATCAACGCCGGGAGATCTATAAGGCGTTATTAGCCATGGAGATAAGGGATAACCAGCATCTCCTATAAAAAAGAGCGTAGTAACGATTTGGTTTTAAATATGGGAAAAGTACATTTACCTAATAATCGCACATTTCAGTCTCCATTGTCATATATGGATTTGAAATAGAAAAAGGCATCGCTGTTGCCCCAAATAGAGGAATCGTGACTGGATCCTGGCATCCACATATCTGATTCTTTGCTTGTGATCACATATCTGAAATAAAGCATTGTTACACAAAATAAAAATATGAAGTTAAATATTACTATCATGGTATTCAAGCTGTAAGTTCCTTTCCTGTTATAAAACAGGTGAGAATTTTCACCTGCAGGTTTGACAATTTTTATGTGTGTGCCATCAATGCCCATTATTACTCCCGGAATTTTCGACTTTTCATAAAAAACAGTCTGGCCACAGGTTTTTCCTCTTCGGACATTGTTAGACTTATCCATTTTGGGCACAGAGTTTCTTTCGAAATATTAAAAATATCCGAGAGAAAGCCAGAAATAGTCGATTGTGCCATTCCTATATTGAAATCTTGTCCAGTTTCAGTTTGGTATCCACCCTCTGGGAGGGAGGGAGCGAGCAAACAGAGCAAAGAAGTTGATCGCGTTTAACATGGCAAACGCCAGCTTCGATCTCTGTCCCTGTTCAATCCAAGTTGACACACAGCCTCCGCATGGCCCCCCTGGATAGCTACCCTGGCACCCGCCAGGTAGTGAACCAATGTGTGCAGCGACCCAACCCTTGTTCCTGGGGAAAGAGGAACCTGGCCCTCCAGGTTGGGGGTTGTGCTTAGGGGTAACATCCCTATCACGTAAAAACCCACTTGTTCCGAAACGACAACAAGCCTCGGATACGGACGGATACAAAGCTGACGACCCCTGCAAACGACTAACGGACTTCAGAGTCTGCACCTGGAATGTGAGGTCCCTTAACAGACAGGGTGCAGGCGATCAATTGGAGCAAACCCCCAACTGCTATAAAGCAGATATAACCGCACTCCAAGAAGTGCGATGGGATGGACCAGGCAAAAAACGGATGAAAAACTGCGACATCTACTACGGGAACTGCTACAAGGAGAACAAACAGCGCCTATTCGGGTGCGGATTCGTTATTAGAGGAAGATTCCGACAAAAAGTCTTAAGCTTCCGAGATGTAAGCGAACGCCTCATAACAATCCGCATCAAAGCTAAATTTGGAAACATTAGCTTAATATGCGCTCACGCCCCCACGGAAGAAAAGGATGATCGACTCAAAGAATAATTCTACGATCTCCTAGACAGAACATATGCCCAATGTCCCAGCTACGACATAAAAATAGTCCTAGGAGATTTTAATGCAAAACTGGGCAAGGAGGACATATTTGAGTCGATCATAGGAAAGCATAGCCTCCATAACACCACATCCGACAACGGATTAAGGCTAATCGATTTCCTAGCGGGGCGTAACCTCCTTGTAGCAAGCACGCGATTCCCCCATCTCAACACCCACAAGGGTACCTGGCGGTCTTGTGATCAATCGACCACCAACCAGATTGATCATATTGCGATCGACGCCAGACACTCCTCCTGTATTCTCGACGTACGAACCTTCCGAGGGGCCAACATCGACTCGGACCACTACCTTGTTGTAGCCAAGGTACGAATGAGGATATCAAGAATGCTTAGGAGTCGAGTAGGATAACGTAAGTTTGACGTTGGAAAGCTACAATCGCAAGAGACTGCCAGAATCTTTGCCGATCGTGTCTCCTCAAAGCTCTCTCAAAATCCGCCCAGAGCAGCACAAACAATAGAGCAGGAATGGGCTCATTGCCAGAGCGCCGTCAGAGATGCTGCCTCAGAGGTGCTGGGTTTCAAACAGCCACCACCTAGAAACCCCTGGTTCGATGAACAATGCGAACAAGCCCATGCAGCAAAACAAGAGGCATATAAGGCCGTGCTGCAACGACGGACGAGAGCTGCTCGCGAAATCTATGAGCAGAAGAGAAGAGAGGAACACACGCTTTTCAGAAGAAAGAAGAGAGAGCACGGAAAGCGTGAGATCGAGGAGATTGAGAGATGCTTCCGCAGGAATGACGCCCGTAAATTTTACAACAAGGTAAAACGAACATGCCATGGCTACAAAGCCAGAGTGGCGGCCTGCAGGGATGAAAATGGAGAACTGGTAGTAGAGTCGCAGTCGATGCTGAGGATTTGGAAAGACCACTTCTGCAGACTGTATAACGGCGATGATAGACAAGATACCGCTGTCAGGCAGAACGAGCCATTCGCAATGGACCACGAAGGAACAGAATTCGGTCCACCCGACCTAGACGAAGTCAAAATAGCGATATCAAGACTTAAGTCTAATAAAGCCGCTGGCGCAGACGGCCTGTCTGCTGAGCTTTTTAAGGAGGCTGGAGATGAGCTGGTAAGGTGCATGTACCATCTCATCTGCAAGGTATGGTCGGAGGAAAGCATGCCCGACGAATGGAATCTCAGCATCGTTTGCCCGGTCCATAAGAAAGGAGACCCCTATAACTGCGCCAACTATAGGGGAATAAGTCTCCTTAACATCGCATATAAGATCTTCTCTGCCGTATTGTGTGAACGCCTGAAACCGTTTGTGGATAACCTGATCGGCTCTTATCAGTGTGGTCTCAGGCCAGGTAAATCCACAATAGACCAAATATTTACGCTACGGCAGATCTTGGAGAAGACCCAGGAATACCAAATCGACACTCACCACCTCTTCGTCGATTTCAAGGCCGCGTATGACAGCGTATATAGAGACGAGCTGTACAAAGCCATGTCTAGTTTTAACATCCCTGTCAAACTCGTCCGACTGTGCAGGATGACAATGGAGAATTCTCGTTGCTCCATTAAGGTCGGTGATGAGCATACCGAGACCTTTGATGTTAAAAAAGGATTTAGACAGGGCGACGCGCTGTCGTGCAACTTTTTCAACATCGTGCTTGAAAAGATTGTGCAAAAGTCACTGGCCAACACAAGAGGTACGATCTATTTCAAGTCTACGCAATTGCTTGCGTACGCCGACGATATTGACGTAATTGGACGAAAACAGCAAGACGTCAATGAGGCTTTTGTGAGCATTAAGGTAGAAGCGGCTAAGATGGGTCTCAAGGTTAATGAGGGTAAAACCAAATATCTGCTCTCATCTAAAAGAGACGGACAACACCGACGTATTGGCCAGAACGTCACCATGGGCGGATATAACTTTGAAGTGGTCAAGGAATTCGTCTACCTTGGCTCAATGATTACCAGCGACAACAACACCAGCGCTGAGATAAAACGCAGAATCACTCTTGCCAACCGCTGTTTCTTTGGGCTCAAGAGGCAATTGAGAAGTAGAGCCCTCTCTCGGAAAACCAAGGTGACACTATATAAGACCTTAATCATCCCAGTCCTCCTTTACGGCGCAGAGGCTTGGACCTTAACAAAAGCGGATGAAGACGCCCTTGGTCGTTTCGAGAGGAAAATTCTGCGCACTATCTACGGTCCCGTTTGTTCAAACGGTGTATGGAGGAGAAGATATAACGAAGAACTGTACGGGTTGTACAGCGACATCGGCCTGGTACGACGTCTACGGATACAGCGTCTAGGGTGGCTAGGCCATGTAGAGCGCATGGAAGATACAGCTCCGACCCGAAAAGTCTTCGAATCCACTCCGGAAGGAAGGCGCGGCAGAGGACGGCCGCCTCAGCTGTGGTGCACGCAGGTGGAAAGGGACCTCAACCAACTGGGCGTGCGGCACTGGAAACAGCTGGCCAAAGACCGTGCCGGCTGGAGACGCTTGTTGGTTGAGGCCCAGGTTCACCACGGACTGTAGCGCCACCTAAGTAAGTAAGTAAGTATCCACCCTCTGCTAAAAATCGTAGACATGTCGCCAACTTCAACTCCGGAGTCAGTGATGATGACCTGACAACTCGTGATAACTTTGCCTTCAGCACGTCCAAAATGTACTTAAACCCAGCTTTATTTATCCTAAACTGTTTGATAAACCTACAATTAAAAATATTAAATTCACGCTGACTAAGAAAATTGTTCTCAATTTACTGAGCATTGGGTAACAAAAAAAGGTCCTTTGCCATACTTCTAATTTTGTGGCGAGTATGTCGGCAATCAAATATATCTTCCTCCAAGTCGAAAAAAATCGCGATCGTGTCCATAATTTCAATTTATTCTGTTTTCAATTTTAAATTTACTTGCACAAAAAATTTAAAATTAAATTGATATAAAGGAAGATCGGTAATGAGGTTCTTCCGAACGATGATGTAGTGCATCCGCCGTATTCAATGATAGTGTTAAACTGCGGAAGTGAAGTGATGCGGATTGGATGAACTCCCGCCGCAGTCAATCCGCCGGATTCAACGATCGGCATGATTGATGATGTTTGTTCGCCTTATGACTGGGGAGCTACTAGGGGAGACAAGTTTGAATTTACTTTTTTTTTTGTAGAATCCTGATTGATTGTTTTACTTACTTAACGGGCGCTACAGTTCGGGGTGAACCTGGGCCTCAACCAACATGCCTCTCCACCTACCACGATGTTTCGCTAGTGTTTTCCAATGCCGCACGCCCAGTTGGTTGAGGTCCCCTTCCACCTGTGCGCGCCACCTCAGGTGCGGCCGTCCTCTATTTCTTCGTCCCTCGGGGTTGGATTCAAAGACTCTACGGGCTGGAGCTGTGGTGTCCATACGCTCTACATGGTCTAGCCATTTTAGGCGTTGGATCCGTAGACGCCTGACCAGACTCATGTCGCTGTACAACCCGTACAGTTCGTGATTGAATCTTCTCCTCCAACCCTGCTCTGTGTTTATGGGACCGAAAATCGAACGCAGAATCTTTCTCTCGAAATGACCAAGGGTTTTCTCATCCGCTTAAGATAAAGTCCATGTTTCTGCGCCGTATAACAGGACCGGGATAATTAAGGTCTTATATAAGGTTAACCTGGTCGTACGAGAGAGGGCTCTACTTCTCAGTTGCCTCTTGAGCTCAAAGAAGCAGCGGTTGGCAAGAGTAATTCTGCGCTTGATTTCGAAACTGGTGTCGTTGTTCCAAGTCACCGCGGAGCCGAGGTATATGAAGTCCTTAACTACCTCGAACTTATATCTGCCAATATGCACGTTCTGTCCAAGACGTCGGTGGTAAATGTCCTTTTTCGATGACAGCAGATATTTAGTCTTGCCCTCATTAACTGCCAAACCAATTTTTGCCGCCTCCATCTCAACACTCGCAAACGCCTCATTGACATCTCGCTGCGATCTACCTATTATGTCAATGTCGTCGGCGTATGCAAGGAGTTGCGAGGATTTGAAATAGATTGTGCCTCTTGTATTGGCCTGTGATTTTTGCAGTCATTTCTAATATGATGTTAAAAAAATCACACGACAACGCATCGATTGATTGTTTTAGGAATTTTTATTTTACTCCAGGAAAAAGATTTTACTTTAAATTCGTTAACTAAAATAGGTAATTTCCATACATTACATAATTTCAAATAATGGTAGTTGTTTAGAAGTACATAGTTTTGTCGCTTTATACTTTGAGTGAACCGAAACATTCAATGCATAGGTACATACATAATTAATTGTTCGTTAGTCCGGTATTACACCGTGCAACAGTAGTCAAGACTCACATAAGTGCGAAAGAGATGGTCAGTGAAATAAAAATATACTGGCACAGTGATGCACGGGTAGGCTAATCCGTGCATATTTTTAATATTTCCTTTTCTTTGTTTGACGATATTGCTTCACATGCGTTTCACATTTCTAAGTATGCATTTACAAGAAAGCGGAGGATTACGTCGTTATTTTAAGTGAAATGAGTGATTTTAAGTGGACACAGGACAGGAACTGACATGCTCATAAGCAATTATGTGACGTATACAATTTTTTATAATCCATGTCATGCCCATATTTACACATAATACCATATTCATTTCACATCCAGATAAAACCTCCGCCAAACGTCGACATTGAATGACGCAGATCGAGCGAAAACTATACGAAACTATACAAACTAGTGTCTTTGCAGATTTTCTGTACCGTGTGTGGCGAAGCCATGTTTGCACAGACTTAAGGTCCGCAGCCATGTGTCTGCGCCGGGTATGGGCCCTATTAGCGCGACACCAGGTGCATTGAAAAGTGTCAGTCACTAAACACTGACGAATAAAGTAAAGGCATCTGTTTGTGTATATCATAGATAAATACATAGATGGCAATCTGATGGCTTTGACAGACACTTTGACAGATAGCCCCTACAAACGTTTTGCGGTTTGACGGCGTCTTGACTATGTCATTCTGCCTTGTTCCGACGTCTTGATTCTACACATCAACGTCTTGCGACTAACATTGTGTTAGTCTAAGGCGTCGTTTTTAAAAGGAGAATAACACGCATAGTATCGGTGTATTAAAAACAAAAAAAAAAAACCCCTGCGGCGATCACAGGGCAGTCGTACGAAGGTTTTCCATCTTGTTCATTTATCTATGGTGTATATTCATACATCTGTGGTCACAAGTCAAAATCGCCTAACTCGGTCGCCTAACTTAGGTCAAAATTGAGTTATTCATACCACAAGATTCAGGGTATCAAAATCTATATGCAGTAAATTTTTTATGTCGCTATTAACAAAATTGTAGAAGTTATAAAAACTTAAGCAAGGCTTAAGTCGATATTCCTAAACTTTTATTTTGGTAAAACAACGTAACTTCAATTTTTTAAGTTTGACTGCCTAACTCAACTTAAGCCAATTATTGTCCATGCTTTCACATCGGTAAAATAACCTAAGTTGAATTAGTTACCTTCCCATTTGTTATTTTTGATTTTGGAATAACAACCTGAGTTAAGATAAGCGGGTATTCCCCTAAATGCAGAAAACAAGAAAATGTTTTAACTTCAGTTGGGTCGTTATTCCAAAACGTGCTTTGATAGAAAAATTTTCTTAATTTAACTTATGCTGTTCTTCCAAATGACATGGGCCATTTTTTAAAATACATTCTCAAGGTTAGCTGTTATTCCAAACCATAATACTGTGAGGGTGTGGAATAAGTCGAATTAGGTTGTTCTTCCAAGTAAATTGAAATACGAAGAAATTTAAAACGGCGTCATAACTGAAGTTAAGCTGTTGGGTTCAGTAGTGTTGTGCATTATTATTACGGTGTAGGGCATATTATTACCTATTTCTAAACTAAAAATTAGTGTAAAAATGTCTTTTGTATGTATGTATGTTGGCGTTACAGTCCATGAAGAACCTGAGCCGAGCTTCTCTCAATCACCCATGTTGTGTGTGATTTAATTTTCTCATAGGTGAAAGGGACCTACAGCTTATTGCCGGTTCCAAACGGCGGATTTCGAAAAGCTTTTCATGACAATTTTACTACAGGGGGTTTTGTCAGAACCCCGCTGAGGAGAAACACCTTGAAAAACACGTTCGATGACATGGCTGTGTCGGGATTCGATCCCGTGTCATCGGCGTCAGAGGCCAACACACTACCCAAAATGTCTTTTCGTGCGAGCAAAATGATAGAAATGGCTAGGTCAATAAACAAAGGTACATTTAACTATTTTTTTAGCGTTAGGACTGTATGTAAATAACTTGTAATAAACTTATGTGTTCAATTCAGCGAATGAAACGGAAACACAAAAGGACTTATCAATAAGTGATTGTCCTCAAAAACTGACCTCCAATAAATTAAACCAGCTTTTGAATCAACAGCAGCCGATAGCGCATAAAAATAACTCATCTTTGCATGGATGTGACTTTGGTGTTGATTTAATTATGAGTAAGTGCATATGCATGTGCTTAATTATTTAGTGTATGGAATGTGCATACACATATCCTTATTTTTATTATAAGACTTGCATAATATAAAATATCACTGAAAAATTAACTTTAGATACACTATTTTCAACTGTTCTTAAAAGTTCATGTGATGTATCGTCAGGAATCATTGAAGAAGTACCTACCTACTTCATCGGGCATCAATATGGAGAAAATCCCTGAGTGGGAAAATTCAGATGATTCGCTTAAAGATCCAGATTTTATTGCATCATCGAGTGATCCGAGTGACGAGGTTTGTGAAGAATTCTCCCGACTTGGGACACAAATTGATAATGCATTACGAACTCCGCCAAATAAATAAAAATATCAGACATCAGAAAAAGACTTTCCGAAATAGTAGACTATGTTACGAGACACATTCTGGAATCGTACGAAAAGCAAGGGAATGCATGGAATTTGATCAATGTCGAAAAAAGTGTCGAAGTAAGGTATTATTGCACGATATTGAGACTTTGTTCAACTACTACTGGTTGGTCTTTGGGATCTTACGATCAACGAATACTATACATTAGCTCGTTGATATTAGTCGAAGAGAAAAAATGTGAGACAATAGTCAATTCAAATAAGCGCAAACGAAATCGTGAAATCACCGTTAAGTACACTTTTGGATTAAATGGCAGCGTAGTAGATGTGTGCCGTACACATTTTACTCATTGCTTCGGTGAAACTGATAGCTTCATAAGAAGTGTGATCAAAAAGAAAATGTTCTGCCCCTTAATTCCGTTTACAGACCTTCGTGGGAAAAAAAAACTCCTCCAAATAAAATAAGTTCGGCCAAAGAGCTAGAAGTAAAGGAACACATTAACAAATTCCCAGCTGTTGAAAGACATTATACGAGGCGTGATACTGCTAAGAAATATTTGAATGCCGATCTCAACCTTTCAATAATGTATTAATTATACACAGAAAGCACTGAAGTACCGGTTAGGCTGCGGCCACGCAGTGAGCGACTGAGCGATTGAGCGACGAGCGATGAGCGACTGAGCGACGATTCTGAGCGACGAGTGGCCATTTACTGAGCGACATCGCTGAGCGATTAAAAAAAGACAAACATATACATCAATAGGAATTAACGTGCGAGAGGATGAGAGAGAAGACATTATACAGTGTTTCTTATATTTGTGATCTCTTCTTTGTACTGTACTTCGCACCCTCTTCAATGTCTACCAAGACATAGTGGAGCTAAGTGCCATGTCAGGGTCTACATTGTGCGCCTGCGTATTACGAAGCTTTGGTGGAGGCATCGTAACAACCGTGGTGTAATGTACACGTGTATCGTTCACATAAACATTTCATCATTTTAATATAAAAATTTTTCAACTATGCCATAAGACTGGACGACTTCGAACAGCAGAAATCAACATTTTCGTGTTGATTTTTTCCATTTTTGGAATTCGTCGCTCAGCGACAGTCGCAAAAATTAAAACAATTTTGATTTCAGAGCGACGTCGCTCTGTCGCTCAGGGCCTACGTGGCCACCCCCATACAATTCGATATGTTTTAATTTTTTTTTTGTCGCTCAGCCGCTCATCGCTCGTCGCTCAATCGCTCAGTCGCTCACTGCGTGGCCGCAGCCTTAGTCTTTCAAAATATTCAGAAATATTTAAAACAATGAACTTATAATCTAAATTACCGAAGCTAGATACTTGCGCAACATGCGAAACACTAATAGCAAAAATTAAAGTAGCTCCGAATGAAGAGGAAAGGACGACTCTAGAAGAAGAACAAAAACGACATTTGGATAAGGCAGAAATGGGATATGCTGATAAGAGAAAGGACAAGGAAAGTGCAAAACAGAATAAAAACATAAAAGCCTTTGCATTTGATTTGCGACAGTGCCTACCCACACCATTTCCATTTTTGAGAAATTCTCTGAGTCTCTACAAACGTCAGCTCTGGACATTTAACCTAACAGTACATAACCTGGAGACTAACACCGCTAAATGTTTTATGTGGCACGAGGGAATTGCTCGGAGAGGTGGCAACGAAATATCGTCCTGCATTTACAAGCACCTAAAAATGACTGCAACTCATACTGATCAAATCGTTTTTTACAGCGATTCTTGTTCAGGACAAAATAAAAACTCGTTTATTGCCATTATGTTCCTAGCATTTATAAATAGCAATCCATCAATCGACTTTATCGACCACAAGTTCTTAGAACCCGGGCATACCCATATGGAGTGCGACAGCGATCACGCATTAATTGAAAAAAAGAAAAAAAAAAACGGATGTTCAAATCCATGTGCCAAGAGACTGGTATAAGTTTATCAACTCAATTGGACCTAAGATGGATGTAGTCGAAATGAAGAGCTCGGATTTCAACTTTAATGAGCTCGCAAAAACAAAATTTCGCTTCAAAAGAGTTAATGAAAACGGCGAAACATTTATTTGGAATGCAGTAAGATGGCTTCGCTACAATAAGGGTTTAGGCAAGATATTATACAAAACTTCACTATGTGACGATGAACCCTTTAAAATACTGAGCGTGGTAAAGCGAGGGGTAATTTCTCTTGACGAAAGGGAACTTCCAAAAATTAATGCAACTCCGTACATATCTGTGGAGAAAAAAAGAGATCTTCTTGAGTTGCAAACGTTCATAGATCCAGAATTTCAATCATTTTATAACAATCTCCAATCCAAAGCCGATGAATTTAACACTCACCCAGACCTTATTGAGGTGGATGAAGACAATTTTTCACTTTAAATTTCAACGTTACCCCTTAATTATTTTTATTTTCTGAAAATTACTTTTGTGTTTACTTCTTTACACCATTTTTTGTATTCGCATGGAGAAAAATTGAATTTGTTTGGTTTCGAAAATTAATAAAAACTCCTCTTGACTATGATAATAGGTACGTTGTTATTATTCTATGCAAACAATAAATTCCCTTTTAATTTCCAGATAATATTTAAGACAAACTAGAAATATAAAAGCAAAGTGAAGATAGAATTTGCAATTACTTTGACCATAGTAGAGAAAAACAACCTAACTTGACCTTTGGTTTCTTTGTATGGAATAACAGCTTAACTCAACTTAGGTTTTTTCTTAGTAAAAACCAAAGCAAATCAAAACAGCTTAAGTTTCTTATTTCTAATTTGCAATTAACTACTTAAAAAAAAAAAAAGTCAGACCATAGGAGGAGTAGAAGAGATAGGAAATGCCCTCACCTCTGTGAAAAATTTAAGCCGATATAGTAATCTCCTAATTTTCCAGATCAATTTAAAACCTTAAACACGTCTCCTGAAAAGTACGGAAAAACGACTTAGGCTATTTTGCCTTGTGACCACAGACATATGTACGTACATACATGATAGATAATGGAAACAGAAAGTTAAATTGGCGTGATTCAGTCATGTTGGCGACATGGCATGATGATGGTACGTGACTCATCAGCGGCACGCCATCTTATCTGTATTTGTTCATCAGGATTCATGCAATTATCATATGTTCTGTGTGTGAACTAGAACAATCAGAACGTTTACCATTTTATAAAATTGGTCTTATCAATATGCCGAAAAATAGTAAGACTTCCTTATATCTATTGTGAAACATATGTATATCTTCATATTTATATTCTAAGCCACTTTCCTGAGGGCATGTATACCGCAGCTAAAAACACAATCCCTTTAAACATATGTATATGTACATACACACATATGTATGTTTGTCAAAACGATTTTTAGGGTTCCGTATCCAAAGGTAAAACGGAACCCTACTACTAAGACTTCGCTCCGTCCTGGTTGTCACCAGGCTGTATCTCATAAACCGTGATAGTTAGACAGTTGACATTTTTACAGATGATGTATTTCTGTTGCCGCTACCACATATATATAGATAGATAATGAAAAAAAAGTTGAATTCGCATGAATCAGTCATGTTGCCGACATGGAATGATGGTGGTGCTTGATTTATCAGTGACACGCCATCTTATCTGTATTAGTTCATAGGAATTCATGCAATTATCAGATGTTCTGTGCGTGAACTAGAAATAATTAGAACCATCAGTTTAAAAAATAGACCTTATCAATACGCCGAAAAATAGTAAGACCCCTTATCGCTATTGCGAAGCATATACATATTAATAATCTAAACCACTTCCCTGAGGTCATGTGTCCCTGAGCTAATAACACAATGCCCTTAAACAAATGTATATGTACATACATGCATATGTATGTGAAAACGATTATTCCTCTTTAACTAGTTGATGGATGTGTAGTTAACTTTTCGTGTGTGGTAAATAGATTCTTTGCATCTCGTCACCTATGATTGCTAGATTTCTGTACTTATGTACATACCCTGGCCAGTATACTTTTCTCTATGTATATATGTATGTTGGCATTACAGTTCATGAAGGACCGAAGCCGAGCTTCTTTCAATCACCCATGTTGTGTGTGATTTTATTTTCCCATAGGTGTAGGGACCTACAGTTTATTGCCGGATCCGAACGGCGAATTTCGAGAAGCTTTTCTTGACATTTATACTACATGGGGTTTTGTCAGAGCCCCGCTAAGAAGAAGCACTGTGAAAACATGTTCTATGACGAGGCTGGTGTCGGGATTCGATCCCGTGTCATCAGCGTCAGGGGCTAACACACTACGAATTGCGCCTCGATGCTCTTTACTTTTATTACTTTTCTCTATAAGTACGGTAAATGTATACCCATGGTAGCGTTAGAATATTTCTTCAGAATCCAGTTTCTGTTGAATCACCCGTTGTGATCTATTTTTCCATAGGTAAGTGACACTTATGTACATATGGCTTTTGTCGATAACAAATTTCGATTTTCGACAGCTGTACTATAAGGGGATTTTGCTAGGTTTGCATACATACCTACATACATTTTCAATGGCCCGCATGTTCCACTAAAAGAGTCGCGGGGGTAATGCGCGCACGCGGGATCTCCAGGCCACTTGATCCTCCGTCATCGACTCTAACTCATCAGGAGCTATGCCCAAGCGCACCCAGGCGAGTTTTTGGACTTGGTCCAACCACCTCGTCCTGGGTCTGCCGAGCGGTCGCCTGCCTGATGGTATTGCATCCAAGGCAAACTTCGGAGGTCGTGATGATGGCGATATTCGTCTCACGTGACAAAACCATCGAAGCATAGCCCTTTCCGTTCGGAGAAGCAGCTGCTACCCTATTCCGGCGAGTAACTCCACAACAGCACGAAGAAATCTCATTTCCGCAGCTTGTAATCGCGACCTTGTTCTTTCGGTCAATACCCACATTTCATGACCATAGGTAAGAGTTGGAACAAATACTGAGTTAAAAACCGCTTTGACACCAAGCTCGGTCTTCCTGATTACAGATATTCCAGGCTGTTTCAAAATTGACCCAGCCTGGCCAATCCTGCAGGAAAGCTCAGCATTATTCCTCCCATCACTTGTGCAGAAGACCCCGAGATACTTAAACTTCTCCACCTGCTTTAATGGGACTCCACTAACATGGAGAGTGCATTGGACAGGTGTTCTGGAAATAACCATAACCTAGGATTTGTCCACGTTAACGCTCATTCCATCATCAGCACATACGGCCACAAACCTATCTAGCGCGCGCTTAAGTTCCATCTGGAGGATGTGAGGACAACTAAATCATATGCAAAAAGAAGATGGCTTATCCTCAACTCTCCCAATGTAAAACACTCCTCGCCTCGACTGCGCTGCAATATCCAGTCCATATATATAATGAAAAGGAGAGGTGACAAGACGCATTATTGGCGAAGTCCAACGCCCACGGTGAAAGGTGTTAATTTTCTACCGTTAACCCGAACGCAGCTGCTACAGTTTGTATATAAAGACTGAATGGCCCTCAACAGAGGACCATCAATCTCATACTCCTGCAGAACACTCCAGAGTTTACCTCGAGGAACTCGCCCATACGCCTTTTCCAAATCTACGAGGTAGCTGTAGATTGGTTTGGTATAATCCCAAGCCTTTTCGAGTACCATTCTTAGAGTGAAAAGCTGACGGTTGTACTTCTGCCGTGACGAAACCCGCACTGTTCATCCCCTATCCTGGATCCTACGATAGCTCTAGAACGCGCCTGCAACATCTTAGCGTTTACCTTACCAGAGATACTTAAAAGAGATATGCCCCTATAGTTGGAGCACTCTTTTTATCCCCCTTTTTGAAAAGAGGAACAATCACCTCAGTTTGCCAGGTTTGCAAGTTTCTTTTTTGTCGTTACCTTCATTAACTTTCGAGTTGTATTGTCATGCTTTTTTTTTTAATTTGACGTTAGTTAGTAATTCACATTACAGAATTAGATACTAAATATGTATTTAAATGATAGTAAGTAATTTAGGAGTAAATTATGAGCAAATACAATAACTACATTCAAATTATATCTTATCCATATATTTCTGAACTATTTCGCGGAAAAATTGTATTGTTGCTACCTACGATATTTATAAATTTTCACCTCATTCATAAAATTCGGCAAATAAGATGTATTTGATTAGAATAACTCATTTGTACATATTGTTACGAAATATTCAACCCACACCAAATAGGGTTCGCACCACTGGATTGCGATAAACTACAATTGTCCTTTTTATCCGAATAAAAACACACACACTTTTCTTGTTTCCCCACAGATCAATTATCTGTGCAGCTTCACCACTTTTCTTTATTATCCAATACTATCCACTTTAAGCTTTATTACACAAGCAACCCTTTATTGAAAGCTTTTAGTTTCACACTGTTTGATCCCACCGACTTGTCACACGCTGTTAAATACCACAAACTGAATGTATGTCGAGGGCGAGTGTTCGCGCTTATATAGCTCTCGGTCCATCTTCTCGAATGTTCGCCGTCGGAAGTTCCCCTTCGGAAATCTCTAGAATGCTCTGACATTCGGCATTACGCCGTTGGAAGTTTCGATCATTCCAATTTCCCCTTCACCAGAGCTTTCGAACTTCGACAGCGAAATTCGAACTTAACCGTCGGCAACAATATTGTTGCGGAGATGCAAGCGGACGGTTAAGTTCGAATTTCGCTGTCGAAGTTCGAAAGCTCTCTGGAAGCGGGGATTGGAATGATGTCAACTTCCAATGGAATTGGAAAGTGGATAGAATCGATAAACTGGATAAGAAGGTTCTAGACCTTGAAAATAACCAGGAAAAGAGGATCGAGACACTGGACAAGAGGGTTCTAGATCTCGAAAATAATCAAGAAAAGATAATCGAGACCTTGGAATCGAAGTTCGACAAGAAGGTTTTGGAACTCGAGAAAACTTTCCAGAACGTTCAGCATCAAGGAAACGTCGTACCGGCTGCAGCATCGAAATTCACAGCCCCCAACTTTGACGGCACGAGTGCATTGAACATCTTTAAACTCCAGTTCGAGACAACAGCGGAACGTAATCAATGGGGAGAAGAAGATCGTGTGGCCGCTCTAATAATTTCGCTTAAAGGCGAAGCAGCTGGTGTTCTACAGACCATCCCGGAGACCCAGAGAAGGAACTACACAGCCATATGGGAAGCTCTACATCGAAGATACGGCAGTGAGCACTTGCAGGAGATTCACAAGCTGGAACTTAAAGGACGCAAGCAGCGTGGAAACGAGACCATCCAACAGTATGCTGCCGACATCGAGAGGCTATCTCATCTAGCCTATGCGGATGTTCCAGTTGATGTGGTGGGAAAACTGAAAACGGATTCTTTCATCCAAGGGCTAAGAGACCCCGATACGCAACGAAGTCTGATTCTCCTGCCGAAGACATCTTTCAAGGATACAGTTGCCAGCGCTCTCGCATGTGAAACATCGCTCTTGATATGCCGACCTTCCATCAAATTACGGCGCATATCTCAAGACCAGGATAGTTCCAGAACAACAACGGCGAGTAGGAGTGGTTCATTCCCGGGTAGATGCTACATCTGCGACCAGCAGGGGCACATTGCGAGGAACTGCCGCCTGCGAAGAAAGCGTTCGAGGTCTAGTTCGCCAAAAAGAGACCATGGGAGTGAACGCGACCGTGGAGGTGCAAAAGGTGCACCTAACAATCCGTTAAACTAAAACGAGTCAGTGCAGAGGGGCGTGCGCTGGCTCCCACATTGGAGTGCCCCAGCAACCTCGTATCCCGAGTCTGTAGGGGTGCAACCAGCTTAGTCATCGAGGGAACGATGGACGGGCGACGATATCTGCTGACGTTGGACACGGGCGCGACTCATTCAGTCATCCGAAGCGGATTGGTTTCTGACATCGAACCATTTTCCGAGGTAAGGCTTCGTACAGTAACTGGTGAGAAGGCGGAAGTTAGGGGAAAGGTCCAGAAAAGAATTGCGATGGGTACCGTTGAGTTTCAGCATGATTTCATCGTTGCGGACATCACTGACGGCATGGCTTCACATTGGACCTCAACCAAAAAGTGATGAAGTATGGCAACTTGGAGCTCCCATTAACAATAGATAATGGACAGGGAAACAAGGTCAGGCAAATAGTCGTGCAAGCGCGCCAAACAGTTCCCTCGAATGCAGAAGCTGCGGTTTGGGCAAAGATACAAGAGGATGCGGGGACAAGCCGAATGTGGGTGGTCGAACCCGACAAACGAAATCGACCCAGCGATATCATTGTTGGAAGGGCTCTGGTGGAACCCCGACAAGACCAATTGGTTCTAGTACGAGTCCTGAATCCTGCCAGTACACCTAGGACAATACACAAGGGAACAACGATCGCTCAATGCCAAGAAGTTGCCGCCATTATGAACTGCGAAGATAAGAAACAACAGGAAATCCAGTCCAACAAAGCCTTCTTAAAAACAATGGCCAGAGAGTGGACGCAACACCTAGTGGAGAAGCAGAAAAGTAAAGCACTCTCCCTGCTCCGCAAATGGTAAGAACTGTGGAAGAACATCAATTGTGAATACGATACGGCAACCACCGAGGAGGGTACCTTTGGCGAAAGAAGGCGAGGTGGTCAAACTAATCGACGAGATGGAAAAGGAGGGCGTGATCGGACCATCTGCAAGCCCATGGAGTTCGCCAGCAGTGCTTGTTAAGAAGAAGGATGGAAGCACCTGATTCTGCGTGGACTATAGGAAGCTGAACGACGTCACGAAGAAGGACAGCTATCCTTTAACTAGAATCGACGACACCTTGGACACACTATCTGGTGCAAAGTGGTTCTCGACGCTGGACTTGCAAAGCGGATACTGGCAAATAGAGCTTGACCAGCAAGACAAGGAAAAGACCGCGTTCACCGCCGGGGGAGAGTTGTGGCAATTCTCTGTGATGCCCTTCGGTCTTTGCAATGCGCCAGCCACATTCGAGAGACTGATGAACCGGGTGCTAAGAGGACTTCACTGGAGGACTTGCCTTGTCTATGTGGATGACATAATTGTCATGGGCAAGGATTTCGACGATCACCTTAAGAAGCTTGAAGAGGTATTGGAACGTATTCAAGCAGCCGGATTGAAATTGAGCCCGAAGAAATGTTCGCTCTTCCAGAACAAGGTGAAGAACTTGGGACACGTGGTGACTGCAGAAGGAGTCCATACAGATGAAGAGTAAATCTCAGCGGTTAAGGAATGGCCGCGGCCGAAGAATCTTCGTGAGTTAAGGTCATTACTGGGACTTTGCACGTATTACAGGCGATTCATCCCAGGATTTGCAAACGTTGCCAGCAGTTTGCACGAGCTCACCAAAAAGAATCGGCCATTCAAGTGGGAGAAGCCGCAGGAGGAAGCGTTCATTCACCTGAAGGAATTGCTCTGCAGTGCGCAGATTCTTGCATATCCTGTCCCGGGAAAAAAGTTTATTTTAGACACAGATGCGAGCAGACATGGAATCGGAGGAGTACTCTCTCAAATGATTGACGGGCGAGAGCGGGTCATCGCTTACTACTACTTACTTCCTATCGAAGCCGGAGAGGAACTGCTGTGTAACTAGGACGGAGCTTTTAGCCGTGGTCGACTGTGTCAAGCATTTCCACAAATATCTCTATGGCCAGCCTTTTCATCTTAGGACGGACCACGCAGCGTTGAGATGGCTGCTGCAGTTCAAAATCCCAGAAGGCCAGCTTTCTAGATGGATAGAGAGAATCCAGAGTTATGACATCAGTATCGAACACCGGACGGGAAGCAGTCATGGAAATGCGGATGCATTATCGAGGCGACCTTGCGATGTTGAATGCAAACATTGTTCACGCGCCGAGACCAAGGAACAGGTCACCGACATCCGTTGTTTCCAGGTGCTGCCAGAAGATTCCTGGACTGTCGAGAAGGTCGGAAGGAAGCAGCGAGAAGATGCCGATCTGGCAGTCACCATCGACTACCAAGAACGGGGTTTTCGACCAAGTTGGCAGCAAATATCCACTGAAAGCCCAATCGTGAAAGCTTACTGGGCTCAATGGCAGAGTTTGAAGCTGAAGAACGGTTGCCTCTACCGCAGTTTGGAAAGTGAGGACGGGGACATTTTAAACGATCTGCTGGTAATTCCGAAAGGACAAATCGAAGAGGTCATCCGAGAATACCACGAGGGACCAAGCGGGGGTCATCTTGGTGTTAACAAGACTGTAGAAAAGATCAAGAGACGTTTCTACTGGGTAGGATGTCATGAGTCGGTTACGCGTTTCATTCGCAGGTGTGAACAGTGTGCGAAGGCAAAGGGTCCAGTTAGGAAAACTCGAGGAAAAATGCAGCAGTACAATGCTGGAGCACCGTTCGAACGTATCGCAATGGACATTGCAGGCCCATTCCCAACGAGCAACGCTGGAAACAAGTACGCGCTAGTGGTGATCGATTACTTCAGCAAGTGGCCTGAGGTGTTTTGCATCCCGAACCAGGAAGCCAAAACCATTTCGGATGCATTCGTGAATAACTGGGTCTCGCGTTATGGACTACCAATGGAACTGCACTCAGACCAAGGGAGAAACTTCGAGTCGTCGGTGTTCAAAGAACTCTGTGACATGCTAGGTATCAGAAAGACGCGGACAAACACCATTACATCCACAATCTGATGGCATGGTCAAAAGGTTCAACCGGACGATGGAGGAATACCTGAGAAAAGTCCTCGTCGGAGATCAGAAGGACTGGGATGAACATCTTCCCCTTTTCTTAATGGCATACCGTTCGGCACAGTACAATTCAACGGCAACAACACCCACCGAAGCCATTTTTGGAACTGATCTCCGACTTCCATCGGACTTGAAGTTCGGCGTGGTTCTACCGACAACTAGCGGCAGGGAAGACTTCGTAACCGAAAAGAAAGAACAGCTAAACTCTATCCATCAGTTCATCCGGGAGCGACTGAACTTGGTCAGCGTCAAATGAAGGCGCGATACGACTTGAGGGCGAATACTTCTGGATTCGAGACAGGACAATTGGTATTGCTGCACAACCCACAACGAAAAAAAAAAGGCTTATGCCCCAAATTGCAATCAGCCTGGGACGGACCATATGAGGTCATCAAGAAACTCAATGACGTGGTATACCGGATACAGCAGATGGGAAACAGACGCGCGAAGTATAAAATTGTCCACGTAGAGAGGTTAGCACCACATTACGGAGAAGGATCCAATCGCTTGTTCGAGGACGAACAAGTTTAGGAGGAGGGCAGTGTTGCGGAGATGCAAACGGACGGTTAAGTTCGAATTTCGCTGTCGAAGTTCGAAAGCTCTCTGGAAGCGGGGATTGGAATGATGTTGAATTGTGCTGTGCCGAACGGTATGCCATTAAGAAAAGGGGAAGATGTTCATCCCAGTCCTCCTGATCTCCAACGACGACTTTTCTCAAGTATTCCTCCATCGTCCGGTTGAACCTTTCGACCATGCCATCAGATTGTGGGTGTAATGGTGTTGTCCGTGTCTTTCTGATACCTAGCATGTCGCAGAGTTCATTGAACACCGTCGACTCGAAGTTCCTTCCTTGGTCTGAGTGCAGTTCCAGCGGTACTCCGTACCGCGCAACCCAGTTCTTCACAAATGCATCCGAAATGGTTTTGGCTTCCTGGTTCGGGATGCAAAACTCCTCAGGCCACTTGCTGAAGTAATCGATCACCACCAGCGCGTATTTGTTTCCAGCGTTGCTCGTTGGGAATGGGCCTGCGATGTCCATGGCGATACGTTCGAACGGTGCTCCAACATTGTACTGCTGCATATTTTCTCGAATTTTCCTAACTGGCCCCTTTGCCTTCGCACACTTTTCACACCTGCGAATGAAATGTGTGACCGACTCATGGCATCCTTCCCAGTAGAAACGTCTCTTAATCTTTTCTACTGTCTTGTTAACACCAAGATGACCCCGCTTGGTCCCTCGTGGTATTCTCGGATGACCTCGTCGATTTATCCCTTTGGAATTACCAGCAAATCGCTTACAATGTTCCCATCCTCACTTTCCCAACTGCGGTAAAGGCAACCGTTCTTCAGCTTCAAACTTTGCCATTGAGCCCAGTAAGCTTTAACGATTGGGCTTTCACTGGATATTTGCTGCCATGTTGGTCGAAAAACTCGTTCTTGGTAGTCAATGATGACTGCCAGATCGGCATCTTCTCGCTGCTTCCTTCCGACCTTCTCGACAGTCCAGGATTCTTCTGGCAGCACCTGGAAACAACGGATGTTGGTGACCTGTTCCTTGGTCTCGGCGCGTGAACAATGTTTGCAGTCAACATCGCCAGGTCTTATCGATAATGCCGTCCGTCCTAAGGTGAAAAGCTAGGCCATAGAGATATTTGTGGAAATGCTTGACACAGTCAACTACGGCTAAAAGCTCCCTCCTAGTTACACAGTAGTTCCTTTCCGGCTTCGATAGGATCCTACTGTAGTAAGCGATGACCCGTTCTCGCCCGTCAATTATTTGAGCGAGTACTCCTCCGATTCCATATCCGCTCGCATCGGTGTCCAAAATAAACTTTTCTCCCGGGGCAGGATATGCAAGAATCTGCGCACTGCAGAGCAATTCCTTCAGGTGAATGAACGCTTCCTCCTGTGGCTTCTCCCACTTGAATGGCCGATTCTTTTTGGTGAGCTCATGCAAACTGCTGGCAACGTTTGCAAATCCTGGGATGAATCGCCTGTAATACGTGCAAAGTCCCAGTAATGACCTTAACTCACGAAGATTCTTCGGCCGCGGCCATTCCTTAACCGCTGAGATTTACTCTTCATCTGTATGGACTCCTTCTGCAGTCACCACGTGTCCCAAGTTCTTCACCTTGTTCTGGAAGAGCGAACATTTCTTCGGGCTCAATTTCAGTCCGGCTGCTTGAATACGTTCCGGTACCTCTTCAAGCTTCTTAAGGTGATCGTCGAAATCCTTGCCCATGACAATTATGTCACCCAGATAGACAAGGCAAGTCCTCCAGTGAAGTCCTCTTAGCACCCGATTCATAAGTCTCTCGAATGTGGCTGGCGCATTGCAAAGACCGAAGGGCATCACAGAGAATTGCCACAACTCTCCCCCGGCAGTAAACGCGGTCTTTTCCTTGTCTTGCTGGTCAAGCTCTATTTGCCAGTATCCACTTTGCAAATCCAGCGTCGAGAACCACTTCGCACCAGATAGTGTGTCCAAGGTGCCGTCGATTCTCGGTAAAGGATAGCTGTCCTTCTTCGTGACGTCGTTCAGCTTCCTATAGTCCACGCAGAATCGGGTGCTTCCATCCTTCTACTTAACAAGCACTACTGGCGAACTCCATGGGCTTGCAGATGGTTCGATCACGCTCTCCTTTTCCATCTCGTCGATTAGTTTGATTACCTCGCCTTCTTTCGCCAAAGGTACCCTCCTCGGTGGTTGCCGGATCGGTCTAGAGTCCCCTGTGTCTATTCTGTGCTTCACAATTGATGTTCTTCCACAGTTCTTACCATTTGCAAAAACTGTCCAATATTCACAAAGCAGAGAGAGCGCTTTACTTTTCTGCTTCTCCACTAGATGTTGCGTCCACTCTCTGGCCATTGTTTTCAAGAACGGTTTGTTTTTCTGGATTTCCCGATGTTTCTTATCTTCGCAGTTCATAACGTCGGCAGCTTCTTGGCATTGAGCGATCGTTGTTCCCTTGTGTATTGTCCTAGGTGTACTGGCAGGATTCAGGACTCATACTGGAACCAATTGGTCTTGTCGAGGTTCCACGAGAGACCTTCCAACAACTATATCGCTGGGTCGATTTCTTTTGTCGGGTTCGACCACCCACATTCCGCTTGTCCCCGCATCCTCTTCTATCTTTGCCCAAACCACAGCTTCTGTATTCGAGGGAACTGTTTGGCGCGCTTGCACGACTATTTGCCTGACCTTGTTTCCCTGTCCATTATCTATTGTTAATGGGAGCTCCAAGTTGCCATACTTCATCACTTTTTGGTTGAGGTCCAATGTGAAGCCATGCCATCAGTGATGTCCGCAACGATGAAATCATGCTGAAACTCAACGGTACCCATCGTAATTCTTTTCTGGACCTTTCCCCTAACTTCCGCCTTCTCACCAGTTACTGTACGAAGCCTTACCCCGGAAATTGGTTCGATGTCAGAAACCAGTCCGCTTCGGATGACTGAATGAGTTGCGCCTGTGTCCAACGTCAGCAGATATCGTCGCCCGTCCATCGTTCCCTCGATGACTAGGCTGGTTGCACCCCTACAGATTCGGGATACGAGGATGCTGGGGCACTCCTATGTGGGAGCCAGCGCATGCCCCTCTGCACTGACTCGATTTAGTTTAACGGATTGTTGGGTGCACTTTTGCACCTCCACGTTCGCGGTCCCTCCCTTGGTCCCTTTTTGGCGAACTAGACCTCGAACGCTTTCTTCGCAGGCGGCAGTTTCTCGCAATGTGCCCCTGCTGATCGCAAATGTAGCATCTACCCGGGAATGAACCACTCCTACTCGCCGTTGTTGTTCTGGAACTATCCTGGTCTTGAGATATGCGCCGTAGTTTGATGGGAGGTCGGCATATCAAGAGCGATGTTTCACATGCGAGAGCGCTGGCACTGTCTCCTTGAAAGATGTCTTCGGCAGGAGAATCAAACTTCGCTGCGTATCGGGGTCCCTTAGCCCTTGGATGAAAGAATCCGTTTTTAGTTTCTCCACCACATCAACTGGGACATCTGCGTAGGCAAGGTGGGTTAGCCTCTCGATGTCGGCAGCATACTGTTGGATGGTCTCGTTTCCACGCTGCTTGCGTTCTCTAAGTTCCAGCTTGTGCATCTCCTGTATGTGCTCACTGCCGTATCTTCGATGAAGAGCTTCCCGTATGGCTGTGTAGTTCCTTCTCTGGGTCTCCGAGATGGTCTGTAGAACACCAGCTGCCTCGCCTTTAAGCGAAATTACTAGAGCGGCCACACGATCTTCTTCTCCCCAATGATTCCGTTCCGCTGTTGTCCCGAACTGGAGCTTAAAGATGTTAAATACGCTCGTGCCGTCAAAGTTGGGAGCTGTGAATTTCGATGCTGCAGTCGGTATAACGATTCCTTGATGCTGAACGTTCTGGACGGTTTTCTCGAGTTCCCTTCTTGTCGAACCTCGATTCCAGTGTCTCGATTATCTTTTCCTGATTATTTTCGAGATCTAGAACCTTCTTGTCGAACCTTGACTCCAGTGACTCGATTCTCTTATCTTGATTATTCTCGAGATCTAGAACCTTCTTGTCGAATCTCGATTCTAGTGTCTCGATTCTCTCTTCAACGTCCTGGAATCGATCGTTGACTGTCTGCTGGATATTTCTTAGGCTTTCTCGATTGTTCTCTAGCATCCCTTCTAACGTCTCCAGCTTCTGGCCCAGGGAAGTGGAATTTTCCTCCAACTTTTGATGTATGGTTGCTTCTAGTCTCTGGCTTATGGAACTGGAATTTTCCTCCAACTTCTGATCTAGAGAAGTGGAATTTTCCTCCAACTTTCTACTTACGGCAGCGGAATTTTCCTCCAGGTTTTCTGGTTTCTGGTTCATGGAAGTTGAGTTTTCCTCCAACTTTCTACTTACGGCAGCGGAATTTTCCTCCAGCTTTTGATCGAGTTCTTGGCTCATAGCATTAAGAGCCGCGAGAATGTGCTGCATATCGAACGTTGGCTCAGTAGATGTCGACGGCTTCTCCACCCCGAATTCGTAACTCTCCCAGTCGACACCTTCTTCCTGCAACGCTGATCGCAGTCTCTCCACCAGGTTGGCTTTACTTCCCACTGTGGATAATTGCCGAGCATCCAGCTCTCTTTTCAGTTGTTCGATGGTCAACTTTTCCAATTTCACCATTTTCTCACTCTTTTAATAAATCACTTTTTACAGTCCAATTCACACTTTGAATAAACGTTTAACTCGTTTACTCGCAATCCCACTTCTGACACCAAATGTTACGAATTATTCAATCCCACACCAAATAGGGTTCGCACCACTGGATTGCGATAAACTACAATCGTCCTTTTTATCCGAATTAAAACACACACACTTTTGTTGTTTCACCACAGATCAATTATCTGTGCAACTTCACCACTTGTTTTTATTATCCAAATCCTATTGAACATTTTAAACTTTATTACACACACAAACCTTTATTGAAAGCTATTATTTTCACACTGTTTGATCACACCGACTTGTCACACGCTGTTCAATACCACAAACTGAATGCCTGCCGAGGGCGAGCGTTCGCGCTTATATAGCTATCGGTCCATCTTCTCGAATGTTCGCCGTTGGAAGTTCCCCTTTGGAAATCTCTAGAATGCTCTGACAATTAGCATTACGTCGTTGACAGTTGACACCACTTCAACTTCCCCTTCACCAGAGCTTTCGAACTTCGACAGCGAAATTCGAACTTAACCGTCGGTTTGTGTCTCCGCAACACTGCCCTCCTCCTAAACTTGTTCGTCCTCGAACAAGCGATTGGATCCTTCTCCGTAATATGGCGCTAACCTCTCTACGTGGACAATCTTATACTTCGCCCGTCTGTTTCCCGTCTGCTGTATTCGGTATACCACGTCATTGAGCTTCTTGATGACCTCATATGGCCCATCCCAGGCTGATTGCAATTTGGGGCATAAGCCTTTTTTTTTCGTTGTGGGTTGTACAGCAATACCAATTGTCCTGTCTCGAATCCAGTAGTATTCGCCCTCAAGTCGTATCGCGCCTTCATTTTACGCTGACCAAGTTCAGTCGCTCCCGGATGAACTGATGGATGGAGCTCAGCTGTTCCTTCTTTTCGGTTACGAAGTCCTCCCTGCCGCTAGTTGTCGGTAGTACCACGCCGAACTTCAAGTCCGATGGAAGTCGGAGATCAGTTCCAAAAATGGCTTCGGCTGGTGTTGTTGCCGTTGAGTTGTGCTGTGCCGAACGGTATGCCATTAAGAAAAGGGGAAGATGTTCATCCCAGTCCTTCTGATCTCCGACGACGACCTTTCTCAAGTATTCCTCCATCGTCCGGTTGAACCTTTCGACCATGCCATCAGATTGTGGGTGTAATGGTGTTGTCCGCGTCTTTCTGATTTTTTTTTTTTTTAGAAACTCGCGCAGGTTCAAGAGTTTTTTTTATATTTTTCCTATAATGTGTCATATACACACAACCTGAACGGAGTGCAGAGGCTTGGGTCGTTGATGTTCGTTAACTCTCAGGGGTGGTTGTCTTAGATGGGACGAGAGCCGACCGAATTCCGCGTTTTTGGTTGTAGTCCGTACTGATTCGTTCAAGCACTTTTTAGTATTGCATACGCACAGGACATACATGTCGCAGAGTTCTTTGAACACCGACGACTCGAAATTCCTTCCTTGATCTGAGTGCAGTTCCAGCGGTACTCCGTAACGCGCAACCCAGTTGTTCACGAATGCATCCGAAATGGTTTTGGCTCATTGGGAATGGGCCTGCGATGTCCATGGCGATGCGTTCGAACGGTGCTCTAACATTGTTCTCTTGAAGCGGGGATTGGAATGATGTCAAGTGTCAACGGCGTAATGCTAATTGTCAGAGCATTCTAGAGATTTCCGAAGGGGAACTTTCGACGGCGAACATTCGGGAAGGTGCACCGAGAGCTATATAAGCGCGAACACTCGCCCTCGGCATTCATTCAGTTTGTGGTATTGAACAGAGCGTGACAAGTCGGTGTGATCAATAAAACAGCAAAGTTACAGGTAAAAATAATCACATTTTTCTTGAATAGGTTTTCGTTGTCTTTTCTTCGCAGCTTAGTCACGAATTCTCTTCAACAGCAGGAGTTGAGTGGGGCAGCTTTCTTGTGGTTGTTCGTACCAGGACATTGCAGTTTCCGACGCTAAGAAAGTTTCTGCATGGCTCGGTCTTTTGCCATTTTCCTCGTCTGCATCCCAAATGTCTTTGCCATCGATCACTGACGGTTGTTCTTCCTCCACCGTGGACAAAATTTCATTGCCGACCAAAATTTGATAACCCGGATCGTTATCATCTTTAAGCCACGACATCCTGGGGTTTCCTGGAGCATATCAACGATTTCATTTAAATCTTCGTTGTTAAGTTCTGCATTTTTTCCAAGCCTCTTTCAAATTCTCCTGCGATAGTGTGTTCCAAGCATCAGCTGTCGTATGGCAGCAGTCCTTAAGATTAAGTTTCTTTAAGAAGGTTACCATTCTTTCCTCATCTTCTGCCAACAGCAAATGACGTAGCACTTGCTTTCTGTTTCCTCCTTAAGTTTTTCTATAACTCCCTGATCCATTTTTTGTAGGATTACTGTGACGTTTGGTGGTAAGAAAATTACTTTAAAATTTTCGTCGGCCGCATTCAATGTTGACGAAAATTTTAAAGCGATTCAAATCATTCGCTTGTCTCGAGAGCACCGTGGCGCAGTGGGTAGTGTGTTGGCCTCTGACGCCGATGACACGGGATCTAATCCCGACACAGCCATGTCATCGAACGTGTTTTTCACGGTGTTTCTCCTCAGCGGGGTTCTGACAAAACCCCCTGTAGTAAAATTGTCATGAAAAGCTTCTCAAAATTCGGCGTTCGGAACCGCCAATAAACTGTAGGTCCCTTTCACCTATGGGAAAATGAAATCACACACAACATGGGTGATTGAGAGAAGTTCGGCTCAGGTTCTTCATGGACTGGAACGCCAACATACATACATACAACTATCACGGTTCATGAGATACAGCCTGATGACAGACGGACGGACGGACAGCGAAGTCTTAAAAATAGGGTTCCGTTTTACCTTTGGGTACAGAACCCTAAAAACCGGCCAAGTGCGAGTCGGACTCACGCACGAAGGGCTCCGTACCATCTGTATATGAAAATATGAAAGAGGCGTTGTATGTTACCTCATCAGTGATCACATTAAAACGCTAATCCGAAATGGTTTTTTGCATGATGGCAGATCTTGGTTGCAGGCAGGTTATAGGCATATTACTTTGATGATCAAAAATCACCATGATGAGATAGTTGATCATCAAAGTGTCCATTGAATTCAAATCAATTACTTGACAGCAAGTAGGTGAAAAAGTGAATAACAATAATTAAGGGAAAAAGGTTTGCTGCTCGGATTAATATATCAAGGACACAATAGGGATCAATGCTTGGAAGTGTTTTATTGGTTGTGGGATATGATCGGAGGTTAATTTCACAACAATTGAATTTGTTGCAACATTTGATATCTTAACCTATCAGGGTGGAAGGGGAATAGCAATTGTACGAAGGGGTTTGCAGCAAGGATTAACTTAGCAGTGACACAGTAGGGATCATCAAAGCTCAAAGGGTCAAATTGGTTGTTCGTAATTATAGAAAAGAGGGTCACAGCTAAGATTAATACATCAAAGACACAAAAGGGTCGGTATGTGACCCAGGAGATTTTTTGGATGTAAATCATGCCTGTTGTATGGGACCCCCCCTTAAATATTCATTTTATTCTGTGTTTAGTATTTGTCGTTATAGCGGCAACAAAAATACATGATATGTGAAAATTTCAACTGCCTATCACGGTTCATGAGATACAGCCTGGTGACAGACGGACGGACTGACGGACAGCGAAGTCTTAGTAATAGGTCCCGTTTTACCTTTGGGTACGGAACCTTAAAAACCAAAAAAGCCCTCGAACGGGATTTGGGTGATGATTTGAATATTTATCTACATATTTATCGGGGGTCTTTATATAATCTACTTATACATATACATACATATTGTTGTGGAGATACAAACCGACGGTTGAGTTCGAATTTCGCTGTCGAAGTTCGAAAGCTCTCTGGAAGCGGGGATTGGAATGATGTCAACTTCCAATGGCGTAATGCTAATTGTCAGAGGGGAAGGGGAACTTCCAACGGTGAACATTGGGGAAGGTGCACCGAGAGCTATATAAGCGCGAACACTCGCCCTCGACATTCATTCAGTTTGTGGTATTAAACAGCGTGTGACAAGTCGGTGCGATCAAACAGTGTGAAAATAAAAGCTCTCAATAAAGGTTTGTTTGTGTAATAAAGTTTAAAGTGGATAGTATTGGATAATAAATAAAAGTGGTGAAGCTGCACAGATAATTGATCCGTGGTGAAACAAGGAAAGTGTGTGTTTTTTTTATTCGGATAAAAAGGACAATTGTAGTTTATCGCAATCCAGTGGTGCGAACCCTATTTGGTGTGGGGATTGAAAAGTTCGTAACATTTGGTGTCAGAAGTGGGATTGCGAGTAAACGTGTTAAACGTTTATTCAAAGTGTGAATTGGAATATTAAAAGTGAACGATTAAAAGAGTGAGAAAATGTTGAAATTGGAAAAGTTGACCATCGAACAACTGAAAAAAGAGCTGGATGTTCGGGAATTATCCACAGTGGGAAGTAAAGCCAACCTGGTGGAGAGACTGCGATCAGCGGTGCAGGAAGAAGGTGTCGACTGGGAGAGTTACGAATTCGGGGTGGAGAAGCCGTCGACATCCACTGAGCCAGCGTTCGATATGCAGCAAATTCTGGCGGCTATGAATGCTATGAGTGCTTCCATAGCCCAGAAACTAGATCAAAAGCTGGAGGAAAATTCCGCTGCCGTAAGTAGAAAGTTGGAGGAATATTCCACTTCTCTGAGCCAGAAACTGGAGAAACTTGAGGAAAATTACGCGGCCGTAAGTAGAAAGTTGGAGGAAAATTCTACTTCTCTAAACCAGAAACTAGAGAAACTGGAGGAAAATTCTACTTCCCTGAGCCAAAAGCTTGAGACGGTAGAAGAGATGCTAGAGAACAATCGAGAAAGCTTGAGAGACATCCAGCAAGCCGTCAACGATCGTTTCCAGGGGGTCGAAGAGCGAATCGATACACTGGACAAGAAGGTTCTAGATCTCGAAAATAATCAAGAAAAGATAATCGAGACTCTGGAATCGAGGTTCGACAAGAAGGTTCTGGAACTCGAGAAAACTGTCCGGAACGTTCAGCATCAAGGAATCGTTGTACCGACTGCAGCATCGAAATTCACAGCTCCCAACTTCGACGGCACGAGTGCGTTTAACATCTTTAAACTTTAGTTCGAGACAGCAGCGGAACGGAATCAATGGGGAGAAGAAGATCGTGTGGCCGCTCTAGTAATTTCGCTTAAAGGCGAAGCAGCTGGTGTTCTACAGACCATCCCGGAGACCCAGAGAAGGAACTACACAGCCATATGGGAAGCTCTTCATCGAAGATACGGCAGTGAGAACATGCAGGAGATGCACAAGCTGGAACTTAGAGGACGCAAGCAGCGTGGAAACGAGACCATCCAGCAGTATGCTGCCGACATCGAGAGGCTGTCTCATATAGCCTACGCGGATGTTCCAGTTGATGTGGTGGAGAAGCTAAAAACGGATTCTTTCATCCAATGGCTAAGGGACCACGACACGCAACGAAGCTTGATTCTCCTGCCGAAGACATCTTTCGAGGAGACAGTTGCCAGCGCTCTCGCATGTGAAACATCGCTCTTGATATGCCGACCTTCCATCAAACTACGGCGCATATCTCAATACCAGGATAGTTCCAGAGCAACGAAAGTGATTAGGAGTCGCTCGTTCCCAGGTAGCTGCTATATCTGCGACAAGCAGGGGCATATTGCGAGAAACTGTCGTCTGAGGAGAAAGCGTCCTTCCAGCAAATTGCGGCGTAGTTCCAGAGAATCAACGGTGAGGAGAAGCCACCCGTTCCCAGGTATATGCTACATATGCAACCAGCAGGGGCATATGGCGCGAAATTGCCGTCTGGGAAGAAGGCGTCCGAGGTCGGATTCGCCAAAAGGGCATCAAGTGAGAGCACGCGAATACCAGAAGGGAAGCAGCCATAGAAATGCGGATGCGTTAACGAATTAACCTCGCGATGTTGAATGCAAACATTGTTCACGTGCCGAAAGCAAAGGAACAGGTCACCGACATCCGTCGTTTCCATGTGCTGCCAGAAGATTCCTGGACTGTCGAGAAGGTCGGAAGGAAGCAGCGAGAAGATGCCGATCTGGCAGTCATCATCGACTACCGAGAACGAGGTTTTCGACCAACTTGGCAGCAAATATCCAGCGAAAGCCCAATCGTGAAAGCTTACTGGGCTCAGTGGCAGAGTTTGAAGCTGAAGAACGGTTGCCTCTACCGCAGTTGGGAAAGTGAGGACGGGAACATTGTAAACGATCTGCTGGTAATTCCAAAAGGACAAATCGACGAGGTCATCCGAGAATACCACGAGGGACCAAGCGGGGGTCATCTTGGTGTTAACAAGACTGTAGAAAAGATCAAGAGACGTTTCTACTGGGTAGGATGCCATGAGTCGGTTACGCGTTTCATTCGCAAGTGTGAACAGTGTGCGAAGGCAAAGGGTCCAGTTAGGAAAACTCGAGGAAATATGCAGCAGTACAATGTTGGAGCACCGTTCGAACGTATCGCGATGGACATCGCAGGCCCATTCCCAACGAGCAACGCTGAAAACAAATACGCGCTGGTGGTGATCGATTACTTCAGCAAGTGGCCTGAGGTGTTTTGTATCCCGAACCAGGAAGCCAAAACCATTTCGGATGCATTCGTGAACAACTGGGTTGCGCGTTACGGAGTACCGCTGGAACTGCACTCAGCCCAAGGAAGGAATTTCGAGTCGTCGGTGTTCAAAGAACTCTGCGACATGCTAGGTATCAGAAAGACGCGGACAACACCATTACACCCACAATCTGATGGCATGGTCGAAAGGTTCAACCGGACGATGGAGGAATACTTGAGAAAAGTCGTCGTTGGAGATCAGAAGGACTGGGATTAACATCTTCCCCTTTTCTCAATTGCGTACCGTTCGGCACAGCACAATTCGACTGCAATAACATCAGCTGAAGTCATTTTTGGAACTGATCTTCGCCTCCCATCGGACTTGAAGTTCGGCGTGGTACTACCGACAACTAGCGGCAGGGAGGACTTCGTAACCGAAAAGAAGGAACAGCTGAACTCCATCCATCAGTTCATCCGGGAGCGACTGAATTTGGTCAGCGATCAAATGAAGGCGAGATACGACTTAAGGGCGAACTCTTCTGGATTCGAGACAGGACAATTGGTATTGCTGTACAACCCACAACGAAAAAAAGGCTTGTGCCCCAAATTGCAATCAGCCTGGGACGGACCATATGAGGTCATCAATAAACTTAACGACGTGGTGTACCGAATACAGCAGACGGGAAACAGACGGGCGAAGTACAATATTGTCCACGTAGAGAGGTTAGCGGCATATTACGGAGAAGGATCCAATCGCTTGTTCGAGGACGAACAAGTTTAGGAGGAGGGCAGTGTTGCGGAGATACAAACCGACGGTTGAGCTCGAATTTCGCTGTCGAAGTTCGAAAGCTCTCTGGAAGCGGGGATTGGAATGATGTCACCTTCCAATGGCGTAATGCTAATTGTCAGAGCATTCTAGAGATTTCCGAAGGGGAACTTCCAACGGTGAACATTCGAGAAGGTGCACCGAGAGCTATATAAGCGCGAACACTCGCCCTCGACATTCATTCAGTTTGTGGTATTAAACGGCGTGTGACAAGTTGGTGTGATCAAACAGTGTGAAAATAAAAGCTCTCAATAAAGGTTTGTTTGTGTAATAAAGTTTAAAGTGGATAGTATTGGATAATAAATAAAAGTGGTGAAGCTGCACAGATAATTGATCTGTGGTGAAACAAGGAAAGTGTGTGTGTTTTTTTTATTCGGATAAAAAGGACAATTGTAGTTTATCGCAATCCAGTGGTGCGAACCCTATTTGGTGTGGGGATTGAAAAATTCGTAACAACATGTTTTTATATTACGTAATAATGGCGAAAGCAATTACAACTTTTGTTGGAACAACAAAGCGAACTTTTTTTGGATATTTTAAATTCTTTTTTCAAACTAAAGATCAGCACTAATATAACACATCAACGTTTGAAAGAAGTGTGCTACAACAACAAGCTACCAATGTATGCTTCAAATGTGAGGAAGATATATATTTATGCCATGAAAAACATAGCTTGTAAAAAAAACATGTCTCGCTACTCAGATCTTTCACCGTAAAAAGTTGTGAGTTACTTTAATTTATTCAGTCCCTCTTCAGTCGGTCTTCCTCTTCTTCTCGAACCAGGAGGTTCGGAGTCGAAGACCCTCCTAGCTGGAGCGTTGATGTCCATGCTCTCGATGTGGCCGAGCCAGTGTAGTCGATAGATCTTTGCCTTCCGGACTATATCCACATCTTTGTACAGCTCGTAGAGTTCGCAGTTGTGTCTTTTTCTCCATTCACCTTCCTCACAGACAGGACCAAATATCCGGCGCACAATTTTTCTCTCGAAAGAACTCGAAATCAGCTTCGCTGTCCTGCAAGACTGGCAGTATGAGCGTTTTGTAAAGCATGACTTTGGTCTTTCGAGTGAGGAGTTTTGACCCCAGTTGCTTGGACAAGCCGAAGTAGCAGCGGTTGTCAGGGGCGATTCTGAATTTACGTTTGCCCCGAGGTAGACAAACTCCTTAACTACCTCGAAATCGTAGCTGTCAATTGTTGTGCAAATTGTTGTGAGCGGCGGATTGGTTTTTGCTTGATAGCATGTACTTCGTCTTGTCCTCATTGATCTTAAGAACAACTCGTTTCGCCTGTTCTTCAATCGCCGTGAATGATTCCACAATGCCACGGCGAGAACATATCGATATCATCCGCGTATCCTAGCAGTTGGACGGACTTGTAGAAGATAGTGCCTACCCTGTTGACGCCTGCCCGTCGCACTATCTGCTCCAGCACCAAGTTGAAGAAGTCACATGACAGCGCATCTCCTTGCCGAAATCCGGTGCATGTTTCAAACGGTTCCGAAGTCCTAGAACCGAGTTGCACGGTGCATCGCGTATTTTTTAGGGTGGCGCAACACAACTGGATCAGTTTTCCCGGGATCCCGAGTTCGGCCATCGCTCCAAACAGTTCTTCACGATGAATGCTGCGTATGCGGCTTTGAAATCGGTGAAAGATGGTGTGTATCAATTTGAAACTCATTGGTCTCTTCCAGGATTTGTCGAAGTGTGAACATTTGGTGTACAGTCCATTTGCCGGGCCGGAAGCCGCACTGGTAGCTGCCGATTAGTGCGGTGCAAAATGGCTTTAGACGTTCACACAATACGCTAGATAGGATCTTATATGCGACATTGAGCAGGGATATACATACCTCTATAGTTCTAGCAAGAGGTAGGATCGCCTTTTTTGTGGATGGGACAAATAGTTTTAGTTTTAATTTATTAATGGCTAAATGCATGATGTGCCATATTTGGCACAAACTATATTTTAGCAAATTATAAACACATGATGACAAAACTAAAAATTATTCATGAGGAAGTGTTTCTTTAGCCAATATGGGATCATTTTTAATCTAAATTTGGAAGAATCATGCACCTAAGGGTTAAATTCTTTTTCTGTTTTTAGGTGTTACTTGTCGTGGACAATTCTGTCCGCATCTTGCTCATATATGTAAAAATATTCCCTTACAGTATTTTACCAGTTTTTCTAGTTTCACCTTAAGAAAAGTTTTTATTTTTAATTGCAGTCATCCAACGTCTTGTGCATCAATCGCAGAAATTATGTCGGTCCTTGTTTTCAACACAATGCATCTCAATCTAGAAGAACCACCTGATGCATCGAGTGATAGATTCATTCTTTCTAAGGGTCATGCAGCTCCGATTTTGTATGCTGCCTGGTCTGAAGCTTCCTTATTCCCCGTACCGGAGTTGCAGAATCTGCACAGTAACTTGGAGGGTCATCCTACTCCCCGTTTAAATTTTACTGATCTGGGCACTGGATCATTGGGCCAAGGTGTAGCAGTGGCTGCTGGGATGGCTTTTGTGGGCAAGAACTTAGACAAAGCTAGCTACAGGTAAATCATTAGCCCATTACTTCTTATTTTCTAATTACGTCTTAATAATTTTGCATATCCAGGACATAAGTTGTTGTTGGGGATGGTGAATCAGCTGAAGTTCGATTTGGAAATCTCTTCACTTTGCTGGACATTATAAACTCGACAATTTATGCGTTATCTTCGATGTCAATCGCCTAGGGCAATCCGAACCAACTTCTCTACAACACCAAATGGAAGTTTGCCGCAAGCGATCGGATGCCTTCGGGTTTAATGCTTTGGTGGTCGATGGGCACGATGTTGAAGAATTGTGCAAGGCATTTTTCGAAGCCGCGCACACTACGAATAAGCCAACAGCAATTGTTGCTAAAACGTTCAAAGGAAAATACTTTCCGAATATCGAAAATTTGGAGAACTGGCATGGAAAACCTTTGGGTGATGTGGCTGCAGATACCATCAAACACCTGCAAGGACTAACACTTACGGAACAGCCAACATTGCGTCCCCTATCGCCTGTTCAAAACAAGCCTGCTCCGAAGGTTAACATATCAACTTCATGAATTTTGGGAACCAGTTTATGAGGAATCTAATCCATCAATTGCATTCGATGTCTTCCTCAATATTTAAAAAAAACATATTGGAGCATGTACTAACTTATCTCCATGCAAGTCAAAAAAAGATACTTTATTAAGCCATGGATGACTAATAAGTTTTTGCACCTAATAAAAAGAAAGAATAAATTTGCAAAAAAGGTCAATAAACATCCTAATAACAAAAAACTAAAAGTATATTTTGATAAATTATGTAGGTTAGTGCGCAAAAATATTGAAGATGCACGTAACAATTTTTATTCTGACTCGCTAGAACGTGCTCGTGGTAATTCAAGAGAGGAATGGAAGGTAGTTGATTGTATTTTAGGAATAATTAGACAGCATTCAGTTATAAAAAACTTGGAGATAGATAGTTGCTTTTACACAGATTCTGCCATCATTTGCAACAAATTCAATGAATATTTCACCGAAGTCTCAGAAAAACTTAAGCCTTCTGTAGGAACTCCAACTGATTGTAAACGCTCTGTTCAATCAGCAATTTGTACGCAACCGAACAGCTTTGTTTTCTAACCCTTTTCGTCTATAGAAGTCTTGAAAGTGGTATTGTCATTAAAAAACAAAAATTCCTGTACAAATGATGGTATTTCCAGTTCGTTCCTGAAAAAAAATTGCTTTTATGTAGTGGACGTTTTATGTTATCTGTTCAATCTTAGTGTTCTAAATGGCTGTTTTCCACGGCACCTAAAAAATGCAGAAGTTTTACCACTTTTTAAAAGGGGTAATAAAAATAATATGTCAAATTACAGACCGATTTCACTAGTGCCAACATTTTTTAAAATAATTGGAAAACTTATGAAATCTCGAATAATATCAGAAAATCAGTTTGGTTTCAGAAGGGGTTTGTCAACCGAGGATGCTATTCTAAGAGTTAGCGGCCAATTGTATAATGGCACTCCTTGTAATAAACCAACCATGGCTTTCTTCATTGATATGACGAAAGCGTTTGACATGGTTGATCACAACCTACTGTTAAAAAAAATACTGAATGCTGGCTTTAGAGGAGTAATCCATAAATGGTTTAAGTCTTATCTGCATGATAGAAAACAAAAAGTTAATGTAAATGGAAGCTTCAGTGACTTACGTACGTTAAAGAATGGTGTACCTCAGGGTTCAGTTCTCGGCCCTTTGTTGGTTTTAATTTACATTAATTCTTTCTTTGAACTGAAATTGATTGGAGCCTCAACTGCTTTTGCAGATGACATAACCCTTACCTACCAATATAATTCAGAATACGAATGTATTGCAAAAATCTCGGAAGATCTAGAAACCTTTGGTTTGCAGAGCATAAACTGATTGTTAGTCAAAAAACAAAATTCATGTCGTTTAAATTATCAAATAACGTCCTAGACAACTATAACCTAAGTATGTTTCCATTCTTATGATTGTAAAAAAATTTGTTTACCTGTGCATAGTTGTGGAAAATGAAATTTGGTCCCGAGTTCATCTTGTTCTAAGAATTGCTTCGACATTGAGTTAGTGAGTCACTTCAAGTACCTTGGAGTATTCATTGACCCTAACTTAAATTGGAAACATTATATTCAATCCATCAAATCACACATGTTACTAGTGACGCGCAAAATGTATCTTATAAACAAGTATTGCTCATCAAAAGTGTTAAAGTCAATGTACTATGGCCTGGCCCATTCAAATTACAATATGGTATCTCAAGCTGGGGAGGTTCTTATAAGTATTCTCTAAGACCATTGTTATTAGCTCAGAAACATTTACTCAGGATCATTAGTAATAAAAATCGTTTTTCTCATAGTTGGCCTCTATTCAGAAACCTACATATTCTACCATTGAGACACCTTTATGTTTTCAAAGTGCTTAAAGAATTTTTTTAAGAAAATTGGCAATATTCCCAGTAGGAGTAATCGGATTTATAATCTCCGTATAAATAGTATGCATCTTGCTGATGTCCCAACTGCTCACAATAGTCATTTTTGTCATTTTTACACTGTCACAGCCCCATTAATGTTCAACAAGCTACCATTATCCATCCGAAAAATCGTACATCTTAATACATTTCTAAAAAAATTAAAAGACATGTTGTTCTCATTAAACTACGATGTCCTTGAATCATTACTCAAACGAGATCTGCTATCCTAGTCATCAGCACAAGTAAATGTCAATATTATTTTTATATCAATAGTTCCTCAATATGTATATTTATGTGTTAGGAATTATGTATTTTTTGCTCTATCTATTATATATGTATATGTAGTAAGTAACCGATGATGCTCCCCCACCGCAGGTTATTGTCAGCAGGGTCAATCCGCTCTAACATATGTTAAGGATTGATATTTAATTTATTTTCCTTTATATTTAATTGTTAATTGTTATTTCAAATTTTTATAAAAATGAAAGGAAAGAATAAGAAAATTGTTAATAGTAAATGTTAATAGTTAATCAAATGTTCAGCTCTCTAGTCCACCAGCATATAAAATAGGCCAGCGAGTAGCGACGCGCTTGGCTTATGACACTGCTCTCGCTAAAATTGCCGCCAATAACGATCGAGTGATGGCTTTAGATGGTGACACTAAGAACTCGACATTCTCCGATAAGTTGAAGAAGTCTTTCCCTGAACGTTACATTGAGTGTTTCATCACCGAACAGAATTTAGTTGGCGTTGCCATTGGAGCAGCATACCGGGATCGGACGATCGCATTTGCCTCAGCATTTGCTACTTTCCTTACTAGATCGTTCGATCAGATCCGAATGGGTGCTATTTCGCAGACAAATGTTAATTTCGTCGGATCTCACTGCGGTGTAAGCATTGGCGAGAATGGCCCAAGTCAAATGGGTTTAGAAGATATCGCAATGTTCCGCACAATTCCCGGTAGTACCATCTTCTACCCATCGGATGCTGTTAGCACTGAACGAGCTGTGGAACTTGCAGCTAACACAAAAGGAATCTGTTTCATTTGTACCTCGCTGCCCAACACAGCTGTATTGTATCAAAATGATGAGTTATTCACTATAGGTAAGGGTAAGCTGGTCAAAAGTTCGGCGAAGGACCAGGTTCTGCTAATTGGAGCCGGCATCACATTGTATGAGTGCCTTAAGGCTGCGATTGAACTAGAAAAAAGCGATGGAAGTGTTCGAGTGTTCGATCCATTTACTGTTAAACCAATTGACGCCGCTTCCACCCTGAAGAACGGTCGCGCATGTGCCGGTCGCATTGTTGTTGTCGAAGATCATTACAAAGCAGGTGGACTTGGTGAAGCTGTTAGCGGTGTTGTCGCAGAACATCGTGACTTTGTTGTTAAACATTTGTATGTTCCCGCTATACCCAGGTCTGGTCCGTCAGATATACTGATCGATATGTTTGGTATTTCGGCACGAAGTGTAATTAGCTCTATTAACGAGATTTTAAAGCTATAAATCAAGGACATGATAATTTAACGCCTTACAATCGAGGATTCTTCCTAAATAAATTCTTAGTTTCAAATTCGTTTTTGAAATGTTCTTGAAAAACTTATTCCAATATGGCTTTGGTTTTTTTTTTTTTTTTTGTATTTTTGAAAAAAAAAAATTGTTTGGCTAATTTTGAAATATACTAGTAAATTGATTGATAATTGAAAAATGAAAACAGGTAATGAATATGTAAGTATAGTTATGGATGTCGTGCCTCGGGCTGTTGGTTCTCACCACCACTATTTCATTTCTTACTGCTGCTGGGACAATCAAAATATTCGCATCGACTTATTGAAAAAACCGTGGTAAACCATAAAATGTTATCGTAATTCCTACACGATTATGTTTTTTTTTTTGTGTTAATTTCAAAGGTACCTTTACACAAGCACACTTCTCTATTGCGGCTTGTTAACTTCATCTTTCATAATTATATCGGTAGAGGGTGCCTAGGCTCAGTGGTTAGTGTTGGACTCGGACGGAGGATGAGCGAATTCGAATCCCGATAACACCAAAATCATCGAAGGTTTATTTCGCGACGTAGTATCTAGTACTTATCCTGAAAAAGTTCTCGACTCTCGCCGTTCGGAATCCGCATTAAACCCTAAGTTCCTTTTCACCTGTGTGAAAAATAAATTACACCCATATGGGCGATTGAGAGAAGCTTGGCTCTGGTCCTTCATGAGCTGTAACGCCAACAAAGAAGACGAATTAGAACGGCAACGGCTCTTCATTTGAGGCTTTTCACTTAAAGATAAAGGATAATTTCGTTTTCTTTTAGAATATATTATTTATTATCCTATGGAGTTACTAATGCCCCAAGGTCCCCCTAAAACCCGATACAGCTCATCGTTTCTATTAACTTATGAAAGACGGTCCTAATAGTACTGTATCTAATTTCGCCGTCAAAGTTGAAGCTATATTTGGGCTTATCAAAGCTGTGTGGCAGTTTTGATCAGTTCCAAAAATGGCATCAGCTGGTGTTATCGCCGTTTAGCTGTGCTGCGCTGATCGATATGCAATTAAGAAAAGGGGAAGATATTCATTCCAATCCTTCTGATCCCCGACAGCGACTTTTCTCAAGTATTCCTCCATTCGTCTGGCTGAACCTTTCGACCATGGGTTCAGATTGTGTGTGTAATGGTGTTGTCCGTGTCTTTCTGATACCAAGCATGTCATAGAGTTCTTTGAACACGGACGACTCGAAGTTCCTTCCTTAGTCTGAGTGCAGTTCCAGCGGTACTCCGTAACGCGCAACCCAGTTATTCACGAATGCATCCGAAATGGTTTTGGTTTGGCTTTGATATGCCAAAGAATTCAATGACATACAACTGCCCTGAAAAAAAATCGCTACACTTCAAAAATAATTTCAAGACGTTGACTAAGATAACTTCACCTGAATTGAATAAACTACTGAAGGACTGAAAAGAAAGTGTCTATCAATTCCTATCGAAGAACACCTTACCGTCGATGAGCAAATATGTACATCAAAAGCCAAACACAATGTGAAGCAATACTTGCCATTGAAGCTTCATAAATAGGGGTGCAACATTTTTGTTTTATGTGGTGTATCTGTCAATGAATCTTCTGGCAGCATAATGAAACGACGGATGTGGGTGACCTGTTGCTTGGTTTCCGCCCTTGAACGACAGTTGCATTCAACGTTGCGAGGTCGTCTCGACAAGGCACCCACGTTTCCATGACTGCTTCTTTTCTGGTATTCGTCTGCTCTCGCTTGGTCTCTTTTTGGCGAGTTTGACCTCATACGTTTTCTTCGCAGACGACAGTTCCTCGCAATGTGCCCCTGCTGGTCGCAGATGTAGCATCCGTTGTTGTTCTGGAACTATCCCGGTCCTCAAAAATAAACCGGAATTTTATGGAGTGTCGGCATCTCAACAGCGATGTTTCTCATGTGAGAGCCTCCTTGAAAGATGTCTTCGGCAGGAGAAACAGGCTACGTTGCGTATCGGGGTCCCTTAGCCCTTGGATGAAAGAATCCGTTTTCAGTTTCTCGACCACATCAATTGGAACATCCGCGTTAGCTAGATGAGACAGCCTCTCGATGTCGACAGCATACTGCTGGTTGGTCTCGTTTCCACGCTGCTTGCGGCCTTTAAGCTCCAGCTTGTGCGTTCATCTACTTCGCTAAAAAAAAAGACCAAGCGAGAGCTCGCGAATACCGGAAGGGAAGCAGTCATGGAAACGTGAGTGCCTTGTCGAGGCGTCCTTATGGCATTGAATGCAAGCATTGTTCACGTGCGGAAACCAAGATCACCGATATCTTTCGTATCCATGTGCTATCGGAAGATTCCTGTATTATCGAGAAAGTCGGAAGGAAGCAGCGAGAATACGCCGACCTGGCAGTCATCATCGACTACCAAGAACGAGTTTTTCGACCAATTAGGCAGCAAATATCTAGTGAAAGCCCAATCGGGAAAGCTTCTTGGGCTCAATGGCAGAGTTTGAAGCTGAAGAACGGTTGCCTCTACCGCAGTTGGGAAAGTGAAAACGGGGACATTGTAAACGATCTGCTTGTAATTCCAAAGGGACCAGTTGACGAGGTCATCCGAGAATACCACGAGGGACCAAGTAGGGGTCATATTTCTGTAAACAAGACTGTAGAAAAGATTAAAAGACGTTTGTATTGGGTAGGATGCCATAAATTGGTCACAAATGTCATTCGCCGGTGTGAACAGTGTGCGAAGGCCAAGGGACCGCCTAGGAAAACTCGAGAAAATATGCAGCAGTACAATGTTAGAGCACCATTCGAACGTATTGCCATGGACATTGCAGGTCCATTCCCGAAGAGCAGTGCTGGAAAGAAATACGCGCTGGTGGTGATCGATTACTTCAGCAAGTCACCTGAAATGTTTTACATCCCGAACCAAGAATCTAAAACCATTTCGGATGCATTCGTGAATAACTGGGTTGCGCGTTATGGAGTACTGCTGGAACTACACACAGACCAAGGAAGGAAATTCGAGTCAGCGGTGTTCAGAAAACTCTGCGACGTGCAGTGTGGGATTACACAAGTAATCTGATGGCATGGTCCAAAGGTTCAACCAGGCGATGGAGGAACACTTAAGAAAAGTTGTCGTCGGAGATCGGAAGGACTGGCACAGGTCGGCACAGCACAATTGAACGGCGATAGCACCAGCTGAAGCCGTTTTTGAAACTGATCTCCGACTTCCATCGGATCTGAAGTTCGGTGTGTTACTACCCACAACTAGCGGCAGGGTGGACTTCGTAACCGAAAAGAAGGAACAGCTGAACTCGATCCATTAATTCATCCGGTAGTGACTGAACTTGCACAGTGATGAAATGAAGGTGAGATATGACTTAGGAGCGAATACTTCTGGATCCAAGACAGGACAATTGGTATTGCACAACGAAAAAAAGGTTTGTGCCCTAAATTGAAATCAGCCTGGAACGGGCCATATTAGGTCATCAAGAAACTTAACGATGTGGTGTATCGAATACGCAGACGAGAAGCAGACGGGCGAAGTATGAGATTGTCCACTTAGAGAGGTTAGCGCCATACTACGGAAAAGGACCAATTCGCTTTCTCGAGGACGAACAAGTTTATGAGGAGGGCGGTTACGTTCGAATTTCGCTGGCGAAATTCCAGTGCTCTGGTGAAGTTGAAATGGAAATTATGGTAACTCTTAGCGGCATTCTGCTGAATGCCAGGGCATTATTGAGATTTTCGAAGGACAACGTATGTAAGTGACTGGAACAGATATCAGCACTTCTTTAGATCTGTGAATCCTGACAAGTTACCAGCTACCAAACCTCAGGCAACAAGGACAGGCAGACGATAACCACTTTGGCTAGACTGCGACTAGTGCAATAGCCTAACCTCCGCCACATGCACCCAAATGTTAATGTGCTATTCAAATTCCAAGAATTGGTTACCCGGGGCAGCTGTATACACTCCAATTCGAAGACGCTTGCGTCCGCCAGATTTGCAATATCGATTAATACCAAAGAGCCAGACACAAACTGCTGAAATAACAACAAATCGTATTGGTGACCCTATAAATGATTGTAAAATTAGATTTTAAGTTCAGTTCCGATTAGCACAATAAAGTAGGGAGTAGTCCCTAAGAAAAAATCTATTTTTTCACTTCCGCGCAAAAAACCCTAACTGGCGCCCGAGCAAGAAGTGATCCGAGCAATAAATCGCCCGCCGGTTCCAGCTTCCTCGAGTCACCTGTGTACTAGATCCTCTTCCTCGTACGCGAGTGGCTTGCGATGTCGTTGGTCATATCTTTCCTTCTGGTTTCTCTGCACTTGTTGGATATGCTTTAATGCAACTTCTCTTCTGTGTCGCATCTGTTCCGTACTTGGTGTGTTAGTCACCGCAGAATCAACAGCAGTTTGTTACCTAAGGTGTCTCTGGGCGTATACATGAAAAGTAACTCGTGGGAACTTGCCCTTGTCGACGAGTTCCTGGCAGTGTTCTGTCCCCACTGCACTGCCCGTAGGAAACTTGCCCAGTCTTTCCCCGCCGAATAAGGACGTTTCAACGACGCCAGTATTGTCCGGTTACAGCGCTCGACTTGTCCATTAGCTCTCGGGGTACGCACAGCCGCTTTGATTTGATGCGGTGATCATCCGTCTTGGCGCTCCAAAGAATCCAGCGACCTCATTCAATATGCCGAGCACTCCCCTGGTGTTTGTTGTCTTGACTGGTCTCAAGACCGCGTACTAGGTGAAGCTATCGATGAGCACGGGTACATACCTGGTCCCTCCCTTTCCATGCGTAAAAGATCCGAGATGACCCAGATGAACTGTATCGAACGGCTAAGGTACCCGCTCCGTGTTGTGCGACTCTCCCTCTTTCATCTCCCCCTTACGTTTTGAATATGCGCAGTCCACGCATGCCTTGAGGTACTGCCGGACGAAGCTTCGCATTCTCGAAAACCAAAACGCTTCTCTTACTCGAGCCAGGGTCTTTTCCTCCGCCATATGTCCCAATTCGTCGTGACATAATCGCAGAATTCGCCACAGTACTGCATGTGGTACCGCCCATCTCTCGGCGTCGCTCATCTGCGGGAAAAGCCGTTGTCCTCTCAACTTAAAGTCCTTTTGCCGCAGCCTTTTCCGGGTTGTTGTTTCTGGTGAGTGGAGTTCCTTTATGATTGCCCGCAGCTTCCGGTCTTGCCACTGCATTGAGGCCAGCCAGTCGTCGTCCGTAATGTGGGTGTTTAGCACGAAAAGTGCAGACTCGTCGGTTTCATCTTCCTCTCCAACTGGTCGTTGACTGAGTGCGTCAACGCTCAGGGTGCTTCTCCCTGGCTGATGTACGGTTTCAAAGGAAAACCCCTGAAGCTTGAGCCACCACCCTCCCTGTAAGGCTGCACGCACACCGGATTCGTTGTTGGCAACTGGATGGCACACTCCCCAACCTAGACACCCCCAGTTCCTCTGAGATTTTGGCGAAGCAGTCCCGGTAATTGTCTATTAGCGATTGTAGCTTTCTACCATCCTTCTCACTAATGCTACCCACGTCCATTTCCCGAACCATAATTGTAAGCTTCTATCTTCGAGGCCTGACTTCTTCGTGTTTATGTCCGTCACAGGTGGCTGCCCCGAATTCCCATCGTCTCCCACGATTCGTAGCTCCTTGAAGGATTTGTATATTTTTACCTGCGGCTGGTCAAGCAGTGCCCGTCCTGTGATCAATGGGTATGGTTGACTATTTTCGGGGACGTCGCAGTAAGGTGATCGACCGAAATACTCGCATATAACTGACCGATCGTCGTACATCCACCGCCCCCAAAACCTTTGAGCATAGTTTTAAATGGACCATATTTAAGCCTCGCCTTCTCAAGGTCACACAATCGCTTCCGAGGTCAATGAACCCTGTCACTCGGTATCCGTTGATGGTTGCCTCTTTCAGGTACTCAGTATGCTCGCCTTTTAGCAGCAGTTGCTGTCGCGTCACTTTGACTGTGTAGTTGTGGGCAGTTCCTCATAAGATGTCCTGGTTGATGACATCGGAATCAGTTGCCCCTGTTGTTTTGGCCTGCATACGGTCGACCCCCGCCTTGCCTCTCCTCATTTGTCCGGTCTTTCCTTAAATTCCAGGCCAGAAACCCAACGTGCTCGTTCCAGTATCTCGCCAACTGACCCAGGTTTCATCGCTCTAAATGCCTCCTTGAGTCGAGTGCCCGACATTCCCTGAACGACGTCTCGTATGAGGGATGATTGCTGAATCTGCCCACGTGAAGCAATTGCTTTCATGCTAAACACGTACTCCTCGAAATCCTCTCCTCCTTTGTGCCGCTTCAGCCTCAGTGCCTCATGGATATCAGCCTCCTCATCTTCCGATGGAAATGTGCGACACAGCTCGGAAAAAAACTCTGCTCCGGTCAGCTACGACGTTGCTGCCATTAACACCAAGCGCGCGCAGGATGTCCCTTACCTTGCGCCTCCAAGCGTTGGATGACAGCCCTGCAAGATTCCTCGAATTGAGTAAAGGTCTCTTTCCACCTGTGTGCGCCAGCTTAAATGGGGCGATCCTCTGTATCGTCATCCAACCGTAGACGTCGTACTAGGCCGATGTCGCTGTACAGCCCGTACAGTTCGTGATTGAATCCTATCCTCCACTCTCCGTCAACACAAACGGGGCCGAAGATTGTGCACAGAATTTTCCTCTCGAAATTACCAAGGGCCTCTTCATCCATTTTTGACGAGGTCAAACATTTTATAGAGGGTCACCTTAGTTTTCCGAGAGAGGGCTCTACTACTCAATTGCCTCTTGAGCCAGAAGAAACAGGGATTGGCAAGAGTTATTCTGCGTCTAATAACAGCGCTGGTGTCGATGCCGCTTGTTACCAGTGAGCCAAGGTATACAAAGTCCTTGATTACATCAAAGTTATAGCTACCAATAGTGACGTTCTTGCCAAGGCGTCGGTGTTGTGCGTCTTTCTTTGACGACAGCATATATTTGGTTTTTCCCTTGGTTACTTTCAGACGCAATTTAGTCGCGTCTACCTCAATGTTCACAAAAGCTTCATTGACGTTTCGCTGCGTTCTTCCAATTATGTCAATGTCATCAGCATATGCGAGCAATTATGCAGACTTGAAATATATCGTGCCTCTCGTGTTGGCCAGTGAATCCCGCACGATCTATTCAAGGATTATGTTGAATAAATCTCACGACATTGCGTCGCCCTGTCTGAATCCTTTTTTGACATCGAAGATCTCGGTTAACTCCTTACCGACCTTAATGGAGCAGCGGGAATTGTCCATGGTCATCCTTCACAGCTTGACGAGTTTCGCAGGGATGTCAAAACATAACATGGCTTTATATAGCTCGTCCCTATAGACACTGTCATATACGGACTTAAAATCGACGAAAAAATGGTCTGCGTCGACCTGAAATTCATGTGTCTTCTCCAAGATCTGCCGCAGTGTGAATATTTGGTCTACCGTGGATTTTCCTGGGCTGAAGCCACATTAATAGAAACCTATTAAATTGTTCACGAATAGTTTTAGGCATTCACACAGCACGGCAGAGAAGACCGTTTATGCGACGTTAAGGAGACTTACTTCCCTATAGTTGGCGCAGTGATAAGTCTCCTTTTTTTTTAACCGGGCAAACGATGCTGAGATTACATTCATCGGGCATGCTTTCTTCCGAATATATCTTACGGATGAGGTGGTGCATGTTCCGAATCAACTCGTCTTCCAGCCGCTTTAAATAACTCAGCAGGTAGGCTGTTTGCGCCAGCAGCCTTATTAGACTTCAGTTTTATATAGCTATTTTAATCGCTATTTTAATCTCGTCTAAATCGGGAATTCTCTCCCATCTTCGTCCAGTGTGAATGGTGCATTCTACCTGACAGTGGCATTTTGACAATCTTCGCCGTTATACGGTCCGCAGAACAAGTCTTTCCACATTCTCAGTATCGACTGTGATTCAACTACGAGGTGTCCGTGTTCATCCCTGCAGGCTTCCGCTCTGGATTAATAGTCATGGCATGCTCGTTTTACTCTTTGGTAAAACTTTCGAACGTCGTTCCTGCGATAACATCTCTCCATCTCCTCGGCTGTGCTTCTCGTGCTTTCTTTATTTTCTTCTGAAAAGCGGATGCTCCTCCCTTTTTTTCCGCTCAAAGAGCTCACGAGCAGTCTTGGTTCGTCGATGCAGCATGATGCTTAGGGGTGCGCCAATCAAGAAATGTCCTGGTGTTAAATATGACAAGTCATTAGAATTGTTAGACATTGGACACAGTAGACGCGAATTAAGACAGGCTCCAATTTGTGCCAAGCCGGTTGAATATTCTTCGAAAGTGAGTGTGTGATGTCCAATTATTCGTCGTAAATTATGTGTCGTTGATTTAACCTCGGCTTCCCAGTTTGTTTGGATGATTGAAATTCCAGTTTGTTCTATTCGACTGTATTTGTTTACAAATGTCATCGGTAAATTGTTGTGAAATTTGTGAGCCCTCTGGTCATAAGATTTTCCCGGCGCCCTTGAAATTTGCTCCACAGTCGCCGTATATGTATGTATGTTGGCGTTACAGTCCATGAAGGACCTGAGCCGAGCTTCTCTCAATCACCAATGTTGTGTGTGATTTCATTTTTCCATAGGTGAAAGGGACCTACAGTTTATTGCCGGTTCCGAACGGCGAATTTCGAAAAGCTTTTGATGACAATTTTACTACAGGGGGTTTTGTCAGAACCCCGCTGAGGAGAAACACCGTGAAAACACGTTCGATGACATGGCTGTGTCGGGATTCGATCCCGTGTCATCGGCGTCAGAGGCCAACACACTACCCACTGCGCCACGGTGCTCTCGCTGTATTGATGGGTGCAAATTCCGCGACGTGCTGTGGACAGTTTGCTGCGATTTCTGGCGACACTCAGTTTTTATCGAGAAATACGATGCTTATTAGCTTATTGCTCGCAATGTTGCCGATGTGATCTCGTCCGGAGACAGCGGCCCTGTTAATCGAACGGGTATTCCTTCTGTCTTGTCTGGTATGGTGGAGAAAACTCAAAGCCAATACGCAGCGAACCGAATTATCCTCTTTAGCGATGATATTTTTCCTAAAATTTGAAAAATTAAAAAAAAAAAATGCATAGATGGAAAGATATCTATCTGCTAATAACTTACCAAAGAAGCCTCCTTTGCTTCTGGACTCAAAGTCACCTACCGGAAGAAGAACTTACTCAAGAAACGGAAGATCGTCGAATTCGGGCTATGTCTATGCCACCCAATGTAACGCGGGCCGTTGATACAACCGATTTAGTAGAACGCCATCCGTCTAACAAAACATTACCGCAATAGCTTGCGGTTGAGGGCGGATGTACGACGATCTGGGAGGTTTCAATTTCCGGCTTGACATCGAAGAGAAAGGACTAATTTTTTTGTAACCCGACTCGACACAAAAGTGTAAAAATAAAGGTTAACAAAAGAAGCTTGTTATATTTTGTTTTTCTTTGTTGGTTCGCCAACAGCGTTCGAACTCTATGGGTTCAGACATCGCCACGGCTCTAAAAGAATTTAAATTCTTTTATATAATTATGCTTCTGGTTCGAGCATGGGATAAACTTTCAAGTCAAACGCTTCGTAAATGTTGGAGAAACGTTTTTATTAGTGATCCCCGAGATTTCGGTGAGGAGGTTGAAGTTCCACTCCCATTATCGTGGCAAGATGAGGAAATTTCGACATTGCAAAATACTTTAAAAATTGTGAACTGTGTTTTCCCAGATGTTACCCACTTCATTAAAACGCATTCGCTTCAGAAACCACTTTTTTTTTCTCCAGCGTCGTACCGCTATAAAGCGCCAGGAAATCCAGGAAATGCGATGAAATGGACCGGGTATAACGCGGATGAAAAACTGCGATATTTACTACGGCGACTGCTATAGGGAGAGAGGGCAACGATTGTTTGGATGCGGATTTGTTGTTCGAGGTGGACTAAGGCAAAAAGTCCTAAGCTTTCGGCATGTGAGCGAACGCCTCATAACAATCCGTATCAGAGCTAAATTTTTTAACATCAGCCTGATCTGCGTCCACGCCCCCACGGAAGACAGGGATGACTCCGCCAAAGATGAGTTCTACGATCTCCTAGACAGAACGTATGCACAATGTCTCAGCTATGACATCAAAATTGTACTAGGAGACTTCAATGCTAAGCTGGGTAAGAAAAGCATCTTTGAACGAGTCATCGGCAAACATAGCCTACACGACACCACCTCCGATAACGGACACAGGCTGATTGATCTTGCTACGGAGCGTAATCTCCTTCTAGCCAGTACGCGCTTCCCGCAACTCGATATACACAAAGGCACCTGGCGGTCTTTTGATCAATCGACTACCAACCAGATTGATCACATTGCGATCGACGTCAGACACTCCTCCACCATTCTTGACGTCCGAACTTTCCGAGGGGCTTACATCGACTCGGACCACTATCTTGTAGTAGCCAAGATGCGCCTACGGATATCACGGACGCAACGGAGTAGAGTAAGAATACAAAGTTGTGACGTCGGAAAGCTACCATCGCCAGAAACCGCTCGTGCTTTCACCGATCGCGTCTCCCTTAAGCTCTCCAATACACCTGAATCCAACACGCTCACGCTATCAATAGAACAGCAGTGGAGCCTTTGCAAACAAGCCCTGAAAAGCTCTGCATTCGAGGTTTTGGGTTTCAAGGCTCCACCACGAAGAAAAACCTGGTTCGATGACGAGTGCAGGAGGATTCATACAGCGAAGCAGAATGCATATAAGGCCTCGCTGCATAAAAGAACAAGAGCAGCTCGTGAGCTCTACGAGTTAATAAGAAGGGAGGTGCATAAGCTTCTTAGAAGAAAGAAGAAAGTGCACGAGAAGCGCGATTGAAGATTTGGAGGGATGTTACTGCAGGCGTGACGTTCAAAAGCTTGATCAACAGATAAAGCGAACATGCCAAGGTTATAAAGCCAGAACGGAAGCCTGCAGGGATGAGATCGGACACCTAGTAATGGAACCTGAGAATATGGAAAAACCACTTCTGCAGACTGTATAACGGCGATGTTAGTCAATATACCGCTGTCAGGCATAATTATCCATTTCTAATCGACAAAGACCGCAGAGAATTCTGTCTCCCTGACCTCGACGAAGTTAAGATTGCTATATCGAAGCTCAAGTCGAATAAAGCTGCTGGCGCAGACGGACTGTCTGCTGAGCTCTTCAAGGCAGCTGGGGATGACCTGGTCGGGAGCATGCACCAGCTCATCCGTAAGATATGGTTAGAGGAAAGCATGCCCGAGGAATGAAGTCTCAGCATCGTATGCCCGATCCACAAGAAAGGAGACCCCTCTGATTGCGCCAACTATTGAGGAATATGTCCCCTTAACATCGCCTACAAAATCTTCTCTGCCGTTTTGTGTGAACGCCTGAAGCCTTTTGTAAATAAGCTGATAGGTCCTTATCAATGCGGATTCAGGCCAGGGAAGTTCACCATCGACCAAATCTTCACACTACGGCAGATTCTGGAAAAAACCAATGAATTTCAAGTCGACACTCGCCACCTATTTGTCGACTTCAAAGACGCATACGACAGCGTAATTAGAGACGAGCTATACAACGCTATGTCTACCTTTGACATACCTGCTAAACTCGTCAGACTATGCAGAATTACTTTGGAGAATGTTCGCTGCTCCATCCGAATCGGTGAACACCTCACCGATAGTTTTGATGTCAAAAAAGGATTTAGGCAGGGTGATGCGCTGTCGTGTGATTTCTTCAACATCATATTGGAAATACTTACTCACTTACTCATCAGGCCAGTGATCCATGGAGGATCTGAGCCTGAGCTATAGCTGCCTTCCATCCTTGACGGTCCCAGGCACGCTGCTTCCAGTTGTCAAGGCCAAGATCCTTTCCGATCACTCCGCCAAGGGTGTTCTCCTTACCGATTTTGGCGTTGAAGTCCCCGAGCACGATTTTTACATCGTACTCCGGACAAGCTCCGTAGGCGTTGTCCAGGAGGTCATAGAAGTCCTCCTTGATAGGGTCTTCAGCCTCGTCTGTAGGGGGGTGTGCACATATAAGGCTAATGTTATAAAATCTACCTCTGATGCGGATCACAGCCAGGCGATCACTTATAGGTTTGTGACAGCTTTAATAAATGCCGCAATTTTTCTTCCTAATCATACCGTTTCCTATCTAGCGTATTTCCTGGACCGCAGTAATATCCGCCTTGTACTGCGTGAGGATTCCTTCTAGTTTATGAGCAGCTCCGGGAGTGCACAGGGTTCTGACATTCCAGGAGCATACTCGCAAATCGTGTTCCTTTTTCGTGCATTGTCGTCGTCGAGTATCCGTCCGTGTATCCGAGGCATCTTGCTCATTCATAACTTTTCGTTTTTTTACGTGGGCGGATTGTTAGCCCGCCGCACAACCGCCATTCTGGTCGGGGTTTTGTCGCTGCATAGGTTTGTTCACCTCCCAACGGTTGTTGAAGAGGCTATCCAGAGGGCGCCGCGAGGAGGCCGTATGTCAACTTGAACCGGGCATTTAAACAGGGATCGTTGCTGGCATCAGGTTGGAAGCGATCAACAACTTTACCCTGTATGTCCGAGCCCATACCCTCTACTTCACAGGATCATTTCTGTTACTTACCTATCAGGCCAGCGATCCATGGAGGATCTGCGCCTTCCATCCTTGACGGTCCTGAGCACGCTGCTTCCAGTTGTCAAGACCAAGATGTCTTACATCCGTGATTACTTGGTCTTTATACCGGAGGTTCGGTCTTCCTCTTCTTCTCGAACCAGGAGGCTCGGAGTCGAAGACCCTCTTAGCTGGAGCGTTGATGTCCATGCGCTCGATGTGGCCGAGCCGGTGTAGTCGAAGGATCCTTGCCGTCCGGACTACATCCACATCTTGGTACAGCTCGTAGAGTTCGTGGTTGTGTCTTCTTCTCCATTCGGCTCCGTACAGCAAGACTGGCAGAATGAGCGTTTTGTAAAGCATGACTTTGGAAAAGCCGAAGTAGCAGTGGTTGCCAGGGGCGATTCTATGCCGGATCACCACTGTGGTGTCATTTGTTGAATTTACGTTTGCCCCGAGGTAGACAAACTCCTTAGCTACCTCGAAATTGTAGCTGTCAATTGTTATATTTTGTCCCAGGTGGTGAGCGACCGATTGGTTCTTGCTTGACAGCATGTACTTCGTTTTGTCCTCATTGATCTTAAGACCAACTCGTTTCGCCTGTTCTTCAATCGCCGTGAATGCTTCCACAATGCCACGGCGAGAACACGCGATGATGTCGATATCATCCGCGTATCCTAGCAGCTGGATGGACTTGTAAAAGATAGTGCCTTCCCTGTTGACGCCTGTCCGTCGCACTATCTGCTCCAGCACCAGGTTGAAGAAGTCACATGACAGCGCATCTCCTTGCCGAAATCCGGTGCATGTTTCGAATGGTTCCGAGGTCCTAGAACCGAATTGCACGGTGCATCGTGTGTTTTTTAGCGTAGGGCGACACAACTGGATCAGTTTTACCGGGATCCCGAATTCGGCCATCGCACCAAACAGTTCCTCACGATGAATGCTGTCGTATGCGGCTTTGAAATCGATGAAAAGATGGTGTGTATCGATTCGAAACTCGTTGGTCTTTTCCAGGATTTGTCGAAGTGTGAAAATTTGGTCTATAGTTGATTTGCCGAGCCGGAAGCCGCACTGGTAGCTGCCGATTAGTGCGGTGCAAAATGGTTTTAGACGTTCACACAATACGCTGGACAGGATCTTGTATGCGACATTGAGCAGGCATATACTCTATAGTTCTTGCAAGAGGTAGGATCGCCTTTTTTGTGGGTGGGGCATATAGAGCTGGTATTCCAGTCGTCGGGCATGCCTTCATCTTCCCAAATTCTGCAGACGATCTGGTGTATGCTCCCTACCAGAACATCGCCGCCAGCCTTGAAGAGCTCTGATGGCAAGCCATCTGAACCTGCGGCCTTGTTGTTCTTCAGCTTCTGAATAACTGTGCCGACTTCTTCGATGCTGTGTGGGAGGAGTACTTCAGCGGCTGGAGTTGGGATTTCCTCGGTCCCTACCACTCTCTCTTGGTCATGCTCGTTAAGCAGCTGCTGAAAATACTGCTTAAATACATTCACTATTCCCTGCGGGTCGATGACAAGATTACCCTCGCAGTTTCGAAGAGCCTGGGTGCCCGTTTGAAGCCTCCTGCAAGGCCTTTGCCTATCTTGTAAAAGGCTCGTGTTTTATGTTTATCCCTAGACTCCTCGATATCCTTGAGCTGGGAGGCTGCGAAGATTCTTTTCTTTTGTCGCAGTAGTTTCTTCTCCTCCCTTCTTCTGGCTCGGTACTCTTTTTGCGCTGCCCTGGTTTTCCTCTGCAGCGCCTTTTGGTACGCCTCGTCGGTTGCTGCCTTTTTCTGCTCGCACTCGCCATCATACCACGGGTTTCTTGTCGGGGTGTGGTAGGTATCCTTAAGTGAGTTCGGCTACTTCCTGAATGGCTGAGCGGCAATGCAGCCATATATTATTGGCATTTGTGTTCGACATAGGCATACCGTAGAGTCTTTCGCTCAGCTGCTCCCTTTAGACTCTGGCAACCTCCGGTTTGCTCAGGCGCCCAATGTCGAACCTCCTCCTGATGGGCTGGTGCAGCTTTCTGCCATTGGACAGTCGAGCTCTGAATCTTGCTGCTACGAGGAAGTGGTCAGAGTCGACATTTGCCCCTCTGAATGTTCGCACATCCAGGATGTTTGACGAGTGCCTTGCGTCAATGAGCACATGGTCGACTTGGTTGGCGATTCGACCGTCCGGAGATCGCCAGGTTGCTGTGCGGATTCGCTTACGAGGGAATCTTGTGCTACTTATCACCGCATTACGAGTTGTCGCAAGGTCAGCCGGAGTCGGAAGCCGTTATCTGTTGTTGTATCGTGGAGGCTGTGCTTTCCGATCACTCCGCCAAGAGTGTTTTCCTTACCGATTTTGGCGTTGAAGTCCCCGAACACGATTTTTACATCGTACTCCGGACAAGCTCCGTAGGCGTTGTCCAGGAGGTCATAGAAGTCCTCCTTGATAGGGTTTTCAGCCTCGTCGGTAGGGGCGTGTGCACATATAAGGCTGATGTTATAAAATCTGCCTCTGACGCGGATCATAGCCAGGCGATCACTTATAGGTTTAAAGTCGATGACCTTCGACCTTATCCGCTTTCCCACGACAAACCCGCATCCCAGTAAGTGCAACCTTTTGTGACAGCTGTAATAAATGTCGCAATTTTTCCTCCTATTCATACCGTTTCCTATCCAGCGTATTTCCTGGACCGCAGTAATATCGGCCTTGTACTGCGTGAGGATTCCTTCTAGTTTATGAGCAGCTCCGGGAGTGCACAGGGTTCTGACATTCCAGGAGCATACTCGCAAATCGTGTTCCTTTTTCGTGCATTGTCGTCGTCGAGTATCCGTCCGTGTATCCGAGGCATCTTGTTCATTCATAACTTTGCTTTTTTTTACGTGGGCGGATTGTTAGCCCGCCGCACAACCGCCATTCTGGTCGGGGTTTTGTCGCTGCATACGATTGTTCACCTCCCAACGGTCGTTGAAGAGGCTATTCAGAGGGCGCCGCGAGGAGGCCGTATGTCAACTTGACCCGGGCATTTAAACAGGGATCGTTGCTGGCATCTCGCCGGGTTGAGAGCGATCAACAACTTCACCCTGTATGTCCGAGCCCATGCCCTCCAAAACTAAATATATGCTGTCATCAAAAAAGAATGCTCACCACCGATGTCTTGGCCAGAACGTTTGTATTGGCAGATATAAGTCCGAGGTAGCTAAGGACTTCGTCTACCTTGGCTCCGCAGTGACCTGGAACAACGACATCATTTCCGAAATCAAACGCAGAATCACTCTTGCCAATCGCTGTTTCTTTGGGCTCAGGAGGCAACTGAGTAATAGAGCCCTCTCCCGAACGACAAAGTTGACTATATATAAGACCCTTATCATCCCGGTCCTGTTGTACGACGCAGTAGCATGAACACTATCAAAAGCGGATGAGGAGGCCCTTGGTCGGTTCGAGAGAAAGATTTTACGCGTGAATTTCGGGCCTATAAACGCAGACGGGGGATGGAGGAGAAGATTCAACCACGAACTTTACGGGCTGTACAGCGACATGAGCCTAGTCAGGCGTCTACGGATTTAACGCCTAAGATGGCTGGGCCATGTAGAACGAATGGACACCACAGCTCCAGCCCGAAGAGTCTTTGAATCCAACCCCGAGGGATGAAGAAGCAGAGGACGGCTGCACTTAAGATGGCGCACACAGGTGGAAGGGAACCTCAGCCAACTGGGTGTGCGGCAATGGAAAAGGCTAGCAAAAAATCGTGCTAGATGGAGGGGCATGATGGTTGAGGCCCAGGTTCACCCCGAACTGTAGCGCCCGCTAAGAAGAAGAAGAAGCGTCGTACTACCATCGCAAAAATAGAAGCCTGGTACAATACTGAATTTAATTTAGAAAAACAAGCTTACTGCGACACCGTTGAACTTAGTTCTGAAAGCGAAGGTGAGCAAGGTCACGGTAGCAATAATGTTGGAGAACCAATAAAGCACGTTGACCCTGCCAGTTCCTTAACTGTTACGATGGGCACAACAAGCTAATATTGATATGGCTGACCCAGACAAAAGGCAGCATCAAACCAAAGAGAAAGTGCCACCAATCAACACATTCAAAATTGACCTAGATTTTAATATTAATATTACTAAATTTTAATATTACTAGGTTAAGTGATGATAAACATGTTATCTACTGCAACACAGTAGATCAGCATAAAAAAATTAAGGCATTGCTGAGGGATTCCGAGACGGAGTACTTTTCGTACACGCCGAAATCGGAAAGGCTCCAAGCCATGCTCTTAAGCGGCATGGGTCCCCATACCGATCCGGTGAAGCTCCTGTAATGCCTCAAGAAACTTGATTGCGAGAGCTTCTCGTTCGTTAAAGTTAGGCAATATTCCACGATTAGGTCCAGACAGAAGAGGCGGTTATTGCCATTTTTCATGGTCCATTTGACTCTCGAAAGCAGGGTGGACAGCCTAAAGACGATTAAGGTCATAGGCTGCCAGACCCTGCGTTAGGAAAGAGTAATAAGGAGCGGAGATATCTTACTATGTAGCCGCTGCCAGAGATTTGGGCACGCCGCATCGAACTGCGAGATGCAGTGTCGATGCGTAAGATGCGCAAAAAACCACAAGCTCGGCGAGTGCTCACTAGGTCAAGAAGTTGTGGAGTTGCTTGAGTGTGCGCTCTGCAACAGTAATGGACACCCGGCAAGCTATCGGGGTTGCCCTAGATACCGACAGTTGAGGCAAAATAAGCTGACCCGACAAGGGGAAGATAATCACAGACGCCCTCCAATTCACTGGCAAACACCAGCTGCAACATCCCAGATCACCTACGCCCAATTGGCGTCAGGTTGGGGAAAGACAGCACAGCTACCAAAAACTGCTACCAAAGCTCCAGTGCCTGTCCCTAAGGCACCGGAAGCAGAGTTGGATTTGCGCTCGATATTGGCCTCTATTCAGAGGCAAATCGGCCAACTTCAGCAGCAGCTACAAGAACAGGCGTACCGCGCATACCGGCTCTACTCGCTCCTGCCGGGCCCAGCCCGCTTCTAATCGTAATGGGCATGCTCACTAAGAGACCGCTGAAGATCCTGGCAGCTAAGCGAAACTAAGCTAAACCAGAGGCACTAAATTCGGCACAATTCATATGACATAATAAGTAGAGACCGACCCAACGCCACTCAGGGCGGAGGAGTTGCGATCTTCATACATAAAGATATTCACCACAAGGTCATTTACAGTCCTGAAGTGCGGAGGTTCAAGGTGCTAGACGCTTGTATTTGTTGAGAGAGTTATAATTTATATTCTTGTATTCATTATGAGCTTTGGTCTAATATTATTTCTTCTCAATAAAGCTTTTTTTAGTTCTCGTACAGTATCCCAATTGAACGGTCGTGTTCTTTTTTTAACAGGTTATGGGCCCAGAAACGCGGTACATTAAGAACGTTAAAAGGACCAAGAAGTTAAATATTCATTTTTTGTAAAGTTGTTTTTTGGCGTAAAAAAAAAACAGAAAAAGGTTAATCGGGCAATTGGGGTTTACTGGAAAAACTCTGTGTTATTGCGGGAAACTCTTTTGTTTTAAAATGTCTGATTCAGAAATTACGATTGAGAAATTAACTGGCCAAGAACAATGGAACTTATGGAAATTCCAAATTAAAATCATTCTTAATGCCGCTGATCTACTGAAATATATAGATGGAGAAGCTACCTATCCGGTAGTAGGCGGTAGTATTAAAGCGGAAAACTTAGCCGCAGCTGAATCGGCATGGAAACGTGGAGATAGCAAGGCACAAAAGATAATTGTGACGAGCATGGCGAATCAGCCTCTTCTACACATAACGAATTGCAGATCTGCTAGAGAAATGTGGCTTTAGCTCGAAACAGTTTATGAAGCAAAATCGAAAGAAAGTATTCATATGCTTCAACAACGCTTTCATATGTTTTCTATGGATTCTCTCGATGACGTAGCTACACATATATCGAAACTTCAGGCGCTTGTCCAACAACTGGTGGATGTTGGAAAAAAAATGTCAGATTCCATGATAATCACCAAAATATTAATGACTTTACCAGAGAATTATAGCTCGTTTTATAGTGCATGGGAGTCTACTGCAAGTGAGGCACAAACATTAGATAATTTAACATCACGATTGGTAATGGAAGAGGCGGAGTTGATGGCAGTCATGCTTTGATTGCGAGGAAATTCGCCCATGGTTCTAAGAAATCGCAAGACAAGGGGGTAAGACAATAGTCGAAGCAAGGCAAGTGTTTTGTGTGTAAAAAAGCTGGGCATTGGAAACGGGACTGTCCAGAGAGATTTTCTAAGGCGAATTCGAGGAGAGGAGATGCTTTTATTTGCAAAGCATCAGCAGTGGAACAAATTAGCAGAGAGGAGGAATGGTTCCTTGACTCCGGGGCGAGCGATCATATGACGATGAGGCGAGAGTGATTGGTTAATTTTAAACAGTTCAAAACACCGGTAATTGTTCATATTGGAAATGGTACCACTATCAATGCAATTAGAAAAGGAGACATAGATGTACTTTGTTTTGCCGATGGCAGCTGGAAATCGAATCACATGGTTGATGTACTGTATGTACCAGATATACACGTCATTTTATTCTCTTTGAACAGCGCTCTGGACAAAGGTTTTCGCTTTTGGTCAAACAGTTCTAAATGCAAATTGACAAAAAACAGGACTAACCTTGTATTGGGAGTACGTGAATCTAAGCTTTTCAAATTGTTAATCAAAGTGATTATTGACGACAACCAAGTTTTTGCATCTGAGCCTGAGCTATAGCTGCCTTCCATCCTTGACGGTCCTGGGCACGCTGCTTCCAGTTTTCAAGACCAAGATGTCTTACATCCGCGATTACTTGGTTTTTATACCGGAGGTTCGGTCTTCCTCTTCTTCTCGAACCAGGAGGCTCGGAGTCGAAGACCCTCTTAGCTGGAGCGTTGATGTCCATGCGCTCGATGTGGCCGAGCCAGTGTAGTCGACGGGTCCTTGCCTTCCGGACTACCTCCACATCTTGGTACAGCTCGTAGAGTTCGCGGTTGTGTCTTCTTCTCCATTCACCTTCCTCACAGACAGGACCGAATATCCGGCGCAGAATTTTTCTTTCGAAAGAACCCAAAATCAGCTCCGCGGTCCTGCTTATCGTCCAGCTTTCGGCTCCGTACAGCAAGACTGGCAGAATGAGCGTTTTGTAAAGCATGACTTTGGTCTTTCGAGTGAGGAGTTTTGACCCCAGTTGTTTGGACAAGCCGAGTTGCAGCGGTTGCCAAGGGCGATTCTACGCCGGATCTCCACTGTGGTGTCATTTGTAGAATTTACGTTTGCCCCGAGGTAGACAAACTCCTTAACTACCTCGAAATTGTAGCTGTCAATTGTTATATTTTGTCCCAGGTGGTGAGCGACGGATTGGTTTTTGCTTGACAGCATGTATTTCGTTTTATCCTCATTGATCTTAAGACCAACTCGTTTCGCCTGTTCTTCAATCGCCGTGAATGCTTCCACAATGCCACGGCGAGAACACGCGATGATGTCGATATCATCCGCGTATCCTAGCAGCTGGATGGACTTGTAAAAGATAGTGCCTTCCCTGTTGACGCCTGCCCGTCGCACTATCTGCTCCAGCTCCAGGTTGAAGAAGTCACATGACAGCGCATCTCCTTGCCGAAATCCGGTGTATGTTTCGAATGGTTCCGAGGTCCTAGAACCGAGTTGCACGGTGCATCGCGTGTTTTTTAGCGTGGCGCGACACAACTGGATCAGTTTTACCGGGATCCCGAATTCGGCCATCGCCCCAAACAGTGCTCCACAATGAATGCTGTCGTATGCGGCTTTGAAATCGATGAAAAGATGGTTGGTCTTTTCCAGGATTTGTCGAAGTGTGAAAATTTGGTCTATAGTTGATTTGCCGGGCCGGAAGCCGCACTGGTAGCTGCCGATTAGTGCGGTGCAAAATGGTTTTAGACGTTCACACAATACGCTGGACAGGATCTTGTATGCGACATTGAGCAGGGATATACCTCTATAGTTCTTGCAAGAGGTAGGATCGCCTTTTTTGTGGATGGGGCATATAGAGCTGGTATTCCAGTCGTCGGGCATGCTCTCATCTTCCCAAATTCTGCAGATGATCTGGTGCATGCTCCCTACCAGAACATCGCCGCCAGCCTTGAAGAGCCATCTGAGCCTGCGGCCTTGTTGTTCTTCAGCTTCTGAATAGCTGTGCCGACTTCTTCTATGCTGGGTGGGAGGACTACTTCAGCGGCTGGAGTTGGGATTTCCTCGGTCCCTACCACTCGCTCTTGGTCATGCTCGTTAAGCAGCTGCTGGAAGTGCTGCTTAAATACATCTACTATTCCCTGCGGGTCGGTGACAAGATTACCCTCGCAGTTTCGAAGAGCCAGGGGGCCCTTTTTGAAGCCTCCTGCAAGGCCTTTGGCTTTCTTGTAAAAGGCTCGTATTTTATGTTTATCCCTAGACTCCTCGATATCCTTGAGCTGGGAGGCTGCGAAGATTCTTTTCTTTTGTCGCAGTAGTTTCTTCTCCTCCCTTCTTCTGGCTCGGTACTCTTCTCGCGCTGCCCTGGTTTTCCTCTGCAGCGCATTTTGGTACGCCTCGTCGGTTGCTGCCTTTTTCTGCTCACACTCGCCATCATACCACGGGTTTCTTGTCGGGGGTGGTAGGTATCCTAATGTGGTTTCGGCTACTTCCTGAATGGCTGAGCGGCAATGCAGCCACATATTATTGGCATTTGTGTTCGACGTAGGCATACCGTAGAGTTTTTCGCTCAGCTGCTCCCTGTAGACTCTGGCAACCTCCGGTGTGCTCAGGCGCCCAATGTCGAACCTCCTCCTGATGGGCTGGTGCAGCTTTCTAACATTGGACAGTCGAGCTCTGTATCTTGCTGCTACGAGAGTCAGAGTCGACATTTGCCCCTCTGAATGTTCGCACATCCAGGATGTTTGACGCGTGCCTTGCGTCAATGAGCACATGGTCGATTTGGTTGGCGGTTCGACCGTCCGGAGATCGCCAGGTTGCTGTGTGGATTCGCTTGCGAGGGAATCTTGTGCTACTTATCACCGCATTACGAGCTGTCGCAGTCAGCGAGTCGGAAGCCGTTATCTGTTGTTGTATCGTGGAGGCTGTGCTTTCCGATCACTCCGCCAAGAGTGTTTTTCTTTCCGATTTTGGCGTTGAAGTCCCCGAGCACGATTTTTACATCGTACTCCGGACAAGCTCCGTAGGCGTTGTCCAGGAGGTCATAGAAGTCCTCCTTGATAGGGTCTTCAGCCTCGTCGGTAGGGGCGTGTGCACATATAAGGCTGATGTTATAAAATCTGCCTCTGATGCGGATCACAGCCAGGCGATCACTTATAGGTTTAAAGTCGATGACCTTCGACCTTAACCGCTTTCCCACGACAAATCCGCATCCCAGTAAGTGTAACCTTTTGTGACAGCTGTAATAAATGTCGCAATTTTTCTTCCTAATCATACCGTTTCCTATCCAGCGTATTTCCTGGACCGCAGTAATATCCGCCTTGTACTGCGTGAGGATTCCTTCTAGTTTATGAGCAGCTCCGGGAGTGTACAGGGTTCTGACATTCCAGGAGCATACTCGCAAATCGTGTTCCTTTTTCGTGCGTTGTCAAATGTTGCAAATGTTGCCATAACAAAAAAGAGACACTACAGATGTGGCATGAGAGATTAGCACATCAGAATTTAAATCAAGTGCGATATATTTTAAAAGACCTCCAAATTCCATTTATAGACAATGCGAAGTTTATATGTGCTGGCTGTATGTATGGAAAGCAATGTAGAGCTGTGTTCAGTGAATCTAAAAGCAAAACTACATCTATTTTGCAGTTGATTCACACCGATGTTTGTGGACCAATGCAGCAGCAGTCCCTTGGTGGATCGAAATACTTCCTCCTATTTAAAGACGATTTTTCCCACTATCGCAAAGTTTATTTAATGAAGGAGAAATCGGAAGTTTTTAAATTCCTTCAAGTTTTTTTAAACGAAGTTCGAGCAGAGACAGGAAATCGGTTTAAAGTACTTCGCAGTGACAATGGATCCGAATATGCAAATAAAAACGTAGAGCAGTTGCTTAATAAACAGTGTATTATTCCCCAAAAAACTGTGCCGTACACACCGGAAAAGAATGGTTCTGCTGAACGTGAAATGAGAACCATTATGGAGTCAGCAAGGTCAATGATACATATGTACCAGAAAATTAAGCTACAAATTTTGGGCAGAGGCGGTGAGTACTGCAGTTCAGGTGTTGAATAAGACAGGGAGGAGCACGGTTGAAGGTAAAACTCCATACGAGCTTTGGTTTGGCTTAAAGCCCAATATAGACTCTTTACGCGTTTTCGGTACAGATGTATATGTGCATGTTCCTGACCAGAAAAGAAGAAAATTAGATGCCGCTCTTTCGATCTCTGCGCTTAAACTCGGATGAGAACTTTTATCTCCTAGTAGGAGATTTAAATGCCAAACACGCCGATTGGTGTAACATCACATCCAACAAAAGAGGCAACCTCTTAAGTCATTGGTGCAGCCAACACAGTATAAGCTCAAATTACTGGCAACAGATGGTCCGTCATTCCCAAGGGGTGGCTCCTATCTGGGTCTCATGCTGCTCGACTCACGACTGAGCCTGACAGATACAAACGAACGATCTACAAACTGTCTACGGACCTTGGCATACGACAGTGACCATTGCGGCTTTGGAGCCGTTATCAAAATAGCAGACGAATTCGCGGAGTTGGGAGAGCATGCGCAAGTGCACCTTTACTATTACCGTAAAGTGCGTTGGCCACGCTTCACCAGAGCTCTGACGAGCGCACTCATTTCGAGTGCTTCCTTTCCACCATCCAACAGAAACCTGTCAAATTCTGAAACTGATGGGTATCTCAATAATATGGACGTGATAATCAAACAGACGATGAATAGAACAATACCACGCCAACCACATAACGATACGACTGACGTGTACCGAAACGCGACCATAGACGCACTACATAGACAAAAAAGTAGACTTCAGTCGAGACTCAAACTCCTGTACAGACGATTTACCGATAGACTAGATCCGGAGATCAGGACACTGAAATCCTTGATCAAAAACCTCCAACAATTGATAAAAGAGAACTACAGTATATCCGTAAGTTCGTACTGGAACAACAAAATTCGGAATGTGAAGTCCAACAACCCGAACATGTTCCCGCAAATCAATAAAATTTTTCGAAGAAACAATCTGAATGACATTCAGAACTTGAAACGTCGGAGGACACCAGACAATGAACGAATCTTACGAACCGTAAGCATAGCTCCGGAAGATGCTGTTCTGGGTGACGACTTCTTTGTGATTGAAGATCCACAAGAGAAAGTGGCGACAGTCGGGGCTGTCTTTCAGGAAGTGTATAAGGTGAATGATAGCATTCGTCCGAACCACGACCTGGAAAACAGGGCCCTGCTCCATTACTTCTACCTTCGAAATGATATGGAACATTGGCGATACGAGAACACTGGTTTCACCAGGTTCAGTGACGATTTCACGGCAAACAATTTCGTCGCCAATGATGGGCTTAATACTCCTTTTGTATCGGCGGTAGAGCTCCAAACGATCTTCGAATCATTGAGGAAGCAGAGATCCGCGGGCATTGACGGAATATCTAAAACGTATTGTACTTCGACACCTTCTACCGATGGCTATAGAGGCATTCACTATCCTGTTTAACAACGCACTGAAAACAGCAGTGGTGCAGCCGATCCCTAAGAAAGAAAAAGATTCGTCCAACCCGGCAAATCTCTGATCGATAACATCCTTCCGAGATCAGCAAGGTATTCAGCAAGGAAGATGATTCACAGAGCCCTTTCAAAATGGGTTGAGGATAAAGACATCATTCCGGATAACCAATTCCGTTTTCATGGCGGGGCATGGTACGATTCATGTAGCGTCGAAAATCGTCTCGGATATCCAATCGAACAGATGCAAGAACTAATGCACGGGTGCCTGTCTGGTTGACCTGGAAAGGGCCTTCGACACCGTATGGTTAGAGGGACTTTACTACAAGCTTAACCAGCTTGGCATAAGCAAACCACTGCTGTATATGATCTATGATATGTTAACGGGAAGAAAGTTCGCTGGGAAAATTGCCAACGTGACTTCTTCTCAAACATTTGGTATTAAAAATGGTCTGCAACAGGGCACGGTGAACTCGCCGATCCTTTTCAACATTTACGTCAGTGAACTGATAGCTTCCTTCGACATTCGATAGCATACGCAGACGACCTAGTCGCATACAGGACTGGCCCAACGATTGATGTCATAGGTACGCTCTTGCAACGTGATTTCGAAAAAAATTCAGACTTTTTGTAATGACTGGAAGTCAAAACGTCCAAAACGTCAAACGTTAAAACGTCAACGTCCAAAAATCTGAAACTATTTTGTTCAGAACGCCATTGTCTGGGGCCTCTAGGAATACAAGGCGTAACTGGCGAAAATGTTCCATTGTAGGACCGAACGGGCGACCACTGGCGAACCAAAATGTAGTCAGATACCTTGGAATCTGGTTGGACCAGTATCTGCATTTTAATAAGCATATAGATGCTGCTTTGGCAAGAGCCCGCGGAGCTTACGCTCTATTAAGGTGGCTGTTTCATAGCAGCCAACTTGATAAGAGAGTAAAAATAATCTGCTACATGGCTTCAGTCGGAGGGCGTCGTGGCGCAGTGGTTAGTGTGTTGGACTCTGGCGCACGATGAGCGAGTTCGGATGCCGATAACACCAACGCCATCGAATGTGTTTATTTCGCGACGTTCCTCCTCGGCGGGGTACTGGCAAAATCCCCCGTAGTAAACTTGCCATAGAAAAGCTTCTCGACTCACGCCGTTCGGAATCGGCATTAAACTGTAGGTCCCTTTCACCTGTGTGAAAAATAAATCACACACAACATGGGTGATTGAGAGAATCTTGGCTCTGGTTCTTCATGGGCTGTAACGCCACCAAAGCAAAGCAAACATGGCTTTAGTCAGGCCCATAGTCGCCTGTGGATGTCCCGTTTGGTTCAATGTGAGTGCAAGCCTGATGGAAAGAATTCGGGTATTCGAGAGACAGAGCCTGAGAACCTGACTGGGATTGTGCAGAATGCCAGAATCCGAGTACATAAAATACTATCCCAACGAGGTCCTATACAATGGGGCTAAAATTATAAGAATAGACAACTACATGATCAACAGCTGCGCGACAAGCGCAGCGTTTCTGGTGGCTCGAGGAGTGTCCGTCGCTCAATCCGGAATAGATGACTTTAAATGTAGGTAGTAGTAATTTAGTTAGGTTAGTTGTATACCTTATATACATGTGTATATATGTATATGTATACCTATATATATATAATTACGTCTCGGGCCGCTGAGACGTGGAAAAAAATAATAATTGTTTTGTTCCCACACTAGGACTTCACAATTTCAAAAGAAACACGACATTTTATTAAGTTTTCGTTTATTTATTATTAAATTGAAGCATTAACACATTTATAGACTACACTACACAAGCACTTATTCAGAGATACAATAATAATTAAAACGTTCACAAAGAAAGACAAAAAGAAAGACAAAATGCATTTAGATCCTTCGTCTACGTTGGTTCAAATCACATACCCAGAGATCGCCTGAAGAGGCCCTTTTATATCATTAGCGGACTGCACGGGAACAATGAATTTGCGTCGCCCAAACCAATACTGAGATTAGAGATACCGTTCATTGTTTACTCAGATGTTTTGTGCTGAACTAAGTGGCACTTGAGTAAACAGTCGATCCTTGATACAGTGCATCATCACTGGACTGAGTGATGGTTCGCGATAATGATGGTGCAATTTGGGTAAGACCATTGTTAATGCTCTTATCGATCCTCTTGTGCTATATCCGTAAGGGATGTTGTGTGGTTGATTGAGGGATGTTGCGTATGTAGATGACGTAACTCCTCCCTCCGTAAGATTCTGCTCCGGAGAATCAAATGAATTTAACTGAATGTCCACTTTATTGGAGTTGGGTGTTTTTGAATATCGGGATTTGATAAAATAGACAATTATTATTATGATTGCGAGCTTGAGGATTATTGTGCTTATTGTTATGCCTTGATTTCATATGTAATATTTGGCATTCGTTTCTTTAAGGGTTCTTCCCGTGCAATTCCGTAAGCGTTACATTGGGTATGTTGATTTTCACATCATACATATTTGGTATTACAAAGTAGTCTTTTACAGTTGTATTTTCATATGATAGTTCATTCACAAATTTTTTTTACAGTTTCAAATTTTTATAGTGTTATTATTTCGGTTTCATATATGTTACATGTATGGAAAATGGTTGTTCATGGTAAATTCTTAGTTACTAATACATTATCTGTTATTTGTTTAATTTTTATGAAATTACATGTTGGGTTTTCTCTTAGTATACTTGATATATGTAAGTACATGCATCTGATATTGGTTTTAGGTTCTTTTTGATAAGTACAGTATTTTGTTCATATTTAAATATAGTGCGATTACGTATAATAAGTGTTCTATATTCGGTATCTATTTTTAAATTGTTTTTATTAAGTATGGGTTCTATGTATGCTTTATAGCAAATATTATTTGAATATCTAGGTATCATAATTACAAATATGTATGTACCTATAACATTATAGATGTGTAAGATGGCTGAACTTCTTATATTCATTAGATCCTGAAGGGTAACATTCAATTTATCGATTTCTTCCACTGTTAATAGGTCCATCTCTGCCTAGGACTCCTAACCTTCAGAACAACAAGTTGTCTTTTACCTTTCTAACCTGCAAGATACTTTGAATGGTTTCTATTTCTTCAGTTTCCCTATCGATTGCTTTGTAGACATTTGACAATTTATTCCTAATTTCTGTTTGTTGTTTATTAGTATGGTCAGTAACGTTTTTCATTCCTACATTGAATTGTTCGTTAATGTGAATATGTTCGTTCAGTCTGTTTCAATTATATGACTTTGTCCCTGGTTGAGATTGTTAATTTTCAGAACTTGGCATTGTATGGTTGCCGCCATTGTCAATATCAAAAGTATTGTCGTTGTCGACCTGAAATTTACGTATTTTCTTAATTTTATTTTTATGATATCTTACTTTATTGGTTGCTTCTAAGGTAACTTTATTGTTTTTCTTTGTTTGTAATTGCCTGAACCTGGGTTTAAGTTTATTTATTCTTCTCTCTTTATAGTAAAACTTAGTACCTTCTTTGTAATTAATGGGTTCATGTCTCTTTTGATTTTGTTTATTAATAATTCTTTTCTTTGTTAATAAGGATTTGAAATAAGCATCTTTTTCTAGTGTTTCTGGGAGTCTTTTAAAGAACAATTCGAATGGGGTGTATTTTGTTGCTGAATTTATTGAATTATTATATGCAAAAAGGGACTTGGACAATGCATCATGAGCACTCATTTTGCTATGGTTTCTTAATATCCTGAGATGTTCTAAAAGAGTTGAGTGGAATCGTTCTACAGGCGAATTTGAATTAGAATTGCTTACTGTTGTAAAGTGTACGGTTATGTTTTCCTGTTTTAAAAATTCTCTAAAGTCAATGGAGGTTGCCGCCTTTTCTTGGTCAATTACCATTAGTTTTGGTTTTCCAAAAGTACCTATGTATTGGAGAATGCCTTCTTTTAAATGGATAGAGTTTCTAGATTGAAGTTCATATGCCTTAGCATATCTGCTATATTTATCTACTATTGTGAGTATTGGTTGGCCCTTTTCGAGAAAGAATATATCTACATGAACGATGTCCAAGGGTTGTTTCGGTGTTTCAGTCAATTCGAATTTTTGTTTTACAGGATTTCTATCATATTTTTCTGTTTGGCATATGTCACAGTTATTTATGTATTTAGTTAATTTTGTTTTTATATTTGGGAAATAATATTCTCGTTTTATGTGATTAAATGATTCATTTATACCTCTATGGTTACTTTTGTTGTGATAGTCAATTATAATTTTATCTTGTTCCGTTTCATCTACGATATCCTTTAATATTTTAGTGCATTTAAGCAATTTGAATGATTTGTTTCCTATAAAATGTTTTCTGTAGACGTCTTGTATTTTCAGGAATAGTGGTAGATTTTCCACGCAAATAGCGTTTGTTCCCTTTGGATTAAAATGGTTTTTGATTATTTGAATTATATCATCCTCTTCAAAATTTTTAAATTTTATGTGTTTCCTGATGTTGTTAAATATCTTTTTCGTCCTGATTTGATTTGAACCGCTTTTCAACTTTTCAATTATAATTTGGTTTTTAAAGAAATTAAGAGGTGATTCCGAGATAGGTATGTATCCTGAATCATCTTCTCTTGCACTGTGTATTGTTGCCTCTGTTGGGATTATTAGTTCATCGTTGTTTATTTCCATTGGAATCCAGTTTTTTGTTTCATTAAACTCTTTTTTAGTTGGTTCATTGACCTGTGTCTCGTTGGACTTTTCGTTTTGATTGTTTATTGGTATTCTACTAAGGGCATCTGCATTGCCGTTTATTCTACCTGGTTTGTATTCAATATCAAAATTAAATTCCTCCAGCCTCAATCTCCATCGGACTAGTCTACTACTCGGTTCTTTTAAATTCATTAACCATTTTAATGGTTTGTGATCCGTTTGTATTTTAAATTTTACGCCATAAAGATATGGTCGATAGTACTTAGTTGCCCACACAATAGAAAGTAATTCCTTCTCTATTGTTGAGTAGTTCCTCTCATGTTCATTGAGGGTTCTACTCGCGTAGCAAATCGGATGTTCCTTTCCATCCTGTACCTGTGATAGTACGGCGCCAATCGCGAAATTAGATGCATCTGTACTTAGCACAAATTGCTTATTGAAGTCAGGGTATGCTAATATTGGTTCGTCAACCAACATACTCCTACAGTCTTCAAAGCATTTTACATACGTTGGATCACTAACATCTACCTTTTGTCCTTTCTTTAATTTGCTTGTGAAAGGTTTAGTGAGATGTGCGAAGTCTTTTATGAACTTCCTATAATAGCCTAATAGTCCTAGAAATTGTTTTATTTCCTTTTGGGTTTTTGGTATTGGATAGTTTTGTAATACTTTGACCTTTTCGGGGTTAGGTTTGATTCCTTTCTCTGATATGATGTGACCTAAAAATTCAACTTCCTTTCTCAAAAAATGACTTTTGTCCAGTTGCACCTTCAATTTCGCATTCTCTAATGCTGAAAAAACTTTTGTTAAATTATTAATGTATTCCGTTAAGGATGTGGAATATACGACTATGTCGTCCATGTACACTAAGCAAATTTTTCCATTTAGTTCTCTAAGGACATTGTCCATGACACGTTGGAATGTTGCTGGAGCATTTTTGAGTCCGAACGGCATGCGAATGAACTCGTAATGTCCATTATCAACGGTGAATGCTGTTTTACTGATATCTTTATTATCTAGCTCTATTTGATGAAAACCTGCCGCAAGGTCTAATGTAGTGATGTAAATAGATCTACCTAATTTTTCGAGTATTTCATTGACATTTGGTAATGGGTACTTGTCGTCAATTGTTTTATCATTTAATTTTCGAAAGTCAATGACGAGTCGCCATTTTTTAATACCTGAAGCATCTGCTTTCTTCGAAACTATCCAAACAGGGGATGACCATGGTGAATGACTTGGTCGAATGATGTTTTGAGATAACATCTCAGAAATTTGTTTCTGTATTTCCTCTTTATGTACGTATGGGTACCGATAACTTTTGGTATATATCGGTTTCTCATCGGTTGTTTTTATCTCGTGCTTAATTTTATTTGTAAAAGAAAGATGTTGACCTTCTTGGTAAAATACTTTACGAAATCTTCTGATTAATGTGGTTAATGAAGTTCGTTCTTCTGAGTTTAAATGTTCCATATTTATTTTTTCTAATATGTCCTCATCGAATTCATAATTGAGGCAATTAATGTTAAAATTTTCGATTATATTTACCAAATCGGCTTTTAAAGGTTGCCTTAATTTTACGACAAATGTTTTATCAGTTTTGTTTTCCAATATAATATTTGCAAAGTAATTTTCAGCTGTGTACAAACCACCTACAATTTTTACGGGGCTTATATCTTCTTCTGGCAAAAATATTTCACCATTCTGTTTATCTACAGGTGCTAGAACAATCTTTGACTCATTTGGTTCAATTTGGTAGGTGTGCTCTCCTACTAAGGGTTTAAAGTGAAGTCTGATTTTATATGGTCCCCTAATCAACATTTCGTTTTTATAGTCGATTATCATATTATGCTTTCTCATGATATCGTTACCTATGATTCCGTCGAAGTATGAGTGGAATTCATACAAATAGTATGTAACCTTTGGCCTATCCATGCCAAATTGTTTAAATAGTGTCGTTTCTAATTTTTGATTTATAATTGTGTCTTTATTAAATGATTTTATTATGCAAGGACTTATATTTTGAATACATTCTTGTTTAATTAATTTTGGGTCCATTATAGAATTCGATGCTCCCGTGTCGATCAATATTTTTAGTGTTTTACTTGTGGGGAGTCTTATTTCGATGTATGGGAGTGTTTTATATCCGAGGCTTTTCTGGGAAAATTTTCGTGAGCGAATACTTCTTCGCATGTCACATCGTTTCCTCTTGTTCTAATTGTATTATTATTTTGGGCTCTTCTTACTGTTGAGGGAGATGGATCTACATCCATTGCCGAAGACCTTTGACCATAATTATGGTTGAAATTATTTCGTTGATATCCTGACCTAGGATTTGGTTGGAAGTAATTTGTTCTAAGAGGCATTCGATTTCCGAACGCTATATGCTCTTGATTTCTTTGGTTTTGGGAGGGGTATTGCCCAGTGTTCTGTGTTTTGTGTAAATTTTGTTTTAATGGTTTATTTTGGAGATTTGGTTTGAGGTCTATTAAACTTAAGGTTATGTCATATGCTTCCTCTAAGGAATCAGGGTCTCTACTCATAACAATGGTTCTAAATGGGTCCCTTAAACCTTTGATGTAAGTGTCTAAACCTTCACGTATGTTTCTCTTCATCATTCGTTCTCTAATGTCAGCGTCTTCCTCGGTTTGTCGTAGTCTTGAGTTCAGACATGTGACGATTTCTAAAATGTCGTCGAAAAATTTTGAGAGACTGCCCGTTTGTTTAAGCAAACTTAATTGGCTGTATAGAGTTCTCTCGTCTCTGTGGTCAGAAAAATGTCTGCTAAGTATAGTTTTTATTTCGGTCCAGTTGTCTGGATTGCCATATAGGCGAAGTCTGTCAGCTGCTTTGTCCTTTATTTTATTTTTTATGGCTTGAGACCATATCAACAGTGGTGCATTTTCTACTGTTATAAGAATGTTCCATACTATATCAACATTTCTTATAAAATTCTCTGTCTCAGAGACATTACCTGTGAATTCAGGTAAGTTTTTAATAAGATCGGGTGTATTTAGTAGTCCAGCCATGTTTTAAAACAAATTCGACTTCTTTTATATTTAGAAAATTGAAAAAGGGGCAAAAGGAGCTTTCTAATACTTATCACTTACGAATGTACGTAACTCACAATGTTTGATAATTGGAAAAGGGACAAAAGGAACTTTCTAATATTTATTACTTAAGAATATATGTAACTCACAATGGTGGTGGTCTCCTGCTGCAATGGTTGATGGGGTTGACTGGTGGTCTCCTGTTGATGCCTTCTTTGTTGATGGAGCTGACTGGTGGTTTCTTGTTGATGTCTCAATTGTTGATGGGGCTGGCTGGTGGTCTCCGTTAATAATTTTTGGTTGTTGGTTCTTTTATTCATTCATTTATTATTGAATTTTTTTATTTTTTTTTTTTTTTTTTTAATTTGTGCTTGTCTCTAGACACTTTCACTTTGTATTTTTCTTTTTATTTAATGTTGCACTTTGTTGTAAAAAGGCTTCTGAAACTTTTCGTGTCGTATTTTCAAAAGGATATGAAGTCCTTCGATTCGATCCTACTCCGACTGCGCCAATTATGTCTCGGGCCGCTGAGACGTGGAAAAAAATAATAATTGTTTTGTTCCCACACTAGGACTTCACAATTTCAAAAGAAACACGACATTTTATTAAGTTTTCGTTTATTTATTATTAAATTGAAGCATTAACACATTTATAGACTACACTACACAAGCACTTATTCAGAGATACAATAATAATTAAAACGTTCACAAAGAAAGACAAAAAGAAAGACAAAAGGCATTTAGATCCTTCGTCTACGTTGGTTCAAATCACATACCCAGAGATCGCCTGAAGAGGCCCTTTTATATCATTAGCGGACTGCACGGGAACAATGAATTTGCGTCGCCCAAACCAATACTGAGATTAGAGATACCGTTCATTGTTTACTCAGATGTTTTGTGCTGAACTAAGTGGCACTTGAGTAAACAGTCGATCCTTGATACAGTGCATCATCACTGGACTGAGTGATGGTTCGCGATAATGATGGTGCAATTTGGGTAAGACCATTGTTAATGCTCTTATCGATCCTCTTGTGCTATATCCGTAAGGGATGTTGTGTGGTTGATTGAGGGATGTTGCGTATGTAGATGACGTAACTATATATATATATATATATATATTTGTGTGAACATGTGTATGTGTATACCTATGTATGTATGTATATATTATATAAACTAGGCTAGGCTAGATTAAGATTAGGTAGTGTAGTTTTAGATAGTTGTAAGAATATATCTATAATGTGCTATGTGTGAACTCAAAGCAGACTGTTTTAGGGCACGACGAATAGATTAGGATGTACATAGTTACATTTTCAAAGATTTGCAATTCATCAGTTAGTAAATTAACAAATCTTTCCGCACAATCTTTCTTTGAATTCTATTGTCAAGCAACATTTGATATCTTAACCTATCAGGGTGGAAAAGGAGGGGAATAGCAATTGTACGAAAGGGTTTGCAGCAAGGATTAACTTAGCAGTGACACAATAGGAATCATCAAAGCTTGAAGGGTCAAATTGGTTGTTCATAATTATAGAAAAAAGGGTTACAGCTAGGATTAATACATCAAAGACACAAAAAGGAAAAACGCTGGGAATTTTGCTACTGCTTGTGGGATATTGTCGACTAACCTTAGGTCAGTTTGTGACCAAGGGAATTTTTTGGACGAAAATCATGTCTTGTTGTATGGGCGCCCCTTTAAATATTAATTTTATTCTGTTTTTAGTATTTGTCGTTATAGCGGCAATAGAAATACATCCTCTGTGAACATTTCAACTGTCTAACTATCACGGTTAATGAGATACAGCCTGGTGACAGACGGAAGGGCAGCGAAGTCTTAGTAATAGGGTCCCGTTTTACCTTTGGGTACGGAACCCTAACAAGTACTTCAAACAAATATAAATCAAATTTTCTTCTTTCTAACCTTCCTTGTGCACGACTCAACTACGAATAATTCTGTAGTCGCTTCTATTCGGCTCCAATAATGGTAGACTTTTGCGACATTTACATATGTATCTCGTGCTTTTTTACGTTTTCTTCTTTACCAAGGTTGTATCGAATGCTAGTATTTAAATTTACATTTCAAATTTAAACTAAATTTTCCTTTAATGGAAGGATAAAGTAACTTCGTTCCGTATGTACTTCTGTGACGTGGGGTGTAGGTGGAGACACTAGTTGGCAAACGAAAGTATTTTTTAATTTCTGTTGTCATAATGGGATATATGTACATACATACATATGTATATAACTGGGTATGTCGGATATTATACGATTCAATTCTTTGATTCAATTCTTGTTGTCAATTGTTTGCGACCAGAGGCCCGAAAATAACCAGAAATGGATGAACGAATGTTTTATTTCTAAAAAATGGCATGAGTAATTACATTTATACATTTATTAATAAATTGATAGCTTACCGCAGTTTGCACCTCTGGCTTTCTCCCATTACCAATCGACAATGGCAATGGCGCGTAGACGAAACCCAAGCGAGCAAACTGTCATTAAACTACCAACTTAAATTCTTAACTTCTCGCCCAGAGGGCGTCGGCGCGGAAGTTTTGTTTGTTTTCACGTTCAGTTGGCCATTTCATTACATCCCCGCCCCCGTGGATCGACTCGATTCACCACAATCAACGCTAAGGACGGCCAATTTGGACACTGGGCGACGTAACACTCCTGACTTCGTCAACACATCTGCTTGTCTTATTTCACCATCTGCTCCGTGATACACTTGCTGAACTCTTCCACGACACCACTGCTGCCTTGGCATATTGGGATCACAAATGAATACCAGGTCTCCTGGTTTCAGCGGCGTTGTTTTCTGACACCATTTAGTACGGCACGTTAAAGTCGGGAGGTACTCCTCAATCCAGCGTTTCCAGAATCGATCCCTCAGTTGACGGGCAATTCGCCATTGCTTTTTTAGCGCGCTTAGCCTCTCTGGTGGCTCGGAGATACTGGCCGTCTGCGTAGTGTTTGCTGTTCCAAGTAGAAAATGATTTGGAGTCAGTGGTTCCTCTTGGTCAACCGAGATCGGAAGGTGAGTCAGCGGGCGCGAGTTGACTATATTTTCTGCTTCAATTATAAGGCACTGAAGAGTGTGCTCCCGTGGCGAGATTTCTCGTAATGTATGACGTAATACTCTTTTCACGCATTGGACCATGCGTTCCCACACACCGCCCTCAGATGGATTATTTGGACAGTTGAAGAGCCATTCAACACCTCTCGTTGAAAATTCGTCTTGGATGCGTCCCTGCTCGAAAACTTCAGAGAAACGTTTGGCTACTTTGTCCGCTCCAACGAAGTTTTTCCCATTATCGGTCCGAATTCTTACTGGCACTCCACGACGATTGATAAAATTGCGGATAACAACAATGCAGGAGTCAGTTGAAAGGTCATGAGCCACCTCTAAATGAATGGTTCTGACTACAAGGCACGTAAACAGTGCCACCCAACGCTTCTCTTGCCGACGACCGACCGTAACTGTGAGTGGTCCGAAGTAATCCAAGCCAGTGTAGGAGAATGGCCTTACGTATGGAGTCAGGCGGTCCCTTGGCAGCTGGCCCAAGATAGGTGTTACGGGTGAAACCCGGGCAATCTTGCAAACATAACAGTTGGAGACGATTTTTCGCAAGACTTGCCTCAGACGCGGAATCCAAAATTTGTGACGGATTTCGCAAATCGTCGCTTCGAAATTCTGATGTTTCATCTGGCAATGATGATGGAACATAATCAGTTCTGTCAAGCGGTGATCGGGTGGTAATATTATTGGACGCCTCGTTATGTATGGTAGCCAACTGGCTGCGTCAATACGTCCGTTGACACGCAAAACACCATCGGCATCTTTGTAGGGAGAGAGCTTATACAGAGCATTTCCTTTGTCGACGCCTTGTCCGCTATAGATCTGACCCAGCTCCACGTTATACTTCTCCACTTGAGCTTGGCGGCATAGGACGATTTCAGCTTCATTGAGCTCAGCTACAGAGAGACCATTCTGCTCTCCTGGACATTGTTTTCTCTGACATCGATGAACAAATCGTATGACCCAGCCAATCGTCCGCTTCAGTCTAATGAAAGACGAAAATTTGGTGAAGCTAATAAAATGACAACTTACGACAAGCATTGTGAATTTCGCCTTAAGCCTTTCTTCGTCTTCTTCTACATGACAGTCGACATTGGCTGAGCCGGAAGACCACATGTTTTCACATCCCCACAGAAATTCCGGACCGCTTAGCCATCTAGATGAAGGGGTGAAATCGATGCAATAGTTTGGCCGTGTAGCTTCATCGGCAACGTTAAACTTGGTGGAAATCCACCTCCAATCGGATACCTTCGTGACAGCTAAGATCTCGGCAATTCGATGTGCCACAAATGGCTTGTAGCGGCGATGCTCAGATTTGATCCACCTTATCACGGTCTTAGAATCGCTCCAGAGCACACATTGGTTTATTTTATAGGAATGTTCTTCGATAATTGTTTGCATCAGACGCGTACCCAACACGGCAGCCTGGAGCTCAAGTCTCGGGATAGTCATCGGTTTTAACGGTGCACATTTTGTCTTTGCACAGACAAATGCGACACTTATTTTACCATCCGAATCAAGTACCCTCCAATAAGCCACTGCAGCAAATGCATCCTCGCTAGCATCAGAAAAGACGTGGAGCTGCAGCTGATATGGCGTAGTCTTAACAAAATAATGCCGTGGGACTTGGAACTCGACGACGCGTTTTATATTAGAGCACCATTTGTTCCATGCTGCGTCGATATCTGCCGGCACTTGCTCATCCCATCGTACATCACGCTTCCATACTTCGCGCATCAACAATTTCGCTGCAATTAAAAGGTGGCAAAGGAAACCAAGTGGATCGAACACGGACATTATCGTGCTCAACAACTCCCTTTTCGTTGGACATCTTTTCCCAGCTACGATGTCAGCATCCACCCGATGAAATTTCAGATGGTATCTAAATGTGTCGCTCGAGGGCTGCCAGTACATGCCCAGCACCCTTTCTGTATCAAGGCTGCCTTCAATCAAGCAACTGCTAGCTACCATCGTATGCTCTTCACCTTCAGCTAAGGCCTTTATGACGTCAATGGCATTTGAAACGAAGCTACGTAGCTCAAACCCCGCGTCCTTATGAATTTCGCGTACTTCTTTCGATATTCTGGTGGCTTCTTCCACCGACTCATAGCTGTCCACGAAGTCATCAATGTAGTGGTATTTTAAGATGGCTTTGATGGCTCGAGCGTCGTGATCACGATGTTCCAAGGCATTAACTGTCTTAACACACTGAGCTGCACAAGGCGAACATGCAGCCCCAAATGTCATGACCATCATTTCGTAGACGTATCCGTCAAGTCGATACGCACCATCTATTCGTCGACTTCAAGGCCGCATACGACAGCGTAATTAGAGGCGAGCTATATAACGCCATGTTTACTTTTGACATCCCTGCGAAGCTCGTCAGACTATGCAGGATGACCTTGGAAAATGCTCGCTGCTCCATCCGAATCGGTGAGCACCTTACCGATAGTTTTGATGTCAAAAAAGGATTTAGGCAGGGCGATGTGCTGTCGTGTGATTTCTTCAACATCGTATTGGAAATGATTGTGCAAAAATCACAGGCCAATACAAGAGGCACAATCTTCTTCAAATCCTCGCAACTCCTTGCATACGCCGACGACATTGACATAATAGGTAGATCGCAGCGAGATGTCAATGAGGCGTTTGCGAGTATTGAGATGGAGGCGGCAAAAATTGGTTTGGCAGTTAATGAGGGCAAGACTAAATATCTGCTGTATCGTATAATATCCGACTATATGTACTTTGTTTTTTTTCAATAGGATTTTGTATAGAAGCCTACTTTTTGAAATTTCATAAAATATAAAAATTATGAAATTTTAACTTACTTTATTGAGTGTGACTAAAAGTTGGAAAGTGATATTAATATTTAAGCGTACGTATGTTTTACTCATTTGAATTCAAGGTGTTTTCCCGCACAGTACAAACACCGGTAGCATACATGCATTCTGCTTGTTTTATTTTAATCGTAATACCAATCGAGAAATAACAATGTGAAAGACATAACTAATAAAAAGAACAACGACCAAACTCGTAGACCAGCATTGCGTTGAATCGCTTGCTTTATTTGTTCATTAGCATCTTTTACGTTTTCCGTTGAACCTATAACCGCATTTGCAATACGATCAATGCTGTGCTTTTGTAACGATACCTTTAAATAAGAAAAAAATGCTTGAAATCAGTTTCGTTGCAAACCAAGGAATTAATACCTTTTCTGTAAAAATGTCCTGTAATTGCGCTATATCCACGACGTTTTTTTCGATAAGCTCAACTTCTTCCGCCAACCCTTGTAATTCCTGATATAAGTGAACATTTTCCTGCTCAAACATTTGAACATCTTCAGGATTCAGACTGCTGAATTCTTGCTGGGATTTTTGAATGTCTTCATCGAGCGCTACCCTCGCTACATTTGCTTCTAAGCTTTTCTGACTCTTATTTTTTCTTGCAATCGAGACATCCACGGAACAATCCTTTTTATATTGACTGATTAATGGATCTTCCAGATCGTTTACCACAGAACAGTGATTTTTACTATCGCTCTCAACCAGCATATACTCATCTTCACTTGATGCGGAAGAGGGTGCTTCTTTAAATTTTTTGTTTACTCCACCGGGGTGAACGGGAATGTTTTTCCTATCTGATGCTAGTTTTAGAAGACGGTAACTATCGAGCTCATGCTGCACTCTGTATTTCTTTTGATCCAGAAATAGGTTATAAACATTTTTAAGGTATTCAGTTAACAATTCCAAAACACCCTCGATGTGCTGATTCTGTTGACGTTTTCGCTTTATTTTCTTCCAATCGGCTCGCATCTGTGCTATTCGTGCCGTGTAGTAGTTGACAAACTTTTCTGATTCACGATCAATTAGTTCCCGTTGCGCATCTGTCATATGGACAGATGCTTTTAAATGCATCGCCACTTTCATGTAGGCAGCCCGGTGCTCGAATAAAAAGTTTCGTAGTATCGTGATTTTGCTGCAGATATCCTTGGCTTGTTTTGCAAATACATCCCGAGATTGAGTCTGAAGGATGCGATTTTTGTTGGGAACTGCAGGAGTATCATCCTTTATCGCATTGACATAATCTTTATAAATGTGTGTAATATCCATATTCTTAAGCACATTACACTAAAAACGGTTTATTGATTTGGTTCCATTTTTTTTTTTTTTCTAATTAAAGACCTGAAATTCTCTAGAGGCAAAACAAAATTTGTTCCACGTTTGTCGCAGGGATTATAAATGAGATGGGAATCCGATGGCTTTGACAGGCATTTTGACAGATTGCACCTACAAAGCACTACAAACGCTTTCGAGTTTGACGGCGGCTTGACTAATACCACGTTTACATGCGTAGTTGAATCCGGATTGAATTAGGATCGAAAGTCATGCAAACGCGGATCGAGTTGAAACTACCTTATTGACTACCTTATTTGTTAATTTAGCGTATAATTTGTAACGTCTGGAAAACTATACTTTTAAAAGATATCCAATCTTGTAGTATAAATGTAATTTCACTTTTAAATGCAATACAATACAATACCCCGTTTACATGTGTAGTCGAAAGATCGAGTCGAAACTGACAGCCCTATTCTGGCTGTGATGTGGTCACAACTCACAAACCTCAGTGGTGCTAAAATTGTGATGTCTCTCTTGTGAGGTTTCTTGGGAGTAATCAGCTGTTTGGTATTCTAGCAAACACATAACAAGAAAACACAGAATAATTAACATGCATGAAAATTACTTATTTTGACAGCTATCACTTTCAATCAATCGAGCAGTCAGTAAAGAACAAAAAAAAAACAAAAAACAAAAAAAGAGGAATATAGAAAGATACAAGATAGTAATAACAACAAGTATCTGAAACGAGATTTCAAGAAAAAAAAAAATTTCTGAAACAACTATCATGAATATGGGTTATTTCTTTCCCGTTGTTGTTGTATTCTAAAAACCAAAAGAAATATTTATAAATTTGTATACTGTTCAACAAGACATAAATATAAGAAGCAAAAGCAAACATTCTTCCTCCATCTTATCTCTTGTGATTGACTTGTGAGCTGCTCAATCGGACATCACAATTTTGACAGTTACTGTGATGCTCACAACTTGTGAGGTTTTGGTTAGAATACTGTTACGAATTATTCGATCCCCACACCAAATAGGGTTCGCACCACTGGATTGCGATAAACTACAATTGTCCTTTTTATTAAAATTGAAACACACACACTTTTAATTCTTTCACCACAGATCAATTATCTGTGTAGCTTCACCACTTTTATTTATTATACAATACAATCCACTTTAAACTTTATTACACAGTACAATCCACTTTAAGCTTTATTACACAATACACAAACCTTTATTGAAAGCTTTTCTTTTCACCTTGGTTGATCACACCGACTTGTTACACGCTGTTTTATACCACAAACTGAATGAATGTCGAGGGCGAGTGTTCGCGCTTATATAGCTCTCGGTCCACCATTTCGAACGTTCGTCGTTGGAAGTTCCCCATAGGAAATCTCTAGAACGCTCTGACAATTCCATTGGAAGTTGACATCATTCCCATCCCCGCTTCCAGAGAGTTTTCGAACTTAACGGTCCGCTTGCATCTCCGCAACACTGCCCTCCTCCTAAACTTGTTCGTCCTCGAACTATCGATTGGATCCTTCTCCGTAATATGGCGCTAACCTCTCTACGTCAATCTTATACTTCGCCCGTCTGTTTCCCGTCGGCTGTATTCGGTACTCCACGTCATTAAGTTTCTTGATGACCTCATATGGTCCGTCCCAGGCTGATTGCAATTTGGGGCACAAGCCTTTTTTTCGTTGTTGGTTGTACAGCAATACTAATTGTCCTGTCTCGAATCCAGAAGAGTTCACCCTTAAGTCGTACCTCGCCTTCATTTTATCGCTGACCAAGCTCAGTCGCTCCCGGATGAACTGATGGATGGAGTTCAGCTGCTCCTTCTTTTCGGTTACGAAGTCCTCCCTGCCGCTAGTTGTCGGTAGTACCACGCCGAACTTCAAGTCCGATGGAAGTCGGAGATCAGTTCCAAAAATGGCTTCGGCGGGTGTTGTTGCCGTTGAATTGTGCTGTGCCGAACGGTATGCCATTAAGAAAAGGGGAAGATGTTCATCCCAGTCCTTCTGATCTCCGACGACGACTTTTCTCAGGTATTCCTCCATCGTCCGGTTGAACCTTTCGACCATTCCATCAGATTGTGGGTGTAATGGTGTTGTCCGCGTCTTTCTGATACCTAGCATGTCGCAGAGTTCTTTGAACACCGACGACTCGAAGTTCCCTCCTTGGTCTGAGTGCAGTTCCAGCGGTACTCCGTAACGCGCAACCCAGTTGTTCACGAATGCATCCGAAATGGTTTTCGCTTCCTGGTTCGGGATGCAAAACACCTCAGGCCACTTGCTGAAGTAATCGATCACCACCAGCGCGTATTTGTTTCCAGCGTTGAGTGTCTAAAAATGCATCATAAGTGAATATAAAAAACTCTTGAACCTGCGCGAGTCTCTAAAAAACAAAAAAAAAAAAAAAAAAAAAATGTCTTCATGTTTCTTTTCTTTGTTGTTCCAACGCTAGCACATGTCTGTAGGCCATATGCAGGAAAAAGAAGAAATTAACGACACCCCTTTCCAATCACACCATCGTACCAAAGCTATGTTGAGGTCCTTATCAACACGCCAATCAAAAGCACCACGTGCTTCCTGTGGGAAGCTGGAAGAGATGCTAGAGAACACTCGAGAAAGCTTAAGAAACATCCAGCGGCCGTCGACGATCGATTCCAGAACGTCGAAAAGAGAATCGAGACACTTGAATCGAGGTTCGACAAGAAGGTTCTAGATCTCGAAAATAATCAAGAAAAGATAATCGAGACTATGGAATCGAGGTTCGACAAGAAGGTTCTGGAACTCGAGAAAACTGTCCAGAACGTTCAGCATCAAGGAATCGTTGTACCGACTGCAGCATCGAAATTCACAGCTCCCAACTTTGACGGCACGAGCGTATTTAACATCTTTAAGCTCCAGTTCGAGAAAAAAGCGGAACGGAATCAATGGTGAGAAGAAGATCGTGTGGCCGCTCTAGTAATTTCGCTTAAAGGCGAAGCAGCTGGTGTTTTACAGACCGTCCCGGAGACCCAGAGAAGGAACTACACAGCCATATGGGATGCTCTCCATCGAAGATACGGCAGTGAACACATGCAGGAGATGCACAAGCTGGAACTCAAAGGGCGCAAGCAGCGTTTAAACGAGACCATACAACAGTATGCTGCCGACATCGAGAGGCTATCCCATCCTGCCTACGCGGAGGTTCCAGTTGATATGGTGGAGAAGCTAAAAACGGATTCTTTCATCCAAGGGCTAAGGGACCCCGACACGCAACGAAGCTTGATTCTCCTGCCGAAGACTTCTTTCAAGGAGACAGTTGCCAGCGCTCTCGCATGTGAAACATCGCTCTTGATATGCCGACCTTCCATCAAACTACGGCGCATATCTCAAGACCAGGATAGTTCCAGAACAACAACGGTGAGTAGGAGTGGTTCATTCCTGGGTAGATGCTACATCTGCGACCAGCAAGGGCACATTGCGAAGAGCTGCCGCCTGCGAAGAAAGCGTTCGAGGTCTAGTTCGCCAAAAAGAGACCATGGGAGTGAACGCGACCGTGGAGTTGCAAAAGGTGCACCTAACAATCCGTTAAATTAAAACGAGTCAGTGCAGAGGGGCGTGCGCTGGCTCCCACATTGGAGTGCCCCAGCATCCTCGTATCCCGAATCTGTAGGGGTGCAACCAGCCTAGTCAGCGAGGGAACGATGGACGGGCGACGATATCTGCTGACGTTGGACACGGGCGCAACTCATTCAGTCATCCGAAGCGGATTGGTTTCTGACATCGAACCATTTTCCGAGGTAGGGCTTCGTACAGTAACTGGTGAGAAGGCGGAAGTTAGGGGAAAGGTCCAGAAAAGAATTACGATGGGTACCGTCGAGTTTCAGCATGAATTCATCGTTGCGGACATTACTGATGACATCATAATCGGCGTCGACTTCATGATTAGGCATGGCTTCACATTCGACCTCAACCAAAAAGTGATGAAGTATGGCAACTTGGAGCTCCCATTAACAATAGATAATGGACAGGGTAGCAAGGTCAGGCGAATAGTCGTGCAAGCGCGCCAAACAGTTCCCCCGAATGCGGAAGCTGTGGTTTGGGCAAAGATAGAAGAGGATGCGGCGACAAGTCGAACCCGACAAACGAAGTCGACCCAGCGATATCATTGTTGGAAGGGCTCTGGTGGAACCCCAACAAGACCAATTGGTTCCAGTACGAGTCCTGAATCCTACCAGTACACCTAGGAGAAAACACAAGGGAACAACGATCGCTCAATGAAAAGAAGCTGCCGCCGTTATGAACTGCGAAGATAAGAAACAACAGCAAATCTAGTCCAACAAAGCCTTCTTAAAAACAATGGTCAGAGAGTGGACGCAACATCTAGTGGAGAATCAAAAAAGTAAAGCACTCTCCCTGCTTCGTAAATATTGGACAGTTTTTGCAGATGGTAAGAACTGTGGAAGAACATCAATTGTGAAGCACGGAATAGACACAAAGGACTCAAGACCGATCCGGCAACCACCGTGGAGGGTACCTTTGGCGAAAGAAGGCGAGGTGATCAAACTAATCGACGAGATGGAAAAGGAGGTCGTGATCGAACCATCTGCAAGCCCATGGAGTTCGCCATTAGTGCTTGTTAAGAAGAAGGATGGAAGCACCCGATTCTGCGTGGACTATAGGAAGCTGAACGACGTCACGAAGAAGGACAGCTATCCTTTACCGAGAATCGACGACACCTTGGACACACTATCTGGTGCAAAGTGGTTCTCGACGCTGGACCTGCAAAGCGGATACTGGCAAATAGAGCTTGACCAGCAAGACAAGGAAAAGACCGCGTTCTCCGCCGGGGGAGAGTTGTGGCAATTCTCTGTGATGCCCTTCGGTCTTTGCAATGCACCAGCCACATTCGAGAGACTGATGAACCGGGTGCTAAGAGGACTTCACTGGAGGACTTGCCTTGTCTATCTGGATGACAAAATTATCATGGGCAAGGATTTCGACGATCACCTTAAGAAGCTTGAAGAGGTACTGGAACGTATTCAAGCAGCCGGATTGAAATTGAGCCCGAGGAAATGTTCGCTCTTCCAGAACGAGGTGAAGTACTTAGGACATGTGGTGACTGCAGAAGGAGTCCATACAGATGAAGAGAAAATCTCGGCGGTTAAAGCATGGCCGCGGCCGAAGAATCTTCATGAGTTAAGGTCATTCCTGGGACTTTGCACATATTACAGGCGATTCATCCCAGGATTTGCAAACGTTGCCAGCAGTTTGCATGAGCTCACTGCACTTAGGACGGACCACGCAGCGTTGAGATGGCTGCTGCAGTTCAAAAACCCGGAAGGCCAGCTTGCTAGATGGATAGAGAGAATCCAGAGTTATGACTTCAGTATCGAACACCGGAAGGGAAGCAGTCATGGAAATGCGGATGCATTATCGAGGTGAACTTGCGATGTTGAATGCAAACATTGTTCACGCGCCGAGACCAAGGAAGAGGTCACCGACATCCGTTGTTTCCAGGTGCTGCCAGATGATTCCTGGACTGTCGAGAAGGTCGGAAGGAAGCAGCGGGAAGATGCCGATCTGGCAGTCATCATCGACTACCAAGAACGAGGTTTTCGACCAAGTTGGCAGCAAATATCTAGTGAAAGCCCAATCGTGAAAGCTTACTGGGCTCAATGGCAGAGTTTGAAGCTGAAGAACGGTTGCCTCTACCGCAGTTGGGAAAGTGAGGACGGGAACATTGTAAACGATCTGCTGGTAATTCCAAAATCGGCAAATCGACGAGGTCATCCGAGAATACCACGAGGGACCAAGCGGGGGTCATGTTGGTGTTAACAAGACTGTAGAAAAGATCAAGAGACGTTTCTACTGGGTAGGATGCCATGAGTCGATTACGCGTTTCATTCGCAGGTGTGAACAGTGTGCGAAGGCAAAGGGTCCAGTAAGGAAAACTCGAGGAAATATGCAGCAGTACAATGTTGGAGCACCGTTCGAACGTATCGCAATGGACATCGCAGGCCCATTCCCAACGAGCAACGCTGGAAACAAATACGCGCTGGTGGTGATCGATTACTTCAGCAAGTGGCCTGAGGTGTTTTGCATCCCGAACCAGGAAGCCAAAACCATTTCGGATGCATTCGTGAACAACTGGGTTGCGCGTTACGGAGTACCGCTGGAACTGCACTCGGACCAAGGAAGGAACTTCGAGTCGTCGGTGTTCAAAGAACTCTGTGACATGCTAGGTATCAGAAAGACGCGGACAACACCATTACACCCACAATCTGATGGCATGGTCGAAAGGTTCAACCGGACGATGGAGGATTATTTGAGAAAAGTCGTCGTTGGAGATCAGAAGGACTGGGATGAACATCTCCCCCTCTTCTTAATGGCGTACCGTTCGGCACAACACAATTCAACGGCAACAAAACCAGCTGAAGCCATTTTTGAAACTGATCTCCGACTTCCATCGGACTTGAAGTTCGGCGTGGTACTACCGACTACTAGCGGCAGGGAGGACTTCGTAACCGAAAAGAAAGAACAGCTGAACTCCATCCATCAGTTCATCCGGGAGTGACTGAATTTGGTCAGCGATAAAATGAAGGCGAGGTACGACTTGAGGGCGAATACTTCTGGATTCGAAACAGGACAATTGGTATTGCTGTACAACCCACAATGAAAAAAAGGCGACAAGACAACGAGGTCATCAAGAAACTCAATGACGTGGTATACCGGATACAGCAGATGGGAAACAGACGGGCGAAGTCTAAGATTGTCCACGTAGAGAGGTTAGCGCCATATTACGGAGAAGGATCCAATCGCTTGTTCGAGGACGAACAAGTTTAGGAGGAGGGCAGTGTTGCGGAGATACAAACCGACGGTTAAGTTCGAATTTCGCTGTCGAAGTTCGAAAGCTCCCTGGAAGCGGGGTGTTACGTAAAATACCATTGTGAACCAACGCCAATTGGTATAACTTTTAAATTTGCCCCCAAACGGCCATCTTTTTTTTTAATAGAATTGTAAAATAAAAATGAAAAGGGACATGGGAATAAAATGTAGCGACACTCTAAAACCGAATTGGAAACGGCGTGGACGTGTGTTTTATTTCTTATAGTTTTGTCTTCGGTACAATTTAAATTTTAGATTTTTTTTTAAAGTTCTTTGCACAAATCAGTGCAATTGTTTTTCATGGCGCCCGAGCAGGGACAATAATAATTCCGATATACTTACGCGTATATGTCCCCCACCTGATTATCTACCTTGTCGTGGTGTGGGGGCTTTTCACCAAAGGATAATCGTCCCCGTCATCCCCTTTTCACCAACCCAAATCCCATCCCACTCCACTTATCCTATCACACTCCTATCCTGTATATCCAATCCCCATCCCCTGGGCTGGACATAAGGTGTTAATCGAACCGTGCCGAGACGTCGACCAGGCTGAGAGCCCAGACCAAAAATAGCTCAGTCGCAAACGGTGTATCCGGATACCTGGCGCCCTCCGGATTATCTAGCCTTACCTGGGTATTGCGGATCTCTGCCCAGGTGGACATCCATTTCTCCGCAACTCGTGGGTACCAAATGAACAACCTAAATAATAAAAATAAAAATGAGTCCGGATCTCATAAAAAACCGGAAGGGGATGTAATCCCCTCTACATCTAAAGCGGCAAAGACTCCGATCGGAGAATCGACAAACCGCTCCGATAAGTTGTCGGCAAGTGAAGCTGACAACAGGAAAAACAACCCATCGACCCAGGCCTATAAAGACCAGAAGGCGGCCTTGAGAATCATAAAACGATGGGGCCATAAGACCGACCTAACAGAAAAAGAAAGAGAGTCGGTAGCCTGGGCGACAGGAATCCTGGCCCAGGAAAAAGCAAAAGCCAAGAGGTCCAGATCGTCCCCCGAGGAACCAAAGCGGGAGGCTAAGAAGGTTAAGCTGGGAACACTGGCTAAGCTATCAAAGCCTTTCGGTGAGGTTGCGAGGGAGTGCCTGACGGTAGCTATCATTGATGATAGCGACCCGGACGGAAAAATGACGACTGATAAATGGAAGGATGTCGACCATGCACTATCGGCAAACTTCCTCAAAATTATGAGAAAGAACCCTGGACCACCGCCCATCTGTGATGACGCCGGATGGTATCAAGGCAGGGTCAAACTGCTAAGCTGTGCCGACGAAAGATCGGTCGATCTTTTAAAGGCCACAGTTTCCGAAATGGGGGAAATATGGGAGGGAGCCAGGCTCAAGGTCGTCACTAAGGACCAGATCCCGAATCGACCGAGAGCTAGATGCTGGATCCCGCTGGCACCAGACAACCCCCTTGAAATTCTTGAGACCATCAACCTCTGTAATCCCAATCTCCCAACAAGAGATTGGAGGGTCGCGAAGCTGGAGGAACCAAAGGACCGATCTAGACAGGCAATTCTTGTGCTGATCAGTGAAGCCCTGGAACCTCTGGCCCAATGTGACCATTACATCAGGTTTGGTTTCAAGAAAATCAAACTCAATATTTACAAAAAGGATGAGGAAATGCCACCATCCGGCAACGATACCATGGCCAACACCGAGGCTAATAAAGACAGCTCAATGGAGCAGGAACCCCCCAATCCCCTCGGGGAGCAAGGGCCCTGCGCCGATTGAAGCTGAAATCATAGCAACATCCCTGGTCAACAAGGACCAGGAATCGCTGCTCGACTCCGGAAGCGAGGACTATTCAACTAGCTCGCCGATGGAAGATGATCTTCTGGACCTAAGTCTAGAAGACCTCGACACCACCGTGGTGGAGGTCAGTCGAATTGATAACAGCCATGATGCTGAGATTAACTCAGATTAACCTCCAACACTCGAAAGCGGCTACCGCTAATCTTCTCCTCAGGCTGGCCAAAGGAGAAGAGGATATAGCCTTAATCCAGGAACCTTGGGTTCATGAACACAAGGTTCGTGGATTAAGAAACCCAGCCTACAACATATTTACATCACAAAAAGAAGGTAAGCCCCGGACTTGCATACTCGCAAAGAAATCCATAAACGCTTACCTTCTTCCTAATTACAGCTGCCCAGACACCACAGTGATTGCATTAGAATCACCCGGGAACAAGCTATGGATAGCCTCCACCTACATGGCGCAAGAAGAGTCCATCCCATCGGACGAGTTAAAAAGACTGGTGAGGGACTCGCCAAACCATCAAGCTGGGCTCCTCATTGGGGCTGATGCGAATGCGCATCACACCCTATGGGGCAGCAGCGACATAAATGAAAGAGGTGTGTGGCTTACTGAACTTATCCTTACCTCTGACCTTAATATATGCAATAAGGGTCATACACCCACTTTTGTTACAAAAAATCGAAGGGAGGTACTGGACATAACTCTAGCATCTCCCCCCCTCATCGACAAAATAAGTGAATGGAAGGTTTCTGAGGAGCACTCCTTCTCAGACCACCGCTACTTGGTGTTCAACTTAGCCTTCACGGTCCCAACCCCAATCGACTCATCATGTAATCCAAGAAGAATTAATTGGGAGCGCTATAGAACCCTTGTTGGCAACTCTGTAGTAAGCAGGACCCCTGATCACCCGCGGTCCACGGTAGATATAGATAATATGGTTGATATTTTAACAACTACCTTGGGCAACGCACGGGTCAGTAGCTGCGTAAGCCACAAATCGAGGAAAAACTCTTATCCCTCGTGGTGGAACGCAAACCTAAGCAAGCTCCGTAAAAACTGTCGGAAACTCTTTAACAAAGCAAAGAGTACTAGAAACGATAGTGACTGGAGCCTATATAAAGCTTCATTCAGAACTTACAAACAAACTCTGAGGAAAGAACAAAGGCTAGGTTAGGTTAGGTTAGGTTGACGTGGTAGGCGTAAGCCACACTTAGGCCAAAAACCGGCCCATTGTGATACCACCTGGATCAGGTTACCCTGATCCGCTACCCGGGAACCAACCGGTGCTTCTAATAAAGCGGTGGAGTTGAGCTATTTTTTGGTTTGCTAGCTCACTCAGATTGTCGAAGAAGGGCGCGCCGAGGTAAATCCTCCTGCGATTCGCAAAAGAGGGACATGAGCAGAGGAGATGGTGTATTGATTCCTCCTCCTCCTCGTCCATGCAGCCGCGACAGAAGTCATTGTAGGGTAGCCCCAGTCTGGCGGCGTGTTTTCCAATGGTGCAGTGACCTGTAATGACCCCCACCAGGGTGCTTAAGGTTGCCCTCCTGGTTGCCACCAGGTCCCTGGTTCGTCCTAAGTTTAACTTAGGCCACAATTGTTTGGTGATAAAGCCGATATTGCTCTCATTCCATTGGAGATTGGTCCTCTCTATGGTTTGAAGCTTTATCATGTGCTTTACCGTACTTATTGGTGTTTTTAGGTACCCGAGGGTAGGTAGGCTGAGTGTGCTTGACCCTAACCTTGCGAGTTCGTCGGCCGCGCAGTTTCCTGGAATATCCCTATGCCCGGGGACCCACAGTATTTTAATATTGAACTGTTCAGCCATCTCATCTAGAGATAGGCGACAGTTAATGGATGTTTTTGATTTGTGGGTTATCGCTGCCAGGGATTTTATCGCAGATTGGCTATCCGTGCAAATGATAATATCCTTTGTGGATATTACATTGATCCTGAGCCATGCCAGGGCCTCCGTTATCGCAGTTATTTCTGCCTGAAACACACTACAGTAATTTGGGAGTCTAAATGATAGGTTGAGGTTAAGTTCCTTGGAGTAGACCCCACTACCTACACCCGACTCCATCTTAGAGCCATCGGTATAGAGGGAGATCGAGTCCTTTGGTATGACTTTCCCTTCAGCCCATTCCTCCCTGGATGGAAAGACAACTTCGAAGTTCCTGGTGAACACATTCTGCGGGTTGATGTAGTCAGTGTCCATAGGTACTTTGAAGTGTTTTAGAATAGAGGTGTGGCCTTTTTGAGATGTGGGCCATTTTCTTATGCTCCTCATCCTTAGGGCCGCGCATGCAGCAACTTGCTTGCTGAAAAGGTTTATTGGTGGAAGATGTAGTAGAACATTTAAGGCCTCCGTGGGGGTCGATCTGATCGCTCCGCTTATACATAAGCTGGCCGATCTTTGTACCTTCCCCAGGAGGTTTCGATTGACTGCTTTGTCCAGAGCAGTCCACCAGACTACGACGCCATACAGGAGGATAGGCCTTATGACTGCTGTGTAAAGCCAGTACATAATGCTTGGTTGGAGACCCCACCTCCTGCCCACTACTTTCTTGCAGCTGTAGAGGGCAACAGTTGCTTTCTTGACCCGATCAAGAATGTTGGGTTTCCAATTCAGCCTCCTGTCAAGGACTAGGCCTAGATATTTAGCCTGTTCTTTGATTGTTAGTTGAGTTCCACCCAGCCTCGGTGGGTTGAGGGGCGGAATTTTATATTTGTTAGTGAACAGTACTAGATCGGTCTTCTTTGGGTTCACCCCAAGTCCACAGTACCGAGTCCAGGTTTCTACTGTATGTAGTGCACTCTGCATAAGGTCGCATAGAGTGCTGGGAAATTTTCCTGTGACGGCAATAGCAATGTCATCCGCATAGGCGATCACAGCGTACCCTTCCTGCTCCAGCAACAGCAGTAGCTCGTTGACCACCACGTTCCAGAGGAGAGGGGAGAGTACTCCACCCTGTGGTGTACCTTTGCTGACCATTCTGGTAGATACGGCACCAGCGAAGTTGGCTTTGACAACTCTTTGTATTAGCAGCTGTCGTACCAGTTCTATCACTGATCCCGTAACACCCAGATCAGACAGCGCCTTGATGACGGCCCATGGTTCGACATTGTTAAAGGCGCCCTCAATGTCGAGAAAGGCGACTAGAGTGTATTGTTTGTTTTCCAGAGACCTTTCTATTTTACTGACCAATGAGTGGAGTGCTGTTTCCACCGATTTGCCTTTGTTGTAGGCGTGTTGGTTATCCGACAGTCTGCCTGAGATGCAGGTGTACCGGATGTGTACGTCCAAAATCTTCTCTAGAGTTTTTAATAGAAAAGAAGTGAGACTAATAGGCCTTAGGTCATTTACATACGTGTGGGAGCTTTTGCCTGCCTTGGGTATGAAAATGACTTTGGCTACCTTCCACTTGCTGGGGATGTAGGAAAGTGAGAGGCAACTATTGTATATAACCACAAGCCAGGGGAGAATGATATCTGCTACCTGCTGGAGCTCAGCTGGTATGATACCATCCGGTCCCGGAGACTTGTAGGGTTCAAAGCTCTTTATGGCCCAAAGGACGTTATTGTATTTGACCAGGTCAGGAGCACGCTCGAGGGAGGGTGTCATTGGCTGATTAACCCGAGGAGGTGTCAAATCCGAGTCACTACTGCCTGGGAAGTGTGCGTTTAAGAGAAGTTCCAAGGCTTCCTCTCTGGAGGTTGTCCAGGAGCCGTCATTACGCATCAGATGGCTTGGATTGTACGGAACCGAGGCCAGAATCTTCCTTATTCTTGAGGCCTCGGAAACCGTCCTTATATTATCGCAGTAGTCCCTCCAGGATTGTCTCTTTGCCTTCCTGGTCGCTGCTTTGAAAGACTTTAGTGCCTCCTTGTAGAGGTCCCAATCCTCTTGCAAGCGGGTATATTTAGCTTTGTTGAAGAGCTTTCTGCTCTCTTTCCTTAGTGAGACTATCTCTTTGTTCCACCAGGGGGGCTTGGGTTTGCCTCTGGGGGTGCTAACTGCACAAGATTGAGACAGTGCTCTATTGAGGGTTTCTGTCAGCTCATTTACTAAGCTGTCTAACTCCGCGGAGTTTAGCGGATAGGTGGGGTGTCTTGCCCCTAGGTGGGGTTCAACATAGGTTCTATATTTTTGCCAGTCAGTTTTTCTGTAGTTCCTGAAAGGAGCTCGGGCACTGACGTGGTTGACTATGCTGAATTGAATGTATCGATGGTCAGAGAGGGAGTGTTCTTTTAGGACTTTCCAATCTCTGACTTTGTCGACAATGTCCTGCGATGCAAAGGTTACATCCAGGACTTCCTGTCTGTTTTTGTTAATAAAGGTTGGTTCACAGCCGTTGTTGCAAACGGTGAGGTTAGTACGTAATACATAGTTATACAAAGACTCACCTCGCTCGTTTATGTTGCTGCTTCCCCAAATCGTATGGTGTGCATTCGCATCACATCCTATGATCAGTCCGGCATTTGATTGCTCCGCATCCTTGACCAGGTTTACCAAGTTGGCCGGAGGGGGAGGACTTGGGTGGTCATGGGCTAAATAGGCCGAGGCAATCCAGATCTTGAGGGAACTGCCCTCGACACTAATAGCCGTGATATCCTGGTCGCTGTAGGATGGGAGTAGAAGGATTTTTATGTGTGATTTGGTTAGGATACAAGCTCTAGGCTTACCTGCATCGCGCACGTAGGTGAGCTTATATTCGGATGTTCCGAGTCCACGTACCATGTTATTAACTATCCACGGTTCCTGGATCAGAACGACGTCTTCTCCGCTTTTGGTGAGGCGGAGCATTAGGGCGGCCGAGGCCGCGATAGAATGATGGAGATTAATTTGAAGAATCCGCAGCATGATGGCCGCAGTCTTTAACCTCCACCGCTGTGACGTTGGCAGACTCTTCGTCAGACTCCAGATCAAAATCTGACATAGTCTCGCCAAGGTCTACCTCGGGAAGGTCCAGGTCGGACAGTAGATTACTGTCTTCCCCGGTAATCTCGTTCACTACATTGGAGGGGGTCCCAGTTAAGAGAGTCTCCTCAGTGATCATCGGCTCCATGGTAGGGAGTTGCTCTGGGTTCGTCGGCACCATGGAGTCAGATGATGTAGCACAGGAGGCTCTCTTAGCTGAGTCCTCCCCGTCTTTCTTGTATATTCTGAGCTTCGCAGAGTCGAAGCCCAGAGAGATCATATTGTTGACCAGGGCTAGAGGTGCCAGGGAATCCTGATTGATTACGATAGTAATCAGTCTTGAAGGTCCCTTAACATCCTCTAGCTTGACAACTTTCCAATCCTTGGTGGGGATTAGGGGATTGCAGTTCTGCAGGATTGCCAAAATCTCCTTAGGGTCCTCGGGATAGGCCGGTATAATGGCTCTAGCCCTGGGTCTATTTGGGATTTGGTTCAATGGTACAGAACAAAGGCTATCCTGGAAGCTTTTCTGTAACAATATGGAAAAAATTTCAGACGCCTACAGATTGAGGAAAATACTCTCGAAAGATCCACAATTCCCAAGCTACCTTACAGCAAACGGAGTCTGGACAACATCTTAAGAAGAAACTTTAAACCTTCTTCTTGATACGCACTTCCCAGGATGCCATGAATCGCAGGACTCATCGCAACCGCGAAGAACCTGCTCTTCATCCGCAATAATGGGAAATTTCGAACACGTCATCTCCAGAGAGAAAATAATATGGGCGCTAAAAAGTTTCAAGCCCTATAAATCGCCAGGTCCGGATGGAATTTACCCTGTCGAACTTACACAAACCATGGAATGGACTATACCATGGCTAGAGATAATCTTCAAAGGATGCCTAGCTTGGAGTTACATTCCAGACAAGTGGAAGTGCGCAAGGGTGCTTTTCATTCCCAAGGCCGGCAGAAACTCTCACACCTCCCCCAAGGACCTAAGGCCTATATGTCTATCATCCTTTGCACTAAAAACCTTGGAAAGGATGGTAGACCTACATATACGCCATAACTTGGATCCGCTCCTAATTTCTAAGGCACAGCATGCCTACGTTAAGGGTAGAGCTATCGAAACAGCCTTGCACACCCTAGTGAGGAAAATCGAAAGATCAATCCATCTTAAAGAATACACTATAACAGCCTTCCTAGACATAGAGGGCGCCTTTAGCAACGTCACTCCGAAAGCAATAACAGAAGGGTTAGAAAAGCTAAAGGTAGAGAAGACTCTCATAGAGTGGATCAGCGAGCTACTATCAACACGCAAGATTCACTCGGTTTGGGGAAGCCAGGCAATCACCAGAGTGGTTACCCGGGGAACCCCGCAAGGAGGGGTTCTCTCATCTCTTCTCTGGAATGTAGTTATAAATGAACTACTAATCAAACTGGAGGAAGAAGGCCTAGACGCTATTGCCTATGCTGATGACGTTGCCATTCCAATTTCAGGTAAATACCTATCGACACTGAATGACCGTATGCAAACGGCATTCTCAATTCTTTGCAACTGGGCGCATAGCAAAGGGCTCAGGGTTAATCCCCAGAAAACTGAGTTCGTGCTACTCACCAAAAAGCATAAATTACCGGATTACTGCCCTATCACTTTGCTTGGGACCAGCTTAAACTACTCCTCCAGTGCCGAATTCCTTGGCATCGTACTGGACAGGAAATTAACCTGGAAAAGCAACACAATCGAAAGAGCTAAAAAAGCAACAATAGCTCTCTATACATGCAAGAAAGCCATAGGAAAAAAATGGGGGTTCAATCCCAAGATTACCCTATGGCTCTACACCACGGTCGTTAGACCCATATTAATGTACGGAGCGACTGTCTGGTAGACAGCACTGGACAAGACAACATACCTCAAACAATTCGAGAAGGTACAAAGGCTGGCGTGTTTATGCATTACCGGGGCCCTCAGGTCCACCCCAACGGCAGCACTGAACATGATACTCGACCTAACACCACTCGATATTTTCGGCAAGCAAATTGCCACACAAACGGCCATTAGACTTAAAGCCAACTCAAACTGGAAGAGCTATGTTATTGGCCACTCCTCGATACTGATTAACAGGTCAACCATGGCAGAAAACCTAGACCTCACAGAACCCACTACAGTCTTGGAAAAAAACTTCACAACGACAAAACTGGACTCGCCAGACTCAACCTCGCAGGAATTGCGTAGACTTTTATACTGACGGGTCTAAAACCAAAGACGGGGTGGGTAGTGGAGTATTCTGCAAACAACTTAAGCTGAACAAAGCTCTAAAATTATCTAATCACTGCAGCGTTTTCCAGGCGGAACTGTTGGCAATAAAAGAGGCTCTGTCCTGGCTGAAGTGGAACGTGATATCCACCACGGATATCCGCATTCTCACGGATAGCCAAGCAGCCTTAAAGTCGCTGGAGTCCTATGTGTACACATCGAAAACTAGCCTCGACTGTCGCCTATCTCTTAATGAGATGGCTGAACAGTTCAACATACAACTTATATGGGTACCGGGACACAGCGACATCACTGGAAATGAAAGAGCCGACACACTCGCCAAACAAGGAACGACGCTACAATCAATCGTGGCTTGTGAGGGAGTACCCCTTACAACCATTAAATATAATCTGACCAATCTCGCCAGGGCCGAGACGAACCTGAGATGGACCCAGGGACATACCTGCGTCATCACCAGGCAAATCTGGCCTCGGCTTGACAGTCAGCGCACAAGGAGTATAATCTCCCTAAAAAGAACTGACATCTACAAAGTCATCGGTGTCATCACAGGTCACTGCCTCATTGGCAGTCACGCGCAAGGACTAGGTATAGTTCCAAATGACTTCTGCAGAAGCTGTCAGGACGAGGAGGAGGTGGAATCCATTCACCACCTTGTATGCGCCTGTCCAGCTTTTTGCAATATAAGGAAGCGTTACCTAGGCTCTTACTTCCTTAACGATCTGACAGATGTTCAGAAAGTAGGGATACTTGATCTTCTTAACTTCTTAAGAAGCACTAGATGGTTCCACGAATAGGGGGATAAGACCCCCTCGTAGCTGCACAACGGGCCTCCTTGGCCTAAGTGCGTTCTTCTCAATTCTGGGAAGGCTACGACCCTACCTACCTACCTACGCGTATATGTATACAATTTAAAGTTCACGGAGTCCGCTTAAACGCTTAAACAGATAGCATAAAAAAAACCATCAAGTGCTCCAGTCAAGCGTTGCCGCAGCAAGTGCCTCGCCAGTTTCGCCCACATGTCAGAGGACAAATTAAAAAGGGAAGTTGTTGCAATCGAGGTAACGAACAAAAATTGATAGTGTAATAGCTACTCTCCAGTGCTCGTTTATATACTTTGCAGTATAATATATACATACATTACAATAACAAGCACTATCGAACTAAGAAACACTCTCAATTATTGTTACAAACGCATGCATTATGTTCTAAATAAAACAAATACATACATATATTACATATAAAACATACACATATTTATTTAGATATTTAACAAGTGTTATAATCAAAGAGTTATAATCAAAGTGACAAAACATTGTAAAAGAACATATTGAGCTACAAATACAATAACACAAAGCCGACTTGCAATACACATTTGTATGTAAACTTGCTGTCTTCGGTCGCTGGCTTTTAGGTTCGTCACACCATCGTCTTCTATTGTGTGTATTCGCATTGCAAGTTATCTTCACACACAAGAACACACGCATTCATAGATATCTAATTCGCCACTTCGTTTCCAGTTTGGCAATAGCCCATTGCCTTAACAATCATTATCTGATAGGTGTGAAGAGCGCATTCAGGCAACTTGCAATTCTAATACATCGAAGTACTATTACGCTATTAGTTGCAAAAACGTAATTGAATTAAGGTGGCGAGAGTTTAGTAAGAATAGCGCATTTACTTTAAATTTCTTCGGTATACTATCTTAATTCAGATATTGTCAATACATTTTGAAAATAAACTAATTTTTCAATTTTGCGATCATCTTGATTAGTAACCGAATTGAAGTATATTTATACATTTCGTGGATAAACTAATTCCATATACGATATTGCGATTCTCTCTCTCGGAGTAGATACTAATTACGGTTGATCAAAACACAAAACAAAAAAAAAAAAAACCAAATAAGTAAAATGGCGACCAAAAAACGGCAAACTTCTCCAAATAAAAACGAAAACCTTGAGCTAGCATCAAAGGTCGCTTATTACAGCAAATATCAACCGTATAAAAACGGCATTTGAACAAAAGACGTTGTCACAGAATCCGATCGAACTAGAATGTCGGTTGGATTTATTAAATTCATATATTGATCAGGTCATGTCATGTCAATCAGACATTGAGATGGCTGATCACAGTGACACGTTTCGTGGGGAATTAGAAGACATTTGCATATTAACGAAGTCATTACTAATGTCAGTGTTACGTATTTTTTAATAACACTTACTTTATAAAATCCAATGCTACGTATTTTAATAAGACTTACTTTATAAATCTAATGTTGTGAACGCTTTTGAACGCACTCCTACCAAGTGTCATGTCATCAACTCTGAAGTGAACTCAGCGCTCTCTGTTGACAATCATTTTTACTTCGTATAACGCCATGTCGCCGTTGACATTCATTTAAAATCGTAACGACATTTCTGGCAGCATTGTTAATGGAGCAAGAAGTGACCGGTAGGAGAGGTTAAAAAGCGTGAGTAAATTCATTATATACCTATACACTAAAATCTAAAAAATAAGCTTTTTTGGGAAATAAAACTCCTGAACAACAAAAGGTGTTCTTATTTGCCCCCCTCTCCAAAGTTAACAAACTTTTATTTCGCTTTCGGTTTGTACGAACGAAATTGTGCCAGCGGAGCCCCACCACGCAATAATCGCTTTCGGTTTGTACGAACGAAATTGTGCCAGCGGAGCCCCACCACGCAATAATCGCTTTCGGTTTACACGAATGAAATTGTGCCAGCGGAGCCCCACCACGCAATAATCGCTTTTGGTTCGCACGAACGAAATTGTGCCAGCGGAGCCCCACTACGCAATAACTACTTTCGGTGGCACGTTGAGATCGTGTCAGAGGAACGCCCACGTGAGGACAATTTTGCAGTCTTCACCATGTTGTGTGTGCGAAGTGTTCCCGCAGTGACCCGGGAGTAATCGAAGGCTCGGTCCATGCCCAAGGTGTGCTCCAGGGAGCAAGAATAACAGCTTGCCTTTAAAAAAAAAAAAAAGATTTTGGTTGGGTGTTTTTTGGTCTGATTTGGGGTTGCGGAGATCCGAGCGACCGTGGTATAGGTTTTGCGGTATAGGTATTTGCAAGCCGATAGTTCTGCGTCATGCCACCAAAAACAAGAGCAACAGTAGCAGTTGCAGATGAGCGATCTGACGATGAGGAGAGCAACGAACATCAAGATGGTATGAATGCTACCATTTTAGAGACGGAGTCACAGGCGCATCGAAGCTCATCAATAGAGCTACAACTGAGCGAGATGATGAGGCAAATCCAGTGTCTTCAGGCGGCAATCACCGGAAACCAAACATTCGCGCGTGACGGGGAAACATCAAGGGCAGAAGACCAAGCGTCAAATCGTGCTACGCAAAACGGAAGCGACGGTAATGATGCAGTAGCAGCCGCAATAGGCGAACTGAACCGTAATCTAGCGGCATCTAGGCAGGATCATACACGACCAGTGAAGCTGTACGATCTTCCTGACTTCGACGGAACTCCTGGGGTCTGGCCCATGTTCAGGGAATCATTCGAGATGACCACGGAAGAGTACCAGTACAACGAAAGACAGAACATGTTGCGGCTGCAAAAGGCGGTCAAAGGCAAGGCTAGAGAGTTGGTAGAATGCCTATTAATTCACAGCAAAAATGTGATCCAAGTGATGAAAACCCTGAAGGACAGATTCGGAAGACCAGGGCAACTAGTAAGGAGTCAAATTTCTAGAGTAAGGAGCATCCCTCCGATAGCCGAAAGTCGCATCGAGCAGATCATTCCCTTTGCAATAAAGGTACAAAACCTGACGGCGTTTCTAGAAGCGGCTGGATGCGAACAACACCTCTGCAATCCCACACTAATGGAAGAACTTCTGCTGAAGTTGCCAGTTCAAAGGAGACTGGACTGGGCACGACATGCGGTAACCATCTCGTCAATGCCCACTATTAAACACTTCAGTAAATGGGTAGAAGAATTAGGGAATATGGGGACACCACATGTGTGAATCACGAGTCGTCGCAGGTAGATACAAGAAGTGGAGGTCGATCAAGATTTTTCCACGCGGACACCGTTAGGGCCGACAGCCATAATACAAGTTGCAAAATGTGCTCTCGGAAACACGACATCTCAAAGTGCAAAAAATTATTGGCCATGGATATTTGTAAGCGTTGGCGTACGGTACGTCAGATGGAGCTATGCTTTAACTGTTTAGGCGAAGGTCATCGGAGTAGCAGCTGTGAACAACGTCATGCATGCAATGACCAGAATTGTACAAAGAAACTCCATAGTCTTTTGCATTCTTTGAAGGACGACGTTAGCAGCAGGCAAGGTGCTCCGCATTACCAACAACGCGTATGCACCAGCTCGGTTATCCACCCAGAGTCAACTAATATACTTTTCAAAATATTGCCAGTTAAGCTGTTTGCAAACGGAAAGGAAGTAAGTTGCTATGCCTTCTTGGACGAAGGGTCGGCCGTCTCTCTCATTAACAGGAGCTTGGCGGATCGCATTGGGTTGAAGGGACCAAGGGAGAGTCTACAGCTACAATGGTTCGGAGATAGAACAGTTACGGAACAGTCGCGGCGTGTCGACATGGAGATAGCAGGAACTGGACCAAATGCCAAGAGGTTTCCTCTCAGGGATGTCAGGACTGTCAAAGACCTTCGACTACCTACGCAGTCGCTGCATATAAGCGAATTACAAAAGCAATATCAATATATGAAGAGGTTACCAACACTGGATTATACTGCTGTTACCCCAGAACTGTTGATTGGGCTCGATAACGCACCCTTAGGCGTGGCCAGGAAGACCACTGTGAATAGCTGGAAGGGACCAGTCGTTATTTGGACAAAGCTCGGATGGGTTGTATATGGATCAAAAAGCAGAAGCACTGCGGTCGGACGCAACCATGTACTCTTTTCTAACATAAGAAGTGCCGAGGAATGTGATCTTAACCAACTCCTAGAGAAATATATCACCAACGAGAGTTTAGGGGTACGCAGTGTCGAGAAACCGATCATACCCTTTGAGATGACGAGAGCAAGGAAACTGCTTGAGGAGACTACGGTACGAGTGGGCCGTCGTTTTGAAGCGGGGCTTTTATGGAGAATGGAGGATGTAGTATTACCAGAGAGCAGAGAAATGGCAAAGAAGAGAATGCTATCTTTAGAGAAAAGGTTTCAACGTGATGAGAAATTTCATCAGGAATACATTCGCAGCATTTCCGAGTGTCAGCTCAAGGGTTTCGCAAGGAAGTTAACGGAAGCGGAAGCAGCCATTAAGGGTAGTCGGACGTGGTATCTGCCACATTTCGGTGTATACAACCCCAATAAGCCTGGCAAATTACGGTTGGTGTTTGATGCTGCTGCGAAGACAGGGGACACCTCCTTAAACTCAGCGTTGCTTAGTGGTCCAGATTTGTGTGAGCCGTTGGTGACAGTACCGATGAAATTCAGGCAGAAACCTGTAGCCGTTTGCGCAGATATCGTCCAGATGTTTCATCAGATTAGAATCCGAAAGGAGGACCAAATGGCGCAACGCTTCCTATGGAGGTCCGACCCTAAAAGTTCGATAGACGACTATGCGATGACAGTTATGACATTCGGGTCAAAATGCTCACCATGTACGGCGCACTACGTAAAGAACCGGAATGCGGACGACTTTAAGGAAAAGTACCCGGAAGCTGCAGCCGCAATAATATATAATCACTATGTTGACGATTACGTACACTGCTTCTCCAGCGAAAGTGATGCAGTCCGAGTAACGAAGCAGGTCGTTTGGATCCATGCGCAGGGTGGTTTCGAGCTGAAAGGGTTCATGTCGAACTCAGCCTTCGTCGGACGGAAACTAAACAATAGTGAAGCCGGACCGTCCGTACTCAGCATGGACATAGAAGATACACAAAATAACCAGGAGGTGCTTGGCATGCACTGGGACACCGATCAAGATACTCTGAAATTCGTATTAGCTTTCGGGCGGGTGGATCTTACGTTGCTGAATGGAGCGAGAAGACCTACCAAACGAGAAGTTTTGAAAATAATGATGTCAGTGTTTGACCCATTTGGCTTGGCCGCGGAGTATTCGTTGGTAGCCAAGCTGTTATTTCAGCTCACCTGGCGAAAACAAGTGGACTGGGACGAAAATATACCGGAAGAGGCTAGGGAAGCATGGGTAAAATGGTTAGAGATGTTGCAGGAGGTGAAGAAATTAGTCATTCCTCGTTGTTACAGTACTATCTTTCGGCGGTTTCGGCGGAACTGCACATATTCACTGATGCTAGCGAGTTGGCTTATGCCGTGGTCGCGTACTGGAGGGTCACAAAATCAAAGGCTTCACAGGTTAGCCTAGCGTTCATCATCGGAAAAACCAAGTGTGCTCCACTAAAATTAATATCCATCCCACGCCTCGAGCTGCAGTCGGCGGTCCTTGGAGCAAGGATTCGCAATATGATACTGCGTAGCCACGATGTAACACCAACACGCGTCATCATGTGGAATGACTCCAAAACCGTGTTGGCCTGGATAAAGTCGGATCACAGGCGCTATAAACCCTACATTGCGCATCGAGTTAATGAAATACTGGATAACACAATGATCTCCGACTGGCGATGGCTACCCAGCGCGCTGAACCCAGCTGATTTTGGAACGAGAGTGAAAGATAAAAGGCGGGAGTCATTCTGGGTAAGTGGCCCAAAGTTCTTGTTGGAAGATGAGTCAAAATGGCCGCAAGCCGAGCTAACAGAAGGTACGACAGAAGAACTTCGCTCGAAATCCACGCTTTTTCACATCAATATAGGATGCGAAACTTTCAGTAAATTTTCCTGTTTTCCGAGGCTGAAGAGAGTCATGGCCTGGATCATTCGCTTTAGTCATAATTGCCGTAAGACTGAGGATGAGCGTGAGTATGGATGCCTGAGTTTGGCAGAACTCAGAAGAGCTGAACTAGCGATCGTTCGCACCGTTCAAATGGAGTCTTATAGCAATGATTACCACTCTTTAGTCGAGAAAGGACAGCTCGAGCACAGCAGCAGCTTATGGAAGCTGACGCCTTGTATAGATGATACCGGCGTCATTCGTTTGGATGGACGCATAAGTAAAGCGTTAGCCGTAGAACCTAGTACCCGTAAGCCGATAGTACTTCCGAAAGATCATCGAGTCACCGATCTCATCGTGGATTCATACCACCGTAGTTGGAAACATCAGAACCAGGAAACAATTATCGCTGGGTTACGACGTAAATTCTGGATCCCACATATCAGAGCAGCAGTACGTCATGCAGCAAAGAGGTGTCAGACGTGCAAAAATAAAAACGCAAAACCAGCTACTCCACTCATGGGACAGCTTCCTGAAGATAGGTTGACGCCATACGTGAGACCATTTTCCTATGTGGGTCTGGACTATATGGGTCCATTTTCTGTAGCAGTTGGGCGACGTTGTGAGAAACGATGGATCGCGCTGTTTACGTGCCTGACAACACGGGCGATTCATCTGGAAATCGCTAGGGACCTATCAACAGACACTTGCCTGCTTTGTATCCGGAACTTTATGAACCGGAGGGGAACACCGGTACGAATTCGTTCTGATAACGCGACGAATTTCGTCGGAGCCGATCGAGAACTACAACGAACAAGAAATCTCGACCATGAAAAGATCACGAACTCACTTGCAAACAAGGGTATTGAATGGGTATTTAATTGTCCTCTAAACCCGCATGCAGAGGGAGTTTGGGAACGGCTAGTTCGAAGCGTGAAGAGAGCAATGGGTCACGCCGTGCTCAACGAGAGTTTACAGGAACATAGCCTTTACAGTTTGATGTGCGAAGCTGAAAACGTCGTAAATTCGCGCCCATTGACACACATACCGCTGGACCACAATGCCTGCGACCCTTTGACACCTAACCATTTTCTTTTTGGAACAGCTAACTCCGAGCAGACACCTCACCCACTCCAAGAACAATTGCGGCATACAACAAATGCAACAGCGCTTCTGGAAGAAGTGGATAGATGAGTATCTACCAGACTTGTGCCGAAGGACGAAGTGGTACCGTCCAGTGGATCCACTTTCAGTTGGCGATGTCGTTCCATACCCCGGTCAAGGTGGCCCATAGGCAGAATAACACAAACGTTCCCCGGGAAAGACAAGCAAGTAAGAGCAGCGGATGTGCGAACAAAGACAGGGACGATCAAGCGACCGGCATGCGTACTAGCTAAACTGGATGTTGGTGGTGAATCTAGGAGGTTGTAGATTCACGGGGTCCGGAACGTTACGTATTTTTTAATAACATTACTTTATAAAATCCAATGCTACGTATTTTAATAAGACTTACTTTATAAATCTAATGTTGTGAACGCTTTTGAACGCACTCCTACCAAGTGTCATGTCATCAACTCTGAAGTGAACTCAGCGCTCTCTGTTGACAATCATTTTTACTTCGTATAACGCCATGTCGCCGTTGACATTCATTTAAAATCGTAACGACATTTCTGGCAGTATTGTTAATGGAGCAAGAAGTGACCGGTAGTAGAAATTAAAAAGCGTGAGTAAATTCATTATATACCTATACATTAAAAACTAAAAAGTAAGCTTTTTTAGGAAATAAAACTCCTGAACAACAAAAGGTGTTTTTATTTGCCCCCCTCTCCAAAGCTAACAGTCAGTATTGAGTAAGAGGCGCAAATCTAGTGTACTGAATGCTCTTTCAGTGGCCCTCATCACTCACGACTTCCAAAAATGTCTCTTCCCAAATTTTCTGGCAAATACGCTGATTACAAAAATTTTATCAGCCTTTTCGAAAGTTTAGTGGATAATGACGCTAACATTCCAGACATTGAAAAGTTCAATCATTTGATTTCATGTTCAATCATTTGATCCGGTGAAGCTTTAGGAACAGTTAAGGCTTTTCAAATCACCGAACAAAATTACCCGAAAGCGCTACCTAGCTTGAAAAGAGTGTATGACAACAATTGTCTTATATTTTTCGATAATGTGTCAACACTTTTCGACTTACCACAAATAGCAAAGCCATCGGCAGCTGCATTACGCACAATGATAGACACCGTTTCTGCAGTTTATGATTCTTTGTTGTCTTTGGGTGATGAAAAGAACATCGCAAATGCAATCATCATTCATTTAGTGATGTCAAAGGTCGAGGCAGTCACGAGGTCAAAGTGGGAGGAGCAGCTAGACTATAGCACCCTTTCATTATGGAGCGACTGTGAAGCAGCGCTTAATAAAAGATACCAGCATATATCTGCTGACGAAGCATCGACTTCTAAGTATAAACTCGATGACAAGCATTTGAAACCAAAACAAGATTTTGGTCGTCAGAAGAATCAAAGATCTTCTTTCGCTTGCGTTAAGCCACCCCAACAAAAACAGCAAAAATACCAAAATGTGTGTTTTGTAAATTAAGTGATCATTACATCACTGCGTGTCAATCATTCACTGCACTCTCAGTATCTGAAAGGTTTGAGTTCGCGAAAAGCATCCCAATATGCATTAACTGCCTTCGAAAGGGACATACGGTTTCGAAATGCAAGTTGAGTCGGTGTAGTGTTTGCAATCGTGCACATCATTCATTGCTGCATCAGCATGCAACAACATTCAACGTGCGCCAATCTTTGACCTCCCATGCCATGCTCACCTCTGCTTCAAGAGATCAGGTTATTCTCGCAACTGCTATTGTGCAGATAAAAGGCAAAAATGGCGAGTATCTGCCAGCTCGAGCGCTGCTTGATTCCGGTTCGCAGATAAACTTCATAAATGTACGTGGTATTGGTAACGCAAACACTACAGTATGTAAAAAAGTGCACGCAATGGTAAAATCCCGAATCAATGATCATTCCTTTGCAGCAGAGTATTGGATCATGAGCTCTATATCAGCATATCAACCTGATAGTGCTATAAATACAGCGAGTTGGAACATCCCTCGCAACATTGAATTAGCTGATCCATACTTTTATAAGCCACAAAAAATTGATTTGTTGTTAGGAGCAGAAACGTTCTTTGAATTGTTGTCTGTAGGTCAAATAAAACAAGGCCCTAATCTTCCAACCATCCAAAAGACCCTACTTAGGTGGATAGTATCAGGAAAATATTCGAATTGCCCAAGTTCAAATACAAAAACTTGTAACTTGATTTGCCAATCCGAAGAAATGCCATCGTTGAACGAAATAGTTCAAAAATTCTGGGTAATGGAAGAAATTCCTGGAGAATCAAATAAGATTCCCACTCCAGAACAACAACAATGCGAAAAACATTTTGTTTCAAAATACGCAACTCCTGCCGCACGGTCGTTTTGAGGTCAGGTTGCCTTTTAAAGAAACCCCATGCTCACTAGGTTCATCATTTGAAACTGCCAAACGTCGTTTTCTTTCTCTTGAACAAAAACTGTTGAAGAATGACGACTTAAGAGCAATGTATTTGGATTTCATGAATGAATACATTACTTTGGGACATATGTCACCTACGAATAATGAAATTCCTAATAGCCCACACTACTTCATTCCGCATCAATGTTTCCTTAGGCCACAAAGCACAAGTACGAAATTGCGTGTTGTTTTTGATGCCTCGAGTCGATCATCAACTCAAAAATCGTTGAATGACATCTTGATGGTTGGGCCAACCATTCAAGAGGAGCTGTATTCGACGTTGCTCCGTTTTCGCACGCATAAATATGCCATGACTGCGGACATCGCGAAAATGTATCGGCAAGTTCGTATTGCCAAAGAGCACTCGATTTTCCAGCTCGTGGTGTGGAGGCAGCATCCCACGCAACCACTTCAACATTTCAAGCTAAATACAGTCACATATGGTACTGCATCAGCGCCATTTTTGGCCATAAGCCAAAATGTTAGGCGATGCACATGAAAACTCTCACCAATTAGGGTCAAGAGTTATTCGAAAGGACTTCTACGTGGATGATCTCTTAACTGGAGCCAATGATGTCGAAACCCTAACACAAATACGTTCAGAGGTATGTCAAATTCTGGACAAGGGTGGATTTCATCTAACAAAATGGTTCTCGAACCATCCGGCGGTTTACGAATCAAAGAGTACTGAGAAGGCGATCAAATTTAATGATTCAGACTCTACGAAAACGCTCGGTATCCAGTGGTCCCCAAGGGAAGATGTTTTCTCTTTTATTTTAGATGAGAGCTTCCACGATTTACGAGCAACGAAGAGGAAAATACTATCAGTTTCCTCACGTCTATTCGACCCTCTTGGATTACTATGCCCCATAATGACCAGAGCAAAAACCTTATTGCAAGGGTTTTGGATTGCCAACTTAGATTGGGATGAGTCGATTCCGTTGCGCCTTGATACCACTTGGCAGAATTTCAAAACGAATTTGACACAACTTCGCGAGGTTAAAATACCGCGGTTTGTGGAAACACATTCTGACGCGAAAATTCAGATTCATGGATTCGCCGCGCTTCGATGAGAGCATACGGATGCTGCATTTATATCCGAAGCAAATCCGCAGACGGTATCAGGTTGACGCTATTAACTGCAAAGTCCAAGGTGGCCCCTTTGAAAACCAAATCGCTTCCGCGATTGGAACTTTGTGCAGCGCATACTCTCTCTAAGTCATGGATGAGAGTATCGGCAATGTTGAGTCTTGACTTTGAAAAGATTGTATTTTGGACTGATTCCGGAATCACCTTACACTGGATAAAAACCCATCCAGCAACATTGACAACATTCGTTGCGAATCGTGTGTCAGAAATCCAAGAGTGGACACAAAATGTGTCATGGAGATATGTCCCAACAAAAGAAAACCCAGCAGATATCGTCTCTAGGGGTTGTAATATGGATGAACTAAATAGTTCCATTTGGTTCAAGGGTCCACAATTTCTTTAAATCGAGCTATCGCCCAAGGACGAAGCTTTAGAATAGCGAAAAACTATTTTCGCTCTTGTTGTAGTCAGTAACTCTCAAAATCATCTGTTAGATTTCATCAACAAGTTCTCATCACTCGCAAAACTTTTAAGGACTTTTACATACGTAATGTGATTTGTTCAAAAATTAAAGAGCAAAACCCAATCATTTGAGGCAGTACCCACTGCCAAAGAGTTGCAATTGGCATTTCTAAAACTAATAGAAATCGTTCAATGCCATGAATTTCCGGATGAAATTCGAAAATTAAGACAAAAGGCCGCACTACCACCAAATATACAAAGGCTCAATCCATTCATGCATGATTTTCAAGATAGTGGCTACGTGTTCTCGCTACTAAGAGTAGGCGGACGTCTTCTACATGCACCGATTGAGTATGATGCCAAGTTTCCGATGTTACTAACCAAAAATTCGAACTTTGTCAAGTCGTATTTGCGGGATCTGCACGTTAAGAACTATCACGCTGGATCAAAGGCGTTGGTAGCATTGCTTCGTGAGAAGTTATGGCTTGTAAACGCCCAAGAAGCATGCAGAAAAACTGTACAGCGCTGCATACACTGTTTCAAGTACAGACCGAAATTGCTAACGCAAATTATGGGCAACTTGCCAGCCGATCGACTTAGAGCACAACGACCCTTCCTTTGCGGTCCCGTGTATACCTCGTTAAAAATTCGCGGCCGACCTCCAGTCAAATCGTTCATAGCCGTTTTTATTTGTTTTACGTCAAAAGCTGTACATTTTGAATTAGCCACTGATCTTTCTTCCCATTGCTTTATTCTCGCCCTTAAAAGGTTCATCGCTCGGAGAGGCATTCCCCAGAAACTATACTGCGACAACGGGACGAACTTCGTGGGAGCTCAGAGGAAACTCCAGGAAGCTCGCATACAATTCGAAGAAGGGAGAACAGCAGTTCATCAATACGCGGCAGAAGAGGGATTCAGCTTCGTCTTCATCCCGCCAAGAGCTCCACATTTCGGCGGTCTGTGGGAAGCCGCCGTGAAGTCAGCAAAGGGCCTTCTACATCGAACGGTGGGAAACGCGTTGCTTACAGTGGAGGAGCTTCAAACCGTGCTAGCCGAGGTCGAAGCCGTCCTCAATTCAAGGCCAATCGCACCTTTGAGCACAGACCCCAACGACGGCGAGGCACTTACGCCCGCGCACCTGCTAATAGGCGGCCCACGACGAGCGCTACCCCCGGAACAAGTGCCGGACAAGCAAATGCACTGCTTAAAAAGATGGCAGCTTGTATGCTATCTCAAGCAGCAGTTCTGGCGGAAGTGGTCCAGGGACTACCTACTGGGTCTTCAGGCTCGAACCAAATGGGATCAGGAGCAGCCAAATCTCGCCGTAGGAAAGGTGGTTATGGTTCACGAAGACAACGCGCCTCCACAGCAGTGGACAATCGGAAGAGTCGTAGCAGTCATCGCAGGAGCGGACGAAAAGGTCAGAGTAGCCGACATCAAAACAAGAGGGAGTACTATACGCCGCCCAATCAATAAGTTGGCCGTCCTACCAAATCTTGATTGAAGCCTTACAGCCCTTCAACGCGGCCGGTGTTACGTAAAATACCATTGTGAACCAACGCCAATTGGTATAACTTTTAAATTTGCCGCCAAACGGCCATCTTTTTTTTTTAATAGAATTGTAAAATAAAATTGAAAAGGAACATGGGAATAAAATGTAACGACACTCTAAAACCGAATTGGAAACGGCGTGGACGTGTGTTTTATTTCTTATAGTTTTGTCTTCGGTACAATTTAAATTTTAGATTTTTTTTTAAAGTTATTTGCACAAATCAGTGCAATTGTTTTTCACGGGGATTGGAATGATGTCAACTTCCAATGGAATTGTCAGAGCGTTCTAGAGATTTCCGAAGGGGAACTTCCAACGGCGAACGTTCGAGAAGGTGGACCGAGAGCTATATAAGCGCGAACACTCGCCCTCGACATTCATTCAGTTTGTGGTATTGAATAGCGTGTGACAAGTCAGTGTAATCAAACAGTTTGAAAATAAAAGCTCTCAATAAAGGTTTGTTTGTGTAATTAAGTTTAAAGTGGATAGTATTGGATAGTAATGAAAAGTGGTGAAGCTGTACAGATAGTTGATCTGTGGTGAAACAAAGAAAAGTGTGTGTGTTTTATTTTGGATAAAAAGACAATTGTAGTTTATCGCAATCCAGTGGTGCGAACCCTATTTGCTGTGGGGATTGAATATTTCGTAACAATATTGTTGCGGAGATACAAACCGACGGTTAAGTTCGAATTTCGCTGTCGAAGTTCGAAAGCTCTCTCAAAGCGGAGATTACAATGATGTCAGATGTCAACGGCGTAATGCTAATTGTCAGAGCATTCTAGAGATTTCCGAAGGGGAACTTCCGACGGCTAACGTTCGAGAAGAAGCTATGTAAGCGCGAACACTCGCCCTCGACATTCATTCAGTTTGTGGTATTGAACATCGTGTGACAAGTCAGTGTGATCAAACAGTGGTAAAATAAAAGCTTTCAATAAAGGTTTGTTTGTGTAATAAAGTTCAAAGTGGATAGTATTGGATAAAGCGCGGTTCACATTGAACGATTTATCGAGCGATTTGCTTGACAATCGTGGTTGGACGACAAATTGTGTATGCAAAACCAAAACGCTCTAGCTACAAGTCGGTACGATTTGTAGTCAGGAAGTTGAAAATTTCCAACTATTTGTTTGACAGCCGTGGTTGAACGATTTATCGTTAAGTGTGAACAGTTGTCGTACAACTTCAGAGCATTTTTTCACTTTTGCTTGTGCGTTCAGAGAAACAACACCAACTTTGAGCGGAATGAACGATATGACTTCAAACAAAGAAAAATAATTTTGGTTTGATTTTTTCATATGAGGAATTATTTTTCTTAGAAACTCATCATATGTTACTATCAATTCGCAAATAATTACGAAAATCCTCTTGCAAATTTTCGTGAAATTCTCTTAACAGTTACCGATGAGAAATTATTACGTTTTCCGACCCATGATTTAATCCACATTCGCTTTTTTTTTCTTCATTTTCGAGTATTTCATCAATAATCATCCCTGTAACCAGAGCATGCGCCGCCATGTTAATACTTCGAAATTTCTATCGCAAGTGAAGTCGGTCAACAGGTTGTTTGGTGTGAACGCTACGCATTATTTGGTCGTCAAGCAAACCGCTTGATAAATCGTTCAATATGAACCGCGCTTAATAAAGAAAAGTGGTGAAGCTGCACAGATAATTGATCTGTGGTGAAAGAAATAAAAGTGTGTGTGGTTTTATTCGGATAAAAAGGACTGTAGGGGAGAAAATAAAACCACAACCACAACCAAAGCCGGTCAGTTCAAGAGGAACGAAACGAAAAAACGTAGTAGAATAGCCATGTCAGACTGACAGCTCTCGTCCTCAGGGTTGTTTGGTTATCCAGGGAGGTTAACAATCTCCAACATCCTGCCCGGTCGAACCCTTGGGTTCGAAATCATCAACATCCAAAAGTACGCACAGCTTCTGCACGGGTCGCAGACATGTTCCATTAGCAGTCTTGAGAGTGACGTTCCGCACAAGTCCATCGCTGCCCGGGTGAACTGCTACTACTCGGCCCAAGCGCCAGTGTGTCGGTGGAAGGGTACTGTACCAGAGGGGCTGTGCGCCCACCAAACGCACGAGATGATGCTTCGTTGATTTAACCGCGGCCTCCCAAAGGCCACCTTAGTGCGGAGCGCTGGGGGTTATGAAGTGCCACGTGGTCCCACGATTGGCAAGAGTTTGCTGGTTGTATGTGCTGTGCCAAGCGCTGGAGTCTTCCTGACGCAAACGGTTGGCCCCAACAAACGCCGTCCCGTTGTCACTGTAGAGGGCCAGGCACGGGCCTCGGCGACACACAAACCTCGTGAATGCGTCTAAGAACGCATGCGCTGTCAGATCATCGACTACCTCTATATGCACAGCTTTAGTCCCCATGCAAACAAAGATAGTTAAATAGGTTTTGATTGTGGAACGAGACCTTTTCGTTCCAACCCGGATGGTGAATGGTCCACAATAGTCCACACCGGACGCCAAGAAAGGTCGAGCCACCGTAACTCTTGGCTTAGGTAAGGATGCCATTTGTTGCACCAAAGTCTGGCGACGTTGTTGTCTGCAGATGACACACCGATGGAGAAAGCTTCGAACAGCCTGTCGTCCGTTCAGTACCCAGTAGCGCTGTCGCAGAGCTTGCAGCATGAGTTGGGTTCCACTATGAAGAGTGTGTTAATCAGCAGCCAAACCAATGCTCCGGTTTTTGGAAGAATTGCTGGGAAACGTTGGTCGTTTGTTACTGATGCCGTTGCGAATGGCCTGGAGTTCCACGTTGAATGCGCTGCCTTGTTCCATTCGAAGGAGAGTCGACAAAGCACCATCCATTTTCGCGGGGCTTACCACGGAACCCAAGAGATGTTTCCGATTAGGGCACCACCGTAGGACGTACGCCACGGTACGCTGTAGCTTCTGCAGTGAGCTGAATCGCTCCGTGAGGGATATTAAATGTCCGTCGATTCGTCGTGTCATAAGCTCCTCTCGAACCACTGCTGTCATTGCTACCCAAGATAGCTTCTCTCCTGCCTGCACTGTAGCGGTTTCATCCACGTTGAGCCGCTCTGCTGGGTGGAGATGAGGCTCGCCTGATACCAACCATTCCGGCCCATGCCACCATAGCCGATGTCGTAAAAGCTCCGGTGCTCCCAAACCACGACTAGCACAGTCAGCCGGATTCTGTGATGATCGAATGTAGTACCACCTTTCTGGAAATGTGAGCTCCTGGATCTGTCGAACGCGATTGGAGACATATGGTTTCAACGTTGTAGGGTGTTTGCGTAGCCAACTCAGGACCACCGCCGAATCTGACCACAAGTAGTATGGATTGTCCTTCAGGTCCAATGCGACGCGGACACTCTCCAGCAATTGTGCCAGTAGGTGCGCTGCGCGGAGCTCGAGACGTGGGATGGTAGCACCCTTCAACGGGGCTACCCTAGTTCGCGCAGTCAGTAGCGATGTACAGCGCTGCAGCGTAAGCACGCAAACTGGCATCGCAAAAGCCGTGAATGCTGGTAGTAGCTCCATTGTGCATGCCCAACCATCTGGATACTCGCAATTCGTTTAGCGCGGGAAGCGTGCTCCAAAACTCCGTCCACGTCTTCCGCAGGTCTTCAGGAAGGGGGACATCCCACGAGATGCCAGCGGACCATAGTGTTTGGATAAAGATTTTGCCCGTAACCACTAACGGCGCCAAGAGCCCTGTTGGATCGAAGAGTCGGGTGACCTCACTTAGTACTCGTCGTTTGATTGGTACTCTATGCTGGTCATCCAGATTGACATTGAAGAACAGCTCATCACTGACGGGGTTCCAACGTAACCCAAGCACCGTAGCCGTAGATGAGTTGATGCTGAGCTCTGCAGGAGAAGAATTATTACCAACTAATTGATTTGTTACCTGGGCGCAGTTGGAGTTCCACTTCCGCAGCTTGAAAAAAACCTTTAGACAGTATCGTGTCAATATGTGTAGCCAACAGCACAGCTTCAGATGATTCACAGCAACTGGTCAACAGGTCATCCACGTAAAATGACGATAAGATGATGTCACGTGCCTTAGATCCTTGCTCTCGATCTGGGAGACATGTTTAATTGTCAAGGGCACATTGATGAAGGGCGCGCACAGCATTAAACGGGCTAGACGTCTTGCCGTACGTAACAGTTCTTAGTCGGAAAACTCCAACCTCCTCTGCACTGGATTCTCGCCAGAGTATCCTTTGGTAGTCCCTGTGTTCCGTAGTCACCAACACCTGTCGGTACATCTTTTCCACGTCTGCAGTGAGTGCAACTGGAAACCTTCGAAACCTGAAGATCACGCTAACTAACGTCGCTTGGATAGTCGGTCCCGTCGATTGTGCATCGTTTAGAGAGACTCCATTGCTGCTGCGAGCAGAAGCGTTGAATACTACGCGAAACTTGCTATGCACAGCGTGGTGTGGAATGTAGTAACATCCCTTGTGATTGCCAGGTTGATCAACGCGCTCCATGTGCCTGAGTGCGCGGTACTCACGTATGAAGGAAATGTACTTCTGTTTCAGGTCCACATCGCCAGCCAAGCGCCGCTCAAGTCCATGAAAATGCCGTAATGCGCTGGCATAGGAATCCCCTAGCTCCAGAACTCCACGACGGAACGGAATGTGTACAACGTAGCGACCATCCTTCTCTCGAGTGTGCGTTTCCAAGAACAACTCACACTCGTCCTTTTCCAGATTAATTTCGGGCACGTCTTCCAACTTCCAAAAATTACGTACCAAGTCTTCCAATTGATCGTCATCGATATTGACACGAGCGCAAAATGCATGGGGTGGATGCATTTTGTCTGTGGAAATGGATGCCGGTCCATAAACCACCCATCCTAAGCGCGTGCGTTGAGCGCAGAGCTGGTTCGATTTCCCACTAACAATCCCGCCCTCGACGATCTGACCCCAAGTGTCAGCGCTGCAAAGTGCACATCAGCGAGCTGGAGACCCCATAGATGAGTCCACTGGCTTGTGTCCAGGAGCACTGCAGGGGTCACAGCAGTTATCGACTGAAGAACCAAAGCATCTATTTTCACTTCGAAGTCGGAGTAGATGGATCCAATGTGAAACATTACCATACCCTGTGTGCGAGTTTGTGCGAAAGCGCCGATTCCTTCTACTGCTACATCGTATTTAGTTCTAGGAAGGCTAAGCTGATTGACCAAACGTTCAGTTACAAAACTCACCTGTGATCCAGGGTCACAGAGGATTCGACATAAGCGCTGTTCCAAATTGGTTGGTACGAAAGCTCGCGCTGTTGCTAGCAATACTGTGTGGTCATCTAGTCAGAATGATTGTGGTGTGGTGGTTTCTACTGATCGCTGCGTTGATGTCGAAGTATGGGGGTCTGCCGTTGGAGAGGACGATTCTCGGCAGAACAAGGTGTTATGTCTTCTGCCACAAACCCGACAACCACCTGCAGGGCACTGTGCTGATGTATGTCCAGACCGTAAGCAGTTGAAGCAGAGACCAGAATTTTTCAAATCAGCAAACCGTTGGGCCGGAGTTTTGCTTAACAGACGTTGGCAACGTGTGATTCGATGAGGTCCCTTGCAAAAGAGACATCCATCTTGGTTTGGTATGGCCACATGAGATCTCATTGAAGTCCGTGCGCGGAAAGAACGCGCCGATGACGGCGTGCTTTCTTGACCTGTTCTCCGAATTACCTGTGTCGCCAGGCTTTGAGCGCGCCTTTCCAGGAACGCCAACAAGTCCACCAAAGTCGGGATTTCAGTCGCCGAACAGTCCATACACCACTCGCGCTGCGTGTTGGCGGGGAGTTTCGCCACTATAATTGGCACGACCAAAGCATCCAATTGCTCCACTGGTAACCCCATCACGCGAAGGGCGCGAAGTGACTCGTGCACCGTATCCACTATTCGTAAGAGGGCATCTGACGTCTGGTCCACAGCCGGTTCCAACTTCAAGAGGCGAGACACATGGATTTCCGCCAGAAGCTTTTGGTTATCGAATCGATCCTTCAGAGCCTGCCACACTTCTTTATACCACCGGAATATATTGCGCCGACTAGGGGAACTTTCCCTGGATCTATGGCCTGCCGTAATTTTCCCAATTTGTATGCTTCTGGGTAATCCATACCATACACCAAGGTCTCGAACGTGTCTCTAAACGCCAGCCAGTTGTGGAGCGCACCATCGAATGTTGGAATGGTAACGGGATCCAATCGCATGTCCACTTTGTTTGTCGATGTGTTGGCCTGCTCTGCCGATGACTTTCCCCGACCATCCGCATCCACACGTTCCCATAGATTTGCGTGCTCTTCCAATTCTTCGGTTGCCGCTGCCCCGACCAGTATCTCGTGTTGAGACACGAACCGCTGGTAATGCGCCGTTATTGACTTCATCTCCTGCTCCAATTGGACTGTATCAGCATAATCCATATTCGCTGCAACCACGCGGTCATGCGCACGTTTCAGTGCATTTGAAGCCGCCGCTCGTACATTCAAAGCTGCCATAACTCCCAGTACATATATATTTCCACGAACGTGTACGTTTAAATGCAAAGCGTTAATTCCTCACAGGAGGCACCAAAATGTAGGGGAGAAAATAAAACCACAACCGTACTGTTCAACGATTGAAGCGTTTATTGCGTGTTATTTCATGTGTTCAGTTTACAAAGAACAAAGCCGGCCAGTTTAAGAGGAACGAACCGAAAAAAACGTAGTAGAATAGCCATGTCAGGCTGACAGCTCTCGTCCTCAGGGTTGTTTGGTTACCCAGGGAGGTTAACAATCTCCAACAAGGACAATTGTAGTTTATCGCAATCCAGTGGTGCGAACCCTATTTGGTGTGGGGATTGAATATTTCGTAACATTTGGTGTCAGAAGTGGGATTGCGAGTAAACGAGTGGAACGTTTATTTAAATTGTGAATTGGACTATTAAAAGTGAATTATCAAAAGAGTGAGAAAATGGTGAAATTGGAAAAGTTGACCATCGAACAACTGAAAAGAGAACTGGATGCTCGGGAATTATCCACAGTGGGAAGTAAAGCCAGCTTGGTGGAGAGATTGCGATCAGCGTTGCAGGAAGAAGATGTCGACTGGGAGAGTTACGAATTCGGGGTGGAGAAGCCGTCGACATCCAGTGAGCCAACATTCGACATGCAGCACATTCTCGCGGCTCTTAATGCAATGAGTCAAGAGATGGAGGAAAATTCCGCTGCCGTAAGTAGAAAGCTTCTCTGAGTCAGAAACTGGAGAAAAATTCCGCTTCTCTGAGTCAGAAACTGGAGGAAAATTCCACTTCTCTGAGTCAGAAATTGGAGGAAAATTCCACTTCTCTGAGTCAGAAACTGGAGGAAAATTCCACTTCCCTGTGGCAGAAGCTGGAGACGGTAGAAGAGATGCTAGAGGATAATCGAGAAAGCTTGAGAGACATCCAACAAGCCGTCAATGATCGTTTCCAGGGGGTCGAAGAGCGAATCGATACACTGGACAAGAAGGTCTAGATCTCGAAAATAATCAAGAAAAGATAATCGAGACTCTGGAATCGAGGTTCGACAAGAAGGTTCTGGAACTCGAGAAAACTGTCCAGAACGTTCAGCATCAAGGAATCGTCGTACCGGCTGCAGCATCAAAATTCACAGCCCCCAACTTTGACGGCACGAGCGCATTTAACATCTTTAAGCTCCAGTTCGAGACAACAGCGGAACGGAATCAATGGGGAGAAGAAGATCGTGTGGCCGCTCTAGTAGTTTCGCTTAAAGGCGAAGCAGCTGGTGTTCTACAGACCATCCCGGAGACCCAGAGAAGGAACTACACAGTCATATGGGAAGCTCTTCATCGAAGATACGGCAGTGAGCACATGCAGGAGATGCACAAGCTGGAACTTAAAGGACGCAAGCAGCGTGGAAACGAGACCATCCAACAGTATGCTGCCGACATCGAGAGGCTATCCCATCTTGCCTACGCCGATGTTCCAGTTGATGTGGTAGAAAAACTGAAAACGGATTCTTTCATCCAAGGGCTAAGGGACCCCGATACACAACGAAGCCTGATTCTCCTGCCGAAGACATCTTTCAAGGAGACAGTTGCCAGCGCTCTCGCATGTGAAACATCGCTTTTGATATGCCGACCTTCCATCAAATTACGGCGCATATCTGAAGACCAGGATAGTTCCAGAACAACAACGGCGAGGAAGAGTGGTTCATTCCTGGTAGATGCTACATCTGCGACCAGCGGGGCCACATTGCAAGAAACTGCCGTCTGCGGAGAACGCGTTCATCCAGCAAATTGCGGCGTAGTTCCAGAGCGACGACTGTGAGTAGGAGTCGCTCGTTCCCAGGTAGCTGCTATATCTGCGACCAGCAGGGGCACATTGCAAAAGACTGTCGTCTGCGGAGAAAGCGTTCTTCCAGCAAATTGTGGCGTAGTTCCAGTGCAACCACGGTGAGTAGAAGCCGCCCGTTCTCAGGTAGATGCTACATCTGCAACCAGCAGGGGCACATGGCGAGAAGTTGCCGTCTGGGAAGAAGGCGTCCGAGGTCGGATTCGCCAAAGGGAGATTAAGCGAGAGCACGCGAATACCAAAAAGGAAGCAGCCATAGAAATGCGAATGGGTTAACGAGGCGACCTCGTGATGTTGAATGCAAACATTGTTCACGTGCCGAAACCAAGGAACAGGTCACCGACTTCCGTCGGTTCCATGTGTTGCCGGAAGATTCCTGGACTGTAGAGAAGGTCCGAAAGAAGCAGTGAGAAGATGCCGATCTGGCAGTCATCATCGACTACCAAGAACGAGGTTTTCGACCAAGTTGGCAGCAAATATCCAGTGAAAGCCCAATCGTGAAAGCTTACTGGGCTCAATGACAGAGTTTGAAGCTGAAGAACGGCTGCCTCTACCGCAATTGGGAAAGTGAGGACGAGAACATTGTCCACGATCTGCTGGTAATGCCAAAGAGACAAATCGACGAGGTCATCCGAGAATACCACGAGGGACCAAGCGGGGGTCATCTTGGTGTTAACAAAACTGTAGAAAAGATAAAGAGACGCTTCTACTGGGTAGTATGCCATGAGTCGGTCACAAATTTCATTCGCAGGTGTGAAAAGTGTGCGTAGGCAAAGGGTCCAGTTAGGAAAACTCGAGGAAATATGCAGCAGTACAATGTTGGAGCACCGTTCGAACGTATCGCCATGGACATCGCAGGCCCATTCCCAATGAGCAACGCTGGAAACAAATACGCGCTGGTGGTGATCGATTACTTCAGCAAGTGGCCTGAGGTGTTTTGCATCCTGAACCAGGAAGCCAAAACCATTTCGGATGCATTCGTGAAGAACTGGGTTGCGCGTTACGGAGTAGCGCTGGAACTGCACTCAGACCAAGGAAGGAACTTCGAGTCGTCGGTGTTCAAAGAACTCTGCGACATGCTAGGTATCAGAAGGACGCGGACAACACCATTACACCCACAATCTGATGGCATGGTCGAAAGGTTCAACCGGACGATGGAGGAATACTTGAGAAAAGTCGTCGTCGGAGATCAGAAGGACTGGGATGAACATCTTCCCCTTTTCTTAATGGCATACCGTTCGGCACAGCACAATCAACGGCAACAACACCAGCTGAAGCCATTTTTGAATCCGATCTCCGACTTCCATCGGACTTGAAGTTCGGCGTGGTACTACCGACAACTAGCGGTAGGGAGGACTTCGTAACCGAAAAGAAAGAACAGCTGAACTCCATCCATCAGTTCATCCGGGAGCGACTGAATTTGGTCAGCGATAAGATGAAGGCGAGATACGACTTAAGGGCGAACTCTTCTGGATTCGAGACAGGACAATTGGTAATGCTGTACAACCCACAACGAAAAAAAGGCTTGTGCCCCAATTTGCAATCAGCCTGGGATGGACCATATGAGGTCATCTAGAAACTCAACGACATGGTGTACCGAATACAGCAGACGGGAAACAGACGGGCGAAGTATAAAATTGTCCACGTAGAGAGGTCAGCGCCATGTTACGGAGAGGGATCCAATAGCTTGTGTTGCGGACATACCAACCGACGGTTAAGTTCGAATTTCGCTGTCGAAGTTCGAAAGCTCTGGTGAAGGGGAAATTGGAATGATCGATACTTCCAACGGCATAATGCCGAATTTCAGAGCATTCTAGAGATTTCCGAAGGGGAACTTCCGACGGCGAACATTGGAGAAGATGCACCGAGAACTATATAAGCGCGAACACTCGCCCTCGACATTCATTCAGTTTGTGGTATTGAACAGCGTGTGACAAGTCAGTGTGATCAAACAGTTGTAAAATAAAAGCTTTCAATAAAGGTTTGTTTGTGTAATAAAGTTTAAAGTGGATAGTATTGGATAATAAAGAAAAGTGGTGTAACTGCACAGATAATTGATTTGTGGTGAAAGAAATAAAAGTGTGTGTGTTTTTATTCGGATAAAAAGTTTATCGCAATCCAGTGGTGCGAACCCTATTTGGTGTGGGGATTGAATATTTCGTAACAATATTTTGTTTTCCTGAAGCGCAGTGCAAAGTTTCTTCCGTTAGGTAAAGATGAAGTGAGCTCCAAGACAATGTCACCACTGAAGCCAAAGCCTCTGTTTCTGCATGTATCAGCTCCTATGTATAATGCAAAATCGTGCAGTGTTGAGGCTTCACTTTAATATACTGTTTGTCGCTTGATCTTCCTTTAAAATGTATAATTTGTTCGTCCACTGAATTCAGTTTTTCTGGCGGAAGAGATTTCAAATTTCGTCGAAGATGTTCGAGTAATGGGTGAACTTTAAAGAGTTTGTCGAAACATGGATCTGATTTGTCTTTCAATAATAAATTATCATTGAAATGGAAGAAGTTTGCGCTGGACATCGACCAGAAGATTTTGTCCTTCTTCACCACATAACATTCTATACTGTGGCATTCGTACAATAGCCATGTATAGGTTAGGTTAGGTTGACGTGGTAGGCGTAAGCCACACTTAGGCCGAAACCGGCCCATTGTGATACCACCTGAATCAGGTTACACTGATCCGCTACCTGGGAACCAACCGGTGCTTCTAATAAAGCGGTGGAGTTGAGCTATATTTGGTTTGTTAGCTCACTCAGATTGTCGAAGAAGGGCGCGCTGAGGTAAATCCTCCTGCGATTCGCAAAAGAGGGGCATGAGTAGAGGAGATGGTGTATTGATTCCTCCTCCTCCTCGTCCATGCAGCCGCGACAGAAGTCATTGTAGGGTAGCCCCAGTCTGGCGGCGTGTTTTCCAATGGTGCAGTGACCTGTAATGACACCCACTAGAGTGCTGAAGGTTGCCCTTTTGGTTGCCACCAGGTCCCTGGTTCGTCCTAAGTTTAGCTTAGGCCACAATTGTTTGGTGATAAAGCCGATATTGCTCTCATTCCATTGGAGATTGGTCTCCTCTATGGTTTGAAGCTTTATCATGTGCTCTACCGTACTTATTGGTGTTTCTAGGTACCCGAGGGTAGGTAGGCTGAGTGTGCTTGACCCTAACCTTGCGAGTTCGTCGGCCGCGCAGTTTCCTGGAATATCCCTATGCCCGGGAACCCACAGTATTTTGATGTTGAACTGTTCAGCCATCTCATCTAGAGATAGGCGACAGTTAATGGATGTTTTTGATTTGTGGGTTACCGCTGCCAGGGATTTTATCGCAGATTGGCTATCCGTGCAAATTATAATATCCTTTGTGGATACTACATTGATCCTGAGCCATGCCAGGACCTCCGTTATCGCAGTTATTTCTGCCTGAAACACACTACAGTAATTTGGGAGTCTAAATGATAGGTTGAGGTTAAGTTCCTTGACGTAGACCCCACTGCCTACACCCGACTCCATCTTAGAGCCATCGGTATAGAGGGAGATCGAGTCCTTTGGTATGACTTTCCCTTCAGCCCATTCCTCCCTGGATGGAAAGACAACTTCGAAGTTCCTGCGGAACACATACTGCGGGTTGATGTAGTCAGTGTTTTAGAATAGAGGTGTGGCCTTTTTGAGATGTGGGCCATTTTCTTATGCTCCTCATCCTTAGAGCCGCGCATGCAGCAACTTGCTTGCTGAAAAGGTTTAATAGTGGATTATGTAGTAGAACATTTAAGGCCTCCGTGGGAGTTGATCTGATCGCTTCGCTTATATATAAGCTGGCCGATCTTTGTACCTTCCCCAGAAGGTTTCGATTGACTACTTTGTCCAGAGCAGTCCACCAGACTACGACGCCATACAGGAGGATAGGCCTTATGACTGCTGTGTAAAGCCAGTACATAATGCTTGGTTGGAGACCCCACCTCCTGCCCACTACTTTCTTACAGCTGTAGAGGGCAACAGTTGCTTTCTTGAGCCAATCAAGGATGTTGGGTTTCCAATTCAGCCTCCTGTCAAGGACTTACTTACTTACTTAACGGGCGCTACAGTTCGGGGTGAACCTGGGCCTCAACCAACATGCCTCTCCACCTAGCACGATCTTTCGCTAGTCTTTTCCAATGCCGCACGCCCAGTTGGTTGAGGTCCCCTTCCACCTGTGCGCGCCACCTTAGGTGCGGCCGTCCTCTATTTCTTCGTCCCTCGGGGTTGGATTCAAAGACTCTACGGGCTGGAGCTGTGGTGTCTATTCGCTCTACATGGCCCAGCCATCTTAGGCGTTGGATCCGTAGACGCCTGACCAGACTCATGTCGCTGTACAACCCGTACAGTTCGTGATTGAATCTTCTCCTCCAACCCTCCTCTGTGTTTATGGGACCGAAAATCGAACGCAGAATCTTTCTCTCGAAACGACCAAGGATTTCCTCATCCGCTTTAGATAAAGTCCATGTTTCTGCGCCGTATAACAGGACCGGGATAATTAAGGTCTTATATAAGGTCAACTTGGTCGTACGAGAGAGGGCTCTACTTCTCAGTTGCCTCTTGAGCCCAAAGAAGCAGCGGTTGGCAAGAGTAATTCTGCGCTTGATTTCGAAACTGGTGTCGTTGTTCCAAGTCACCGCGGAGCCGAGGTATATGAAGTCCTTAACTACCTCGAACTTATATCTGCCAATATGCACGTTCTGTCCAAGACGTCGGTGGTAAATGTCCTTTTTCGATGACAGCAGATATTTAGTCTTGCCCTCATTAACTGCCAAACCAATTTTTGCCGCCTCCATCTCAATACTCGCAAACGCCTCATTGACATCTCGCTGCGATCTACCTATTATGTCAATGTCGTCGGCGTATGCAAGGAGTTGCGAGGATTTGAAGAAGATTGTGCCTCTTGTATTGGCCTGTGATTTTTGCACAATCATTTCCAATACGATGTTGAAGAAATCACACGACAGCGCATCGCCCTGCCTAAATCCTTTTTTGACATCAAAACTATCGGTAAGGTGCTCACCGATTCGGATGGAGCAGCGAGCATTTTCCAAGGTCATCCTGCATAGTCTGACGAGCTTCGCAGGGATGTCAAAAGTAAACATGGCGTTATATAGCTCGCCTCTAATTACGCTGTCGTATGCGGCCTTGAAGTCGACGAATAGATGGTGCGTATCGACTTGAAACTCATTGGTTTTCTCCAGGATCTGCCGTAGTGTGAAGATTTGATCGATGGTGGACTTCCCTGGCCTGAAGCCACACTGATAAGGACCTATCAGCTTGTTTACGAATGGTTTCAGGCGTTCACACAAAACGGCAGCGAAGATCTTGTATGCGACATTAAGGAGACTTATTCCTCTATAGTTGGCGCAGTCAAAGGGATCTCCTTTTTTGTGGATCGGGCAAACAATGCTGAGACTCCATTCCTCGGGCATGCTTTCCTCTGACCATATCTTACAGATGAGCCGGTGCATGCTCCTAACCAGCTCACCCCCAGCCGCTTTGAAGAGCTCAGCAGACAGTCCATCTGCGCCAGCAGCTTTATTCGACTTGAGTTTCGACATGGCAATCTCAACTTCGTCGAGGTCAGGGAGACGGAATTCTCTGCGATCTCCGTCGTTAAAAAATGGATCATTCTGCCTGACGGCGGTATGTTGGTTGTCATCGCCGTTATACAGTCTGCAGAAGTGGTTTTTCCAAATTCTCAGCATCGACTGCGATTCTACTACTAGGTGTCCGTTCTCATCCTTACAGGCCTCCGTTCGGGCTTTATAGCCTTGAGACATTCGTTTTATCCGCTGATAAAATCTTCGAACGTCGTGCCTGCAATAGCACCTCTCCAAGTTTTCAATCGCCCGCTTCTCGTGCTCTTTCTTTTTTCTCTTGAGAAGCTTATGTTCCTCCCTTCTCTTAAGCTCGTAGAGCTCACGAGCCGCTCTTGTTTTTTTGTGTAGTGAGGCTTTGTATGCCTCCTGCTTTTCCGCATGAATCCTTCTACACTCGTCATCGAACCAGGTGTTTCGTCGTGGTGGAGCTTTAAGGCCCAGCACTTCCGTTGCTGTGCTCTTCAGGGCTTGTTTGCACAGGCTCCATTGTTGCTCTACTGACTGAGTGGAGGATTGCGGTGTATCGGAGAGCTTAAGGGAGACGCGGTTGGCAAAAGCACTGGCGATCTCCGGCGATAGTAGCTTTCCGACGTCATAGCTTGGTGTTCTAACTCTACTCCGCGGTGTTCGTGTCATGCGCTGACGTATCTTGGCTACTACAAGATAGTGGTCTGAATCGATGTTCGCTCCTCGAAAAGTGCGAACATCAAGGATAGTGGAGGAGTGTCTGACGTCAATCGCGATGTGGTCAATCTGGTTGGTGACTGATTGATCTGGCGACCGCCAGGTGCCTTTGTGTATATCGAGGTGGGAAAATCGTGTGCTGGCTACAAGAAGATTTCGCCCCGTGGCAAGGTCGATCAGCCTATGTCCGTTATCGGATGTGGTGTCATGTAGGCTATGTTTGCCGATGACCCGCTCAAAGATGCTTTCTTTACCCAGCTTAGCGTTAAAATCTCCTAGTATGATTTTGGTATCATAGCTGGGGCATTTGGTATATGTTCTGTCTAGGAGATCAAAGAAATCATCCTTGATTGAGTCATCCTTGTCTTCCGTGGGGGCATGGACGCATATGAGGCTGATGTTACAGAAATTTGCCTTGATGCGGATCGTTATGAGGCGTTCACTCACATACTGGAAACTTAGGACTTTATGTCTTAGTCCACCTCTAACAACAAATCCGCATCCAAATAGTCTCTGTCCTCTCTCCCTATAGCAGTCACCGTAGTAAATGTCGCAGTTTTTCATCCGCTTTTTACCCGGTCCATTCCATCGCATTTCCTGGATGGCGGTTATGTCCGCTTTATAGCGGTCTAAGGCGTCCGCAAGTTGTTCGGCCGCACGTGGTCTGTTTAGGGACCTAACATTCCACGTACAGAACCGAAGGTCCTTGTTTGGTTTTTGTTTTCTTAAAGGGTCGTCAACATAGATCCGTTCCGTTTGATTATCCGAGGCTGTTTTTTGTTTCTGAGCAATTAGTGGTTTTACGGTTATGGTTCGCTAGACCATAGCCCAACCGACACTAATCCTGTTTGGTGGCGCAGGATACTCGCCATTCGGCCTCTTCCGTCAGTAATTTCCCTTTTAAGGAAATTTCCAGATGGCACCACGAGGAGGTGGAAGTAGGACCTGACTAGCAGAGCTGCAAGATGTTCGGCTGCAGAGGCTCTTACTCGTTTTTTGTCGGGCCAGCATCCGTCGGCAGATGCTACCCCTACGAGGCCTTTGCTAGTCCTTCACCATCCCCTGTCAAGGACTAGGTCTAGATATTTAGCCTGTTCTTTGATTGTTAGTTGAGTTCCACCCAGCCTCGGTGGGTTGTGGGGCGGAATTTTATATTTGTTAGTGAACAGTACTAGATCGGTCTTCTTTGGGTTCACCACAAGTCCACAGTACCGTGTCCAGGTTTCTACTGTATGTTGTGCACTCTGCATAAGGTCGCATAGAGTGCTGGGAAATTTTCCTGTGACAGCAATAGCAATGTCATCCGCATAGGCGATCACAGCGTACCCTTCCTGCTCCAGCAACAGCAGTAGTTCGTTGACCACCACGTTCCAGAGGAGAGGGGAGAGTACTCCACCCTGTGGTGTACCTTTGCTGACCATTCTAGTTGAGACGGCACCAGCGAAGCTGGCTTTGACAACTCTTTGTATTAGCAGCTGTCGTACCAGTTCTATCACTGATCCCGTAACACCCAGATCAGACAGCGCCTTGATGACGGCCCATGGTTCAACATTGTTAAAGGCGCCCTCAATGTCGAGAAAGGCGACTAGAGTGTATTGTTTATTTTCCAGAGACCTTTCTATTTTACTGACCAATGAGTGGAGTGCTGTTTCCACCGATTTGCCTTTGTTGTAGGCATGTTGGTTATCCGACAGCCTTGCTGAGATGCAGCTGTACCGGATGTGTACGTCCAAAATCTTCTCCAGAGTTTTTAATAGAAAAGAAGTGAGACTAATAGGCCTTCGGTCATTTACATACGTGTGGGAGCTTTTGCCTGCCTTGGGTATGAAAATGACTTTGGCTACCTTCCACTTGCTGGGGATATAGGAAAGGGAGAGGCAACTATTGTATAGTTGCCCCTTTGTATGAAGAGCTTTCTGCTCTCTTTCCTTAGGGAGACTAACTCTTTGTTTCACCAGAGGGGCTTGGGTTTGCCTCTGGGGGTGCTAACTGCACAAGATTGAGACAGTGCTCTATTGAGGGTTTCTGTCAGCTCATTTACTAAGCTGTCTAGTTCCGCTGAGTTTAGCGGATAGTTGGGGTGTCTTGTCCCTAGGTGGGGTTCAACATAGGTTCTATATTTTTGCCAGTCAGTTTTCCTGTAGTTCCTGAAAGGAGCTCGGGCACTGACGTGGTTGACTATGCTGAATTGAATGTATCGATGGTCAGAGAGGGAGTGTTCTTTTAGGACTTTCCAATCTCTGATTTTGTCGACAATGTCCTGCGATTCCAAAGTTACATCCAGGACTTCCTGTCTGTTTTTGGTAATAAAAGTTGGTTCACAGCCGTTGTTGCAAACGGTGAGGTTAGTATGTAATACATAGTTACACAAAGACTCACCTCGCTCGTTTATGTTGCTGCTTCCCCAAATCGTATGGTGTGCATTCGCATCACATCCTATGATCAGTCCGGCATTTATTTGCTCCGCATCCTTGACCAGGTTTACCAAGTTGGCCGGAGGGGGAGGACTTGGGTGGTCATGGGCTAAATAGGCCGAGGCAATCCAGATCTTGAGGGAACTGCCCTCGACACTAATAGCCGTGATATCCTGGTCGCTGTAGGATGGGAGTAGAAGGGTTTTTATGTGTGATTTGGTTAGGATACAAGCTCTTGGCTTACCTGCATCGCGCACGTAGGTGAGCTTATATTCGGATGTTCCGAGTCCACGTACAATGTTATTTACTATCCATGGTTCCTGGATCAGAACGACGTCTTCTCCGCTTTTGGTGAGGCGGAGCATTAGGGCGGCCGAAGCCGCGATAGAATGATGGAGATTCTTTTGAAAAATCCGCAGCATGATGGCCGCAGTCTTTAACCTCCACCGCTGTGACGTTGGCAGACTCTTCGTCAGATTCCAGCTCGAAATCTGACATAGTCTCGCCAAGGTCTACCTCGGGAAGGTCCAGGTCGGGCAATAGATTACTGTCTTCCCCGGTAATCTCGTTCACTACATTGGAGGGGGTCCCAGTCAAGAGAGTCTCCTCAGTGATCATCGGCTCCATGGTAGGGAATTGCTCTGGGTTCGTCGGCACAATGGAGTCGGCTGAGTCCTCCCCGTTTTTTTGTATATTCTGAGCTTCGCAGAGTCGAAGCCCCGAGAGATCATATTGTTGACCAGAGCTAGAGGTGCCAGGGAATCCTGATTGAGGTGCCAGGGAATCCTGACGATGGTAATGAATCTTGAAGGTCCCTTAACATCCTCCAGCTTGACTACTTTCCAATCCTTGGTGGGGATTAGGGGATTGCAATTCTGCAGGATTGCCAAAATCTCCTTAGGGTCCTCGGGATAGGCCGGTATAATGGCTCTAGCCCTGGATCTATTCAGGATTTGGTTCAAGGGTACAGCCTCAAGTTGAGCTCCCTCCCAGACCTCGCCGACTCTGCTGAGTGCGAGCTTAAAGAGGTCCATAGACCTTTGGTCTTCGATGGAGATCAGCTTGATTCTGCCTTGATAGTACCCTGCATGGTGGGTAATAGGGAAGGGTCCAGGGTGTTCATTGAGTATCGGGAAGTAGCTTTTGAGCAGCACATTGCTAATCAAAGTCCACTTAGCCGGAGGGACATTCCCATCCACATCACCCCTATCGACAACAGCCAATGTGGTCAAGACCTTCAGCACGTCGCGATAGGAGAGTTGTGTTTGGGATCCAGGGGAGATGCTTTGAGACCGCGCTTTCTTAAAGGTGGAGGGGAGTTCCTCAGCCGACCTCTGGCGCTTGCCATCCAAAGCTAATAAAGCTCTTGATTGTGCATTCCGCCCAGTCAAAAGCCTTTTTTCTCCTTTCCGAGAGCTGATCTCTTGGTATGTCACGCAATTTTTCCACTAGCTTACTAGCCGCGCGACGTTGTTTGTAGCTTGTTTTGGGGGCACTCAGTGTTGGGTCGCAAGGAGCATTCCTCTCCTTGTTAACACCTGAGGGTGCTGGACCAGGCTAAGTAATCCTGAGTGCGCCTGGTACTCAGGAGACTCCACCAGGCGACTGGGCTATTTTTGGGATGGGCCCCCAGCCAGGCTGATCATCGGCACGGGTCGTATAGCACCTTGATCTGGCCCATTTGACCACATCTTAGCTTCATGTCTCCTCTGGGGTTGCCCCGAGAGTCATTGACCTTTACTAGGCCCTTGCACCGCGTCGAGGTGTGTAACGCAAGAGATAGCCATGTATGGTAAAATACCGAAGCATATTTCAATTCCGTCCACTGTGGCTTTGAGCTCAAGTCCGCTTGTTTACGTAGCATACTTTTTGGTTTCTTGGGAAAGCTTTTCCAGCATGTCTTTACTTTTAAACTGGTGAAAATACTCTAAAGGAGTTGCACATACATCAGTTGGATCAGGAAGTCGGTCTAACCATTTACAATTAGGGACCTCGAAAGTCACTGCCAATGTAAATTTTAGCAGCTTCCTCAGGCTAATTGACGATGCCCTTATCTTGATTGAGGCTTTGATCCTCATAACCAACGACTTCCTCGTGTCTTACCACCATTTGATCGATTAGTTCGTGATAAGTGTCTGATGTCGTACATAAACGACGAATGTCAAAAGCTCCTGTCACGACAAGATATTGTTTTGAAACAACATGAACATTTGTCGATAAAAAAAACTTGCTAAAACATAGATGTTCAAATATCCTTCATAAGAAAGTAAGATCTTGTTAACACCATGGAAGCTATTTTAGAATGTTTTTGTGATTTTAATACGCCTTATGAGACTTACGAAAATGCAACTTTTTAGTGAGAACGCACACCTAGTGTCTAGTACCTAGTGCACACCCATTAGCCACCGATACTGTCACCGAGATCTCTCCGGATATAGCTCGTTTAATACGGCTTCCAACACCCTAATCCAGTGGTTAGTGGGATGGTCTACACCTCTGCGGAATAGTACAATGCAGATTGAATTGTAGCCAGTGTTATCAAAAGCCCAGTCAATATCAAGGAAGACTAAAATTGCGATCTCCTTGCGTGTGAGACTATTTTCAATACGCGCTACTATGTGATGCAGCGCATTCTCAGTAGATCGTTTTTTGCGATATGGATACTAATTAGGGTGCAATGGTATTTGATTCTCTAGTGTACCTCTAATTTGGAGCTCGGCCAGTTTTTGCATCGTTTTTGATAGGAAAGATAACAGGAGTTCGGTTGTTCATTTGGTTTTCCAATCTTGAGGAATGTATCCCTAGTACAACCTGGACCTTACAAGAACTATCAATCGGGGCAGAATAATGTTTATGCCTTTATAGAGAATAGCAGGAAAGACAACATCTTTACCTGGAGCTTTGTGAGTTTAAATGAACCAATTGCCCGTTTAACTCTATCGGGGCAGAAAAGTCTGCCAGAGAGGCTATTTGTTCTACTATTAGTGTTATTTGTGATGCTCGTTCGATCGTTAAAAGGCATTCGTTGGGAGGTGGAGCCAGGGAAGTGAACCCCAAGCAAAGTCTCCCGCGTTTCCCTGCGATTGAGAGTAAATGTACAGTCTGATTTGCGAAGCAGCGTGAGTTCATTTGTATGCCCCTGGGACAGCGTTTTATAGGGTCGGGCCGCAGTTGATAGCGAGTTCTCACAAAGTTTTCTTCAAAATTTCCTCAATTCGAAGTTGTATATTGTTAGGGCAGATCTATAAACAGTCCAATTATTTATTCGTTTAGCTCACTTTTTTCCTAAGGAATTCAAGCTGTGCATTTCACCAAGGTACACACCGCTCTCTGTATCTATCCTACGTGTACAGCTGTTTTTAGAAGATAAGAGGAGTGCTTCATTAAGTCCATGAGTCGCGTCTTCAATGTCACCTGTTGATACAATCGATTTAAGAAGCATATCTTCTTTAGCGCAAGTTGAGCTTGGAAAAGAGCCTAGTTGATTCGTTTGGGCTGATATCTAAGCTCAGCTCCTCCAACCTCACAAGTGATGTTAAAACTAATATGTTGGTGATGAGATAGTGAGTCTTCGTTTGAGACGTGCCGGTCATAAATTATATTTGAGACAAAAAGACTAAAGACTATAAGATTAAGTACCTCCTCTCTAATTGAGTTTATAAAGGTGTGTTGCCTCTATTGGCAACGGCGAGATGACTACTAAGTAATTATTCAAAAAGTGACTCACTTCGTTTGTCGGTGTTACTGCTGCTCCATTCCACGTGGTGCGCATTGGCATCGCTTCCAATGACCAGATGACGGTTGCGCTGTTGACAGTAGGGTACTATGTCTTCTTCCTCAACAGGTAGAATTTGGTCGCCGTCTCCTAGGAAGTAATCTCCCTCACTCCGCCATCAATGACGGCTGCCAAGTCGCTTGTTACAAAGTCTGGACTGGGGAGAAAATTGATATTAAAACCGATCAAGCGGCCCTAGAAGAGTATTCTCCAATAGCGTAAATTAGCTTACGCTATCTTATCTCCTTGAAGCTAAGGTTCTTGGATGAGTCAGAGGGAGATTTTGTTGCGATGGAATCCTGGGTTAAAGGTGTCTGAAGAATCCTGAAAGTTTCCGGCCCGATGGAAATGCTGTGCATTTAGGCCATCATTCTGTGAGTCCAGCGTCGCCAAAACCTTGGTAATGGGAAAGACGATACTCTGTGGAAAGTAGCCCCGAACGATGTGACGTTTTGGGAGTGGACTTTCTTTCACCAGTATGAAATCAAGTCCACTTTTTTCTTTTATGTCCATGAAATGTGTCCTTATCCAACCAGCTGTGGTGGCGTCGGCATATGTCGATCCCTTCAAGTGTTGATCGGATGCCCTACGCAGCAGTTCGATGGTGTCAATTAGAGCCTCTTGAACGGCTGCAATCTGCGTTGTGGTAAGGAGGTTTGCGTCTAGGTCCTTGGGAATGACACCGATTAGCTCTGTTTGTCGGCTTGAGATTTGCCAGTGTTTCTGTTTTGGCAGCAAGATGGGGCAGGATTTTGTCAGCGGAACGATCCCGTTTTATTTCCGCACTCTTGGTGGCAGGGCCAGTTATACATATAATACAGCCTTATCTTTAGTTTTACCCTGCTTGATGGCGGCCTTAAAGCGTCGCTGCTCGGACGACTTAAGTTTGACGAAACCACAAGAAGGTAGAGATTGTTCTTCCCAAGGTTAGTGGCTTCATTTCCTGCCGCATCTGGAGCATACTCACAGTATCCCCACCGAGCGTGGTGACGGAATCGGAAAGTGAAGACACATCTGCTTTCCAGCCGGCTGCAATTTCAGCAAAGGATTCCCAAATCGTTTCTATTTGTTGAGCTGCTAAGGGCTCACAGGCCCCAGCAGGCAACGACATTTGAGAGGCATCACTCTTCCTAAAATGTCCTTTCTACGAAATGTTGGTCCCACGATTACACGGGCGAAAAACGGTCACCTACAGCGGAGCCCGAGACGCTGCTCGAAGGCTAAAGTAAAATCGGAGGTCGCCCGGTATCCGCAGTTCGCATACTAATAGCTAAGCTCCCTCTTAAGCATACATCCATCGGCGTATGCTGTTCTACCACGGAGTTAGGAGAGTGAGGGAGTGATGGGTACAAGAGATGACGAGGGATGAGGAGGGGTCAGTGATTGCTTATTGGCTTCAGGTGCCCCGTTCGTATGCAATAACGTTTTTAAAATGATACACCCTTCTGACCCACGCTGCATTTAGTTCTTTGATATTTGTAACGTTTTTATGTAACACCAAATATGATGATTGCTACTCATGTACATACATATGTACATATGTGTGTATGTATGTATGTGTTTATTAGCATGGTACGGAAAAGCGTAATTATCCTTTAGACTTACATATGAACGCTATTGAGAAGGGGAGAAGTTTTGCATAAAATCGCTAAATTGTCTTATGTATGTATGAATATCTACTGTTAGCTGAGTCACGCTATCGTGTTCAAATACGTGTGTATGTATGGCAGCTATTCATGCAAGCACATGCATATGTACATACATATATTCATACTTCACTGCTGGAACTGTTACGAACACACGTGCATACATACTTACATACATTTGTATATCGATCAAACTAAAAGTTCCAAGTCCCTTTCGACAAAAAAAAACCTTTCTTTTATATTCTAAAGCTTAGTTTGATTTAGAACGTGTAGCAGAAATCAGCGAAAACGTTAGTTAACAATTCTGAATTTGTCCCATAAAAGAGCAAACAGTTCTTAAAATGGATGACAAAACAGTAGATTTAATATTTGCTGGTTCACTGGAGTCGCTACCTCCAGTGAGTTCGAAAATTGTTCGAATTTTCACAAGTTCTACATTTACGGGTGAGTCAACAGTAAACGTTATGTTATGAATTTATTAAAATTTTTAAATTGTGTTGTCTTATGAAATGCCAGATACAACAATGGAGAGAAACACCTTAATGGCTAAGTGCTATCCTAAAATCAAGGACTACTGCAGGGAAAAGCACGGATTAGAGTTTCAAGTAAACCTCTATTATTTTTTATACGTATTTATTTTTTTCTTGGTATCATGCTGGCCATCATTGTAGCGGAATTATAAATAGTTCAACTTTGTAGCCTTGTAAAAAAAAAAAAGAAGTGAGTAGCAGGGATTGAGATGATATCGTACATCATTTGAATGGGAAATTAAATTTCTAAAGCAAAGAAACGAACCTACATACATACATATATTTCTATACTATCTATATGCATATACTGTTGCGGGTTTTAACTGCGCACTCAAAAAATGTAAGAAAAATAAAACAGCGAAAGCGATACGTGTGTTCTGCTCCGTGGTTTATTTCAGACACTGAGCCTATTCTACTCCACAGTGCACACACACTCACTACCTGAACACAATGAGGTCGCAGTTGCTATCTCCGTCGCAGTCTCGGTCGCGGTGAGTTTTGCTGTCGCTAGGATTGGCAAAATCTCGCCCACAATGAGGTCGCTTTGTTATATCAAATTTTAACAGCTGTTTTCACCTTTGTCCATATACAAAGTGTCTCAAAAGAAAGTTTACATTTGTTTACCTTATTGCACGCTCGCAACGATTCCGAGGGGCGCGGGAGGTACGTCAATCGGTAGCCTGGCTCTTGGGAATTCAATCGCTATGGAGCGTTTCTCGGGTGCAGACTGCCCTTTATGCGTGCGAGAGTTTTACAAAAACGGTAATTCGGCCACTGTGGCGCGTAGAAAATTCTGCAATATTCAAATTTTACGCCATTTAAAGGATGCGCCAAGCATTCCTCTCATTCGAAAATGGGTAAAAAAGTTTGAAGAGACTGGTTCAACACTAGAAAAATCAAAATCTTCCGACCTTTCGATTCGGAAGCGCGCAGAGCTGTGCGATTAAATGGTTGTCGCGAGCGCGAGGACTTACATTTAGATGACATTATTTTTAAGAACTAAATTCCCAAGTTGTGAACTTAAATGATAAATAAAATTGTTTTCGATAGAATGTTTACTTCGTTTTTAATCGATCCACTAAATATAAACTTTCTTTTGATACCCCTTGTACTTACAACGAACCGTCAACCGCCGATTTGAAGATTTCCTTGCGTTTGCTTTTTTTTCTACCCAGCTATCACAATGTCGTACTACCGAGTTAAAAGTTACCCAACTCGCGCGACACACCCTAAGACCGAGACAGCGACCGCGACATAATTGTGTTTACATTATGGGATTTAAGTACATTTAACTTTTGACAGGCGACCGAGAAAGCGACCGCGACCTCATTGTTGTCAGGCAGTAATGCGTGCATTGATACTTCTTACATATTGTTGCGGAGATGCAAGCGGACGGTTAAGTTCGAAAACTCTCTGGAAGCGGGGATTGGAATGATGCCAACTTCCAAGGGAATTGTCAGAGCGTTCTAGAGATTTCCGAAGGGGAACTTCCAACGGCGAACGTTCGAGACGGTGGACCGAGAGCTATATAAGCGCGAACACTCGCCCGTGACAGACATTCAGTTTGTGGTGTAAAACAGCGTGTGACAAGTCGGTGTGATCAACCAAGGTGAAAAGAAAAGCTTTCAATAAAGGTTTGTGTATTGTGTAATAAAGTTTAAAGTGGATAGTATTGGATAATAAAGAAAAGTGGTGAAGCTACACAGATAATTGATCTGTGGTGAAAGAATTAAAAGTGTGTGTGTTTCAATTTAAATAAAAAGGACAATTGTAGTTTATCGCGATCCAGTGGTGCGAACCCTATTTGGTGTGGGGATCGAATAATTCGTAACAATATGTACATATATACTTCAACAGTATGTACTTCAACACCTTTCCTCAATGCAGGCATGTTTTACAAAATTTATTCAAAAATAAAATTACTTAAAATTTACATTTTTGTAAGTTCATTATGATTTTTGGTTAATATATCGGCTATCATAAGATCTGTATGTGTATGTATGTATGTTGGCGTTACAGTCCATGAAGAACATGAGCCGAGCTTCTCTCAATCACCCATGTTGTGTGTGATTTCATTTTCACATAGGTGAAAGGGACCTACAGTTTTATTGCCGGTTCCGAACGGCGAATTTCGAGAAGCTTTTCATGACAATTTTACTACAGGGGGTTTTGTCAGAACCCCGCTGAGGAGAAACACCGTGAAAAACACGTTCGATGACATGGCTGTGTCGGGATTCGATCCCGAATCATCGGCGTCAGAAGCCAACACACTACCCACTGCGCCACGGTGCTCTCGGAGATCATAAGATCTGTCGGAGTATATTTCAATACACTTTTGTCTTCAGTGTGGATTTGCTGAACAAAATGATATTGTATGTCAACATACTTAGTCCGCGCGTGATGTATGGGTTTCTTTGCAAGTTGCTGTGGGCTTAAATTATCGCCGTACACAACCGGAGTGTCCACCTCACCGCAGCCGATTTCAATAATAAGCCATCGTAAGGCTATCGCCTCCTTGCACGCTGTCGACAATGACATGCACTCAGCCTCGGTGCTGCTGAGAGCCACACTGCCTTGCTTCTCCGATTTCCAAGATATCGGACCACCTGCTAGGAAGAACACGTACCCAGTATGCGATTTGCGGTCGAACTTGTCTCCCCCCCGTCGACGTGACCAACAAACGCTTGTCTGCGTACTTGGTCTTGCAGCTTCATGTCCACCGTAGATGCCAGATACCTCAAAATGTGCTTCACTCCTGCAAAGTGCTCGTGGTGTGGATCTTTGTTCCGCTGCGCCAATTTCGCAACTGAATGAAAATGTCCGGTCTGGTCGGTAAGGCCAACCACATCAGTTAGCCTATTGCTGACTGATAGAACCCCGCATCTACCTTCTGACATCGATTGCTGTCACATGCTAACTGATAAACTGCATCTAATGGCGTGGCTGCTGGTCTGCAATTTTCGCAATCATCTCGTCGCAACAGCTTTTTGATGATTGCGCCAGACCCAGTGTGATCTTGCCTACTTCCCCTTCACGTTGAATCTCCATGCCAAGGAACAGGTGCAACGGACCCTTTTCAATGCACTCAAACGAGTTGGAAACAGTCCCTTCCTGACTGCTTTAAGCCGTATATGGCTTTCTTCAGCAATAGGACCTTGCCCGGTTGATTATTGTCTTCATACCCTTGTGGTTGCTTCATGTAAACGGTATCTGTTAGATTGATGTTAAGGTATGCCGTGCATACGTCCATCTGATGCAGGTGTAGTGCTAACTTCGCAGCTAATGCTAGGATGAAACGTACGCTCTCCACTCGACACACAGGCGAGAACGTTTCGCTATAGTTCACACCATACTGCTGTGTACATCCTTTTGCAACAAGACGCGCCATGAACCGTTGTCCATTGCCAGCCGCATCTCGCTTCAGACTGAAAATCCATTTACAGCCAATAGCTAGTTGATTTCTTCGTAAATCTGCGGCTACCCAGGCCTGCTTCAACATCAGGGCTTCATACTCCTGTTGCATGGCCTCGCGCCAAGACGACACATACTTGCTGCAGATCGCCTCCTCGTAGGATGGTGGAATCGGTACCTTACTGACAACCAACGCGCTTAGTATATTGTATTGCTTCCTTGGGCGACCTGGTTTTCCCGTCCGAACCAGTTTCGGCCTGCCGGGGCCATACCCCAATCCTTGGCGTACAACATTTTTGTCCGCATTCTCGAACTCACTGTTGCTGCTGCGCTCATCTAATGCGGCCTCGCCTCATCGCTGTTGTGCTCATCGGTGCCACAATCGTTATTGCCACCACCAATGCGCGCATCTTCACAAGACTCGACTCCATCGCCGCTGATGTTTCTTGGAGCATTATTTGTTAAACCAAATGTAATGGTATCGTGAAAAATCCTTTTTCGCAACACATGTGAGCAGTCGCGCCGCTGTCTAAACACCACTTCGACCGATTGAAACTGCTGGTTTCTAACCCATAAAATAAACCACATTGCTTTTGTTGTTCTCTTTTCGTTGTGCTCTCTTTGCTCTCATTTTGAACGCCTTTGCAATCTCATTTTTGTGTTGGCTTTCGCAGAACTGTTCGACCGCTGATGGCCTGTGCACACTGTAAATGCCTGCGGTTTTTCATTGTGTCAATCTCCGTTACCCCTACGTTCTCCTTCTTTCTTCAACTTGATACAGAGAATTTTGAATTTCGGTAAAATGACGCGCGTCTCAATGGCGACGACGAAACTCTCATACTCCTTTGGTAGACTGGAAAGTAGGATAATAGTTCGTAATTCATCGTTCATCTCTATTCTAACAACAGTAAGCTTATTAACGCCTTCGACGAACGTATTCAATTAACTTGACATTCTCTGGCCCTCTGACTTCCGTAAACTCAGCAACTTCTTATAAAGAGACACTGCATAGAGGTCCACTAGGCTGATGAACTTCTTTTAGTTTTGTCCACGTCGCAAATGATGTAGCATAATCCTTCACATAACCCAATCGCGAAAGTTTTACACTCAGTATGATCGTGGCCGTGAGAGCACCGTGGCGCAGTGGGTAGTGTGTTGGCCTCTGACGCCGATGACACGGGATCGAATCCCGACACAGCCATGTCATCGAACGTGTTTTTCACGGTGTTTCTCCTCAGCGGGGCACTGACAAAACCCCCTGTAGTAAAATTGTCATGAAAAGCTTCTCGGAATTCGCCGTTCGGAACCGGCAATAAACTGTAGGTCCCTTTCACCTATGGGAAAATGAAACCACACACAGCATGGGTGATTGAAAGAGAAGCTCGGCTCAGGTTCATGGACTGTAACGCCAACATACATACATACATACATGATCGTGGCCAACGCCTTCTGATCCATACTCGGCCAATCGAGACCATCACTGGCATTCTCTCGTTTTAACGTACATACCTGATGCTACACTCCCATCTGGATGCTCCAAGAATCATAATTCTTCTCCTCCAGCTTCTCTATTTGGCACATTGCACTCATCTTGCTATGTACATATACATATATGTTTTTTTTTTTTTTTTTTTTTTAATAATTTGCGCGCACTCAAGGTCTAATAACCTTATTATGTCGGCGACACAGTGCGGTCAGAAGATAGAGAGGAAGAGGAATAGAGGAGATGCCGATGGACATTGATCTTAAATGCTTGCATGTTGCGTTGAGGGGGGAAAACCGAATCCGGCAGGGAGTTCCAGATTCGTGTGGTTCGGTTAATGAAAGATTCTCTATATTTGACAGTACGTCCGAAAGCGGGCTTCAGAGTTTATTGGTGAGCATTCCTAGAGAGACGTGTGTTGCGGAAGAAATGTTGAAGGGGCGGAATGCAACTGGCTATTTCATCAGAGCATTTTTGGTGGTAGTAACGATAAAACAGGGAGAGGCAGGTAACATTCCTGCGGTGTTCGAGCGAGTCTAATGTTTTGGTAATGCTGGAGTCACCTATCAGTTTTATGGCTCGTTTTTGTATTCTGTCTAGTAGGTGCAGTGAGGTCTTGGAAGCACTGGACCAGACATGAGCGTTAAACTCTAATTTGGGGCGAATGAACGCCTTATAGATTGTAGCCAGATCTGAGGGTGAGAAATATTTCTTGCATCTGTATAAGAATCCTAGGCATTTCGCAGCATTCTTGGCGACACTGAATATATGGTCGCTCCAATTAAGATTGTGAGCAACACTCATACCCAGGATGGAAAGCTTTTCAGTTTCTGAGATGCAAGTGCCATTCATGGATAATGGCTGCGTGTTATTTATACGCTTTAACGACAAGAGACAGCATTGTGTTTTGGAAGCATTGAATTCCACTCTATTGTTTTTACCCCATTGGATGATGCTGTCGATATCGGAATTTAATGAGCTTAACATACGCTGCCGCTCATTATCTACAACCGAAGTGCAGGGTCGTAAACTGGTGAACGAATAGGAGAAGCTGAGGGTACTGTCGTCAGCGAAGGAGTGAATTGGATTAGAAGTAACAGACAAGAGATCATTTATAAAAATAAGAAAGAGTGTCGGAGACAAAACGGAGCCCTGGGGAACACCGGCATTTACAAAGTGAGTATCAGACTTGAATCCGTCCAAAATAACTTGAATTGAACGATTCGAAAGGTAGCTTCTAATCCATTGAATGAGAGACTCATCGATCCCAAAAGCACGCATTTTCGACAAAAGGGCTTCATGCCAAACCCTGTCAAATGCTTTCGAAATATCCAGTGCAACAATTTTGCTTTCACCTGCTTGGTGAAGGGAGTGATTCCACTTTTCAGCGAGATATGCCATCATATCCACAGTGGATCTGTTGCTGCGGAAACCGTATTGGCGGTCATTGAGGAGTTTCCGTGATTCAAGATATTTCATAAGCTGACGGTTAATCAACGTTTCCATGACCTTGGAAAGAAGGGACGTTAGTGCAATGGGTCGGTAGTTGGAGGGAGAAGATGATTCGCCTTTTTTGGGTATAGGCTGGACAAATGCTGTTTTCCACCTACTCGAAAAGAGCCCAGAGGTGTAGGAAAGGTGAAAAAGCTTACGCAGTGGTTTTGCCAGCGTAGAAGAACACCTCTTCAGAACTATTGGGGCAATACCATCTGGACCAGCGGATTTGTGTATGTCGAGGTCTTTAAGAACCCTTGCGAATTTACGTGTGCGGAAGTGGATTAGCCCCATGGTGGAATTGACGCACTCTAGTACAGGCGGAGACAAAGTACAAGCTGTCAGCTGAGAACTGGTTGCGAAATGGGCAGCAAGTAGGTTAGCTTTGTCTAAGGAGGTGACAGCTGGGATGTCATTGTGGATGAGCGTCGGTATAGACGACTTAGTTGAGTTTTTTACGTTTTTTACAAACGACCAGAAACTTTTGCTACCTTTGGGACATTGAAGGATTTTACGCCTTAATTTTTGGTCGGATTGGAATTTAATCCGTCGAATGTGGGTGTTGCAGTCATTTCTGGCTCGTATGTACTTTTTTTCGGTTTTCCTCAGAACTGTTTGCCTTGTAGGCCCGTATATATGCATAGTATATGTATTGTACGGCGAGCTAACAATCCGCCCACGTAAAAAAACACAAGTTATGAGTGTGCAAGATGCCTCGGATACACGGACGGATACTCGACGACGACAACGCACGAAAAAGGAACACGATTTGCGAGTATGCTCCTGGAATGTCAGAACCCTGTACACTCCCGGAGCTGCTCATAAACTAGAAGGAATCCTTACGCAGTACAAGGCGGATATTACTGCGGTCCAGGAAATACGCTGGATAGGAAACGGTATGATTAGGAAGAAAAGTCGCGACATACATTACAGCTGTCACACAAAGATTGCACTTACTGGGATGCGTATTTGTCGTGGGAAAGCGGTTGAGGTTGAAGGTCATCGACTTCAAACCTATAAGTGATCGCCTGGCTTTGATCCGCATCAGAAGCAGATTTTATAACTTCAGCCTTATATGTGCACACGCCCCTACCGACGAGGCTGAAGACCCTATCAAGGAGGACTTCTATGACCTCCTGGACATCGCCTACGGAGCTTGTCCGGAGTACGATGTAAAAATCGTGCTCGGGGACTTCAACGCCAAAATCGGTAAGGAGAACACCTTTGGCGGAGTGATCGGAAAGCACAGCCTCCACGATACAACAACAGATAACGGCTTCCGACTCACGGACTTTGCGATAGCTCGTAATGCGGTGATAAGTAGCACAAGATTCCCTCGCAAGCGAATCCACACAGCAACCTGGCGATCTCCGGACGATCGAACCGCCAACCAAACCGACCATTTGCTCATTGACGCAAAGCACTCGTCAAACATCCTGGATGTGCGAACATTCAGAGGGGCAAATATCGACTCTGACTACTTCCTCATAGCAGCAAGATTCAGAGCTCGACTGTCCAATGTCAGAAAGCTGCACTAGCCCACCAGGAGGAGGTTCGACCTTGGGCGCCTGAACACACCGGAGGTTACCTGAGTCTACAGGGAGCAGCTGAGCGAAAGACTCTACGGTATGCCTACGTCGAACACAAATGCCAATAATATGTGGCTGCATTGGCGCTCAGCCATTCAGGGAGTAGCCGAAACCGCCTACGGATACCTACTACCCTCGACAAGAAACCCGTGTGAGCAGAAAAAGGCAGAAATCGAAGAGGCGTACCAAAAGGCGCTGCAGAGGAAAACCAGGGCAGCACAAGAAGAGTACCGAGTCAGAAGAAGGGAGGAGAAAAAAATACTGCGACAAGGAGAAAAGCACTTTCGCAGCCTTCCAGCTCAAGGATATCGAGGAGTCTAGGGATAAACATAAAACTCGAGCCTTTTACAAGAAAGCCAGATGCCTTGCAGGATCACACATGCGGCCCTAGGAGGAAAACCTCCTGTAGCGTACACTAGTTTACGTGACCTGTTTTGCAGGCCCATAACCTTACCTTTATGGACCCATGGTTCTTGGATTAGCCCAATGCTGATCCTGTTGCGGTAGAGGCTTAGGCTAAAGGTGTCCGAGGCACCATTAACTTGCGACGGCAGGCCGGGTCCTTCATCCGGTATGGCGGAACGATCACGTATCAGTTCCGGACCTTTGGCAGCAGGGGTAGATTTTGCATAAACTAGAGCTTCTTCTTTAGTTTTGCTCTGCTTTATAGCAGCTTTAAAGCGTCGCTGCTCCGACGATTTGAGTTTAACGAAGCCACCAGGTGGTACAGTCTTTTCCTCTACGTGCCTGATGATTTCGTTCTTTCTTACACTTGGGAGTTCACCCGAGAGCATACTCACAGAATCTCCGCCAAGTGTGGAGTCGGAATCGGAGAGTGAGGACACATCTCCAGCTTTCCGTCCGGCTGTAATGCCAGCAAAAGATGCCGGCACCACTTCCGGTTTTTGAGCCGCTGAGGACTCACAAGCCCTAGCAGGCGATGACATTTGAGAGTCATCATTCTCTTTTAAGATATTTAAGTTATCAATTGTTCCCACGAGGACACGGGAAAAAACGGTCACCTGCAGCGGAGCCCGAGACACTGCAGGAAGTTCGCATACTATTAGCTAAGCATCCTCTTAGCCATGCATTCGTCGGCGTATGCTACCTTGGAGTTAGGGGAATAGGGGAGTGATGGGTATAGAGGAAGGGGAGAGGTAGGGAGGGGGTCCGTAATTGCTTCTTAGCTTCGGGTTCCTCTAGAGATGGACTCTCGAGAGTCATTACCTGTACTGAGCCTCCGTACCACGACAAGGTGAGCAATTGCCACGGAGGGAGTAGAAACATTAGAATAACAGAGAAAGAACGAGAGGAAACCTGGCAAGATTTGATGAGACTCATAGGAGACGATAGCAGAAACAATAATAATGAAGACCAAAACAGAATAAATTCGGGGACCAATGAAGGTTTCCATGAAGACAATCCGATTGAAGATACAACAAGTCTCCATGAAGAAAGCATTGAACGATTGAAACGATTGCTCTAGTGGGGAAGAAAGAACAGAGGAAAAAGAACTTGTGAACAACATTAACAGACGATTAGCAATTATGAAAGAATATCATGAAGGACTAATCGGTGGACACACTGGACAGAAAGGTACGTATTCCAAAATCAGGAAAAAATACAAATGGGAGGGAATGCAGAAAGACATTGAGGACTTTGTGAGGAGGTGCCCACATTGCCAAACAGAAAAAGTTATCCCAGTGCCTACCAGAAGTCCTATGAAAAGTATAACTTTTGTGGAAAGAACATTAGAAAAAATCATGGTTGACCTAATTGGTCCTTTGGAAGAAACAGAAGAAGGCTTCAAATTCGGCTTAACACAAGATCACCTTGCCTTTCCAAATTTATTAAGCTTGTCCCTCTAAAGAACAAAGAAGATAATTTTGTAAAATTTTGGACATTAAACATATTACAACTTGTGTTGTAGATTGTTAGAATATATCAAGTCTACAGGCAAAGGATGCCTGTACGCAGGGTTTTGCTACAATACTACAGTACATAACACTACTGGTTATACGCCATATGAACTAGTATTTGGTTATGAGGTTAATAGGCCTAGTGAGGTGGATTTGAATAACGAAATATCAATGTAAGACTATGTTGATGAGCTGAATTCAGTATATTAGGAAAACAAGAAAAAGTCAAACCAAATAGAAGGGAATGTAGAAAAAAACTAAAACTAGGTATTATAAAAAGATAGGGAAACCTATAGAGTATAAAGTAGGCCAAAGGGTGTTAGTAAAAAATTAAAGGAAAGGAAAATGACAGAGTCGATATAAAGGACCATTCATAATCGCAGAATTATATGACAGACATGTAATTGTGTGATCTTGTCCAGCAGCTGTATCATAGCAAGCGAAATGAATGTGCAAGTGAAGGGCTTCTCCTTTAACCACATAGGAGACGGAAAAGAAGCATTAAGTAAAGAGCCTTAATTATCAGAATAGATGTAGGCACGTTAGAAGAATCAAGCTCAATAATTAAGAATATGTTCAATTCAATAGACAATATTTGTATAAAGTCAGTTTTAGGATGTAAAGAATTTCAACAAACCGCTAGCAGAGAAATAACCAAAATTGATCATAAAGCTAAGACTAGACGACGTGTAAAAAACACATAATTGTGTGCCCATGACGTCAACGAAAACTTCAATATACTACTTACTTAGGTGGCGCTACAGTCCATGGTGAACCTGGGCCTCAACTGACAAGCGTCTCCAGCTGGCACGGTCTTTGGCCAGCTGTTTCCAGGGGCGCCCGCCCAGTTGGTTAAGATCCCCTTTCACCTGCGTGCGCCACCGATGATGCGGCCGTCCTCTGCCGCGCCTTCCTTACGGAGTGGATTCGAAGACTCTTCGGGTCGGAGCTGTGTTTTCCATGCGCTCTACATGGCCTAGCCACATTAGACGCTGTATCCGTAGACGTCGTACCAGGCCGATGTCGCTGTACAACCCGTACAGTTCTTCGTTACATCTTCTCCTCCATACACCGTTTGAAAAAACGGGACCGTAGATAGTGCGCAGAATTTTCCTCTCGAAACGACCAAGGGCATCTTCATCCGCTTTTGTCAAGGTCCAAGCCTCTGCACCGTAAAGGAGGACTGGGATGATTAAGGTCTTATATAGTGTCACCTTGGTTTTCCGAGAGGGGGCTCTACTTCTCAATTGCCTCTTGAGCCCAAAGAAACAGCGGTTGGCAAGAGTGATTCTGCGTTTTATTTCAACGCTGGTGTTGTTGTCGCTGGTCATCAGTGAGCCAAGGTAGACGAATTCCTTGACCACTTCAAAGTAATATCCGCCCATGGTGACGTTCTGGCCAATACGTCGGTGTTGTCCGTCTCTTTTAGATGTAAGCAGATATTTGGTTTTACCCTCATTAACCTTGAAACCCATCACGTCAATGTCGTCGGCGTACGCAAACAATTGCGTAGACTTGAAATAAATCGTACCTCTTGTGTTGGCTAGTGATTCTTGCACGATCTTTTCAAGCACGATGTTGAAAAAGTAGCATGACAGCGCGTCACCTTGTCTAAATCCTTTTTAAACATCAAGGGTCTCGGTTCGCTCATTACCGACCTTAATGGAGCAGCGAGAATTCTCCATTGTTACCCTGCACAGTCGGACGAGGTTGGCAGGGATGTTAAAACTAGACATGACTTTGTATAGCTCATCTCTATACACGCTGTCATATGCAGCCTTGAAATCGACGAAGAGGTGGTGAGTGTCGATTTGGTATTCCTGGGTCTTCTCCAAGATCTGCCGTAGCATAAATATTTGGTCTATTGTGGATTTACCTGGCCTGAAACCACACTGATAAGAGCCGATCAGGTTATCCACAAACGGTTTCAGGCGCTCACACAATACGGCAGAGAAGATCTTATATACGATGTTAAGGAGACTTATTCCCTTATAGTTGGCGCAGTATAGTTTTACAGTTCCTAATATTTATATACATACATATGTACAAGTGTCATTTAAAACTATTGTTATTGTTTAATACAAAATGTCACTATAACTATTCATTTTATAATATTCTTTAAGTTTGTTTTTGGCCGTACTTATTTATTGTTAAATTATTACAAGATAAATAAAGAAAAAAGAGAGAAAAAAAAGTGATAGGGGTCTCCTTTCTTATGGACCTGGCAAACGATGCCGAGATTCCATTCGCCGGGCATACTTTCCTCCGATCGTACCTTGCAAATGAGATGGTGCATGCACCCTACCAGCTCATCTCAAGCTGCCTTAAGAAGCTCAGCAGACAGATCACCTGCGCCCGCGGCTTTTTTAGACTTAAGTCTTGATATCGCTATTTTGACTTCGTGGACTGAATTCTGTTACATCGTCGTCCATTACGAATGGCTCGTTCTGCCTGACAGCGGTATCTTGTCTATCATCGCCCTTATACAGTCTGCAGAAGTGGTTTTTCCAAATCCTCAGCATCGACTGCGACCGCCAGCCAACCAGTCTTGAATATTTATATTCGCTAGAACCACTATTCCATAGCACCGGACGCACTTCAACGGCAGCAATCAGTTTTTTAGTTTCTTCATCTTTCCACTTGTGCTGTATTTTTCTTTTACCTGAAGTCGATTTTCGAGCGCGAGGTTTTTCTGTATTTGATATTAAACTTTGAGTTGCCTCCAAATCCAACACTTCAGGTATAGATGATTCAAAATTCATAATTGTTTGCTTTACTAATAAGTCCAAATAGCACCACAAAACACGACCGCAGCAATGTGACGCGAACACATAAAAATGTGTAGCTGCAGGATTTTAAACTGGTACACAATTTTGCCTGGACACATATGTATTTGTGTAACAGAGCTTTTAAATACCAAAAGTTGTATGTGGCACTCAATTACACGATATATAAAGATGCACATATTTTTGTGCGCAATGGGTTCCACATGCTGTTTACAAATTGTATGTGTTATATGTGACTGGCATAATTATGTCTATTCGACGACATGCAGCCATTACTGAAAACATCTGATGGCAAAATTACGTCACGGGTACACAATTATGTGGTTTTTACACGTCGTCTAATCTTAGCTTAAGATTATAATAATTTCAGGACTAATAGGTAATAGGTAAGGATTACTAAATGTCATTGGTTGTGGCTCAAAAGTCCTTTTCGGGGTAATGGATAACAAAGACGCTGAATTTTACTCCAATGCTCTTCAAAGGCTCTCAAAAAATTAAAATCGCTTCAAGGATGGAATGCAGGAAAATGTAAAAATGTTAAGTCATTTAAATAAGCAAATAATAGAAAATGTCAAAAACAGTAACGTAACTACAAACAAGATCAATGAAATTGTTAACACACTTAGAGGAAATGAAGCCAGTCTCAACAAAACAATTCTTTTCGTCGGGTATTTTGACCAAATATCTAGCAAAACCAACCATACAATACTACAATTAGAACTAGAAATGGAACAAATCGTTGACAGTTTTTTATTTATTCAAGCAGGAATTTTGCAGAATAAGATTATAGGTATCGAACCAAGTACAGATAACTATTTCGAAATTTTAAACATGATTGAATTAAAATCGTTCACTGAAGATAAAAAAAAGAGGGCGACGTAGCGCAGAAGTTAGTGTGTTGGACTAACACCAACCGATAACACCAACGCTATCGAATGTTTACTTCGCGGCATCCCTTCTCGGCGGGATACTGGCAAAACCTCCCGTAGTATAATTTGCCTTAAAAAAGCTTCTCGACTCACGCCGTTAGGAACCGGCATTAAACTATAGGTCCCTTTTACCTGTATGAAAAATAAATTGCACACAACATGGGTGATTGAAGAGAAGCTTGGTTCTTGTCCTTCATGGGCTGTAACGCCACCAAAGAAGAAGATCAAGAAATTATCGTTGCTATCACCGTTCCGACAGTAAATAGAGAACTTTACGACATATACGAAATAGTTACTATTCTCAAAAATTGTAGACAACGGTATTGTAATGCTACAATTAACTTATAAATACTTGTTTATTGGAAAAAATAAGGAAAAATATGTTTTAAAAGCAGATTTAAATGAATGTAAACAACTTAATAAAATATTCCTTTGTAAACCCCAGACGAAACTAAATACAGATGTAAATGTAACAATAATACTAGCGAAGGCATATTATTTGGATCAGGATTGATTGTATTAAATAACAATTGTAAATTAGAAACGTATGATATAATTATTAAGACATCAGACAACAGCATAGAAATACCTTTAAAAGATAAATATCCATACGGAAAAATAGAAAATTGCTGCGTCAAAATAAAGCTTAGAGATATCATTATCAAACACGAGCCAATGTCAAAAACCACGCCCAAAGTATTCACGAGCTACAAGACCTATCAGAAAAAGTACAGAAACAAAGGAGTTACTGGTCTAAAACAATGGAGAAAATTCCAGAGCGATCACAAGGCGTACTTATGTCAATATTTGGAGTTTTGAGTATAGCAACCCTAGCATATCTTATATGTAAATGCAACTCAGGACGGGTTCTTCCTGCCGTTCAACAGAAGACTTCAGGTAAACCCAGAAGTGACACTCAGAATTCGACAAAAAGATGTTGCAGAAACATCAACAGAATCCCTGAAGATTGATACGTCACCAAAATCCACATCCCTAGATGTGTCTTGGACATGTTTTGCGGTATTATGCGGGGTATAGCCAAAACAAAGAACAATATATTTTAATAATATGATTTATTGTTTGTACTGAACTTTCGATATCAGCAATTATTGTATTAAATCGAACTTTTGATGTTAGCGATTATTACATTTAAATAGAAGCGTAAAACAAATTTAAGTCGAAGTTGGTTGTAAGGCGGGGTTCTCTCACCTCTCCTGTGATCCATCGTGGTAAATGAACTCATTAACATACTCAGCAACAATGGTTTCTATGTCCAAGGCTATGCTGACAACATAGTGATCCTGATTAGAGGCAAATTCGAAGACACAGTCTCGGAACTTCTCCAACGGGCACTGAACCTTGTTGCAAACTGGTGCATAAAGGTCGCACTAAAGGTTAACCCTAGGAAAAGCACTATAATCGCCTTCACCAAAAGGAGGAATAGGCACAAACTTACCAAACCTACCCCCTTTGGTGAAGCGATTGAGTTCTCAAGAGAAGTCAAATACCTAGTGATAACTCTAGACGAAAAGCTCACTTGGAACTCTCACATTACAAAGACCATTGAGAAAGCCAGGATCTCTTTATAGACCAGCTAAGTCTCATTGGCAAAAACTGGAGGCACAAACCCCAAAATATCCCGCTGGCTATATACAGCAATCACCAGACCAATTCTCACATATGCTGCACCCGTCTGGTGGCACAAAACAAAACATGTATCAGTGGAAGCCAAGCTCAACAAATTGCAAAGAATAGCTTGTATCTGTATCACCGGGGTCATAAGAACAACCCCCACAGCAGCACTAGAAGTCATCACGAACCTACCACCTCTTCATCTCCAACTGAAGAAAGAAGCAATGGTCTTCGCCCACAGACTGATCGTGGAGGATGACTCTAACCGGAGGCTCTTTCACCCTGATATCCTTACCGAACTAAACAGGCATGAAATCCTAAAGGTAACTCTCACAGACAACTGCCTCCCCAGTTACAACTTCAGCCAAAACTACAAGGTCACATTCCCCAACCGACAAAATTGGGAACAGGATAGACCCTCCTTCAATCGTGGATCCTACGTGTGGTACACAGATGGCTTCAAAACGAACGAAGGCGTTGGCGCTGGAGTATACGGAGCAAATACAGGCACATGCATCTACGTCAGCATGAACAGATATAACTCCGTTTTTCAAGCAGAAATATTTGCTATAGAACTCTGCCTCACAGAAAATATAGACAGAAATATATTTAACAAAAACATTTACATTCTCTCGTGCAGCCTTGCTGTCAGAGCTATGAAATCATGGCCCTAAAGAGCTATGAAATCATCCCCAAACTGGTATGGGACTGCCTACAGCTACTTCACCAGCTGGCCGATACAAACAGAGTTCATCTCATTTGGATACTTGGACACAGCGGCCATACAGGCAACGAAAAGGCGGACCTACTAGCAAGGAAAGGCCCTGCGTCACCATTTATGATGCCACGACTTTTCTGTGGCATACCCATCAGCACCACTAAATGCTGCATAAACAATTGGTTAAGCAACACGACGGATCACTACTGGTTACAAACGAAAGGTAGCAGACAAGCCAAGTTGTTCCTTCCAACTAAATCTCTCAGAAGAACAAAACAGCTCCTCATGCTTTCGAGAAGTCAAATTCGCTTAGTCACAGATTTCCCTACTGGACACTGCCCAGTCAACCAACACCTCAAAACAATGGGCATTATACAAGATGACACTTGCAGAATGTGTAATGAAGACGAAGAAACAGCAGAGCAAATACTGTGGCACTGTAACTGCCTTGTCAGTGCACGTCATCGTCACTTAGGCAAGTATTATCTTGAAGCTCACTCAAAAGCATACTAAGTTTTACTTAGTACTAAGTATACTAACTCAGGATTTTTGAGTAAACTACAAGGTGGGGACATCACAATAAGCCCACTCGTGGCCGCAGTGATCAGGCGACTTTGTCCTACCCCCTTACCCTCTCTAGCTCTCTGGTTGTAAGAAGAACACACGTTAATTACTGAAATAAAATCGTTGTTCTTATTCTAGTAGTGATGTTTTTAATTAAATTAAGATTTCTTATCTAGTAGTGGTGTTTGAATCGGTAAAAGGTTGAAAGATAAACATTGAGTGTTTCATCGCTCGAGCATCTTTCATCCTTACGCACTGAATGAAAACCTGTGTCCGTTGGATAATCATATGTAATCATATACGTACAGGCATATAAGGCGCTTATGTATGTTCCATAATGTGTATACGAGTAATTATTTTCACTCTCTAAAGGTTGTCGACATGCGCTGGGGTGTCAGAGATGAGGCAACAGATGATCATATGACCACTGAGCTCTGCATGCGAGAGATTGCCAACTGTCAACGTCTATCGATGGGTCCGAACTTTGTGGTATTTCTTGGCCAGAAATATGGATATAGACCAATTCCAACTTATATTCTTTCATCAGAATTGCAATTAATAAGGTACGTAAAAATGAAATGTGAATTCTAAAGACTTATGTACATATCAACTGTAGGGATGAACTAACCGCAGTGGGGGTAGATGGTGCACTTTTGGACCTTTGGTACAAAAAAGATGGCAACGCAGTTCCACCGGTATCTGTTCTTCAACCCATTTCCTCGATACTCACCAACTTTAACAACAAGGTGGAACCTAACATGAACTAATTGACTTTAATTTCTTATGTTTAACATCATTTGTTAGAGAGTTCCGAAACTTCAAGCTGAAGATCAAGCAGTTTGGTGGGACACTTTAAACAAAATGCAAAAACTTTTGCGAAAAGCAGCGAGTTCTCTTTATTCCAACGGCAAAATCTACAAGGACTCAATGCATAACTACTACATGTCGGGTTAGTATTCAGCTTTTGTACTGAAACTAAGAAATATACTCTTATCTTTTAGTGACTGAACGAGAGGTCATCAACGGTATTCTCAACATAAAAAACACGAAAAATCATTGCTTAGCATATGTTCGGTACATTAATAACATCAATCTGCAAAATCTGAAGAAGGCTTCGCTCTTTGTTGACATCAGCAATCGTAGCCTGGATACAGAATCATCTAAGCTTCTGGCTAATTTGCGTGATGAGCGACTTCCAAATAAAATTGAAACATCCAACATACAAAAGTAGGACTACAAGCCTATTTATTGTTAAGATATTTTTATAGCACAGTTCCAACGTAGGTACACTGTGGAATGGATTGGTCGTGAAGGTCTAGACGTAGAAACCCATGAAGAATATCTTAATCATTTTATAGCTCATTTTTATAAGAACATTGTAAAGTTAGTTGATCGGGCGATGCGTAAAGAAGACTCCAGTGCACAGGGACAAATAGTAACTGAAATCCTTCAGCATTTACATGCTTGTAACAACTCGGTTAAAGTGTTTTATGGTCGTGAGGAAAACCTTAGACATATCAAGCGCTACATGTTGGGGGATTCAGAAAAGCCACTTGTTCTTTTTGGCGAAGGAGGTTGCGGTAAAACATCGTTATTAGCAAAAAGTGCTTCATTAGTCGCAAATGACTGGTTTGCCGATAAGCGGCCAGTAAACATAGTTAGATTCTTAGGTACTACTCCCGATTCAAGCGCATTAACTCCAACTTTGATCTCAATTTGTCAACAAGTAAGTAAAGTGATGTGGTCAAATTAGGTAGTAGAATAAAGATGATAAAATATGCATTTATTATATATTTTACTAAATTATTCAATGTTCAATTCTAGATATCTTATAACTACATATTGCCTTTTGAGAATATTCCCGACGATTTGGTTCCTTTAACAGCACACTTTAAGCATTTGCTAACTTATGCAAACTCCACACAACCTTTAACCTTATACCTGGACTCAGTGGATCAGTTAACGGGTACACAAGACGCAAATAAGGTCTCTTGGATACCCACTAGACTGCCATCGCATTGTAAGGTAAGAATTTCACATTTATTTAATATCGCCGAATTGTGTTTAGTCGATTAGAGATGGATCATTCTGCCTAACAGCGGTATATTGACTAACATCGCCGTTATACAGTCTGCAGATGTGATTTTTTCATATTCTCAGCATCGACTGCGATTCTGCAATTAGGTGCCCATTCTCATCCCTGCAGGCTTCCGTTCTGGCTTTATATCCTTGGCATCCTCGCTTTATCTGTTGATAAAACTTTCGAGCTTATGCTCCTCCCTTCTTTTTAGCTCGTGGAGCTCACGAGCTGCATCCTGCTTCCAGGTGTTTCTTCGTGGTGGAGCCTTGAAACCCAAAACTTCGGATGCAGAGCTTTTCAGGGCTTGTTTGCAAAGGCTTCACTGCTGTTCTGCTGATAGCGTGAAGGATTGAGGTGTATTGGTGAGCTTAAGGGAGGCGCGATCGGTAAACGCACGAGCGGTTTCTAGCGATATTAGCTTTCCGATGTCATAACTTTGTATTCTTACTCTACTCCGCTCCGAGTCGATGTTAGCCCCTCGGAAAGTTCGGACATCAAGAATAGTGGAGGAGTGTCTGACGTCGATCGCGATGTGATCAATCTGGTTGGTAGTCGATTGATCAAAAGACCGCCAGGTGCCAGGAGATTTCGTCCCGTAGCAATTAAACCAGCCTGTGTCCGTTATCGGATGTGGTGTCGTGTAGGCTATGTTTGTCGATGACTCGTTCAAAGATGCTTTCCTTACCCACCTTTGCATTGAAGTTTCGAAGTACAATTTTGATGTCATAGCTGGGACATTGGGCATACGTTCTGTCTAGGAGATCGTAGAACTCATCTTTGGCGGAGTCATCCTTGTCTTCCGTGGAGGCGTGGACGCAGATCAGGCTGATGTTAAAAAATTTAGCCTTGATACGGATTGTTATGAGGCGTTCGCTCACATGACGAAAGCTTAGGACTTTTTGCCTTAGTCCACCTCGAACAACAAATCCGCATCCGGACAATCGTTGTCCTCTCTCCCCTTATCCCTTTTCATCCGCTTTATACCCGGTCCATTCCATCGCATTTCCTGGATGGCGGTTATGTCCGCTTTATGGCGGTCTAGGGCGTCCGCGAGTTCTTCGGCTGCACGTGGCCTGTTTAGGGACCTAACATTCCACATGCAGAGCTGGAGATCATTGTCCTTCTTTTGCAAGGGTCGTCAACATCAATCCGGTCCGTTTTATCCGTTACGGCTTTCTAGGCCGTAGCCCAACCAACTAATCCTGTTTTTTGGCACAGGAGGCTCGCCATTCGCCTTTCCCCGTCTGCAATTTCCATAGGAAATCTCTATATGGAATCACGGGGAGGTGGGGACGGGACTTACTAACAGTGCCGCAAGATGTTGGTCTGCGGTGGCTCTTCTCGCTTCTTAGCAGGCCAGCATCCGTTGGATAGATGCTACCCTCACGAGGCCTTCGTTAGTCCTTTGCCATCTCAAAAGACCGGCTTGGCAATATAAAAAAGCCAATTGGGGTGGCTTTAACAGGTTGTTCTTTAGCCTTAGCTGGTTGTTATATTTTCTCGATAACGACGTGGACTCTACTGCCCTTATGATAATTCATCTTGGTATGAGCACTACTGCTGATACTATGATCATTCTTCTTGGTATGAGAAACTTTATTCCTTACAGAGTAAAGAGTATGAAGCCAACAAAGAATGGGTGCTGGTACACGACTTGAGCTGCAAAGTGACTATCAGGGTGTGGGAGGTAAGTTTTTGCACTTACTAGGCCAGCCCTATTAACGAAAACCGAAGGAAATATAAATAAGCCAGAAATGATTGCAATGCACACCTTCGACGAATCGAATTCGCATATGACCAAAAATTAAGGCAAAAAATAATACAATGTCAAAGGTATGTGACCATTTTCCATTCGCAAAAAAGGTATACTGTATAGGTGTAGACTACAAATAAGCTTTACATAGCTACCATTTAGGTATAGAAGTGGTTTTGTAAGGTTGATTATACGCAAAACGTGGCTATTGTTATTTTTTTTCGTGTATGTATATACATATGTATGAAGAAAACATTGCTGGGTTACTAGCCAACATAAGCTTTTTTTCCCCGAGTGGTATATAATCCTCCTTAGATCTTCTATAACCAGTAACCGAGATTCGGTAGTATAATTTTTACTTGTCTGTTCTTTGTTCAGTATAATATTTGAAAGTAGAATAGTTGTTTCGCATGGAAAACACGGCTCCGGTCCAGAAGGTCTTTGAATCCAACCTCGAGGAGCGACGCGGTCGAGGACGGCCAAATTTAAGTGGAAGAGGACCTTAACCAACTAGGCGTGCGGCACTGGAGACTGCGTGCGAAACACCGTACCAGTTGAAGAGGTTTTATAAAGGAGGCCCAGGTTCGCCATGAACTGTAGCGCTAAAAGAAGAATAAGAATAATTGTTGAGGGTGGACTAGGTGGTAGACTCTGGATAAAATATTTTTAGGAAAAAAAAGCGAAGTATAATATTTAGTACAGGCGATTCCCGAGTTTAAGCGGGGTAATTTCCAATCGTGATAGTTTCGTAGGTATTGTCTGTCCTCTGACACTGATTACACACTATGGATTTCCAGCAACGACAGCTTTTCTTAATCATATCAAATTGCCAAATGTTTGGATAAAAAAGCATAGAGAGAGGTTAAGCCTTAGCCACGATATCCTTATATTATTAATTTATTTTTTTCTTGGGACTTATAAAGTTATTTTGTAGAAAACAAAAATTGGAGTATAGTATTTAGTCTAAGCAATTCACGAGTTTTAGGCACTTTTTAAAAGGAGTAGAGTTGTTTCCTATCGTCATGGTTGCGTAGGTAGTATGTGGTCTCAAACACTGATTACACCTCTATTGATTTCCAACAAAGGCACTGCTATCGAATATTTATTTCTTGTTGGAAAAGCTTCCTTAATCATGTGAAACTGCCAAACGTTGGGACAAAATAGCACAGAGAAAGAAGTCTTAGCCGCGGTGCACCTACATAATTCATTAATTTCTTCTTGGCGACTTATAAAGTTATAACTTTTCTCTTGAAACTTGCTTTTAGAAAGCCTATTAACTTTTGTAAGTGAGATTACTTTCTCGGACCCTTCATACACAGATAACGTATGTAAGAACTGCAAGATGATGGAATATGTGTATACTTTCATTTGCTAAGTCCCATAAATAAGCTTTTAAATAAGGAATCACTCAAAACTTATATTATTATAGCCAATCTGATCACACAGCAACACATCATTGATCAATGTATTCGTATGATGTATTAATTTTCAAGCTCTAATTTCAGATTATAATTTCTTGTGCGAACGAAGAGCTTAACCCCACTGTGTCGAAAGAGTATCATGTCTTAAGCAAAATGATCGATCATGAAGATAATTTCATTGAAGTGACTGCTTTGGGTGAAGAGCTGGCTATGAATGTTATAAGAATGTGGATGAAGACTGCTTGCCGAGACTTAAACAACTTTCAATGGCGTTTAGTGGCGAATGCCATCAGTAAGTGTTCCCTTCCAATATTTGTGAAACTTGTTTTCGCCGAAATCTGCCGTTGGAGAAGCTACACCCGTCCACAGGAAACTTATCTCGCTTCAACTGTCATGGACTCGATTATGATGTTATTCGAACGGATAGAAAAACAACACGGACGAATTTTAGTGTTTCATGCGCTAGCTTATATAACAGCAGCAAAATCAGGATTGTCGGAAAGCGAACTAGAGGATTTGATTTCGCTCGATGATAAAGTGCTGGACGATGTATATCAGTATCATTTACCGCCAGTGAGAAGAATTCCTCCATTATTGTGGACTCGCATCCGGAATGATCTTCCAAATTACTTAAGTGAACGAGAGGCTGACGGCGTGAATGTAATGAACTGGTACCATAGGCAATTTCGCGATACTGCGAAGGAAAGGTATTTCAAGAACATGAATATGGCCATTTATTTTCATTCCATGATAGCAGACTATTATTTGGGAATATGGGGCGGCGGCATCCCTAAGCCCTTTAAATTTACAGAAATACAAAGACACAGGTTAGAACTTCTTTCTTTTTTAATGTTGACAGGTTGTGTGCATAAAATGTTTCCAAAGGTTTAATTTGACTGATAAGGAAGGTTCTGCTGATCGTAAAGTTCCTGTTCAACCGCTTGTGTTCACCAGCAAGAATGGCACAGTTTCTCGATACAATTTACGAAAGGCAATCATTATTATTTTACGTGCGGCAAATTTTAAATCGTTGTGTATTATAGTTCGGTGAACTTCCTTATCATTTCGTCCGTTCACGAAGATTTAAAGACCTTTTTGCTCATGTACTTTTTAATTATGAATGGTTGCATGCTAAGCTCTCCAGTTGCCCACTGCAAGCTGTTCTAGCTGATTTTGAAGATGCCTCAATTAATATTGAAGACAAAGATGCGAAACGAGAGCTCATGCTCGTTGCCGATGCCTTGCGATTGGGTGGCGCAATTTTGGCTGTATATCCAAATATGTTAGCTCCGCAATTGACTGGACGTTTGTTGCCAGAAATAGGAGGGAATCAAAATATCAAAATGCTTTTACGAGAGTGCGATCGTTGTGGACCGAAAGACTGCGCATTAATTCCTGTAAACCATTGTCTACATACCCCTGGTGGGCCGCTGAAGGTATAAACAACCATTGATAAAACCATTCGAAAATTATTTTTGTGTTTTTTAGTACTCACTAGAAGGTCACCAGTTTGCAGTTTTCGCCTTCTGCTTAACCAGCGACTATAGATATATGGTTTCGATTTCGACGCACTTTATTACCTTCGACCTCTCTACATCTGACCTTACGAGAGACGTTAATCCTGGCATAGAAGGTATAATGCAACAACTGGTACTAAGTCCGGACAACAAATGGGCAGCGGCTTACTCAAATAATAACCAGACGGTATTACTAAACATGCTTTCCAGTGAATTTGTTGTCATTGGTAATCCTTTCGATGAAGGCGAGAATGTGACTGGTCTGTATTTACTAAACCACAGGTACGGTTGACAGCAGCTTCTAAAGTTCTTCATATATTTTTTTATTGTTGATTTAGTCTTTTTGTTAACACTAAGCTGAAGTGGGCCCGATTTGATATGCGCGGAAATTTAGTTGAACAATTTTCGGCCCCCGAGGATGCTTTTAACTGGGAAATACTTAGTAATGTCTTACAATCTATATTTAATAGTTTTTATGAGCCGTTTGTTATAGGCATAGAATTTCTCGCAATATATGACTATAATATAATTTATTGGACCGGGACAATTACTGAGAGCAATTTACGAATGGACTCTGTCCGAGGCCAAGTTGGATCAAAGTCCTTATTTTTTCATAATGCCATGGCTATCAATAAGAAAAGGTTACAGACATACTGCTGCGCTACTAAGGATAACTATCAAGTAAGACTTTAAAAGTATATTAATGCATATAAATTAATAAAATTCGTAGAAAGCATTGGATTCCATTTTAAGTAACTGTGTAAAGGATTGTGCAATTATCGAAATATATTGATAATACGCGACTCGCATTCTCACTTCCAAAGTGGATTTAGAAGTGGTCGGTAGTATTTTCCCCAGGAACTTGACATCAAAATTCAATTATTCTACATATTCACACATATCAACAAGACCTGTTATGCCTAAATATCAAAGAAACAAACAAACTTATCAATCAATTATCTGTGCAGCTTCATCACTTTTATTTATTATCCAATACTATCCACTTTAAACTTTATTACACAAACAAACCTTTATTGAGAGCTTTTATTTTCACACTGTTTGATCACACTGACTTGTCACACGCTGTTCAATACCACAAACTGAATGCCTCCCGAGGGCGAGTGTTCACGCTTATATAGCTCTCGATGCATCTTCTCGAATATTCGCCGTCGGAAGTTCCCCCTTCGGAAATCTCTAGAATGCTCTGACATTCGGCATTACGCCGTTGGAAGTTTCGATCATTCCAATTTCCCCTTCACCAGAGCTTTCGAACTTCGACAGCGAAATTCGAACTTAACCGTCGGTTTGTGTCTCCGCAACACTGCCCTCCTCCTAAACTTGTTCGTCCTCGAACAAGCGATTGGATCCTTCTCCGTAATATGGCGCTAACCTCTCTACGTGGACAATCTTATACTTCGCCCGTCTATTTCCCATCTGCTGTATCCGGTATGCCACGTTATTGAGTTTCTTGATGACCTCATATGGTCCGTCCCGGGCTGATTGCAATTTGGGGCACAAGCCTTTTTTTTGTTGTGGGTTGTACAGCGCGTATTTGTTTCCAGCGTTGCTCGTTGGGAATGGGCCTGCGATGTCCATGGCGATACGTTCGAACGGTGCTCCAACATTGTACTGCTGCATATTTCCTCGAGTTTTCCTAACTGGCCCCTTTGCCTTCGCACACTGTTCACACCTGCGAATGAAATTTGTGACTGACTCATGGCATCCTACCCAGTAGAAACGTCTCTTATCTTTTCTACAGTTTTGTTACCACCAAGATGACCCCCGCCTGGTCCCTCGTGGTGTTCTCGGATGACCTCGTTGATTTGTCCCTTTGGAATTACCAGCAGATCGTTTACAATGTTCCCGTCCTCACTTTCCCAACTGCGGTAGAGGCAACCGTTCTTCAGCTTCAAACTCTGCCATTGAGCCCAGTAAGCTTTCACGATTGGGCTTTCACTGGATATTTGCTGCCAACTTGGTCGAAAACCTCGTTCTTGGTAGTCGATGATGACTGCTAAATCGGCATCTTCTCGCTGCTTCCTTCCGACCTTCTCGACAGTCCAGGAATCTTCTGGCAGCACATTTAAACGACGGATGTCGGTGACCTGTTCCTTGGTTTCGGCACGTGAACAATGTTTACATTCAACATCGCAAGGTCGCCTGGATAATGCATCCGCATTTCCATGACTGCTTCCCTTCCGGTGTTCGCGTGCTCTCGCTTGATCTCCTTTTGGCGAGTCCGACCTCGGACGCCTTCTTCCCAGACGGCAATTTCTCGCCATGCGCCCTTGCTGGTTGCAGATGTAGCATCTACCTGAGAACGGGCGGCTCCTACTCACCGTTGTTGCACTGAAACTACGCCACAATTTGCTAGAAGAACGCTTTCTCCGCAGACGACGGTCTTTTGCAATGTGCCCCTGCTGGTCGCAGATGTAGCATCTACCCGGGAATGAACCACTCCTACTCACTGTCGTTGCCCTGGAACTATCCTGGTCTTGAGATATGCGCCGTAGTTTGGTGGAAGGTCGGCATATCAAGAGCGATGTTTCACATGCGAGAGCGCTGGCAGCTGTCTCCTTGAAAGATGCCTTCGGCAGGAGAATCAAGCTTCATTGCGTGTCGGGGTCCCTTAGCCCTTGAATGATAGAATCCGTTTTCAGTTTCTCCACCACATCAACTGGAACAGTTTCCACGCTGCTTTCGTCCTTTAAGTTCCAGCTTGTGCATCTCCTGCATGTGCTCACTGCCGTATCTTCGATGAAGAGCATCCCATATGGCTGTGTAGTTCCTTCTCTGGGTCTCCGGGATGGTCTGTAGAACGTCAGCTGCTTCACCTTTAAGGGAAATTACTAGGGCATCCACACGATCTTCCTCTCCCCATTGATTCCGTTCCGCTGTTGTCTCGAACTGGAGCTTAAAGATGTTAAAAGCGCTCTTGCCGTCGAAGTTGGGAGCTGTGAATTTTGATGCTGCAGTCGGTACAACGATTCCTTGATGCTGAACGTTCTGGACAGTTTTCTCGAGTTCCAGAACCTTCTTGTCGAACCTCGATTCCAGAGTCTCGATCATCTTTTCTTGATTATTTTCGAGATCTAGAACCTTCTTGTCGAACCTCGATTCTAGTGTCCCGATTCTCTCTTCGACGTTCTGGAATCGATCGTCGACGGCCTGCTGGATGTTTCTTAAGCTTTCTCGAGTGTTCTCTAGCGTCTCTTCCAACTTCTGATTCAGAGAAGTGGAATTTTCCTCCAACTTCCTACCTACGGCAGTGGAATTTTCCTCAAGTTTCTCCAGTTTCTGGCTCAGAGAAATGGAATTTTCCTCCAGTTTCTGACTCAGAGAAGTGGAATTTTCCTCCAGTTTCTGACTCAGAGAAGTGGAATTTTCCTCCAACTTTCTACTTACGGCAGCGGAATTTTCCTCCAACTTTAGATGTACGGCCGCCTCCAGTTTCTGGCTTATGGAAGTGGAATTTTTCTCCAACTTCCTACTTACGGCAGCGGAATTTTCCTCCAGCTTTTGATCGAGTTTCTGGCTCATAGCATTAAGAGCCGCGAGAATGTGCTGCATATCGAACGCTGGCTCAGTGGATGTCGACGGCTTCTCCACCCCGAATTCGTAACTCTCCCAGTCGACACCTTCTTCCTGCAACGCTGATCGCAGTCTCTATACCAGGTTGACTTTACTTCCCACTTTGGATAATTCCCGAGCATCCAGCTCTCTTTTCAGTTGTTCGATGGTCAACTTTTCCAATTTCACCATTTTCTCACTCTTTTAATAATTCACTTTTGATAGTCCAATCCACACTTTGAATAAACGTTTAACTCGTTTACTCGCAATCCCACTTCTGACACCAAATGTGTCTCCGCAACAGTATTGTTGACCCAGGGAGGGACCGCGACCGTGGAGGTGCAAAAGGTGCACCTAACAATCCGTTAAACTAAAACGAGTCAGTGCAGAGGGGACATTACGGATGACATCATAATGGCATGGCTTCACATTGGACCTCAACCAAAAAGTGATGAAGTATGGCAACTTGGAGCTCCCATTAACAATAGATAATGGACAGGGTAGCAAGGTCAGGCGAATAGTCGTGCAAGCGCGCCAAACAGTTCCCCTGAAGGCAGAAGCTGTGGTTTGGGCAAAGATAGAAGAGGATGCGGGGACAAGCCGAATGTGGGTGGTCGAACCCGACAAAAGAAATCGACCCAGCGATATAGTCGTTGGAAGGGCTCTCGTGGAACTCCGACAAGACCACCTGCTTCCAGTACGAGTCCTGAATCCTGCCAGTACACCTAGGACAATACACAAGGGAACAACGATCGCTCAATGCCAAGAAGCTGCCACTATTATGAACTGCGAACATCAGAAACACCGGGAAATCCAGACCAACAAAGCCTTCTTGAAAACAATGGTCAGAGAGTGGACGCAACATCTAGTGGAGAAGCAGAAAAGTAAAGCACTCTCCCTGCTTCTTTAATATTGGACAGTTTTTGCAGATGGTAAGAACTGTGGAAGAACAATTGTGAGGCTCAGAATAGACACAGGGAACTCTAGACCGATCCGGCAACCACCGAGGAGGGCACCTTTGGCGAAAGAAGGAGAGGTGATCAAACTAATCGACGAGATGGAAAAGGATGGCGTGATCGAACCATCTGCAAGCCCATGGAGTTCGCCAGTAGTGCTTGTTAAGAAGAAGGATGGAAGCACCCGATTCTGCGTGGATTATAGGAAGATGAACGACGTCACGAAGAAGGACAGCTATCCTTTACCGAGAATCAATGACACCTTGGACACACTAACTGGTGCAAAGTGGTTCTCGACGCTGGACTTGCACAGTGGATACTGGCAAATAGAGCTTGACCAGCAATACAAGGAAAAGACCGCGTTCACCGCAGGGGGAGAGTTGTGGCAATTCTCTGTGATGCCCTTCGGTCTTTGCAATGCGCCAGCCACATTCGAGAGACTTATGAACCGGGTGCTAAGTGGACTTCCCTGCAGGACTTGCCTTGTCTATCTGGATGACATAATTGTCATGGGCAAGGATTTCGACGATCACCTTAAGAAGCTTGAAGAGGTACTGGAACGTATTTAAGCAGCCGGACTGAAATTGAGCCCGAAGAAATGTTCGCTCTTCCACAACGAGGTGAAGTACTTGGGACATGTAGTGACTGCAGAAGGAGTCCATACAGATGAAGAGAAAATCTCGCCGGTTAAAGAATGGCCGCGGCCGAAGAATCTTCATGAGTTAAGGTCATTCCTTTGCACATATGATAGGCGATTCATCCCAGGATTTGCAAACGTTGCTAGCAGTTTGCACGAGCTCACCGAAAAGAATCGGCCATTCAAGTGGGAGAAGCCGCAGGAAGAAGCGTTCATTCACCTGAAGGAATTGCTCTGCAGTGCGCAGATCCTTGCATATCCTGTCCCGGGAGAAAAGTTTATTTTGGACACCGATGCGAGCGGACATGGAATCGGAGGAGTACTCGCTCAAATAATTGACGTGCGAGAACGGGTCATCGCTTACTACAGTAGGATCCTATCGAAGCCGGAAACGAACTACTGTGTAACTAGGAGGGAGCTTTTAGCTGTGGTTGACTGTGTCAAGCATTTCCACAAATATCTCTATGGCCAAGCTTTTCATCTTAGGACGGACCACGCGGCGTTGAGGTGGTTGCTGCAGTTCAAAAACCCGGAAGGCCAGCTTGCTAGGTGGATAGAGAGAATCCAGAGTTATGACTTCAGTACTCCGGAAGGAAGCAGCGAGAAGATGCTGATCTGGCAGTCATCATCGACTACCAAGAACGAGGTTTTCGACCAAGTTGGCAGCAAATATCCAGTGAAAGCCCAATCGTGAAAGCTTATTGGGTTCAATGGCAGAGTTTGAAGTTGAAGAACGGTTGCCTCTACCGCAGTTGGGAAAGTTAGGACGGGAACATTGTAAACGATCTGCTGGTAATTCCAAAGGGACAAATCGACGAGGTCATCCGAGAATACCACGAGGGACCAAGCGGGGGTCACCTTGGTGTTAACAAAACTGTAGAAAAGATAAAGAGACGTTTCTACTGGGTAGGATGCCATGAGTCGGTCACAAATTTCATTCGCTGGTGTGAACAGTGTGCGAAGGTAAAGGGGCCAGTTAGGAAAACTCGAGGAAATATGCAGCAGTACAATGTTGGAGCACCGTTCGAACGTATCGCCATGGACATCGCGGGCCCATTCCCAACGAGCAACGCTGGAAACAAATACGCGCTGGTGGTGATCGATTACTTTAGCAAGTGGCCTGAGGTGTTTTGCATCCCGAACCAGGAAGCCAAAACCATTTCGGATGCATTCGTGAACAACTGGGTTGCGCGTTACGGAGTACCGCTGGAACTGCACTCAGACCAAGGAAGGAACTTCGAGTCGTCGGTGTTCAAAGAACTCTGTGACATGCTAGGTATCAGAAAGACGCGGACAACACCATTACACCCACAATCTGAAGGCATGGTCGAAAGGTTCAACCGGACGATGGAGGAATACTTAAGAAAAGTCGTCGTCGGAGATCAGAAGGACTGGGATGAACATCTTCCCCTTTTCTTAATGGCATACCGTTCGGCACAGCACAATTCAACGGCAGCAACACCAGCTGGAGCCGTTTTTGGATCTGATCTCCGACTTCCATCGGACTTGAAGTTCGGCGTGGTACTACCGACAACTAGCGGCAGGGAGAACTTCGTAACCGAAAAGAAAGAACAGCTGAACTCCATCCATCAGTTCATCCGGGAGCGACTGAATTTTGTCAGCGATAAGATGAAGGCGAGATACGACTTAAGGGCGAACTCTTCTGGATTCGAGACAGGACAATTGGTATTGCTGTACAACCCACAACGAAAAAAAGGCTTGTGCCCCAAATTGCAATCAGCCTGGAACGGACCATATGAGGTCATCAAGAAACTTAACGACGTGGTGTACCGAATACAGCAGACGGGAAACAGACGGGCGAAATATAAGATTGTCCACGTAGAGAGGTTAGCGCCATATTACGGAGAAGGATCCAATCGCTTGTTCGAGGACGAACAAGCTTAGGAGGAGGGCAGTGTCGCGGAGACACAAACCGACGGTTAAGTTGAAGGGGAAATTGGAATGATCGAAACTTCCAACGGCGTTATGCCGAATGTCAGAGCATTCTAGAGATTTCCGAAGGGGGAACTTCCAACGGCGAACATTCGAGAAGATGCACCGAGAGCTATATAAGCGCGAACACTCGCCCTCGACATTCATTCAGTTTGTGGAATTGAACAGCGTGTGACAAGTCGGTGTGATCAATCGGTAAAACAGTGGGAAATAAAAGCTTTCAATAAAGGCTGTTGTGTGTGTAATAAAGTTTAAAGTGTTCAATAGGTCTAGGATAATAAATAAAAGTGGTGAAGCTGCACAGATAATTGATCTGTGGCGAAACAAGAAAAGTGGGTGTGTTTTAATTCGGATAAAAAGACAATTGTAGTTTATCGCAATCCAGTGGTGCGAACCCTATTCGGTGTGGGATTGAATATTTCGTAACATTATGAAAATTGTGCAATTGTTTTTTTTTTTTTTTTTTTTATGGATTATTGCTGCGATTTTGGTGAAAAAAAATGTGTCACTGTAAAACTTGGATCGAAGAGGATTCCATCAATTTCCTCGACCCTCGAACACGCAATGTAGGCCAACCCAGCACTAAATTCACTTATCCCTAAGTTCACAACTGCTTTGTCCAATGTAATTCCTTGCGACCTGTGAATACTAATGCCGTAAGACAGCGATGACGGAAATTGCTTCCTCGTGCCATTAACTGCTCCCTTTTTGAATGACTTTACGATCTGCGTTATAGGAATAGCGCCTGAAGCGAAAGTCGGTCCCGTGTAAGTTTCAAATTTGACCATGATGCAGATAGGAGTTTCGCTTGGTATGGAGTTCTCGACTCTGTTTTCGGTCGGACCGTAAATAATGTCAGTGACTGTGCCCATCGAGCCATTGCATAGTCCGCAAGAGGTCCACAGGTTCTGGAGTAACATCACTTTAGCGCAGAGTAACAGTTCTACGCTCAGTCCTTGAGCTTCGTCATCTGACGCTTGAGCGGCTGTTGCATTATTATTTGAGGCATTTATTCGAGTCACTGGGCATCTAAGCGATCGGAAGGCTTTCTTGTTATAAGCTTTAATGTTTTTGTTGGTCTCCATCAATCGTGTCGCATCCTTGAAATCTCGGGTTGATCCTGGATTATTGTCTACAAAGCATTTTAACCAGAATTCATACTTCGAGAGGTTTTTCTCGCCTTGGACTAGAGCATGAAGTGCTTCTCGAAATTGTTTCTGTTCATCGCCAGTCTGTCGCAAGATCTGCTTGAGAATAAACGTCTTCCGTATCTGCAAATAAGCTGCTTCAGCGCCGGATTCTCTCTGGCTTGTTGTTGAAGATACTCCGGGGATCCATTGAAATTTGTCATGTTGGCGTAGATTAAGCCTTTGCTAATTGCGTCGTGGCGTTGCATAGTGTTGAGGCAGAAGAATGGAAACCTCGGGTCTTGCGCAAATCTCTTGTCATTGGTAACTCATCAAATACCGAGCCCATTCCTGAAATGTGGCTTGATTGAAGTCAGCAGCACCAAAAGGGAACAGGTGAGGAAAAGCTTTGACGATGTATCCAACAGTCGTGAATTCGTTGACCAGATTTGCTGAAGCAGCGGGCCAATCGATTACATCACGAACAACCTCGGTTTGTCTCATACCACTTGACTTCCGTCGATATGTCTAAGTTGATCTTGAACGCTTCTGTCTTCTGGTAGTGCCGCCAAGGCGGACATATTGATTTGCAAGTCAGCATAGAAGCGATTCTGTTGCTTTAGAAACACCAGAACATCGTGTACCACCTGTCGCCTGACCCTGAAGTCTTTGTAACCTTGGGCTCCCTGCTTCCTAACCAGCAAGATGTTTACTGTATTAGGAACTCTAGGCAACTCTTTTGCAATCGGTTGCAGATCTTGCTCAACGTTCAGCACGTTTCCTTTGTAACGGAATTGACCATTGACACCTTGACTACGGAGGAGACGCTGAGAACAGGTTGAATCCGTGCTTACAATATCTGCTCGACGACTGACAATGTCTTCATAATCTCTGGAACTGTTTTCTGGTACATGAGACATTTCCTTTTCGAAAGCTTACACTTTACGGTAGTATGGGTATAGCAGAATTGTACAGGGTTGGTCCTTTGTAATTATCGAATTTCACTAGAACCAATATCGGCGTTTATTCTAAGTGGCTACTGTAGTCTTGAGTTTGGACCACAACGTCAACTACTGTACCATGGGATCCATTACAAAGACCTTGAGCTGTCCATAAGTTTGTTTTCATTATAACTCTACATCCGATGGCCAAGTTAAGTACTTTTGGTAGTCCTTGCGATTCGTTATCACTACTTCTTTCTGCTGTTATGTTATTGTGTTTAGCTGGTATAGTTGTCACAGGTTTGTTCAAGGAACGTAATATATCTTGGTTGTGCTTGCTGACGGCTTTCTTCTCAGAGTAGAGGTGAATAGCATTCTCCAACTCTTTTGAACTTGGTGAGCTAGTGTTCGATGCTATTGATGATGCAGGTAATGTTCTGTCAAACACCGGAGGAAGCTGATTGAAGTCACCAATCACCATTCGTATCACCAAAAGCTTCTTCTTGTTTTTAAGGCCGTGGGTGGCCGTGGTGCAGTGGTTAACATCATCGACCGTCGAGCGGAAGGCCTATAGTTCCAATTCGCTTCATAGACAAGAAAAAGTAATTCCTTTACGGACAAAAAGTATGCAACGCAGTTACGGACTATAACCAAAGCGGAATTTAGTGAACGAACATCAACGACCCAAACCACTGCACCACTGCATGATGTGTAAGAACACATCATAAGAGAATAAAAAAACTCTTGAACCTGCGCGCCTCTAAAAAAAAAAAAAAGGAAACCCTTGCCTAAGTCGTTTGTCGATATTCACAAGCTTACGAGTACCGATCATTGACATTTCGTCAATGATGCAAACAGCTATATTTCACATTCATTCTTGAAAATTTCTTTCCGATTCTTCACTCAATTCAGTTCATGTTCCACGGCAAGCAGATAGATGTAGAGCATTGGGAGTTTTTGGGCCATATATGTTGCTTGCAGCAACACCAGTTGGTGCCATTAGAAGTACACTGCCAGTACTACAGACTATCTCAATTCTTTTAACCATTTCACTTATAAGAAAGTGTATTATCGTAAGTTTATTGGTGATTACTCCAGATAGTTGCTGTTCGAGATGGCACAATACTTGCTGTTGCTTGACATTGGCTGTAGCACTACTATTTTCCGTTGCCCTTGAATAAGTTTCTACATGGTTTTCCTTGCAAGGCTTGATGAATTGAAGATTTTCTTCAATGTTTGGATATCAACGGATAGCGCCAAACCAGTCTTAGGTGCGACCAATGTCACGATTTCCAAGCGCAACCTCCGATGGCTGTTCACGAGGCACAGCAGCTGCTTCGATTCCAATATTTCCGACACGTGAATACCACTCGCGTCGTAGCCTTCTTTCGAAGTCGAGTGAGTTTTCAACTCTGTTATGCATCTCCAAGGTTTATTCAGCCCTAGTCTTTGTTTGTAAAAAATATCACACTGCTCTTGGTTTTCCAAGTTTGCCACTCTATGAATAATTTGCATAATTCATTTTGATCTGCATTTGCGTATTTGTCCATTCGACCAGTGATAATCAATTACGAAGTCTTTCAGACAAGTTGCTTCGTGAAGTGCATTTCATTGACCACGGCATAACTTGTTCAGATTCGTCTCTGTCGACCGGAATCACCACGTAGTCATTAAGTCCAATGTAGATTTTCACGAATGTCCGGCTACTATGCTTTAGTGGTTCGCCAATTAGCAGATGCATAACCTCACAGACACTAATGTCGCGTTGACCAATCAGCTTGATAAGTAACTTCGAAATTTCTTTTTTTGCTTGGGTCTTCGGGGTCGCAGGTTTGTAAAATATTCTGGAAACCTTCGCTGTAATTTATTGACTGCGGTTCACCTTTAGCTGCATATTTTGATAGATAGTTAATTATCTCTTGTACGGAAGCAATAATTTTACAATCGGTGTTAGCTCGTCATATTTGTGAAACGAACTTGTTATGGTCATTCAACAGTTCATCGTTGCGTTTAGGTGTGAATATCCAAACACCGTTTTCATCTTTGCATTGAGTTGATTCAGTTTGAATTTGTTTCGGATATTTAAAACGACAAACATCTCTACCTCCGACTTTTTTAATACAGTATAATCCACATTTTGAATGGCGATTTACATGGTTGAGAAGTTCAGTCAACTGGGCTGGACAGTTGAATACAATATCAGTTGGCTTCAATCGAGAGGGATCCAATTCTGCTGGCTGTTGTTCAGGCATAGGATTCATAGCAGAACTGTAACTGGAGCTAGAACTGGATGTATTGGTGTATTTCCTCAAATGTTTCTGTGTCAAAGTTTCGTCGATTAGGAGCGTTTGCAATCCAGATGATCATGTTTACATAAGGAGAACCACCATGTTGGTATTCGAAATGTTACCAGAAGTCGGTTATGTTCAATTTTCGTCTCAAAATGTTCATTAGTTCATTAACACGTTTTGAAAAATATTCGTCTGCAATTCTGGAATTCTCGTTTATTTTCTTTTGCATGAGTCTACCAAGGACACGTTCGGTCAATGTATCGCGCAATTCATCCGAGATACCGTAGTTCCGGATTAAGCATGGCCACCAAAGGTCAGCAGCACTTAGTGTTCGGAATATGGTAGGAACTCCGAGTTGGTTAACCCTGGCCAGTAATTCACATCTTTGCTGATACCAGTACGCTGAAGTTCCACGTATTTTTGATCCCCATGATAAAAGGCGTTTAATAAGTGATGGCTATTCTTGTTCAGATCACGGCTCTTTGCAAGTTGTCACAGAAACAACGAACGACAGACTGTTCACGTAGAGTTTATTTATTAGAGTGAGGGTTTTGAATATTCATAGTAGATTATAATAAAGTTAGAATAGTAATAGTAGTAGATTACATTTGAGCATATGGGTTGCCATCGTATTACAATTATCGCTAACAAACCCTGTCTCAATCCAAATGCGAATATAAAAAAAAGAATTACAAATCAAATCAAGTTTATAGAAAAGGCTGCATATGGAAATTTACATATACATACAATGAGAGTTTACTTTCATCACACAAAATTAATCATGTGGTGTTTTAATAAAGCAGAAGAACTCGCGACAATTTATTGGAACTTTTATATTGAAAGCAATAATCATTTAATTTGACACTGAGCAAAGGGAGATGGTGTCGGCTATACGGTCTGTAGTTAAGTGGGGAGACTGACAGTAGTACAAGCTTATCTATTATATATATTACACTTAAGGTAGTATGCGTGCTTATACTATTTAATATATACATAACAACCATAACATATATATACATATTGTAATATAATGTATAACACCGAAAAGGGAATTGACCCATGTGGCTGCTCCTTTGGACATTCTGTTTTTCGGACAGTCATCTCGAGCTGTCACGATGTTCGAATGTCAAAAGGAACAGAATGCCCGACCAATGGGATTGCCCCTTCTATCGTCCAATCAAATAGCTCGATCTATCGAGCTATTTGAAAAGAAAAAGAGAATAAAGAAAGAAGTTGAAAAGTAGAAGTCGAAGGAAGAGGTCACAAATTCAGTTTCCTTAATTTTGAACTTTTAAAAAAATAAATAAATACATAGTTTACAGCTCAGGTGTGGGGTATATTCACCAAAAAAAAAAAAAAACACGTGTTCTACACCATGTGCGACCGCCTGACAAAACGGGAGATGATGGAAGCGTTACAAAGCGCAGGCATTAATGTACCTCCAACCATTACTCTCCCCCGGTTGAGGCAAATGTGCGGAAACCTGGATGCCACAACTGCTGTCCCGATAAGTACAAACGCTGATGCTGACGAAACCGCTGCTGAAACTTCGGGCACTAATCTCATACGCGGAACTGATGCCACCGGCGCCACTGAAGCTGCAGACGCCACCGAAGTCACCGACGATATATATACCGACGCCCATGATCCACGAGGAACAGACAGCGAAACTGCTGAGGAGCCTGTTGCCACTCAAGAAACTGAAGCTGAACTGGACCGTAAATTAGTTTTACTGCGCAAACGCCAAGAAATTATTATGCTGCAGCAATCGATTGCTAGACTAGAGCGAGCCGAGGCACTACCTACACAACGCGCTACACAAATATCGACGCCCTCTGCAATTTCAACGTCCCGGTTGACATTCAGAGACATCGAACACGCCATCATAAAGTTCGACGGTGAATCCAAGGCCTACAGTGTGCATGATTTTCTACGAAACTTTGAGAGAATTATGAGTATGGTGGGCGCCGATGATCTATTCCGCTATACATCTTTGTGCAACTCTTTGGCTGGCACTGCCAAGTTAATCCTCAACAAAGGTGCACTCGACTATGATGACCTGAAGGCGACGCTCATAAAAGAATTCGGTCGCGCGGTCGGCCGTAGCGAGATGTACCAATTACTCTCGAAGCACCGATGGAACAAGAGAGACAATGTCCGAAGATATGTACTGGAAATGGAAAACATTGCTGCCCGTTGCAACTACATCGACGAATTCGAACTGATTGGCTTCATCATCGATGGAATGCAAGACTCGTCACCGGAATCACATCTGTTAATGAATTCGCGAACAATGGACCAGTTTAAGGATTCGCTGGATCTCTATGAGCAACGCCGTGCGAATCGACTTGCCACAAAACCCGAAACCGCTGCCATTACCAAACAAAAAACACCGATGTTCAAAACATATGTAAAAACCGACGCAACTGATGCAAGAGAGGTCCGATGCTACAACTGTACACAAATGGGCCATTACCAGAGTAAATGTCCATATGAGAAAAGGCCAGATGGTAGCTGCTTCCGCTGCTGGAAAATCGGACATGATCACCGCAGCTGCCCCAACCCGAAGAAAATTTTGAAATCGATCAGAAATACCGTCGCCGCTGTCGCCGATTCCAGGAACGATGCCGCTGATGCACGAAACCAATACCACGGCCACCACGATGAAGAGGACTTTGAGGATTTTCGTAGTGCTGTAGATGCCATTAATCTGGTAAGTGTTGCCTATTATATTGGGGAAGTTAAGCGCAAGAAATTTAAGAAATGTTTATCTCTTTTTGATACCGGTAGTCCGACTAACTTCATACGTAAATCTGACGCGCCGCTGCCGAATAATATAAAAAATATTGCCGTTAAATCGAAATATACTGGTCTCGGAAAACATGCACTGATGACACATGGGAAAATAAAAGCTGAAATAAAATTCAAAAATCGAATCGAATATGTATTTTTAAATATAGTGCCAGATGAAACAATGGCCATTCCATTAATCTTAGGTCGTGATTTCTTAGATACATTTAATATACACCTGTGTCAAGTAAACAAATCGAATTTTTCTAATTGCTTTAATAAAAAAAATGTTGACAAACAATCACATTTCTGTGCGCTTAACACAAATTTTGTTAGTAATTTAGAAGTGGGGGATCATTCAGTTGCCGATGAAATAGCTGCCAGTGGGCAAGCTAAGGAAAGTATATTGCATGTCGCTGCAAGACTGTCGGAAACGGTTCACGTTGTCGATGATGAATTTTTAAATGAAATAATGTCAATCGAAACGGAAATGGCGCCAACTGAGGTAGACGTTAACCCTGTTCTGGGTAAACAGTATTCTAAAGCGTTAGGAGATATTATTTTTGATAATTATTTGCAACCAAACCAAATCAAATTTAAGCCATATGATTATGAAATGCACATTAGGTTAGCTAACGATACACCCTTTCACTCCCTACCGCGCCGTTTATCATTTCATGAGAAAAGCGAGTTACGCAAAATTACCAATGATCTGTTAGCAAAAAATATTATTAGGCCAAGTGAGTCCCCATATGCGTCCGCAATAGTTTTGGTGAAAAAGAAGAACGGTGAAATTCGGAAATGCGTAGACTATCGTCCATTAAATAAATTGACTGTCAGAGACAATTATCCATTGCCCCTAATTGAAGACTGTATCGAGTACTTAGGCGGGAAAAATTGGTTTACGACTCTTGATTTACGAAACGGATTTTTCCATGTGAAGATGGCACCCGATTCCATAAAATATACAGCCTTTGTCACACCGTATGGCCAGTTCGAATATGTGCGTATGCCCTTCGGTTTAAAAAATGCTCCAGCTGTCTTTCAGCGGTATATTCATAACATATTTAGAGACCTGGTTGACAAAGGTCTTATTATAATCTATATGGATGACATCATCATAGGATCAGTTGATTTCGAATCACACCTGCAGTTAGTGGCAAAAGTCTTACGACGAATGAAGGTAAGAGGCTTAGAGCTAAAATTGAGTAAGTGTAAGTTTGGTTACACTGACATAGAATACCTTGGTTACAGGATTAATTCTGAAGGTATATGTCCAAGTGACTCGCATATAGAAGCTATTCGAGGGTACCCAGTGCTATCAAACCAAAGGGAGGTAAAGGCGTGCTTGGGGTTGTTTTCTTATTTTAGGAAATTCATCCCAAATTATGCAAAAATTTCTAAGCCCCTGCAACAGTTGACCCACGACGGAGTCCAATTTGTTTTTTCTGATGAATGCAAACGCACATTTAACGAACTGAAAAGACGACTGTCCTCAGCCCCGGTCCTTTCTATTTACGACCCAACGAAGCAGACTGAGTTGCATTGCGATGCAAGTTCGGCCGGGTTTGGCGCAGTGCTTTTGCAGCGCCAATCAGATGGAAAGCTGCACCCAGTGACATTTTTTTCTAAAGCCACGACTGCTGCTGAAGCGCGGTATCATAGTTTTGAGCTGGAGACATTAGCAGTTATATACGCCCTGCGACGTTTTGACGTCTATTTAGATAAGATCCCGTTTAAAATAGTTACGGACTGCAACTCGCTGATATTGACACTCAATAAAAAGCAGCTTAACCGCAGAATAGGCAGATGGGCATTAGAGTTGGAAAATTATAACTATACGATCCAGCATCGAGGTGGTGTTAATATGGGTCATGTTGATGCATTGAGTCGCTGCCACACCTCTGGAACTGCTAACCCTATAGAGTCTCTAACTGGTGCTGTAAGCGAGGATATCGATGCCACCGATCATCGATGTAAAGTAGTATACACCGTGGATTCAGATGAGGTCGATTTTCAGATTCAGGTAGCTCAAAATCGTGATGAGATAATAAAACGATTGCGAGAACGGTTAGAGGAAGAAGCGATGGTGGGCTACGACTTAGTAGATGGGTTGGTTTTCAGGAAAGATAAAGCTAGGACGTTGCAGTTATTTGTTCCAAACGAGATGGAGGGTAATGTGATTAGGCTAGTTCATGAAAAAATAGGCCACTTAAGTACAGGGAAGACGTGCGATCAGTTGAAGAAAAACTATTGGTTTCCAAAAATGACAGAAAAAGTGGACAGGTTTATACAGAACTGTGTTCGCTGCATAATGTGTTCAGCCCCTGCTCGTATACATGAACATAATCTCCATAGTATTCCCAAAAGGCCCGTTCCGTTTGACACCATACACTTGGATCATTTTGGTCCTTTGCCGTCAATAAGTTCGAAGCGTAGGCACATTCTGGTGGTTATCGATGCCTTCACAAAGTACGTCCGTTTATATGCAGTTAATTCCACGAGTACTAAGGAGGTTAAAGCCTGCCTGGATAAATATTTTAGCTACTATAGTCGACCAATGCGTGTCGTAACCGATCGAGGTTCGTGCTTTACATCCCTTGAGTTTGACGCGTATTTGTTGGGGCACAATATTTCTCATGTCAAGGTGGCTGTCGCATCTCCGCAAGCGAATGGGCAAGTGGAACGTGTAAACAGAGTCATTAAATCTATGCTTAGTAAAATAAGTGAGCCCGTGAACCACGCTAATTGGTCCAGTATGTTGGGCCGAATTGAATATGGTCTGAATAATACTGTGCACTCCACTACGAAACAGACGCCAAGTAAGCTGCTGTTCGGGGTAGAGCAGAGAGGTGAATTGGTTGATGAGTTAACGGAATACCTTGAAGAAAAACTCGGCTCAACTTCAGAACGCGATTTAGAAGGTATACGGTCGTCTGCCTCGGACGCTATTACTAAATCCCAGGAGTATAATCTGAATTATTTTCTCGAACGATGTAAACCCGCGAAAACTTACTCAGAAGGCGATTTTGTTGTGATACGTAACGTAGATACGGTCGTCGGGACCAATAAGAAACTCATACCAAAATACCGCGGTCCATACCTTGTCCATAAGGTTTTACCACATGACCGGTATGTCATTAGGGACATAGAGAACTGCCAGCTCACTCAGTTGCCATACGATGGCGTGATTGAGGCCTCGCGTATTAGAAAATGGGTAGCAGATGACATTGCACTGAATGATCCGTCGAAACTTGATGTGGGCAACACTTATCAGAAGGTGAATAATCGTAAGAATAGAATAAGTTAGTTTAACCGAGGTCGGTTTTAATGTCAGATCGGCCGAGTTGTAATATAATGTATAACACCGAAAAGGGAATTGACCCATGTGGCTGCTCCTTTGGACATTCTGTTTTTCGGACAGTCATCTCGAGCTGTCACGATGTTCGAATGTCAAAAGGAACAGAATGCCCGACCAATGGGATTGCCCCTTCTATCGTCCAATCAAATAGCTCGATCTATCGAGCTATTTGAAAAGAAAAAGAGAATAAAGAAAGAAGTTGAAAAGTAGAAGTCGAAGGAAGAGGTCACAAATTCAGTTTCCTTAATTTTGAACTTTTAAAAAAATAAATAAATACATACATAGTTTACAATATGTACATATATAGATTACAAATCATCAAAAGTTTTCAACCATTTTTATGTTTCTCTGCATTTAAAGATTTAGTTAATTGATTTTGATCTTATTTTCATTAAACAGATCTCGAATATAGTGATATTTTATATCTATATGTTTGCTTCGTCTATGTGTAGCTGGATTCTTGACTGGGAAGATTGCTCCTTGGCTATCGCAATACATTTCTGTTGCTCTTTATATGCACTCCGTCAAACCTAACAGACTACGATGAAATGCAACTTCCTTTGCGCCTTGACACAGAGCAATGTTTTCAGCTTCAATTGAGCTGAGTGACACAACATGTTTGTTTTTAGATTCCCATTGGAGCACCAGAGAGAAATGAAATAGATCCGCTGTAAGATTTACGATCGACCTGATCAGATCCCCAATGAGCATCTGTGAAGCAAACAAGGTTTTGGTTAAGTGATTTATATATTAATATACCCTTTGGATACGACGCGGGATCGAATCCCGACACAGCCATGTCATCGAACGTGTTTTCAAGGTGTTTCTCCTCAGCGGGGTTCTGACAAAACCCCCTGTAGTAAAATTGTCATGAAAAGCTTCTCGAAATTCACCGTTCGGAACCGGCAATAAACTGTAGGTCCCTTTCACCTATGGGAAAATGAAATCACACACAACATGGGTGATTGAGAGAAGCTCGGCTCATGTCCTTCATGGACTGTAACACCAACATACATTGGATACGATTTTGGAAATCTAAGAACATGTTTGCCAGCAGTGAAATGTTCTTGATGTGGGTGAATGTTGAACTGGGATAACTGAGAAACCGTATGAGCTATATCTGGTCTTGATAATATTGCCAAATATGTTAGTCCACCAAGCAATGACTGATATGGTCCATTCCTATATAGCATTTCCTCCGCTTCAACGTGACTTGTCAACTTCGAGATAATATCGTTCATAGTTGTCTCCAGAGAACAAGCCAGTATGATGTCGTCTACGGTTCATTCCCACTTCGCCAATTCCCATTTCGCCATTTCCCACTTTGCCAATTCCCACTTTGCCAATTCCCATTTCGCCAATTCCCACTTCGCCAATTCCCATCTCGCCAACTATTTCGCCAATCGTTTCAGGCATATGTATATACAAATAAATTCAATTTATTATATTTCTTATCAAACTTAATGATCAGGGTGAATTTCGTCTCAATCGGTGAACAAGTTTAATTCGAACGCAATGTTATTTTATTCAAATTAAATTTATGTGACATTTAATCAAATCAATAAATTGCAGATTTGTTATATCCATGTTATCCAATCGCTGCTTAACCTTTGTGTGCATATTCACCAAGGCATTTGTCCATATTGTCAACACCTCCTTTGCTTCTATTGTGATCGAGTATCATTTTTGGCTTTTTCTAGGACCCTCAATTTCGATACTATAATGGGAAGTGGAAAGAAGCACATCCGATTTGTTCTTTTTCGGAATATATGTTGCTTATGTTGCTGCTTAATCCAATTGGTGTTTCTACTGCTCTTCCTTTTGGATTATTAAATTCGGCTGGTACGGATGTATGTCTTTTGTTTACAGTGCAAAATATTGACAAATTGTAGTCTGACATCAGAGTAGAAGCCAAATTTATAGCTTGTAAAAAAGTTGTCACATACGATGTTTCGAGTACTTTCACGGAACAGATTGCAGCACAAATCTTTGACCACACGCTCACCTTGACTTTTTTTCTCCAGAAGGTGCCCTACCAGTATGGATTTGTCCTTTGACTGGATAAGAAGTAATAGCTTCACATACCCACCAACCTTAATACCATGGCCGGTTTTGAAGGAATATTGAGTGAATCCGCTGCCAACACGATAAGGATAAAGTTGTTCATCAACAGTGACATTGGCTCCTGCTTTATAGTTATCCTGGAGGTTGCTGGCGCGTATTTCCATTATCAAATCTGATAAAACGACTGAAAGCCCAAAAACGTTGGAGACTCATTCAAAGCACGATACAACGGATGTAAGTTAGTTTTCCATAGATCAGTTGTGTGTGACACCAGCTAACAAAAGTATGCCCAGATAAGCGTCAAATTCAGTTGTAGTAATAGTTTTCCATATACGAAGTGGTCTTGTTTGATTTTCTTCGTGTTCACGATCGCACTGGATAGCTTTTCTATTGATTTTGCGAATTATTATATCACACATTTCAGTTGACATCAACATTAAGATCTTTTGTTCTACGTGCTGGTCCAGTGTTCGAGCTTCTTAGAATATTATGCGACAAAAATCGGCAAGGTTGTGGTGGTTGGTTTGACCAAATTTTACCATCTCTAGCTGTATAATTATTTGCAGAAGATTTAATTGGAGCTACTTCCAATTCTTGGTCCGAATCAGTCTCACTAAGAGGACCATATTCTGGTAACTGCAATCCCCCGGCGTCTAAATCTCCTACATTCACATTATTGTAGTCACTGTCGCCCTCTTCGTCCGCCATTGCACTTCCATAGGTATCTTGCTCATCTTCACTATCAACTTCCAGAATTCCTCTAATCTTTGGCTTATTTTCTGTCTTCAAAGTTAAGTCCTTGCAATTGCCGGGGAGTTAACCATTAACCATCAGCCATAGTATAATTTTGATTTATTTTTATAAATAGTTACCTTAAAAAACTGTGAAGGGTGGCTGTGGTGCAGTGGTAAACATCGCCGACCGTCGAAACGTGAAACGTTACGATGCGTTACAAGAGCGGGAGGGGGGGTTCAAACAACGCGTTATGTAACAACGTTTTCTTTATTTAAATAAAAAAGTAGGGAATTATGTAAATTCTCTCAATGTGGCAACCCTTTTCATGTATGTGATACGGGGAATCCCCCTACTGTTTTGTGTATCATTTTTATTTTGTTTTCGTTGTTGTTCATGGCAGCGCTGTTGATGAACGCCGACCTCTCCGACTCTCTCCGACCTACATTAGAGGCTGTTGTTGATGGAATTCCAAATTTCTCGAAGCGGTACATATCTTCATCTACTCCCACGCGTTTCTAACACACTAGAGGGAAGGAGGCACGTACATACCATACCCGTGAAGTTAGCAAGACCACAGACCGAGATGCACAAAAAGCACGAGGATGGAGAATTCTGCACTGCTACAATTAGGTCCTTGGAATCTCTCGCGACGCTTCTGGGACCGCAGTTAGTATTTGTTCTCTTTCAAAACGATAAGGCCCGTGTACCAATAGGTTTACCGGCAGTGAAAAGACAGAGCCCTCTTTTAATGCATATGGAATACAGAGTACTTTTACCTGACCATGACTGGATCGTAGCAGAGCGGCACAAACTTATTCCTTCTATATACGCCGGTGTCAATGTGAATCCTGACGGTTTCGGTAAGGAAGAAGCTGTTGGTTACAGCGGTCCGACACATATATCCATTAGGAGTGGGAAACACGCATCCTCCACAGCGAACACCCATGCGTATGATTTCGAATCACTTTTGTCTGTGCCTGCATTCAAACCATTAATGATGACAGAATCGAACACCGTGAAGCCAGTGATCATCATCTCCGTAGATGGTGGGCCAGACGATAACTCGGTTATCGGAAAGTCAAGAACTTTGCAATCCAACTTTTTAAAAAATACAACGTGGACGCTCTGTTCATAGCGACGAATGCTCCTGGACGGAGCGCATACAACCGAGTTGAGCGACGCATGGCTCCCCTCAGCAAACGACTGTCAGGCGTCATCCTGCCGCATGGACATTTTGGTTCTCATCTCGACAAAGGAATCACTATTGATGACAATTTGGAAAAATGCAATTTTCAGCACGCTGGGGAGACACTTGCTAAGGTCTGGAGTGAAATGAAAATTGACGACTACGATGTTTCGTCGGAATACAGAAAGCCTGAAGAAAGCTTGCAGGATCCAGCAGAACCTAATCTGGCTTAGTATAGTGCTCACGTCCGTGAATCGTGATTAAATGTGCGGACGAATCCTGCTGTTCCCGCTCGAGGAGTGCATTGCAATCCGTCTTTCTGGGTACTTCCCCGCCACCACCCTGCCCAATCAAAACCCCAAGCAAGCTCGTATTACCTAGACAAAGGATCATCAAAGTTTTCACAACTTTTTGTGAGATTGTCCGTTAATATGTCACCTCCTCTAGAAGGGTTTAAGCAGATGCCTTACGATTTCTTTTGCCCATCAGTACAATCCGACCTTAAGACCAGAATATGTGCAACCTGTGGAATCTATTTCACATCCCGGAACAGTGTGCAAATGCACAGTCGTTACGTGCATGGCAAGACTGCCCAGGACTGTTGTGAAAGTAGAGTACCGCTACAGCGACTTGCTGCCAGAAGGGCAAATGAGCTTCTCTGTACTGTGCGCTGCTGTGAAACATCGTCTAAGGATGCCGATTGGCTCGACGAAGACGAAGTTGATACAAGTGGCTTAACTATGCCGGAGCCCTCTTCTTCTGTTCTCCAGATGCCAATTATGAAAGAGTCAGAGTGACTGGCAAACCCGTGGACAGAAGAGCAATAACTCCAATTGATTAGCTCTTTTTTTTATGGTTGATTTTGATGATTGATATTTATTATGAATCAGAAATCTCTTGTTTTATTTATTGTTATCGCAAACGCGATTAAAACAACAACAAAAACAATATCAAATGTATTTTAGCAAGTTTCCAATACTTTGTGGAACATAATTGTGACTTTTAGGTAGAATGGATGAATGGATGTTACGTAACGTTTAGGGAGGGGGGAGGGGGGTACAGGGAAACGTTATGGTGCATTACATGGGGGGGAGGGAAGGTACAAAATCTTCAAAAATTGCGTTACGCAATACTTGAACGCCCCCTAAATTTACATTTGAATATTTTGAATTGATCACCGAATTAATATTTTCTATTGGTCTTTCGGGATCGAACCCCGACACAGCCATGTCATCGAACGCGTTTTTCACGGTGTTTCTCCTCAGCGGGGTTCTGACAAAACCCCCTGTAGTAAAATTGTCATGAAAAGCTTCTCGAAATTCGCCGTTCGGAACCGGCAATAAACTGTACGTCCCTTTCACCTATGGGAAAATTAAACCACGCACAACATGGGTAACTGAGCGAAGCTCGGCTCAGGTCCTTCATGGACTGTAACGCCAACATACATACATACATACATTGGTCTTTCCGTAAATGAGACTAAATAAATTCCATTATCTAATTCTAACGAAAACAATATTTCACCTGTCTTTTGTTTTATAAAAGCATTTTCGTTTGAAAATACAACAATACTACCATTATTAATGATTTTACTCACCGACAAAAAGTTTGAATTTAGTTGTGGCACAAACAAATCGTTTTGCAATAGTAATGTGTTTTTATCGGTTCGTACTTTGATGCTACCTATCCCTTTCGCAAGCACACTATCGTCTGATGCGAGGATTACTTTCTGTTCATGTTGTTGTATTGACGAAAAAAAGTTTTCTGTTGCTACACATATGACATGATGCTCCGCTGTCCAAAATCCAAGTATGGTCGGCTGTTTCTCTCCGAGGTGTTTTCATAACTGCAAGAACTGAAAGAGATGACGCGTTGTTATTACTTCTGCATTGAGACCGAATATGACCTCTCTTTCCACAACCGTTGCACTTAAGCCTACGCCAATCTCGTTCGTTACCGTTCTCCTGATTTTGTTACTTGTTTCCCATTTCGTTCCATGTGCTTGTCCTCTCTGTTCCCTTTTTAAATCTATATGATTTCGCCGAAAACACGTTTTCTGAATTGGATGCTTGCTTTTTCCCGCGCCGATGATCTTCCTCTAAAGTGGGGTACACACCGTTGATCAAAAGTGACGATCAAAACTGACGTCAGTTTTGAGTGAAGTGTCTCATGTACACACTATAGATTTTGTTTGACACGCAAAACATCATTCTAGCACATAATTTCGCGCAGTCACCATGGACAGCGAATTTGTATTTTTTCATTAAATTCACTAATTCCTGGTAGCCTTTGTCTTTTTTGCCCCGACGTATATATTCTGGACACGTTACGTCCCAGAGACAACGATGAGACTCGTAAATATTTATAAATTGCTCCAGGAATTGCCTACCCTCATCCATGTCCAACGCTTGAATGAAACAATTCATGTACACACTGTCGATCAAAAACCAACAACGCTTCTGAAGCAGTTTTAGAATGTTTTACGTGGATTATTTTCGATGGTTTAATTCACAATACTATTGTTGCTAGCGCTTTTTGGTCGACATATCCCATTTTGTTTTTTCCGCTCTTTCAGAGGAACATTTCGTTATGATCGCACTCCAATAGTCCAAGGTTATGAGCAGACTTTTCATTTGAACTGCCCAAGACGAATAATTCTCCGCGCTCAATTTTTCTATTTGCGCGATTGCACTCATGATGGCAATTTAACTGTTTTTATGTTTATTTATCGACAAACGACTGACTTTAAAATATTTAAAACCGCGTGCTAGCTGGGCCCATGACCCTTGTCACAGAAACAACGAACGACGAACTGTTCACGTTGAGTTAATTTATTAGAGTGAGGGTTTTGAATATACATAGTAGATTATAATGAAGTTAGAATAGTAATAGTAGTAGATTACATTTGAGCGTATGGGCTGCCATCGTATTACAATTATCGCTAACACAAGTACACCACTTTGTCTACAGGCGTCGTGCCGCTGCATCGTAATGAGGCAGAAGAAACGGAAATGGGGATCTTGCGCAAAACGTTGATCGTGAATTTTCATAAGGTATTTAGTCCACTCACGAAAAGATACCTTAATTCTGGGACTGAAGTCAAGGTAATCGCATTTACTATCGGAAAATAAATGAGGAAAAGCTTGTAAGATGTAACCATTTTGTCGAAATTCATTCACTGGTAAGTCAGACGCACTCGGCCAATTCAACGTTAACTTGACTGATGCTTCTTGCCCTTGTCGTGGTGCAAACCGTACGGCGCATTCTTCAATATTGGCGCTTTCTGCTATTTCTCTTTCAACAGTACCTTCTACAATGAAAGGTAATCGATCAGCAATATTTCCATCGCTTGGTAGGCTTGATATGACATCCAGATTCAGTGACACGTCGGCGTAGAAAGGATTGGTACGTTGGAGACATTCTAAAGCGTTAAGAACAACTTGCTTGCGTAGACGAAAGTCAGTCAATCCACTCATGACAGCACGTGGAATAATGACAATTCCAAGTTCAGCAGGCGTTGCAGGTAGCAGGCGAGCCGTTACCAGAATAATGAAACTGGCCAGTGGAACCAGAAGCGCGAACTTGATATATCCTCATAACGGGTGTACACGAGAAATAAATAACCGCTCAACCATTGTCAAATCTTGTAATTCTGGTGGAACAATTCCTGGATGCATATTATTTGAAGCAGTATATTTAGTAGCATCTTTGATGCATGAGTTGCAGATGAAATCTTCAGTTGTGTCACTATATTCAGTGCGTGAGCAGATTCTGCACGTACAGTAAGATTTGTTATCAAGGCTAACTTTGAATTTTGTAGCATCTTAAGCATCAGTATTACTGCTTGACGTTGTATTCTGAATGATCTGATAACTAGCTTGAGTCTGAACATTGACAGCTCTACGTCCGAGGTTTGCACCATGTCTCAATCTAGGCATAATTTGACCTAAACTTTGAAAAACGCGTTATTTTATATCGAAACTATTTATTTCTTGTATTACCTGCCTTTAGTAGAGGAAAGATGATTTAATGTCGGATTTTGATGTATGGTATGTAAAGTCTATTACAGCTAAAAGTTCCTATAACTTGTTATTTTTAATATTTTTTGTACTTTCGGTTAATTTTTTTAAAAGCTAATATTGTAAAAAAGTTCAGTATTCGACGAAATTCGAGTTCTAAAGATGTGATAAGTGCCGAAAATAATGCACAAAGCCTCCGGCCACATAGAACACCTTTAAAAGGTTCTTTTCCGGCAAAACGATTGTTTTTTAATTTGAGAAGTAACAATATTCTCTTAAAGCGCGTGCTTAATTTTTCCTATTGAGTACAAGAGGGAATACGTTTTTTGGCGATTGTAAGTCCATTCAAACAGTCGACCCCTTACGACACTCAGCAGCTCCTATGCTATCACCGTGGCACGTTTGGTCAAGATCGCAGTAGCGGTTCCAGAGGAGTACAATAACAAAGAAGTTGCAATTTTGAGTATAAGAACTTCGCTTGCTCAGCCCAATTATGGGACAATTTCAAAGATGATTTATGCGAAGATTTTAGACATAAGACAGCAAAATCAAGACTTCGCCTTACCATAAAGTGAGGACATTAAGAACGAAGGTTTGATACAAATAGAAAGTAAACTAGTGCAGTTAAATGATAAAAGCCTAAGTGATTTTGGATTACCTTCTTCAGTTCGTACAAAGAACAATGCTACAGATACAATGACACTTAACTATAATACAAATAATTTGACCGCTTTTGTTAATGAAAACCTGCCAAAATGAGTCCCAGATCAAAGACATTGTTCAGAAATATCATTCCATTGTTATTGTTACTTATTTTTTTGTTGTTTTGTAAAATAAAATATGTTAGTCACTGTATCGCTGGCATCGTATCATCGTACCATATTATCTGCAGTTGCATTCCACCAACAATTTAATACAATCATTCTCTCACGATCGGTGGATTAATCAACTGCCCAATCGCCATGCGCCAGCATCGATCGTACGATTCGCAGGCAAAGGACTTCGATGCACACGGAGCTGGTGTATGTTTATGTATGTGTGCTGTTGCGTGGGTGCAGCCTTGCTGTGGATGGGATGGGTCGAGCATTCGATGTTGGAACGCGTAGCGCAGCAGTTGTAATCAGTGAATTAAATGAACATTGTAATTTGTTTTGGGATATTCGGAGTTTCCACAATCTTTTGTTTTCTGTCTTCTTTTTTAGGGTTCCGTACGTCCGAAAAAAAAAACGGAACCCTTGTAGGATCACTCGTGTGTCCGTCGGTCACAGTCAATATCTCCGAATCTAATGGACCGATTAAGTTTAAATTTGGTACGCATATCAATTTCTGTGACCGAAAGGCAGAGGTGTGACGTCAATAGATGAAATCGGTATATGGGAGGTCATTTTTGGGGGGAGGTGGAAAATAACAAAAAAAAAAAATTGGAAACTGCATCGTGTGATATATCAAATGGAAGGTCCTACATATTGTTAAGATCTTAAATTTATTTTTTTTTGTAATTTTAAAATAAATAGTTTCCAAGCTATTCAAGAAAATAGACGAAAATTTACCATTCGTCTAATCGTGACCCGTGGTTGATATATCTGTTGGTTAGTAAACTTGATGTAGATAATAAGAAGGCTTGGGCAGAGAAGGTCAGTTCTCGAGATGACTGCAAATTTGACGAACTGCTAGAGTTTTTACAATCAAGGTTTGACGCTCTTGAATCATGCCAGACGGTAACGCGACCTAGTGTTTTACGGGCTAAACCTCAAGTGCAGATCCGTACACATTTTGTTGATTCGTCGCCCCTCGCGCATTCGCGTTCGTGCGCCAAATGTAAAGGAAGCCACATATTACCACAATGTGAACAATTCGTCACCCTTTATGTGGAAACGCGTCGCAATCTCGTGAAGGTTAACAATTTATGCTTTAATTGTCTTCGAGTAGGTCATCAAACAAATCAGTGTCGATCCCCGTTTCTCTGCCGCGTGTGCGATTCGCGTCATCATTCATTGGTACACGCAGATTTAAACAATGAGGTAACTTTAAATCGAATTCAGACCTCTTCAGTACATGATCCTCGAGCTACATAAAATCATTTGCCACCTGTTCCTTCGTCAGTAAACAACCATTCTTCAATCAGCATTAACATCGGCCAGCAAACCATTTTACCCACTATTTTGGCTACGGTGAAGGATAGTGTAGGCATATCGATTAACTGTCGTGTTTTAATCGATTCAGGATCACAGATTTCACTTGTGGTTGAATCATTTGCTCAGCGTCCTGGTCCTTCTCGTAGGCACGCAAGGATTCCTATTCGCGGTCTATCATCCACAAATGCAGGTCAAACAAAGGGTTGTTTTTCGATCGACTTATGTTCCCGTTTCAGTGAAACCCACCTCTTCGTTGATGCGTTTGTCTTAAGCAAATAGACATCTAATCTTCCTTCGCAACCCTTTGATACGTCTGATTGGCCCCATCATCAAAATCTAGATCTTGCAGATCCCTACTTTAATATTCCTGGTCCTATTGACATGCTGCTTGGAGCTGACAGGTTATGGAGCATTCTCAAGGGGGAACAGATTCAAGGTTCGGACGGTTTGCCAATTGCGCAGAAAACATCGTTTCGGTGGGTAGAAACAGGAGAGTTGTTGGAAGCTAGACAACGCAAATGTCCCAGTTTCCTCGGTTTTGGGGTTGAATGAAGTGTCGCCTTTCGTTGACAAGTGTGAAGATGCTACTGAAAAACACTTCCAAAAACCTTTTCGCGCTCACCTGATGGACGGTATATCATCCAGTTGCCGTTTAAAACCCCATCGCCTAATACCAGTTCCTCGCTCAACCAGGCTATCAGTAGCCTTCATTCTATGGAAAGCCGGTTTCAAAGGGACAACAACTTGCGCATTATGTATGTCAACTTCATGCAGGAATACATAGCGTTTGGTCATATGGTTCGTGTACCTCCTGCCGAAATATAATCTAACCGCGGCAAAACATTCCATCTTCCCCATCACCCCATTTTGAAACCGGACAATTCCTCAACGAAACTAAGGGTCGTATTCGATGGTTCGGCTAAAGACTCTCTGGGGAATTCTCTTAACAGTCAGCTGATGATAGGTCCTTCCATTCAACGTAACTTGGTTGGAGTTTGTTTACGCTTTCGGCGAAACAGATACGTGTTTACGGCCGATGTTGTAAAGATGTTTCGTCTTTGCACCGTCACATATGGGACTGCTTCAGCGCCTTGTCGGTTCGAGTTTTGAAGTAGATGTACTACCAAACACAATACCCGAATGCAGCGCGCATGTTACTGGAGGATGTATATGTAGATGATGTAATGACAGGAGCCGATTCAACCGAAGACCTCATTAACCTACAGTCTGAGCTGGTGACCTTGCTGGCGTGTGCAAAACTCGAATTCCACAAGTGGAATTCAAATTGGTGGGCCCTACTTGCTCGTTTGTCGAGGGAGGACTACGTGTACTCATGGCTTGATACGGAACGCTCAAAGTTCCAAACAGGTACAAGGTATTTGCGTAGTGTGATTCACAAATCGTACTTGAGTGGTTGTCTTCTCCGCCACGTCGTTGGACTACAATCGTTGCCAACCGCACAGCTGTCATCCTTGAGAGGATTCCACGATATGCATGGCAGCATATCGCATCGGAGTCTAACCCTGCAGATTGTGCTTCCCGTGGGGTACTACCATCCGCCCTAACCAATCATCCGCTATTGTGGGCAGGTCCTCCATGGTTAGTGTTTTTTTTTGGCGTTACAGCCCATGAAGGACCTAAGCCGAGCTTCTCTCAATCACCCATGTTGTGTGTGATTTAATTTTCCCATAGGTGAAAGGGACCTACAGTTTATTGCCGGATCCGAACGGCGAGTTTCGAGAAGCCTTTCATGACAATTTTACTACAGGGGGTTTTGTCCCGCTGAGGAGAAACACCGTGACATGGCTGTGTCGGGATTCGATCCCGTGTCATCGGCGTCAGAGGCCAACACACTACCCACTGCGCCACGGTGCTCTGGTTAGTGTTATCACAAGAATATTGGCCCGTTTCAACATTCTCAGTGCTCCAACCGGATGATGCAGAAGGTTTACGAGAAGAGTACCACCTTGGGACGTCCGCCATATTGAACCTAATCCGACATCATTTTTCTTTCCTATTCTTCTCTTCAAACCCTTTCATTTGATACCCATGATGCTAGAAAAGAAAATTTTGTACAATATATTGAATTTATTCTGCCGTTATTCCATTTTTCGTATTGTAACGAAAATGAATAGTCCAGAATAGGGTTCGACTACTGGATTGCGATAAACTACAACTGTTAAATTGTTTATTCGATACACACTTTATTACTCCATCTCAGATTAATTATCTGGCCGCTTACAATCTTTTGTCTTTTGTCTCTACAACTGTTACATTTTTTGTCCACGAACGCACGTTTTCACACTAGATTACCGACTGATAATTGAATATGAATCACTGATATTGAATAATACTGAATCTGAGTTGCCGAATACATAGCCTTCCATCCATTCTCTCGAATGTTCCCCGTCAGACGTTCCCCGAACTTTGGATCCGACGAAAGTCGGAGATCAGTTCCAAAAATGGCTTCAACCGGTGTTATCGCCGTCGAATTGTACTGCGCCGATCGATATGTCATTTCGAACTCGCTCATCGTGCGTCAGACTCCAACACACTAACCACTGCACCACGAAGCTCTCAATAGGAATTACCAGCAGATCGCTTAAAATGTGCCCGTTCTCACTTTCCCAAATGCCGTAGAAACAACTGTTCTTCAAACTCTGCCATTGAACCCAGTAAGCTTTTACGATTGGGCTTTCGCTGGATATTTGCTGCCCCATTGGTCAAAAACTCGTTCTTGGTGATCGATGATGACGGTTTGATCGGCTTTCTCTCGCTGCTTCCTTCCGATTTTTCAACAGCCCAGGAATCTTCTCGTAACACATGGAAACGCCGGATGTCAGTGACCTGTTCCTCGGTTTCCTCACATGAACAATGTTTACATACAACGTCCCAAAGTCGCCTCGACAAGGCATCCGCGTTTCCATGACTGCTTCCCTTCTGGTGTTCGCGTGCTCTCGCTTGGTCTTTTTTTAGCGAAGTTTCTCGAAATGTGCCTCTGCTGGTCGCAAATGTGGCATCTACCCGGGAATGAGCCACTCTACTCGGCGTTGTTGTTCAGGAACTATCCTGGTCTTCCGAAATACGCCGCAATCTGTTGGAGGTTCGGCATATCAAGAGCGATGTTTCAAGTGCGAAAGCACTGGCAACTACCTCCTTGAAAAATGTCGTTGGCAGGAGAATTGAGCTTTGTTGCGTATCGAGGTCCCTTAGCCCTTGGATGAAAGAATCCTTTTGCAGTTTCTCCACAACATCAATTGGAACATCCGCATAAGCTAGATGAGACAGCCTCTTGATGTTAGCAGCATACTGCTGAATGATCCCGTTTCCAAGCTGCCTGACGCCCTTTAAGCTCCAGCTTGTGGATTTCCTGCATGTGCTCACTGCCGTATCTTCGATGAAGGCTCGTACCGTCGGAGCTTGTGCCGCAGTCAGTACGACACTTCCTTGATGCTGAAAGTTCTAGATAGTTTTCTCGAGTTCCAGAACCTTCTTGTCAATCCTCGATTCTAGTGTCCCGATTCTCTCTTCGATGCCGTGGAATTGATCGTCGACGGCCTGCTGGATTTTTCTTAAGCTTTCCCGATTATTCTCTAACATCTCCTCCAGCTTCTGGTTCAGGGAAGTGGAATTTTCCTCGAACTTTTGATGGATCGTCGCCTCTAGTTTCTGATTCATGGAAGCTGATTTTCCTCCACCTTTTGATCTAGTTTCTCACTCAGGGAAGTGGAATTTTCCTCCAACTTTTTACCCACGATAGCGAAATTTTCCTCCAGTTTTATACTTATGGCAACGGAATTTTCCTCCAGCTTCTGGTTCATAGCATTCATATCCGCGAGAATTTGCTGCATTTGGTTCCTTCACTCCGAACTTGTGATTCTCCCAGTCGACAACTTCTTCCGCTAACGCTGATCGGAGTCTCTCCACTAGGTTGGTTTTACTTCCCACTGTGGATCATCCAGCTCTCGTTTCAACTGTTCGATAGTTAATTTTTCTAATTTCACCATTTTCTTGCACTCTCGTATACACTTTTAGTAATCCACTTCACAATTGGAATAATCTACTTTTCAGTCGTTTACTCGTAATTCCACTTCTGACACCAAATGTTACGAGAATTAATAGTCAAGATTATAGTCTGACCACTGGATTGCGATAAACTACAACTGCTTACTTGTTTACTCAATGTTCTTCTTTGGTGTCATTACAGCCCATGAAGGACCAGAGCCAAGCTTCCCTCGATTACCCATGTTGTGTGTGTTTTTATTTTTCACACAGGTGAAAGGGACCTACAGTTTGATGCCGATTCCGAACGGCGTGAATCGAGAAGCTTTTTCATGGCAAGTATACTACGGAGGTTTTGCCAGTACCCCGCCGAGGAGGGACGGCGCGAAGTAAATATTCGATGGCGTTGGTGTTATCGGGTGCGTTAGAGTCCAACACACTAACACTTGTTTATTCAATATATACTTTAATATTCCACGTCAGACCAATTATCTGGGCGCTTCACCTTTTTTATAACCTTTTGTATCTACGACTGTTAGATAATTGTCCACTAACTCACTAGATGGCTTGATTACTTTCACACTGGATTACCGACTGATCACTGAATACTGAATCTCTGATACTGAATCTGAATGTCCCCGAGGGCGGTTGTCCCCTCTAATATAGCCCTCGGTCCAATCTGTCGAATGTTCGGCGTCAGACGTTCCCCTTCTTTACGTCAGAAGTCTCTAGTTTTCGTGCTCTGGCATTGACATTCAGCAGAATGCCACTGAAAATTATCTGCTTTTGTGGCGTTACAGCCCACGAAGGACCTGAGGCAAGCTTCTCTCAATCATCCACCTTGTGTGTAATTTGTTTTTCACAGAGGTGAAATGACCTATAATTTAATGCCGATCATCCCAACGGCGTGAGTCGAGAACTTTTTTCGGGGCAAGCATACTACGGGGGGTTTTGCCAGAACCCGGCCGCGAAATAAACGTTTGGAGGCATTGGTGTTATCATCGTGCATCAGAGACCAACACACTAACCACTGCTGTACGTCGCTGATGGCGCAGAAAATTACCTCTTCCCTTTTAGCAGCCTCAGAGCATTCCAAACTTTGACAGCGAAATTTGAACACAACCGTCGGTTCGTATCCGCAACAGTACTGCAGTACCGCAAGAGTCTGCAATAAAAATAATTTGTTTGCCATCTTAGGGAGTCCGCCATAACGGATCTAGAACAACGTCACTTAGCCAACCACTCATTGTCATCCAAATTAAACATTCATGCAAATTGTGAGATCAATCAGAAACTAGGATCGGGTAAAATTTAACTTACAAGATTTTTTACATTGTTAGTTACAGATGAAGCTAATAAAAGTGTGTCAAAGTATTGTAATAGTATATTGTAAACCTCGAATTGATATTAAAAATACTCCCGTATCAATGCCGGCAAATCGATTACCATCACGTACTATTGTAACTAAAGTATGTGAAAAATACTGCTTTGTCGAGTGAATTTGAGGCATATTATACATCAATATATTATTAGTAGCTGCAGTAAAATGCAAAAACCTGCTTTGTCAGAAAACAAAAATATGCAAGTAAAACGTTTTAACAACCTGAGCTGTGGAAGTATGGGAACGCGAGCACAAGAGTAAAATCAAACAAATAATAGGGGTGGCTTGTAGGTATGGGGTTGCTTCATTTGACGGCACCTCAATCCACTATTAAAAATCGATGAAATTATAAAAAAGGAAAATTACTTGAACATTCTACAGGCCAATTTGCTTGTGTTTTTCGAAATATGTGGTGTAGACTAGCTAATAAATTAAGAAATGTCAAATGGTTGTAGGGTTTGTTTTTATTGGTGTGGAATCATAAAATCGGAATTCATTAATTTCATTTTGTCTGTCACTGCATGACTTGTCTTTACATTAACTGTAATTAGGCAAAAGAATCTAGGTCGGAAAAAATCCTAGAAGAGCAAGTGTCTCATGATATGGAACTGGTTATGTTATTTTGTAGTGTTGTAGGGGGGGTGGTGTAGTTTTTGTTTGTTTGTAGTAAACCAAATATATCTGGGGGCACGGCAGTGCCCCTGCCAAGTCGAGCAAAAAAGTGGCACGGCCGTACCATCCTTTCCTCGTAACATAATAGGCCATTTTCGACCCCCTATAACTTCGTTGTGGATACAACTAGAAGTCTGAATTTTCAGTAACCAAGCAAGCATTGCATAGACACGGTATATTTCAAATTTCATTCAATTTGAACCAGTAGTTTAAGAATTATAACTAGTCAAAGTTTCTTAATTTTGTCACTCACTGACTGACTCACTGACTGACTCACTGACTGACTGACCGATCATCAAAAGTCTAAGGCACTTCTAGCAGACGTAGAAGCTTCAAATTTGGAACACAACTAGTGTTAAGTGTATAAACCAAGGAAAAACTTAAATATTTTGCAATTTCGGTTCAGTTTTCTAGATACACCAATTTTAAGTTTTCTAGATACACCAACTGCATAAATAATCCCATAAACGTATATACATACATCAGTGAATGAATCTGTTTGCCTGGATACATATACATAAACAATGGAAAAATAAGGGTAGGTAGGCTTACTGTATTCGGTATCGGCGAGTATATACATACATATGTATGTATTTACGCATCAGAAAGATTTGGTTTTACTTCAAGCATATAACCCACCTATACGTGGTGTGATTTGTTCACTAATACACTTGCACGTGCATTGCATGAATTTGAACAGTGTATATCTGGCATAGGCATTGGTATCAGCGAAATTGTGCCTACGCTGAAGAAATACATATGTATGTACATACATAACTGTATGAGGGATACATAGGACGGGTGAGAAATGGGAGATTAGACAAATTTAAAGCAGAAGGTTAACTTTATCACCCAAAATAAATAAATATAAATATAATAAAAAGTAAAAAAAGTAATAAAAAGTTTCTTTGGTTTCTTTATGTGTATGTAGTTTCTACCTTCTAGTAAAAAGAAAGTAACTCAGTTTTAAAGAAAAGATAAAAATAACGATCCTCGATATATTATACATACATATGTAAGTAAAGAAAGAAGTGAGAGCACCGTGGCGCAGTGGGTAGTGTGTTGGCCTCTGACACCGATATGACACGGGATGGAATCCCGACAAAGCCATGTCATCGAACGTGTTTTCACGGTGTTTCTCCTCAGCGGGGTTCTAACAAAATCCTCTGGAGTAAAATTGTCATGAAAAGCTTCTCGAAATTCGCCGTTCGGAACCGGCAATAAACTGTAGGTCCCTTTCACCTATGGGAAAATGAAATCACACACAACCTGGGTGATTAAGAGAAGCTCGGCTTAGGTCCTTCATGGACTGTAACGCCAACATACATACAAACATACATACATCTACAAAAAGGAATGAGATGCCATGAAAAACATAACTTGTAAAAAAACCAAGTCTCGCAACTCAGATCTTCTACCGTAAAAAGTTGTAAGATCAATGTATTACCAAGTCAGTTAATTTATTCAGTCCCTATCTAAGGGACCTTCTGCCTTGATTGATTACGTAATTAGCTAACCTAACAACATCTTATAGTGACCATACTAATATCAAAATCATTTATGTTTTAAGTAAATAGATTGACTTGGAAATCGCACTAAATAATCTAATTTAATATGTATTACTTGTGAGATATATTGTGTTTTCATGCGATGGCCAGATCAATCTATTTACTTAAAACATAAAAGATTTTGATATTGGTATGGTCACTATAAGATGTTGTTAGGTTAGCTAATTACGTAATCAATCAAGGCAGAAGGTCCCTTAGATAGGGACTGAATAAATTAACTGACTTGGTAATACATTGATCTTACAACTTTTTACGGTAGAAGATCTGAGTTGCGAGACTTGGTTTTTTTACAAGTTATGTTTTTCATGGTTATTATATTCGGTGACATTTAGGACTTGGTTTGCTACCCTGTTACGTATGTAAGTACAGATAGCCTATCTCCCCCGATGAGGGAAAGTCCGATGGTGAAGGCAGCTTCTGGCATGCTAGCGGATTTGCGCGGCATCCGCTCGTCGGTGGGGTGGGATCTTGCTGCCTGTATTTATACCTACAATAAAATTCATGTCAGATCAAAGGAAAAAAAAAAAAGGTACAATTTCTCTTGGGCCTTGGACTCAAAAAAAAAAAAAAAAAAGGGGGGGGTTAAAATGTGGAGGAATGAAAAGAGGCAAGGAAAACAGGAAAGATGAATCTGTGATGGAGGACGTTCGGATGGTATTAAAACATCGAGGCACTGCCCACCCTGGGATTAAGGCTTAGCCCTAACTCCATATCTATCTCCTCCTCACGAATCTGTGAGATAGCCCCTACCGGATACACCACTGGTCACGCACTCACACACACTACCACAAGCCCGTGGCAAGGATATAAGAGGTCTCACTGACTCATTATATAAAGATCATATATCATTTTCCTTTTCTTTTATTCAGACAGGGTGTACAAATCTATTTAGCAATTCTAGGTACAATTGGGCTGTACGTATGTATAGGTATATGTTTGGATATATGTACATATACAAAGCATTTAAAGTATAATGCTTCTGCTTTTTTTTTTTTGGATCTTCTGATATCTCGCCACAAATCGTATTAATAGTATATTAGCAGAGAGACGTGTGTGTAATTAATTGATATTTTAGTGCTCTTTGTGTGTGTGAAGCGCATAGCGTATACAGATATACATATGTACATAGGTAAAGACTCACCTATATGTTCGTACATATACATATGAATACTTATTCATGCAAAAGCAATGTATACGTACATGCTTATATAAGATAAATAAAATGTCTAAAGGTTGAAAGAATACAAGAAAAAATATGAAAACAAACGGGTACTTACAGAACATCCCCCTTTGTGCACAAATGGTGTTGTTCCGCTGTTCTCGTTGCTGCTGGTTCCTAAGATGCATGTTTGAAATGCTTGAACAAAGTTGTTTGTTTTTTTTTTTTTTTGTTTTCTCTTTTTTTTTTTTATTTCACTTACACAAGCGTGTACATATACATGTATATGACGCTATCTTTGTATATATTTATTTTTTTTTGTTATATATTATATGTATACGCACACTGCGTACACTTACAAGAAAGAATAAATGAAAACTTCATTGGACACACGTGGTGGAAGGTATGCACAAATATGTATATCCTTACATCTACATTCTCCATTATCGAGAAACATCACGTCCCACCACATTCTTCCCACGGTGGAATGGCGAAGACACTCGCTAGACTGCAAGAATGTTACTTTTGGCCGAGCATGTCTAGTGACACAAAAACATTCATACAAAATTGTACAGTGTGCAAAGAAAACAAAAGTCCGAACATAACCCTACGACCGCCAATGGGATCTCGTCACGTACTTGAACGTCCATTCCAAAAATTGTACGTGGATTTTCTGGGACCATACCCAAGAAGCAGGAAAGGTAATTCCTTCCTTTTCATTGCGTTGGATGGATTTTCGAAGTATGTGTCACTAAAAGCTGTGAGAAGAGCCAATGCGACTACCGTGGTAGACTACCTGGAACAGGAAATGTTTTGCAAATAGGGCGTGCCAGAATTCATCCATAGCGACAACAGAAAGCAATTCACTTCCAAGGAGTTCCAAGCGTTTCTTTCAAAATACGGTTGCACACATGTGCGCAACGCGGTGCCCGCAGGCCAATGCTGCAGAGAGAGTAAATCAGTCGATCCTATCTGCCATTCGCAACTATGTCAGTAAGGATCAGAAAGACTGGGATAAGTATATTCCGCATATCCAGCGGGCTCTAAATACCTCTGTACATCAAGCCACTGGCGTTAGTCCATACTTTTGTCTGTATGGCCAGCACATGACCTCCCACGCAAGCTCTTACAAGCTTTTGTGAGACCTTAAGGCACTGCAAAGCGGAGCGGTTGAATGTTTACCTCTGAGCAGCGGCTTTGAGGTAATTCGTCAAGGAGTTCGAGACCACCTTAAGAGAGCGTACGAAAAGTATAAGAAGTCTTACGACCTCAGAAGCTCAAAAAGAGATTTTCGGCCTGGTGAGATGGTGTACCGGAGGAACTTCGCACTCAGCAATGCCACAAAACATTTCAATGCGAAGCTTTGTGCAAAATTCATCAAGAGCTGAATTGTTCGGGCTGTGGGAATATCACTCTACGAGTTAGAGGATATGGAAGGAAAAACCCTTGGAGTGTATCAAGCGAAGGAATTACGAAGATAAGATCTTCAGGGTCGTGGGTCGAGTTACAGAGACACCAGGGATAACGGAATCACTTTTCTTTCGTGCCTTTTCTAAATCATTTCAGATTTTGAAAATGTACGACGCTGTGGCGTGCTTCCCAGAACATCGGCACGGCGAAAGAAAAAAAAATAAAAGTAAATAAATTAAAAAAATAAATAAAACGACTGTTTACACAAATTTCCTCACACCACCCAACACTACTCGTGTCGAATCGCCACAGTTCGACAAGTTACCAATTTCGTCAACCTAGCCTTTAGCCGAACTGGAGAGTTGACGAATTGGGAAAGTATATATACCCCACCATGGCGAGGCGGAAGTTCTTGACAAACGACATCAGAAACGAGTGACAAGCGGACACGAGAGGCGTGGCAATACTTGTCTTCATTTCTTTGGTACGTGCCTCCCGACGGCGAAAGAATCTAAGGAAACGAAAAATCAAAAATCAAAAACAAAAAAAAAGGGGGTAACGTGAGGCAGTACCAAGCAGAAAAAAAAGGGAAGAAAAAAAAAAATAGGAAGAGGGGGGGAAAAGAGCAGCAGATTTCGGCATTACTGCAAAGAAAGGGCAGCGCATCTAGACACCGAAGAGACACCGACGCAACGTGGGCGACCTGAAAAAAAAAAAAAAACCGATCGTGTAAAATTTTTTTTTTGAGTGTTCTTAGTGGTCATCGAATACCCACCCATCACACAACCCCATATATATACATATATATTTATATATATATTTAAAAAAAAAGAGGAGAAAATTATATATATATGTACATATATGTCTGCTTGCATATATAGATGTAAGGATATACATATTTGTGCATACCTTCCACCACGTGTGTCCAATGAAGTTTTCATTTATTCTTTCTTGTAAGTGTACGCAGTGTGCGTATACATATAATATATAACAAAAAAAAATAAATATATACAAAGATAGCGTCATATACATGTATATGTACACGCTTGTGTAAGTGAAAAAAAAAAAAAAAAGAGAAAACAAAAAAAAAAAAAAACAAACAACTTTGTTCAAGCATTTCAAACATGCATCTTAGGAACCAGCAGCAACGAGAACAGCGGAACAACACCATTTGTGCACAAAGGGGGATGTTCTGTAAGTACCCGTTTGTTTTCATATTTTTTCTTGTATTCTTTCAACCTTTAGACATTTTATTTATCTTATATAAGCATGTACGTATACATTGCTTTTGCATGAATAAGTATTCATATGTATATGTACGAACATATAGGTGAGTCTTTACCTATGTACATATGTATATCTGTATACGCTATGCGCTTCACACACACAAAGAGCACTAAAATATCAATTAATTACACACACGTCTCTCTGCTAATATACTATTAATACGATTTGTGGCGAGATATCAGAAGATCCAAAAAAAAAAAAGCAGAAGCATTATACTTTAAATGCTTTGTATATGTACATATATCCAAACATATACCTATACATACGTACAGCCCAATTGTACCTAGAATTGCTAAATAGATTTGTACACCCTGTCTGAATAAAAGAAAAGGAAAATGATATATGATCTTTATATAATGAGTCAGTGAGACCTCTTATATCCTTGCCACGGGCTTGTGGTAGTGTGTGTGAGTGCGTGACCAGTGGTGTATCCGGTAGGGGCTATCTCACAGATTCGTGAGGAGGAGATAGATATGGAGTTAGGGCTAAGCCTTAATCCCAGGGTGGGCAGTGCCTCGATGTTTTAATACCATCCGAACGTCCTCCATCACAGATTCATCTTTCCTGTTTTCCTTGCCTCTTTTCATTCCTCCACATTTTAACCCCCCCCTTTTTTTTTTTTTTTTTTGAGTCCAAGGCCCAAGAGAAATTGTACCTTTTTTTTTTTTCCTTTGATCTGACATGAATTTTATTGTAGGTATAAATACAGGCAGCAAGATCCCACCCCACCGACGAGCGGATGCCGCGCAAATCCGCTAGCATGCCAGAAGCTGCCTTCACCATCGGACTTTCCCTCATCGGGGGAGATAGGCTATCTGTACTTACATACGTAACAGGGTAGCAAACCAAGTCCTAAATGTCACCGAATATAATAACCATGAAAAACATAACTTGTAAAAAAACCAAGTCTCGCAACTCAGATCTTCTACCGTAAAAAGTTGTAAGATCAATGTATTACCAAGTCAGTTAATTTATTCAGTCCCTATCTAAGGGACCTTCTGCCTTGATTGATTACGTAATTAGCTAACCTAACAACATCTTATAGTGACCATACTAATATCAAAATCATTTATGTTTTAAGTAAATAGATTGACTTGGAAATCGCACTAAATAATCTAATTTAATATGTATTACTTGTGAGATATATTGTGTTTTCATGCGATGGCCAGATCAATCTATTTACTTAAAACATAAAAGATTTTGATATTGGTATGGTCACTATAAGATGTTGTTAGGTTAGCTAATTACGTAATCAATCAAGGCAGAAGGTCCCTTAGATAGGGACTGAATAAATTAACTGACTTGGTAATACATTGATCTTACAACTTTTTACGGTAGAAGATCTGAGTTGCGAGACTTGGTTTTTTTACAAGTTATGTTTTTCATGGTTATTATATTCGGTGACATTTAGGACTTGGTTTGCTACCCTGTTACGTATGTAAGTACAGATAGCCTATCTCCCCCGATGAGGGAAAGTCCGATGGTGAAGGCAGCTTCTGGCATGCTAGCGGATTTGCGCGGCATCCGCTCGTCGGTGGGGTGGGATCTTGCTGCCTGTATTTATACCTACAATAAAATTCATGTCAGATCAAAGGAAAAAAAAAAAGGTACAATTTCTCTTGGGCCTTGGACTCAAAAAAAAAAAAAAAAAAGGGGGGGGTTAAAATGTGGAGGAATGAAAAGAGGCAAGGAAAACAGGAAAGATGAATCTGTGATGGAGGACGTTCGGATGGTATTAAAACATCGAGGCACTGCCCACCCTGGGATTAAGGCTTAGCCCTAACTCCATATCTATCTCCTCCTCACGAATCTGTGAGATAGCCCCTACCGGATACACCACTGGTCACGCACTCACACACACTACCACAAGCCCGTGGCAAGGATATAAGAGGTCTCACTGACTCATTATATAAAGATCATATATCATTTTCCTTTTCTTTTATTCAGACAGGGTGTACAAATCTATTTAGCAATTCTAGGTACAATTGGGCTGTACGTATGTATAGGTATATGTTTGGATATATGTACATATACAAAGCATTTAAAGTATAATGCTTCTGCTTTTTTTTTTTTGGATCTTCTGATATCTCGCCACAAATCGTATTAATAGTATATTAGCAGAGAGACGTGTGTGTAATTAATTGATATTTTAGTGCTCTTTGTGTGTGTGAAGCGCATAGCGTATACAGATATACATATGTACATAGGTAAAGACTCACCTATATGTTCGTACATATACATATGAATACTTATTCATGCAAAAGCAATGTATACGTACATGCTTATATAAGATAAATAAAATGTCTAAAGGTTGAAAGAATACAAGAAAAAATATGAAAACAAACGGGTACTTACAGAACATCCCCCTTTGTGCACAAATGGTGTTGTTCCGCTGTTCTCGTTGCTGCTGGTTCCTAAGATGCATGTTTGAAATGCTTGAACAAAGTTGTTTGTTTTTTTTTTTTTTTGTTTTCTCTTTTTTTTTTTTTTTTCACTTACACAAGCGTGTACATATACATGTATATGACGCTATCTTTGTATATATTTATTTTTTTTTGTTATATATTATATGTATACGCACACTGCGTACACTTACAAGAAAGAATAAATGAAAACTTCATTGGACACACGTGGTGGAAGGTATGCACAAATATGTATATCCTTACATCTATATATGCAAGCAGACATATATGTATGTACATATATATATAATTTTCTCCTCTTTTTTTTTAAATATATATATAAATATATATGTATATATATGGGGTTGTGTGATGGGTGGGTATTCGATGACCACTAAGAACACTCAAAAAAAAAATTTTACACGATCGGTTTTTTTTTTTTTTTCAGGTCGCCCACGTTGCGTCGGTGTCTCTTCGGTGTCTAGATGCGCTGCCCTTTCTTTGCAGTAATGCCGAAATCTGCTGCTCTTTTCCCCCCCTCTTCCTATTTTTTTTTTTTCTTCCCTTTTTTTTCTGCTTGGTACTGCCTCACGTTACCCCCTTTTTTTTTGTTTTTGATTTTTGATTTTTCGTTTCCTTAGATTCTTTCGCCGTCGGGAGGCACGTACCAAAGAAATGAAGACAAGTATTGCCACGCCTCTCGTGTCCGCTTGTCACTCGTTTCTGATGTCGTTTGTCAAGAACTTCCGCCTCGCCATGGTGGGGTATATATACTTTCCCAATTCGTCAACTCTCCAGTTCGGCTAAAGGCTAGGTTGACGAAATTGGTAACTTGTCGAACTGTGGCGATTCGACACGAGTAGTGTTGGGTGGTGTGAGGAAATTTGTGTAAACAGTCGTTTTATTTATTTTTTTAATTTATTTACTTTTATTTTTTTTTCTTTCGCCGTGCCGATGTTCTGGGAAGCACGCCACAGCGTCGTACATTTTCAAAATCTGAAATGATTTAGAAAAGGCACGAAAGAAAAGTGATTCCGTTATCCCTGGTGTCTCTGTAACTCGACCCACGACCCTGAAGATCTTATCTTCGTAATTCCTTCGCTTGATACACTCCAAGGGTTTTTCCTTCCATATCCTCTAACTCGTAGAGTGATATTCCCACAGCCCGAACAATTCAGCTCTTGATGAATTTTGCACAAAGCTTCGCATTGAAATGTTTTGTGGCATTGCTGAGTGCGAAGTTCCTCCGGTACACCATCTCACCAGGCCGAAAATCTCTTTTTGAGCTTCTGAGGTCGTAAGACTTCTTATACTTTTCGTACGCTCTCTTAAGGTGGTCTCGAACTCCTTGACGAATTACCTCAAAGCCGCTGCTCAGAGGTAAACATTCAACCGCTCCGCTTTGCAGTGCCTTAAGGTCTCACAAAAGCTTGTAAGAGCTTGCGTGGGAGGTCATGTGCTGGCCATACAGACAAAAGTATGGACTAACGCCAGTGGCTTGATGTACAGAGGTATTTAGAGCCCGCTGGATATGCGGAATATACTTATCCCAGTCTTTCTGATCCTTACTGACATAGTTGCGAATGGCAGATAGGATCGACTGATTTACTCTCTCTGCAGCATTGGCCTGCGGGCACCGCGTTGCGCACATGTGTGCAACCGTATTTTGAAAGAAACGCTTGGAACTCCTTGGAAGTGAATTGCTTTCTGTTGTCGCTATGGATGAATTCTGGCACGCCCTATTTGCAAAACATTTCCTGTTCCAGGTAGTCTACCACGGTAGTCGCATTGGCTCTTCTCACAGCTTTTAGTGACACATACTTCGAAAATCCATCCAACGCAATGAAAAGGAAGGAATTACCTTTCCTGCTTCTTGGGTATGGTCCCAGAAAATCCACGTACAATTTTTGGAATGGACGTTCAAGTACGTGACGAGATCCCATTGGCGGTCGTAGGGTTATGTTCGGACTTTTGTTTTCTTTGCACACTGTACAATTTTGTATGAATGTTTTTGTGTCACTAGACATGCTCGGCCAAAAGTAACATTCTTGCAGTCTAGCGAGTGTCTTCGCCATTCCACCGTGGGAAGAATGTGGTGGGACGTGATGTTTCTCGATAATGGACGTAGTTATGTTCTCTGGTACCCATAATCGCCACTGATGTTCCGAGTTTGAGGGCACCTCTAGGCTTGGCTGTATGCGTTTGTACACTTTGCCCTTTAGGACTTCCACATCCGGACATTTATCGGCATTAGAGGTGACAGTTGTTATTAATTTGAGATAGTCTGGAGATTTGAATTCTTCAGACTCGAGGTCTATGCACGGACAAGGGGAATTCTCTATTGAAAGTTCCTCGAATACCCGAGAGAGAACATCTGAAACAACGTTTTGAGCACCCTTTTTGTGTTTAATGTCGAAAGAGAATGCCTGAAGTTTCAGTGACCAGCGTGCTAACCGTCCACTCAGGTCTTTGAGCCCCATTAACCATTTCAGACTGGCGTGATCGGTTACAATGGTAAACGATGTTCCTTCCACATACGGACGAAACCTTCTGACGGCCTGCACCGCCGCATAGCACTCTTGCTCAGTGACGCTATAATTTCTTTGGCAAGCGTTGAGCTTTTGAGAAAAGAAGGCTATGGGTCTTTCATTCCCTTCGGCATCTAGCTGGTATAGTACCGCCCCTATTCCATGACTGGAGGCGTCACATTGAATTGTGAAGGGTTTCGAAAAATCTGTATTTTGAAACAATGGAGCAGAAACCATTGCATTTTTCAAGGAATCAAAGGATTTTAGAGCTTCAGGTGACATCGCGAAGTTTTTACATTTCTTTAGGGTATCTGTGAGTGGGGACGCCAATGTAGCGAAGTCGCGTATGAATCTCCGATACCATCCGCACATGCCTAGGAATTGGCGAACTTGTCTTTGGGTTTTGGGTGTCGGAAATTCTAGAATAGCTGATACTTTATTGGGGTCAGGTTTAATATGGCCCTCGCCCACAATATATCCTAGATACTTTAACTCCTTAAAGCAGAAGCGTGATTTATCAACATTAATTGTCAGGTTAGCTCTTCTTAAACAGTCTGCAACTTTTTCCAGTATCAGAAGGTGACTTGTAAAATCTCTGGACACAACTAACAGGTCGTCTAAATAGACAAAAACGCTGTCTCTTAAATCCCCGGGTATGACTTTATCCATTAACCGGCACATTCGTTGCGCAGCATTGCATAACCCAAAACGCATGACGGTGAACTGATACAAAGGTCTTCCTGGCACTGTAAAGGCTGTCTTTTCCTTAGATGTTTCATCCAATGGAATTTGCCAAAATGCGTCCTTAACGTCCACGCTACGAATATAGTATGTGTCCTAAAGGCGGCTTAACATCCCTTCTATATGAGGTAACGAATACGCATCCTTTTTCGTGAGAGAATTCACTTTTCGCGAGTCTAAACAGAGGCGGTTTTTCCCTGGCTTCCGAATGAGTACCATGGGCGAACTCCATGAGCTCATGCTTTCCTCTATCACTCCCAGAGAAAGCATACGGTCCAGTTCACTGAACATAATTTGCTGTATGGCCGGTGAGACTGGGTAATGTCTCCGCATAACTGGCTCAGCAGTACCCGTATAAATGATGTGCGTTCCAAGGTGCGTTTTTCCCAGCCCAAGTATGGCAGAAGATGGAAATTTGTTTATTATTTGTTTCAGCTTGATATCTTCAGCAGGACTAAGTATCGTGTTCTGAGGCAACAACTTCAGTTCTCTACTGCTTATTGCCTCATCATAAGATATCTCGCTGATGATATTAGGTGCATTGTTAAACATTTGCCAAAAGTCAATTCCTAAGTACAGAGGTTGGGAAAGTGATGGTATAAGGTAAAGATCGATGGGCTTACTCTGGCCATTGAAGAGTATGTGAATGTTTATGCGGCCAACTATACTCTGTTGTTTGCCATCTGCTGTGCGAACAAAAGAACAAAAATCCTTCGGGTGTAAGTTTAGGGATTTCACTAGCTCTAAGCAACCTTTTCCGAGACAGGGTACGCTGGCTCCGCTGTCGAGCAGGCCTACAATTTCCTTTCCACGTATCGATACCTTGGCGTAGGGTCTCTTGTCACTGCGATCACAAAGTATTGAGTTGCACAACAGTTGTTTATATACCTTTCTCTTTCTGTAGCGTAGCCGGCTTTTAAAGTAACCTTCCGGTTTACACTGACTTTGATAGTTTTTTGGGTCGGTAGATTTGGATTAGGATGTGAGGGAGCATCGTAAACTATACTTGTATTCGTACATGCATCGACCATAATTACTCGGGGTAAATTTGTGTCGAACGAGACTCTCCGATCTTCTTCTCGTTCGATTTTCTGTTTCCCAAATGCGGGTTGCATCGTACACAGGACAACACTGTTACTCCGTGCATGCCACATCGGTAGCAAAACAGATTGTTCATTGGAGCTTTGCATTCGGTGAAGATATGCCCTACTCGTTTGCAATTGAAACAGATAGGCGAATTAGATACCACCTTCCGCTTAAACGTCGAGCTGTCTCCCCCATTTAAGCCAGATATAGTTGGCGTCTCATCATCTATAGTGCCATACAAGTTATAGTCTACCGTGCCCACGAGTTTATGCACCGATTGGAAAGGCATTCCTCTACTCTGTGGTGAAAATCGGGACTGCAGCATACGTTCAGTACGCTTACATTCGTCCTTAAAATGTTCTAGAGAATAAATCTTCATGGGATAAATCAGGTTGAGTAAACGTGGACTTATGTTTGTTCTAAGGATTTGGATAAGGTCAAGTTCTTTTATGGGTTGACGTAGCTGGCTTTTCAACTGCATGATTGAATTAAAATATTCTTCAAAACTTTCGCGTGGTAATTGGCGTCTTTCCATTATTTGTTTAATAATTTCGAAGTCATTTTCGTGGTTTCGAAATTGCTTTACAAAGGCTTTGCGAAGGCTGGGCCAATCTCTTCTGGGATTACTACGAAGATATTGCCAATACCATTCTTGAGCCGATCCAGACAGAAGAAGATGGAAATTCATTAAAACCTCAGACCATGAACAGTTGTAGTTAGTTTTCAACATGTCCACCCGGAAGACAAAGTCTTCAACAGACATTCCTTTTAGGGAACCATCAACCTTGAGTCCCCATCTATCGAGACGAAAAGCTGGTGACTCATGTGTGAGAAACGGGAGGTGGTTATCACGTTGGACTGGGAAAGCTCGGTTCATGTTATAACTGGTATACGAAGTAGCATCATCATGGTGACTGTTTTGAATCATATTAATTCGAACTTGTCGACCACTATCCGGGTTGCCGGAGGAGAAATTGTTTTGGTTGTGTTCCGCTGTTCGAACACTTAAGAGAGGTTGGAGTGCTTTCTCAACATTTTCCTTTATTAAGGATGGAACTAGAGATCCCAACACGTCGTTGACAACTTGTTTGATGCGATCATCAAACTGAGTATCACTACGAACATTACTAGTGGAGTAGTCATGCTGTGCGGAGGGGTCAGCTGTTGTGTTGCCAGCAGCACTGACTATGTTGGCATGCGCGACACTAAGGAAGTTGGATATATCTTCTGCATATGAGGTCTGTTGAGAATTATTCATAGGTGTTGCAGAGACAATTGGGTTAGCAGTGGTGATAGTACGCGAAGTGGTGGTGAGGGAATTTGCAGAAGTTATGCAACCGATCGGTAATCGTACAGGTTTGGAGAAGGCTGAGGTGGAATGCTTTCAGAAGTGAGAGCGCGTCCGGAATTCGAGGTCAATGAACACCTAAGGGGTGTGTGGGTTACAGGTTGGACGTAACTTCTTAGCTGATTAGTGGGTGTGTCCTCGTTTTGTTGTGTGTGGTAATGGGAACGCGTTGTAATGTTTTTCGACCTAGACGAGGCGCCGTTATTTTTATTAGATTTCATTGTTAGATTAGCGACCAAAAACAAAATAAAGTAAAATACAAAAAAAAATTTGTTACAACAACAATTCTCATGTACATATATTACCGAGACTTGTGGGTGTGTGAGTTAGTGTAAATATGTACCAAGGTACATACATATGTTTGTGCATAACTAATCACGAATAACTTGTGAATAAATTTTGTATAGGTTATATACATTTGTAAGTATAAATGTATTTAAGTGTATCAGATTCATGTTGTTGGGATTACATAATGCGAATATTATAAGGGATGGGATTGGTGGACAGGGAATGATCATATTGGGTTGTGTGGCCATCAAATTACCTGGACGGTTGAGCTTATGCACTTACACGTACAACTTCAACGACTCAGACCTGTAGTGGCGATGTTATCTTACGTACGATCCACTTGGACTATTAGGCATTTTACTCTAACGACTCAAGCGCAGAAGATACGTACGCTTTGATATGAAAATGATTTAAACAATTATTTTTTTTTGTTGTGTAAGAATACCATGGAAACTCTAACCCTAAAAGCTAGGACTCATCATACCTTATCGTGATTCGCATTAAGGTGACCTCAACCTATATACATATGTATGTATAGGATATACATATGTATGTAAAGGATTTGTTTACATAACCGATATGGTATGTAAGTGGTATGTCTAAGCCTCCGCTTCGGCTTAGTGAGATCATAGGGAAAAAAAAGGTGGTTAGCGCTGGATGTAAGATGCGAGCTAGTGTTGTGGCATGTCCGGATATAAATGACTGCTGTTTATCTCTGGAACACTCCACCGAGTAGCACGCTTGTAGACTCTGGCAACCTCCGCTTGATTGTAAACCAAATATATTATTTTATTCGGTGACATTTAGGACTTGGTTTGCTACCCTGTTACGTATGTAAGTACAGATAGCCTATCTCCCCCGATGAGGGAAACTCCGATGGTGAAGGCAGCTTCTGGCATGCTAGCGGATCTGCGCGGCATCAGTTCGTCGGTGGGGTGGGATCTTGCTGCCTGTATTTATACCTCAATAGCCCCTACCGGATACACCACTGGTCACACACTCACACACACACAACCACAAGCCCGTGGCAAGGATATAAGAGGTCTCACTGACTCATTATATAAAGATCATATATCATTTTCCTTTTCTTTTATTCAGGCAGGGTGTACAAATCTATTTAGCAATTCTAGGTACAATTGGGCTGTAAGTACGTATAGGTATATGTTTGGATATATGTACATATACAAAGCATTTAAAGTATAATGTTTCTGCTTTTTTTTTTTTTGGATCTTCTGATATCTCGCCACAAATCGTATTAATAGTATATTAGCAGAGAGACGTGTGTGTAATTATTTGATATTTTAGTGCTCTTTGTGTGTGTGCAGCGCATAGCGTATACAGATATACATACACCTATATGTTCGTACATATATGTGGGATTGGGCCGGACGGACGCTACAGACGAGACACAGCGAACTACATAACACACACAGACATACAACATTTACACAAGAACGAACGTAGCCTAGCGACGAGACACAAAAGAGACAGAGAGCACGCCACCGAACATGCAAAGACATTATTACATAGCAACGGGACGCCACCGAACGGACGACCGATCGCACGATGTGCTAAACAGGGGAAACCAGAGAACATACATACACACACTAAGAGAACGAAACGGTAGGACAGTCAATGACAAATAGGTAAGAGGACACTTTTAAAGTAACCGGGAAGCGAAAAGGTCAGGCATCAACCTACCGCCACGATATACGAGAAATCGATGTACAGTCGGAGTATTAAAGTATTAAATAAACGAAGTCAATTTTAACAACGGAGTGTTTAATTTGAAAAGGCAATCCCACAAATTGGGGGCTCAACCGGGATTGAGTCAGATTTTATTACGGGTAGTTAAAGTGCTCAATCAGGAAAAGTTGCGCGAAAAGAAAAGAAAAAAGTTGCGCAAAAGAAAGAAAGGTTGCGTGAAGAAAAAAGGGGTGCGTGAAAAACAAACAGTTACGTGAAAATAAAAAAGTCGAAAAAAAAAGAGAAAAGAGCAACAACTCAAGAAGGCGACGTCGCGTGGTTCATCCCCGTCAGTGCGAATTGAAACAAAAAATAAAACTCGGTGCAAAGTGTGTGCAAACTAAAACTGCAGCGGCATAGTCAAATCCGCTAGCAGCAGCAGTGCCAATAACGGGAATCAGATACCAACCGCGTCGCTGTTGTTCGCTCCAACGGTAAAGACAGACGCAGAGCAGTTACATCATCCAATCGTGTCGTGTCCAGACGAAGAAGACGAGCGAACGAGAGGGGAGAAGAAGGCGAAGAAGACGACGGCAAGGAAGGAGTGAGAAGTTGTACAGTTATATTCAGTTGAAATCCAGTGCGCAAATTGTAGTGTGGCCACTGCAGATTTATTCATTTAAAATTCATTATATTTTTGATTCTAACTTTAAAATATTTTGGGTATTTATCTTAGTCACTAAATTAAATTAAGTATCGAGAAATTGTTAAGTATCATGGACGTAGACGACATAATGAAGTTGACGGTTGACGGACTTAGGGAGAAATTAACGGAACTGAACTTAGCGACTAACGGACGGAAACCGGAATTACAGGACAGGCTCATGGACCACTACGGTTTATCTCACGACGAAAATGAGGCGTTCGATGCAGCCGAAGAAGGGGAAGACGACAATGAGTCTTGTGCTACGACCTCTACTGGGGCTCGCGGAATTTTCACCCTTCGGGACATTCAGGAATCGCTATTGCCATTTGATGGAACCGGATACCCAGACATTAATCTGTGGATCCAGGAATTCGAAAACAATGCGTTGGTGGTTAATTGGAATGCCGTGCAGAAATTCGTTTATGCGAAGCAACTGCTGAAAGGAGCGGCAAGGCTGTTTGTACGCGGTCAATCAGGTGTCCGAGATTGGACATCGCTAAAGTCAGTGTTGAGGGCAGAGTTCGGGGCTCGGTTGTCAACAGCCGAAGTCCATCGGTCGCTTAGAATGAGGAAAAAACAAAGTTCCGAATCCCTTATAGAATACTTGTACGTGTTGATGGAAATAGTGAAGCCGATCGGTTTGGATGAGGAGAGTTTAGTGGAATACTTCATAAGAGGAGTACCGGACAGTACTCAAAACAAGACGGTGCTGTACCAGGCGAGGGATATTCGTCAGTTGAAGGAACAGTTGCGGGTTTATGAGAAGGTGCGTGGCCCATACCTACAGCAGCCAAGCTTAAGAGGGAGTCACCGATCTTCGACAAGGAAGCAAGCTACGGAAGAAGTGAGGGCGGAAATGAACCAACGGAGGTGTTTCAAGTGTGGAGAATCAACGCACCTGGCTAGAGAGTGCACGATCAAAACGCTAAAATGCTTCAAATGCGGAAGAATAGGGCACCGGGCCGCGGAGTGCAGAGGAGAGCCATCGTCAAGGCAACGGGTGAAGGCTGAGGGAAGCAACATTCGCACTGCATCAACGGGCAATGGAGCTGAATCTTGGCCGGAAGCTAGAGTCTCCTTGGCAGTCGGGTCAAACCGTATCTTCAAGGACGTAACGGTGAGAGGCGTCACCGTGTCAGCTTTAGTGGACACAGGTAGCGACGTGAACCTATTAAGGTATGACAGTTTAGTCATGATGGAGTACACAGCCTTGGACTCCAGCAAGAGAAATTTGTTCGGGATGGGGAATAATAGGGTCACGACGTTAGGTAGCTTTTGGGTAGATCTAGTGATAGATGGGGTGGGACTCAAACTGAGGTTCCACGTGGTAAACGAAAGGGATATGCCATATGCGGCGGTATTAGGTAACGACGTTCTAACCGATGTTGACTTGATGATGACAGCAGATGGAGCGGAATTCAAGCCGAAGCGAAGTAGGGACGATTCGGCTAGTTCGAGGTTTGGGGCACAACCAGACATAGGTGTCGTTGATGTTGGCAGGAGTGCCGTCGAAGCGAGAGGGGTCATGAGAGTTGACGAAAATGTCGTTGAGGTGGGCCAATCTGCGGGCCCAGGTCCAGTCGTGGACGTAAGTAGCCAGAGTGGCGTCGAAATAGGCGGAGGCCGTAAGGGAGCAGTAAGCTGCGAAATGAGATGCGAGATGAAGGGGTTAGCCGATGAGTTCCAAGCTATCTGTCTGTCAGCGGAGGAAGGAGTATTCAAGAGTGAAGCAGAAATTAATGTCAGTCACTTGTGCGAGAAGCAGCGAAAAGTCGTGAAGAAGATAGTAAACGATTACACCCCGAATAAAACCAAGGAGTCGCCCGTGGAGATGAAGTTGGTACTGACTGACGAAGTTCCAGTTTACCAGAGGCCGAGACGTATGTCATTCGCGGATCAACAAATCGTACGGGAGCAACTCGGCAAATGGCTAGCGGAAAGGATTATACAACCAAGTACGTCCGAGTACGCGTCGCCGATAGTGCTCGTGTCTAAGAGGGATGGAACGAAGAGACTATGCTGTGACTACCGGAAGTTGAATCAAAAAATCGTAAGAGATAATTTCCCGTTGGTCCTGATCGATGACGTTTTAGAACGGCTACAAGGGGCAAGGGTATTCACGACATTAGACTTGGAGAATGGGTTCTTCCATGTTCCCGTAGAGACAAATTCTCGGAAGTACACTTCGTTCGTAACTCAAGAAGGGCAATTCGAATTCCTATATGTGCCATTCGGGATCTCGAATTCGCCGGCGGTGTTTGGGAGGTATATTTCCGCAGTGCTGCGAGAATTGATTCAGACGGGAGTAGTCGTCGTCTACATGGACGATCTGATCATTCCATCCGAAGACGAAGACGAAAATATTAAGAAGCTGAGGTTGGTGTTAAAAGTAGCCGCGGAGTATGGCTTACGAATCAAGTGGAAGAAGTGTCAATTCCTGAGAAGGAAGGTAGAGTACCTCGGATACATCATAGAGAACAATACCATACGTCCTTCGGTAGAAAAGTCAAAGGCAGTAGACGAGTTTCCAGTTCCGACCAACAAGAAAGCGCTTCAACGTTTCTTAGGTCTAGCCTCATACTTTAGGAGGTTCATCGAAGAATTTGCTGTCATCGCCAAACCACTATCAGATTTGCTACGCAAGAACGCTGAGTTCGAATGGAACACGGAGCAACAGGCTGCTTTTCAGCAGCTGAAGGCTGCACTCGTTTCAGCGCCTGTTTTGAAGTTGTTTGACCCGAAGGCTTCGACGGAAATCCATGCAGACGCCAGCAAATTCGGATATGGGGCAGTGTTATTGCAGAAAGACCCAGAAGACCAGCAGTTTCATCCAGTCCAATACATGAGTCGGAAAACTACTCCAGTCGAAGAGAAGTATCATTCGTACGAGCTGGAGGTATTGGCGATTATCGAAGCCTTAAAAAAATGGAGGGTGTACGTTCTGGGAAGCAAAATCAAGATCGTAACAGACTGTAACGCCTTTGCTATGACGATGCAGAAACAGGATGTTCCATTAAGAGTATCCAGGTGGGCGATGTTTCTGCAGGAGTTCGAGTACGTTATAGAACATCGATCAGGGTCAGGGATGAAGCATGTAGACGCTTTGAGTAGAATGTCCTGTCTAATGATTGCGGATTCGCTTAATCATCGCTTGAGAGAGGCTCAGCTAAAGGACGAATGGATAAAAGCAGTGCGGAAGATCCTTGAAAGAGAAGGGTATGAAGACTTCTTTATGAAGGCAGGGATATTGTTCAAAGATCCGGTCAAGGAATTGGTCGTCGTTCCGACGGCAATGGAAAAAGAAATAATTAGCGTTGCACACCAACAAGGGCACTTTTCCATCAAGAAAACCCAGGATTTGGTAGAGAAGAGCTTCTTTATTCCAGGATTAACAGCGAAAGTCACCGACATCGTCAGAGGGTGTTTGAAGTGCATCATCACGGAAGCCAAGGCAGGGAAAAAGGAGGGTTACTTGAGACCAATTGACAAGGAAGATAAACCACTAGGGACATACCATATAGACCACGTTGGACCGATGGAACAAACTCACAAACAGTATAACCACATTTTTGTGGTGGTGGATGCTTTTCCCAAATTCGTTTGGCTCTATCCAACGAAAAGCACGGGAACCAGCGAAGTGGTGGATCGGCTGAGGTAGCAGGCCAATATTTTCGGCAACCCCCGTCGAATCGTGTCCGACAGAGGTACGGCATTCACATCAACAATGTTCGAGGACTACTGTAAGGAGGAGAATATCCAGCACCTATTGATTTCGACGGGAGTGCCTCGGGGTAATGGCCAGGTGGAGAGAATACACAGGATTATCATCCCTATGTTATCTAAAGCTTGCCAGGGGAGCACGAAGAGTTGGTATAAGCACATCGACCGTGTACAGCAGCTGTTGAACAGTTCACCGTCAAGAAGCACGCAGTTTAGCCCTTTCAGGATCCTTACGGGCTTGGAGATGAGACTCCCTGACTATCCGGATCTTCGCGAGTGAATTGAAGATACGGCCGTACGGGAATTGGATGCGGAGCGTGACGGCATACGAGAAGAAGCTCGAGATAACATTTCTGCGGTTCAGCGGGAAAACAAACGAAATTTCGATAAGGACCGAGTTCCGGAGCAGACGTTTGCCTTGAACGAGTTGGTCGCCATTAAGCGCACTCAGTACGGCAGTGGAATGAAACTGAGGCCTAAATACCTCGGACCCTACAAGGTAACGAAGAAGCTCAACCATGGGAGGTATGCAGTAGAGAAGGTCGGCGATCACGAAGGACCCTTGAAAACAAATACCGTGGCAGAAAACATGAAAAAATGGAACCCTTCATTCGGGTCGAATGAGCTGTCAGGATAGCCGAATGTGGGATTGGGCCGGACGGACGCTACAGACGAGACACAGCGAACTACATAACACACACAGACATACAACATTTACACAAGAACGAACGTAGCCTAGCGACGAGACACAAAAGAGACAGAGAGCACGCCACCGAACATGCAAAGACATTATTACATAGCAACGGGACGCCACCGAACGGACGACCGATCGCACGATGTGCTAAACAGGGGAAACCAGAGAACATACATACACACACTAAGAGAACGAAACGGTAGGACAGTCAATGACAAATAGGTAAGAGGACACTTTTAAAGTAACCGGGAAGCGAAAAGGTCAGGCATCAACCTACCGCCACGATATACGAGAAATCGATGTACAGTCGGAGTATTAAAGTATTAAATAAACGAAGTCAATTTTAACAACGGAGTGTTTAATTTGAAAAGGCAATCCCACATATACATATGAATACTTATTCATGCGTATACGTACATGCTTATATAAGATAAATAAAATGTCTAAAGGTTGAAAGAATACAAGAAAAATATGAAAACAAACGGGTACTTACAGAACATCCCCCTTTGTGCACAAATGGTGTTGTTCCGCTGTTCTCGTTTTCTCGTTGCTGCTGGTTCCTAAGATGCTTGTTTGAAATGCTTGAACAAAGTTGTTTGTTTTTTTTTTTTTTTTTTTTTGTTTTCTCTTTTTTTTTTTTTTTCACTTACACAAGCGTGTACATATACATGTATATGACGCTATCTTTGTATATATTCATTTTTTTTTTGTTATATATATATGTATACGCACACTGCGTACACTTACAAGAAAGAATAAATGAAAACTTCATTGGACACACGTGGTGGAAGGTAACACTATGGGGGTGTATGCACATATATGTATATCTTTAAATCTATATATGCAAGCATACATATATGTACATATATATATCATTTTCTCCTCTTTTTTTTTTTTAAATATACATATAAATATAATTTATGTTTGTACTTTTACAAACAAGAAAAAAAAATTGATTTTATATTCTCCCAATGAGAACATCACCGAACAAAAGGAAAGACTTTCAAATTTAAGTAATATTTTTATTGTATGAACTTAAACTATTCTTAAGCGAACAATAACTAAACCGAACTGACATTGAACTTAACTAAGAACTTGAACTTGAACTTGAACTGAACTCGAACTTGAACTGAACTCGAACTTGAACTGAACTGGACTGAATCACATCTTAAAACTGAACTCATTCAAAAATGAACATGAAGTGTCTTATATACTTTGTGCTGTTCTTCGACAGCGTCCCTTTTGTTGGACTTTGATCTTCATACATAAATCACGAGAACTATGTTGACGCAGCTGCATCCACTTGACTTCGGCTAAAAGCATTTGGCCATTAAGCCGCAGCTGTGTAAACAATGATCGTTCTCGTCTATGGGTTTGAAATTGCTTATGTTGCATATGATTTGACCGCAGCTTGTTTACATTGCGTACGGATCAAATCGATGCTGTTTACATTTTTAATTTTTATTGAATTTGAAGTCGAGCTCTTGTGGGTGTACACAAGTTGGCTCTGATATAACACCTCCCCCTTTAGAGTCTTCTACGGGTTGGGAAGTGACTCGTGGAAGATTGATGTTATTTACAATCTTTTCATCTTTTTTTATAAAAATTTTACATAATAGAAATACTATAGGTATAGTCAATATAATTACTATTATCATTGTAATGGAATAGACATATGTTTTTGTTGTCTTTTGTTCATATGTCAACTCATTTATAAGTTCATTGTTTTTAATATTGTTATAGTGCAATTTTTCAAAGGTTAGATTTGGCTTTTCAGTATAATTAATTGTTTTGATTGTATTGGGTATTATTACCTCATGACTAAATTCTGTATTTTGATATGTTATATTATTTATTGTAATTTGGCAATTTTTTAGCTTTAACATGTATGTTTTTTCCAATACAATATTTTGTTTATTACAGTTTTGTTTCAGATTTTATTTTCTTAGATTAATAGCAATAATGTGGTTCATTCCTACTGTTTTTACAGATTCTTTTGTATTTTTTACATATACACAATTAGTCATGTTTTCAGTTAATATGTTTCTTATACATTCATCATTCATTTCTGTTAAATCTTTTATTGTTTTTGTTGGAAAGTATATTTTTTCATCCTTATTTAATATAAAATGATTATCAATTTGTATTTCTAAATAATCGTCTTTGTTCGGAATAGGGATTATTTGTATCTCTTTATATAATTCTTCAGTTAGTCTTGGTACTTTAATGATGAATATAATGTTCGTTTTATATAAAGCTAAACTAAGATTTAGTTCTTCTAAATTGTTAATATTAATGTCGTATCTTCAGGAGGCCTAGAATTTGATGATGTTATTTGTTGGAATTTTTTCTTTTTCCTAAATTGATCTTTGTAAAGAATACGATTGGGATTTTTCTTAAATCTGTTACCTTCTTCTAGCGTGTATTTTTTATCAGATTTGTTAATTACCTTTACCTTTTTATGTTTTGGGGTTAATTTGTTTTTAATTTTCTCGGGTTCCGTTATTTTTGCATAACGTTCATCTATTTCTTCATTTTTTCTGTTAATGTTTAATTTATTTAATATTTTAGTTTTATTTTCCTCAATACGCTTATAGATTAGCTCATTGTCGATTTTATTGAAATGTACGTCTATAGGTTTCTCTTTGATTGTTATATGAATGACATTATTATAAGTGTCTATTGCTTTGGTAGAATGTTCTATTGGTTCAACCTCTTCATTGGCTTCTTGTATTTGACTCAAAATTCGATTGTGTTCGTTGAGTGTACTATGAAGGCGTTCTATGTCATAATTACCTGTATGACGATTAGTTGTACAATAATGAACACTGATTTCATTATTTTCTAAGAAATTTTTTAATGTTTCTGAGACAAAAGCGTTTTCGTTATCGAGGGTTATTTGTTTAGGTTTTTTCATATAAGTAAAGATCTTCATTAATGCGTTTAAAACATCTGTATATGTTTTATGTTTTATTGGTTCAATAGCCGCATATTTACTAAATTTATCTATACATGAAAGATATTTTTTATTGTTGTTTAGAAACCATATATCTATGTGATAATGTTCATTAGGACTTTTGGGAGTTTCCGTTTTTTCATAAGGTAACTTTATTGGATTTCTTTCAATTTTGGTCATACATAGATGGCAATTATTTATTTGTTTATTTATGAGGGTTTTTAAATTAGGAATATAATATTTTCGAATCAATTCCAAATAAACCTTTTCTATACCAATATGATTGTTGTTTTTATGAGTTTTAAGTATTATTTCATTTACTTCGTCCATTTTAATATCTTTTAAGAGCTTCATGCTCCTTTGCAATATTTGAATAGATTTTCTATTCTCCAACTTCCATTTATCTTGGAATTTCTTAAAGGTGTCTTCGTCTTCTATATAAATACCATTTAACATACTGATGTCTACTTCTTTAATAATATCTTCAAAGTTCTTCTCCTTAAATTCTCTGCGTGTGAATACAATTCTTCTCTTCCCAATATGTGGATAAATAATATTTGTTTCTTCGTCATTTTCGCTGACTTTAACAATTATTTGTCGATTGAAAATATTGATCGGTTTCTCACTTATAGGAATTAAATTTGAATTATCTGATTCGGCACTATGTTGCGTAATTAGATCGTCTTCTCCCAACATATTTATTTTCACGCGAGAGAGGGCGTCGGCTACTTTGTTTTCTTTCCCTTTAATATATTGAATATTAAAGTCATACTCTCTTAACTTAATTTTCCATCTTTGGAGCTTTGAATTGGGTTCTTTCAAATTTGAAAGCCAAACTAACGGACGATGATCAGTTCTTATAGTGAACTTGCGTCCATATAAATAATGACGAAACTGTGCGGTTGCCCAAACTATTGCAAGAAGTTCTTTCTCGATTGTGTTATAATTGCATTCATGTTTATTTAAGGTACGTGAAGCAAATGAGAGGGGCCCATGTGTTTGACTTAACACGGCTCCAATGGCAAAGTTACTTGCGTCGGTTGTTAGAGTAAATTCTTTTGAAAAATCTGGGTGCCTATTTATTAGGTCGTTTGTCATTAACGTTTTTAGTTTATTAAAAGATTCTCTATAGCTTTCGTTCTCAGTATTTATTTTGCTACCCTTTTTAAGGCATAACGTCATTGGTTTTATAATCGCTGCGTAGTCAGAGATAAACTTGCGGTAATATCCGGTTAATCCTAAGAAGGATTGAATTTCTTTGACTGTCTTTGGAATAGGGAAATTCTTTATTGTCTCAATTTTTTGGGGATTTGGCTTAACACCATTTGGAGTCACCACATGCCCTAAGAACTGTGTTTCTTTACGTAGAAATTCAGATTTATTCAATGATACTTTAAGATTTGCGTTCTTAAGTGTATCTAGAATTTTATGGAGTGAATCCATATGTTCTTGTAGGCTTGAGGAAAATATGATGATATCATCCAGATAAACATAGCATATTTTCCCTATGTAGTCCTTCAAGACTTCATTCATAAGTCTTTGAAAGGTTGCGGGTGCATTCTTTAAGCCGAATGGCATCCGTGTAAACTCATAGTGTCCAGATAGAGTGCTAAATGCCGTTTTCTCTCTGTCTTTAGGTTCTACTTCTATTTGATAGAAACCTTTTGTTAGATCCAGTGTAGAGAAATACACTGCATGTCCTAATTTGTCTAATATTGAGTCCATGTTTGGTATAGGATATTTATCTTCCTTAGTTACATTATTTAATTTTCTATAATCGATGACGATGCGCCACTCTTTATTACCAGCGTGGTCTTCTTTTTTAGGTACGACCCAGATTGGGGCGTTATAAGGTGAAGTAGAATGCCGAATTATTTTTGATTCAAGCATTTCTTTTATTTGCCTATCCACTTCCTTTTTGTGGATCTCAGGATATCTATATATCCTCGTGTAAATAGGAGAATTATCTTCCGTAGGGATGTTGTGTTTTACGTGGTTCGTAAACGACAGATCATCGCCTTTTTTGTAAAATGCTTTATCGCATTCTTTTATTACTTTAAATAATATTTTCTTTTCTTCTTTATTTAAGTGATCTGTTCGAAGATCCTTATTGATTTCATTATTTAGCATGGAATCCATAGGTTTTATTTCATTAAAATAATTTACCGTTTTTTCATATTCTTTCTCTTCATTTTCACTGAGGAAAATAGGTATGATTTCGTTATTCAATTTTAATGTTTTATTTTTGTAATTTATTTCTCCGTCATTCGGAATCAAAATATTGTTTCCAATTAGTCCATTATACTCTTCATTGAAATTATGTACTTGGAATTCACAATCATTTTTGACCGATAATGCAAATTTATTCTTTGGTATTACGACGTCTTTTGTGACAACTATTGGGTATCCTGCTGTTTTTATTGTCATTGGTTTATTACCTCATTTTGTATATTCCCTTGGTGAATCCTGTTCACGCAAAAGACTATTAGTTGCTCCAGTATCAATGAGGAGTCTAATGGTTACGTTCCCTTTTTCTAACTTAATATAGGGAAGAGAGGTTCCGAGGCTGAATGCCGAAAATTTGCTTCCGTTTGGGTTTTTCCTACATAACTAGCTACAGGTGCACGCCTAATTTGGGATGATGAAGGATCAACATCCATGGGTTCAGGTTTTTGAGGAAACTGTCTATAGTTATTTCTGTTATGATAATAATTATTTTTGTTATAGTGATAATTACTATAATTGTTTCTGGGTATGTATTGTTTTGGTTGCCAGTTATTAAAATTTTGTTTCTTATTATTGTTAAATGTATTTTTATCTCGAGTTTTTGTTTCGAATCTATTCTGCCTATCTATTTCCTGAGGACGAGTAATAAAACCTGCATGATTAAGTTCATGAAGTGCTAATTCCATTGTATTTGGTTTTAGGGCGTAGAGGATTGTCCTCATGTGTATCGGTAAGCGTTCCTTAAAAATATTCAAAGCTGTTTCATTATTTTTAGTAATATCAGAAATATTATTTTCTTGGAGGCATTTCTGATTTAACAATGAAAGGGTTTTTTGGATGTAATTATAAAATTTATTAACATCACCTCTATATTGAGAACCTCTTAGTTCTTCGTACAATTGGTTGCTATTTTTAAAGCCACCAAAATTTTCAATTAACATGGACTTAATATCAGTCCATTTTGTCAAGTGAGGATGTATTTCTATGCTTTGTCTGGCCCTACCTATAAATTTAGATTTCAACAGATTTATACACATTCGTTGACCTTGGTCATTGTATGTTAGTAGAGTAGGTATAATGTCGTCGACATTCTGAATGAATATTGGCAAATCTTCAGTTTTGCCGTCAAAGTTTTGGAGTCGTTCAATGTATTTCAGTGGGTTCAGTTCTAAACATCTTAAGTTTAAACTATTATTATTGCTACCTATTGCTGGTGGTACGGCTGCTGCTGCTGCTTCCATGTTGACTTGAATGTTGAGTTTTCGTTGAATGTTGAATAAATCAGCTCTTTGTTCACGCTGCGAATCTCGTCTGATTCGATTGATGTTTTTCTTCATTAACACGTTGGGCTACAAGGATCTAAAGCCAGTTGTCTTCCTTCTTTAGTATTCGATCACGTTGCGGCTTTTATCTTACCGTTTATTATTATTTATTTATTTTTTTTTTTTGTCTGTCTATAATGTTTCACTCACTGTTCACTATCGGTTCGAAATTATTTCCTCTCTATGAGGTTTTGTATCATTAACCATATGCGTTGGTAATGGGATACTAAATAATTTCTTCTTGTTCGCTGAATTTCAGTTAAGATGGCTAAAGATATCGATAATCGTTCGATTCTTTTACACTTTTTTCACTTTTCGAATATTGTTCAACAATTTATCACTTATTAAAATCCTTTTACGGTTCGTACACGGGATCTCATCTCTTCATTAATTTTCGCTTAAGTCTTTAGTGAGATCCTACCGACTGCGCCATTTATGTTTGTACTTTTACAAACAAGAAAAAAAAATTGATTTTATATTCTCCCAATGAGAACATCACCGAACAAAAGGAAAGACTTTCAAATTTAAGTAATATTTTTATTGTACGAACTTAAACTATTCTTAAGCGAACAATAACTAAACCGAACTGACATTGAACTTAACTAAGAACTTGAACTTGAACTTGAACTGAACTCGAACTTGAACTGAACTGGACTGAATCACATCTTAAAACTGAACTCATTCAAAAATGAACATGAAGTGTCTTATATACTTTGTGCTGTTCTTCGACAGCGTCCCTTTTGTTGGACTTTGATCTTCATACATAAATCACGAGAACTATGTTGACGCAGCTGCATCCACTTGACTTCGGCTAAAAGCATTTGGCCATTAAGCCGCAGCTGTGTAAACAATGATCGTTCTCGTCTATGGGTTTGAAATTGCTTATGTTGCATATGATTTGACCGCAGCTTGTTTACATTGCGTACGGATCAAATCGATGCTGTTTACATTTTTAATTTTTATTGAATTTGAAGTCGAGCTCTTGTGGGTGTACACAAGTTGGCTCTGATAGAACATATATATATATATGGGGTTGTGTGATGGGTAGGTATTCGATGACCATTAAGAACACTTAAAAAAAAAATTGTACACGATCGGTTTTTTTTTTTTTTTTTTTTTTCAGGTCGCCCACGTTGCGTCGGTGTCTCTTCTACAGACCCTTTTTTCGCGGCCAGCTGAATTAGATGCGCTTATGTGCTGCCCTTTCTTTGCAGTAATGCCCTCTGCTGCCCTTTCCCCCCCCCTCTTCCTATTTTTTTTTCTTCCCCTTTTTTTTTTTTTTTTCTGCTTGGTACTGCCTCACGTTACCCCCTTTTTTTTTGTTTTTGATTTTTGATTTTTCGTTTCCTTAGATTCTTTCGCCGTCGGGAGGCACATACCAAAGAAATGAAGACAAGTAGTGCCACGCCTCTCGTGTCCGCTTGTCACTCGTTTCTGATGTCGTTTGTCAAGAACTTCCGCCTCGCCATGGTGGGGTATATATACTTTCCCAATTCGTCAACTCTCCAGTTCGGCTAAAGGCTAGGTTGACGAAATTGGTAACTTGTCGAACTGTGGCGATTCGACACGAGTAGTGTTGTGTGGTGTGAAGAAATTTGTGTAAACAGCCGTTTTATTTATTTTTTTAATTTATTTACTTTTATTTTTTTTTCTTTCGGCGTGCTGATGTTCTGGGAAGCACGCCACAGTGTGAAAAACGAAAATCACATGTGTCATAAAATTGAAGACAAAGATTTATGATTTCATTGAGTGAGTTGTGTGAACTCGCCGATGGACGTCATTTCGGACCCTACCATATTTTGGCAGGTTGTTAATGGCATGGGCTCGGACATGCAGGGTAAAGTTGTTGATCGCTCTCAACCTGGCGAGATGCCAGCCAACGATCCCTGTTTAAATGCCCGGGTCAAGTTGACATACGGCCTTCTCGCGGCGCCCTCTGGATAGCCTCTTCAACAACCGTTGGGAGGTGAACAAACGTATGCAACGACAAAACCCCGACCAGAATGGCGGATGTGCGGCGGGCTAACAATCCGCCCACATAAAAACAAAACATAAAGTTATGAATGAGCAAGATGCCTCGGATACACGGACGGATACTCGACGACGACAACGCACGAAAAAGGAACACGATTTGCGAGTATGCACCTTGAATATCAGAACCCTGTACACTCCCGGAGCTGCTCATAAACTATGTAGAAAGAATCCTCACGCAGTACAAGGTGGATATTACTGCGGTCTAGGAAATACGCTGGATAGGAAACGGTATGATTAGGAAGAAAAATTGCGACATTTATTACAGCTGTCACAGAAGATTGCACCTACTGGGATGCGGATTTATCGTGGGAAAGCGGTTAAGGTCGAAGGTCATCGACTATAAACCTATAAGTGATCGTCTGGCTGTGATCCGCATCAGAGGCAGATTTTATAACGTGCACACAAGTATGTGCACACGCCCCTACCGAAAAGGCTGAAGACCCTTTCAAGAGGACTTCTATGACCTCCTGGACAACGCCTACGGAGCTTGTCCGGAGTATGATGTTAACATCGTGCTCGGTGACTTCAACGCCAAAATCGGTAAGGAGAACACCCTTGGCGGAGTGATCGGAAAGTACAGCCTCCACAATACAACAACAGATAACGGCTTCTGACTCACGGACTTTGCGACAGCTCGTAGTGCGGTGACAAGTAGCACAAGATTCCCTCGTAAGCGAATCCACAAAGCAACCTGGCGATCTCCGGACGGTCGAACAGCCAACCAAATCGACCGTGTGCTCATTGACGCAAGGCACTCGTCAAACATCCTGGATGTGCGAACATTCAGAGGGGCAAAGGTCGACTCTGACCACTTCCTCGTAGCAGCAAGATTCAGAGCTCGACTGTCCAATGTCAGAAAGCTGCACCAGCCCATCAGCAGGAGGTTCGACATTGGGCACCTGAGCACACCGGAGGTTGCCAGAGTCAGCAAGGAGCAGCTGAGCGAAAAACTCTGCGGTATGCCGCTCAGCCATTCAGGAAGTAGCCGAAACCACCTTAGGGTACCTACCACCCCCTACAAGAAACCCGTGGTATGATGGTGAGTAGAAGCAGAAAAAGGCAACAACCGACGAGGCGTACCAAAAGGCGCTGCAGAGGAAAACTAGGGCAGCGCAAGAAGAGCACCGAGCCAGAAGAAGGGAGGAGAAAATACTACTGCTACAAAGGAAAAAAATCTTCGCAGCCTCACAGCTCAAGGAATCAAGGAGTCTAGTGATAAGCATAAAACACGAGCCTTTTACAAGAAAGCCAAAGGCCTTGTAGGAGGCTTCAAAAAGGGCACCCAGGCTCTTCGGAACTTCAAGGGTAATTTTTTCACCGACCCGCAGGGAATAGTGGATGTATTTAAGCAGCGTTTCCAACAGTTGCGGAATAACAAGGCCTCAGGCTCAGATGGCTTGCCATCATCTAAAAAATCCCTTCCCAGCTTTGATCCCTTTTGTGTCTTTGATGTATTAATCCTAGCTGCAACCCTTTTTTCTGTAATTACGAACAACCAATTATAAATACCCTTTAAACCTTGATGATCCCCATTGTGTCACTGCTAAGTTAATCCTTGCTGCAAACACTTTCGTACAATTACTATTCCCCTCCTTTTCCATCCTGATGGGTTAAGATGTCAAATGTTGCAACAAATTCAATTGTTGTGAAATTAGCTTTCGATCATATCCCACAACCAATAAACCACTTCAAGCATTGATCCCTATTGTGTCCTTGATATACTACTCCTAGCTGCAAACCTTTTTCCCATATTTCCTATTATAGTCATTCACCTTTTCACATCCTTGCTGTCAAGTAAGATAATTGATATGAATTCAATGGACACTTTAATGATCAACTATCTCATCATGGAGTATTTTGATTATCAAAATAATATGCCTATAACCTGCCTGCAACCAAGATCTGTCATCATACTGATGAGGTAACATACAACGTCCCTTTCATATTTATATATACAGATGGTACGGAACCCTTTGTGCGCGAGTCCGACTCGCACTTGGTCGGTTTTTTCATTTTTCATAATGCTCTACTTCTCGCCGTGCTATATCCTCTTTGAGGGCTAAGTTTTACATGTTTGTTTTCGCAATGTGAACCATCTCCTTTCATCTTATTAGATGTTGGGCATAAGAGAGCTTAATTGGTATTATAACTTGTTATTATTTACTATTTACTACCCGATACAACGACAAGTTTTAAAATGTTGAATTAATATAAATTTCTGATTATTAGGTAAGTGTCTACGAGTTTGTAGAGGATCCTGACACCGGTGTTCTAGAATGGGTGTTTAAGGATCACTTGCCTCCTGTCGAAAACGATGACAAAGAAATGATTCTGCAACTACGCTTAGATCAATATGATCGTATGCTGCTCGGCACAGCTGGAAAAGGCTTTGTTATTTGGGACTTTGGAAGAGACGATGATAGACTTAACGAAAACGCCATATATCTTGCATTGCCACATGGAGTCCGTAATATTACAACAAAGATAAGCCAGTCAAACTCAATTATGGTTAGTTCGAAACTAAACTATGCAGTCGCAGGGGTGCGAAAAAATCTTTACATTTGGTGTTTGCACACAAGTCAATTAGCTAAAGTCCTAGATGCACACTTCGGAAGAATAATTCAATTGGAAGCATTAACTATAGGTAATTGGAATAGTGTAATAACATCATCAATCGACCGATCAGTGAAGGTATGGAACATTAATAATATATTTGAAAAAGTTCATGTTATTCACAGACATGAGCTTCAGATTGACAGTATTAGGTAACGTCTTCAGTATTCCAACTAAATCAATTTTATCAAATATTTATTCTTCCAGTCTGTCGATGGTTGATTTGGCTGTCACTGTCACACGCAGCTGCGTCGGGGTGTGGGAAATACGGTCTGGTCGCTTGTTGGCCAAATTAGCTGACAGTCCTCTGGGCGCTATTGTTACCCATGCCGAGATTACACCAGATGGAAAGTATATTGTATCATCAGAGACGGGTAAAATCATTATCTGGAACAGAGTTTCTGAACAAGTTATCTTCCGCGACGATCAACCTGGTATTCAGCAGATCACATTTTTGGATTCCGGTGGCAGAGTTATGACGGTATCTTGTCCAAGTATACACCAAAAGGATATTGGAAGCGAAGACACAAATCGGCAAGCTGCTATTACTACATTGAGATCAGTTCCTGATGGGAGCGTACTGTTTCGCTTTAACTTCCCTATTAGGATGGTGCCGGGAATCCCTTTTCGGCAAGCAGTAATTTCTTCAGATGCATCTTGTATTGTTGTTTGTACGGTTGATAAAGCAAATAAGGACTGTTTAGCAGTTTACAATGCTTCGAACGGTAATCATATTTTGAAAATACCGCTCAAAGGATATTCCATTAAGGTAAGAATCTATAATGATGGTAAATCTGATGCTATTTCTGTGCTTTGCTCAGGAAGTCACCTTTCTTGTCCCCATGCCACACAAGGCCCATCAGGTAGCAGTAATAAGTATTGAACAAGGTACTATAATTGATATCAGAAATAAAAAACATGTTCGCTCCATTCCCAAGTGGGGTGGCAATATAACCAAAGACGGCAAATTTGGTTTGTATGCTCCGGCCCGGGGAGGCCTCGAGCTACTCGAGCTCCGCAAAGGATCTACAATAAAGACTTTCATTCCAAAAGTTGCAGAAGGGGTATTTTCTGTCATATGTCTTTTCACCGAGGAGGATGACTACGTTTGCTACTACCACAGTGGGCGCAAGACTATTCGTGTATTTCGGACTAGAGATACGCAAATGATTGCAAACTACCGCCTGCAAGCTGAATTGACGGCAATAAAGAGCACGAAAGACGGAAAGTGTTTGGTGTTGGGAACAGTGGATGGATGTATGTCAGTATTGGCTATAGTGGACTCAACAAAGGAAGTAATGGTTCATTATTTGAAAGGACTACCATCTCGTGATGAAAGTTGGAAACTGAAGTTGGCCAAGATGAAGGCAAGAGTAATATTTAGGGCTGCAATTCGTGTAACTATAATAGCGTTGCAGTTCAGTAGCAATAAAATCTCTAAGCAAGTTAACTTGAGTGAGGCTACGAATTCAGAAGCCAAAATTGGAGAAAGTGAAACAATTGCAGCCTAACTACGGGCGACTATTCAAATAAACCATCTTTCATAAACTTTATTTGTATTTGTATTTCAAATTCTTTGTCAAGGAATGTAGTGCCGATAGGATATCTTCGCCAGGAATTTCTTTAATAATTGCCGATTGGCTCATTGGTCTATATGGCAAATTATTTTCTTGCCACACTGCGCAGACTGCGCAAGGCTGTCTTTAGATCAAAGATCTGAAGTAAAGTAAGGTCTATTGCAAACGAGCTAGTATTTAAAGGAGCTGGAAACTGTAGCCTGATTGTGTGGTCAGCCTTGCTTCACCATACAATCGAACTATCGCGGTGTACATTCAGGAGATTGCTTTTGGTTTTAATCCTCCGGTTTTACCTTGGGATAATTTCATTTCATTTCATTTATTTATCTATCAAGTGTACAAAACTTGCGTAGACAATAGTGTAAGTTAATAGTTAATAGTGTAAATACTCATACAGGCAAAAATATAATTAAAAGTTTTCAAAATTACGTAATAGCATTCAATAAAGCAGTTTTGCATATATTTCGAGTTTGATTAAAATCAATTACATCATCATATAAATTATAATTAAGACAAGCGGTATTAATTGGATTCGTATTTTTTCGTATTCGTATTTCGTATATTTATTTCATATAAATTCAAAAAACATAAACGATTACATATTACTTAACTCATAGTAAGAAATAAAATAGGTGACATTTTTTATTTTATATACATAACGTATTAAAATAGTATCAAATGCCACTTCAAAAGGCTGAATCAAATTAATATAAGATAATAGAAGTATGGGTGGGGTGACCCAAGTAATTATATACACTTTAACAATAGGAAATTCAAGTTGACGTGGAGAAAATATTAACAACATACAGATCCCCAAAAAAAGAAAAAAAAACGAGGATTAAAAAAATAAAAAAATAAAACCTAAAAAAGACAAAGACAAACTCCAAGTTATATCAGAACTTTAGAGAAAAGGTTTTCTAGTGTCGCGTAGTCGAAATCTAAGAGCCACTGTTTTAAGTGCTTCACAAGCCCGCTAGAAAATGTCATTGATCTGATTGAAGATGGTAGACCATTGAAGAGACGGCACGAAGAAACTAAATAAAAATTTCGAAATGCGGTAGTGCGAAAAATTGGAACAGATACGACATTAGAGAGATTACCCGACCTTAAGAAGAAAGTTTTAAGGACTTTAAAACAATATAAATGGCGAACAGGAAGAATATTCATATCACGAAACAATGGATAACTGGGGTGACGACGATTCTTACGGCATATTTTTCTTAAAACATTTTTTTGTAGAATTAAAAGAGGCATAATTTTATTCATATTTGTACCTGCCCAACACGTAATACCATATTGGAGCTTCGAATGGAAGATCCCATAATAAATTACTTTAAGTAATTTTTTAGAGCAAACATTTTTTAGATAATAGAAGTTCCGAAGGGTGCTGCGAAGATACTTCCTTAACGACTCAGTATGGTTTATAAAGCTCATCCTAGAATCTATAATAAGGCCCAAGTATTTAAATTCGTCTACTTTCTCAACTGAAAAACACTTATTACTGCAACTTGATTTACTACAGATCGTAGAGAACGGTAAGGCGGGAATACAACTACAACCTGTAAGTTTGTATCTATGACACTCAGGTGCATGAAAAACTACTTCAACGTTGTTACAGATTTTTGTAGACAGATTAAAATACATAACTTTTGTTTTGGAGCTAATATTTAATTTGTGCTCAGCAAACCAGATACTCAATAAATTTAGATCCCAATTAATATCAGATACGAGATTTAAAGCACTGCCCGATCCATAAGAACAGGCCACGTCATCAGCGAAAGCAGTGATTTTAGCTTTAAAGCTTAGCTTAAATAGAGAGTCGATATAGATCAGGAACAAAATAGGCCCCAAGACAGAACCTTGTTGCACTCCCGAATTAAAAAACAGCACTTCGCTCCTCGCTTCTTCGATCTTTACTCTTTGGGATCGGTCAGAGAGGAGTCGAGTATGAATCCACGGAACCCAGCTTTTTCCAATTTAGTCAATAGGATGGCGTGGTTAACCATGTCAAATGCTTTTGCATTATCTACAAAAAGGCTTGCAGTGTACTTTCTCGCGTCAAGGCTGGAAAAAATATGGGAGCAAAAATTTAGAAGAGCGTCTTCAGTTGATTTTCCCCGCTGAAAACCAAATTGCACTGAGCTGATAAAACTAGTTCTATTTAGGATGGACACTATCCTCTCCTTAACGATTTTTTCAAAAACTTTGCTAAAAACAGGAAGAAGAGAGATGGGCCTATAATATGGGCCCATATCTTCTTTTGAACAAAGGAACTACGTCAGCGCATTTAAGTTTATCAGGAAAAACCCCGGAGAAAATGCTGCGATTGAAAATAACAGCCAACACATCAGCTACATAGTAACCAACATGCTTTACAATCCTGTTTGAAATGCCATAAAATCCACATGCATTTGAATTCTTAAGAGATCCAATTGCCCTTAGTACATCGAGAGAGGTTAAAGGCTCAAACGCAAAACTATATCCCTGAACAGGCCCACAAGAGCTTGCAGAAAACGAACACAGGCTACAAATAGGTTGGTTGGTTGGACTTGAAATGAAATGAATTTCGAGTTTAGCACTTGTGGTATAAACACCAGTTTTAAGTGCAATTTATACTAAGGGTATCTTTTTTCTAAGCTGAGAGTCGCGCAAGGAGTAAAATTGGTGATAGTGTGTAATGGGCAAAAACGAAGATTTAGTCAAGGCTGATGTTTTTGATATTGACACATAAAATTGTTCAAGAGGCGATTTACGGGTTTTTATGATACCATTTAATTATGTTTAAAAACAACAACTTAACTAAGAATGTATGAGAAATAGATCTTCAACATCTGATTTGGATAGTAGCCATTTTCTTAGATTTTTTTAAGAACTTGTGAGTTTCCAATGCTCTACGTATATATTCAGGAAGTTTATTGTATAATTGTGGAGCTACAACGGTTATGGAACGTCTAAAAAACTCAGTTTTGGCTCTTGGGACAAAAACATTATTTGCTGACCTTAAGGAGTACGTTATATTACTTCCAGATAAGTTGTTATAGCCACTACGCGAATAAAACAATCTTAACACTTTGTACACGTATAATTGTCTAAGAGGCAGAGCGTTAACTTTTTGAAATAATGGAAAAGAAGTCTCCCATCTGGATTTGCCGAGGATAGCTCTGATTATTTTTTTCTGTGCTGTTATAAGAGGCCGAAGATTATTTATGTAAGCACTGTCCCAACAGGAAATTCCATATTCTAAGCGGGAATTGACCAATGAATAGTAAATTGATCTAAGTAGGTTTTGTGGGACTAGCTTGCGGAGGTGATATATTTTATTTAACGCGATGTATAAGAACTTCTTTACATTTGTTATATGTGCTTTCCAGTTGAGCTTACAGTCCACAGTAACTCCTAGATACTTATATTCGAGTACAGATTCAAGTTGCATACATGAATTATTGCAAGTGGTACGATCACACCCTGCATCATGTATACCAACTCCTCGGATAGAGATTTCGTTTGTTAGGGAGAAGCACATCATCTTAGATTTGCTACTTAGAACCATTTCATGAGACAAAAACCAATGCTGCAGGACCACTAGATCGGAATTCATTCTTGTTTTAAGTTCTTCTACGTTAGGAGCAGTGTAAGACAAAACCAAGTCGCCAGCAAAAGCGATAATATGCCCAGTGAGCGACAGACTAAAAACTGAATTGATATATATTAGGAAAAGCATAGGTCCTAAAACTGATCCCTGGGGAACTCCTGACTTCGCGCACAAAATTGAATCACTCAAGGAATTATTCACACGGACTAGCTGTGTTCTATTTTCAAGATATGAAGCTATCCACTTTAATATATTATCTCTAAAACCGTATCTATAGAGTGTCTTTAGCATTAATTTGTGATTGACTAAGTCGAATGCTTTGGTCAAATCGAGAAACAGAGCGGCAGTTTTGTTACTTCTATCTATTTCACGGTTTATACTTTCCAAAAATGCCTGAATAGCATCTTCGGTAGATTTTCCCTTCATGAAACCATATTGCGAGGTGCTAAGTATTTTATATTTTTCACAGAAACTTATCATTCTTTTAGTTACAATTTTTTCATAGACTTTTGAGAAGACAGAGAGTAATGAAATCGGTCTATAGTTGTTGGGATCACATTTGTCACCTTTTTTGTAAATTGGAATTATTATTGCTGTCTTTAGATACCTAGGGAATACACCGTCCTTAAAGCTGTTGTTTATAAGGAAAGTTAAAGGTTTTATTATCCAATTAATAATTTTTTTTAAGACGATGGTCTAAGACCGTCTATTCCACAGGAATTTTTCGGCTTTAAATTTGCTACAGCACGCAAAATTTCAGTTTCATTCACCTCAGCGAAAAAGAATGTTGGAAGGATTGCATGATCGACAAAGGAATCTGCATACATATTTGTAGTGTAGAACGAAGAGGTAGGCTTATGGCTATCAACTATGTTTTTAAAGAATAAGTTAAAATTATTTGCAATTTCCACCTCATCTTCTGATACCACACTATCTGAAAACTTTATCTTTTTCGGGCCGTTTTCATTCCCTTTTCCTAGCAGACTATTTATAATGTTCCATTGCATTCTAGGATTCGATGAATTGTCATCAAACTTTCTTTTGTAATACGTTTCCTTCTGTTTATATACTTTTTCATTAACATCCCTTTGCATTTGCTTGTAGGCGTTTCTAACATGTGGTAAATGTAATTTATTTCTATTTCTAATATAGTACATGTTTTTGGCATAAATTTCCTTACATAGAGTATCTGTTACCCACGGTTTGATTTTGTTGAATTTACGTTTTTTTGTTACGATCTTACTAGTAGAAACATGATCCGATAAAATAGTTATGAAGTTCCTAAATGGCAATTGCAACTATATACACTATTCCATCCTTCCAAAGAGAGTCTTTCCTGCAGGACCAGGTAATTAATTTTTTTGAGGTTTTGGGTTTCAACCTTTGCACACTTTCGTTTAGAGCTCGCAAAGATATTAGAGACCGAGATACCAGTAGCGAAGTGATCAGTTACGTCCCATTCAAGAACAAAAGGGCGGATGTTATGAGAGTTTTTAACCCTACTAAAGATATGATCAATGCAAGATTTGGTGGATGAAGTTATTCTAGTTGGTACATTTATAACTGATTCAAAACCCAGAGAAGAACGGAGTAGCAAGTAAGTATCGCTAATCGAGCAGAGATTCAGGATGTCAATATTCATATCGCCAACCATAAAAGCATATGGACTTACAGTTCCGGTGAGGAGATCTTCAATATCTCTTATGAATACCTACATCTTGAGGTACAGAATGTAGCCGATATACGCAGATAATGTCAATGGAAACACTATAATTAAGTTTAATTTTAACAATGATACTATCAGCACTTTTCAAATCAGGTGAGATAGTCTTCGTGATCACAATATTGTGTTTTATGAAAATTGCAATTCCGCCAGATGAATCAGATAGAATAATTGGATAATTCATGGTCAAAAATCCATATTTCAGATAAAACTATAACATCAGGAGGTATTTTAAAAGAATTATTCAAGTATAGGCAAAAGCTATCAAAGTTTTTTCTCATACTTCTAATGTTTTGGTGAAGAATAGTAATGTCGCTTAATTGAGGATCATAATAAGGGCCAATAAAAATATTACTACTAGGATTAGTATCATAGAGATCAAGTAATTCATTAGATGTTAATTGCATAATTAATGTATAAATTAATGAAGAAAAAATCAAATAAAAATTATTATAAACAATTTAGGTCATCAATACACCTGATGAATGTGATCTCCGTCCCAGTAGCCTTACGCATCATTATTCTGCCGTGTCTCACCCAGAGAAATTCGTATTTATTGTTCCTCTTTGCTGCTTTCGCCTCTTTCAGTAGCATCTTCGTTTCATGTGACAGCCAGTCGTTTATGTATATGCTGCCTTTACAAGCAGGGAAACATTTCTCTGCTTTGATGGGTTTCTTCTTTGCATATGAAGCCGACAAGATTTCCTCTTTTATTCTCCTGCTACGGAGTTGTACCACTACTTGTTAAACTGTTCACTATTGAGGCAAAGTATTTGTTGAAAGCGTTTGCAATAGTAAATTTATCCGAAACCACACAATCATTTACAGAAATAGCAGTCGGTATTTTGTTAGCAGAGCCCTGGTTCAGAATGCTATTAACAACCTGCCATTCGCTTTTTATATTCCCATTTGCAGACATGAACCGTTCACGATAATAATTATCGCGGCAAATGCGAATATCCTTTTTAAGCTGAGAGCATAACTTCTCGTATTTACTTTTCAGATGTAGATTATTAGGATGCTTAGAACACTTAACTCTGAGCTTATTTTTGATATGTACCTTGTCAACGAGATGACCCGTTATCCAAGGCTTGAGTCTTTTTTTAGATGTTTTTAAGAAATCAGTAGAGGTACAGTTAGTTAAGTGTTTGCTGAAACAATCCATAAAGAGATTATAGCAAGCAGAGGCATCATTCTCCAAATATACAGCCTCCCAGAATTCAAGCAGTAGATCATTTTTTAGCTTAACGAAATCAATTTTTGGCACCATTTTGGTGGGGTTAACATATTGATTAACATTTTTGCTGGAAGTCAAGTTTACCAATAGCCCTGTCATAGAGTGATCCGACATATTCAGATCAAATATGCACTTCTCGCAGGAGCTTTGAGGGAAAAAGACAAAGCGACCATAAATGTGATCCAAACAGCTACTTGACAACATTCTAGTAGGTTTATTAATGAAACTGGATAAACCATGCGATGCTAAAAGAGCCAAATAGTTTGATACCAATTCAGTCTTATCCAATAAGTTATTATTAAAATCTCCCAAGATAATTAAATTTTTGGCATTCAATTTATCTAAGAGACATGAAAACTCCTCCATGAACGCAACAACATTAAACGTATGTAGTCTATAGACACACAAGAACACATAATCTACATGATCTATAACAATAGAAACTTTTAAAACGTCAGCACTACGAAAATCAACACACTTCTCCTCGCACACTAAGTACTCCTCTTTGATGAAGCAACCTACACCACCTGAAGCATAGTTTTCATTAGGGCTTGCAAAGAATCTAAAACCAGGCAAATAGTAATCATTAATCTCGAATTCGTAAATACAAATTTCTGACACAAATACAAAATCAGGGAGACACAAGAACGAATCGAGGTGGGCAACGAGAGAAGAAAAATTTTCTCTTAAACTTCTAACATTCTGATGGACAACAAAGAGCTTGTTATGGCAATAACTGCTATCAGTAAATACATTATCACAGTTTATACTATTGAGATCAATAACAGAAAGGTCATCGATTAGATCATTATCAAAATTCATTTTATCTCAAAAGTAATAAATTAGCACCGAATAAGTGCAAGATCATTGAACGATCTAATTGAGATGACCCTCCCACCTTCTACCTTCCTCAGTAAAATTTGATTGTTATTAAACCATACATATTTATAATTTTTTCGCTTTCTTACATCTTTGGTCTGCATAAAGAGAGCCTGGGTGTACTTGGTAAGAGCATCATTAATATATATGCTGGTTCTCTTGCTGTTGCCGCCGCTGCTGTGATTGCTGCTGTTGTTGTCGCCTTCGCTGATACCAGTCACGTTAGAGTGGAGATTTTTTCTTTTCTTATTCTTCTCGCTCATAATTTTTTTCTTGATAGAGAGGTCAGTGAACTTCACACAAATAATTGATTTGTTTGAACAGCTGTTAGTTCCCTCTTTGCTCCGTAGTTTCTTTATGTAGCAGCTCTCTATTTTGGTGTCCGGAACATCAACAGACAAAGCATCTTGGAATATTTGTTTAGCCTTGTCGATTGCGTTATGGTCATCGACATTAGGCACACCAACAATTTCAATGCAATTGGTCAGAAGTTGTTGCTGTTGCCAATTGAGTCGACTCTCCAGGGATTCAACCTTCGTCTTCAGCTCAGCATTTTCAGTTCGCAGTTCGCTGAGAGATATTAAGAAACGATTATTAGTTTCCTCCAGTTTTGCGAGCTTTAGGTAGATCATCTGAAGTGTGTATTCCGATTCACCATGATCCTGTTTAGAACCCGATTCCACTGTAGGTTTGCTGTTGTATTGATCCCTTTGTCCACTATCAGTGTTAGAAGAAGAGGATCCACCTTTTCCTGCACTTATGGACTGATAGTTGTCATTGACAAGTCCTGGTCCTGACACACGCAACGATCTACGTATAAGTACGTCGCATTTATTGCAGCGAAAAGGTTTCCCACTAGTAGCAATAAAATCTGCATCTTCTTTAGTGAGATTAACGCAAGCGAAATGGCAGAAACTTAAACAGTCGCTGCAGGAAATCTTTGTGACACAATTTCTTTCAATTTTCCCCGAACGAAGTGAACACTTCATTTTAAGATCAACGAAAAAATTAAAAAAAATAAATAAATTTGAAAATGCTAAACAAAATTACAATGAGATGTGCACCCCACGACACTCACTGACTGACTGTGAATCGAGCATATTTAGAGCTATGTTTAGAGATATAAAAGAAATCATGTTGTTTGGGTCGCAGGCCGCGCGAAGGTGCATACATTTTAATAGAAGAAAGGAGATCCGGACAACTAATATGTCCAACGATCATGTCCCTAGCGAACATTGCCGAATAGTATACTCTCCGCTTGCATAGCTCCTTAAGACTTATCAATGCACATCTGGCATGATAAGGGGAAATAACTGAATTCCAAGCTATCTTGCGCAATGCAAACTTACAGACCTATTTAAGTAGAAGGGGTTCCACACTACACAACAGTATTCCAATACTGACCGAACTAAAGTAATATACAGGGTCTTCATTGCATAAGGATCTTGAAAGTCTTTCGTGTTGTGAGATAAGAAACCCAACATAGAGTTCGCTTTAGACACAATGTAATCGATGTGCATCGAGAAGTCAAGTTTCTTGTCGAATATTACATCCAAATCTTTTTGCTCATTAGGTCTATTCAGGATGCTGTTGTTAAGGGTGTAATCAAAAACAATGTCGGTAGATAACCTAGAAAAGGTCATTACCGAGCACTTGCTAATGTTAAAGTGTAGTCCATTAGCGTAACACCAATCAGTTAAACTATTATTGTCATGTTGTAAATCCGCAGCGTCAGAATATGTCGATATCGACTTAAAGATTTTCAGGTCATCAGCAAATAGTAAAGAGTTGGAATTCCGTATATATAAAGGTAAGGAAAAGGAGTGGGCCTAAGTGACTGCCTTGAGGAACTCCCGAGTAATTAACAATTACTTTGGACAGCGTACAATACGCACATATTGTGTACGACCAATGAGATAGCTTTGAATCCAGAGCAATAAGTTGTAGTGGAATCCAAGAAGACGAATTTTCGAGATCAGCACATTGTGCTGAACGCGGTCAAATGCTTTCGAGAAGTCAGTGTAGATAGTGTCGGTTTGGCAATGGCTTTCCATACTTTTGATTACATAATTGGTAAATATTACCAGGTTAGTTGCCGTGGATCTACCAGTAACAAAACCATGCTGGAATTCAGAAATGTGATTGTGTAAAACAGAAGGAAGCCTTTTGTTAATGATAGCTTCAAAAATATTGGGAATGAGTTGAAATTTGGCAATGGGTATGTTTTAGGCAGTTTACTAGACATTGCATGTCTAAATAGTAAGACTAATTGCACTGTATCATGTGACCTACATTAGCCACACAACCGATAATGAGAAGATGGATCTCAAGGTGACAATATAATCTTCCAATATCTTTCGTAAACAAGCCAGTAATTTGTTTCAGGCGAGTATCAATCTGTTCCAATAATTCATCAGAAACCATGCTTAATTTGTCAATAATAAACACTTTAATATACATATGTATTTGAATAGATTTCTATATTGATTAGCTTTTTCAACATTAGAGTTAGAGTGGGTACCGGGGTGGGACAAAGTCGCCTGATCACTGCGGCCACGAGTGGGCCTATTGTGATGTCCCCCACTTACAGTTCACTCAAGAATCCTGAGTTAGTGATAAAACTTAGTATGCTTTTGAGTGAGCTAGCAGCGATTTCTTCTGCTTCAGGATAATACTTGTCTAAGTGACGATGACGTGTACTGACAAAGCAGTTACAGTGGCACAGTATGTGCTCTGCTGTTTCTTCGTCTTCATTACACATTCTGCAAGTGTCATCTTGTATAATGCCCATCGTTTGGAGGTGTTTATTAACTGGGCAGTGTCCAGTAAGGAAATCTGTGATTAAACGAATCTGACTCCTCGAAAGCATGAGAAGTTGTTTCGTTCTACTGAGAGATGCAGTTGGGAGGAACAACTTGGCTTGTCTGCTCCCTTTCGTTTGTAACCAGTAGTGATCCATCGTGTTCCTTAACCAATTGTTTATGCAGCATTTGGTGGTGCTGATGGATATGCCGCCAAAGGGCCGTGGCATCATAAATGGTGATGCAGAGCCTTTCCTTGCTAGTAGGTCCGCCTTTTCGTTGCCTGTATGGCCGCTGTGTCCAGGTATCCAAATGAGATGAACTCTGTTTGTGCTGGCCAGCTGGTGAAGTAGCTGTAGGCAGTCCCATACCAGTTTGGAGGTGATTTCATAACTCTTTAGGGCTAGAAGTGCAGCCTTGCTGTCAGAGAGAATGTAAATGTTTTTGTTAAGTATATTTCTGTTTATATTTTCTCTGAGGCAGAGTTCTATAGCAAATATCTCTGCTTGAAAAACGGAGTTATATCTGTCCATGCTGACGTAGATGCACGTGCCTGTATTTGCTCCGTATACTCCAGCCCCAACGTCTTCGTTCGTTTTGGAGCCTTCTGTGTACCACACGTAGGATCCACGATTGAAGGAGGGACTATCCTGTTCCCAATTTTGTCAGTTGGGGAATGTGACCTTGTAGTTTTGGCTGAAGTTGTATCTGGGGAGACGGTTGTCTGTGAGAGATATCTTTAGGATTTCATGCCTGTTTGTTTCGGTAAGGATATCAGAGTTAAAGAGCCTACGGTTAGAGTCATCCTCCACGATCAGTCTATGGGCGAGGACCATTGCTTCTTTCTTCAGTTGGAGATGGAGAGGTGGCAGGTCTGTGATGACTTCTAGTGCTGCTGTGGGTGTTGTTCTCATGGCCCCAGGGATACAGATGCAAGCTAGTCTTTGTAAGTCTTGCAAGTCAGCTCATTGCACTGATTCTTCTTTTGTTTTGTGTCTACAGACGGACGCAGCATATGTGAGAACTGCTCTGGTGATTGCTGTATATAGCCAGCGGGACATTTTGGGGTTTGTGCCCTAGCTTTTGAAAGTGAGACTTTTGCTGGTCCATAAAGAGATCCTGGCTTTCTCAATGGTCTTTGTAATGTGAGAATTCCAAGTGAGCTCTTCGTCTCGAGTTATACGTAGATATTTGACTTCTTTTGAGAACTCTATCGCTTCACGTATTTTTCACGGTGTTTCTCCTCAGCGGGGTTCTGACAAAACCCCCTGTAGTAAAATTGTCATGAAAAGCTTCTCGAAATTCGCTGTTCGGAACCGGCAATAAACTGTAGGTCCCTTTCACCTATGGGAAAATGAAATTACACACGACATGGGTGATTGAGAGAAGCTCGGCTCAGGTTCTTCATGGACTCTAACGCCAACATACATACATACATCGCTTCACCAAAGAGGGTAGGTTTGGTTAGTTTGTGCCTATTCCTCCTTTTGGTGAAGGCGACTATAGTGCTTTTCCTAGGGTTAAACTTTAGTGCAACCTTTATGCACCCGTTTGCAACAAGGTTTAGTGCCTGTTGGAGGAGTTCCAAGACTGTGTTTTCGAATTTGCCTCTAACCAGGATCACTATGTCGTCAGCATAGCCTTGGACATAGAAACCATTGTTGCTGAGTATGTTAATCAGTTCATTTACCACGATGGACCACAGGAGAGGTGAGAGAACTCCACCTTGGGGGCATCCTTTCGCGGCATTTACACTGATTTTATCATTACCTAGTGAGGTGTTTATTTTCGTATTGGTAAGCATGAGGTGGATCCAATTGCATGTGGTGCTATCCACCCCTGTGCTGAGGATGCAACGTTTTATTTGGGTGTAGTCGGTGTTGTCGAAAGCACCCTCTGTTTTGGATTAACTTAACCCTCTGTTCGAATATGTTTTTTATGTTGTTCTTTAATGTAAAGTATACTATTATGTCTATTATTATGGAGGACGCCGTGGCGCAGTGGTTAGTGTGTTGGACTCTCACGCACGATGAGCGAGTTCGGATCCCGATAACACCGACGCCATCGAATGTTTATTTCGCGGCGTTCCTCCTCGGCGGGGTACTGGCAAAACCTCCCGTAGTATACTTGCCGTGAAAAAGCTTCTCGACTCACGCCGTTCGGAATCGGCATTAAGCTGTAGGTCCCTACACACAACATGGGTGATTGAGAGAAGCTTGGCTCTGGTCCTTCATGGGCTGTAACGCCATCAAAGAAGAAGATACTATTATGTCTCTGTATATTTTGTTTGTACACATACGTATCTTGTGAGTCACTGTACCGACTGATCGCGCTAACATAATTCCAGAACACGCCACCCTCCTCCAACCCTGCTGCACCAATCACCCCAGAGCGCGGATGATTTTTCTCAACACCACACTCGCAGTACATGGATGCGCCCTTTACACGTGTATGTCCGTGGGCGGATTGGCTTCTCCGGTCCGCGACTCTCTATCGATAACACACTTGGTGATCAGTCGCAACGCAGATAAGGTCGTGTAGTTAAATAATAAACAAATAAACGTTGAAGAACAAAATATTGAAATTGTGCCATAATCTTGTTGTTTTGTATTCTTTCGGGTGCAATTTTAATTAGTCAGACTTATATCATTTAAATCATTGGTCCTTCGAGCCGGATTCTTTTGAAGTGAACGCTAACCTTGTTGTATTTGTGAGAGTGAACATTTAAATCTTTTCGTGTATAGTGAATTCCCTTTGCCTTTATTGACTTGGTTGACGAAACAACCAGTGTACAACTCCTTGAAATTCATTTGCAAAGTCTGTAATCTACATGGAAAGACTTTTCCTCGTTGCACAACGAACTTATCCAAGATGCAGTTGCTAGTGAAGTCGAAGAACTTGAGCAAGAATTCGAAGAGTACGAAAATCGGTATTCTACGCGCATTCGAGTTTAAAAAAAGCAATCCATGGGAGGCAACCTTCGTCAAACATAGTAAGTGATTCGATGGTCGATCGGCTGGCTAATCAGCAATCATACTTTTTGGAAAATTTGAACTCGACCCCGAAAAAGTCCACTTCAGTGAATTTAACACCTATTACAATTCCACCCTTTTCGGGCGATTATAAGGACTGGCCATCGTTTCGCGATCTATTTACGGGCTCGGTAGATAATAAGACCAACTTAAACGCAACCCAAAAGTTTCATTATCTTAAATCATTCTTTAGAGATGAGGCAGCTAATTTAATTAAACATATACCGATATCGGAATATCGCAACAATCAGCTGTAAAAGAACAATCGGTCAGCATGTCTTTTATATGTAACATGAAGGTAAACGAGTTCATCGCTAAAACAAACTGGGAAGAAGTGATTAATGAAAATGATGCGATTTCTCTTTATCAGAAACTTGCCGATAAAATGAAATGCATATATGAACAGTCGACGGTTGTAAGAATAATAAAAAATAATAGAAAACATAACCCATGGATTACACATGACTTAATTGCTAAATGTAAAAAAAGGGATGAGCTGTATAAAAGGTGGAAAAATAACAGATTAAACAGAACTTATGAACGGGAGTACAAGACTTTTCGAAACAAACTAAACAGAGAAATAACAGCGCAAAAAGGCTTCTTTTATAAAACTAAGTTCAACCAAACAAAATCAGATCCCCGTAAAACATGGAGTCTAATAAATGAGATAATGGGAAGGAAAAAGCTTAGCGTTGATAAAACTATAATTAAGAATTTCTCTAGTCAAATGTGTCTAAATAATCTCGCTAGCGAATGTGCAAAAAACTTCAGCGAACAAATTGTAAACATCATACACCATTGCGATTCGATTACATCGACTCACTCTAATAAAACATTAGATAGATCAGTATTTATTCAAGAAACAAATTCTGACGAAATGTTAAGAATAATCGGTTTGCTTGGTGAAAATAAGTCGCCTGGTATTGATGGAATTCGAGCCGCAGATATTAAAATCAACGCGGACATTTTTGCGCCGATCTTGTGCAAATTTGTAAATTTGAGTCTTACACAAGCAAAAATTCCAGACAACTTAAAAACGGCTGTAGTCGGGCCAATATACAAAGGGGGTACTAAAAGTCAACTCAACAATTACAGGCCAATATCAATATTACCAGTAGTCGAAAAGTGCCTTGAAGAAGTTATAACAAACAGATTGCGGAATTTTATTGAAAAACACTCCATAATTCACGAAAGTCAATACGCTTTCCAGAAAAAAAATAGTACAGGCAAATTATTAGCGGAGTTTGCAAACCATATTAATGAAAGCCTTAACAAAAGTTACCACGTTTTGGTCTTATATATGGACTTTAGTAAAGCTTTCGATACTCTGAACCATGCAAGGCTAATAGATGCTCTGGAACGTATTGGAATACGAGGATTGATGGCTGATTGGCTAAAGGAATACCTACACAACAGGCTTTTTTGTGTCAAAATAAGCGAGACCTATAGCCAAAAAGAACACTTACTTTATGGAGTCCCGCAAGGATCGAAACTGGGCCCAATTCTGTTCACATTATACGCCAATGAGCTTCTTCGCACCTTCAAGCGAGCCAAACCATTTGCATATGCCGACGATACAGCGTTAGTGGTAAGTCACAGGTCGCTACAGACAGCTACGACGATAATTCAGGAGGAGTTCGATACAGCAGTAAAATGGTGTCATGACCATGGTTTAATAATCAACACAGCCAAAACAAAAATGATGCACATAAGAAACCCGCAGTTCAAGGCTACCGAACAACAAATATACTATAGGAATAATTCTTGCCCTATATCTAATAGCTGTCCTATGGATATAGTAGAAACCTACAAATATCTAGGAGTCATAATTGACAGTAACCTCCTATGGGATATGCATATCGATGAGTTGCGTACGAGTCTTAAAAGAGCACTATACGCACTAACTCATCTGCAGTATTATGCTACAACATCTGTGCTAAGGCAAGTGTACTTTGCATTAGTGGAATCCAAGCTAAGATACGGAATACTTGCCTGGGGCAATGCATCGGTAACACACATAAAGAAACTCAAAAAATTACAAACTGCAGCACTGAAAAAGATAAACGTATGTACTCATAGAAATGTTGCTGAGCGAGAAAGGTTTAATGTCCTTCAAGTGGAAGACCTCTTCAAGATGGCGCTTACTTTAGAGTATTATGATGACCCACGATTCATCATTCCAATTAACCATGGAATAAACACAAGAAGACGCGCACAAGGTATGCTACAAGAACCGCGTTTCTACAAAACCTATGGAAGAAGACAATTGAAATGCAGTGTACCTGAAGCTCTCAACACAATTCCGCAAGAACTTAAAACAATTCGAAATTTTAAAACTAGGAAAAAGCGCTTAAAAATTTTTCTTTTGAATCAACATTAAAGCAATTGAATGTCAAATTTAAACACAAATATTAAAATGTTAAAGTAGATCTATGTAAATATTGAATTCAAAAAAATCAAAATACGTAATTCATATGTACATATATTGATTAATCTTTTCGTAAATTTTATATTGAATGTATACTAAACTAAGCTTACTTAATTTCAGTCATTAATGTTAGAAGCACAGCATTCTGCAGAAAAGCCCCTAAGGCTTCGCGGAATAATATAACCATTGTTGATATTATGTATTGAATTATGTCGAAGCCTGGGAACGTCTCGAACATCGGTACGATCGGGTTCACTTAATCACGCAATCCTACATTCAGACCTTTTTGTAACTGCCTTTGATAACTGAAAATAATGTACAATCGCGAAAACTGACTGATGGCGCCGATGAAGTCGTTCAACGCTATTGAACAAAACAGTCGCGACCCATGGTTCATTTATCTATTAGTCAACAAACTAAACAGCGAAACAAAACAAGATTGGGCTGAGCATGCGGGTTCTCGCGATAAGTGTGCCTTTTCAGAACTTTTGACCTTCTTGCAATCGAGGTGTGATGCGCTTGAATTGTGTCAATCGCTTGGTCGTGTTGCTGTATCGCGGAGTAAGCCACAAGGACGAATCAGAGCTCATGTCGCGGAAGCTCCAGAGACTAAACTGGCATGTCTCGGCTCGGCTCAGGTTCTTCGTAAGTTACGTAAGTGGAATTCCAATTGCTGGCCGTTGTTAGCTCAACTCCAAAGAAGGCTGTGAATTTTGCTGGGTTGATCCGGAAGAATCAAGAACGTGGATTAAGGTTTTGGGTATTTACTGGAGTCCGACGAAAGATGAGTTCTCATATAAACTAGGAGAATCATCTCATCTTTCTGCTCCTACTCGATGAAACTTGTTGTCGGTAATTGCTCGAATCTTTGATCCGTTAGGATTCCTAGCTCCTTCGGTAATTCTATTCAAGATCTTGTTTCAACAATTATGGTTGTTCAAACCACGACTCAGTTGGGATGATGCCCTTCCTACTACAATAGCTGTCAATGGATGGAATATCGCGAGCAAATAAGCTGCTTTGAAAACATTCGGGTTCCTCGAAATATCGTTTCCGGTGAATTAGATGGCATCGAACTCCACGGTTCTTCTGATGCTTCGTCGATGGCAATCGCAGCAGTAATATACGCCCGCTACATGACACCTGCAGGTAATTTCAAAACTACAATAGTTGCAGCTAAGACCAAAGTCACTCCACTCAAACCCGTAACTATTCCCCGCCTCGAGCTTTGTGGTGCCCTGCTGTTGTCCTGTTTGCTCACCTTAGTCAAATCGTCGTTATCAACAAATATTTCGTAGGTCTATGCGTGGTGTGATTCCGAAATAGTTTTACATTGGCTGGCTTCTTCCCCTCGTCGTTGGAGTCGTACTGCTGTAATCCTCGAAACTATTCCTCGACAGTCATGGAATCACATAGCGTCGACGTCGAACCCAGCAGACTGTGCATCGCGGGAAGTACTTCCTTCGCAATTGGTCAACCATGAACTTTGGTGGAACGGCCCGCCATGGTTAGCGTAACCCGAATCACAAAGGCCAAGGTCAACATTCGTCTCACCAGCTTCAGTGATTAATGTGGAACTCCCTGAAGAACGTAATCCCCATAAGGTAAATTTCGTCTCGACAGAAACTAACACATTGCAAGGTCTCATCGAGAAGGTATCCTCTTGGAACCGACTACAGCGAATCGTTGCTTACTGTCTTCGGTTTTCTTCAAAGTGTCGGTCAGATAAACTGAATCGTCGCTTCAACGGATTGAGTCCTAGTGAGATTCAAAAGTCGAGATCGTTAATCCTCAAGCATGTGCAACATCGATCATTCAAGGAAGATATAGGTAACCTGGCCAGTGGCAAACATCTTCCAATAAAATCTCGGTTGGCAAATGTGTCACCATTTATTGATCATGAAGGAATTCTTCGTGTGGGTGGAAGACTAAAGGCTTCCACAATTGCATTTAACATTAAACATCCTGTTATTCTCCCTAGCAAGGATAATGTTTCATACATTATAGTCATTCACATCAAACACCTTCACACGGGAATATCGGCAACCTTTGTCATTGTTCGCCAGCAGTACTGGATTTTGGGCGCCGGAATCTGATCCGAAGAATTGTGCACAGTTGCAAGCCGTGTTTCATGCAAAGACGACAAACCAGCAGCCAGTTAATGGGTAATCTACCAATGTCACGTATCCAACCAAGCAGACCCTTCTCCAATATAAGATGTGATTACGCCGGCCCAATCAACATCAAATTCTCTCGGGGTCGTAAGCCATTGCTTTCAAAGGCTTATATCGCACTTTTCATATGCATATCCACGAAGGCAATTCATCTTGAAGTGGTAAGTGATCTTACAACTAATACTTTTTTGCCCGCACTGCGAAGATTTGTCTCTCGACGAGGGAAATGCTCCAATATTTACAGCGATAATGGCAGTCATTTTCAAGGTGCTCGTAGGTATTTGAACGGTATGCAGAAGACGGTAATTTCCCAAACCTGGAATGAAGAAATTGCCACCTCCCTCGCTAATGACGGAATTACATGGCATTTTACCCCACCATCCGCACCACGTTTTGGCGGATTGTGGGAGGCCGGAGTGAGATCCGTGAAATTGCATTTGCTGCGTGTGGTAGGAAGTTCAATATTGACCTTTGAGGAACTTTGTACGATTTTAACACAAATTGAAGGTGTTCTTAATTCACGTCCTTTATGTGCTCTGTCGGATTATGACCTTAACTCATTATATCCCACACACTTTCTTATAGGCGAGCCTTTAACCGCAGTTCTAGAGCCAAACCTTCTCAATAATCCAACAAACCGTCTTACTCATTGGAATTACCTCCAAAGTATGGTCCACGGGTTTTGGAAGAGATGGCAGATGGAGTATATTACTACACTCCAGGAGCGTCCCAAATGGCAGCAAGTGAAAGAAGACTTCAAACCCGGCGATTTGGTAGTCGTAAAGGAACCAAATCTTCCTCCCACGAAAAGGATTTTGGGTCGATTCGAAGCAATGACAAGAGGTTCAGACAACTATGTTCGAGTGGCCACAGTAAGGACGAGTGAGGGCTCATTTGTCCGCCCCATTGCAAAATTGGCTTTGCTCCCGTGCTGCTGAAACTAGTTCCAGGGGGGCGGGATGTTTTGGATTAACTTAACCCTTTCTTCGAATATGCTTTTTATGTTGTTCTTTAATGTAAAATATACTATCATGTCACTGTATATTTTGTTTGTAATCCTGTAATCCCAATCCTGCTGTACCAATCACCCCAGAGCGTGATCGGATATTTTTCTCAACACCACCAGAGGACGCAGTACATGGATGCGCCCTTTACACGTGTATGTGCGTGGGTGGATTGGCTTCTCCAGTCCGTGACTCTCGATCGATAACACACTTGGTGATCAGTCGCAACGCAGATAAGGTCGTGTAGTTAAATAATAAACAAATAAAGGTTGCAGAACAAAATAATGAAATTGTGCCATAATCTTGTTGTTTTGTATTCTTTCGGGTGCAATTTTAATTGGTCAGACTTATATCACTTAAATCACCCTCTATATCGAGAAAGCAACCTATCGCAATTTCTTTGTCGCTCAGGGATTTGTTGATCCGGGCTGTTAGCTCCTGAAGAGAATGCGTGGTCGATTTCCCAGGCTGGTAGGCATATTGGTTTTTGTGAAGCGGTGATCTTTTCAGGGCACCGTCCCTGATATGCCTATACAGATTTTTTTCTGTGTTTTTAGGAAGAAAGAGGTAAGGCTTATCGGTCTGTAGGACTTAGGCAGGTCTGTGGGTCTACGGCCTACTTTGGGAATGAATTTTACCGTTACCTCTGATCAGCTCGTTGGTATGTTTACCCATGCATTGCTGGTTCTAAAGACGTTGATAAGCATGGGGCTAGTTAGCGCATTTCCTTTCTTAAGGAGGGCTGGGAAGATGGCATCCTCCCCCGGGGACTAGTACGGGTCAAAAGAATTAATGGCCCATTTTACGCTTCCCTCGTGGAAAATTTTTCGTGCTAACTTCCAGACCTCCCTGTTGGGTCTAGTTGCCCTGATCTGCGGAGGTATGTTAGAGAGATTAGAGGGAATGATGTTGGAGTCTGGGAAGTGCGTACTGGTTAGAATTTTGAGTACTTCTGTACCATTCTCCGCGTAAGTGCCATCTGCTCTCCTAAACAGTCCAATTTGGTTAGTGTGCTCTTTGGCGAGAACTCTGTGGATGCGAGCGCTGCTCTGTATGTCTGATAGACTACTGCAGAACTTTTTCCTTGAGTCTCTTTTGGCTCTCCTAATCTCTTGGTTGTAGTTGGTGAGTGAGGCACGGTACTGTGTCCAGTCACCAGTCCGTTTAGCTCTGTCGAACAGTTTTCTGGTCAGTGCTCTTAGCTTGGCCAGATTGCTGTTCCACCACGGAGTTGTACGATTGCCTGACTTAACTTTCTCTGGGCAAGCGTTGAGAAAGGCAGATAGGATGGTAGCATTAAGGCTGTCACAGCTGATTTCGAGGCTGTCTATATCTCTGATGCTATTGGGACAGTTTCCAATCGATTGTGCGATTTCTAGGCTATATGTGTCCCAGTCTGTTGCCCTCGGTTGTCTGTATGTTCTGGTAATTCTATCTCACACTGTTATGTCAAAATAGATCTGTCGATGATCTGACGTCGATGTTTCTGTTGAGACATGCTAGTTTAGGATAGAGTTGCCTATGAACGGAGTGGTTAGGGTGAGGTCTAGTACCACTTCTCTAATTCTATTCATAAAGGTGGGACCATTACCCCGGTTTATGATATTGAGATTGTTCTTGCAAATAAATTCTAACAAGTACTCACCTCTTTTGTTAATGCCCGAGCTTCCCCATGCTGTGTGGTGGACGTTGGCGTCACAGCATATGACGATTTGTGAGCCTCTTCTTCCACAGTAGTCTAGGAGATCTTGCAGTGGTGTGAAGCTGAGATCGATGAAGTCGCCCGCTAGGTAGGCTGATCAAATTACGACGTCTGACCTACCTTCCGCAGTGGATAGCTGAATAATGGCAGCTGCCAGGTCCTTATTCGTATATTCTGAAATGGGAATGGCTTTAATGGTGTTATTAATCATTATGCAAGTCGTAGAGTAGCTCACCCGATAGTCCTTTGATCTGGTCTTTGATCGTATAAGGTTCCTGGATAAAGATATATCGAAGTGCTCCTTGTTAAGTTTATGGCTCAGTACCGCAGACGCGGCCCTTGCATGCTGTAGATTTATTTGTATGCACCAAATAACTGGTACAGCCATAGGGCTGACCCCTGATGTCTTGGTTGCCCGAGTTGACGTTTGGGGTACTTTCGTTGCCTCTCCTGGGCATGGCCAGTGTACTTTGGGCATCGCACTTCGGATGGGCTTGTGCCCTGTCCTTGGTTTTGTTGTCCGCAGTTATCTTTGCCTGCTTGAGAATTCCCTTGATACTGATTAGGATCTGGGAGAAGTTGAGGAACAGTTTGAACCTTTGCTTCACGATGGCGTCTTTGGATGCCTCATCAATGGCAAAGGTTACATGGTCCCCACCGCTTTTTTCCTTGGTGATCCTGAGGACTCTCCATACTTTAGTGCTAATGTTCGCATTTTGCCTCATTGTGCACCTAAGGAAGGTGTCCTTGGTAAGGTCATCGGCTTCGGGGAGCCATGTAGTGTATGATTTTAGTTTTCCATAGGTCGAAGGGATCTACAGTTTATTGCCGATTCCGAACGGCGAATGTCGAGAAACCTTTCATGACAATTATACTATAGGGGGTTTTATCAGAACCCCGCTGAGGAGAAGCACCGTGAAAACACGGGCGATGACATGGCTGTTGTCCGGATTCGATCCCGTGTCATTGGCGTCAGAGGTCAACACACTACCTACTGTTGCGCAGACCTATACTGAGCACATGCTGTGCATTGAAAATTTCAGCATCTGAAAATCGATTGTATACTTTCATTATTCTTTTTATTACGAATATCTTGCCACTACCAGCTGGTCAAGTTAAATATCAGCAATATTACATAGGTAATGCATTCTATGAAACAGAATTTCTCGCTGCTCTTCATTGGCTCGGCGAACAAGACAAAACATACAACGCATACTAAAGTTATGTTTCGTCGAATCGACGAAGTACATCTTAAAACCCACCTACTCCTTACTTCGGTAACCTTAATGCTGAAATTTTCAAATAAAGTGCTTGGACACGTTTTTTATAAATAATAAATAAGATTTATTATTAGAATCGACATGCCTTCTGTACTTAAAAATAAAATAAACGCTATCAGTTAATTTTTTTTACACAAACAGCGATTGGTTAAAAAAAATCAAAATAGTCAAATAATACCCCATTAAGAAATTATTACAAAAATTAAAATTATTAATCCAAATCAAGTGTAAAAAAAAAAAAATAATGTACTTATGTATATCACAAAGATTTTGTCGTTCGCCTCTTTGAATATGCTCAAAAAGGTCGAAATGTAATTTTTTCATAAGCTCTCGACAGTTTAAGGGTTTCTGTTTGCTGTTAAACATATTGTATGTGTAGATTATGTAACTGTTAATAAATGCCATGTTTAACATGCCATAAAACTGGCACATACCGGGTTCGTTTTTCGAGATCAACTCGAGACAACTCCCTCTGTTTGATTATAAAATACGGCTTGTACGACAGCAGCGTTAGTTTCTTGTCGTAACAAATCATTGATGTATGTATGTAAGTTAACACACGAATTTACCATTCCTTTTCCCATATCTGTCCCATACAAACCGAAGAGCTGTTTACGTCATTCCCTTTTCATTTTGTTCACACCTTGTTGCATAATTACACCTCATACGTTAATCGTAAAGCTTGCATTTATCGTATAATGTCAATTATTGCAAAATCAAAATTCATAATTCGCAGAATATTGTTAATATTGTCAATTATGTATTACAAAATTACATCAATAAATTCGTAATTAGCTGAAATAACTGTAATTCCTAGAATTTTGCACTTTTCCCTAGTTTAAGAAAACGCATTGTAACCAATTTGTATAGTATAAAAGATCATGAATCAAAGAATAAAGCGTTCAGTCGTTCAACACAAAGTGTACTGTGTTTTTTTTTCCTCCATCGCGTACCAAACGCGAAAACTGGCGCCCGAGCAAGTCCGAGCATCATAAATCCGATTAAGCCCCTCGCCAAAAAAGTTCAACCATACGTAAAGTTTGATCCGCACATCTCTTATGAATCAGACGCGCCGCCTGAAGTCAGTGACATCATAAAGTGTATACAGTAAAAAGTGTGTAAGTGTGCTACTAAAAAAAAAAAAAACATGCGTTCCATAAGAACACGCTTCCAAAAACTGAAAAGCGACAGTATAAAGTTTGTGCGATCATATCACAACAGACGTGGAAGAACGGTGTGTAAAGTGCTTACAAAACATACAAAAATACGTCATAAACACTTACTGAAACCGCAAACTGATCGTTCACATAAGAACAGGGTCAGAAAAGTGGAACACACAGAAATAACTGCACCGAGTCAACAGTGGCGGCACCCGTACCACTATTAAGACAAGTCGAGCTAAGAGGGACACATACGGACCACTCGATGGAATAATCGGAGATGACACATTGAAAAATTTGGAAGCCATGATTGATAGAAAATTTAGTATTCTACACATAACTCCCAATATCAAAATTAAACTAAAGGCGAAACAAGTGAATAACGTTCAAATAGACATCGGCATTGATGATGATTGAAATTCAAAACATTCTGGCTAAACACGAAAAACTTTTTGGTCCCATATCGGATAGTGGAACAATCGATACAAGCGTTCATGCAGAAACATATGAACCAATCTATCAAAAATCATACCCAGCTAACCTAAGATCAGAAGTAGAAAAACAAATCGAGAAAATGCTTACGGATGGTATTATAAGACCATCAAAAAGCCCATACAACTCATACTCATCTTGGATCGTTCCAAAGAAAGCGAATTCTGCAAGAGAAAAACAATATAGGCTAGTCATAGAGTTTAAACGACTTAATACGGTTACCATTCCAGATGCGTATCCAATACCAGATTTATCAAATACATTGGCAAGCCTTGGGCAATGTAAATATTTTACAACTTTCGATTTAACGTCCGGGTTTCATGAAATCAAAATTAAATCTAGCGACATTCCCAAAAAGGCATTCTCCACGGCAAACGGGAAATGCGAATTCACCCGACTTCCGTTCGGCCTTAAGAATGCGCCCGCCATATTTCAAAGAATGATAAATGACGTCCTCAAACCACTAATGGGGAAAACCTGTTACGTGTATATTGACGACATTATTGCCCTAGGGAAGGATAAGGAAGACCATTTGAAAAATCTCGATGATGTTCTTTCCTTATTGTTCTTTGGTGGCGTTACAGCCCATGAAGGACCAGAGCCAAGCTTCTCTCAATCACCCATGTTGTGTGTGACATATTTTTGGCACAGGTGAAAGGGACCTACAGTTTAATGCCGATTCCGAACGGCGTGAGTCGAAAAGCTTTTACATGGCAAGTTTACTACGGGGGGTTTTGCCAGTACCCCGCCGAGGAGGAACGCCGCGAAATAAACATTCGATGGCGTGTTATCGGGATCCGAACTCGCTCATCGTGCGTCAGAGTCCAACACACTAACCACTGCGCCACGGCGTCCTCAGAGACTTCTTTACAAGTTCAAAATAAGAATCACGCAAAGAATAGTTACTGATATTTCAAATGAAGAAAATAAACTGAAAGTAATTATATATGAGCATAAACGAGCTCATAGAAACCATAAAGGAGATAAAGAACAAATCCTTGAAAAATACTATTTTCCACAAATGACTAAATTAATTAAAAAAATATACAAATACCTGTGAAATTTAGAGGTCTGCATGAATGCCCTCATTTCCTTTTTGTTAACGGGTACAATACTTCAGTGTACTCTTTTCATTACATCATACGAGCAAATTTTCTGTACAAATGAGGCTATATATTAAAAAAGACAGTTACTGTACACTACTCGATCACCTGATCCCAAAATGAGTACACTGTTTGGTTTCATATACGCGAGTGGGTGTTTGCTTTGAACAAAACGTGTACCGTAAAAATACTCTGAGTACACTGAGCATATTGAGTGCACCCATTTCAAATGAGTGCACTCATTTGTATTAGTGCACCCATTTGAATGAATGATATGGGTTATTGGTTTCTAGCTTTCATGAAGTGAAGACAACAAAAATTGCCGATCGGGAAATTCTGAGCCAATTTATATGATTTAACAAAATGGAAGTCCATGACGCAAGTTAATTTTTGTTCCGGAATAATTGTTTATACTTGTACTCACAAATATTTAATCTTTGACAAGGATTCAACAAACGATTCGGATATATCCATGGCAAGTAATATCATCTTGCTGAACAGTTCAGCAATTAAAGATATGTTCGGGGAAATACATAATGAAAGTGGTGATAAAATTCCAAATTTAGTGGCCTGCAGGAATTGTTATAGTGTCTTTAAATATAATATCAAAAATACCTCGAATTTAGTCAAACATAAATGTTATGTACTACAAAAAGAGAAAACTGATAACACCACACAAAAAATTGAAGTGGAAATTGAGGACAAGAAAAATAGTGTACGCGTTATAGCTCAGTGGGCTATTGGAAATTGTCGACCTTTTAGAATCGTGGAGGGTTCAGGCTTGAGGCCTTTTGCACACTTTTTAGTATCAATAGGCACAAAATATGGTCAAAATGTGGATATTGATACGCTGTTACCACATGCCACGACAATTCCAAGAAACGTCCAAAATTTAAATAATAAGTATTACAAAATTATAAAAGATGAATTAAAGTCAATAAAAAATATTGGCTTTGGACTAACATCAGACATTTGGACAGACAATTATTTAAGGTATGAAGCCCTTTCGTTGACAATTCATTATATAAAAGAAGGAAAATTAATTACCAGACTTCTAGGGCTAAAATCCATGAAGGGCGAATCTTGTACAGGTGACGTATACGTAACTTTTTTTTTTTTTTTAAGAAAATTTTCGAATCACTCCTTTTTGTGCTAACGAACATTTTCGTTAAATTTCCAGGTCAAAATATTAAGTCAAAGGTCAGTGATGTTTTGAGCGAATTCGAATTTGTACTGAATGAGAAGGCCATTCAAGAAATCCGGCATTAACTCTAATATAAAAACCTCTTTAAGAAGTTGTTCTTGCACACGGTGGAACACAATTTTTTAATAATTAGAATCCATAGAATAAAATTGGGCAGAAATTACTAGTACATATATTAAATGAAAAGATTGAAATACAGATAATAAACAGTATTAATTTAAATTGTGTAAGTGCTATGATCAGAATCTTAAGACCCTTTGAAGAAACATCAAAAAAATTAGAAGGTGAAGATTATGCAACCCTTCATTTAACAAGAGGGCATGGGCTCGGTCATACAGGGTAAAGTTGTTGATTGCTCTCAACCTGGCGAGATGCCAGCAACGATCCCTGTTTAAATGCCCGGGTCAAGTTGACATACGGCCTCCTCGCGGCGCCCTCTGGATAGCCTCTTCAACAAACGTATGCAGCGAAAAAACCCCGACCAGAATGGCGGTTGTGCGGCGGGCTAACAATCCGCCCACGTAAAAAACCTAAAAGTTTGAATGAGCAAGATGCCTCGGATACACGGACGGATACTCGACGACGACAACGCACGAAAAAGGAACACGATTTGCGAGTATGCTCCTGGAATGTCAGAACCCTGTACACTCCCGGAGCTGCTCATAAACTGGAAGGAATCCTCACGCAGTACAAGGCGGATATTACTGCGGTCCAAGAAATACGCTGGATAGGAAACGGTATGATTAGGAAGAAAAATTGCGACATTTATTACAGCTGTCACAAAAGGTTGCACTTACTGGGATGCGGATTCGTCGTGGGAATGCGGTTAAGGTCGAAGGTCATCGACTTTAAACCTATAAGTGATCGCCTGGCTGTGATCCGCATCAGAGGCACATTTTATAACATCAGCCTTATATGTGCACACGCCCCTACCGACGAGGCTGAAGACCCTATCAAGGAGGACTTCTATGACCTCCTGGACAACGCCTACGGAGCTTGTCCGGAGTACGATGTAAAAATCGTGCTCGGGGACTTCAACGCCAAAATCGGTAAGGAGAACACCCTTGGCGGAGTGATCGGAAAGCACAGCCTCCACGATACAACAACAGATAACGGCTTCCGACTCTCCTGACTTTGCGAGAGCTCGTAATGCGGTGATAAGTAGCACAAGATTCCCTTGCAAGCGAATCCATACAGCAACCTGGCGATCTCCGGACGGTCGAACCGCCAACCAAATCGACCCTGTGCTCATTGACGCAAGGCACTCGTCAAACATCCTGGATGTGCGAACATTCAGAGGGGCAAATGTCGACTCTGACCACTTCCTCGTAGCAGCAAGATTCAGAGCTCGACTGTCCAATGTCAGAAAGCTGCACCAGCCCATCAGGAGGAGGTTTGACATTGGGCGCCTGAGCACACCGGAGGTTGCCAGAGTCTACAGGGAGCAGCTGAGCGAAAGACTCTACGGTATGCCTACGTCGAACACAAATGCCAATAATATGTGGCTGCATTGGCGCTCAGCCATTCAGGGAGTAGCCGAAACCACCTTAGGATACCTACCACCCCCGACAAGAAACCCGTGGTATGACGGCGAGTGTGAGCAGAAAAAGGCAGCAACCGACGAGGCGTACCAAAAGGCGCTGCAGAGGAAAACCAGGGCAGCGCAAGAAGAGTACCGAGCCAAAAGAAGGGAGGAGAAAAAACTACTGCGACAAAAGAAAAGAATCTTCGCAGCCTCCCAGCTCAAGGATATCGAGGAGTCTAGGGATAAACATAAAATACGAGCCTTTTACAAGAAAGCCAAAGGCCTTGCAGGAGGCTTCAAAAAGGGCACCCTGGCTCTTCGAAACTGCGAGGGTAATCTTGTCACCGACCCGCAGGGAATAGTGGATGTATTTAAGCAGCACTTCCAGCAGCTGCTTAAAGAGCATGACCAAGAGAGAGTGGTAGGGACCGAGGAAATCCCAACTCCAGCCGCTGAAGTAGTCCTCCCACCCAGCATCGAAAAAGTCGGCACAGCTATTCAGAAGCTGAAGAACAACAAGGCCGCAGGCTCAGATGGCTTGCCATCAGAGCTTTTCAAGGCTGGCGGCGATGTTCTGGTAGGGAGCATGCACCAGATCATCTGCAGAATTTGGGAAGATGAAAGCATGCCCGACGACTGGAATACCAGCTCTATATGCCCCATCCACAAAAAAGGCGATCCTACCTCTTGCAAGAACTATAGAGGTACATCCCTGCTCAATGTCGCATACAAGATCCTGTCCAGCGTATTGTGTGAACGTCTAAAACCATTTTGCACCGCACTAATCGGCAGCTACCAGTGCGGCTTCCGGCCCGGCAAATCAACTATAGACCAAATTTTCACACTTCGACAAATCCTGGAAAAGACCAACGAGTTTCGAATCGATACACACCATCTTTTCATCGATTTCAAAGCCGCATACGATAGCATTCATCGTGAGGAACTGTTTGGGGCGATGGCCGAATTCGGGATCCCGCTAAAACTTATCCAGTTGTGTCGCGCCACGCTAAAAAACACGCGATGCACCGTGCAACTCGGTTCTAGGACCTCGGAACCATTCGAAACATGCACCGGATTTCGACAAGGAGATGCGCTGTCATGTGACTTCTTCAACCTGGTACTGGAGCAGATAGTGCGACGGGCAGGCGTCAACAGGGAAGGCACTATCTTTAACAAGTCCATCCAGCTGCTAGGATACGCGGATGATATCGACATCATCGCGTGTTCTCGCCATGGCATTGTGGAAGCATTCACGGCGATTGAAGAACAAGCGAAACGAGTTGGTCTTAAGATCAATGAGGACAACACGAAATACATGCTGTCAAGCTAAAACCAATCCGTCGCTCACCACCTGGGACAAAATATAACAATTGACAGCTACAATTTCGAGGTACTTGAGGAGTTTGTCTACCTCGCGGCAAACGTAAATTCCACAAATGACACCACAGTGGAGATCCGGCATAAAATCGCCCTTGGCAACCGTTGCTACTTCGGCTTGTCCAAACAACTGGGGTCAAAACTCCTCACTCGAAAGACCAAAGTCATGCTTTACAAAACGCTCATTCTGCCAGTCTTGCTGTACGGAGCCGAAAGCTGGACGATAAGCAGGACAGCGGAGCTGATTTTGGGTTCTTTCGAAAGAAAAAATTTGCGCCGGATATTTGGTCCTGTCTGTGAGGAAGGTGAATGGAGAAGAAGACACAACCGCGAACTCTACGAGCTGTACCAAGATGTGGATGTAGTCCGGAAGGCAAGGATCCGTCGACTACACTGGCTCGGCCACATCGAGCGCATGGACATCAACGCTCCAGCTAAGAGGGTCTTCGATTCCGAGTCTCCTGGTTCGAGAAGAAGAGGAAGACCGAATCTCCGGTATAAAGACCAAGTAATCGCGGATGTAAGACATCTTGGTCTTGACAACTGGAAGCAGCGCGCCCGGGACCGTCAAGGATGGAAGGCAGCTATAGCTCAGGCTCAGATCCTCCATGGATCGCTGGCCTGATAGGTAAGTAAGTAAGTATATGTTCATCGGTTAAAAAAGATATGTATCATTGATTTGTAGTGCTGTAGCAAATCGTATGTATTCGTTACTGAGTAACGGGTACTCTAATTTGTACCAAGTAACGAAACGTTACTCCCAAATAAATGTCGTTACTAGCACGATTTCGTTACTTCTGTATTTGAGTATAACGAATAGTGCTGTAGCAAATCGTATAATCGTATGTATCCGTTACTGAGTAACGAAGTATCATTATCGATACGCTAACCATTCATGTACTTTGGGTATTTTGGGTATAATGGTATCTGGTATATCGTCGTCGATCGGTACGTATCATTCAAACTGCCTCACCTGACTTATTCTGACTTATACTGTTTGATGTGGGTATCTGTTTTGAGTACTGATAGCAATACAGTGTGTTTTGTGTCAAATGGTGTGTAGTATCGTCTCGTCATCGCTACTGGACTTGTTCTTCATTGTACTGTTTTTTGTGCATCTAGAAAGTAACGAGTAACGACATTTTAGTAACGAGTATTCAAAACAAAAGTAACGTATACATACGGGTATTCAATTTGAAGTTACTTTTACAGCTCTATTGATTTGGAAGACTTAGATGTCATTTTTGGATTCAATTGTGTTACAAAATTTAACAATAATTCATAAAATAGCCCTTTTTTGTTTCCTTCCGCAAATAAATTAATTCAATTTAACGAACGAAAATCTATTAAAGACGAGTGTAAAGACATTATGCAAAGTTCTGCCAATGAAATACCAGAACACGAAGATCAAGAACGACTATTAAATGAAGAGTTGCGTAGTTTTTCATCACATGATAAAAATTTGTTTGAAGATTTTATTCAACCTCTGGAAGTTGTCAATTCTACTGACAAAGTGAAAATACAAATGTATTTTCATACTATGCGCATATAAAAATACAAATGTAGTTTTGCATGAAGCTTTTAATGTTTTGCAGTGGTGGCACTTGCATCAAGCAGAATTTCCACTTCTGTTTAAGGTTAGCAGTAAAATTTCATCTACTCCGGCAAGTAATGCAGCTTCAGAACGAATATTTTCCTCAGCCAGACAACTCATTTCTGATAAACGTAGCTTGATCGGTTCTGACCCAGTTCTAGTAAACCAAATTATGATTTTGAATTCAAATATGGAAAAACTGAGATTAATAATTAATTAGAAGAAAATCTAAATATTTTAAAAGAAAAAAAAATAATGAAAAAGTAATCTATTTTGTATGTAATACATTATGTATTAACATAATACGAAACTTTGCGTTTAGTTTTATTTGAAAGAATAGCACACTTTCCCATTGCCACCATCCTATAAAATTACCATATATCATTTCCCCAACAAGTACAGAGTGGATTCAATAAAAATGAGTGGACTCAATGTATTCGGTGTACTCAGTGTAGTGTACCCATTCTATGTGAGTAACTGAACTAAATGTTTTGTTGCCATCGGGTGAAATACTCACTCGGTATCAAAATATATGGTTATTCATTAATTTGCTTTTTCAAGATGTGAGTTCAGTGAATAGAATACCCGAAAAGTATTGGATATCTTGGAACTGCTTTCAAGACATTCGTTGCAGATGCTTATGAAATATGTTATTCCAACAAGTACATATTATAGTCGAGAGCTGCATGTATGCACTCAAATCCTTCGGCACTCAGTATACTCATTAGTGTTACATGAACATTTGGATATAGAATGCGTTGAATATTGATTCACTTTGTTTTAGGTGAAAAGTGTATGAATGTTTTAAACATTCAAAGAGAACTGAATGAATGTGAGTGAATGTGGCGAACGGATTGAATGAGTAAGTTTTTAAGAGAGCTCGAACATCTGTGTACTCAATGTATTGCATGTGTCCGTTCGCTGTAATAAATTAATAATTTTTAAATTGGCGTTAAGACATTTTATTAGTAAGAAATGAATTCCCGAAGTTCTAACGAGCATGTAAGTATTTACATATGTATATATTCATATAATGGTCATAAATGTACAGTGAGTGTCATTAGTATTCGGTTTTCATCACATGGTATATTTTTTGAAAATTTCCTGTACTAGATTTTAAGATAACGTTGATTATTTTGTACGATTATTGCTAGATGTATTATCCTCTACGTATTGCATAAAAAAGAATGTACCTGGGTATTTGCTTTATCAACCTATATAGATGTAAACGCAGAAGGTCGAAATGTAAGCGCTCCATTAATATTTGGTATTCCCTTCACTTTGCTGAATTTGACATATGCCACCGAATAACGGTTTGTTTGTTCGGGGAATCTGTTTTAGGGAAACTACTCAGTTAAGTTTTGGAATACTTTTCAATTAAATTGAGTTCAAGATCGTCTAGTTTTACCAAAAAAAGTAGCACAATGGGCCGAAAAGAAAAAAAAATTCAACAATAGAACAGCGAAATCTTCCATTATAAAAAAGGTGAAACTTATAAGAAAATTGGTGAAATTTTAAAAATGAAGCCAAATACTGTCGGCGACATTGTGCGAAGATATAAAAATGAAGGCAGAATCGAATCAAGAAAACAGTTGGGTCATCCGAAAAAAATAACGGAGAAAGAAGAACGATTGATTGTCAGAAAAATTAAAGTTAATCCTCGTCTGAGTGCACCAAAAATTGTGAAAGAAGGTCTGACTGAATGTGGAAAGCACATAAGGCACATGGATATAATGGTCTTGTAGCCAGAAGAAACCATTTGTCAGCTTGCGTAATAGGCGAATTCGATTAAAATTCGCAAAGGAACATCGAAATATAAATGCTAGTTGGTGGGAGGACGTAATATTTGCAGATGAAAGCAAGTACGATCTCTCTGGGTCAGATGGAAGGGTAATGGTATGGTGGAAAGCAAATAAAGAGTTCCAAAGTCAAAACATAAAGCCAACTGTTAAACATGGAGGGGGTCATGTAATGGTATGGGGCTGTATATAGGCTAAAGGCGTTGGAAATTTAGTGTTTATAGATGGAATTATGAATAAGGAGTCCTATTTAAACATACTAAAAGAAAATTTAAGCCAAAGTGCGGAAAAATTGGAAATTTCGCAAAACTTTAAATTTTACCAAGATAACGACCCGAAAAGTAAGGCTCACGTTGTTCGTGAATGGCTACTTTACAATTGCCCTAAGGTAATCCAAACACCTCCACAATCACCGGACCTGAACCCTATTGAAAATTTGTGGGATGAATTAGATCGTCGGGTTCGTGAAAATCCTGCTTCTTCTATAAGTGCACTGAAGGCTCGATTGCAGGAAGAATGGAGCAAAATCGGTATGGATTACACACAAAAAATTGTAAAAAAATATGCCACAGCGACTTAATGAGGTTATAACGAATAAGGGGTATCCAACAAAATATTGAAATATTAAAATTAAAATATTAAAATAAATGTGCAAGTAGGTTTTTGAAACAATTTATCAAACAATATGGGAAAAACCGAATATTAATGAAGCATTCATTTCTTGAGTTGTTTTGGTCTTTGTTTTTTCTTTGTGATATTACATTGTCTAAAAAATAAAAAAAAAACCGTGGATTTCAATTGTCAAATAAAACCCTTTTAAGTAAAAAAAAAGATTTTGCATCCGTTTGATTTCAAGCTAAAGGTTTCATGTTCCACTCGAGAGTAAAGAACAACCGAATATTAATAACACTCACTGTATGTACATATGTATAAACATACATATGTATGTAGAAAAGAACGTTTTTGTATTTAACTGTTAGATACATATGTCCGTTATACGTCCTGTATGTTTGTTACCACCTGTGAAAAATTTCAATCATTTTAAGGAAATTTTATTATACGGTAGAATTTAGAATCTAATATTACGGAAACTACAGTTTCAAGAAACTCAAAGGTTAAAGAGATGCTTTTAAATGGGGAATATAGTTTTAATTTAAAGAGAGGACGCAGTAAAGTGTGAAATACATTTTCCAAAATGAACGATACTCACGGAAAAGAGAAAATATTGTAGCTTGTAGAATATGCTAAAATACATATAAATTTGCAGGGAGCACATCCAACTTAGTGAAGCACAAATGCTACATAAGTGCCAGCTGCAATTCAAAGAACCTTGTGAAGGTAAGTGTGGACACAGAAACAAAATAAGAGGGCATAATATTGGTTACGGAGTGGGCGGTAAAACATTGCCGTTCTTTTAAACTGATTGACGACTCCGGTCTAAAAAATTTTGCAAAGTTTTTGATTAAAGTAGGAGTAAAGTTAGGATCCAATGTAAATGTTGAAACCCTGTTACCACATCCCACACCGATTTCACGTAACATAAATTTATTGTATGAGTCACACTTCGGTCCAATCAAGGAGGAAATAATAAAATATAAATGGTTTTGGATGGCAAAGGACTAACAAAGGCCTCCTAGCCGTAGCATCTATCCGACGGATGCTGGCCTGCTAAAAAGCGAGAAGAGCCACCGCAGTCGAACATCTTGCGGCACCATTAGTAAGTCCTATCCCCACCTCCTCGTGGTGCCATCTGGAGATTTCCTATTGTCGTTTTTTACTGCGGCGACTGATATAGGGAAAGAGCGCAACGATTGTTCGGATGCGGCTTTGTTGTTCGAGGTGGACTAAGGCAAAAAGTCCTAAGTTTTCGGCATGTGAGCGAACGCCTCATAACAATCCGTATCAAGGCTACATTTTTTAACATCAGCCTGATCTGCGTCCGCCAAAGATGATTTATACGATCTCCTAGACACGCTTTCCGCACCTCGATTTACACTAAGGCACCTGGCGGTCTTTTGATCAATCGGCTACCAACCAGATTGATCACATTGCGATCGACGTCAGACACTCCTCCACTATTCTTGATGTTCGAACTTTCCGAGGGACTAACATCGATTCGGACCACCGTCTTGTAGTAGTCAAGATGCGCTTACGGATATCACGAACGCAACGGAGTAGAGTAAGAATACAAAGTTATGACGTCGGAAAGCTACTATCGCCAGAAACCGCTCGTGCTTTTTCCGATCGCGTCTCCCTTAAGCTCTCCAATGCACCTGAATCCTCCACTCTATCAATAGAACAGCAGTGGAGCCTTTGCAAACAAGCCCTGAAAAGCTCTGCATCCGAAGTTTTGGGTCTCAAGGCTCCACCACGAAGAAACACCTGATTCGATGACGAGTGCAGGATGATTCATACAGCGAAGCAGGTTGCATATAAGGCCTCGCTGCATAAAAGAACAAGAGCAGCTCGTGAGCTCTACGTGCTAAAAAGAAGGGGGGAGCATAAGCTTCTTAGAAGAAAGAAGAAAGATCACGAGAAGCGCGCGATTGAGGATTTGGAGAGGTGTTACTGCAGGCGTGACGTTCGAAAGTTTTATCAACAGATAAGGTGAACATGCCATGGCTATAAAGCCAGAACGGAAGCCTGCAGAGATGAGAACAGACACCTAGTAGTAGAACCGCAGTCGATGCTGAGAATATGAAAAAACCACTTCTGCAGACTGTATAATAGCGATGTTAGTAAATATACCGCTGTCAGGCAGAATAATCCATTTCTAATCGACGGAGACCGCAGAGTATTCTGTTCCCCTGACCTCGACGAAGTTAAGATTGCTTTATCGAAGCTCAAGTCGAATAAAATTGCTGGCGCTGACGGACTGTCTGCTGAGCTCTTCAAGGCAGCTGGGGATGACTTGGTTAGGAGCATGCACCAGCTCATCCGTACGATACGGATAGAGGAAAGCATGCCCGAGGAATGGAGTCTCATCATCGTATGCCCGATCCACAAGAAAGTAGATTGCGCCAACTATAGAGGAATAAGTCTCCCTAACATCGCCTACAAAATCTTTTCTGCTGTTTTGTGTGAGCGCCTGAAGCCTTTTGTAAATAAGCTGATAGGTCCTTATCAGTGCGGATCCAGGCCAGGGAAGTCCACCATCGACCAAATCTTCACACTACGGCAGATCCTGGAAAAAACCAATGAATTTCAAGTCGACACTCACCACCTATTTGTCGACTTCAAAGCCACATACGACAGCGAAATTAGAGACGAGCCTAATAACGCTATGTCCACGTTTGACATACCTGCTAAACTCGTCAGACAATGCAGGATGACTTTGGAGAATGCTCGCTGCTCCATCCGAATCCGTGAACACCTTACCGACAGTTTCGGTGTCAAAAAAGCATTTAGGCAGGGCGATGCGCTGTCGTGTGATTTCTTCAGCATCATGTTAGAAATGATTGTGCAAAAATCACTGGCCAATACAAGAGGCACAATCTATTTCAAGTCCTCGCAACTCATTGCATACGCCAATGATATTGACATAATAGGTAGATCACAGCGAGATGTCAATGAGGCGTTTGCGAGTATTGAGATTGAGGCGGCGAATATTGGTTTGACGGTAAACGAGGGCAAAACTAAATATATGCTATCATCAAAAAAGGACGCTCACCACCAACGTCTTGGCCAGAACGTTTGTATTGGCAGCTATAAGTTCGAGGTAGTTAAGGACTTCGTCTACCTTGGCTCCGCAGTGACCTGGTGACCTAGCGGCAGTCTATACGAGAAATTTTAAAATCTTTCAAAATACACTGAGTACACTGAATACACTGGGTAATTAAATAGGACAAGGGGATACAACGAAACCAACATTGTTCGGTGCATCATAATTTATATTCACATTCATTCAGTTCGTACCCTCTTCCTTTGAATGGTGTGAATGTCTCTCTCATAACAACACGCATATTCATCCTATTCTTTAGAGAGAATGGTGCAAACTCACACATTCATTTTAGCTGTGAATCAGCCAAAGCCTGTTTGGAATGAATTCATGGTGAAATAGTATACAAAAAAGATAAGCAAATCAAAGGTAAAGAAAAACCCGTCTTTCGAAAAGAAGTCGTAGGAATAGATAATAAAGTCACTATAACTACTACCGATGGAAAAAGAATACATAAATCTCACTTTAAAAATATCCCCACCTTTTCAGATTAATGACTTGCTGGACGGAAGCCACAGTCAACACATACAAATGTATGTATATATGCATGTTGGCGTTACAGTCCATGAAGAACCTGAGCCGAGCTTCTCTCAATCACCCATGTTGTATGTGATTTCATTTTCACATAGGTGAAAGGGACCTACAGTTTATCGCCGGTTCCGAACGGCGAATTTCGAGAAGCTTTTCATAACAATTTTACTACTGGGGGTTTTGTCAGAGCCCCGCTGAGTAGAAATACCGTGAAAAACACGTTCGATGACATGGCTGTGTCGGGATTCGATCCCGTGTCATCGGCGTCAGAGGCCAACACACTACCCACTGCGCCACGGTGCTCTCAAAACAAGCCCATAGTGGAATTAATTAGAAAAAAAAAAAAAGTGGAATTAATTAATGAAGGAACTATATTTTTGACCAATTACATCGGTAACATCTCATATAGCAACACAACTAGGAGCCTTAACGGCACCTTTATCATCAGCTTTCACAATGAAACAATTGAGCTTGATAACACCGTATATTCAAATTGGGAGAGTACGACTCATCAAATTTTACTGCCATTGCTTCAAAGCAACCTTACGCAGGGAAACATTAAGCTAGATCTCCAATATCTTCACAAGTTACATTTAGACAATGTAAAACAATTGTCCCACCTTTCTCTAAATAATCTTCTATCAGTAGGTTCCGATGCTACAGTTTTATTTATTGGATGTATATTCAACATAGCATTATTTTTATGGGTAAAAAACAAAAAAGAGAAAGAAAAATCCTTCACAATCCCGTAACTCAACCCCATTAAACTCAATTTTGATCCACGGGACGCGGATTCTTAAGAAGGGGGGAGTTAACACACGAATTTACCATTCTTTTTCCCATACCTGTCCCATACAATCCGAAGAACTGTTTACGTCATTCCCTTTTTATTGCGTATATTTTGTTCACACCTTGTTGCGTAATTACACCTCATATGTTAATCATAAAGCTTGCATTTATCGTATAGTGTCAATAATTGCAAAATTATTTTGATAAAATTCATAATTCGCAGAATATTGTTAATCTTGTCAATTATTACAAGATTCCTCCCCGCGGAACTGTTTAAAGCAGCTGGCGATGAGCTGGTCAGGAACATGCACTAGCTAACCTGCAAGATATGGTCGGAAGAACGCATGCCCGATGAATGGAGTCTCAGTATCGTTTGCCCGGTCCATAAGAAATGAGATCCCTATGACTGCGCCAATTACACAGGGATAAGCTTCCTGAACTCGCGTACAAGATCCTCTCTGCCGTACTGTGTAAGTGCCTGAAGCCGTTCATGGACAACCTGATAGGTTCCTACCAGTGTGGTTTCAGGCCAGGAAAATCCACGATAGACCAAATATTTACACTACCGCAGATCTTGGAGAAGACCCATGAATTCCAGGTCGACACGCACCATCTTTCCGTCGACTTTAAAGCCGCTTATGACAGTGTTTATAGAGACGAGCTATACAGAGCCATGTCATGTTTTAACATTCCTGCCAAACAAGTCAGACTGTGCAGGATGACTATGGAGAACTCTCGCTGCTCCATTAAGGTTGGAGGTGAACTATCCGACCCCTTTGATGTCTTTGATGTTAAAAAAGGTTTTAGACAGGGTGACGCACTGTCATGTGATTTTTTTAACATCATACTTGAAAAGATCGTGCGGGACTCTGCAGTCAATACAAGAGGTACGATCTACTTCAAGTCCACACAATTGCTTGCCTACGCAGATGACATTGACGTTGTTGGACGGACAAAGCGAGACGTCAATGAGGCGTTCGCAAGCATTGAAGCAGAAGCGGCTAAGGTGGGCCTAAGGGTAAATGGGGGACAAGACCAAATATATGCTGTCATCAAAGAAGGACGCGCAACACCGACGTCTTGGTCAGAACGTCACCTTCGGCAGCAATATTTTTTAAGTAGTCAAAGACTTTGTCTACCTTGGCTCGATAGTGACAAGCAGGAACGACACCAGCGCTGAGATAAAACGCAGAATAACTCTTGCCAACCGCTGCTTCTTCGGGCTCAAGAGGCAATTGAATAGTAGAGCCCTCTCTCGAAAAACTAAGGTATCCCTCTACAAAACCTTAATCGTCCCGGTCCCCCTCTACGGCGCTGAGGCTTGGACGTTATCAAAAGCGGATGAAGAGGCTCTTGGTCGTAAAGAGGTAAATTCTGCGTGCAATCTTTGGTCCCGTTTGTGTAAACGGAGAGTGGAGGGGAGATTCAACCAAGAACTGTACGGGCTGTACAGCGACATCGGCCTGGTTAGGCGTCTTCGGATCCAACGTCTAAGATGGCTAGGCCATGTAGAGCGAATGGTCATCAACGCTCCGGCCCGAAGAGTCTTCGACTCCAAACCCGAGGGACGACGCAGCATAGGACGACCGCATTTAAGGTGGCGCGCACAAGTGGAAAGGGACCTCAACTAACTGGGCGTGCGGCACTGGAAGCGGCTGGCCAAAGACCGGGCCGGGTGGAGAGGCTTGTTGGTTGAGGTTCTGGTTCACCCCGAATTGTAGCGCCATCAAAGAAAGTAAGTATTACAAAATTAAATCAATAAATTCATAATTAGCTGAAATAACTGTAATTCCTAGAATTTTGCACTTTACCCTAGTTTAAGAAAACGCATTGTAACCAATTTCTATAGTATAAAAGACCATGAATCAAAGAATAAAGCGTTCAGTATGTACATATTACATATTACGCGATAACTTGTATGTACACATTACATTTGCGCCCTTTTTTATTTCGCATTATATCGTTCGTTAGAAACATGTCTTCTTCTTTGGTGGCGTTACAGCCCATGAAGGACCAGAGCCAAGCTTCTCTCATTCACCCATGTTGTGTGTGATTTATTTTTCACACAGGTGAAAGGGACCTACAGTTTAATGTCGATTCCGAACGGCGTGAGTCGAGAAGCTTTTTCATGGCAAGTTTACTACGGGGGGTTTTGCCAGTACCCCGCCGAGGAGGAACGTCGTGAAATAAGCATTCGATGGCGTTGGTGTTATCGGGATCCGAACTCGCTCATCGTGCGCCAGAGTCCAACGCACATATGTACTGCTGTCCACTGCGCCCTCGTTAGAAACATGTATGTAATTGAAAACATTGCAGTGGTTCAATAATGTTTTTACATTGACTGGTTAGTCCCTGGGCTGGTGAACTACATATGTATATATGTATGTACCTGTTAAAAAAAAACGACTTTCCATTGATCGCAAAATATCATAAGTTCGTTCACTGATATGTAGAGATCACCACCAAAAGATGTTGTACGGAGATAAAATTATTTAGGGATGAATAGTTTAAATGAAGTCATCAAAAATAAAAACGTTGTTCGCTGATTCGACGAAGGATAACCATCCAGGGTTAACATTGCAAGTTGTAAATCATAATTTATCCTTGCATTCGGATTATAACATCATTCTTGTGTAAGATATTTCATGAAATAAAAAGTGTTCGATGTATGGTTAACAATTTATTACCAATTTATTGTATACTTTAAAACCCGAACTTAATATCGACTGCTCGCTTTTGTGGTTGTCATCCAAGTCGACGGGATTACAAGATCGGTTGGCCGATTGCAGTTTGATCTATTATAATTTAGAATATAACAACTTTGTGTATAACAGTAGGTACAATAGAAAATAATGTATAATAGAAATTCCAAACATGATGTGTATATGATAGTTGTGTGTATAATAATATAATATAAAACCTTAAACAATTCTTGGAATGGATTTTAATCAGGAAGTCTACCAACAACATCTCTTATTTTTCATTACCATCTGGAACTTCTTCACGTCATAATTCTCGACGTAATTGTAATGTTACACGATCAGTCAGTTGATATCTTGCATCGTGTCTATGTGGACTAACTCTATCCCTTTTTTTTGTTTTTTTTTTTTTAATAATTTGCGCGCACTCAAGGTCTAATAACCTTATTAAGTCGGCGACACAGTGCGGGCAGAAGGTAGAGAGGAAGAGGAATAGAGGAGATGCCGATGGACATTGATCTTAAATGCTTGCATGTTGCATTGAGGGGGGAAAACCGAATCCGGCAGGGAGTTCCAGATTCGTGTGGTTCGGTTAATGAAAGATTCTCTATATTTGACAGTACGTCCGAAAGCGGGCTTCAGAGTATATTGGTGAGCATTCCTAGAGAGACGTGTATTGCGGGAGAAATGTTGAAGGGGCGGAATGCAACTGGCTATTTCATCAGAGCATTTTTGGTGGTAGTAACGATAAAACAGGGAGAGGCAGGAAACATTCCTGCGATGTTCCAGCGAGTCTAATGTTTTGGTAATGCTGGAGTCACCTATCAGTTTTAAGGCTCGTTTTTGTATTCTGTCTAGTAGGTGCAGTGAGGTCTTGGAAGCACCGGACCAGACATGAGCGTTAAACTCTAATTTGGGGCGAATGAACGCCTTATAGATTGTAGCCAGATCTAAGGGTGAGAAATATTTCTTGCATCTGTATAAGAATCCTAGGCATTTCGCAGCATTCTTGGCGACACTGAATATATGGTCGCTCCAATTAAGATTGTGAGCAACACTCATACCCAGGATAGAAAGCTTTTCAGTTTCTGAGATGCAAGTGCCATTCATGGATAATGGCTGCGGGTTATTTATACGCTTTAACGACAAGAGACAGCATTGTGTTTTGGAAGCATTAAATTCCACTCTATTGTTTTTACCCCATTGGATGGTGCTGTCGATATCGGAATTTAATGAGCTTAACATACGCTGCCGCTCATTATCTACAACCGAAGTGCAGGGTCGTAAACTGGTGAACGAATATGAGAAGCTGAGGGTACTGTCGTCAGCGAAGGAGTGAATTGGATTAGAAGTAACAGACAAGAGATCATTTATAAAAATGAGAAAGAGTGTCGGAGACAAAACGGAGCCCTGGGGAACACCGGCATTTACAAAGTGAGTATCAGACTTGAATCCGTCCAAAACAACTTGAATTGAACGATTCGAAAGGTAGCTTCTAATCCATTGAAAGAGAGACTCATCGATCCCAAAAGCACGCACTTTCGACAAAAGGGCTTCGTGCCAAACCCTGTCAAATGCTTTCGAAATATCCAGTGCAACAATTTTGCTTTCACCTGCTTGGTGAAGCGAGTGATTCCACTTTTCAGCGAGATATGCCATCATATCACCAGTGGATCTGTTGCTGCGGAAACCGTATTGGCGGTCATTGAGGAGTTTCCGTGATTCAAGATATTTCATAAGCTGACGGTTAATCAGCGTTTCCATGACCTTGGAAAGAAGGTTCGTTAGTGCAATGGGTCCGTAGTTGGAGGGAGAAGATGATTCGCCTTTTTTTGGTATAGGCTGGACAAATGCTGTTTTCCACCTACTCGGAAAGAGCCCAGAGGTGTAGGAAAGGTGAAAAAGCTTACGCAGTGGTTTTGCCAGCGTAGAAGAACACTTCTTCAGAACTATTGGGGCAATACCATCTGGACCAGCGGATTTGTGTATGTCGAGGTCTTTAAGAACCCTTGCGACTGTACGAGTGCGGAAGTGGATTAGTCCCATGGTGGAATTGACGCACTCTAGTACAGGCGGAGACAAAGTACAAGCTGGCAGCTGAGAACTGGTTGCGAAATGGGCAGCAAGTAGGTTAGCTTTGTCTAAGGGGGTGACAGCTGGAATGTCATTGTGGATGAGCGTCAGTATAGACGACTTAGTTGAGTTTTTTACTTTTTTTACAAACGACCAGAAACTTTTGCTACCTTTGGGACATTGAAGGATTTTACGCCTTAATTTTTGGTCGGATTGGAATTTAGTCCGTCGAATGTGGGTGTTGCAGTCATTTCTCGCTCGTATGTACTTTTTTCGGTTTTCCTCAGAACTGTTTGCCTTGTAGGCCCGAAAACTTAGCTCCCTGAGCCTAATAGCCTCTTTGCAGCTCGAGTCAAACCACGTATTATCCTTAAGCCTGGTGCTTTTAACCTTGCTGGGAATAAAATTTACCATGCCGATTCGGATAATGTTTACGATAATATCAGTTGCGGCGTCCACGTCGTTGTCGAGGAAGCACAACGACCAGTTAAAGATCCGAAAGAAGTTGTTAAGGCCGCACCAGTTGGCTTTCTCGTATAGCCATAGTGTTCTCTTAGGAGCTTTTTCTTTAACTGGATGGTGGGAGTTCGAGAATTTCGCTGATATCATGCAGTGGTCAGACAAGCCTAGGGGTTCCAATACATCGATCGTGTATTTGTCAGGCTGAGAGGTAAGAAACAAGTCCAGTGTGTTGGCGGTATGACCAGCAATATCGGGGATACGTGATGGCTCATTCACAAGTTGAGTTAAGTGATTTAACTCAGCGAAAATTTCAACATACCTTCCTTCGGGTGTTGTCTGTACAGAATGTCGAAGCCACTGAGAATTGTGTACATTGAAATCGCCCGCTAAAACGATTTCAGTGCGAGGGAACAGGGAAACAATTCTTTGGATGGAATCAGACAGTGCGTCGAATGCATCAAATGTTGCATTCCTGTCTAGATTGGGGCTTCTATAAAGAAAACAGTAGTGGATGGAGTGCTTACGGAATATGAATTTAAGCCATATGAAATTAAATTCCGGGGTGGATGTTTGGCTATACTGTGGAAGTAGCTGGTAAGCAATATCACTACGGATATAGATGGCGAGACCACGGCGAGAAACGAATAATGGCACTAAGCTATATCCAGAAAGACTGAAATCCGAAGGATCAGATTTTTCATCGACCTGTGTTTCACAAAGTGCCAAAACAGCCGGTTTGTGGCGGGAGAGATGGATATACGTGGCAAGGAAATTCTTCCGTAACCCACGAATATTGCAGAACTGCACACAGAAATCCCTCATCAATGCAAACTACAAAACACAGCTCAATCGATTAAAGCAAATTTCTAGTGAAATTTAGTGAATTTCGGTCGTGTACGGACATGTGATGAGTGATTCGGAAGACTGTATTGCGTACGTTGCCCTGGCACTTTGTGTAAAGAAAAAGAAGAATAGAATGGAATTTGGATGAAACAGTGGTTACGAAAAAGGAATAAGTTCACTCATGAAAATCTTTTAAGTGAATTAAAAATGTCTGCATCTCCCGTTTTTCATCCTCCGTGAATTTAAATTTTCCGCTCCCGACAGACATCGCATTCCACGCTCGCGAGCATGTCGGTGACGCGAACCCATAAGATTTTCCCCTACCAAAAAGTGCCCAACGCGGCTAAAGAAGTTTTCACTTCAAAAAAACAAAAAAAAAAAAAAAATTCACTTGTAAACTAAATTAGATCAAATGTTAAGTCTTAATATATCAAATTTCGTAGTGTACAACCACCTGCAGATAATGACTTTGCTTTGCAGGTAAACTAACAAATTGTAAAGTAGAATAGAATGAAATAAAATTGCAAATACAAAAAAAAAAAAAAAAAAATGCGGTCTAGGTGCGACCCGTAAGCCCACACGACTAACTTCCCAGTGGGAAAAATGGAAGCGACCAATTCATTTCATTTTTAACCGCCGACGCTAAAAGAGGGGTGTTATAAGTTTGAGGTGTCTTTGTGTCTGTCTGTGGCATCGTAACTCCTGAACAAATGGGCCGATTATAATACCTTTTTGTTTTTCTTAGACGAATAATGGGTAATGTATCGGTCCTCGTCCGATCACCGCAATCAACCAGCATCGGGTGCGGTTAGTACTTAGATAGGGAACCGCTTGGAAGCACCGCGTGTTGTTGGCATCAAGCCGCCTATTTACTTTCGCTCCATGTAACCCAGGGTAAGGAAACGCACACTCGTATGCGCACATTAACAATCTATTGCTCATAAACTGCTCACGTGCGTATACAATTTCGATTGCTGAAAGTTTCTAGTTAAGACTTTATAGAAAACTAGCTGGACCCGTGCCCGCCCCCTCAAAATTCTTCGTCATTCATAAAAATCCATACATACATACATATGTATGTAATATCAACGCGGCTAAAGAAACATTTAAGTATTTGTCTAAACCCATGAAATTGTCTACAATAAATTTTATTGATTAATTGCATTTTATCATTTTCATTACAATGGGTAATCACCATTTACATCACCATACTCGTGATATCAACCTCAAATTGGTATACGCATGGGTATAGGGCCTGTATACACGAGAATATCGCTAGCAGCAGGAAGACCGGTTTGATGCTCTACACTGAAGCATACACGGTATTCATTTTTCTAGAAGAAAAAATTGTATATGTGAACCTTGTTCAATTGTGTTAGTGTTCCTGTCTTTTTGACATTTCATTTGAAAGAGATATTTCCTTTGACAGAGATATTAAGTGCAACCACGCACTAAAATGTCCTTTTGTTTTTTTTTTCCGATGTTCACTGCTTGAAAGACCAATGACGATTGAAGCGCAACACCAGGCAAAAATAGTGCGGACTCGAAAACTGAAGAGTTGTGTATGTATTAGTTTTCCACTTCTGTTCACCCACTAAATTTGCGGAGGAAAATGGTATTCCGTTTCGTACCGCAACCTTCAGCTCCCTCCCCCACAAAACCGGTTTTTTTCGGATGATATATTCTCGTGTATACACCCTCATAGTGTTCTTTCGCTCCGATCCGAAACCAACAATGAAAAACGTCATTTGAACCCCTCCCTCCGTCCAAAACCGTTTTTTGAATTGATAAGGCAGGCATACGATTTCAATGTATTGTTCGGTCAAGCAGCGTGCTCAAGAATTTACAACAATGTGCGTAATATTCTAAGAAGCAGCTTGTAAGCAAAATATGTACATACATATGTATGTCGGTGTCATTTTGAGTGTGAGATCTCGGACGTTGGTGTATGGTTCCGATTTAACGGAGAAAACTACGCACAATCTTCGTTGAGTGAATTTGCTTTCATTGTGCGCCCATCACCCCAAAGTAGAAGAACGACCAAGAACAATCGTTTTCGTTTTCATAAAAAATAAAAATGCTCATAGCCATACTCATGAGCGCGTGGGTTTAATAATTGCTCGTTGGGTAGTGCAAGAGCAGCTCATGAGTGTGCGTTTCCTCACCCAATCACAACACTGCCCAACAATCTCATATGTATCGGTTGTCGTCCGATCACCGCAATCAACCAGCATCGGGTGCGGTCAGTACTTAGATGGGGGACCGCTTGGGAACACCGCGTGTTGTCCATTTTTTTGCCTATTTTTTAGTTATTTAATTTCTAACAAAAAAACGGCTGCACCGATTTTGCTGAAGCTAAGTTGCGTAATTACGCGTGGAATGAACCCAATCCTATGTCAATACCATTTTTGGTACGCAAGTAGGTACATACACACACATACACATACATCTCTATAAAAACCTTGGATTTGGATTCTGGTGACCTTGAAACGTGGAGATATGTCAAAATTTGGAATTCGCATTACAATAACTTCCCCCTGGGAAGTTCAAAAAAATATGGCGTTGGTGTTATCGGGGATCCAAACTAGCTCATCGTACGTCAAAGTACAACACACAAACCACTGCGCCACGGTTATTTTTTTGATATAAAATAAATAATTTTATTTGGCTGCCAAAGTTGTAGTTTAACACGCAAGCAATCTTATAATTATAATTTCCTGTTATTGTTTATTAAGATTTCCCCCATTAGCTAAAACAGTTTTTCTTATTTACAAAGTGTTAACAGAAGTTGACGACATAGATAATATAATCGTTTGTTGCATGTTTATTTACAAAGAACACAAAGACGCTCCTGATCATTTTATAAAGAAAAGGTATATAATGCAAGATACAAAATAGTTTTTTCCATGGATCTACATCCTTGAAAATATAGTCAGACCATGTTACTTGAGAATGCGAAAAAGAAGAAATGCACATCCAACAATTAATAACACTACAACTTTCAAACCTATCCTGCACTTCATTTTTTCATTTCATTTCCAATTATTTCTTCGCTTAAAACTAGAGTTGTATCAATATGAACACCAACACAGTTAGTTGTTTCCTGGTCTTTTGTCGAACACGACGTTCATTTAGTTTGAATTGGCTTCAGACGCTCTTCTAATTCACTCAGCAACGTGCCCGAGCTATCACTCTCATCACTAAAATAAAAGTCAATGAATGGTTTATGATGCTAAAAAAAAGCAGGCTAAACAAATATAAAGACCACGTAGCTTACCTTTCGCTTACATCATCATCACCTTCTTCCATGGCTTGTTGCAAATCAGTGATTCTCTGCAATGCTAAACGCAAATCATTGCGCAATGATACAATTTCAGATTCTGCGTTCTCCATTTTTTTTTCAATATCCTTTCTTTTAGTAATCGATTCTTGTTCTCGATTTGAAACAATGAGGAATTCTTCACGTAGTTCGCGTAAGCTCTTCTGTGCCTTTTTCAGGGCATCTTGGGCACTCATTTCCCGTATCTTTGATTGACTGACTTCGTTTTGCATTTTTTCAATAACCTCCTTATGACGAGTGATTTGCACTTCTAGACGTGAACGGGTAGCTTGTTCTAATTCTAATCGAGATTCAAGCTCTTTCGTGCGTATTTCAAGACTATAACAAGATATTTCGTTTACAACACGTTATTTCAAAAATTATATTTAAAGACAACTTACCGTTTCGTTAGCATAGTAGCTGATGGATCTCTCATGTGTTCCACATTTTCTAGTCTTTGTTGCAGTTCAATGACTTGCTCTTTTAGAGTGTCTCGTTCAACTTCTAATTCTGATGTTCGGAGCTCATATTCGGACATAGCAACTTGTTCAGTGTTCAATTGCTTCACTGTTGCACTATATTTTTTCATCAACTCCGCCATTTCTTCTTCGTTTTCTTCGATTTGGGCTTGAAGTTCGGTGCGATCTCGTTGCAATGCGGTTGCACGGTCTTCGGCTTCATTTCGTGCTCTTTGCGATTCTTCGAATAAGGCTTGCATTTCTGCTAATTCTGCTTCTGCAGTTTGCCTTGATTTGACTGCAAGGCTTCTAGTCAACTCGGCATCCTCTAATTGATTACGTAGCTGACGAATAAGGCTTTTTCCGGGTGGATCAGCTTTGTGTCGTTCCAATTGAGCATGGGCATCTTTGAGCAATGCTTTATATTTACGAAGATCACGTTTTAATTTTTGTGTCACAGCTTCTTCAGTTTGACGATCGACGCGGTCCTGGTCTTCGCGTGAAGCTAAGCGGCGTTCCAATTCGTGTTTTTCACGAAGAAGTAATGTACGTTCTTCGTGTTCTGTTTCTAGTTGACATTCGAGAGCTTAAGCAAAAAAAAAAAAAAAATTGGAATAAGTTCTTTTATTTTTTATAGAATGTACCTTTTATTTTCTTATAGGCACTACCACGTGTTTCTTCCAGTTCTTCGTCCCTCTGTTGTGCTTCGCGACGTGCTTCTTTACGTATTGTTTCCAATGTCATTTCCAGTCGAAGCTTAGCTTGCTCCAGTAGCTGAACTTGTCCTGCCATTTCGTCTAGCTCTTCCGCTTGCTCTTTTAAGCGACGATCCATTTCCATTTTCGAGCGTCGAAGCTGCGCAATTTCCTCGTCAGTGCCGCCGCCAGAAATAATTTCTTCCAATTCACTCTGCAAGCATAGCAGCTTCTCCTCTTTGAGGTCGAGGCCAAGACGAGCGTCCTTGGAAGAACAATATATATAAATAGATCAATATGGTGGCAATATTCGTAGTGCTTCATTGTTATCTTTAATGCTAAAATACCAGTTATATTATTTGGTAGGATAACAATTTTCTATGATACGTTTTTTTATAGTTTTTATTGTGCGAGCGGAGGTAACAGGGAGAAGGAAAGTTTCGCACAGGCTCACACACAACCTGAACGGGGTGCAGTGGTTTTGAGTCGTAGATGTTCAATCACTACTCTCAGGGGTGGTTTGACCTAGATTGGACGAGAGCCGACCATATTTCGCGTTGGCTATAATTCACAGTAAACTAGGAAGGAACTAGGATTTAGAGGAAATTAAACTCAGCGGGCAGTAGAACGAGGTAACTCGAAAATAGGGGACCCAAACAAAAAAAAGGATGGCAAAGGACTAACAAAGGCCTCGTAGGGGTAGCATCTATCCGACGGATGCTGGCCTGCTAAAAAGCGAGAAGAGCCACCGAAGTCGAACATCTTGCGGCACTGTTAGTAAGTCCCATCCCCACCTCCACGTGGTGCCATCTGGAGATTTCCTATGGAAATTGCAGACGGGGAAGGGCGAATGGCGAGCCTCCTGCGCCAAAAAACAGGATTAGTCGGTTGGGCTATGGCCTAATAAGCCGTAACCGTAAAAAAACCACAAACTCCGAAACAACCACAAGCCTCGGATATAACGGACCGGATTTATGTTGACGACCTTTGCAAAAAAGGAAAAAAGGACAAGGATCTTCGGCTTTGTACGTGGAATGTTAGGTTCCTAAACAGGCCACGTGCAGCCGAACAACTTGCGGACGCCCTAGACCGCTATAAAGCGGACATAACCGCCATCCAAGAAATGCGATAGAATAGACCGGGTATAAAGCGGATGAAAAACTACGATATTTACTACGGCGACTGCTATTGGGAGAGGGCAACGGTTGTTTGGATGCGGATTTGTTGTTCGAGGTGGACTAAACCAAAAAGTCCTAAGCTTTCGGCATGTGAGCGAACGCCTCATAACAATCCGTATCAAGGCTACATTTTTTAACATCAGCTTGATCTGCGTCCACGGCCCCCACGAAAGGCAAGGATGACTCCGCCAAAGATGTCTCCTAGACAGAACGTATACCCAATGTCCCAGCTATGACATCAAAATTCTACTAGGAGACTTCAATGCTAAGCTGGGTAAGAAAAGCATCTTTGAACGAATCATCGGCAAACATAGCCTACATGACACCACCTCCGATAACGGACACAGGCTGATTGATCTTGCTACGGGTGAAATCTCCTTCTAGCCAGTACGCGCTTCCCGCACCACGATACACACAAACGCACCTGGCGGTATTTTGATCAATCGACTACCAACCAGATTGATCACATCGCGATCGACGTCAGACACTCCTCCACTATTCTTGATGTTCGAACTTTCCGAGGGGCTAACATCGACTCGGACCACTATCTTGTAGTAGCCAAGATGCGCTTACGGATACCACGAACGCAGCGGAGTAGAGTAAGAATACAAAGTTATGACGCCGGAAAGCTACTATCGCCAGAAACCGCTCGTGCTTTTACCGATCGCGTCTCCCTTAAGCTCTCCAATACACCTCAATCCTCCACGCTATCAATAGAACAGCAGTGGAGCCTTTGCAAACAAGACCTGAAAAGTTCTGCATCCGAAGTTTTGGGTTTTGAGGCTCCACCACGAAGAAACACCTGGTTCGATAATGAGTGCAGGAGGATTCACACAGCGAAGCAGGATGCATATAAGGCCTCGCTGTATAAAACAACAAGAGCAGCTCGTGAGCTTTACGAATTAAAAAGAAGGAAGGAGCATAAGCTTCTTAGAAGAAAGAGCACGAGAAGCGCGCGATCGAGGATTTGGAGAGGTGTTACTGCAGGCGTGACGTTCGAACGTTTTATCAACAGATAAAGCGAACATGTCAAGGTTATAAAGCCAGAATGGAAGCCTGCAGAGATGAGAACGGACACCTAGTAGTAGAATCGCAGTCGATGCTGAGAATATGGAAAACCACTTCTGCAGACTGTATAACGGCGATGTTAGTCAATATACCGCTGTCAGGCAGAATGATCCATTTCTAATCGACGAAGACCGCAGAGAATTCCCTCACCTCGACGAAGTTAAGATTGCCATATCGAAGCTCAAGTCGAATAAAGCTGCTGGCGCAGACGGAATGTCTGCTGAGCTCTTCAAGGCAGCTGGGGATGGCCGGGTTAGGAGCATGCACCAGCTTATCTGTAAGATATGGTCAGAGGAAAGCATGCCCGAGGAATGGAGTCCCAGCATCGTATGCCCGATCCACAAGAAAGGAGACCCCTCTGATTGCGCCAACTATAGAGGAATAAGTCTCCTTAACATCGCCTACAAAATCTTCTCTGCCGTTTTGTGTGAACGCCTGAAGCCTTTTGTAAATAAGCTGATAGGTCCTTATCAGTGCGGATTCAGGCCAGGGAAGTCCACCATCGACCAAATCTTCACACCACGGCAGATACTGGAGAAAACCAATGAATTTCAAGTCGACACTCACCACCTATTTGTCGATTTCAAAGCCGCATACGACAGCGTAATTAGAGACGAGCTATACAACGCTATGTCTACCTTTGACATACCTGCTAAACTCGTCAGACTATGCAGGATGACTTTGGAGAATGATCGCTGCTCCATCCGAATCCGTGAACACCTTACCGACAGTTTTGGTGTCAAAAAAGGATTTAGGCAGGGCGATGCGCTGTCGTGTGATTTCTTCAGCATCAGAAATGATTGTGCAAAAATCACTGGCCAATACAAGAGGCACAATCTATTTCAAATCCTCGCAAATCATTGCATACGCCGACGATATTGATATAATAGGTTTGTAGATCACAGTGAGATGTCAATGAGGCGTTTGGGAGTATTAAGATGGAGGCGGCGAAAATTGGTTTGGCGGTAAACGAGGGCAAAACTAAATATATGCTGTCATCAAAAAAGGACGCTCACCACCGACGCCTTGGCCAGAACGTTTGTATTGGCAGATATAAGTTCGAGGTAGTGAAGGACTTCGTCTACCTTGGCTCCGCAGTGACCTGGAACAACGACATCAGTTTCGAAATCAAACGCAAAATCACTCTTGCCAATCGCTGTTTCTTTGGGCTCAGGAGGCAATTGAGTAATAGAGCCCTCTCCCGAGCGACAAAGTTGACTCTATTTAAGACCCTTATCATACCGGTCCTGTTGTACGGCGCAGAAGCATGGACACTATAAAAAGCGTAAAAAGCGGATGTGGAGGCCCTTGGTCGGTTTCGGGCCTATAAACGCAAACGGGGGATGGGAAACAGATTCAACCACGAACTTTACGGGCTGTACAGCGACATGAGTCTAGTCAGGCGTCTACGGATTAAACGCCTAAGATGCCTGGGCCATGTAGAGCGAATGGACACCACAGCTCCAGCCCGGAGAGTCTTTAAATCCAACCCCGAGGGACGAAGAAGCAGAGGACGGCCGCACTTAAGATGGCGCACACAGGTGGAAGGGGACCTCAGCCAACTGGGTGTGCGGCAATGGAAAAGGCTAGGCTAAAGATCGTGCTAGTTGGAGGGGCATGTAGGTTGAGGCCCAGGTTCACCCCAAATTGTAGCGCCCATTAAGAAGAAGAAAAAAAAAAGCGACAGCTCGATAAGATTAGATTTTGGACTGCGTATCTCTGAAAACCGGCTGACGGCTGTCCAGGAATTGAGAAGCGAGAGATGTTCGCACCAGTACGCGAATTGTTCAAACCTGGTTAAAAGTGAGCTTTCCTGCGCATAGATCTGTAAAAAAAGATTGACGTGGTCTAAAGAACGCAATTTAATTTAATTGGGACTAATAGAAAGCAACCAGTGTATAGAAAACCTAAAGATCGATATTCAGACCAATGTTGACTTCCCACCGCTATTCATTCACCATATGTTATGGTATGGGGATGTAAAACAAATTGCATTATTGGCTGTATTTTTTTTTTTTTTTTTTTGGTGTTCCGTAAATGCAAGTAATAGCAAAGAAATCATAACTGAATGTGTTGAATATTACACAAAACATGTCTAAATATTGTTCGACTTCAAATGGCCTTTAGTTCCTAAATTGGCCCGCAAATGATGTTGATCTCAATATAATAGAGAACTTGTAGTCAATTGTGGGTCACAAATATGTAACAAGTTACCTAGCTCAAAACAGTCATAACAGAAGTAGGGGAAAAATGAATAACTAAAGAGCAAATACAATAATCGTATGAGTTCAAGATACGAAAGGTCATAAAGCCTTCAGCTTCAGTCGGTGCTACAAAGTATGGTGAAAAATTAAAAACTGAAATCTTAAAACAAGTAAGCCAAGTCGATTTAAACTAAACTTCCCCAACACCTATCTTTTCTCGGTTTTTTGTGTCTCCAATTGAGCAATAGTGTAGCATTCCTTTAGGCACGGAGTGTAAATAGTCCAGTGTAAATCAGCAAAATTGTGTAAATAAAGCGACCAACGATTGTTAGAGTTAAGAATAGAAAAGTGTAACATAACAACATTCCAAAGAAGGCACTATTTCAAATGCTTAAGGGGTCGTATTATTGGGCAACATTTTGAAATACGAATGGACCACAAGCCTCTCTTCTTCTTAAAGTTCCTCTCCATTCCGGAGGTTGGAAATCATAATTTTTAGTATTCGTTTATTGATTACTCCTCTAAATAGCTCTGATGTTGAGAGATTTAGCCATTCTCCCAAATTTGCTATCCATGTTGCTCTTCGTCTTCCTCTTGTCCTCGTTCCTTCTATCCTTCCTTGTAGAATGATTGGCAGTAGCTGATACTTGCTGTTTCTGAGTATATGACCCAGGCATTCCAATTTACGTTTCTTTACTAGGAACATTATTTCCCTTTTCCGATTTACTCGTCTTAACACTTCCTCATTTGTAATTCTATCCGTCCAAGAGATCCGTAGTATTCTCCTATATACCCATATTTCGAAGGCTTCTATTTTCTTTATGGTCTTTTTCTTTAACGTCCAAGTTTTATGCACCGTATAATAAGGTCGACCATATGTATATAGCATTTCACCAGCCTTGTTTTTGTTTCCATAGTTATTTCTCTGCTACATTTTTCCGAATGCTGCCCTGATTTGTTCTATTCGGCATTTGATTTCCTCGCAAGGATCACCATTACTGTAGATCATTGTTCCTAAGTATTTGAAGCTAGACACTCTCTCCACATTCGTGTTGTTAATCTTCAGTTCAACATCCTTTGTGTTTTGTGTTTTTGGCAATTACCATACATTTTGTTTTTGCTGCGTTGATTCTTAACCCGTATTTTTCGCTTGCATGATTCAACTTATTCATCATAATGTTTAATTCCCTTAAGTCATTTGTTATTATTACAGCATCATCCGCGTACCTAAGGTTATTTATTCTTACGCCATTGATATTTACTCCATAGTAGGTGTCTATCATGCTTTCCTTGAAGATTTCTTCTGAATACATGTTGAATAGAAGTGGGGATAGAATACAACCTTGCCTTATTCTCCTTTTAATGATTATATCATCCGATTCTTCTCTCCTATGTTTATTTTTGCTTTTTGATTCCAATATAGGTTTCCGATTATTCTGCATTCATTCATATCTCCGCCTTTATTTCTGAGGATTTCTACCATCTTTTTTGTTGGACTTTATCAAAAGCTTTTTCGTAGTCTACGAAACATGCGTAAATCTTCTGCCTCATTTCTAAACTCCGCTGAATTGAAGGCAAACAAAGTTTCGCGAGTACCGAAGCCACTCCTGAACTCAAATTGTGAGGGGCTTACATCTTCTTCAAGTTTAGTGAAAGTTCTTTTGTGTATAATTTTTAGAAAGAGTTTTAGGGCATGGTTCATTAGACTGATTGTCCTGTACTCTTCGCATCGCGACGCTTTACTTTTCTTTGGAAGCATTCTTCTTTGGAAGGTTGATTTAAACCAGTCTTCAGGGATCTTGCCATATCTATATATAACGTTAAAAAGATTAGAGAGTACTTGGATGTTGCCTTCTTCTATTAGTTTCCAAAGTTCGTTTATTATTCCATCTGGGCCTGTGTCTTTCCTAGTTTTGGCTTCATTTAGTACTTTTATTATCTTCTCTTTCATTAGGCAATCCTTCGGTTCCCCTATTCGGTTGTAGTGCGCTTCGGTCATCCCAAAAAAGCTCTTCAATGTACTCTTTCCATCGTTGTAACTTCTCGTTTACATTCACTAATATCTTGCCCGTTTTATCTTTTAGTGTGGCGTGTTGTTTTTTCCTTTTAGTTCCAGAAATTTCCTTTGCTTTATTATGTAGTTTAAAGTTGTCGTGCCCGTGTCGGGGGGGCACGGGCTCGGACATACAGGGTAAAGTTGTTGATTGCTCTCAACCTGGCGAGCAGGGATCGTTGCTGGCATCTCTGTTTAAATGCCCGGGTCAAGTTGACATACGGCCTCCTCGCGGCGCCCTCTGGATAGCCTCTTCAACAACCGTTGGGAGGTGAACAAACGTATGCAGGGAAAAAAACCCCGACCAGAATGGCGGTTGTGCGGCGGGCTAACAATCCGCCCACGTAAAAAAACCCAAAGTTATGAATGAGCAAGATGCCTCGGATACACGGACGGATACTCGACGACGACAACGCACGAAAAAGGAACACGATTTGCGAGTATGCTCCTGGAATGTCAGGACCCTGTACACTCCCGGAGCTGCTCATAAACTAGAAGGAATCCTCACGCAGTACAAGGCGGATATTACTGCGGTCCAGGAAATACGCTGGATAGGAAACGGTATGATTAGAAAGAAAAAATGCAACATTTATTACAGCTGTCACAAAAGGTTGCACTTACTGGGATGCGGATTTGTCGTGGGAAAGCGGTTAAGGTCGAAGGTCATCGACTTTAAACCTATAAGTGATCGCCTGGCTGTGATCCGCATCAGAGGCAAATTTTATAACATCAGCCTTATATGTGCACACGCCCCTACCGACGAGGCTGAAGACCATATCAAGGAGGACTTCTATGACCTCCTGGACAACGCCTACGGAGCTTGTCCGGAGTACGATGTAAAAATCGTGCTCGGGGACTTCAATGCCAAAATCGGAAAGGAAAACACCCTTGGCGGAGTGATCGGAAAGCACAGCCTCCACGATACAACAACAGATAACGGCTTCCGACTCGCTGACTTTGCGACAGCTCGTAATGCGGTGATAAGTAGCACAAGATTCCCTCTCAAGCGAATCCACACAGCAACCTGGCGATCTCCGGACGGTCGAACCGCCAACCAAATCGACCATGTGCTCATTGACGCAAGGCACGCGTCAAACATCCTGGATGTGCGAACATTCAGAGGGACGAATGTCGACTCTGACCACTTCCTCGTAGCAGCAAGATTCAGAGCTCGACTGTCCAATGTCAGAAAGCTGCACCAGCCCATCAGAAGGAGGTCCGACATTGGGCGCCTGAGCACACCGGAGGTTGCCAGAGTCTACAGGGAGCAGCTGTTTTTTTTTTTTTTTTTATTTATTTATTTATTTTATTTATCAAATCAAACATCAAATATGGCTTTTACATAAGGTTTTCCGCGAAGCCAGAAGGGCTTATCTGCAGAAGGCTGATTTGCTTGATAATTTTAGACAATATCAGAGTGAGCTTGATTCTAATTATTACAAGTTCAAAATAATGTTAGAGCTCATAGTTAGAGTAAAACTTCAAATTTAATTTTATCAAATTTAACTAAGAAAAAGGAAAAAAAAATTAGATTTTCTGCGAAAACAGAGATGGTTTTTGTATGTGATGTGATACGTGAAAGACTAAACTATGACTCAAAGAATTCTTTCAGTTTCAGTTTTCTACATTTGGGATTCGTAATCGATTTAAGCGGTTGAGGAAGTTCGTTTAGTATCATAGGTACGGCATACTTTAGTTGTCTCTTGCCATAAATATTGGAGAACCTAGGTGTTTGCAGCATCTCCCTAGCACGTCTTCTTGTGTTGAATTTATGGTCTATTGTCTGTTTGAACCTATTGTCATCGTAGTACTCGAGAGTCGTTATCATTTTGAAGAGTTCTCTGATGCCAAGTACTGTAAATGTCGTTTGACCTGTTGTGTTTCGTTGAGTACTTTCGTTTATTTTTTTGACTATGGTGTTTTGAAGTCTTTGCAACTTGTCCAAGTGGGTATTAGATGCGTTACCCCAAGCCAGTATACCATATCTCAGCTTGGATTCAACCAATGCGAAGTACACCTGTTTTAGAATCGGCGACGTGGAGTAATTCTTAAGGTGGACAATTCCAAAAAGTGCTTTCTTGAGATCAGACCGGACCTTATCAATGTGTTTATCCCATATGAAGTGGCTATCGATAATAACGCCTAAGTATTTATATCTTTCCACTATTTCGATCTCTTGTGGGAGCGCACCAGTACATGCGTTATTGCTCAGTTGTATCTTTTTTTGGGTTGATTTGTGGCATGGACCTCGAATGTGCATCATCTTCGTTTTTGATGCGTTTATTATTAGACCATTGTCGTGACACCAATTCACCGCCTTATTAAATTCGGTTTGCATGATAGTCGTAGCTGTATCGATGCACCTATGTCGAACAACAATCGCCGTGTCGTCAGCGTACGCATACGGTGTGCTATCTTTAAACAAACGAAGTAGTTCGTTTGTGTACAATATAAATAGAATTGGACCAAGCTTTGAACCTTGTGGAACTCCGTATTTGATTGATGTGTCATCGCTGTATTCTTCTTTTATCTTAACGCGAAAATACCTATTCGCCAAATAGTCCTCAAGCCAGTTCGATAATATCCCTCGAATTCCCAGTCTGTTGAGCGCTTTTATCATTTTCGTGTGGTTTAGCGTATCGAAGGCCTTGCTAAAATCCATGAAGAGTACTAGAACGTGATAGTTCTTATTTAGGCTTTCATTTACGGTGTTCGTGAATTCTGATAACAGTTTGCCCGTGCTTTTATTCTTTTGAAATCCATATTGTTGAGTATGAATAATGTTGTTTTTATCCATGAAACTAAGCAGTCTCCTGGTCACTATTTCTTCCAAACACTTATCTATTACTGGTAGAATTGATATTGGCCTATAGTTAATTATTTGCCCTTTGGGTCCGCTTTTATAGATAGGACGAACCACTGCTGTTTTTAACAGTTGGGGAACCTTAGCTTGTGTTAAGCTAAGATTTATAATTTTTGTAATAACTGAAGCAAATACGTGCGCATGTGTCTTCAAGTCTATTACCCTAATGCCGTCAGCACCCGGTGATTTATTGGAGTTCATCGCCATAAGGATATTTTGTATTTCGGTCACATTGCATTCTTCTACGAAAATAGAATTCCCAACTACATGATACGTATGATCAGAGACGTTTACTTGGCAATCGTGAACTATACTCAGGGTTTGTTCACTAAAATGTTTAGCATACTCATTTGATAGAGAGGCTATAGACTTGTCTGCCGGGAAGTTTCTTATTATGACCTCATCGAGGCTAAGTTTTTTCCTGCCCATGATTTCATTAATCAGCTTCCAAGTTTTTCTAGGGTCCGGTCCCGCTTGCGTGAACTGATTTTTGAAAAATGTTGCTTTTTGTCTGTTGATTTCTCTGTTCACCTTATTCCGGAAGCGCTTGTACTCATGCTCGTATGTTAGGTTAAGCCTGTTGTTTTTCCATTTTTTGTACAATTCATCTCGCTTACGGCACAACGCGATAAGATCCGAGGACATCCAAGGACTCAGTTTTCGCCTGGTACACAAACTTTTTGACACGATTGATTTGCTGTAGATTTCTTGCATCATTGTAGTAAACTTTTCATACAGCACGTCAACATTTGTTTCTGATAACAATTCATTCCAATTCGTTGTTTGAATGAGATTATTTATTACATCTTTACTGATATACGACCACTTATATTCCGTCAATTCTTTCTGTGCTTCTACATTTGTACCATATAAAGTTGCATAATGGTCTGAGATTTCACACTCAATTATGGCGGCATATATGGGTCCCTCTGTAATGTTAACTAAAATGTGGTCTATTAGTGTTGTGGTACCTATGTTAAGATCCTCTCTTGTATTTTTATCGATAACGTTTATTATGCCAACAGTCGCCAGCATCTCAAGATAGTCCTTAACGTAATTACTATTCGTTTTACGTAAGTCGATGTTCATATCACCCATTACAATGACTTCATTTTTTATACCGTCATGTCCTATATTATTTGCCAGCTCCTCAATGAACCTAGGAATATTAAAACCTGGCGGTCTATATACCCCAATGATGCGCTTTAACTTAGATGCTTCATGTATGTTGATTTCTATACTTTCGTAAGCCGTTGCTACGTTATTTATTCTTTCGTATTTTATTTTATCTTTGATATATATTGCAACGCCACCTCCTCTACGTTCATCACGATTTAAGAATTCTGCATTGAAGCCTTCTAAATTATACAGACTATTCTCTCGTTGTTTGATATTAATTTCAACTAGCACAATGATGTCTATTAAATTTAAGTAATTACATATGTTTCCGTAAAATACATTCCAATTTTTACGGAGCGATCTTATATTTAGACTTAGACATAAGAAATTCATATTTTTAATTTCATTTATGTTTATGTCGCTAAATCCATGTAATACCCTACACTCTATGTTACACATAGTGTCATCTTCTCTGTTTGTGTTATCCATAGCATCTTTAATCGGTATTGAACGTCTGTGACGATCAACTTATACTAATACATTACATATTTGATATTTTACTTACGTCATTAATAGTGCTTATTAGGATCGCTTGACTGTTTTCATTTTTACGCGCTAACAGTTTTCCTGCTTTCTCCCACACATAGCTCCAACCTACTTGCTTTGCCTTTTCTTTCGCCATCCATAGCAATTGTTTATTTTGCCTGGTCAGCTGTGTGTTTATATACACGGGAACATCGCTTATCGCCGAATTGGAGTTATTATCTTTGAATGTACTACAGTTTTCTTTTATTTTATGTAATTTAATTGTGTGGGCCATGCGTGCGCGTTTAACGAAAAGTGTTTTGCTCATATAAGTGGAGAAGGATACGATTATTGTTGATTTTTCCGGGATTTTGGACTTTGTTCTGTATATGTCTGTAATGTCATTGTCGTGTAATTCGTGGTTAATGGTTTTTCCTATTCCTTTAACTATTTCAATAAGATTTTCTGTCGGCGAAGGTGGAATATTTTTAATCTCAATATTGTTTTTGAGCAATTGCTGTTCTAGAGTGTTAATTTGTGCTTGCATGTTGTTAATGATCTCGTCTTTTTTGGTGTTAATTTCTTTGAGTTGTTTAATTTCATTCATAATGCTTTCCATCAAGCCATTGTTTTGTTTTATGCTATTATTTAGTTCGTCGTACTTTTTGGCAACAAACTCACAGCTGGATGCAATTTCCTTCATTTCTGCTCTCATCAGTTGAAGCTCCTTCAAAACAGTTACACTGCCGTCTGCCGAAGTGTTTGTGTTGTCGGGACTTTTTGTGATCTCCGCCCGATTTCTTTTTAGCGGTTGTGCATCTGGTGTCAGAGGTCTGGAAGCAGTACTAACGCCTGCGGCAGTTACATTTGGAGCATCACCGTTTCTACAGAATTGGCATTTCCAATCTTTTCTTCTTATTCCCATATTTCTCCACGATTTTTCCGTAATGGTTGTGCAACCAAAATGAAGTTTACGAGAACATTTCAAGCAGCTCACAAATTCCCCCTCAGAAGGGAGGTTATCTCCGCAATGGCTACACATATACATTTTATAATTCTATATGATTCAATAAAAATGTTTACTAAAAGCTTTCTTTTCTTTTTTTTTTTTTTTTTTTTTTTTTTGTCACTATAAAGATTAGTTTCTATAATATTTAATACAACACAATATAATACTTTTCTTTGGGTAACAGAAGAAAAGAATATTGAAACTATGGAGCACTTTTAAAATTCAACCGTATGCTAAGCTCACTCACTCACTGAGTGAGTGAGTCTCACGCTGAGCGAAAGACTCTACGATATGCCTACGTCGAACACAAATGCCAATAATATGTGGCTGCATTGCCGCTCAGCCATTCAGGAAGTAGCCGAAACCACATTAGGATACCTTCCACCCCCGACAAGAAACCCGTGGTATGATGGCGAGTGTGAGCAGAAAAAGGCAGCAACCGACGAGGCGTACCAAAATGCGCTGCAGAGGAAAACCAGGGCAGCGCGAGAAGAGTACCGAGCCAGAAGAAGGGAGGAGAAGAAACTACTGCGACAAAAGAAAAGAATCTTCGCAGCCTCCCAGCTCAAGGATATCGAGGAGTCTAGGGATAAACATAAAATACGAGCCTTTTACAAGAAAGCCAAAGGCCTTGCAGGAGGCTTCAAAAAGGGCACCCTGGCTCTTCGAAACTGCGAGGGTAATCTTGTCACCGACCCGCAGGGAATAGTGGATGTATTTAAGCAGCACTTCCAGCAGCTGCTTAATGAGCATGACCAAGAGAGAGTGGTAGGGACCGAGGAAATCCCAACTCCAGCCGCTGAAGTAGTCCTCCCACCCAGCATAGAAGAAGTCGGCACAGCTATTCAGAAGCTGAAGAACAACAAGGCCGCAGGCTCAGATGGCTTGCCATCAGAGCTCTTCAAGGCTGGCGGCGATGTTCTGGTAGGGAGCATGCACCAGATCATCTGCAGAATTTGGGAAGATGAGAGCATGCCCGACGACTGGAATACCAGCTCTATATGCCCCATCCACAAAAAAGGCGATCCTACCTCTTGCAAGAACTATAGAGGTATATCCCTGCTCAATGTCGCATACAAGATCCTGTCCAGCGTATTGTGTGAACGTCTAAAACCATTTTGCACCGCACTAATCGGCAGCTACCAGTGCGGCTTCCGGCCCGGCAAATCAACTATAGACCAAATTTTCACACTTCGACAAATCCTGGAAAAGACCAACGAGTTTCGAATCGATACACACCATCTTTTCATCGATTTCAAAGCCGCATACGACAGCATTCATCGTGAAGCACTGTTTGGGGCGATGGCCGAATTCGGGATCCCGGTAAAACTGATCCAGTTGTGTCGCGCCACGCTAAAAAACACGCGATGCACCGTGCAACTCGGTTCTAGGACCTCGGAACCATTCGAAACATGCACCGGATTTCGGCAAGGAGATGCGCTGTCATGTGACTTCTTCAACCTGGTGCTGGAGCAGATAGTGCGACGGGCAGGCGTCAACAGGGAAGGCACTATCTTTTACAAGTCCATCCAGCTGCTAGGATACGCGGATGACATCGACATCATCGCGTGTTCTCGCCGTGGCATTGTGGAAGCATTCACGGCGATTGAAGAACAGGCGAAACGAATTGGTCTTAAGATCAATGAGGACAAAACGAAATACATGCTGTCAAGCAAAAACCAATCCGTCGCTCACCACCTGGGACAAAACATAACAATTGACAGCTACAATTTCGAGGTAGTTAAGGAGTTTGTCTACCTCGGGGCAAACGTAAATTCCACAAATGACACCACAGTGGAGATCCGGCGTAGAATCGCCCTTGGCAACCGCTGCTACTTCGGCTTGTCCAAACAACTGGGGTCAAAACTCCTCACTCGAAAGACCAAAGTCATGCTTTACAAAACGCTCATTCTGCCAGTCTTGCTGTACGGAGCCGAAAGCTGGACGATAAGCAGGACAGCGGAGCTGATTTTGGGTTCTTTCGAAAGAAAAATTCTGCGCCGGATATTTGGTCCTGTCTGTGAGGAAAGTGAATGGAGAAGAAGACACAACCGCGAACTCTACGAGCTGTACCAAGATGTGGATGTAGTCCGGAAGGCAAGGATCCGTCGACTACACTGGCTCGGCCACATCGAGCGCATGGACATCAACGCTCCAGCTAAGAGGGTCTTCGATTCCGAGCCTCCTGGTTCGAGAAGAAGAGGAAGACCGAACCTCCGGTATAAAGACCAAGTAATCGCGGATGTAGGACATCTTGGTCTTGACAACTGGAAGCAGCGTGCCCGGGACCGTCAAGGATGGAAGGCAGCTATAGCTCAGGCTCAGATTCTCCATGGATCGCAGGCCTGATAAGTAAGTAAGTAAGTAAGTAAAGTTGTCGTGGTTTCTGTCGTACATTTCTAGTTCCGCGCACTGTTGCTGAAGGTGTGCATTTTTAGCTTCTCTGATTGCCATATCGAAGCTCAAGTCGAATAAAGCTGCTGGCGCAGACGGACTGTCTGCTGAGCTCTCCAAGGCAGCTGGGGATGACCTGGTTGGGAGCATGCACCAGCCAATCCGTAAGATATGGTTAGAGGAAAGCATGCCCGAGGAATGGAGTCTCAGCATCGTATGCCCGATCCACAAGAAAGGAGACCCCTCTGATTGCGCCAACTATAGAGGAATAAGTCTCCTTAACATCGCCTACAAAATCTTCTCTGCCATTTTATGTGAACGCCTGAAGCCTTTTGTAAATAAGCTGATAGGTCCTTATCAGTGCGGATTCAGGCCAAGGACGTCCACCATCGACCAAATCTTCACACCACGGCAGATTTTTTTTTTTTTTTTTTTTACACATGGGGCTAGTGCTACTCTTAGCAATATGGCACTGCGACCTTTGCAGATCTATTGTGCCTGCTAGCCGATTAGCCGAGTAGCCTCTCAATCTCTATAATGAAGTTGAGAATGCTTCTCGTAGGAGCCACGGTGATCCCCTCAGGAGTCACAACTTCACTGAGAAGGATGCGCTTCCTAAGATGGCAGAGTGCAGCACACTCACACAGTATGTGTTCTGCCGTCTCATCGTCCTCTAGACAGAGCCGACACTCAGTTTCAGACGAGAGACTAATTTTATTTAGAGGAAATCTCAGACCGCAGTGTCCCGTTAGGTAGCTGACCAGTCTTCTGATATCCCCTCTATTGAGCTTAAGTATGTCAACAGGGTGTTTGTTCAGGGGTCGTATAAGTCGTTTAGATTGACGGAGTCCCCGAACACTGTTCCAGAAGGACAGGTGTTGCGACTTTTCCCACTTGTCTTAGAGGTGATTTATCTTAGACCCGGGAATGCCGCAGAAAGGTTCCGGACCTATGTATTTGTCGCTGGAACCTTTTCTGGCAAGTTGGTCGGCAATTTCATTGCCCTTAATACCTTTATGTCCTGGCACCCACCAAAGTTTAACATTGTTTCTTTTGGCGAGCTCTTGCAGGGCGTCATGGCATTCCTTGACGGTTTTCGAGTTCGTGCTGTACGAACCCAGTGCTTTAAGCGCTGCTTGGCTATCAGAGAGTATGTTGATAGTTACTCCTCTGATGCCGATCTCGAGATTTAGGTTGATGCATGTTAGGATGGCGTGCAGTTCAGCTTGGAAGACGCTGGGGCTTACTCCCAGGGCCTTCGAGATCTTACGTTTTGGTCCAAAGATGCCGGCGCCAACGCCAGAAGCCATCTTGGAGCCATCCGTGTACCACCTAAGGCCTTTGACATTCAGCAGGGGATCACTGTCTTCCCATGCTGAGCGATTTGGGATCAGCACCTCAAATCTCTTGTCAAAGGTGAAGGTGTGTGGCAATGCGTCCGAGACCGTAGTAATCATATCCAGCTCGGGAAAGTGTTGCAATATGGACATGTGGCCTGCGGGTCTACATGGCATAATTGTTCCCGAGCAGAGGATTCTGATTGCACTGCGTAATGCCACCTTTTTGATAAAAAGGTGCAGTGGAACGAGTCCAATGAGTGCTTCTTGTGCTGCCGTAGGGCAGGACGGCATAGCGCCTGTGATGCCGAGGCACGCTAGTCTCTGAAGGCGTTGAAGCTTAATAATAGTAGTTTTTTGTTCACCACGGCAGATACTGGAGAAAACCAATGAATTTCAAGTCGACACTCACCACCTATTTGTCGACTTCAAAGCCGCATACGACAGCGTAATTAGAGACGAGCTATACAACGCTATGTCTACCTTTGACATACCTGCTAAACTCGTCAGACTATGCAGAATGACTTTGGAGAATGCTCGCTGCTCCATCCGAATCGGTGAACACCTTACCGATAGTTTTGATGTCAAAAAAGGATTTAGGCAGGGCGATGCGCTGTCGTATTGGAAATGATTGTGCAAAAATCACTGGCCAATAGAAGAGGCCCAATCTATTTCAAATCCTCGCAACTCCTTGCATACGCCGACGATATTGACATAATAGGTAGATCACAGCGAGATGTCAATGAGGCGTTTGCGAGTATTGAGATGGAGGCGGCGAAAATGGGTTTGGCGGTAAACGAGGGCAAAACTAAATATATGCTGTCATCAAAAAAGGACGCTCAACACCGACGTCTCGGCCAGAACGTTTGTATAGGCAGATATAAGTTCGAGGTAGTTAAGGACTTCGTTTACCTTGGCTCCGCAGTGACCTGGAACAACGATATCAGTTCCGAAATCAAGCGCAGAATCACACTTGCCAATCGCTGTTTCTTTGAGCTCAGGAGGCAACTGAGTAATAGAGCCCTCTGCCGAACGACAAAGTTGACTCTATATAAGACCCTTATCATCCCGGTCCTGTTGTACGGCGCAGAAGCATGGACACTATCAAAAGCGGAGGCCCTTGGTCGGTTCGAGAGAAAGATTTTGCGCGTGATTTTTGGGCCTATAAACGCAGACGGGGGATGAAAGAATCATTGTGTGATTGCGGACGTTAGTTCTCCTGATTTGGAAATTGCTAATAGTGTTATTGTTAAAATAAAACTCAAGAATGATGTTCGTATTGACATTATATGCATACATCGACTGCAGTTTGTTCACCAAGACATATTTATAAAAGATATTGAAGAACGTGTTTTTCACGGTGTTTCTCCTCAGCGGGGTTCTGACAAAACCCCCTGTAGTAAAATTGTCATGAAAAGCTTCTCGAAATTCGCCGTTCGGAACCGGCAATAAACTGTAGGTCCCTTTCACTTATGAGAAAATGAAATCACACACAACATGGGTGATTGAGAGAAGCTCGGCTCAGGTCCTTCATGGACTGTAACGCCAACATACATACATACATACATATGTCGTAGATGAATAAGTATGCCATAGATGAGTATGTAGTAGAAGTATGTAGAATTATAAGCGTGTAGTGGTGCACATGAATTAAAAGTAATAAACTTTGTAAAACTGGAATTCACTTTGTTTCATATTTATGAGGCATGTAAAGAGAGCGGGGCAGAGAACATGCTTCTCTGCCGAGTAGGTCTCGTTGTGAGGGGGTGTTCTGCGAAAAACATGGTAAAGAAGAGAGACGAAGAAAGATGATGATTGATGTGTTGAAGAGGACCGAGTCAGTCGGTTTTTAGTGAAGGATTGATGCGGAACACGAGAAAACGAGCTCTACTGCGCGATCGGAAAATGTCCAAAGACAACCCTTCTCCGTTATCAGAAGTGGGATCGGCTCCGCCGAACGAAAATAGTGACACAATGACATTACGTGAAATACTAGACCAACAACATCGCAATTTTCAAAGTCTGATAAATGCAATGCAAGTGACAAACTCGGTATCGCGAAGTGCAACAGTGAAGTTACCTAAGTTTGACCCGGCGAATGGTGCAGACGCAGTCGCTTGGTGCAAGACTGCGAATCTAATCTTGACCAGCAATCCCCTGGAAGGCCCCAATCTAATCATGGCACTGAGCTCGTCATTGGAAGGAGACGCTCTACAGTGGCTGTCACAAATTTGCCACGGAGAGCTTACTTGGAAGCAGTTCGAGGAATTGTTTCTGCAACAATTTGCCGGCAGCGAGACGCCAGCGGCCATTGTGTTTGATCTTCTAAATAGTCGACCGCATGCTGGAGAGTCAATACCGGTTTATACGAATCGACTGACAACATCATTGCTAAATAGATGGGAAGGCATAAACAAAGAAGAGATTGCCGTGTCGATTGTTCTGGCACACGCTGCGCATATTGATAACCGTTTGCGCCAGACACTATATACTACAAGAGTAAGCACGCGCGGAGAGCTACAACAACAATTGCAAGCATATGCATACGGAAAGCGAAATGAACAAACACCGTTTCACGATGAACATACAAAACGACAGAAGACATCACACCACACACAAATAAAATGCCATTATTGCGGACGCCTTGGGCATAAGGTAATATCATGCCAGAAGAGGAGAACCGATGAGACGAATATTCGAAGAAATGGAAATAATGGAAGAGAGCGACAACCAGTATCATGCTTCAAGTGTGGCAGAGTCGGCCACATAGCATCGGCGTGCATGATTGGGACAACGGCGACGAACAGTACAAGCAGCAGCGGTAGAAGTGCCGAGAAGCGAATCGATGTGTGCACGATTGTGCAGCCGGGCGGAACATTCTATCAATCGGGTGAGAGTTTTCCATTTGTATTTGACTCTGGAGCTGAATGCTCATTAATAAGCGAAGCCCAAGCAACAAGATTAAAGGGCAGGCGATTTGACAATTTAGTAATTTTGAGGGGCATTGGGCAGGATGCCGTGCATAGTACAGTTCAGATTCTATCTATTGTTGAATGCTCTCAATTTTCTGTAGAAATATTATTTCATATTGTAATGAGTAAATTCCTGAAACACAGTGTAATCATAGGTCGTGATATATTGAGCCAGGGACTGGGTGTTGCCATGGACGCTGGCAGTTTCAAAATTTTTAAAGTTAAGACAGTCAATGTTCTTACAACCAAATTAAACTGTAATTATCTTGATCATCTGAATAATGATGATACATTGAATGAGTCTGATAGGGTTACATTGATGAAGATTCTAGAACCATACGCGGATAATTTTATTGATGGCATACCTCTTAACCGAGTCACGACAGGTGAATTAGAAATCCGCTTGATTGATCCAAATAAAACGGTCCAGCGAAAACCATACAAACTGAGCGATGAAGAGAAAAGAATTGTCCGAGATAAAATTCAGAAAATGTTAGATGCACAGGTCATACGTAGAAGTTGTTCTCCGTTTGCGAGTCCGATGCTGTTAGTTAAAAAAAAGGATGGTACTGATAGGTTATGCATTGATTTCCGTGAATTAAATTCAAATACCATTTCGGATAGATTCCCTTTACCACTTATTTCTGATCAGATTGATAGAATGCGAAGCAGCAGATATTTTTCCAGTTTAGATATGGCAAGTGGCTTCTACCAGATCCCGATACATCCAGATTCCATAGAACGAACAGCGTTTGTAAGTCCAGAAGGACAGTTCGAATTTCTGTCAATGCCTTTTGGCTTGAAAAATGCGTCCTCTGTATTTCAACGAGCCATCACTAGAGCGCTCGGCAATCTCGCCTACTCATACGCTATTGTCTATGTTGACGACGTGATGATAGTCGCCAACACAAAGGAAGAGGCCTGCGCACGATTGAGGATTGTCTTAGAAACATTATCCAAGGCGGGATTTTCGTTCAACATTAACAAGTGTTCATTCCTCAAAACCAGCATAGAATACCTTGGTTACCAGGTTGGAGGAGGTGAAATTAAACCCAATCCACGAAAAATAAAAGCATTGGTGGCAATGCCTCCACCACAATCCGTCGCGCAATTGAGGCAGTTTATAGGGTTGGCAACATATTTCAGACAATTTGTACCACGATTTTCAGAGAAAATGAAACCATTATATCATTTGACTTCTAAAAATGCGAATTTTCATTGGAGGTCAATGCATGAAGAAATACGCCGTTACATTATTGACACGTTAGCAAGTGATGTAGTGTTGATAATCTTTGATCCGAAGTATCCAATAGAGTTACATACGGATGCGAGTTCCGATGGCTACGGAGCAATGCTGATGCACCGAGTGGATGGCAAACCAAGAGTAGTCGAATATTATAGCAAGTGCACTACAGCATCCGAATCCAAATACCACTCATACGAGTTGGAAACATTGGCCGTATATAACGCCATGAAGCATTTCCGTCATTATTTACATAATCGAAAGTTCGTGGTATATACGGATTGTAACTCGCTCAAAGCCAGTCAACACAAGAAAGAATTGACACCGAGAGTGTATCGATGGTGGACCTACCTACAGACTTTCGAATTTTCAATAGAATACCGTAAAGGAAATCAGATGTGCCATGTGGATTGTTTGTCACGAAACCCCATTTTGAGTGAGGCAAAATCAGATAAAATTGGTGAGATGAGGGTTGACCTTGCTGAAATTACAGAAAATTGGCTCCTCGCCGAACAGCAGCGCGATCCAGAAATATGTTCGGTCGTTTCTCAGTTGCGCAAAAATGAACTTAAGGAAGAAATTTCCGGAACGTACGAGATTCGTACCGGAATATTATTTCGCAAATTTCAGCGGCACGGTAGAACCCGATGTCTACCAATTATTCCAAGGGCATTCAGGTGGTCCGTAATCAACCATGTTCACGAAGCCATTATGCACCTGGGATGGGAAAAGACAGTGGACAAAGTATACGAACAGTATTGGTTCGAAAATTTATCAAAGTACGTCCGAAAATTTGTCGAGAACTGCATCACATGCAAACTCTCAAAACCAGCAACTGGAAAGCCTCAGATGGAACTGCATCCTATTCCTAAGGTAGACATACCTTGGCATACGATCCACATGGACATTAGCGGAAAGCTCAGTGGTAAGAACGAATTGAAGGAATATGTAATAGTGCAAATTGATGCCTTTACAAAATTCGTTCATTTGTATCATACGTTGAATTTGGATGCGGAAAATTGTATCAAGTCTGTGAAAGCGGCAATTTCTATTTTTGGTGTGCCTCGGCGGATTATTGCTGATCAGGGTAGGAGCTTTGCTTGTAATGCCTTTCGTGAATTTTGTATAGCTCAGGGTGTAGATTTGCATTTAATTGCGACTGGAGCTAGTAGGGCAAACGGACAGGTAGAGCGCGTGATGAGCACGCTTAAGAGTATGTTGACGGCAGTAGAAACGAGTCAGCGCTCCTGGCAAGATGCACTCAGCGATGTCCAATTGGCTATGAATTGTACGACGAATAGGGTAACAAAAGCTTCTCCCCTAGAATTGTTGATAGGAAAAGTGGCTAGGCCAATGAATCTCTTGCCAATAATAGATGAAGAGAAAGTTGATATGGCACAGACTAGATCTCGAGCTAAAATGTTAATTGATAAGAATGCGATTTATGAAAAGAAACGTTATGATCAAGGGAAAGCAAAAATTGTAAAACATAATGTTGGGGACCACGTCTTGCTCAGAGGGGAAGCACGACACCAGACTAAATTGGATCCAAAGTTTAAAGGGCCATTTGAAGTAATAGAAATTTTAGACGGTGATCGTTACAGACTGAAGTCGTTGTCTGGTAACAGAACATACAAGTATGCGCATGATGCTTTGAGAGCAATGCCGAATAAGGAAGTTTCGTTTGAAAATTATTTAACTTTTGCTGAAGGTGAAGAGAGTAACAGAGACTTTCTTAATGATGAAGAGATGATGGGGGAACATGTTGAATAGGTGCGATAGATGATTTTGTGGTGGCTTGTTGAGTGGCCAGTGTAAAATGTCTCAAAATTGGCACCAAGAAGTGTGGCCAGGTGGCTTGTTGAGTGGCCAGTGTAAAATGTCTCAAAATTGGCACCAAGAAGTGTGGCCAGGTGGCTTGTTAAGTGGCCAGTGTGAAATGTCTCAAAGAACAGTCGGTGATGGAACTGTTCCTTGTATTGTTATGTGATTTGATAAAGTGGATTAGTATGACAAGTACGATTTTTATTTATTTATTTTTTTTTTTTTTTGAAATATCGAACTATATTATTGAGTCTGAATTTTAAATTCTTGAATATGATTTTTGAATCCTGAGCAAGACGGGGTACTGACGCTATGTTGTGACTTGAACAAACACACTGAGACGTGTGTTTATCAGGATTGGCCGTGTCGTAGATGAATAAGTATGCCATAGATGAGTATGTAGTAGAAGTATGTAGAATTATAAGCGTGTAGTGGTGCACATGAATTAAAAGTAATAAACTTTGTAAAACTGGAATTCACTTTGTTTCATATTTATGAGGCATGTAAAGAGAGCGGGGCAGAGAACATGCTTCTCTGCCGAGTAGGTCTCGTTGTGAGGGGGTGTTCTGCGAAAAACATGGTAAAGAAGAGAGACGAAGAAAGATGATGATTGATGTGTTGAAGAGGACCGAGTCAGTCGGTTTTTAGTGAAGGATTGATGCGGAACACGAGAAAACGAGCTCTACTGCGCGATCGGAAAATGTCCAAAGACAACCCTTCTCCGTTACATACATACATTGAAGACCTTCTTACCGGAACAACTAGTCACCCTTCTTGTATTATCGGTGATATGAATTTAGATATATTGGGCCTCTGTTCTATTTCTGATCGTTATTTGTTAGTCTTATCTTCCCTGGGCTTTGAATCGCTTATAAACGTTCCAACGATAATAACTCGAAGTATTTAGTTTTTATTCGTAGTAAGAACTCTGATAACATACTTCCATTTTTACTTGAATGGGATTTAACTGATCATTTTGCTGCTGGTATGTCCTTTCTAGATATGTAATAAACGAAATAACTATATAGAAACTCGATCACTTCAAAAAATTAACTACTCGGTTTTGCTGGAACGCCTTTCCAAAGAGAGGTGGAATAGTGTATATAATTGTAACTGTCCTTCAAACGCTTACAGTAACTTCATACATGTTCTGTCAAATTATGTATCCACTAGTAGACTCATTAATCAAAGTCGAGCATTTAAAAAAATAAAACCATGGATTACTGACAACCTGTGCGAGAAAATATATGCAAACAATTCTTATTATGCAAGGAACAAAAACAAATTACATATACCACGTATTTGAAACGCCTACAAACAAATGAAAAAGGATATTTATAAAATCGTTATGAATCAAAAAGAAGCATATTATAAAAGAAAGTTCAATGAAACCTCGTCCAACCCTAAACAACAATGGAATATTATTAATAATCTGTTAGGGAAAAGAAATTATGCCAGCTTAAACCGCATAAAGTTTTCAGAAAGTGTGATAGCGGAAAATGATGATCAAATTGCGAATAACTTTAACGTATTCTTCAAAAATGTTGCTAAAAGCTATAAACCTCGTCCCTCTTGTGACCATGAGAATATCTATCGAGAATCTTTTCTTGATAATGAAATATTATCAACATTATTCTTTGGTGAAGTGACTGAAGTTGAAGTACTTTAAGTGATATTAAACCTAAAATCTAAAAACTCATGCGGAATTGACGGCCTAAGTACCATTGTCATAAAAAAAAATAGTAATCACATCTTTAAGCCATTGACCTATCTTATTAACATTAGTTTTGAGAGAGTTATATTTCCAAAGTACTTAAAGACGGCAATAATCATTCCCTTATATAAACAAGGTGACAAGTGTGAGCCAAACAATTATAGGCCTATGTCCCTACTTTCAGTTTCCTCAAATTTTTTTTGAAAAATCATCACTCAAAGAATGATAAGTTTTTGCGATAAATATAAGATTCCTAAAATTTCAGTTTGGTTTCATGAAAGGCAAATCAACCGAAGATGCTATTCATTCTTTTCGGGAAAACATAAACAGAGAAATTGATAGAAGTAACAAAAACTGCTGCACTGTTTCTTGATTTAACAAAAGCGTTTGACATAGTCAATCATAATTTACTGTTAAGGATGCTGTGTAGATATGGTTTCAGAGATAACATATTAAACTGGATATCCTCCTACCTTCAAAATAGAAAGCGGATTGTTCATGCGAATGTTACCCTGAGTGACCCAATTTTTTGTTCAAATTCAGGGGCTCCCCAAGGCTCTGTCCTAGGACCTTTGCTCTTTCTCACATGTATATATAAATTCCGTGTTTAGTCTATCGCTTTCTGGGCACATTATTGCTTTCGCTGACGATCTGGTTCTGTCGTATGCCGCTTCTTCTCTTGAAATCCTCAAAGTTCAATGTTGAATGTTGACCTAGTAATTTTGCAACGTTGGGTTTTGTCTCATCAAATGGTTCTTAGCCGCAAGTCTAAAGTAATGTGTTTCTCCCTTACAACCGAACTTTCTATCCATGGAGTCGGCTTGCATGATAGAAGTTGTGATCAGTGCAATTGCAATGATTCCTGCATGCAGCTAGAATCTGCATCTGAATATAAATATCTGGGTGTTACTATAGACTGCAAACTTAATTGGAAGGCACACATTAAAAATTTGAAAAAATACATGTTTATTGTCTTAAATAAGATATTTCACCTCCGAAAGCTAGTGCCACAAAACTTACTTACTACACTCTACTACTCATTGGTCAATTCTCGACTGGAATATGGAATTTCCGCCTGGGGCAGTGATTACCTCAGTAATCTCAAGCCTCTTATTACAGCCCAAAAAAAGATAATCAGAGTAATGTTATTCAAGTCTAGATGGGAGCCATCATTTGCGCTATTTAAGCAAATGAATGCACTGCCACTTAGACTCTTGTAAGTCTATAAAATTTTGAGAATATTTTATTTGCGTAGTGGGTATAATAATTTAATTGGAACCAATATGACTTATTCCCTTAGATCCGCAATTAATGTTGTAGTTCCTAGAGCTAAAACAGAATACTTCAGACGTTCCTTAACTGTTATAGGTCCACATATTTACAACAGACTTCCTGAAGATATATGCATAAATGTCGGAATCTCTGGGTTTCTTAAAAATCTAAGAAAATTGCTACTATCCAGATTAGAAGTAGAGGATTTTTTTCTAATAATAACCTAACCTAACAAAGATATTGTTACTTAATTGAATTTTTGTTTGTTTTGTTAAATGTCGCACATAGACCCACTTCAAATCTATTCATGCCGAACCATAATCCGTAATCTCAAATATCTCAATTTTTTTACCAGATATAAAGCTTACCTACAAATAATTCTTTTTTTTTTTTTTTTTTTTTTTTTTTATCTTTTTTTCTCTAACTTACTCTCTCCGCGTAGTTCTCCATAACAATAAAAATATTCGTAGAATTTAGTCCACTTAAAACTGGTGCCTTTACCACTAAGTGGCCGTTAGAAAATCATTTCAATAGTAATTCATGGTTAATACCATGTCTGATATGTAATAAGCACTTCAATTAAATTGCCAAATAGATGGTGCTTACAAAGAACGTCGAGATAAGCTATCTGCAGAAGTGTTTATAAAGGTAAAAACATGAAAGTTCTATATTACGTAATTCCACTTCGAATAAAATTAGTATAAAGTCGATATTTTTATTTCGTTCGTAGATACTTAAGACGACATATATGTAATTATTCCGAAGGTGGAAAGATGCTTCCACAAGAATGACGCCCGTAAGTTTTACAAAACGAACATGCCATGGCTACAAAGCCAGAGCGGCGGCCTGCAGGGATGAAAATGGAGAACTGGTAGTAGAGTCGCAGTCGATGCTGAGGATTTGGAAAGACCACTTCTGCAGATTGTATAATGGCGATGATAGACAAGATACCGCTGTCAGGCAGAACGAGCCATTCGTAATGGACGACGATGTAACAGAATTCAGTCCACCCGACCTAGACGAAGTCAAAATAGCGATATCAAGACTTAAGTCTAATAAAGCCGCGGGCGCAGACGGCCTGTCTGCTGAGCTTCTTAAGGCAGCTGGAGATGAGCTGGTAAGGTGCATTCACCATCTCATTTGCAAGGTATGATCGGAGGAAAGCATGCCCGACGAATGGAATCTCAGCATCGTTTGCCCAGTCCATAAGTTATAGGGGTAACTGCGCCAACTATAGGGGAATAAGTCTCCTTAACATCGCATATAAGATCTTCTCTGCCGTATTGTGTGAACGCCTGAAACCGTTTGTGGATAACCTGATCGGCTCTTATCAGTGTGTTTTCAGGCCAGGTAAATCCACAATAGACCAAATATTTACGCTACGGCAGATCATGGAGAAGACCCAGGAATACCAAATCACCACCTCTTCGTCAATTTCAAGGCTGCCTGTCATATGCATAGAGTGTATAGAGATGTGCTATACAAAGCCATGTCTAGTTTTAACATCCCTGCCAAACTCGTCCGACTGTGCAGGATGAAAATGGAGAGCTCTCGCTGCTCCATTAAGGTCGGTAACGAGCAAACCGAGACCTTTCATGTTAAAAAAGGATTTAGGCAAGCTGACGTGCTGTCATGCAACTTTTTCAACATCGTGCTTGAAAAGAGTATGCAAGAGTCACTGGCCAACACAATTGCTTGCGTTCGCCGAAGACATTGACGTGATTGGACGGACACAGCGAGACGTCAATGAGGCCTTTGTAAACATTGAGGTAGAGGCGGCTAAAATGGGTCTCAAGGTTAATGAGGGTAAAACCAAATATCTGCTTTCATCTAAAAGAGACGGACAACACCGACGTATTGGCCAGAACGTCACCATGGGCGGATATAACTTTGAAGTGGTCAAGGAATTCGTCTACCTTGGCTCACTGATGACCAGCGACAACAACACCAGCGCTGAGATAAAACGCAGAATCACTCTCTCCAACTGCTGTTTCTTTGGGCTCAAGAGGCAATTGAGAAGTAGAGCCCTCTCACGGAAAACCAAGGTGACACTATATAAGACTTTAATCATCCCAGTCCTCCTTTACGGCGCAGAAGCTTGGACCTTAACAAAAGCGGATGAAGATGCCCTTGGTCGTTTCGAGAGGAAAATTCTGCGCACTATCTACGGTCCCGTTTGTTCAATCGGTGTATGGAGGAGAAGATATAACGAAGAACTGTACAGCGACATCGGCCTGGTACGACGTCTACGGATACACCGTCTAAGGTGGCTAGGCCATGTAGAGCGCATGAAAAATATAGCTCCGACCCGAAGAGTCTTCGAATCCACCCAGGAGGGAAGGCGCGGCAGAGGACGGCCGCATAAACGGTGGCGCACGCAGGTGGAAGGGGACCTTAACCAACTTAACGTGCGGCGCTGGAAACAGCTGGCCAAAGACCGTGCCAACTGGAGACGCTTGTTGGTTGAGGCCCAGGTTCACCATGGACTGTAGCGCAACCTAAGTAAGTTTCGAGATATTCGAGACGAAAAATGTTTACGAACGTGCGAAAGTACGCATACGCACATATACATATATGTATGTATATCTCTATAAAAACAGGAGATTCTGACTATAGGGATCCAAAACGTGGAGATATTCTTATAAACATTTTTGTACCCCATAGTACATTACGGAAAGCGTGAGATCGAGGAGATGGAGAGATGCTTCCGCAGGAATGACGCCCGTAAGTTTTACAATAAGGTAAAACGAACATGCCATGGCTACAAAGCCAGAGCGGCGGCTTGCAGGGATGAAAATAGAAAACTGGTAGTAGAGTCGCAGTCGATGCTAAGGATTTGGAAAGACCACTTCTGCAGACTGTATAACGGCGATGATAGACAAGATACCGTTGTCAGACAGAACGAGCCATTCGTAATGGACGACGATGTAACAGAATTCAGTCCACCCGACCTAGACGAAGTCAAAATAGCGATATCAAGACTTAAGTCTAATAAAGCCGCGGGCGCAGACGGCCTGTCTGCTGAGCTTCTTAAGGCAGCTGGAGATGAGCTAGTAAGGTGCATTCACCATCTCATTTGCAAGGTATGATCGGAGGAAAGCATGCCCGACGAATGGAATCTCAGCATCGTTTGCCCAGTCCATAAGTTATAGGGGTAACTGCGCCAACTATAGGGGAATAAGTCTCCTTAACATCGCATATAAGATCTTCTCTGCCGTATTGTGTGAACGCCTGAAACCGTTTGTGGATAACCTGATCGGCTCTTATCAGTGTGTTTTTAGGCCAGGTAAATCCACAATAGACCAAATATTTACGCTACGGCAGATCATGGAGAAGACCCAGGAATACCAAATCACCACCTCTTCGTCAATTTCAAGGCTGCCTGTCATATGCATAGAGTGTATAGAGATGTGCTATACAAAGCCATGTCTAGTTTTAACATCCCTGCCAAACTCGTCCGACTGTGCAGGATGAAAATGGAGAGCTCTCGCTGCTCCATTAAGGTCGGTAACGAGCAAACCGAGACCTTTCATGTTAAAAAAGGATTTAGGCAAGCTGACGTGCTGTCATGCAACTTTTTCAACATCGTGCTTGAAAAGAGTATGCAAGAGTCACTGGCCAACACAATTGCTTGCGTTCGCCGAAGACATTGACGTGATTGGACGGACACAGCGAGACGTCAATGAGGCCTTTGTAAACATTGAGGTAGAGGCGGCTAAAATGGGTCTCAAGGTTAATGAGGGTAAAACCAAATATCTGCTTTCATCTAAAAGAGACGGACAACACCGACGTATTGGCCAGAACGTCACCATGGGCGGATATAACTTTGAAGTGGTCAAGGAATTCGTCTACCTTGGCTCACTGATGACCAGCGACAACAACACCAGCGCTGAGATAAAACGCAGAATCACTCTTGCCAACTGCTGTTTCTTTGGGCTCAAGAGGCAATTGAGAAGTAGAGCCCTCTCACGGAAAACCAAGGTGACACTATATAAGACTTTAATCATCCCAGTCCTCCTTTACGGCGCAGAAGCTTGGACCTTAACAAAAGCGGATGAAGATGCCCTTGGTCGTTTCGAGAGGAAAATTCTGCGCACTATCTACGGTCCCGTTTGTTCAATCGGTGTATGGAGGAGAAGATATAACGAAGAACTGTACAGCGACATCGGCCTGGTACGACGTCTACGGATACACCGTCTAAGGTGGCTAGGCCATGTAGAGCGCATGAAAAATATAGCTCCGACCCGAAGAGTCTTCGAATCCACCCAGGAGGGAAGGCGCGGCAGAGGACGGCCGCATAAACGGTGGCGCACGCAGGTGGAAGGGGACCTTAACCAACTTAACGTGCGGCGCTGGAAACAGCTGGCCAAAGACCGTGCCAACTGGAGACGCTTGTTGGTTGAGGCCCAGGTTCACCATGGACTGTAGCGCAACCTAAGTAAGTTTCGAGATATTCGAGACGAAAAATGTTTACGAACGTGCGAAAGTACGCATACGCACATATACATATATGTATGTATATCTCTATAAAAACAGGAGATTCTGACTATAGGGATCCAAAACGTGGAGATATTCTTATAAACATTTTTGTACCCCATAGTACATTACGGAAAGCGTGAGATCGAGGAGATGGAGAGATGCTTCCGCAGGAATGACGCCCGTAAGTTTTACAATAAGGTAAAACGAACATGCCATGGCTACAAAGCCAGAGCGGCGGCTTGCAGGGATGAAAATAGAAAACTGGTAGTAGAGTCGCAGTCGATGCTAAGGATTTGGAAAGACCACTTCTGCAGACTGTATAACGGCGATGATAGACAAGATACCGTTGTCAGACAGAACGAGCCATTCGTAATGGACGACGATGTAACAGAATTCAGTCCACCCGACCTAGATGAAGTCAAAATAGCGATATCAAGACTTAAGTCTAATAAAGCCGCGGGCGCAGACGGCCTGTCTGCTGAGCTTCTTAAGGCAGCTGGAGATGAGCTGGTAAGGTGCATTCACCATCTCATTTGCAAGGTATGATCGGAGGAAAGCATGCCCGACGAATGGAATCTCAGCATCGTTTGCCCAGTCCATAAGTTATAGGGGTAACTGCGCCAACTATAGGGGAATAAGTCTCCTTAACATCGCATATAAGATCTTCTCTGCCGTATTGTGTGAACGCCTGAAACCGTTTGTGGATAACCTGATCGGCTCTTATCAGTGTGTTTTTAGGCCAGGTAAATCCACAATAGACCAAATATTTACGCTACGGCAGATCATGGAGAAGACCCAGGAATACCAAATCACCACCTCTTCGTCAATTTCAAGGCTGCCTGTCATATGCATAGAGTGTATAGAGATGTGCTATACAAAGCCATGTCTAGTTTTAACATCCCTGCCAAACTCGTCCGACTGTGCAGGATGAAAATGGAGAGCTCTCGCTGCTCCATTAAGGTCGGTAACGAGCAAACCGAGACCTTTCATGTTAAAAAAGGATTTAGGCAAGCTGACGTGCTGTCATGCAACTTTTTCAACATCGTGCTTGAAAAGAGTATGCAAGAGTCACTGGCCAACACAATTGCTTGCGTTCGCCGAAGACATTGACGTGATTGGACGGACACAGCGAGACGTCAATGAGGCCTTTGTAAACATTGAGGTAGAGGCGGCTAAAATGGGTCTCAAGGTTAATGAGGGTAAAACCAAATATCTGCTTTCATCTAAAAGAGACGGACAACACCGACGTATTGGCCAGAACGTCACCATGGGCGGATATAACTTTGAAGTGGTCAAGGAATTCGTCTACCTTGGCTCACTGATGACCAGCGACAACAACACCAGCGCTGAGATAAAACGCAGAATCACTCTTGCCAACTGCTGTTTCTTTGGGCTCAAGAGGCAATTGAGAAGTAGAGCCCTCTCACGGAAAACCAAGGTGACACTATATAAGACTTTAATCATCCCAGTCCTCCTTTACGGCGCAGAAGCTTGGACCTTAACAAAAGCGGATGAAGATGCCCTTGGTCGTTTCGAGAGGAAAATTCTGCGCACTATCTACGGTCCCGTTTGTTCAATCGGTGTATGGAGGAGAAGATATAACGAAGAACTGTACAGCGACATCGGCCTGGTACGACGTCTACGGATACACCGTCTAAGGTGGCTAGGCCATGTAGAGCGCATGAAAAATATAGCTCCGACCCGAAGAGTCTTCGAATCCACCCAGGAGGGAAGGCGCGGCAGAGGACGGCCGCATAAACGGTGGCGCACGCAGGTGGAAGGGGACCTTAACCAACTTAACGTGCGGCGCTGGAAACAGCTGGCCAAAGACCGTGCCAACTGGAGACGCTTGTTGGTTGAGGCCCAGGTTCACCATGGACTGTAGCGCAACCTAAGTAAGTTTCGAGATATTCGAGACGAAAAATGTTTACGAACGTGCGAAAGTACGCATACGCACATATACATATATGTATGTATATCTCTATAAAAACAGGAGATTCTGACTATAGGGATCCAAAACGTGGAGATATTCTTATAAACATTTTTGTACCCCATAGTACATTACGGAAAGCGTGAGATCGAGGAGATGGAGAGATGCTTCCGCAGGAATGACGCCCGTAAGTTTTACAATAAGGTAAAACGAACATGCCATGGCTACAAAGCCAGAGCGGCGGCTTGCAGGGATGAAAATAGAAAACTGGTAGTAGAGTCGCAGTCGATGCTAAGGATTTGGAAAGACCACTTCTGCAGACTGTATAACGGCGATGATAGACAAGATACCGTTGTCAGACAGAACGAGCCATTCGTAATGGACGACGATGTAACAGAATTCAGTCCACCCGACCTAGACGAAGTCAAAATAGCGATATCAAGACTTAAGTCTAATAAAGCCGCGGGCGCAGACGGCCTGTCTGCTGAGCTTCTTAAGGCAGCTGGAGATGAGCTGGTAAGGTGCATGCAGACGCTTGTTGGTTGAGGCCCAGGTTCACCACGGACTGTAGCGCCACCTAAGTAAGTAAGTATAATACATTACTAATAATGGAAAGTTAAAAATGGATGCACCATTTGGTTCCTTCTGAATTCGGTCTGCCCAATAAAAAAAAAAAAAAAAAAAATATGCGTGAAAAACGATTCGAACGAAGGGTGGGGAGATAGCAACTGTGTAAGCGTATTTCAACAGTGTTCCACTTTTCCATAAATTATTGACTTATATATAAAAATGATGTTAAGCCATAACATCGTGTTTTTTTTTTTTTTTTTTATCGAATAACCTGATGTAATGGGCGTCGTGGCGCAGTGGTTAGTGCGTTGGACTCTAGCGCACGATGAGCGAGTTCGGATTCCGATAACACCAACGCCATCGATTTTGCGGTATTTTTTTTTTACAGTTTGGGCTAGTGCTCTTGCTACGAAAGATGACTTTCTCATCAGCCGCTGGCACAACGAATATGACTGTATTTAAAAGAGTGTGTAAACCGAAAACCATTTTTTTTAGTATGTGAAATATATATAATCAGCATCCTATTATTGCCTTACTGCTAGATTTTGCTCCAGAGTGAACTTTTCTGCCATAAGCACGTCTTTTTCCCTTGATATACGATCCCTTGCCAGTCTTTCTAACCTTGAAACATCCTACAAAAGAAGAAGTATGTATAAGTATGTATAAGATCACTTCTAATGTTATATAATTGCATTCTTATTCACCTGCAGGGCCTGACATTCTGAATCAAATTTCCTCTGCCTTTTCTCCAAGATATTATTACGACCAATTTGTTCTTCTAAGAGCATACGCAAATCATTCATTTCGTTTGTCATTTTCTGCGTTTTTCGTTTCCACTGGCCTACTACTTGTCGCTGTTCATCAACTTCTTCATAAGCGTCAGCAAGCTAAGAAAGCCAGAAAATATAATAGAAATAAAGTTAAAGTATTGCAGAATAAAAGTAACGTGTTCAAGATAAAATATAGGATTGTATGCTAATTGCTTACAATAATAGGGGCGGGTTTCCATTATGCGCAGTGAGCAATTTTTTTTCTTGTTGCAGGCAAGCCTGTAAGAAAGTCTGGTGTATTTAAAGTATGGGGTGGGTGGCTCGCTTCGCTTGCTAACAGGATTTACAACCCTTTTTTCCGCAGGGATTAGCCGCTCACGCGACCTCGTCGCTCCGCTAAGGGTATGTCAATTATGTATACACGCGCACTCAAGGCTAAGGCCTTATAACATTAAACGTTGTGCGAGCAGATGGTAACAGGGAGGGGGAGAGGAGGTGCCTATTGAGGTATTGAGCGGGGAAGACGGAACGAGGTAGCGCGTTCCACATTCGTGTGGTTCGGTTGAAGAAAGAATCTCTGTATTTGACAGTACGACCGAAAACGGGCTTTAGAGTGAATTCATGCGCATTCCGGGAGAGACGTGTATCGCGGGAGAAGTTTTGAAGGGGCGGAATGCAACTGGCTATTTCATCAGAGCATTTATGGTGAAAATAACGATAAAACAATGAAAGACAGGAGACGTTCCTACGGTGACCCAGCGAGTGTATTGAGTTTGTGATGCTGGAATCTCCTATGAGTTTTATCGCACGATTTTCTATTCTGTCAAGTAAGTGCAGAGAGGTCTTAGATGCGCCAGACCAGACATGAGCATTGAACTCCAATTTAGGATGAATGAACGCCTTATAAATGATAGCCAGATCGGTGGGTGTGAAGAATTTTTTCATCTGTATAGGAAACCTAGGCGTCTCGCGGCATTCTTGTATGTGTATGTTGGCGTTACAGCCCATGAAGGACCTAAGCCGAGCTTCTCTCAATCACCCATGTTGTGTGTGATTTAATTTTCCCATAGGTGAAAGGGACCTCCAGTTTATTGCCGGATCCGAACGGCGAATTTCGAGGAGCTTTTCATGACAATTTTACTACAGGGGGTTTTGCCAGAACCCCGCTGAGGAGAAACACCGTTAAAAAACATGTTCGATGACATGGCTGTGTCGGGATTCGATTCCGAGTCATCGGTGTCAGAGGCCAACGCAGCATTCTCATCAGGTTGTCACTGATGCACATACGCAGGATGGAAAGCTTGTCGGTTTCAGAGATACAAGTGCCATTCATGGAAAATGAGTCAGTGTTACGCTTTAGCGACAGAAGACAGCATTTTGTTTTGGAAGTATTAAATTCCACTCTATTGTTTTTACCCCATTGGATGATGCTGTCAATATCGGAATTTAATGATCTTAACATACGCTGCCGCTCACTATTTACAGCCGAAGTGCAGGGTCGTAAAAAAATGAAGGAATGTGAAAAGCTGAGGGTACAGTCGTCAGCGAAGGAGTGGATTGGATTAGAAGTAATAGACAAGAGATCATTCATAAAAATAAGAAAGAGTGTCGGAGACAAAACGGAGCCCTAGGGAACACCAGCATTTACAAAGTGAGTATCAGACTTGAATCCGTGCAAGACTATTTGAATTTAACGATTAACGGTAGCTTCTAATCCATAGAAGAAGAGAGCCGTCGATCCCGAATGCACGCATTTGCGACAAAAGAGCTTCATGCCAAGCTCTGTCAAATGCTTTCGAAATATCAAGTGCAGCTACTTTGCTCTCACCTGCTTGGTGTAGCGAACGATTCCACTTCTCGGTGAGATATACCATCAAATCAACAGTGGATCTGTTGCTGCGGAAACCATACTGCCGGTCATTGAGGGGTTTTTGCGACTCGAGATATTTCATTAGCTAACGATTTATCAGCGTTTCGATGACCTTGGAAAGAAGGGACGTAATTGCAATGGTAATTGGAGAGAGAAATAGATTCGCCTTTTTTTGGGAATGAGCTGGACAAATGCTGTTTTCCACCTACTCGGGTAGAGTCCAGAAGAGTAGAAAAGGTGAAAAAGCTTACGCAGTGGTTTTGCCAGCGTAGAAGAACACCTCTTTGGAATTATTGGGGAAATACCATCTGGACGAGCGGATTTGTGTATGTCAAGTTCTTTAAGAACCCTTGCAACTGTACGAGTAGGGAAGTAAATTTGTCCCATGGTGGAATTAACGTACTCCAGAACAGGCGGAGACAAAGATGATCTGGGAAGCTGCGAGTTTGTTGCGAAATGGGCAACAAGCAGATTGGCTTTGTCTAAGGGTTTGACAGCTGAAATTTCATTGTGGATAAGCGTGGGTATAGACGTACGAAAGTCTGGTGTATCTAACAGGATTTTAACCGAGCTTCGCTCGCTAACAGGATTTTGACCCTTTTTTCCGCAGGATTTAGCCGCTCACGCGACTTCGTCGCTCCGCTTAGTGTATGTCAACAACTGTGGGACAGGTGCCTGTAGCTAAAGCTTAATTATTTTTAGGTACTCTGGGGTGTTTAACAGATTGAAATAAAATAAAAAATAAAAAAAAAAACATTGAATTAAAAAAAAAAAAAAAAAATTAATTTCTCTTTAAAAAAAAAAAAAAATAAAAATTATAATTAAAGTTTTTTAGGCCATTTTAAACCAGAAAAAAAAAACTACTCACTGCGCATAATGGAAACATGAGCCCAATAACACAATAATGTGAATTAATATCGTATACAATACTGTTTGCTTTACCTTCTTTTCCAACTGTTTTTTGAGTCCGACTAATTGTTCCAAATCATGCTCACGTTGTGACTGAAGTCGCCTTTTGGTAAACTCCAGTTCTCTTGAGACCCTTTCATACTTGAGTCGATAAGCACCACTTTCTTCGTTGTCAGGATCATCGTCTTCAGAAATTCCGTTTAGTTCGGATTTAATACAGATCAACTCCATTTCCAGCTTTTCAGATGTTTCATGCAGATTCTTTACCTTCGCCTGCTGTTCGAGCAATTCCTTTTCTAATTTCAAACGTTCAGCAGTTTCAACTTCAAGACGTTCACTGGCTATATGCGAGCCAGACCGTTCCTCTGTCAAATTAACTGTCATCTCAGATAGCTGAAAGCAAAAGTGCCAACAAGACGGATAAGACATGAATAATAATCCATATTTCGTGTTGTATACGTTCTATCGGACGTACACTAAATGAAAGAAGACTAAAAAATACTTCTTCGAGTGTTTTTTGGTTAATTGACTCAGTTTACTTGAGCATATGTCAAAGATAGAAAAGAAAATACGCCATAGCTTTTCTTCGATAAATACGAAACGCCAGAGAGGTGTAAATAGTATTTACGGTACTCTAATTGTAACAGCCTATCACGCGCAGATCTAGTTTCATCAAACATCCCAAAATTCACCGTAGTATGGAAGGCTAATTGTTGAATTGTCGTCGAGTGTGACAATCATGTAAGCACTGTTTCGATTACAATGAACAAGCAAACTTTTAAAATTAGTTTGTGTTGAAGGGTGAATTGATGAAGAAATAAAATTCCGAATTTTGAGCTCTATGAAAGGCTAAAATTTCCTGAAATTTATTTTAATTATTTTTTAACAAATTTAGATATAAATTTTAGATATGTATGTACTAACGTTTAGTATTGCTTATAGTCAATCCACTTATTTTAAACAGAGTAAATATCAAATATGTATTAAGATTAATATTTATTAATGTGTGGCTTCAGGCCACGCTACTTGCTCTTTGAATTCCAGGCTCAAATCCCTGAAAAAACTCCGAGAAAGGAACGAAAGGGAAGTTGCCATTCATTAACGTTTTTTATCGCCATCTAGTTGTTAGTTTTCGCGTTGTCGGTACTTTCGGTGTTGCCGTGATTCTCAACATTCCCCCCCGGTAAGATGGAAGGTTGGTCCGTCTTACCAAAGGCCATAGAATCAGCAACATCAAGTACAGCGAGTTTTGAGACGGGTCGAACATATACTCCGGATTTCGTCTGGACGAGGACAGTTCTTATTTTACCGTCACGACTCATCTTTAGTTCTAGTACACGCCCTTTCGGCCATTCGTTTTTTGGTGTATTTTCATCAACTATTATCACTATGTCGTTTATAGAAATCGGTCTAGTATGCTGGAACCACTTTGTTCGTCTAGTTAATGTCGGAAGATACTCTCGAATCCATCTTCGCCAGAAAAACCTACTAAATTGTTCAGCCATCATCCAATTTTGTTTTAAAACAATACCCTCGTCCTTTAGCTCTCCTAAGGATTTTGTTCCATTTGAAGAGAGCAACAAAAAATGGTTGGGAGTTAAAGCTTCGTCGTCCTCACAAGATATTGGTACATAAGTCAATGGTCGGGAGTTGATTATACCTTCGACTTCGACCATCATTGTCTGAAGCAGCTCATCGTTTGGTTTTCTGGTGAAACTGATTTGTGAAAGCGTTTGTTTTATGGATCGAACCAACCGCTCCCAACAACCACCCATATGCGGGACTGCTGGAGGAATGAATGACCATTTGACTCTTCCCTCCCCTATACCTTCAACCAGCTTCTTACCATCTATTTGCTCAACAGCTGCTTGCAGTTCTCGACTCGCACCACGAAAGTTTGTACCGTTGTCAGTGTAAATTTGGATTGGAATACCTCTTCTCGAGGCAAAGCGTTTCAAAGCCTGGATGCAGGAACTTGTGGAAAGAGAGTGGGCGATTTCCACATGAATTGCTCTTATTGTAAGGCAGGTCAAAATTACACCCCACCGTTTCTCCACTCGTCGCCCTACTGTTACAAGCATTGGTCCAAAATAGTCGATGCCAACGTAAGAAACTTACTTACTTACTTATCAGGCCTGCGATCCATGGAGGATCTGAGCCTGAGCTATAGCTGCCTTCCATCCTTGACGGTTGTCAAGACCAAGATGTCTTACATCCGCGATTACTTGGTCTTTATACCGGAGGTTCGGTCTTCCTCTTCTTCTCGAACCAGGAGGCTCGGAGTCGAAGACCCTCTTAGCTGGAGCGTTGATGTCCATGTGCTCGATGTGGCCGAGCCAGTGTAGTCGACGGCTCCTTGCCTTCCGGACTACATCCACATCTTGGTACAGCTCGTAGAGTTCGCGGTTGTGTCTTCTTCTCCATTCACCTTCCTCACAGACAGGACCAAATATCCGGCGCAGAATTTTTCTTTCGAAAGAACCCAAAATCAGCTCCGCTGTCCTGCTTATCGTCCAGCTTTCGGCTCCGTACAGCAAGACTGGCAGAATGAGCGTTTTGTAAAGCATGACTTTGGTCTTTCGAAATTGTAGCTGTCAATTGTTATGTTCTGTCCCAGGTGGTGAGCGACGGATTGGTTTTTGCTTGACAGCATGTATTTCGTTTTGTCCTCATTGATCTTAAGACCAATTCGTTTCGCCTGTTCTTCAATCGCCGTGAATGCTTCCACAATGCCACGGCGAGAACACGCGATGATGTCGATATCATCCGCGTATCCTAGCAGCTGGATGGACTTGTAAAAGATAGTGCCTTCCCTGTTGACGCCTGCCCGTCGCACTATCTGCTCCAGCACCAGGTTGAAGAAGTCACATGACAGCGCATCTCCTTGCCGAAATCCGGTGCATGTTTCGAATGGTTCCGAGGTCCTAGAACCGAGTTGCACGGTGCATCGCGTGTTTTTTAGCGTGGCGCGACACAACTGGATCAGTTTTACCGGGATCCCGAATTCGGCCATCGCCCCAAACAGTGCTTCACGATGAATGCTGTCGTATGCGGCTTTGAAATCGATGAAAAGATGGTGTGTATCGATTTGAAACTCGTTGGTCTTTTCCAGGATTTGTCGAAGTGTGAAAATTTGGTCTATAGTTGATTTGCCGGGCCGGAAGCCGCACTGGTAGCTGCCGATTAGTGCGGTGCACTTTGGTTTTAGACGTTCACACAATACGCTGGACAGGATCTTGTATGCGACATTGAGCAGGTATATACCTCTATAGTTCTTACAAGAGGTAGGATCGCCTTTTTTGTGGATGGGGCATATAGAGCTGGTATTCCAGTCGTCGGGCATGCTCTCATCTTCCCAAATTTTGCAGATGATCTGGTGCATGCTCCCTACCAGAACATCGCCGCCAGCCTTGAAGAGCTCTGATGGCAAGCCATCTGAGCCTGCGGCCTTGTTGTTCTTCAGCTTCTGAATAGCTGTGCCGACTTCTTCTATGCTGGGTGGGAGGAGACTACTTCAGCGGCTGTAGTTGGGATTTCCTCAGTCCCTACCACTCTCTCTTGGTCATGCTCGTTAAGCAGCTGCTGGAAGTGCTGCTTAAATACCCTCGCAGTTTCGAAGAGCCAGGGTGCCCTTTTTGAAGCCTCCTGCAAGGCCTTTGGCTTTCTTGTAAAAGGCTCGTATTTTATATCTATCCCTAGACTCCTCGATATCCTTGAGCTGGGAAGAAAAGAAAAGGTTTAGTAAATGTCTTTAACCTCGCGGGTGGCAACTCGCCCATTACAGGGATTGCTGGTTCTGCTCTTTTGTTGCGACATACTTGGCATTTACGTTGCACGTTTTTAACCATTACTCGCAAGGTAGGGATGTAAAACCGTTGGCGGACCTCGTTCACAACTGTTTCATTATATTGATGTTTAAATTTGCAATGATAGTGATTTAGAATCAAAAATGTTATATGGTGGTCTTTGGGAAGAACAACCGGCCTTTTGGTTTCAAAATCAATCCCGCCTGCTGCATCTATTCTTCCAGAAATCCTCAAAAGATTATGCTCGTCTAAGTACGGGGATAATTTATATAATGAGCTTGACTTTCGAAGACAAACTCCGTTCTCAAATTTGGCTGCGTGTAGAAGTCGTATCTCTTCACTGAACATTTCACTCTGAGCTCGTCTCCATAGACAACGCTCTGCCTGGTCGATAAATTGTTGAAGTTTAAGATCTGGGTTTCGGGTAAAGTACCATTCTATAAAAAGGTAAACTCTTGCCATTGAATTAAGAAGTTTTCTCCAGTTTGTGAATTTTTGAACATTAATTATCCATCCCTGATGAGTGTCTTTAGTAGTGTGATGAAGGTGTTCAGATACTTCATCTTCTGGAGTTATAGAAGCAAGTTCGCAACTTGGCCAAAGCTGCTCTTTTGACCACAAGAAATCTGGTCCCCTATACCAGGGGCTTTGCGATTAAAAATCAAAATTAGTTCGGGATTTTGTTGCTTCGTCGGCTATATTTAGTTTAGATGGAACCCACTTCCATGATTCTGTGTGAGTTTTTTCAATAATTTCGCTAACTCTTAACGAAACGAATTGTTGAAACTTACGGCTAGGTGACCTTATCCAGTAAATGACGGTTTTTGAATCAGTCCAATATACTTGCCGAGTAAACTTAATTGAATGACTTTCGATTATGGTTGTTGCTAATCTACTTCCAAGAACTGCAGCTTCAAGTTCCATTCGTGGAATCGAAATGTGGCGTAAAGGTGCTACTTTGGTTTTTGCTGATATTAAATGGACTTCGATCTCTTCTTGGCATATAACTCGGATATATGCAGCTGATGCCAAAGCCTCTGCACTCGCATCACAGAATATGTGTAACTCTACACTGTTTGCATTAGCAAAATTATGCTTTGATAGATATCTCCGAGGAATTCTAATATTGTTTATCTCTGGTAATAGATGCAGCCATTTATACCAGGTGGTGAAATGGTCGTCGTTTATTTTCTCATCCCAATCAATACCAGATCTCCAAATTGATTGGAGTAGAATTTTTATGTTTATCAAAATGTTAGCAATAAGGCCTAAAGGATCATAAATTCTCATTAAAATTTGCAGAACTTCTCTTTTTGTCGGTTTTTCCTTACCGCTCATAACATCGTGATTCATTCGATTGCTGTTGAATATGAAAAACCACTCATCATTCTTTGGTGACCAGCACAGACCCAATACCTTTTCAGCGTTCGATAAAGATTCATCAGAGAACTTATCAGTTGTATGACAATTCAATTTGTCCAATAGACTAGAAGAGTTTGATCGAAATTTTCTGATTTCGAATCCACCTTTGCTATGCACATATATAACAGCCTTGGCGATTCTCACTGCTTCGGCGTCGCTTTCGTAACTTGCAATAAAATCATCGACATAGTGATCTCTTATTATAGCCTGAGCAGCTTCAGGAAATTGGAGGTTAAAGTCTTCCGCGTTGCGATTTTTAATATATTGTGCACAAAAGGGCGACGAAGTTGCGCCAAATGTCATGACTTGAAGAATAAAGGTTTCTATTTTGTTTGTTGTCGCGTTACGCCAAAGAAATCGTTGTGCTTCCTGGTCTTCACCTTTAATTCGGACCTGGTGGAACATTTCTTTTATGTCCGCACAAAGGCTCACTTTTCTTTCCCTAAAGCGGAACAAGACTCCGAGTAAGAGGGACGTTATATCGGGCCCAGTCAACAAAACCGAATTTAGTGAAATGCCATTTATCTTTGCTGCTGCATCCCACACGATGCGTACTTTATTTGGTTTATTCGGGTTAAGAACAGGAAAAATTGGTAAATACCATGTCTTCGCTGTAACTTTGGATTTTGGATCGATTTTCCGAGCGTAACCCTTTGTAACGTAATCCTCAATTAAATTCTTTATCAATACTTTGGTACGTGGTTCCCTTTCCAAGCGACGTTCTAAGCACAGCAGGCGATTGTGGGCATACGTTTTGCTTTCAGGTAATTTGACATACTTATATTTCCAGAGCAGCGGAACTTCAAAATGATCATTTATTCTACGAGAATGTGTATTGAGTATCTTCAATGCTCTATCCTCTTCAAGCGACATAAGTGAAACTTTCTTCGTTCCCATGTTCTCCATTACAAAATAATCTTTTAAGGAATCGTTCAATGAGAAGTCGTCACAATTGCGACACGGACAAGTTTCCAGCTGAAAATTAAGGCTTAAGTTATTTACAGAAGTTTTGTCACATGGACCAAATACCACCCAACCTAGGCGCGTTTTAGTAGCAATCGGTTCGTTTGCGTTGCCTTCTCGTGTTCGAAGTGGTATTCCCAAATTCCAATGCTTTAATCCTATTAAAATACGAGGTTTTGCATTATAAAATGATGCAATTGGGATACCCTTTAAATGTATATACCGTTCACTTAATTCCGCAGCAATGATAGTTTGTTGCGGCAAATCTAATTCCTCTACTGTACGCACGCCTTTAACCGAAAATGTATTCCTCGAGTTCCCACCTGAGATATCCACATCAATTTTTCTTAAGTTAATTTCTTCTCAACTATATTTGAAGTCCACTTTAATTACAGTGGTAAATTGTCGCCTTTTAGTTGTAATTCATCAGCCAGCTGCGATTCCATCAACGAGGTAGATGATCCATCGTCAAGAAATGCAAACGTCTCTACTTTTCTTTCTCTTCCGTACAAGGTGACGGGTAAAATTCTGAAGAGAACTGTGTTTTCCTTTGAGTGTGTGTGACAATTTGATGGGACTAACTGTGTCGCAAGGGCTGATGACTGTGTTGGTGGTGCTGTTGAATTTGACTGTATGGTAGTTTCTCGGTTTGTTGATGCATTTGGCTCCGTATATGAAAAATTATGGAGAAGCTTATGATGACGGTAGGCGCAGTTATTTTCCCCGCACAGCTGGTTGGATTGACATCTGTTGTTGTGGTGGCGAAGACATGTTCGACATAAATGTTTTTCTTTTACAATCGACCATCGTTGCTGTACTGAGTAACCAAGAAACGTTTGACATTTGGTCACTGAGGCGCAATCTTTTCCGCAAATTTTGCATTTTTGTTCTGCTGTTTCATTGTGCATGTTGAGACGTGAACGTTCTTGCCGTGACTTCTGTTCCTGCCACAAATTTCCCGAAAACAATACATCATTTGCTGCTCGACCAACTTCAAACAACCAAGTGCTAAATTGAGATATGTTTATGATTGGAAGTGTTTGTTTGTATATAGACCAGTTGAGACGCAGATTGGGAGGTAATCTTTCTACTAACTCTTGCAACAATATCGGATTGTTTAAATGAGATGAGCAACCAGATACTTCCATCGTGGTACAAATACTTTCAACTTCAAGTGAGTATTTCACGATCGATTCTAGTTTATCTTCTTTAGGAAACGGTTCTCGCTTAAGTTTCGTAAGCAATGTGTTTATTATTATTTCAGGACGTCCGAACATCAATTGTAATGTATAAATAATTTTTTGCAATTGACCGGGTTGTGACAAACGGCTGCGAACAACATCAAGAGCTTTTCCTTTCAAGCTTGCCCGAAGACGAACAAGATTTTCTTCTGGCGAAAATCCACAAATCCTAGTGCTGCTCTCAAAGCTGCTGATGAATAAAGCCCAGTCCTCGGGATTTCCGTCAAATCGTGGAAGATCTTTTGGTGTCCACTGTCTTGCAGCCAATTGCCGACGTGTCAACGCAGGAACCTCTTCAAAATCATTTAAGACTTCGTGTGGATGGCCTGTAGGACCTTCCACACCATTGGAGTTGTTTTTTGGTAAAGGAAAGGATTGTCTTTTATCATTAGTGTCTAATAAACTGTTCTGCTGGTTTTGGTTGACATTTAGTCCTAGCCAGTTATTATTTAATGTGCTGTTAGGTATGTCTGCATTAAAGGTTAAATTCGCTTTTTTGTTTTGGACTTTTAACCAATTTTCCATCTCTTTTGAGGATGTTGGAGGACCATCACCGTCAACGTTGATGTCATCCACGACTTCATCATCGTCTTCGTCTTCAGAAAGATTCTTCTCAAGAATCTGATATTTCTTCGCAATGTAATTTTCCTGCAGGAGCCGTTCTTCTTCCAAGCGCTTAAGTTGCAAGGATATCCTTTTACGAGATGAGGCTTTTGAAGTTGTTGATATTGCCTTTGAAGGTTTCTGGTTCATATCAGATGACAGATAAGTCAAAGATTGAACAGCAGATTGAGCTTGTTCTGCGGAAGGAATCTGACGAGACGGAATGATATTTGGTGCATCTGACTGAACAGCAGGCGCGATTGCCGTCGTCGGATCGATTAGTGGTGCGGCTGACGGTGGCAGTTGGCCACCACTTAGAGAACTAACTGCATTAGTTTCAGCGACTAAATCGCCTACACGTTTCGATTGCGGCGGAGTGCGATGCATTTGCTGGTTTATGAAGGCACAGGGAAAGAAAGATTCAAAGGTACTCACCAGGCTTAGCAATTGGGTGCGGAGAGGTTATGCACGTGGTCCGTGTATCAATTGAATTTGTGTTCAGCACAAACTCTATAGTTTTTAACTATCTTCTTGCTGTTGGAAATTCGTTAAACGAAATTTTAGATTGTTGAAGGGTGAATTGATGAAGAAATTAAATTCCGAATTTCGAGCTCTATGAAAGGCTAAAATTTCCTGAAATTTATTTTAATTATTCTTTAACAAATTTAGATATACATTTTAGATATGTATGTACTAACGTTTAGTATTGCTTATAGTCAATCCACTTATTTTAAACAGAGTAAATATCAAATATGTATTAAGATTAATATTTATTAATGTGTGGCTTCAGGCCACGCTACTTGCTCTTTGAATTCCAGGCTCAAATCCCTGAAAAAACTCCGAGAAAGGAACGAAAGGGAAGTTGCCATTCATTAACGTTTTTTATCGCCATCTAGTTGTTAGTTTTCGCGTTGTCGGAACTTTCGGTGTTGCCGTGATTCTCAACAGTTTGGATACAGAAAGAAGGTTAACGCAAAACAACCTGAGGGAAGGTAATTGGTAGTCAATAGTGGATCATAGTGGATCACTTACGATGACCTAAAGCGGAAGCAGTCGTGGATGAATTGAGGTGATCCAGGAAAGCAGGTAGGTCATTTGGTCGGATTGGTAAGGAAGCATCTAAAATAAGTTTGCTCCTCAACACCAATACTCTTCTTTTGCAATAAGTTTACCAGTGAGAAAAGAACACTATCTCTGATTCGACTAAGGTCACATAGCACATTCGAATAAACTGTTAACTGTTATCATATCAGCGAGATAATGTATAATGCACTTCAAATATGTGAGTCGAGCAGTTGTTTGATTATTTTGAATTATTACCCATGTAGCCAATTCGGTATTCGACTTTTCGTTCAATAATTATATTTTAATGAGCACTGACTGCAAAGGCCTTCGGCTGTATGTAACAAACAATTATACAATGTTTCTAGATATATTTATGAATTGAGATACTAAATAAGGTTGATATTATTTTTTGTGGGATTCTTTAGTATTTTGTGGACTGATGTTTGATCGAAAATATGTTTTCTTAATGCTTTTAGGGCAGAAGGATGTGAGGGATGTCCAAGGGTGCTAATGGGGTAGACTATGCGAACATATGAAGGCACAAGCGCCGGCACTCCAGCCTCTGTCTGCCAACTCCTGATCTCACCTCCACGAGGTGGCTGCTGGGTGCCTAGTACCTTAACTGTAGATCGGGTAGACCTCTTTGTAAGGTTGTTGGAGGCAGCAAACTAGCCGGCACCAGATCCTTCTTCGGGACGGTGGCAGAAGAATTCCCAAGATGGACTCAACGGCGGCGCCTACGGTTCGAACAAGAAGAACTACTTGGTGAACACCTTATTTCGGGCTACTACAACTTATTTGAAGCTCAGGCCGATAAGGAACGGCAAGGCCGGCCCTTTGTTCTTTGCGTAAAAACGAACCTTGTCCACCAGGTTGGGGGCTGCTCTCAGGGTTAACATCCCCATCGCGTAAAACAAATACTTGTTAGAAACAGAGACAGCCAATAGCCTCGGATACGGGCGGATTACATGTTGACGACCCCCACAAACGTCTAAAAGCAAACGAATTCCGGATCCGCACCTGGAACGTTAGGTCCCTCAACAGCCCAGGTGCGGCCGGACAACTGGTCAACTCATTAGACTGCTATAAAGCAGACATTACAGCGTTCAAGAAGTGCGATGGGATGGGCCAGGCAAAAAGCGGATGAACAACTGTGATATCTAGTGCGGAAACTTTCTTTCTCCTTTTTGGTGGCGTTACAGCCCATGAAGGACCAGAGCCAAGTTTCTCTTCAATCACCCATGTTGTGTGTGATTTATTTATATCTGATCAAACAGCATATGCGCACTATTAACTGGTCATGTTTGTCATTCGCACTTCACTAATTGATTCTCCAATTGCGTGAAATGCTTTCTCAGCATTCCATGGCGTGAAATGGTCGTGAATGTTAGTCATATTTTATTAATCGGTTCGCCTTTACTCCAACTATGTGAAATGCATTGTCGGCATTTGGAGTGTTTGGAGTTTTCCCTTCTTCGTCATTTGTTTACGTATTGCGTGGATTTGAGCATTATTACGAAGTGACATATGAAAAGGGAATAGGCGCCAGTGCCGACAAATTGGGGTTGACCGTATATTATGCAATTTATGTGCAGTGGTTGGTGGTGGCCTAGTGGCGACGATTCGACGATACGCGTCTCGTTTGAAGTTACGGTGTTTACGTTGTGCGTGGAATGGAGTGGAATGCGTATGGTGGAGAACGCAGTGCAACGTAGTGCAATCATGCGTATGGTGGAGAATGCAGTGCAAATTGACCTTGAAGAGGTTAAATTTCTGCAGAGCAATTGCAAGTTACAAGTTGTTCGTACATGCTTGAACGGTTTCTGATAACATGGTGCTTACATGGTATAACTTATTGACTAATAGTACAATTTTGTATATACCGTGATGGACAAAAGTTTTCACACACTAGGTTTTAAGAGATCTCCTACGACAAGTAAGTTAAAAGACTGATTTTGAAAATATAATGGAGAGGTCCTATAAAATATTTGACAGGAGGTAGAACGTATTTGCGTTCATGGTTTACTTGTAAGGTGCTTAAAGTGGTCGTAAGGGCTCCCAGGCAGAAGGAAACTACTCAAGGAGAACGCAAAATAAGTTTGACCTTATTTAAACAAAGTAAATCTCACGCAAAAGTAAAGTGGGCAGAAGTCGTTTTACAATATGCAGCATTGTTAAACGTTATAAAAAACGACAAAGAATTTGAAAGTTCACCGCGAAATGGACTCCAACGAAAACTAACTACAAGGGAGGAAGCGTAGGTTAGCTGAAAACAATTTATTTGGGGTTATAGATCCCATAAATAAATTACATTTACAAAAACACAGGTTGTACGAATGATTAAGAAAAAACCCATAACAAGTTAAAGTCGATTTTAAAAAATATGTTCACCCGAAAACCACCCGCAGAGTCCTTCATCGCGATGGATATAATGTACGAATTCCGAGACGAAAACCTCTCATTAATAAAATTAATACAAAAAAGGGGTTGCAATTCGCCAAAGACTTTATAAATAAGTCTCATCTGACGGTAGAGTCATGGTATGGAGAAAAGCCAACACAGAGTTAAACGCAGAGAACATTACAAGCACAGTTAAACATAGGGGTGGGGGAGTTATGGTTTGGGGCTGTATGGCTGCTTCAGGTGTTGGCGAGCTTGTCTTCATTGGGCAAGATATCGATCACAACCTTTATTTAAATACTCTGAAGGAAAATTCGAAAAAAGTGCCAGAAATTTAGGTTTGGATGCCCAATTTTATTTCCAGCAGGACAACGATCCGAAACATACGGCTCATACCGTTAAAATGTGGATTGCCTATAATGTTGCTCAAATTTCCTGACTCCCCCACAGTCACCGGACCTCAATCCAATAGAGCATGTGTGGGAACGACGCTTGCGGAAACATACGATTTCAAACAAAACACCTCTAAAGGAAGCGCTCCAATTAGAATGACAAAAAATAATAGAAGAATATACGAAAAAGCTGGTGCAGTCGATGCCTAGGAGATTAAAAGAGGTCATCAACCAAAAAGAACTTTGGCCGAAATACTAATTTTAAAAAATGAATTGTAATTAATACAATATTATAAACTGTGTGAAAACTTTTGTCCGCGCAAAAGTGTAATTTTAGATATTTTGTTGTTTTCCAGAATAGGGTGTTATATTATTAATTTTATTATTATGATATTTAATAGCTTAAGGTTGAGTAAGGTTGGATGGCAAAGGACTAACAAAGGCCTCGTAGGGGTAGCATCTATCCGACGGATGCTGGTCTGCTAAGAAGCGAGAAGAGCCACCGCAGTCGAACATCTTGCGGCACTGTTAGTAAGTCCTATCCCCAACTCCTCGTGGTGCCATCTGGAGATTTCCTATGGAAACTGCAGACGGGGAAGGGCGAATGGCGAGCCTCCTGCGCCAAAAAACAGGATTAGTCGGTTGGGCTATGGCCTAGTAAGCCGTAACCGTAAAAAAACCACAAACTCCGAAACAAACACAAGCCTCGGATATAACGTGTTAAAGCTGTATTAAAAATTTCACTCGCCACTGTATTTACTTTTTGTCTATGATTGCCACATCTAACTTCATTGTACACTATTCATATAAACATGCACATATGTCATTCTTAACCTGTCAATAAATACTTCCTTCTTGATTTGCAACTGATTGGGTTAGGACGTGTTTTTTCAATTATCCCCGGCTCAACAGGTTATGGGCCCAGAGCAACAAAACCTTATAAGAAATCTGGTTTAATCTTGGTCATCAGTGGAAATTTGCAAAGAAGTAATATTGTTTCGGGTTTGCTGAGGTAATTCCATTGTGTAGATTAATTTATTTCTTTGGTGAACTATTTTGTAAGGGGGCGATTTTAAAACAAAATAAACTCGACATGGAAAGTGACCTTGTGAGGATCGAAAAGTTAGTAGCGAACGATCAGTGGAGTACCTGGAAATTTCAGGTCAGGATTCTCCTCAGCGCAAGCAATCTGTTTGGAGTAGTGGCCGGGGAAGAAGTTCAACCAGTTGAAGAGGAATCAGAAGGGAGAGTAAAGACTGCAGCATGGCTCTCAAAAGACCGACAAGCACAGAAAGTTATTGTCACTACCATCGGGCAACAAGCACTTCGTCATATTCTTAACTGCACGACCTCTAAGCAAATGTGGGACAAACTTGCATCTGTCTATGAACAAAAATCGTATGCAAATGTGCATATGTTGCAGCAAAAGTTTTATTCGTTTAAGAGGAGTCCAGAGGATGATATTGCTACACATATTTCCAAATTGGAGGCGCTTGTGCAACAGCTAAAAGAAGCAGGGGAAACTATTTCTTCTAGTATGGTAATGACAAAAATTTTGATGACTCTGCCATCGCGATTAAATCATTTTTTCAGCGCTTGGGAGTCGACGTCATTAGAAGAAAAAACATTGGATAATCTTACATCCAGATTAATAATGGAAGAAACTCGGGCTAACACAATTCACGAAAATTCACAGTCGCTCCCTGTTCAAAATGCAGATGAATACACGCATAGTGCGTTATCTGCAGACAAACGGTTTAAAAGAGAATATGGCAAAAAGCGGCAAGCTGACAAAAATAATGAGAAAAAGAGCAAGTGTTTTTTATGTAAACAGAATGGGCATTGGAAGCGAAACTGTCCTATGAGAAAAAGACCATCAGTTAACTATGCACAAACAGATGATTGTGATGCTTTAGTCTCCAATTGTTTCGAGAACAACTCCGACGTGGTAACACCCGATGATTGGATCTCAGATTCAGGTGCCAGTCATCATATGACATTTCGTCGCGAGTGGATTAACAATTACAAACAATTAGAAAGCCCAATGTCAATAATTATAGGCAACGGAGAAAGAATTTCAGCGGTCGGAAAAGGTACTGTCAATGTGCTCGCATTTGACAATAGAAAATGGGCTAAGAAGCGCCTAGAAGATGTGTATCTTGTGCCAAAAATTAAAATGAACCTTTTCTCTTCAGGAAGTACCATGGATAAGAAGTATGAAATGGTATTAGATAACGAAAAATGTGAAATAACAAAAGGAAGCCATACTATTGCAGTGGGAGTGCGCTGTCGACGTCTCTACAAAATGATGTTTAAAGTGATTGTAAGCGATATTCATTCATTTGCGGCATCAAATGTTGCATTGAAAGGTGACTCTGTTCAGCTGTGGCATGAACGACTTGGACATTTATGCATTAAGCAAGTGAGATCTGTATTAAGAAAGCATAATGTTCCGTATATTGATAATGACCTTTTCTTCTGTGACGCATGCATGTTTGGAAAACAATCACGTCTACCGTTTAATAGAAGCGCATCAAAATCAAAAGCTGTTGCTGAATTGGTTCATACGGACTTGTGTGGTCCGATGCAACAATCTTCAGTAGGTGGATCGAGATATTTTGTTCTCTTCAAGGATGACTTTTCGCATTACAGATATGTGTTTTTCATTCGAGAAAAAAATGAAGTGCCTACAATTATGAACAATTTTTTGCATTTGGTTAAGCTGGACACAAATTGTGAAGTGAAAATCCTACGCTCAGATAATGGACTTGAGTATAAAAACAAGGATATTACCGAAATTTTGAAACGCGAAAATATTCGCCACCAAACTAGTGTCCCGTACAATCCTGAACAAAATGGACGGGCCGAACGAGACATGAGGTCTATAGTCGATTTAGCGAGAACTATGTTGCATGCAAAAGGGTTACCTATTACGCTATGGGCAGAAGCTGTTAATACTGCTGTATTTCTCATGAACAGGTATGGTTCAAGCTCCGAAAAAGAAAAGAGTCCCTTCGAACTGTGGTTAAAAAAGGAACCTTCGATTAAGGACCTCAAGGTGTTCGGTACTGAAGTATTTGTTCAGATTCCTAAGCAAAAACGCCAAAAGTGGGATGTGAAATCAATGCGTGGTTACTTTGTGGGATACCCCGAGAACCAAAAAGGCTATCGCGTTTGGTTGCCAGGCAAGAACAGAGTTGAAGTTTCGCGAAATATTGTGTTTAAAAATGAAAAATATACTCCTCAAGTCACGTTAAGGAGTGATATTGAAGTAAGTGATGACATACCGGAAGATACGAATTGCCAAAAAGGGACCAAAAAGGATACCTATAACGCAACGGATGAAATTAGCGAAGATAGATTAAAACCCCAAGACGTCTGTGATATTGATTTCGAATCAGCACAGAGCGGCGAAGAGAGCGGGTCCGGTAAGCCAGGGTCAAGTGAAAGCCATTCACAAAGTCGAGATTCAGGTGTGGACTACCGATCTAGACTTCGCAGCTACAAAGGTCATCAATCCTCAGCAACGCCTAGTGTTCTTTCGAATATATTGGAAGGCTATGCATTCATAACCAAATGTCTTGAACCACAAAATTATCGCGAAGCTTTGGAATCAAGTGAGAGTAACAAGTGGAAAGCGGCTATGCAAGAAGAGATTAATGCATTAAGTCAAAATGGGACTTGGGAACTTGTTAGTATGCCACGTGATAGAAAAGTGATTGACAACAAGTGGGTTTTTAAAGCCAAGCTATCAAAAGACAACAAAATCGAAAGATACAAGGCGAGACTTGTTGTTAGAGGCTTCACTCAAAGGGAAGGTATCGATTTCTTGGAAACATTCAGCCCGGTAGCACGGTTCGCATCTATAAGAGCCATCCTCACAATCGCTGTAATGAAAAATTTAATTTTAAAGCAGTTCGACATTAAGACTGCATTCCTCTACGGGGAATTAAAAGAAAAAATCTACATGTCGCAGCCTGAAGGTTTTAATGATAGCAGTGGGCGTGTGTGTTTATTGAAGAAAAGCTTGTATGGCTTAAAGCAAGCTTCAAGGTGTTGGAATCAAAAGTTTGCCAAGCTTCTTGAGGATTTCCAATTTCGCCCGAGTGCCGCGGATTCATGTGTTTTTGTGCGTCAAGTAGATTCTGACCTGATAATGATGGCACTATACATCGATGACGGACTAATTGCTGCAAGTAATAATGGCCTTGTACTTCAATTTTTACGATATTTGGAGAACCACTTTGAGGTTAAGGTGTGTGATGCAGAGTATTTTCTGGGTCTTCAAATAGAACGCAGAAATGACGGTTCCATTCATTTAAACCAATCGAATTACTCCGAAAGGTTATTGCAAACGTTTAATGTATCCGAATGTCATCCTGTATCCACGCCAGCAGAAACATACATGCCAAGGAAACTGGAGTCAGCAGTCAAAGTGACCAAGTTTCCATTTCGTGAAGCTGTGGGCAGTATAATGTACCTCGCGTAGCGACCAGACCTGACATTTCGTTTGCGGTGGGAGTGGTCTCAAGGCATTTGGAGAAACCATCTGCTGAACATGTTAACGCAGTGAAGCGAATTCTGAAATACATAAGAGGGACTACAAACTACGGTATACTTTTTAAAAAGAGCTTAAAATTTAACATTGTTTCTTACAGCGACGCTGATTATGCCGGCGATGTCGATACAAGACGATCGACAAGCGGGTTCGTTTTTCTTGTTAACGAAACACCTATTTCGTGGGCTTCACAAAGGCAGAGGAGTGTTAGTTTGTCGACAACGGAAGCCGAGTATATAGCCGCGTCTGAAGCAGTAAAAGAGCTTGTTTGGATTAAAACACTCATTCACGACCTTCTTCCTACGAATTTCTTCAAAGCTGATCTCTGCATGGATAATCAAAGTGCGCTGAAGCTAGTGAAGAATCCGCAATTCCATAAAAGAACTAAGCATGTGGATATTCGCTACCACTTCATAAGGGAAAAGTTTAAGGAAGATCTTTTTAACTTAGTGTATGTACCAACACATGAGCAATTGGCTGATATTTTAACAAAACCATTGCCCAAATCTAAATTTGAATTGTTTCGTAAGCGACTGAACATAACACATAAATGAATTGACTTTTTTTGTTTAAAATATTTTTTTGGATTGTATAGAAAATATTTTTTTTATGGATTTCTAATGAATATACTCGTATGTTACTAAAACGAAATATTGAGAAATTGAAATTGTATAAAATTTATAATAAGTGGGAGTGTTAAAACTGTATTAAAAATTTCACTCGCCACTGTATTTACTTTTTGTCTATGATTGCCACATCTAACTTCATTGTACACTATTCATATAAACATGCACATATGTCATTCTTAACCTGTCAATAAATACTTCCTTCTTGATTTGCAACTGATTGGGTTAGGACGTGTTTTTTCAATTATCCCCGGCTCAACATAACGGACCGGATTTATGTTGACGACCCTTGCAAAAAACGAAAAAAGGACAATAATCTTCGGCTTTGTACGTGGAATGTTAGGTCCCTAAAAAGGCCACGTGCAGCCGAACAACTTGCGGACGCCCTAGACCGCTACAAAGCGGACATCACCGCCATCCAGCAAATGCGATTGCATGGACCGGGTATAAAGCGGATGAAAAACTCGATATTTACTACGGCGACTGCTATAGAGAGAGAGAGAGGGCAACGATTGTTTGGATGCGGATTTGTTGTTCGAGGTGGACTAAGGCAAAAAGTCCTAAGCTTTCGGCATGTGAACGAACGCCTCATAACAATCCGTATCAAAGTAAATTTCTTAACATCAGCCCCCACGGAAGACAAGGATGACTAGGCCAAAGATGAGTTCTACGATCTCCTAGACAGAACGAATGCCCAATGTCCCAGCTATGACATCAAAATTGTACTAGGAGACTTCAATGCTAAGCTGGGTAAGGAAAGCATCTTTGAACGAGTCATCGGTAAACATAGCCTACACGACACCACACCCGATAACGGACACAGGCTGATTGATCTTGCTACGGGGCGAAATCTCTTTCTAAACAGAACGCGCTTCCCGCACCTCGATATACACAAAGGCACCTGGCGGTCTTTTGATCAATCGACTACCAACCGGATTGATCACATCGCGATCGACGTCAGGCACTCCTCCACTATTCTTGATGTTCGAACTTTCCGAGAGGCTAACATCGACTCGGACCACTATCTTGTAGTAGTCAAGATGCGCTTACGGATAGTAGAGTAAGAATACAAAGTTATGAAGTCGGAAAGCTACTATTGCCAGAAACTGCTCGTGCTTTTACCGATCGCGTCTCCCTTAAGCTCTCCAATACACCTCAATCCTCCACGCTATCAATAGAACAGCAGTGGAGCCTTTGCAAACAAGACCTGAAAAGCTCTGCATCCGAAGTTTTGTGTTTCAAGGCTCCACCCCGAAGAAACACCTTGTTCGAGGACGAGTGCAGGATGATTCATACAGCGAAGCAGGATGCATATAAGGCCTCGCTGCATAAAAGAACAAGAGCAGCTCATGAGCTCTACGATTTAAAAAGAAGGGAGGAGCATAAGGTTCTTAGAAGGAAGAATAAAGAGCACGAGAAGCGCGCGATTGAGGATTTGGAGAAGTGTTACTGCAGGCGTGACGTTCAAAAGTTTTATCAACAGATAAAGCGAACATGGCAAGGTTATAAAGCCAGAACGGAAGCCTGCAGGGATGAGAACGGACACCTAGTAGTAGAATCGCAGTCGATGCTGAGAATATGGAAAAACCACTTCTGCAAACTGTATAACGGCGGTGTTAGTCAATATACCGCTGTCAGGCAGAATGATCCATTTCTAATCGACGGAGACCGCAGAGAATTCTATCACCCTGACCCCGACGAAGTTAAGATTGCCATATCGAAGCTCAAGTCGAATAAAGCTGCTGGCGCAGACGGTTGGGAGCATGCACCAGCTCATCCGTAAGATATGGTTAGAGGAAAGCATGCCCGAGTAATGGAGTCTCAACATCGTATGCCCGATCCACAAGAAAGGAGACCCCTCTGATTGCGCTAACTATAGAGGAATAAGTCTCCTTAACATCGCCTACAAAATCTTTTCTGCCGTTTTGTGTGAACGCCTGAAGCCTTTTTTTGTTTTTTTTTTTGTTTTAGAGACTCGCGCAGGTTCAAGGGTTTTTATATTCTCTTATGATGTGTTGACACACACAACCTGAACGGAGTACAGTGGTTGGGGTCGTTGATAATCGTTCACTACTCTCAGGGGTGGTTGTCCTAGACCTAGATAGGACGAGAGCCGACCAAATTCCGCGTTGGTTATAGTCCGTAGTAATTCGTTCAAGCACTTTAGTATTGCATACGCAGAGGATGAATTTTGGTTGACCATATACTGTGAGTGTTATGCCTGCAGCAGTACGTCTGGTCACTTTCCATTCTCAATAGCGTTGCATACTTTTTGTCCGTATATGAACTACTTTTTCTTGGCTATGAAGCGAATTTTGAACCATAAACCTTCCGCTCGGCGGTCGATGATGTTAACCACTGCACCACGGCCACCCCAAGTCTTTTGTAAATAAGCTGATAGGTCCTTATCAGTGCGGATTTAGGCCAGGGAAGTCCACCATCGACCAAATCTTCACACTACGGCAGATCCTGGAGAAAACCAATGAATTTCAAGTCGACTTCAAAGCCGCATACGACAGCGTAATTAGAGACGAGCTATACAACGCTATGTCTGCCTTTGACATACCTGCTAAACTCGTCAGACTATGCAGGATGACTTTGGAGAATGCTCGCTGCTCCATCCGAATCGGTGAACACCTTACCGATAGTTTTTATGTCAAAAAAAGGATTTCGGCAGGGCGATGCGCTGTCGTGTGATTTTTTTAACATCATATCAGAAATGATTGTGTAAAAATCACTGGCTAATACAAGAGGCACAATCTACTTCAAAACCTCGCAACTCCTTGCATACGCCGACGATATTTACATAATAGGTAGATCACAGCGAGATGTCAATGAGGCGTTTGCGAGTATTGAGATGGAGGCGGCGAAAATTGGTCTGGCGGTAAACGAGGGCAAAACTAAATATACGCTGTCATCAAAAAAGGACGCTCACCACCGATGTCTTGGCCAGAACGTTTGTATTGGCAGATATAAGTTCGAGGTAGTTAAGGACTTCGTCTACCTTGGCTCCGCAGTGACCTGGAACAACGATATCAGTTCCGAAATCAAAAGCAGAATCACTCTTGCCAATCGCTCTTTCTTTGGGCTCAGGAGGCAAATGAGTAATAGAGCCCTCTCCCGAACGACAAAGTAAACTTTATATAAGACCCTTATCATCCCGGTCCTGTTGTACGGCGCAGAAGCATGGACACTACCAAAAGCGGATGAGAGGCCCTTGGTCAGTTCGAGAGAAAGATTTATAAAAGCAGACGGGGGATGTAGGAGAAGATTCAACCACGAACTTTACGGGCTGTACAGCGACATGAGCCTAGTCAGGCGTCTACGGATTCAACGTCTAAGATGGCTGGGCCATGTAGAGCGAATGGACACCACAGGTCCTCCAGGTGTGCTTAGGGGTAACATCCCTATCACGTAAAAACCTACTTGTTCCGAAACGACAACAAGCCTCGGATACGGACGGATACAAAGCTGACGACCCCTGCAAACGACAAACGGACTTGAGGGTCTGCACCTGGAATGTGAGGTCCCTTAACAGACCGGGTGCAGGCGATCAATTGGAGCAAACCCTCAACTGCTATAAAGCAGATATAACCGCACTCCAAGAAGTGCGATGGGATGGACCAGGCAAAAAACGGATAAAAAACTGCGACATCTACTACGGGAACTGCTACATGGAGAACAAACAGCGCTTAATCGGATGCTGATTCGTTATTCTATGAAGACTCCGATAAAAAGTAATAAGCTTCCGAGATATAAGCGAACGCCTCATAACAATCCGCATCAAAGCTAACTTTGGAAACATTAGCTTAATACGCGCTCACGCCCCAACGGAAGAAAATTACGATCGACTCAAAGAAGAATTCTACGATCTGCTTTACAGAACATATGCCCAATGCCCCAGCTACGACACAAAGATAGTCCTAGGAGATTTTAATGCAAGACTGGGCAAAGAGGACATATTTGAGTCGATCATAGGAAAGCATAGCCTCCATAACACCACATCCAACAACAGACTTAGGCTAGACTTAGAGCAGGAATGGGCGCATTGCCAGAGCGCCATCAGAAACGCTGCCTCAGAGGTGCTGGGTTTCAAACCGCCACCACCTAGAAACCCCTGGTTCGATGAACAATGCGAACAAGCCCATGCAGCAAAACAAGAGGCATATAAAGCCATGGTGCAACGACAGACGAAAGCTGCTCGCGAAATCTATGAGCAGAAGAGAAGAGAGGAACACACGCTTTTCAGAAGAAAGAAGAGAGAGCACCGAAAGCGTGAGATCGAGGAGATGGAGAGATGCTTATGCAGGAATGACGCCCGTATATTTAATTTCATGTGGATTAAATTTACTCTCTTCACTACTGTTTTCTTTATAGAAGCCCCAACATAGTGGCTTCGACATTCTGGACAGACAACACCCGAAGGAAGGTATTGTTACGAAATTTAATCCCACTTTAAATAGGGTTCGCATACCTGGATTGCGATAAACTACAATTGTCTTTTTATCCGAATTAAAACACACGCACTTTTCTTGTTTCACCACAGATCAATTATCTGTGCAGCTTCACCACTTTTCTTAATTATCCAAAACCTATTGAACACTGTAAACTTTATTACACACACAAGCCTTTATTGAAAGCTTTTATTTTCCCACTGTTTTATCGATTGATCACACCGACTTATCACACGCTGTTCAACTCCACAAACTGAATGAATGCCGAGGGCGAGCGTTCGCGCTTATATAGTTATCGGTCCACTTTCTAGAATGTTCGCCGTCGGAAGGTCCCCTTCGGAAATCTCTAGAATGCTCTGACAATTAGCATTACGCCGCTGACAGTTGACATCATTGCAATCTCCGCTTCAAGCGAGCTTTCGAACCTCGACAGCGAAATTCGAACTTAACCGTCGGTTTGTGTTTCCGCAACACTGCCCTCCTCCTGTGGCTGTATTGTGGCTTGTACAGCAATACCAATTGTCCTGTCTCGAATCCAGAAGAGTTCGCCCTTAAGTCGTACCTCGCCTTCATTTTATCGCTGACCAAGTTCAGTCGCTCCCGGATGAACTGATGGATGGAGTTCAGCTGTTCCTTCTTTTCTGTTACGAAGTCCTCCCTGCCGCTAGTTGTCGGTAGTACCACGCCGAACTTCAAGTCCAATGAAAGTCGAAGATCAGTTCCAAAAATGGCTTTAGCTGGTGTTGTTGCCGTTGAATTGTGCTGTGCCGACCGGTACGCCATTAAGAAAAGGGGAAGATGTTCATCCCAGTCCTTCTGATCTCCGACGACGAGTTTTCTCAAGTATTCCTCCATCGTCCGGTTGAACCTTTCGGCCATGCCATCAGATTGTGGTTGTAATGGTGTTGTCCGTGTCTTTCTAATATCTAGCATGTCGCAGAGTTCTTTGAACACCGACGACTCGAAGTTCCTTCCTTGGTCTGAGTGCAGTTCTATTGGTACTCCATAACGCGCAACACAGTTATTTACGAATGCATCCGAAACGGTTTTGGCTTCTTGGTTCGGGATGCAAAACACCTCAGGCCACTTGCTGAAGTAATCGATCACCACCAGCGCGTATTTGTTTCCAGCGTTGCTCGTTGGGAATGGGCCTGCGATGTCCATGGCGATACGTTCGAACGGTGCTCCAACATTGTACTGCTGCATATTTCCTCGAGTTTTCCTAGCTGGAACCTTTGCCTTCGCACACTGTTCACACTTGCGAATGAAATTTGTGACCGATTGATGGCATCCTACCCAGTAGAAACGTCTCTTGATCCTTTCTACAGTCTTGTTAACACCAAGATGACCCCCACTTGGTCCCTCCTGGTATTCTCGGACGACCTCGTCGATTGGTCCCTTTGGAATTACCAGCAAATCGTTTACAATGTTCCCGTCCTCGCTTTCCCAACTGCGGTAGAGGCAACCGTTCTTCAGCTTCAAACTCACCCATTGAGCCCAGTAAGCTTTCACGATTGGGCTTTCACTGGATATTTGCTACCAAGTTGGTCGAAAACCTCGTTCTTGGTAGTCGATGCAACTGCACAATCCTGTGCAAGTCCTGGGACGAATCGCCTGTAATAGGTGCAAAGTCCCAGGAATGACCTTAACTCATGAAGATTCTTCGGCCGTGGCCAATCCTTGACCGCTGAGATTTTCTCTTCATCTGTGTGGACTCCTTCCGCAGTCACCACATGTTCCGAATACTTCACCTCGTTTTGGAAGAGCGAACATTTCTTCGAGTTCCAGTACCTCTTCAAGCTTCCTAAGACATCCAGATAGACAAGGCAAGTCCTCCAGTGAAGTTCCCTTAGCACCCGGTTGATAAGTCTTTCGAATGTGGCTGGCGCATTGCAAAGACCGAAGGGCATCGCAGAGAATTGCCACAACTCTCCCCCGCCGGTGAAGGCGGTCTTGTCCTTGTCGGGTGCTTCCATCCTTCTTCTTAACTAGCACTACTGGAGAACTCCATGGGCTTGCAGATGGTTCGATCACGCCCTCCTTTTCCATCTCGTCGATTAGTTTGATCACCTCTCCTTCTTTCGCCAAAGGTACCCTCATCGGTGGTTGTCGGATCGGTCTAGAGTCCGCTGTGTCTATTCTGTGCTTCACAATTGATGTTCTTCCACAGTTCTTACTTACTTACTTACTTTGATGGCGCTACAGTTCGGGATGAGCCAGGGCCTCAACCAACAAGCCTCTCCAGTGGCCCGATCTTCGGCCAGCCGCTTCCAGTGCCGCACGCCCAGTCGGTTGGGGTCCCCTTCCACATGTGCGCGCCACCTTAAATGCGGTCGTCCTCTGCTTCGTCGTCCCTCGGGGTTGGAGTCGGGCCGGAGCGTTGATGTCCATTCGCTCTACATGGCCTAGCCATCTTAGACGTTGGATCCGAAGACGTCTAACCAGGCCGATGTCGCTGTACAGCCCGTACAGTTCTTGGTTGAATCTCCTCCTCCATTCTCCGTTTACACAAACGGGACCAAAGATTGCACGCAGAATTTTCCTCTCGAAACGTCCAAGAGCCTCTTCATCCGCTTTTGATAACGTCCAAGCCTCGGCACCGTAGAGGAGGACCGGGATGATTAAGGTTTTATAGAGGGAAACCTTAGTTTTTCGAGAGAGGGCTCTACTATTCAATTGCCTCTTGAGCCCGAAGAAGCAGCGATTGGCAGGAGTTATTCTGCGTTTTATCTCAGCGCTGGTGTCGTTGCTGCTTGTCACTATCGAGCCAAGGTAGACGAAGTCATTGACTACTTCAAAAATATAGCTGCCGAAGGTGACGTTCTGACCAAGACGTCGGTGTTGTGCGTCTTTCTTGGATGACAGCATATATTTGGTCTTGTCCCCATTTACCCTTAGAGCCACTTTCGCCGCTTCTGCTTCAATGCTTGTGAACGCCACATTGACGTCTCGCTTTGTTCGTCCAATAACGTCAATGTCATCGGCGTAGGCAAGAAATTGCAATTCGCAGTTCTTACCATTTGCCAAAACTGTCCAATATTTACGAAGCAGGGAGAGTGCTTTACTTTTCTGCTTCTCCACTAGATGTTGCGTCCACTTTCTGGCCATTGTTTTCAAGAACGCTTTGTTGTTCTGGACTTCCCAGTGTTTCTGATCTTCGCAGTTCATAATAGCGGCAGCTTCTTGGCATTGAGCGATTGTTGTTCCTTTTTGTACAGTCTTAGGTGTACTGGCTGGATTCAGGACTCGTACTGGAACCAATTGGTCTTGTCGGGGTTGCACGAGAGCCCTTCCAATAATGATATCGCTGGGTCGGTTTCGTTTGTCGGATTCGACCAACCACATTCGGCTTGTTCCCGCATCCTCTCCCCTTCTTTGCCCAAACCACAGCTTCTGCATTCGGGGGAACTGTTTGGAGCGCTTGCACGACTATTCGCCTGACCTTGCTACCCTGTCCATTATCTATTGTTAATGGCTCCAAGTTGCCATACTTCATCACTTTTTGGTTGAGGTCCAATGTGAAGCCATGCCTAATCATGAAGTCGACGCCGATTATGATGTCATCAGTGATGTCCGCAACGATGAAATCAATCTGAAACTCGACAGTACCCATCGTAATTCTTTTCTGGACCTTACCCTTAACTTCCGCCTTCTCACCAGTTACTGTACGAAGCCTTACCTCGGAAAATGGTTCGATGTTAGAAACCAATCCGCTCCGGATGACTGAATGAGTTGCGCCCGTGTCCAACGTCAGCAGATATCGTTGCCCCTCCATCGTTCTCTCGATGACTAGGCTGGTTGCACCCCTGCAGACTGCTTTTTCTTTAAGCGAAATTACTAGAGCGGCCACACGATCTTCTTCTCCCCATGGATTCCGTTCTGCTGTTGTCTCGAACTGAAGCTTAAAAATGTTAAAAGCGCTCGTGCCGTCGAAGTTGGGAGCTGTAAATTTCGATGCTGCAGTCGGTACAACGATTCCTTGATGCTGAACTTTCTGGACAGTTTTCTCGAGTTCCAGAACCTTCTTGTCGAACTTCGATTCCAATGTCTCGATTATATTTTCTTGATTATTTTCGAGATCTAGAACCTTCTTGTCGAACCTCGATTCTAGTGTCTCGATTACCTTTTCCTGGTTACTTTCGAGATCTAGAACCTTCTTGTCCAGTGTCCCGATTCTCTATTCGACGTCCTGGAAGCGATCGTTGACAGTTTGTTGGATGTCTCTCAAGCTTTCTCGATTGTTCTCTAGCATCTCTTCTAACGTCTCCAGCTTCTCTAGTTTCAGGCGTATGGAAGTGGAATTTTGGTCTAACTTTCTACTTACGGTAGCAGAATTTTCCTCCAACTTTTGATGTACGGTCGCCTTCAGTTACTGGCTTATGGCAGTGGAATTTTCTTCCAGCTTTCTACTTATAGCATTAAGGGCCGCGAGAATGTGTTGCTTCAAGAGAGCTTTCGAGCTTCGACAGCGAAATTCGAACTTAACCGTCGGTTTGTGTCTCCGCAACAGTATGTTGACATTTTCGCTGCGTTAAATCAATTAACTCAACTTGCGAATGAGCCGTCGCATATCCCCAATATGCACACACTGAACTTGTTTCTCACCTCCCAGCCTAGGTTAGGTTAAAGTGGTTGGCATACGCCACACGTAGGCCGGAGTCGGCCCATTGTGATACCACATGGATCATTTTTCCTATGCCCGGGAACCCAAAGTATTTTTATGTTGAACTGTTCAGCCATCTCGTCTAGAGATAGGCGGTTTTTGATTTGTGGGTTACCGCAGCCAGGGATTTTACGACAGATTGGCAGTCCGTGCAAATGATAATATCCTTAGCGGATATTACATTGACTCTAAGCCATGCAAGGGCCTCCGTTATCGCTGCTATTTCTGCTTGGTACACACTGCAATAATTTGGGAGTTTAAATGATAGGTTGAGGTTAAGTTCCTTGGAGAAGACTCCATTCGTCTCCATCTTGGAGCCATCGGTATAGAGGGAAATCGAGTCCTTCGGTATGACTTTCCCTTCAGCCTATACCTCCTGGGATGGAAAGATAACATCGAAGTTCTTAGTGAACATATTCTGCGAATGATGTAGTTTGTGTCCATGGGTACTTCGAGGTGATTAAGCGTGCTAGTATGGCCTTTATGTGATGTGGGCCATTTGCCAATGCCCCTAATCCCTAGGGCTATGCAAGCAGCAACTTCTTTGCTGAAGATGTCCAATGGTGGGAAATGTAATAGAATATTTAGGTCCTCCGTGAGGGTTGATCTGATTGAGCCACTTATATATAGGCTGGCCGATCTTTGCACTTTCCCCAGAAGGTTACGATAGACTGCCTTGTCCAGAGCAGTTCACCAAACTACGATGCCGTACAGGAGGATGAGGGTTATGACAGCTGTATAGAGCCAGTGCTTAATGCTTGGTTGGAGACCCCACTTTTTGCCACAACTTCCTACAGCTGTAGAGGGCAGTGGTTGCTTTCTTTACTCGATCAAGTATGTTGGGTTTCCAGTTCAGCCTCCTGTCAAGGACTAGGCCAAGGTATTTAGCCTGATCTTTGATTATTAATTGGGTTCCACCCAGCCTCTGTGGGTTGAAGGGCGGAATTTTATAATTATTTGTAAACAGTACTAGATCAGTCTTCTTGGGGTTGACCCCAAGTCCACAGTCCAGGTTACTACTGTATGTAATGCACCCTGCATTAGATCACTTAGAGTGCTGGGAAATTGTCTTGAGACGCCTATAGCAATGTCATCCGAATAGGCGGTCACAGCGTACCCTTTCTGCTCTAGCAATAGTAGTAGTTCATTGAGTACCACGTTCCAGAGGAGAGGGGAGAGTACTCCATCTTGTGGTGTATCTCTGCTGACCATTCCAGTTGAAGCGGCCCCAGCGAAGTTGGCTTTGACGACTCCTTGTGTAAGCAGTTGTCGTACCAGTTTTATCATTGATCCCATTACATCCAGATCAGTCAGCGTTTTGGTGACGGCCCATGGTTTTACATGGTTAAGGGCGCTCTCAATATCGAGAAAGGCCACTGGGGTGTAATCGTTGTGTTCCAGTGACCTTTCTATGGTACTAACTAGTGAGTGTCTAGCTGTATCGAATGTGTGCGTCTAAGGCTAAAAACATACCGGATAAAGCAAAACGTTTTTAATTCGATAGCCAAAAAAACATTTTTTGTGCGTTGAAATGAAACAAAATGGAATTTGCGATTTGCTTTTAGTGTTGTTCAACATACGACGATGAAGTTGTGCCAATAGACAAATACGAGAATAGTTTTTCATACAAGCGACCCACATGATAACCAATCCATACACACAAATAGAAGATCAAAAATCTAAGTCAACAACGTATAGAGAAAAAGAGACATGCAACGCACAAGAAACTCCCCAACCACCACACCAGAGTCGTCAATTAAGAAACCAAAAAATCAAAATTAACCTAAGCTCAGTTATTGGTTAAGCAAGCCCAAACAAAACATTACCTCAAACCGCTTTGACATTCTAAGAGAAGACGTTGACACTACAGAAAGTACATCAAAACCCAAAAAAGAAACTGAACCAATCCGTAAAACAAACAGGCCACCTCCAATATATGTTCAGCAAATCGAGTGCATCACGACGCTGACAGAAGCACTGGATTTGGAAGCAAAACAAAGTTACGAGCTCAAAGTCTTAAACAAAATCCAAGTGAGGGTATAGGCAAATAAATCGACGACATATACGAAAATAGCCAAAATGTTGAGACAAAAGGGCACAAAGTACTACACCTACAAACCAAAAGAAGACAGAGGTTTCAAAGTAGTAATAAGAGGCTTACACCCCTCAACCGATCCTGACGACATAAAACAAGGGCTTGAAGTGCTTGGTCAGAAAGTATTGAACAGCCACAATATTCAACAAAGGAGTAGCAGAAAGCCACTTCCACTATTTAGTATAGAGCTGGAAAACAATAACAACAACAAAGAAATATACAAAATAACAAGCTTACTCAAGTGTGTAATCTCTATTGAAACCTCCCACTACAAAAGAACAATATCACAATGCACCAACTGTCAAAAATACGGACATACGAAAAACTTTTATACTTTAACCCAATCTGCGTCAAATTTGCAGGCAATCATGAAACAATTACACGTCAATTAAAGAAGGATGACAACAAAAATCCAAAATGTGCTCTTTGCGGAGGTGATCACACCGCAAGCTACAAAGGATGTGAGGTCTGCAAACAACTAAAAACTCAACGTTTTCCCCCCCTTCGACAAAAAGAAAATACAAAATCTGAAAACCATCCTGTGTGTCATCAAGAGGAAAACACAATACCAACAACCTGCGCCTCAGCAAAAAGACCAAGGAATACAAGCGTTCACCTCGACAGCATTGACATCCAACATAAGCTATGCAAATGCTGCCGCCAACAACTTTCCTCCAAAATAAAAATCACCAAGTCAACCTCCCCAAATTCAAATTCATCCACAAAAGACAACGACCCCTTCTCCTCAATCACCGCAATCTTCACTACCACCGAAAACCCAAAGCTCAACCAACCAATTTTCATCCTCCGTGACAATTGCTCACCTTGTCGTGGTACGGAGGCTCAGTACAGGTAATGACTCTCGAGAGTTTATCTCTAGAGGAACCCGAAGCTAAGAGGCAATTACGGACCCCCCCTACCTCTCCCCTTCCTCTGAAACCCATCACTCCCCTACTCCCTAACTCCAAGGTGGAACAGCATACGCCGACGGATGCATGGCTAAGAGGGTGCTTAGCTACTAGTATGCGAATTTCGGATACCGGGCGACCTCCGATTTCAATATAGCCTTCCTGCAGTGTCTCGGGCTCCGCTGCAGGTGACCGCTTTTTCTCGTGTGTTCGTGGGAACTATTAATAAAAATAATATTTTTAAAGATACTGATGACTCTCTAACGTCATCGCCGGCTAGGGCCTGCGAGTCCTCAGCGGCTCAAAAACCGGAAGTGATGCCGATATCTTTCGCCGACATTGCAGCCGGTCGGAAAGCAGGGGACATGTCCTCACTTTCCGATTCCGGCACTACACTTGGCGGGGATTCTGTGAGTATGCTCTCGGATGAACTCCCAAGTGCAACAAAGAACGAAACCGTCGGACAGGTAGAGGAAAAGCCTGTAAAAGCCGGCAACCATCAGGTCGATAAAAAGAGCTACAGTAGTGTAGCTGGGAGGATCCGACTCGGCATCGTCCCTAAGGACTTAGGAACGAATCCCCTTACAACAGCGCAGATGGCAGCCGTTCAGGAGGCTATAGTCGACACCTCCATCGAGCTGTCGGGTAAAGCACCCAAACCTCGCTTTAGGGGATCGACCTACAAGTCAGGGTGGTTATACTTTGTTTGTGACAACCCAGCTACGGCCGATTGGATGAAAACCAATTTTACGGCCATCAAGGACAAAAGTGGACTTGATATTATCAGTCGATCACTGATAGCTGTGTAAGTCAGACGTGTTTCGACTTAGTGCAGTGTATAATAGTGTTTAGTAAGTTTAAGTGCGTGGTTTGGCGATTCTATTTTAAATTCGTGAGCAGCACGAGGGTAAAGTGCACGGTCGTAGTGTGACAACGATCTGCAGTTCAATTCCCGGTCGGGGAACTTAATTTGATCTGTTCGCTTTTTTTTCCTTCTGTTGCTTCCAAGGTAATTGGAAGAAACAGAGGAAATGTCGGACGACGGGCAGAAGCCCGTACATCGTACGGTACTGAGTCGGATGATTCCGTGAAATCATTCGACTTCGCAACGCCAAGCGCTGTCATCAAGCGAAGGAGAAAGCTGAACCCTACTCCTAACTTGGTGAAGCGCCCCTCCCTTTCCACTTCGGCAGAGAAGCTGCTGGCCGTGGCGAGGGAAGGGGCGCCATCGACATCGAGAGCAGCCTTAGCAGCCCTTCAACAAAAACAACAACAACAATTAAATGTCCTCGAGGAGGCGGACTTTGTCTACCTCTCCGAAGGTAGAGAGGGTCGCTACACTGGGGAAAATAATTCTTTCGCTCTCCTATCTACTTCGGAGACGGAGGAAGAAAAAAAAGAAGATGAGCTCCAGGTCGAGGAGAAAATCCTCCAGGAGAAACTGCAAGCCGTGAGGGACAAACTGTCCGAAATCCGGCAGCAAAAGGAGGCTGAAAAGCAGCGTAAGCTGCAACAGCAACAACAACAAAAGCAGCCGCAGTCAAAGCAGCTGCGAAAGCAAGAATCGCAGCGGGAGCAGCAACAGCAGCCCCAGCAGCAGAAACAACAACAAAAAAAAAGCCGCAGCCGAAGAAACAGCAGCAACAACAACAACCGCAGCGGGAGCAGCAACAGCAGCCCCAGCAGCAGAAACAACAGCAAAATCAGCCGCAGCCCATGAAGCAGCAGCGACAACAGCAACTGCAGCGAGAGCAGCAACAACAGCAGCCCCAGCAGCAGAGACAGCCAACGAGCCAGCAACAGCCGCAGCCAACGAGCCAGCAGCAACAACAACAAACGCAGCAGCAAGATCAGCAGCAGCAACAACAACAGCAAAAACAGAAGAGGAAGCGAAGCCGCCGCTCCAAGAAGAAGTAGAAGGTGCCGCCCATCTATGCACATACTCTAGCTGTCAGGCAGACAGTGGACTTGTGCAAAAGTCAGATAGGTGAGAAAAACTATATTTTAGAAAGTATCGGAGGACGCTATGTTTTCCAGTGTAAGACACTGGAAATATATAAGAAAATGCGTTCATTATTAAAAGATTTCACGACGGAGTACTATACGTTTACTCCGAAAGCCGAGAGGTTGCAGACAATGCTCCTCAAAGGCCTCAAAAAGTTCGAGAGCGATGACCTCAAGTTCGTGGGGGCTAAGCCGTTTACCACAGTTGCGGCCAAACGGGAGAAGCGGCAACTGCACTTCTTCTTGGTCCAGCTGACACCCGACAGCCGTCTGGAGTGTCTAAAGAAAATAAAAGTCTTAGACACCCAGAGAGTGCGATGGGAGAAATTAGATAGGCGCGGAAACATAATACAATGTATCCGCTGCCAGAGGTTCGTCGAGAAGATACCTCCCACGAGGGGTATTCATTCTTCAGCCGTCACACCCCAATTGACCTACGCCCAAATGGCGGCAGGTCAGGGAAAAGCGGCACAAATACCAAAGGCTGCTGCCAAAGCCCCAGTGCCTGTTCCTAAGGCACCGGGGGCCGAGGCGGAACTGCTACCGATTCTGCTCCAGATCCAGCCAGATCCAGCAGCAAATCATTAAGCAGACGGAACGAGTGGACAGGCTCTACTCGTTCTGCGCTTAACGCATTTAGAGTCCTAATGGATACGCCAGTAGAGAGTTTCCTGAAGATCCTGGCTGTGAATGTAAATTCACTGATTAGGATCGAGCGACGCACCGTTCTTTTTAACCTGTTGCAGGAAGAAAGCCGAGATGTTTTTCTGGCTAGCGAAACTAAGTTAAACCAGAGGCACAAAATTCGGCACAATCCAATGCCACTCAAGGCGGAGGTGTCGCGATCTTCATTAAAAATAATATTAAATATAAAATTATATATAGCAGTGAAGTGCGGAGATTCCAGGTGCTAGAGGCATGTGTTGTGTGTATCCCCCTTCGGAACGGAAGGAGGATATACATAGTATCGGCCTATGCACCTGAAGCACCTCAGCCCAATATCTTCATTGCAGAGCTCGAAATACTTTTTCGATTTCTGCGCCTAGACTCGGCAGAAAACTTTTATGTTTATTGAGTATAAACTCAAGTTACTCGCTACGGATAGTCCGTCGTTTCCTAGAAGCGGCGCCTATCTGGATCTAATGTTGCTTGACTTACGACTGAGACTGGCAGACACTAACGAATGGTCTACTAACTGCTTACGTACCGTTGAGTATGACAGTGACCATTGCGGACTTAGTGCCGTAATTAAAATACCGGACGAATTCGCAGAAATGGCAGAGTATGTCCACACGTACCCCTACGATTATAGTAGGGCACGATGGCCACGCTTTGCCAACTGCCTGACGAGAGCACTCACTTCGAGTGCCTCATCCCCACCGAATAATAGGAACCTATCAAATGACGAAATTGATAGGCACCTAAAACATATGGACGAAACTATCAAACAAACGATGGGCAGAACGATACCACGCCAACGGCATAACGATACCACGGACGTGTACCGAAACGCGACCATAGACGCACTTCACAGACAGAAAAGTAGACTCCTGTCAAGACTCAAACTCTTGTACAGGCGGTTTACCGACAGACAAAACTCGGAGGTCAGGACCCTGAAGTCACTGATTAAAAATCTCCGACATTTAATTAAAGAGAATTATAAAATAGCCATAAGTCTGCACTGGAGCAACAAAATTCCCGCTGTAAAGTCCAACAGCGCGAATATGTTCCCGCAGATAAATAAAATATTCCGGAGAAAAGATCAGAATGACATTCGGGATCTAAAGCTTCCGAGAACGTCAGATAACGAACGTTTACTACATACAGTCAACACCGATCCAGAGAGCGCCGTCCTAGATGACGACTTTTTTGTGATTGAGGATCCTCAGGAGAAAGTGCCGACAGTGGGGGCTGTCTTCCAGGATGTGTATAAGGTGAATGAAAGCATTCGCCCGAACCACGACCTGGAAAATAGAGCCCTGCTTCACCATTTCTACCTTCGAAATGATATAGAACATTGGCGAATCGAGAACCATGGTTTCACCAGGTTCAATGACGACTTAACGGCAAACAATGCCATCGCCAATGAAGGTGCTGATACACTGTTCATTTCGACGGAGGATCTCCAGTTGATCTTCATGTCATTAAAAAATAAAAAATCCGCGGGTACTGATGGTATATCCAATGTTGTGCTCAGGCACCTTCCACCACTGGCTATAGAGAGGTACACCATCCTGTTCAACAATGCACTGAATAATGCATATTATCCGGTGCATTGGAAAACGGCGGTGGTCATGCCAATCCCTAAGAGGGGCAAAGACTCCTCTAATCCGGCAAATCTCCGGCCGATAAGTCTCCTTCCGAGTATCAGCAAGGTCTTCGAGAAGGTAATCCATAAGCCCTGTCCAAATGGGCTGAGGACAAAAATATCATTCCGGATAACCAATTCGGTTTCAGGGCGGGGCATGATACCATACATGCCGCGTCGATACTCGTCTCGGATATCCAATGGAATAAATGCAAGAACCAATGCACGGGTGCCTGCCTGGTTGACTTGGAAAAAGCCTTCGACACCGTATGGTTAGAAGGACTCTATTACAAGCTCAAACGGTTGGGCATAAGTAAACCATTGCTATATATAATTCATGATATGTTAAAGAGTAGAAAGTTCGTTGTGAAAATTGCCAACGTAACTTCTGCTCAAACATTTGAAATTAAAAACGGATTGCAACAGGGTACGGTAAATTCGCCGATCCTTTTCAGCATTTATACCAGTGATCTGATAGTTTCTCTTCACCACTCAATAGCGTATGCAGATGACTTGGTTGCATAAAGATCAGGTCCAACGATCGAGGTCATTGGCATTTTACTGCAACGTGACTTCGATAAAATTCAGCAGTTCTGTGATGACTGGAAGTTGAAAATCAACTTCCAGAAATCAGAGACTATTTTATTCAGAACGCCTCTGTCTAGGGCCTCTAGGGACACTAGAAAACATTGGCGAAAATTCGCAATCATCGGACCGGACGGGCGTCCACTGGCGAGTAAAAGTGTAGTCAGATACCTCGGGATCTGGCTGGACCAGTATCTGTATTTTAACAAAAATGTAGATGCTGCTCTGGAAAGAGCCCGGGGCGCTTTCGCCCTGACAAGATGGCTGTTTCACTGCAGGCAACTTGATTCTAGGGTGAAGGTAATCTGCTACATGGCCTTAATCAGGCCTATGATTGCCTATGGATGTCCCGTCTGGTTTAATGTGAGCGCAAGCTTAATGGAAAGGATTCGGGTGCTTGAGAGACAATGTCTGAGGACTTGTCTTGGATTACACAGAACACCAGAGTCTGAGAACAGAAAGTTCTATCCAAACGGGCAAGGCCCTATCCCGATAGGGCAAGGATTTTACGGATAGATAACTTTCTGATTAAACTGATTCGAGGTCACGTTGCAAGGGCAATGACTTCAACCAATAACCTGATCTCTGGGGCTTACTACCCCAATGTTATGTATTACGAAAAAGTGCGTCTGAATGGCTTTGTGCCTCCGGAAGCATTTCTTTACTTTGATAATTGTGGGCTGATCCAGGACAGATTGGCGGTACCGCTAATCTTCCATGTGGCCCGTAATTCTGTGGAGCGGCGGCTCCTTTACGAACCTGACGTCGTGCTCTGTGAGCCCGAGCGCCTCAGGTTCAGTAGATCGGTTTCTCGCCGAGATAGAGAAGACGTTGTCCGACAGCATCAACGCTTTTGGTGGCTAACGGACTCCGTAGTGGAATTTTTTAATTTAGCCTCTTCAAGGCAGGTTCGCCATTGGCGGACACCGATAGGGTAGGGTAGGCTAGGGTAGGTTAGGGTGGGCTAAGGTATTTTATAAGTGTTTAAGTGTTGAGCAATTTTTTGATAAAACAAAAAAAAATCGTAAAACTAAAAATGAAAAAAAAAAAAAGATTTATATATATTTTATGTATATAAAGTATATAATGTTTGTATATGCATTTTGTTAGAATTAGCTAGTTTTAGTTAGATTTAAGTTTTATATATACCCTTCAAGACCTGTTAGTACGGCTAAGTTTTTTCAACAATTTTCTTGGCTTAATAAATAAATAAATAAAGTAATTAATTTACTGTAGATATTAAGTTGTCGAAAGACATAGATTAAGTATATGTATATTGTCTGTCTTAGAATGCCCGCTTAGGGTCAGTAAGACATTAAGGTTAGTTATAATGTAAGCTTGTTTTACTCATTTTGTCTAGCATGTAAGATAGCTATAAGATTTTTGGAAATAAAATGAATTTAAAATGCAAAAAAATGTAAATGGACTTGATATTATGCTTGTGGAAGAAGAAGCTTTCCCGAAACCGCATATCGTACGGGGCTACTTCCCACAAAGCGCCGGCCTACACATCACGAAGGTGTTGGCGACGCTGGACTCGCAAAATGACGACTTACATGCAAAGAACTGGAGAGTCATGCAAAGCACGTCAAATAAGGAGAAAAACCTCCTGCACTTAGTTCTAGCAGTCAGTGACAAATCCTTGGCTCGACTGATAGAACTTAAGTGCCAAGTGACCTACAAATTTGAAATCGTTAAGATGATTGTCAAAAGCCAGGCGAAAACATCCTTGGATGTAGCACCAATCGCTGTAGGAAAACCTACAAGCAGCGGTATGGTGGTTGCACCTACTGCCGCAATAGGAAAACCTACAACCAGTAGTATGGTGGTTGCACCTGCTACTGTAGTAGGAAAACCTACAGCCAGCAATATGGTGGTTGCACCTATTGCCATAGTAAACACGCCCAGATGTGACGAGCCAAAACCCGCTGCCACGTCTGAGCCGGCGACCGCTAAGGGTCGCCCAAACAAAAGAAAGAAACGTCCCTAACGAAACAAGGGGAATCTTCGATGGGAAGTAGAGCAGAGGATCACTCCCATCGGGTCGGAAACTTCAGGCGAGGCAACAACAAGCCTTACAGAACGAAGGCCTGGATATGATTACTACAGTCTCGGACGCACTGCCACACAGCTTCACCTTTGACAAGAGATTTGAGATACTGATCCCAAACCGCTCAGCATGGGAAAACAGTGATCCCCTGCTAAATGTCAAAGGCCTTAGGTGGTACACGGATGGCTCCAAGATGGCTTCCGGCGTTGGCGCCGGCATCTTTGGACCAAAACGCAAAATCTCGAAGGCACTGGGAATAAGTCCCAGCATCTTCCAAGCAGAGCTGCATGCCATCCTAACATGCGTAAGTCTAAATCTTGAGACTGGCATCAGAGGAGTAACCCTCAACATACTCTCTGATAGCCAAGCAGCGCTTAAAGCGCTGGGTTCGTACAGCACGAACTCAAAAACCGTCAAGGAATGCCATGACGTCCTACAAGACCTCGCCAAAAGAAACAATGTTAAACTTTGGTGGGTGCCAGGCCACAAAGGTATCAAGGGCAATGAAATTGCCGACCAACTTTGCCAGGAAGGGCTCCAGTGACAAATATATAGGTCCGGTACCATTCTGCGGCATTCCCGCGTCTAAGATAAATTACTTCTTAGACAAGTTGGAAAAATTACAACACCTGTCCTTTTGGAACAGCGTTCGGGGACTCCGTCAATCTAAACGTCTTATACGACCCCTGAACAAGCACCCTATTGACATACTCAAACTCAATAGGATGGATATCAGAAGACTAGTCAGCTATCTAACGGGACACTGCGGTCTGAGATATCATTTAAACAAAATTAGCCTCTCGTCTGAAACTGAGTGTCGGCTCTGTCTTGAGGACGATGAGACGGCAGAACACATACTGTGTGAGTGTGCTGCTCTCTGCCATCTTAGGAAGCGTATCCTTCTCAGTGAAGTTATGACTCCTGAGGGGATCACCCTGGCTCCTACGAGAAGCATTCTCAACTTCATTGTGGAGGTGGAGAGGCTACTCGGCTAAATCGGCTAGCAGGCACAATAGATCTGCAAAGGTCGCAGTGCCGCATTGCTAGTGACAGCACTAGCCCTATATATATATAAAAAAAAACATTACCTAGAACTTAAACAATACCTAAATGACAATCAGACGGACATAATGCTTATTTCTGAGACACATCTTACTACAAAAAAACATATCAAATTCCATGGATATAACATCTAACGCACAGACCATCCAGATGGAACAGGTCTGCACTGCACTGAACTTAAAGACTTCCAAACCGACTATATTCAGTGTCTATACAACTTGAAGACATGCATGGACCCTTGGTATTATCTTCAATTTACTGTCCTCCTAAACACAAAATAACCATCTCTCAATATGACGTCTATTTGAAATCCTTGGGAACCGATTTATAGTTGCAGGTGATTTTAACGCAAAACATACAGAATGGGGCTCCAGACTCACAACAAAGAAAGGGAAAAATCTACTAGATGCAATCAAATTAAACAACTGCAAGCACATCAGCTTTGGCATTGTCAAGAACGTCAATATTGGAAATATACATATAAGACCATCCTTAGACCTCTCGTCCGACCATTCACCCTTTTTAATAGAATATTCCACCCGACCCAAGTTGACAATAAATCCTGTCAAATTGTACAATGCTAAAACTGACTGGGACACTTATCGACAATATATAGCCTCTACCCTTGTTACTAACAATTCTCTAAAATCCCAAGATGACATCGAGAGGGCCATAATATACTTAAATGACACGATAAACGAAGGGGCTCACAGAGCAACGCCCTTAATGAAACACAAGTCCAATTACCTTGCTTCCACTTCATGCATTAGGAATCTAATGCTCGCCAAAAGAAATCTGAGAAAGAAATGGCAACTGACTCGCTCACCGGCAAGGCAAAACAAAATATAACGATCACTAGACTTGAAACATAAATTAAAAGAGAATCTTGCAAGGTATTTAAAAAAACTGACCCCAACATCCGAGACAAATTAGGTACTCCTTATGGAAAGCTACAAAGCAAACAATGAATACTACTTGGCACCATCCTCCCCTCAAGAAATCAGATAACACATGGGCCAGAGACATCTAGACAAAGCAGTAACATTAGCAGAATACTTTGAGACGACTTTTATGAACTTCGAAGGCGACAGTGATTCAAGTATCCTTCCCCACAACAGTCACTTAGACAACAAGCACATTAGAAGAAATAGAATCCTGCACCAAGACAGAAATAAACCCAAAAAAGGCACCTGGCTATGACCTTATAAATGGGAAAATCCTGAAAGAACTACCGCCACTTGCGTTTATCTTTCTGCGAAACTTATTTAATAGTGTGTTAAGACTCAAACATCTACCAAAATTGTGGAAAGTTACTGCAGTAATAACTCTACCGAAGCCTGGCAAGGACGCTACCAAAATAACATCATATAGACCCATCAGTTTGCTTCCACTTATGTCAAAAACATTTGAAAAACTGCTGCATAAACGACTTCAGCCAATATTGGCTCAAACCAACGCCATACCCAATCATCAATTAGGCTTCAAATAGCTACACCCAACCATTGAACAAATACACAGGGTAATAAATAAAATATCCACTTCTTCGGACGAAAAAAATGTCTGCGTAGCAGTATACTTAGACGTCGCGAAGGCATTCGACTCGGTCTGGCACAAAGGACTCGTCCACAAGCTTGGCAACATCGTACCAAAGGACTATCTTCAACTCCTAATAAGCTACTTAACAGACCGATGTTTCTTTGACAGATATAAAGACAAATGCTCAAAAATCCATCCCATCAATGCTGGAGTACCTCAAGGAAGTATCCTTGGACCCCTTCTATATATACTATTCACATTTAGCGCGGGAAGAGTCTTAGCGAGGCGAGATGAGAAAAGTCAAGCTATTCTGATAAGCACCGTTGACGATGTACGTAAAATTACGCACACTCAATAACTATCAAATTTGGAAGGTGTGTAAATAGCCAATCAAAAACTAATCTTAAAAATGGATAACACAAACAGAAACGATAACTTGTTGTTAAATGTAAAGTGTAAGGTGATGCATGATTTTAGCGGTTTTGATTCGAATGAAATAAAAAAAATTAATTTTTGTTGTTTATGCTTAAATATTAGATCAATGAGAAAGAATTGGAATACCTTTTGCTTGAACATAAAAGAATTGCTAGGAGTTTTGAAATTTATTGTTCTAGTGGAAATTAACATTGATAAAGAAGAAAACTGTTTATATTCAATAAATGGGTTTAATGCGGAGTTTCTTAATAGGAGTAAGAGGCGAGGTGGTGGTATTGCCATGTATATAAGAAACGATATACAATACGAACGGTTAGTTTCTGAGACATTTTTCTACGAATCCGTAAAAATACGAACCACTGAAGATAATAAAGTTATCATTGGAATATATAGGCCACCGGGTTTTAATATAAACAACTTTATCGTAGAAATGGGCAACAGTCTGGATGAAATCAGAAAGGTGAAGAATGTGATCTTAATGGGTGACATGAATATCAACATTCGAAATTCTCATTTAAATTATGTAAGGGATTACGAAGAAATGTTAGCGGCTCACGGGCTAATTAATATAATTAAAAGAAATACCAGAGAAGATCCTAACATTGGCTCCTCGACTTTGATTGACCACATAATAGTAAAAATATCGAGTAATCAAATATACTCAGCTGTTGTGGAATGTGCTATATCCGATCATTATGCTCTCTTGCATTATTCATATGCGTCAAATGTAACAGAAGAGCAAGTGTGTAGTATTTCGTACATTAGCAAGAGAAAAGTTGACGAATTTATTCGTGAAACAGAATGGGAGACAGTATTAAGTGAAACCGATGTTGACAGTCTGTATGAAAAGTTTGCAACTAAAATGAATGATATATATAGCAAGTCGTATGTCTCAAAAAGCATCCAAACAAAATATAAACATAACCCATGGATGTCAGCACATTTACTTGGAGAATGTAAGAAGAGGGATGAGCTATTCCGAAAGTGGAAAAATAATAGATTAAATAAAACCTATGAAACTGAATACAAAAAATTCCGTAATAAATTAAACAAAATAATAAAAATGCAAAAAGCTAATTTTTATGTAAACAAGTTTAATGAAGTACGAGGTGACCCTGGTAAAACTTGGAATTTAATAAATGAAGTTATGGGAAGACGAAAGCGCAACGTCGATGATGATATTATAAAAAATTTCCCGACGGATAAATGCATATCAACTCTTGCAAATGAATGTGCACACAACTTTGCGGATCAAACTACGCGCATTATTCATCACTGCAGTACTGTAACATCGAGTCACTGCAGTTATACCATCCCGAACACCATTTATATTGAAAATACAAATGTAGCAGAGGTACAAAACATTATTCTTTCCTTGGCTGTAAGCAAGTCAGCAGGTCTCGATGGCATCAGAGCGGTTGATATAAAAACACATACAGATATATTTGCGCCTATAATATCTAAAATTATAAACATGAGTCTGCATCAAGCTAAAGTCCCTTCAGCATTAAAAGCTGCAGTGATACGACCCATATACAAAGGAGGAAAAAAGAATGACATAAATAACTATAGACCAATATCGATTTTACCAGTAATTGAAAAGTGTATGGAAGAAGTTATAATGAGACGATTGGTACCTTTCATTCAAAAATTTCCTCTTATTCACAAACAGCAGTATGGATTCCAAAAAAATAAGAGCATTGGCAGACTAATGGGAGAGTTTGCAAACTGTGTTAACGAAAGTCTGAACAAAAACCACCATGTCCTGGTACTATTCATGGACTTCAGTAAAGCCTTCGACACACTAAACCACATAAAACTCATAGAAGCTCTAGAGCGCATTGGAATACGGGGAACTCTTGCTGACTGGATTAGAAACTATCTCTCCGGTAGGACTTTTCGCGTTAAAATTAAAGATGCCTACAGCTATGAAAGAAATGTCCAATATGGAGTTCCACAGGGTTCGAAACTGGGGCCAATACTATTTATTTTATACGCAAATGAACTGCTACGAGTGTTTAGAAACAGTATTCCATTTGCCTATGCGGATGATACAGCCATAGTTGTTCGCCATAGGTCTTTGGACGTGGCTATGGAAATCATGCAAGATGAATTTAATAAAGCGGTAAGGTGGTGCCACGACAATGGACTCATAATCAACGCAGCTAAGACTAAAATGATGCACATCCGTGGGTCACATCTGGCAGTCACGGAGCGGAGAATATACATGGTGAATAATGATTGTCCAAGCATACAGACAATTCAAACTATAGATGTCGTTGAAAGTTATAAATGTCTGGGAGTAACCATCGACAGCCACTTTCTATGGCATAATCATATAGATAGCTTACGATTGCATCTGAAGAGAGCACTCTTCGGGCTTAATTACTTGAAAACTTTTTCTACCCCACAGGTACTTAAACAGGTTTATTTTGCTCTAGTTGAATCGAAGCTGAGATATGGAGTCCTTGCATGGGGCAATGCATGCACGACACAACTGCAGAAACTCCAAAGATTACAACATGCAGCACTTAAGCAAGTAAGCAGCGTACGCGAAGGAAGACCTTTTAAAGTGCTTAATGTACAAGCAATTTTCAAAATGGCAATATTACTGGAATACTACCACGATGTGCGTTTTAAGGCGGTCATCAATCATGATCATAACACAAGAAGACGGGCTCAGGGTATGCTTCGAACACCAATACCATACAACACATATGGCAGAAGAAAACTTGAACATTGTGTTCCCTCAATTTTTAATGAACTTCCGCAAAATCTGAAAAATATTGTGAACTTTAAAACCAGAAAAAAACTTATCAAACATTTTCTTTTAATGTAAGTTTATAAGTAATTTGTTATGTTATTATATATGTATATAAAAAAAAAAAAAAAAAAAAAAAAAAAAAAAAAACTGAACGCTGAGCTCACATTAAACATAATATTTTTGAAATACAACATTCTGCAGAAAAGCCAATATGGCTTCGCGGAAAATTTAATTTGATTATGTAAAGATCTTATGTGAAATAAAGAATCAATCAATCAATCAATCAATCAATTTGACATCCCGAATCCAGCTAGAGAAACGACTATGATAGCAACATTTGCCGACGACACAGTATTGCTTAACACTGTGTTCCGAACACATTTTATTGCCGGTTCCGAACGGCGAATTTCGAGAAGCTTTTCATGACAATTTTACTACAGGGGGTTTTGTCAGAACCCCGCTGAGGAGAAACACCGTGAAAACACATTCGATGACATGGCTGTGTCGGGATTCGATCCCGTGTCATCGGCGTCAGAGGCCAACACACTACCCACCGCGCCACGGTGCTCTCAGAACTAAATATACACCCTTACCACTGACAATAAACAACAAGCAGGTATCTATCCAACCTGTAGCCAAATACCTAGGGATGCATCTTCTTCTTCTTCTTAGTGGGCGCTACAGTTCGGGGTGAACCTGGGCCTCAACCAACATGCCCCTCCATCTAGCACGATCTTTCGCTAACCTTTTCCATTGCCGCACACCCAGTTGGCTGAGGTCCCCTTTCACCTGTATGCGGCCGTCGTCTGCTTCTTCGTCCCTCGGGTTTGGATTCAAAGACTCTCCGGGCTGGAGCTGTGGTGTCCATTCGCTCTACATGGCCCAGCCATCTTAGGCATTGAATCCGTAGACGCCTGACTAGGCTCATGTCGCTGTACAGCCCGTAAAGTTCGTGGTTGAATCTTCTCCTTCATCCCTCGTCAGCGTTTATAGGCCCAAAAATCACGCGCAAAATCTTTCTCTCGAACCGACCAAGGGCCTCCTCATCCGCTTTTGATAGTGTCCATGCTTCTGCGATGCATATAGACAGCAAATTAACATGGAAGCACCACATTCAACAAAAACAAAAGCAAATAGAACACAAATTAAGACAACTATACTGGCTTCTACGACCTCAATCTAAACTCTCAATAAGCAACAAACTACTAATTTACAAATGCATAATAAAACCCATCTGGACGTACGGAATTCAAATCTGTGGGACATCCGAAAAAAACGAGGTTAAAAATAATTTAACAAAAATTCTAAGGACAATTACCAACGCGGAGTGGTATATTTTTTCTTCTTTGGTGCCGTTACAGCCCATGAAGGACCAGAGCCAAGCTTCCCTTCAATTACCCATGTTGTGTGTGATTCTATTTTTCACACAGGTGAAAGGGACCTACAGTTTAATGCCGATTCCGATCGGCGTGAGTCGAGAAGCTTTTTCTAGGCAAGTTATACTAACTACGGGGGGTTTTGTCAGTACTCCGCCGAGGAGGGACGCCGCGAAATAAACATTCGATGGCGTTGGTGTTATCGGGATTCGAACTCGCTCATCGTGCGTCAGAGTCCACCACACCAACTACTGCGCCATGGCGCCCTGTGGTATATTTGCAATCAAGATATACATCGTGACCTACAAATCAATACAGTTGACGAAGAAATAAAGAAAATCAGCTCGAAATACATCGAAAAAATGTTTTCACATTCCAACTACAACATCTATACTCTTTTCGACCAAGAAACTTATAGAGAAAGAAGGCTTAAACGCAAAAGGCCAGCGACCTCATATTAACTTGACCTTCATACATATGCTATTTATTTATTTAATTGCTAATTCTGTTTTCTGTAATTCTGTATGTTAATTTTGTATACTGGCTCGTACATATGTATTAATGCATGTTTACCTATGTATCGTCAATCACAAGCGGTACAGTGGGGAACAATAACGAGCGATAAAGGGTGCTCGGTGAGAACAAAACCTCCAACGTTTCGGGTGGGTTAAAATCCACCTGTGCCACACTGTACCACTGATGATGACATTTGGGACAATGATCCTCAGTCATGTATAAATTCCCAAAGTTAAATAATATTATAACATTTACTGGATGTCTTATATTGTAGACAGTTATAAATATACCAAGGGTAAAAAAATAAAAAAATAAAACAAACAAACAAAAAAACCTTCTCGTGCCCAAATTTATAGTTTGTGGAGCAAAACAACTTTTTTTTCTTAATTCTTTTTACATACATTTCCTTAAACATTCATTTAACATATAAAAAACAACATTTATTGCCCTTTCGTTTTTTCCCATAGCAACGCTTCTTACTTCAGCATTGGCGAACTCGAATAGCGTTTGCCTAAACAAACGGAAACCCTTCTTTCGTGTTTTTCCGCAGAAATCAACACACTGCGCTCATGGAAATGAATTTGACTAAGTGTATCGCTGAATTGAAAACAAATATCAGTGATTTAGAGTATCGCATTGGAGAAATAGAGAGGACAAATGTGCATTCTCAAATAACGACTACAGAACTCACAGACTTAAGACTACGCTGTGATGCACTCGAGAGAAATGAGCTAGCTAAGGATGCAATTTGTTTTGGAAATTCCATACTACCGGAAGAAAATTTAAAATCTATTTTTCACTACCTGTGTCATTCCATCGACTGCAAGCCGCCCACACTAAAATCTGTTTTCCGTGCCCACCACAGAAACAACCCAACTGACCCACCAATAATAATTCAATTTAGGTCAATACAAGAGCGAAATTTAATTTTAAAATCATTGGCTCTCCATCGTAAAACCCATAGTAGGCAACTGTGCTTGAGTGATGTTGGTCTAGACTCAAAACAAGCATATCTACCTAAATGAGAGTCTCACTGCCAAAAATCGCTCTTTGTTACAACTCGCAACACATATGAAGCGCTAAGGTCAGCTAGTTTCTGGGTTTACCAAACACGGATATGTGATCGTTAAGGAACGAAGAACCACCACCATAACAATCAACCATAAAGAGATCCTGAACACAATTGCCATGAGATGGCAATCACAAGTTCCTCTACCAAATAACATTGAATGGTTACCGCCACACACTATCAAGGTAAATAAGCGCAGAAAGAGGACTGGCGTACGGATAATCTGGTTCTGAAGCTTCGTTTACTTGTCGAATCAAAGAACTAATTATGCAAAGAGATCAAGCATATGAGAGGTGGATTCGGTTTCGCCTTAAAGAACTTCATATGTATAGCATATAAATCTTTGCGAAATAAAGTCGTCCAAGAAATGAAAAATGCTAAAATACACTTTTATTCCACTCGTCTCAGTACTAATTCGGATGGTCGAAAATTATGGGGAAACCTACGCAAGCTTGGATTTGGAAAACAAACTCTAAAAACAACATCAAAAACCGGCCAAGTGCGGGTCGGACTCGCGCACGAAGGGTTCCGTACCATCTGTATATATCTTCATGATGAGATATAGTTGATCATCAAAGTGTCCATTGAATTCAAATCAATTATGTTACTTGACAGCAACGATGTGAAAAGGTGAATAACTTACTTACTTACTTAACGGGCGCTACAGTTCGGGGTGAACCTGGGCCTCAACCAACATGCCTCTCCACCTAGCACGATCTTTCGCTAGTCTTTTCCAATGCCGCACGCCCAGTTGGTTGAGGTCCCCTTCCACCTGTGCGCGCCACCTTAGGTGCGGCCGTCCTCTATTTCTTCGTCCCTCGGGGTTGGATTCAAAGACCCTACGGGCTGGAGCTGTGGTGTCCATTCGCTCTACATGGCCTAGCCATCTTAGGCGTTGGATCCGTAGACGCCTGACCAGACTCATGTCGCTGTACAACCCGTACAGTTCGTGATTGAATCTTTTCCTCCAACCCTCCCCTGTGGTTATGGGACCGAAAATCGAACGCAGAATCTTTCTCTCGAAACGACCAAGGATTTCCTCATCCACTTTAGAAAAAGTCCATGTTTCTGCGCCGTATAACAGGACCGGGATAATTAAGGTCTTATATAAGGTCAACTTGGTCGTACGAGAGAGGGCTCTACTTCTCAGTTGCCTCTTGAGCCCAAAGAAGCAGCGGTTGGCAAGAGTAATTCTGCGCTTGATTTCGAAACTGGTGTCGTTGTTCCAAGTCACCGCGGAGCCGAGGTATATGAAGTCCTTAACTACCTCGAACTTATATCTGCCAATATGCACGTTCTGTCCAAGACGTCGGTGGTAAATGTCCTTTTTCGATGACAGCAGATATTTAGTCTTGCCCTCATTAACTGCCAAACCAATTTTTGCCGCCTCCATCTCAATACTCGCAAACGCCTCACTGACATCTCGCTGCGATCTACCTATTATGTCAATGTCGTCGGCGTATGCAAGGAGTTGCGAGGATTTGAAGTAGATTGTGCCTCTTGTATTGGCCTGTGATTTTTGCACAATCATTTCCAATACGATGTTGAAGAAATCACACGACAGCGCATCGCCCTGCCTAAATCCTTTTTTGACATCAAAACTATCGGTGAGGTGCTCACCGATTCGGATGGAGCAGCGAGCATTTTCCAAGGTCATCCTGCATAGTCTGACGAGCTTCGCAGGGATGTCAAAAGTAAACATGGCGTTATATAGCTCGTCTCTAATTACGCTGTCGTATGCGGCCTTGAAGTCGACGAATAGATGGTGCGTATCGACTTGAAACTCATTGGTTTTCTCCAGGATCTGCCGTAGTGTGAAGATTTGATCGATGGTGGACTTTCCTGGCCTGAAGCCACACTGATAAGGACCTATCAGCTTGTTTTCGAATGGCTTCAGGCGTTCACACAAAACGGCAGCGAAGATCTTGTATGCGACATTAAGGAGACTTATTCCTCTATAGTTGGCGCAGTCAAAGGGATCTCCTTTTTTGTGGATCGGGCAAACAATGCTGAGACTCCATTCCTCGGGCATGCTTTCCTCTGATCATATCTTACAGATGAGCCGGTGCATGCTCCTAACCAGCTCACCCCCAGCCGCTTTGAAGAGCTCAGCAGACAGTACATCTGCGCCAGCAGCTTTATTCGACTTGAGTTTCGACATGGCAATCTCAACTTCGTCGAGGTCAGGGAGACGGAATTCTCTGCGATCTTCGTCGTTAAAAAATGGATCATTCTGCCTGACGGCGGTATGTTGGTTGTCATCGCCGTTATACAGTCTGCAGAAGTGGTTTTTCCAAATTCTCAGCATCGACTGCGATTCTACTACTAGGTGTCCGTTCTCATCCTTATAGGCCTCCGTTCGGGCTTTATAACCTTGAGACATTCGTTTTATCCGCTGATAAAATCTTCGAACGTCGTGCCTGCAATAGCACCTCTCCAAGTTTTCAATCGCCCGCTTCTCGTGCTCTTTGTTTTTTCTCTTGAGAAGCTTATGTTCCTCCCTTCTCTTAAGCTCGTAGAGCTCACGAGCCGCTCTTGTTTTTTTTGTGTAGTGAGGCTTTGTATGCCTCCTGCTTTTCCGCATGAATCCTTCTACACTCGTCATCGAACCAGGTGTTTCGTCGTGGTGGAGCTTTAAGGCCCAGCACTTCCGTTGCTGTGCTCTTCAGGGCTTGTTTGCACAGGCTCCATTGTTGCTCTACTGACTGAGTGGAGGATTGAGGTGTATCGGAGAGCTTAAGGGAGACGTGGTTGGCAAAAGCACTGGCGATCTCCGGCGATAGTAGCTTTCCGACGTCATAGCTTTGTGTTCTTACTCTACTCCGCGGTGTTCGTGTTATGCGCTGACGTATCTTGGCTACTACAAGATAGTGGTCTGAATCGATGTTCGCTCCTCGGAAAGTGCGAACATCAAGAATAGTGGAGGAGTGTCTGACGTCAATCGCGATGTGGTCAATCTGGTTGGTGACTGATTGATCTGGCGACCGCCAGGTGCCTTTGTGTATATCGAGGAGGGAAAATCGTGCGCTGGCTACAAGAAGATTTCGCCCCGTTGCAAGGTCGATCAGCCTATGTCCGTTATCGGATGTGGTGTCATGAAGGCTGTGGTTGCCGATGACCCGCTCAAAGATGCTTTCTTTACCCAGCTTAGCGTTAAAATCTCCTAGTATGATTTTGGTATCATAGCTGGGGCATTTGGTATATGTTCTGTCTAGGAGATCAAAGAAATCATCTTTGATTGAGTGATCCTTGTCTTCCGTGGGGGCATGGACGCATATGAGGCTTATGTTACAGAAATTTGCCTTGATGCGGATCGTTATGAGGCGTTCACTCACATACTGGAAACTTAGGACTTTATGTCTTAGTCCACCTCTAACAACAAATCCGCATCCAAATAGTCTCTGTCCTCTCTCCCTATAGCAGTCACCGTAGTAAATGTCGCAGTTTTTCATCCGCTTTTTACCCGGTCCATTCCATCGCATTTCCTGGATGGCGGTTATGTCCGCTTTATAGCGGTCTAGGGCGTCCGCAAGTTGTTCGGCCGCACGTGGTCTGTTTAGGGACCTAACATTCCACGTACAGAACCGAAGGTCCTTGTTTGTTTTTTGTTTTCTCATAGGGTCGTCAACATAGATCTGTTCCGTTTTATTATCCGAGGCTGTTTTGTGTTTCTGAGCAATTAGTGGTTTTACGGTTATGGTTCGCTAGACCGACACTAATCCTGTTTGGTGGCGCAGGATACTCGCCATTCGGCCTCTTCCGTCAGTAATTTCCCTTTTAAGGAAATTTCCAGATGGCACCACGAGGAGGTGGAAGTAGGACCTGACTAGCAGAGCTGCAAGATGTTCGGCTGCAGAGGCTCTTACTCGCTTTTTTGTCGGGCCAGCATCCGTCGGCAGATGCTACCCCTACGAGGCCTTTGCTAGTCCTTCACCATCACAACGTGAATAACAATAATGGGAAATATGGGAAAAAGGTTTGCAGATATGATTAATTCATCAAAGACACAAACGAGATCAAAACTGGGAAGTTTGCTACTGGTTGCGGGATATTGTTGACTAACCTTAGTTCAGTATGTGACCAAGGGGATTTTTTGGATGAAAATCATGTCTGTAGTATTTGTCGTGGTAGCGGCAATAGAAATACATCATCTGTGAAAATTTCAACTGTCTAACTATCACGGTTCATGAGATACAGCCTGGTGAAAGACGGACGGACGGACAGCGAAGTCTTAGTAATAGGGTTCCGTTTTACCTTTGGGTACGGAACTCTAACACAAACGAACTTAATCGTAAATTCCTTTCCAGTCCAACTGCTTTATTAAGTAGAAAATGTGTAAGCCCGAACAGCCTTCAAATAACCTCAACTGATTCTTCCTTTAGTTTTGCGAATGTGATCCATCTAGATGTGATAGAAAGCCATATTTGAATAAAATCGAGTGCTATTGGAACTGACGAAGTAAATCCCATCTTCTTAAAAACCATTCTGCTTGTATTCAGCAATTTTCTTGATTAGGTTTTCGATGAGAGCGTTGTTTTTTATGAGAGCAGCACCTAAATCATCATACTTGTGTGTCGTGAATTCTACGGCCTTGAATCATTTGTTTAATTTCTTTCAGCTCTTTGTTTATTGTTTCATCACCGACTGCCGTTGGTAACTTCTCACTTTGGAGACTCCGCTGTACGAGATCCCTTTGCCTGCTATCATTTGCAGGAATTTTACCTTTGCCTCTGCATGCCATGAACTCTCAGTTGCATTTGGCTTGGAAAGACATTCTCCGGTAAGAGTTAAGAGATATAGTGGAACAGTCAAAGTGTAACGTTCCTTTATACTTTGCGCAAGTGACATATTCTCCATCCAGGGGCAGTGGATCAGCACATGATTATTCACTGACTTTAATCGGAAGATGAACAGCTTACAATAAAAACAAAGATATATTTTAATACTTTTTGTTTTACGTTTTCCTATTACGTTGTTTTTTTTTTTTTTTAAATGTTGGGGCTACGATTATTCACACGTTTTACTTAATTACTTATCAGGCCAGCGATCTATGGAAGATCTGAGCCTGAGCTATAGCTGCCTTCCATCCTTGACGGTCCCGGGCACGCTGCTTCCAGTTACCAAGACCAAATTGTCTTACAAGTGCGATTACTTGGTTCGGTCTTCCTCTTATTCTCGAACCAGGAGGCTCGGAGTCGAAGACCCTCTTAGCTGGAGCATTGATGTCCATGCGCTCGATGTGGCCGAGCCAGTGTAGTCGACGGATCTTTGTCTTCCGGACTACATCCACATCTTTGTACAGCTCGTAGAGTTCGCGGTTGTGTCTTCTTCTCCATTCACCTTCCTCATAGACAGGACCAAATATCCGGCGCAGAATTTTTCTCTCGAAAGGGCCCAAATTCAGCTCCGCTGTCCTGCTTATCGTCCAGCTTTCGGCTCCGTACAGCAATACTGGCAGTATGAGCGTTTTGCAAAGCATGACTTTAGTCTTTCGAGTGAGAAGTTTTGACCCCAGTTGTTTGGACAAGCCGAAGTAGCAGCGGTTGCCAAGGGCGATTCTATGCCGGATCTCCACTGTGGTGTCATTTGTGGAATTTACGTTTGCCCCGAGGTAGACAAACTCCTTACCTACCTCGAAATTGTAGCTGTCAATTGTTATATTTTGTCCCAGGTGGTGAGCGACGGATTGGCTTTTGCTTGACAGCATGTACTTCGTCTTGTCCTCATTGACCTTCAGACCAACTCATTTCGCCTCTTCTTCAATCGCCATGAATGCTTCCACAATGCCACGGCGAGAACACGCGATGATATCAATATCATCCGCGTATCCTAGCAGCTGGACGGACTTGTAGAAGATAGTGCCTTCCTTGTTGACGCCTGCCCGTCGCACTATTTGCTCCAGCACCAGGTAGAAGAAGTCACATGACAGCGCATCTCCTTGCCGAAATCCGGTGCATGTTTCAAACGGTTCCGAAGTCCTGGAACCGAGTTGCGCGGTGCATCGCGTATTTTTAAGCGTGGCGCTTCACAACTGGATCAGTTTTCCCGGGATCCCGAATTCGGCCATCGCACCAAACAGTCCTTCACGATGAATGCTGTCGTATACGGCTTTGAAATCGATGAAAAGATGGTGTGTATCGAAACACACTCGTTGGTCTTTTCCTGGATTTGTCGAAGTGTGAAAATTTGGTCTATAGTCGATTTGCCGAGCCAGAAGCCGCACTGCAAGAGGTAGGATCGCCTTTTTTGTGGATGGGGCAAATAGAGCTGGTATTCACGTCGTCGGGCATGGCTCGGTACTCTCTTTGCGCTGCCCTGGTTTTCCTCAGCAGCGCCTTTGGTACGCCTTGTCGGTTGCTGGCTTTTTCTGCACACACTCGCCATCATACCACGGCTTTCTTGTCGGCGGTGGTAGGTTCCTTAAGGTGGTTTTAGCTACTTCCTGAATGGCTGAGCGGCAATGCAGCCACTTATTATTGCTATTTGTGTTCGACGTAGGCATACTGTAGAGTCTTTCGCTCAGCTGCTCCCTGTAGACTCTGGTAACCTCCGGTGTGCTCAGGCGCCCAATGTCGAACCTCCTCCTGATGGGCTGGTGCAGCTTTCTGACATTGGACAGTCGAGCTCTGAATCTTGCTGCTACGAGGAAGTGGTCGACAATTGCCCCTCTGAATGTTCGCACATCCAGGATGTTTGGCGAGTGCCTTGCGTCAATGAGCACATGGTCATTTTTAATGGGAGTTCGACCGTCCGGAGATCGCCAGGTTGCTGTGTGGATTCGCTTACGAGGGAATATTGTGCTACTTATCACCGCACTACGAGCTGTCGCAAAGTCAGCGAGTCGGAAGCCGTTATCTGTTGTTGTATCGTGGAGGCTGTGCTTTCCGATCACTCCGCCAAGGGTGTTCTCCTTACCGATTTTGGCGTTGAAGTCCCCGAGCACGATTTTTACATCGTACTCCGGACGAGCTTCGTAGGCGTTGTCCAAGAAGTCATAGAAGTCCTCCTTGATAGGGTCTTCAGCCTCGTCGGAAGAGGCGTGTGCACATATAAGGCTGATGTTATAAAATCTGCCTCTCATGCGGATCACAGCCAGGTGGTCACTTATAGGTTTAAAGTCGATTACCTTCGACCTTAACCGCTTTCCCACGACAAATCTGCATTCTAGTAAGTGCAATCTTTTGTGCCAGCTGTCACACGTTTTAACACAGTTAAATTCACTCTCTCGGACCGCAGTTGGTAGGGAGTCTATGTTCCTGCAGTTTTTCTTTCAAGACATTCTCTTGGATTTCCTTAATTGGAGGTTGTATTTCGTTAGAGCATATCTATAATAGTTCGTCTCTGTTATACAGAAATCTCACCTGTTTCCTTAGAGATTCAAGCTGTGTATTTAACCAAGGTATACACCGCTTGTGTGTATTTATCCTGGGTGTACAGCTGTTCTTAAAATATGATATGAGTGCTTCATTGAGTTGATAAGCCGCTTCTTCAATGCCTTCTGTCGATGCAATCTTTTTTAAGAAGCATATCTTCTTTAGAGGCAAGTTGAGCTTGGAAACAGCTGCGGCAGATACTGGGAAACACCCAAGAAATGCAGATCGACACTCGCCATCTATTCGTAGATTTCAAAGACGTATATGATAGCGTCTAGTTTTGGCCTTCCTGCCAAACTCGTCATATTGTAGGATGACGATGGAAAACTCTCGCTATTCCATCAAGGTCGGTAACGAGTTTACCGAGACCTTCGATGTCAAAAAAGTTTTTAGGCAAGGCGACACGCTGTCTCGTGGCTTTTATAACATCGTACTTGAAAAGTTCGTGCGAAACCCACAAGTCAGCATTAGGGGCACGATCTTCTTAAAGTCCGTTAAATTGCTAGCTTACGCGGATAGTATTGAATGGAACGGGCCGTTAATGAGGCGTTTTTTGGCATTGAAGGGGAAGCGGCTAAAATGGGTCTGGCGGTTAAAGTGTGCAAAACGAAGTATATGCTGTCATCAAGGAAGGACGCACAACCTTGACATATCGGACAGAGCATCACAATATGTAACAAGAATTTGAGGTAAAAAAAAATAATACTCTGATCATCCCAGTCCTGCTTTATAGTGTAGACGCTATTGAACGCGGATGAGGTAGCTCTTGCTCTTTTCGAGAGAAAAGTTCTGCGTGTGATCTTTGGTCCTGTTTGCGCTAATGGCTTTTGGAGGAGAAGGTTCAACTACGACCCTTCTATTTAGAGACTGATCCTCCCTTAGCTTAAGATAACTTCTTGGAAATATTGCAAACCATATTAAGAAATCGACCGAGGTTTTTGGAAATTAACCAAAAACTTGTAAAGTTAAACGACTTCGACCATGGATTGTGAAGAATCTACTTCTATTATCAACCGCATATTTCAAGATTGAAACAACAATATACTAAATTAACTCAGGATGTAAAACACCAGGTAAAAATTAGTCGTAACAGGTTTTACCCTGATAAATTTGAAAACTGCAAAGGGAACATCAAGGAAGAATGGAGGGTTGAAAACAGTATCCTTAACAAACATGTGAGTAACCATAGAATTTTTGAGATTGCAACTGAAAAAGGTTACACTTCTAATAAAATGGAAATCGTTAACATATTTAATAAATATTTTGCGTCTATTGCAAGAGACTTGAAACCTTGTACTCTCCTTAAACATTGCGGGTGTGACTTGTATTCGGACCTAGTTCCTGACGGAATTGAAAACAATATATTTGTTTTCAATAATTTTACACCAAGTTCAAGGCAAGGCATAAAAGAACAAGAGCAGCTCGTGAGCTCTACGAGTTAAAAAGAAGGGAGGAGCATAAGCTTCTTAGAAGAAAGAAGGAAGAGCACGAGAAGCGCGCGATTGAGGATTTGGAGAGGTGTTATTGCAGGCGTGACGTTCGAAAGTTTTATCAACAGATAAAGCGAACATGCCAAGGTTATAAAGCCAGAACGGAAGCCTGCAGGGATGAGGACGGACACCTAGTAGTAGAACCGCAGTCAATGCTGAGAATATGGAGAAACCACTTCTACAGACTGTATAACGGCGATGTTAGTCAATACACCGCTCTCAGGCAGAATGATCCATTTTTAATCGACGGAGACCGCAGAGAATTCTGTCACCCTGACCTTGACGAAGTTAAGATTGTCATATCGAAGCTCAAGTCGAATAAAGCTGCTGGCGCAGACGGACTGTCTGCTGAGCTCTTCAAGGCAGCTGGGGATGACCTGGTTGGGAGCATGCACCAGCCCATCCGTAAGATATGGTTAGAGGAAAGCAGGCCCGAGGAATGGAGTCTCAGCATCGTATGTCCGATCCACAAGAAAGGGGACCCCCCTGATTGCGCCAACTATAGAGGAATAAGTCTCCTTAACATCGCCTACAAAATATTCTCTGCCGTTTTGTGTGAACGCCTGAAGCCTTTTGTAAATAAGCTGATAGGTCCTTATCAGTGCGAATTCAGGCCAGGGAAGTCCACCATCGACCAAATTTTCACACTACGGCAGATCCTGGAAAAAACCAATTAATTCCAAGTCGACACTCACCACCTATTTGTCGACTTCAAAGCCGCATACGACAGCGTAATTAGAGACGAGCTATACAACGCTATGTCTACCTTTGACATACCTGCCAAGCTCATCAGACTATGCAGGATGTCTTTGGAGAATGCTCGCTGCTCCATCCGAATCGGTGAACACCTTACCGATAGTTTTAATGTCAAAAAAGGATTTAGGCAGGGCGATGCGCTGTCGTGTGATTTTTTTAACATCATATTAGAAATGATTGTGTAAAAATCACTGGCTAATACAAGAGGCACAATCTACTTCAAAACCTCGCAACTCCTTGCATACGCCGACGATATTTACATAATAGGTAGATCACAGCGAGATGTCAATGAGGCGTTTGCGAGTATTGAGATGGAGGCGGCGAAAATTGGTTTGGCGGTAAACGAGGGCAAAACTAAATATATGCTGTCATCAAAAAAGGATGCTCACCACCGACGTCTTGGCCAGAACGTTTGTATTGGCAGATATAAGTTCGAGGTAGTGAAGGACTTCGTCTATCTTGGCTCCGCAGTGACCTGGAACAACGACATCAGTTCCGAAATCAAACGCAAAATCACTCTTGCCGATCGCTGTTTCTTTGGGATCAGGAGGCAATTGACTCTATTAAGACCCTTATCATACCGGTCCTGTTGTACGGCGCAGAAGCATGGACACTATAAAAAGCGGATGTGGAGGCCCTTGGGCGGTTTCGGGCCTATAAACGCAAATTCAACCACGAACTTTACGGGCTGTACAGCGACATGAGCCTAGTCAGGCATCTACGGATTAAACGCCTAAGATGGCTGGGCCATGTAGAGCGAATGGACACCACAGCTCCAGCCCGGAGAGTCTTTGAATCCAACCCCGAGGGATGAAGAAGCAGAGGACGGCCGCACTTAAGATGGCGCACACAGGTGGAAGGGGACCTCAGCCAACTGGGTGTGCGGCAATGGAAAAGGCTAGCGAAAGATCGTGCTAGATGGAGAGGCATGTTGGTTGAGGCCCAGGTTCACCCCGAACTGTAGCGCCCACTAAGAAGAAGAAGAAGAAGTGAAGTACATAAAATGCGACCTAAGTAAGTCAGTAAGTACATAAAACTATAATCCATCTCGATAAAAAGCGTTCTAGTCCATCCGATGGTATCACTAATTTCTTTTCTTTTTTTTTAATTCGCACAGGTTCAAGAGTTTCATACTCATTATACTCATATAATGTTTATTACACAACCTGGACGGAGTGCAGTGGTTTCACTACTCTCCAGGGATGGCTGTCCTAGATAAGAGGAGAGAAACCAATCGAATTTTCACATTGGTTGTAGTTCTCAGCAACTTTTTCCCTGAACACACAGAGTATGGATTTAAAGTGACCAAATACTTTGAGCGTTATGTTATGCATTCAGCAGTATGTTTGATCAGCTCTCATTCACAACAGCTGTGTTGCACAATTTTTTTTCCGTATAGGAATTGTTTTTTCTTGGCTATGGAACGGATTTGAACTAAAGACTTTCCGCTCGACGGTCGGTGATGTTTACCACTGCACAACGGCCACTCCAAATTGCTTACTTAAACGTATTTCGTGGTATGTCGTTGGCGTAATTTTCTTCTTCTTAGCGGGCGCTACAGTTCGGGGTGAACATGGGCCTCAACAAACATGCCGCTTCAACTAGCACGATCTTTTGCTAGCCTTTTCCATTGCCGCACACCAAGTTGGCTGAGGTCCCCTTCCTGTGTGCGCCATCTTAAGTGCGGCCGTCCTCTGTTTCTTCGTGATATCATTGGTTTTTTCCAGGATCTGCCGTAGTGTGAAGATTTGGTCGATGGTGGACTTCTCTGGCCTGAATCCACACTGATTAGGACCTATCAGCTTGTGGATCGAGCATACCATGCTGAGACTCCATTCCTCGGGCATCCTTTCCTCTGACAATATCTTACAGATGACCTGGTGCATACTCCTAACAAGGAAATTTCTAGCTGCCTTGAAGAGTTCAGCGGACAGTCCGTCCGCGCCAGAAGCTTTATTCGTCTTGAGTTTTGATATGGCGATCTTAACTTCGTCGAGGTCAGGGGGACGGAATTCTCTGCGATCTTCGTCGTTAAGAAATGGATCATTCTGCCTGACAGCGTTATAATGACTAACATCGCCGTTATACAGTCTGCAGAAGTGGTTTTTCCATATTCTCAGCATCGACTGCGATTCTAATACTAGGTGTCCGTTCTCATCCCTGCAGGCTTCCGTTTTGGCTTTATAACCTTGTTATGTTCGCTTTATCTGTCCATAAAACTATTGAACGTCACGTCTGCAGTAAAACCTCTCCAAATCCTTAATCGCGCGCTTCTCGTGCTCTTTCTTCTTTCTCCTGAGAAGCTGATGCTCCTCCCTTTTTTTTCACTCGTAGAGCTTACGAGCTGTTCTGGTACTTCTGTGCAGCGAGGCATTATATGCCTCCTGTTTCGGTGTGTGAATTCTGCTGCACTCGTCATCGAACCAGGTGTTTCTTCGTGGTGGAGCCTTGAAGCCCAAAACTTCAGACTCAGTGCTTTTCAGTCTATTGACAGCGAGGAGGGTTGAGGTGTATTGGAGAGCTTCAGGGAGACGCGATTGGTAAAAGCATGAGCGGTTTCTGGCGATAGTAGCTTTCCGACGTCATACCTTTGTATTCTTACTCTACTCCGCTGCGTTCGTGATATCTTGGCTACTACAAGACAGTGGTCCTAGTCGATGTTAGAATCGTGGAGGAGTGTCTGACGTCGATCGCGATGTGATCAATCTGGTTGGTAATCGATTGATCAAAATACCGCCAGGTGCCTTGGTGTATATCGATGTGCGGGAAGGGCATACTGGCAAGAGGGAGATTTCGCCCCGTAGCAAGATCAATCAGCCTGTGTCCATTATCGGATGAAGTGTCATGTAGGCTGTGTTTGCCAATGACTCGTTCAAAGATGCTTTCTTTACCCAGATTAGCATTGAACTCGCCTAGTACAATTTTGATAACATAGCTGGGACACTGGGCATACGTTCTGTCTAGGATAGCGTAAAACTCATCTTTAATGGAGTTATCCTTATCTTCGGTGGGGGCGTGGACACAGATTAGGCTGATGTTAAAAAATGTTGCCTTGATACGGATCGTTATGAGGCGTTCGCTCACAAGCCGAAAGCTTAGGGCGTTTTGCCTTAATTCTCCTCGAACAACAAATCCGCATCCAAACAATGGTCGTCCTCTCTCCTATGAGGCGTTCGCTCACATGCCGAAAGCTTAGGGCGTTTTGCCTTAATTCTCCTCGAACAACAAATCCGCATCCAAACAATGGTCGTCCTCTCTCCTAATAGCAGTCGCCGTAGTAAATGTCGCAGTTTTTGATCCGCTTTATACTCGGTCCATTCCATCACGTTTCCTGGATGGCGGTCAAGTCCGCTTTATAGCGGTCTAGGGCGTCCGCAATTCGGCTGCACGTGGTCTGTTTAGGGACCCAAAATTCCACATACGGAGGCGAAGATCATTGTCCTTTTTTGGTTTTTTGCAATGGTCGTCAACATTAACCCGACCCGTTTTATCCGAGGCTTGTGGTTGTTTCGGAGTTCGTAGTTTTTATTTTACGGTTAGGGCTTACTAGGCCTTAGTCCAACCGACTAGTCCGGTTTTTTTTTTTTTTTGGCGCGGGAAGCTAGCCATTCGCCCTTCCATAGGCAATCTCCACATGGCACCCACGAGGAGGAGGGGATGGGACTTACTAACAGTGTCGCAGGATGTTCGTCGATGCTATCCCTACGAGGCCTTTGCTCATATTTTTAATACTCCTGATGTGATTCCGTTATTTAAAAAAGGGAACCGAAAACACCAACGTTTTCTAAATTATTGGAAAAAACTTATGAAGTGCCGGATAGTTTCTTTCCTGAGAAGAAATAAGTATTTTAGCAGTGAGCAATTCAGCTTTCGTGAGGGTTGGCCCACGGAGGATACGATATTAAATATTATACAGTGAAATTTGTGAAGAATTATATGTAAAAAGAATACGTTTAGTAGAAGTCGGCCGCTATTTCATCGCCTCCATGTCTTACCGTTAAAAAATATTTACGTTTATAAAGTACTTAATTTTTTTTGTATCCGTAGTGGTTACTTTTCCACTCTTAGAGGCTCAGACACATATACTCGTAGCTTGAGAATAAATAACATGGCATTCGTTAACATACCAGCTTCACTCAAAACTCACCACTCAAAATTTTTTACTGTATCTGAACCTAAACTATTTAATAAATTACCATACGAATTAAGAATTTTAAATGTTCCTACTCTGTTCTTACATAATGTTAAAAAATGGCTTTTTACAATGGATAGCTCGGAAGTCAAAAACCTTCTAATTAATTTTTGTTTGTTTTTTTTTTTTTTTCGAATGCTATGTACATATATTCTTCCTCGCTTCTCTTAATCACCCATGTTGTGTGTGATTTATTTTTCATACAGATGAAAGGGACCTACAGTTGAATGCCAATTCCGAACGGCGTGAGTCGCGAAGCTTTTTCATGGCAAGTTTACTACGGGGGGGCTTTGCCAGTACCCCGCCGAGGAGGAACGTCGCGAAATAATCATTCGATGGCGTTGGTGTTATCGGGCTCCGAACTCGCTCATCGTGCGCCAGAGTCCAACACACTAATAACTGCGCCACGGCGCCCTCTACGTTTATTACGTATACATAGTATTACACTCAGTTTGTAAAACTTAAATCTCATATCGATAACCCCACAACCAAATAAAATTGAAATGTCACTCGCCTCTAGTTGTTTTATGACTACAGAATTGACTCAACAGTATTCTTTTTAAAACCAACATTATGATTGTATGCAATTTATTTAATTTTTTTTTAGAAACTCTTTTATTCTCTTATGATGTGTTATATACACACAACCTGAATGGGGTGAATGTTTGGGTCGTCGATGTTCGTTAACTCTCAGGGGTGATGGTCCCAGATAGGACGAGAGCTGACCAAATTCCACGTGGGTTATAGTCCGTAGTAATTCGTTCAAGCACTTTCATATTGCATACGCAGAGGATGAATTTCAGTTGACTATATACTATGAGTGTTATGCCTGCAGCAGTACGTCTGGTCACTTTCCATTCACAACTGCGATGCATACTTTTTGTCCGTAGAGGAATTACTTTTTCTTGGCTATGATGCGAATTTAAACTATAGACCTTCCGCTCGGCGGTCGATGATGTCAATACAATATAGGTTTTATGAAACTGGAAACGAACTGTACGGGCTAATGGCGGCATGTGCCTGGTTAAACGTCTACGGATACAGCGACTAAAATGGCCATGCAGAGCGTATGGGTCCGAATAATCTTCGAATCCGAGCCATTGGGACAACGCACGCTCTCGACTCAAATAGCGCACACAAATGGAGAAGGACCTCCAGCAAAAGGAAGGTGTGCGTGACTGAAGTCGCTTATTGGTGGAGGTCCAAGACCACACCGGTCTATAGCGCCACGAAGAAGAACAAGAATATTAAAACATGCGCAACGACTCAATATAATAACGGCCGAGGAAGAAATACTGACGGAAGAGGCCGAATGGCGAGTATCCTGCGCCACCAAACAGGATTAGTGTCGGGTGGGCTATGGTCTAGCAAACCATAACCGTAAAATCACTGATTGCTCAGAAACAAAAACCAGCCTCGGATAGAAAAATGGAACGGACCTATGTTGACGACCCTATAATAAAACAAAAAAAACAAACAGGGACCTTCGGTTCTGTACGTGGAATGTTAGGTCCCTAAACAGACTACATGCGGCCGAACAACTTGCGGACGCCCTAGACCGCTATAAAGCGGACATAACCGCTCCAGGAAATGCGATGGAATGGACCGGGTAAAAAGCGGATGAAAAACTGCGACATTTACTACGGTGACTGCTATAGGGAGAGAAGACAGAGACTATTTGGATGCGGATTTGTTGTTAGAGGTGGACTAAGACATAAAGTCCTAAGTTTCCAGTATGTGAGTGAACGCCGTGGGCACCGTGGCGCAGTGGTTAGTGTGTTGGACTCTGACGCACGATGAACGAGTTCGGATCCCGATAACACCAACGAAATCGAATGTTCATTTCGCGGCGTCCCTCCTCGGCGGGGTACTGGCAAAACCCCCCGTAAAATACTTGCCATGAAAAAGCTTCTCGACTCACGCCGTTCGGAATCGGCATTAAACTGTAGGTCCCTTTCACCTATGTAAAAAATAAAACACACACAACATGGGTGATTGAGAGGAGCTTGGCTGTAACGCCACCAAAGAAGAAGAAGAGGAGTGAACGCCTTATAACGATCCGCATCAAGGCAAATTTCTGTAACATCAGCCTCATATGAGTGCATGCCCCCGCGGAAGACAAGATGACTCCATTAAAGATGATTTTTTTGATCTCCTAGACAGAACATATACCAAATGACCCAGCTATGCTACCAAAATCATACTAGGAGATTTTAACGCTAAGCTGGGTAAAGAAAGCTACTTTGAACAGGTCATCGGCAAACACAGCCTACATGACACCACATCCGATAACGGACACAGGCTGATCGACCTTGCCACGGGGAAAAATCTTCTTTTAGCCAGACAAGACTAAATATCTGCTGTCATCGAAAAAGGTCATTTATCACCGACGTCTTGGACAGAACGTGCATATTGGCAGATACATATAAGTTTGAGGTAGTTAAGGACTTCATATACCTCGGTTCCCCAGTCACTTGGAACAACGACACCAGTTTCAAAATCAAGCGCAGAATTACTCTTGCCAACCGCTGCTTCCTTATCCCGGTTCTGTTATACGGCACAGAAACATGGACTTTATCTAAAGCAGATGAGGAAATCCTTGGCCATTTCGAGAGAAAGATTCTGCGTGCGATTTTCGGTTATATAAACACAGAGGGGGGTTGGAGGAGAAGATTCAATCACGAACTGTACGGGTTGTACAGCGACATGAGTCTTGTCAGGCGTCTACGGATCTAACGCCTAAGACGGCTAGACCATGTATGGTGAATGGACACCACAGCTCCAGCCCGTAGAGTCGTTGAATCAAACCCCGAGAGACGAAGAAATAGAGGACAGCCGCAGGCCGCACCTAAAGTGGCGCGCACAGGTGGAAAGGGACCTCAACCAACTGGCCGTGCGGCATTGGAAAAGACTAGCGAAAGATCGTTATAGGTAAGAGGCGTGTTGGTTGTAGCGCCCGTTAAGTAAGTAAGTAAGAGGAAGAAATACCTAACCTAAAAAAACCATGGCGCTCTTATATGTACATCTATATATATAAAAGAGTTCCGTGACTGATTGACTGACAGACAACGCACCGGCCAAACCGCTGAACCTATAAGGCTAAATTTTGACAGTGTATTCTTATAGCGACATAGATATCCGCTAAGAAAGGATTTTTCAAAATTCCACTCCTAAGTCAGGTATTATTTGATTCAATTATTTGAGTCAATTTTTGTTTCTTCTCTTTTGGGCTCTCTGTTCGTATTCGATGAATCATTACACGATTCAATAGGGAGCTCACCACAAAGTGACACTTAGCCCGCATTTTGTCTTTGTGTTTGTGGATTTTACGTTATGCTGAGAGACACCGCACAAACACTCGCAAAAAAAAGAGAAAAAGAGAATGAGCAAATGTCAATGTATTGAATCAAATTCCCAGTATAGGCAATACAACCTACCCCGGACGCTTTTGTATTAGAAAGCAACAATAGCACTTTGCGTCGCATTAGTGAGATTCATAGGTCGTATGATGCCTTACAATATCCTTTGCTATTTTGTCGTGGTGAGGATGGATACTCCATTAATTTGCCACAACGCGATCCAACAAAAAATATTTCTGCAGCGAGCTTCTAGTAGAATCTAACATGGTACATGGTCCTTGTGGAGATTTCAATTACCAGTCACCTTGCATGAAAAATAACGAATGCAGTAAGAGTTTTCCGAAACTATTTATTAGTGAAACTCAAACTAGCGACGAAGGCTATCCACAGTATAGACGGCGTTCCCCAGATGATGGCGGCTTTACCGTGAACGTAAAAGGAGTACGTATGGACAACCGTTGGATAGTTCCTTATAATCCAGTTCTTTCAAGAACTTTTAACGCACATATAAATGTTGAATATTGCAATTCGGTAAAATCGATAAAACATGTTTGTAAGTATGTAAATAAAGGGTCAGATCAGGCTACGTTCGCTCTCGAAAATAAAAAAGACGAAGTAAAAATGTATGAAAGTGGAAGATATATAAGCAGCTCAGAAGCCGTGTGGCGGATTCTCGGATTCCCTATTCATGAACGTTTTCCCACAGTTTTTCATCTTGCGGTACATTTAGAAAATGGTCAAAGGGTATATTTTCACCAACAAAATCTCATCGACATAGTCAACAATCCATCGACAACTACACTTTTAGCTTTTTTTAAACTATGTCAAATAGATGACTTCGCAAAAACTATAATATATCCAGATGTACCCAAATATTATGTTTGGCACAAAAATTCTAAATTTGAACGAAGAAAAAGGGGATGTGACGTTGACGGATGGCCAGGTGTCAAAAAATACCACGCTTTAGGTAGAGTTTACACGGTGCATCCCAATAATACAGAGTGTTGTTATCTCCGTATGTTGCTTCATGAAGTACGTGGCCCAACTTCTTTTGAAGCATTAAGAACGGTAAATAATGTGGTATATCCGACTTTTCAGTCTGCTTGCAAGAGTTTAGGCTTGCTTGAAGACGATCAGCACTGGTATGCCACTCTGGAAGAGGCCGTACTTTGTAAATCACCATTTAGGATTCGCGAACTGTTTACAATAATGTTAGTGTTTTGTCAAGTATCAGATCCACTAAGCTTATGGGAGAAATTCAAAGAATATTTATCTGAGGATTTTAAACGACAAGTAGAAAGACAAATTAAAGATAATATGGAGCAGTTTTCTGATGAAGTGCACAATAAATGCTTATATGTTATTGAAGAAATTGTCTTGGCATTAGGTGGCCGTGCCCTCAAAGAATATGGCTTGCCGCAGCCAAACAGACCATAAGATTTAGGCAATGTACAATACTTGAGGGAAACTAACTATGACGTTGAAGCTCTGGACCGGTTTGTCATGGAAAATCAGGGTACATTACCCGAAGAACAAAAGTTAGCGTATGATGAAATTATAACCAGGGTTGAGAAAAATGAGGGACGACTTTTCTTTCTAGACGCTCCGGCTGGCACTGGAAAAACCTACCTTATTAACTTGATCTTAGCAAAAGTAAGGAGTGGTCGTAGCATCGCCTTAGCTGTCGCGTCTTCCGGAATCGCTGCCACGCTTCTAGAGGGTGGTCGAACTGCGCATGCCGCTTTTAAGTTGCCACTTGACCTTACACTTATAGAGACGCCTATATGCAGTATATCAAAACAAAGCAATCGTGCCGAGGTATTAAAAAATACTAAAATAATTGTCTGGGATGAAATTACAATGGCACACAAGAGAAGCGTTGAGGCCATCAATAGGTCTCTACAGGATATTCGTAGTAATAAGAACCTGATGGGTGGTGTGACAGTACTATTGGCAGGAGATTTTCGTCAAACATTACCTGTGGTACCTAAAGGAACCCGAGCTGATGAAATTAAAGCCTGTGTGAAAAAATCTGTTTTATGGCCGTCAGTAGAAATCCTCAAGCTTACCAAAAATATGAGAGTATATCTGAAAGACGATATATCAGCTGCTAAATTTTCAGATATTTTAATGAAAATAGGGAATGGTGATCATCCATCAACAGATAACATGATTGTTGTCCCGGATGAGTTGTGTACATTCGTAACTACTTCTCAAGAACTGATAGATCGCATTTATCCAGGAATTGCTCAAATACAGGAGAAAAGTATCGAATGGTTTTGTGAGCGGGCAATTTTAACTCCAAAAAACGATCAAGCCGCGCTTATTAATGACATGTTACTGAAGTTCTTTGACGCGGAAGAAATGGTCTACAGGTCGATAGATACTGTGTGTAACGCAGATGAAGCTGTAAATTATCCGGTAGAATTTTTGAATTCGCTTAAACCACCGGGAATTCCATACCACAGGCTTATTTTGCGGAAGGGCACACCGGTAATGCTACTTCGAAACATACAGCCACCGAAACTGTGTAATGGTACTAGGTTACAAATCAAAGCAATGCATAAAAATTTAATCGAAGCTATTATTCTGACCGGATGTGCTCGAGGAGATACAGTGTTAATTCCACGTATTCCTTTAATACCCAATGATCTTCCATTCGACTTCAAAAGACTACAGTTCCCCCTGAAAATATGCTTCGCCATGACGATTAATAAATCGCAGGGCCAAACTTTGAAATACGCTGGCATATATTTAAGGGAAGGTTGTTTTTCCCACGGACAGTTTTACGTAGCTTGCTCGCGTATAAGTTTGCCTAAGAACTTGGTGATGTTGGTGCCACCAAATAAAGAAACAAAAAATATAGTTTATAAGGAAATACTTTGAAAAGATCAAAATACGACCCTACTGGAGTTAGATCCTAACCAATGCCCGATACCGTGACCAATGTCTTGGACCCTAGCCAATGCCCCGCGAGCCAAGCCGCGGGTAAGGAAGCTATATATATATGCCAGAGTATTTTTTATTCATGATCTTTCGAGACGCAAGAAAATTTTCACTTCAATCAGATACGACTTGAAAGACAGTACAATAAGATCGGAAGTTAATTTGAACGGTTTCAGTTGAGCAAAAAAGAAAAAGGAAGTAAATAGTATTGATGTTGTGTTTCTATTACACATAATTAAAATTATAATTATACCATGGAAATTTGACCTCTAAGTATGCAAACGCGGACGAAGTCGCGGGTAAAAGCTAGTATATACATATGTACGAATATAAACAAAGGAACTTTTTTTTGAAATCGTATTAAGTGACGACGATCGTACACATTAGTCATTATAAACCTACTCCAAATAGAAAGTGTTTTGAAGAACCTCAAAAAGAAAACAAGTCAATGGAAATATCTGAATATTTTTTAGCTCGTAGTCACTTAAATTTAAATATCTTTTTTTTCATGCCCATAACAGCACTTAATTAAATTTAACTAAAAAATAAATAAAAAATGAATAACCTCATCCAAATCGTTGTCGTCCTCCTCATGAATTGTGCGATCATCATCTTCAGAAAAATCTCTTGCTAGCGAAACACTTCTAGAGTGAACTGTTCGCGGAAGTGTGCGCATAAGCTGGAAACCCTTTATTAAAATATTCGTTGCACTTTGTGAACGACCAATAACATTGCCGCATTTTGAATTCCGTTCCCTCTGACGTTCGATTAGGCTAATTGTGTTAAATCGGTTATCAAATTGAGACGATGTAACAGATGCTGACCTCGATCGAAGTCCGTTCGGTCGGTTTTGTTTAGCTTGATATCCTAAAGCAACCCACTCTTCATTTATATGATCGGTCCGCTTTAGGAAGTTTTGAATTTTCGTCGACAGATAGTTCGATGCAGTTTGAGGATTAGCGTGTGATGGAGATGGCCGGAATGATTGCCGAACTGATTGTTTATTGCATCCAAGAATGAATTGTAAATTCGCGTCGATGACCACCGGTGAAGATTCAAGAGAACGTAGTTTAAAAAAGTCCATAGGGTCAGCATGCGTATAGTTTTGAGGAAATATGCGATGAGGCGTCGATGCCGGTGATAGCTGAGATTCACCGGAATTGTATGTGCGGGCTGAAAGCGTGGGGCTTGGTGAAGGCGATGCACAGGCGGATAATTCATTTGATGTAAACATGGGGTGGTAAGTTGAATTATATTTCCTATCAGCAGAGGGGGATATAAATTTGCGTGGCGATGGAGATGTATTTATTCTCTTTGGAAACTCAGTCTGCAATGTCGGGTTTTTTACTCTTTTCTTTGGAATTAGACGAATTTGTTTCCGAACTCGAATCTGGGAGGAGGAATTGGGAGCATGTGATTGGTTTGGCATCTCGTCATAGAGTTCTACGGAAATGTCGGAGAAATCGGGATTGTTAAGATTTTGTTGCACTAAAATCATTGCTTGATTTCCTTTTGTAGTTTTTGTACAGGCTTTCGGTACCCCTGCGCAATATGTGGTGGAGGGCGGGTTTGGAGACATTTTGGTTAAAGCCACTTCACTATAATATGATTATTTCTTTACATGTGATTTTTGTGAAATTGGGGACATTTTTGGTATTACTTGAATATCATATAACCACATTAAAACGTATTAACATATTTTTTTCAAACTGTTTTCCATTAAAAGAAAAAGAAATATATGTATATAAAAGCAACGAAATAAACTTTGTTTTAATTTTTTTGACCCGACGGTGACGCGATACGACAAGAGTTTGCACTTGTTAGGAACATCACGACAGTCTTTTTCTCGTGAATATCACACAACACTAGCTAAAACATCTGTTCATCCATCTCCCATATTCGAAACCGAAATAATCATTGGCTTTAGCGACCAGCGAAGATTTTCTGAAACGGAAGTTCTATTTCTGTTTTTGTCTTTCTTTTCTTTATTGTGTGAAAAATTTGCCAATTGAAAACGATCGCATAAACTCAATAAACTCGAGCCATATCAAGAGCAATTGTTTTCCTTTAAGAACATTTTGTAATTAAATACATATGTATATAAAAAAAGATAGATAAACGCAACACATAAAAACATTGGATAGATCTCAGGAAAAAATTGAGATCATATTTTGTGTTTTTCTCAGTAAAAAATGTTAAGAAAATTGGATAATGCTTTTATATATATATTTATCGTGGCCTCGCTCCGTTTCTTTTCATTTACAAATACAATGAGAGATATAATAAGGATCGTGAGATATGGGCGCCTAACTTTATTCAACTGATTGTTGCGTATGATAACGAACACATTGTAAAACCGCAAATATAAGCAAATCAGGGACATGTTATATGAGGACAAAAATAGAAATGACACCTCTTAGTATGCGGCAACTAAATCTGTTTTTATGTAATGTTCATTTTGATATTGTATATTGTGCGGTAACACAGTACCGCAGTATATTAATTGAGGGTTACCTTTTTGTATACAACTGTGTATACCAGTCCATTATAAAAAAAAAACCCGTATGTTGCCTTGATTAATATATTTCTATAAAGCTTCAAAATGGAAAAACGATCCCAATACAAAGCGAACTACTACAAAAAATAACACAGAACACGTATGGGTGCGCTTTACAGATATTTTTAAAAATTGCTCTAAAAAAGTATTGAAATTTTGGTCGACGTTCAATGCTACAGGAACACGTACAGTTTATTCAATTCCCCGGCGATGTATTTTTAATAGGTTTTTGTTCATATGGATATAGATTCTTTATTATATTGCATTTTTGCTATAAGGTTTATATTATGTTGTTCAAAAAATAATGTCGGTTCTAATTATACTAATTTATTTGTGGTTGTTTTGATATAAAATTTCTATTACTTATGTCTTCTTCTTTCTTTGGTAGCGTTATAGCCCATGAAGGGCCAGAGCCAAGCTTCTCTCAATCAATGTTGTGTGGGATTTTCTTCTTACACAGGTGAACGAGAGCTACAATTTTAATGCCGATTCCGAACGGCATGGATAGAAAAACTTTTTCATGGCAAATATATTACGTCTGGTTTTGTGATTACCCCGCCGAGGAGGGACGCCGCGAAATAAACATTGGATGGCGGCGGTGTTATCGGGTTCGGAACTCACTAATCGTGCGTCAGAGTCCAACACACATTGAGTTCTAAATTATTATCTATGTATATATTATATATCATTTTAAAGTGCTCCATATTCTTATGACTTACATTATGATTTCAATATGGTTAACCATAAAATTCTTTTGCAAAAGTTATATAATGCTGGTTTTCGTGGTTGTATCTACAAATGGTTTGCTTAAAGTGAGTAATATATTGAGTGACTCCAAGGCTATTAAATTAGGTGTTCCGCAAGGTTCTGTGCTTGGTCCAATTCTATTATTAATTTATATTAATTCCTTATTTGATCAACCCTTTGTCGGAAATATTAAGGCCTTTGCGGACGATCTTCCAATTGGGTATGATGGTGTTTGTCCTTTAAACACAGTTTGTGACATAAATTATGATGTCCATCTTCTGAGGTCATGGTTTGCGGAACATAGACTTATTGTAAGCAATAAAACTAAAGTCATGTTTTTTAGTCTCGACTCAAATGCACTAACTGATGTTGAGATTACCATCTATTCTACTAGCTGTTCACGATTTAAATTATTTAACAATAAGTGCCCAAGATTTAGTTCACTGTCACTCTTTAATCCCAACGCGGCTTGTACAGAAAACTGTTTTCTTTCCACGATACGTTGTTTGTACAGTTTGAGAAAAATTTTCTCTAACGCATTATTAAAAAGTGTATACTACGGAATATTTCATTCGAGGTTAGAATATGGTATATCCTGTTGGGGGAGTGCTTACCAAAACAAATTACAACAATTTACCCTTTTGCAAAAATGTGCGCTGAGAAAAGTTTGCAATTCCACCCGCTTAGCTCATTCAATGGGGTTATTTTGTAGAACTAATATTTTACCAGTAAGACACTTATTCTACTATAAAGTTCTACAATTTTTTTTTATACGAAGTGGATATATGCAAAGTCCTATCGTTGAATCTTATTACTTAAGAGGCAATTCTACCAATATTCCAAATATACCTATTCGAACTACACTTTATAGAATTTATAGGAACACTTCCTCTGTCGTATCTCGCAAATTGTTTAATAAACTTCCTGAAGATATACGTACCATTTCGAATACATCCTTGTTTTCAAAAAGGACAAAGTCGTGGCTCCTTACTCATAATATAAATGAAATCGAAAATTTGTTGCACTACATTGTTTGACTTTAAGTTTATTTTACCTTTTGTGTGCTGTTATTTTATTTTGTTTGATTGATGTATTAATTATAACCTGTTTTAATTTTCATTGTAAGACTCTGGTTACTTTTGACAATTCACTCCACTTTGTAATTTTATTTAATTAAATGTGGCATTAACTCTATTTTGTACTAAATATAAATGCCACTTAATATTCTCATCGGTATAAAATTATAAATATTTGTATTTGTAAAAGAGAATAATGACTAAATATACGTACATATACATACATTTAACTTCACATGACGCTGTAACTGTTCATAGGTATTAATATAGAAAAGAAGCAATTGCACGCTATATTTTTATACGACTTTAAGCTGAGCCACAGAGCAGCGGAGGCCAGCCGTAATATTAATATTGCCTTCGGCAATGGACTGACTAACGAACATATGCTACAGCCCTGGTTCCAAAAAAAAAAAAATAGAAAGGGTGGTGAGTCGCTCGAAGGTGAGGAAGGGCACGGGCGTGAGACATTCGTCGATAAGAATCGAAGGGATCTTGTACAACAACCGGCGTTACACAGCTCAACGCACAATGACACTTCCCAAAGCCGGCATTGCACCAAAAGAAAATAAAGGTGACCGTTTGATCCATCACACTGTTGATCACTGTTTGAGTCTAACACACTAACCACTGACGCACGATGAGCTAGTTCGGGTCCCGATAGCACCAACGCTATCGAATGTTTATTATGTTTATTTCGCGGCGTCCCTCCTTAGGCTGCGGCCATGCAGTGAGCGACGAGTGGCCATTTACTGAGCGACATCGCTAAGCGATTACAAACTTGCAAACTTCTCCCACTGCTTCTCGGTAATTTGTTGATTCTTATAGTCTTTTATACTGTCTTGCCATAAGACTGAACGACTTTGAACAGCAGAAATCGAAATTTCCGGGCTGATTTTTTCCATTTTTGAATTGGTCGCTCAGCGACAATCGCAAAAATTAGAACAGATTTGATTTCAGAGCGACGTCACTCGGTCGCTTGGCGAAATCGCTCGTCGTTCAGGTCCTACGTGACCACCCCCATACAATTCGATATATTTTAATTTTTTTTTTTGTCGCTCAATCGATCAGTCGCAGCCTTAGCGGGGTACTGTAAAAACCCCCCGTAGAATATATGCCATGAAAAAATTTCTCGACTCACGCCATTGGGAATCGGCATTAAGCTGTATGTCCCTTTCACCTGTGTGAATAATAAAACACACACAACATGGGTGATTGAGAGAAGCTCAAGCCCTTAATCGGCTGTAACGCCATCAAAGAAGTTTGATCCATCACAGCTTTTATCAACGAATGGCTGAAATGCAGAAAAAAGGTGAACGAGCTGGGCTATGAAACCTTGCTCTATCCAACATACTCGCCGGTCCTTTCTCCTAACGACTACCACTTTTTCGAGCAAATCGACAACTTCAGAAAACGCAAAAGCAAAACCTAATATAATAAAGAGCACACACCATATTCACTCCGACTGTTGCGACGTGCACAGAAACCAAGCCCACATTCTTAATATTGTAACAAAAATAAACAGACATGACCATTGCGACACACGCAAAATTATTACATGCCCGCCTAAAAGCTGACATTGTAACAAACGTAGACAAACAAAAGTAAACATACGAAACAATTAACTCTACTGACGAATAAGTACTTCATACCAAATATAGGCCACAGAACATACAAAGTAACACTCAAGCATAAAACGCCAAATATAGGCCAATGTCCAAAGGCACTCACGCCAATGACCGACCCCACATAACGCATTGCAACATCGTCGCAACGCACAGTGAATCGATAAAAAAAAAACACCCTTTTTAAACCAAAGCAACACTCTTCATGGCATGTTGTTGTGCTCCCAACGTCGTCCACGTCGGACGCGAACCAGAAACAAGTTGTAAAAGCAATAAATTGTATCTTTTGAGAAAAAAAAACTTTTCTTTCTTGTTTACAATTTCACTCTCGATGATTTCTTCACCCCGCGTTTGTAATTTGCGCAGTCGGTAGGATAGTGGTTAAATTATCAGCACGAATATCTGAAAACCAGCTATCCGTGAAACGAACCCAACGTTACAACGCGTAACAATTAAGTTAATTAGAATTCATCCTGTGCGTATGCAATACTAAAAAGTGCTTGAACGAATTAGTACGGACTACAACCAAAAACGCGGAATTCGGTCGGCTCTCGTCCTATCTAGGACAACCACCCCTGAGAGTTAACGAACATCAACGACCCAAACCACTGCACTCCGTTCAGGTTGTGTATATATGACACATTATAAGAAAATATCAAAAACTCTTGAGCCTGCGCGAGTTTCTAAAAAAAAAAAAAAAAAAGTGAGAAAAGAATAGTTAAAAACATTCAAAAGAAACCGTGTTTGTGAACAAAGTGTAAACAAGTGTCGAAACCAAAACAGCGATTCCATCAACAGAACACAATACATACTGCCAAAAGAAACCCATTTTTAAGAAGGAACGGAAGTGCCACCGAAACAAGCCCATGTACCCGAAGCTGAAGACACCTCAAAATCGTGGATCGACGACGAAGCTACGGGCGACTTCCAAGAGCACTTCAGGGCATTGCAACAACGGCGTGACTATCCACCTGGGAAACCATGTCAAACAACATGGACTCCAGGCCAGGTACCAAGAGATAGTCAACCCTATTTCAGTGGTGGTGTGAGGTGAGGTGATTGCCAAAGATATCCTAACGAGACCAAGAGCTGACAAGACCACGCCCAACAAAAAAGCTAGAGAAGGCAAGGGTGAGATAAACACCAAAAAACCCCCAACGAGGAGGGAGCGAAGGGCTGGGCCACTGAGCCAATAGGCGAAAGTGGAAGCCTGAAGACCAAGGGCACGAAAAGGATCGCAGCCGCGAAGGCAGGTCTTAATAAGGTAGCCCCTACCGTGGTCGATAAGACCGATAAAGATAATCCAGAAGCCATGCCAGCTTCCAAGAAAAGTGAGAGTTTCATGGCGAAGAGGGTGAGATCCCAGGAGGAAGCCAACATCCAAGCAAAAAGAGTGAGGGTCAACACTACGGTGCAGTTCGGTGGGGATGCTCGGAATGCTATACAGCTAGCTGTGATAGATTCCGGCAGGTCGGGCGGCAAGTATACCTTCGAACAGGGGAAGATGATCGAAAAGCCTTAGTTCGAGCGATTTTCGACCACATTCAAGGGAATACTGGAAAAACTACGCCAACGTTTTGTCTCACAAACTGGAGGCGAGGTGTGAGTAGACTGTAAGGACCAGCTCACGCAGCCAAAATGAGTGTACCGGATATAGACACCCATAAAAACGAGACCCAAAAACCTCTCAGCGCACAAACCCAGCGGTCTCTATGGATGACTGGGAAGTAGTCGCGCTTGACAGCAACGAAGACGGTACCAAAAGTATATTCTCCGTTATCGAGGATCCGCCGGAAATTATGAAAAAGGAGAGGCATATGCGTTAATTTTTCGGGGCTGGTGAGTTTCCTTTAAGACTCACGAAGAAAGTGCAGCCTGTCGGTACGGCAGCTGTGGTGAAGAAGTGTACTACTACAAATGAAGATAGTGCAAATAAACCTCCATCACAGTAAGGCCGCATCAGCAAACCTCATGCTGCTTCTAAACAAGGAGCAGCTTGATGTGGCCCTGATCCAAGAACCATGGATCCTCCATAATCGGGTTAAGGGATTCGGGTCATTTAGATACAGCCTCTTTTATAACGGTAGCGAAGGCAAGGTTAGATCTTGTATCGTTACTAACAAAGAACTCCACGTACTAGCGCTAACCAATTTCAGCTCGGGTGACCAGACGGTGGTGGAAGTTGCAGGAATGGAGGGTGCGCTTTCGATAGCGTCGGTTTACCTACCGCACGATGAAAGCACGGACGTCCCCTCAAAGGAAACGAGAATACTGACCGCAATGGCCGAAAAAGGTAAGAGGAAATTAGTCGTAGGGTGTTGCTAACGTCCATCACACTACTTGGGGTATCTCTAAAACTAATAGTAGGGGTGAGGCTTTGTTCAGTTATGTTTTTAGTACTAACCTAGTTATATGCACATTCATACATATGTAATCGGGGTAGTTCACCAAAGTTTTATTACTAAGAAACAGAAGGGAAGTTCTAGACATAACACTTGTAACTCGCAACGGTACTGCAGAAATCTCAAATTGCAGAGTATCTGACAAAGCATCACTTGCTGATCACTGTTGGATCCTCTTTGACTTGAATTTCAGTAGGCCTCCCATCCGGCCTTTCGGTCTTTCGAAATCCGCGAAAGGAGAATCGGCAGAGGTTTAGTACGGAGCTGGGTGGGACCCTTAACCGACCTCCGGAAGGGAACCCCGGCTCCACGGAAGACATCGATGAGATGCTATTAAACCTTACCAGCAAGCTAAACCGGTCATTTGAGAAGGCATGTCCTACCAGACGACCCAGTAAAAGAAACCACCCATCATGGTGGAATGCTTAAATAGCGGAGCTGCTTCGTATCTCTAGACTCAGTTGGAATTTGGCAAACGAGGGTGCCATCGAATGGTCAACCTATAGAGATAGTGTTAAGCGGCTCAAGAAAGAAATTAGATTCGCCAAGAAGGACTCTTGGATAAGCTACTGTGGCTCTATTGAATCATGTACGGGTGCAGCTCGTCTGAGGAAGGTCCTTGCAAAAGCTCCCACACAGATTTCCTCTATAAAGAGATCTGATGGTAGCTGGACAGACTCATACGAGAGCGTGCTTGATTCTCTACTAAAGTGTAATTTCCCTGGCTGCGAGGATGCAGGAACCTTCAATTCGGCGGGCCAAGGGAATATATATATATATATATACATTTATTTCTCATAGTATAACAATAACAGTATATACATTTTATTGGCACAGCTTACTCAGAGATACGACAGGTTAATTAATTTTCTATCTTACTTCTGTGATTATGTTTAAATGATATAGAATAGACTTTTGTAAAAAATGTGACATCGAAGGAAAAACTATAACAAAAAACCTTCATTTAAGTTATTATAAACAAGTTTGATTAAGTTATTTGGTATACAAAAAGAACAAAAAAAAAAAAATAATAATAATACACATATATGTATGTATATACGTTACATATTATAAGTGATTATTTAAGCAGATGGCAACGGACTAACCAAGGCCTCGTAGGGGTAGCATCTATCCGACGGATGCTGGCCTGCTAATAAGCGAGAAAAGCCACTGCAGTCGAACATCTTGCGGCACTGTTAGTAAGTCCTGTCCCCACCTCCTCGTGGTGCCATCTGGAGATTTCCTATGGAAATCGCAGACGGGGAAGGGCGAATGGCGAGCCTCCTGCGCCAAAAAACAGGATTAGTCGGTTGGGCTACGGCCTAGTAAGCCGTAACCGTAAAAAAAACACAAACTCCGAAACAACCACAAGCCTCGGATATAACAAACCGGATTTATGTTGACGACCCTTGCAAAAAACGAAAAAAGGACAATGCTCTTCGGCTTTTTACGTGGAATGTTAGGTCCCTAAACAGGCCACGTGCAGCCGAACAACTTGCGGATGCCCTAGACCGCTATAAAGCGGACATCATCGCCATCCAGTAAATGCGATGGAATGGACCGGGTATAAAGCGGATGAAAAACTGCGATATTTACTACGGCGACTGCTATAGGGAGAGAGGGCAACGATTGTTTGGATGCGAATTTGTTGTTCGAGGTAGACTAAGGCAAAAAGTGCTTAACTTTCGGCATGTGAGCGAACGCCTCATAACAATCCGTATCAAGGCTAAATTATTTAAAATCAGCCTGATCTGCCCCCACGCCCCCACGGAAGACAAGGATGACTCCGCCAAAGATGAGTTCTACGATCTCCTAGACAGAACGTATGCCCAATGTCCCAGTTATGACATCAAAATTGTACTAGGAGACTTCAATGCTAAGCTGGGTAAAGAAAGCATCTTTGAACGAGTCATCGGCAAACATAGCCTACACGACACCACCTTCGATAACGGACACGCGCTTCCCGCATCTCGATATACACAAAGGCACCTGGCGGTCTTTTGATCAATCGACTACCAACCAGATTGATCACATCGCGATCGACGTCAGACACTCCTCCACTATTCTTGATTATTCGAACTTTCCGAGGGGCTAACACCGACTTGGGCCACTATCTTGAAGTAGCCAAGATGCGATTACGGATATCACGAACGCAATGGAGTAGAGTAAGAATACAAAGTTATGACGTCGGAAAGCTACTATCGCCAGAAACCGCTCGTGCTTTTACCGATCGCGTCTCCCTTAAGTTCTCCAACACACCTGAATCCTCCACACTATCAATAGAACAGCAGTGGAGCCTTTGCAAACAAGCCCTGAAAAGCTCTGCATCCGAAGTTTTGGGTTTCAAGGCTCCACCACGAAGAAACACCTGGTTCGATGACGAATGAAGGAGGATTCTTACAGCGAAGCAGGATGCATATAAGGCCTCGCTGCATAAAAGAACAAGAGCAGCTCGTGAGCTCTACGAGTTAAAAAGAAGAGAGGAGCATAAGCTTCTTAGAAGAAAGAAGAGAGAGCACGAGAAGCGCGCGATTGAGGATTTGGAGAGGTGTTACTGCAGGCGTGACGGTTAAAAGTTTTATCAACAGATAAAGCGAACATGCCAAGGTTATAAAGCCAGAACGGAAGCCTGCAGGGATGAGAACGGACACCTGTCAGGCGGAATGATCCATTTCTAATCGACGGAGACCGCAGAGAATTCTGTCCGCCTGACCTCGACGAAGTTAAGATTGCTATATCGAAGCTCAAGTCGAATAAAGCTGCTGGCGCAGACGGACTGTCTGCTGAGCTCTTCAAGGCAGCTGGGGATGACCTGGTTGGGAGCATGCACCAGCTCATCCATAAGATATGGTTAGAGGAAAGCATGCCCGAGGAATGAAGTCCCCTTTGATTGCGCCAACTATAGAGGAATAAGTCTCCTTAACATCGCCTACAAAATCTTCTCTGCCGTTTCGTGTGAACGCCTGAAGCCCTTTGTAAATAAGCTGATTGGTCCCTATCAGTGCGGATTCAGGCCAGAGAAGTCCACCATCGACCAAATCTGCACACTACGGCAGATCCTGAAAAAAACCAATGAATTTCAAGTCGACACTCACCACTTGTTTGTCGACTTCAAAGCCGCATACAACGGCGTAATTAGAGACGAGCTATACAACGCTATGTCTACCTTTGACATACCTGCTAAACTCGTCAGACTATGCAGGATGACTTTGGAGAATGCTTGCTGCTCCATCCGAATAGGTGAACACCTTACTGATAGTTTTGACGTCAAAAAAGGATTTAGGCAGGGCGATGCGCTGTCGTGTGATTTCTTCAACATCATATTGGAAATGATTGTGCAAAAATCACTGGCCAATAGAAGAGGCACAATCTATTTCAAATCCTCGCAAAAAGGACGCTCACCACCAACGTCTTGGCCAGAACGTTTGTATAGGCAGATATAAGTTCGAGGTAGTTAAGGACTTCGTCTACCTTGGCTCCGCAGTGACCTGGAACAACGAACAAACGAACAAATCAAACGCAGATTCACTCTTGCCAATCGCTGTTTCTTTGGGCTCAGGAGGCAACTGAGTAATAGAGTCCTCTCCCGAACGACAAAGTTGACTCTATATAAGACCCTTATCACCCCGGTCCTGTTGTACGGCGCAGAAGCATGGACACTATCAAAAGCGGATGAGGAGGCCCTTGGTCGGTTCGAGAGAAAGATTTTGCGCGTGATTTTTGGGCCCATAAACGCAGACGGGGGATTGAGGAGAAGATTCAACCACGAACTTTACGGGCTGTACAGCGACATGAGCCAAGTCAGGCGTCTACGGATTCAACGCCTAAGATGGCTGGGCCATGTAGAGCGAATGCACACCACAGCTCCAGCCCGGAGAGTCTTTGAATCCAACCCTGAGGGACGAAGAAGCAGAGGACGGCGCACACAGGTGGAAGGGGACCTCAGCCAACTGGGTGTGCGGCAATGGAAAAGGCTAGCGAAAGATCGTGCTAGTTAGAGGGGCATGTTGGTTGAGGCCCAGGTTCACCCCGAACTGTAGCAATATAGTATATAAATAAATGAATATGCAAATGGTGAAAAGGAAAGAAACAAATTTATAAATAAGTAAACAAACAAAACGAAAATAACAAATCAACTATATAATAAACACCTAGATAATAAATAAATTAGTAAACAAGTACATACATATATGGATAAATAAATAATTAACAGATTCGAGAGGTTAGTGAATAAATAATACTACGGAATGAATAGAAACAATAGATAGATAAATAAATAGATACATAGGAAATTTCAAACAGCTAAGTCAGACAACTCATTTATTAGAGCGTTATTAGCATATCTACATTTATAGCTAAATTTTACATTGAGTATTACAATATTACAATGATGTATATGTATTACTGATGGACTCCTGCACGTTGGTGTAATACCATTGTTGAATAGTCCCTTGGCAGACCTAACAACATTTTCAAAATTTTATTCTGGGCTATTTGTAGTCTTTTAATATGGGTTTTAGCACAATTTCCCCAAACTTTGTTGTGCTTACTCAGTAGTGATTTTCGATTTATTATCGGATATAGCATATTTATAGCAAGGTTTGTTTTATTCAGAGTACGCAGGATATGATCCTCAAAGATTAATCTTTTATCCATGTGCACACCTAAGTACTTTACTGAGTTAACCCAAGGAATCTCCATGTTACTAATTTTTAGTTTGCTGATAGGCAATAGGCAAATCTTTCTTTTTCTAGTGAAAAAGATAGCTTGACATTTTTCAGCGTTTATTTTCACTTTCCAATGCTTAAAGTATTCGAATACTACATTCAAGCCGCTCTGGAGATTGTCCTCAACTATGGAACCTATTTCGTGAGATGAATATATCGCAATATCATCTGCATACAATGCAATCTTACAGCTCGGAATAGTTGAGAAATCTGCTATAAATATGTTGAAAAGGATTGGAGCCAAGATTGATCCTTGGGGCACACCGGCTGGGATGTTTTTCGCCGAGGAGCGTGATTTGGCTATTGAGACAAAAAAGGAACGATTGCAGAGGAAACTTTGTATGATTTTTACCAAATACATTGGACACTGAAATTTTAGAAGCTTGTATATTAGACTTATGCCAAATAGAATTAAAAGCCTTTTCAATATCTAAGAGCACTAGACCGGTAGACTTTTGGTCATTGAAGTTCTTTTTTATATCTTTAGTGACCCTTAGAACTTGATGGGAGGTACTATGATTTTGCCGAAATCCAAATTGGTATTGTGGCAAGATATTATTTGCTTCTAAAAACGTATCTAATTTAAATTTGATGGATTTTTCTAATAATTTGCTACATCCGTTCAAAAGACTTATTGGTCAGTAGCTGTTAGGTAAATTAGGTTGTTTACCTGTTTTAAGAGTTGGAATTACTTTAGTTATTTTCCAACTTTTTGAAAAGTATTGCAGCTTCATGCAGGGGTTAATAAGGAAAGTTAAGTATTGAATGTCATTTGAAGGGAGATTTTTGATGACTTGATTATTTATATTGTCGGTTCCTGGAGCTTTTTTATGTCGAATTCGGAGATAAAGAATTCAATATCTTCTTGAGAGAAAAATTGATTTGCGTTGATGTTTACATGTGTCGCATAAAGATTTGGTATTTCAGCATTTACCTTTACTTTTAAATCAGGTACCGTGGCATTTGCTGAAGTTAGATGGCTTTGGAAAAATGTTTGGGTGATCGATTCGGCTTTCGATTCGTTTGTGGCGAATATTTGTCCTGAAGATTGTAGATTTGACATCTGTGAATGTTTTCTTCTGAGGATTTTCGAAATATTCCAAAATGGTTTGGAACCATTGAAATTTCTTCTTCGGAAAATAATGGGTTGTCCGAGGGAATAAGTGGCTGGGATTTCCATTCTGATGATTGAATCGTTGAATGTTGTACATTTCTGTCTCGTACTGTTTTTGGTTTCGAAAGAGAAGGGAAATCAGTAGAGCTTCTGTAGTCAAATGTTTTCACAGATGTTGATGCTTTTGCTTGCAGGGGAGTGAAAGAGAGAGAAGGATTTATTTTTTTTGCAATATATTCTCTCATTTCTCTAAACTTTGTTTGAGTGACACAGGCATAGTCGGTTGATCGATGGTTTCCTTGACAGTTGGCACACTTAAAAAAGCCAACTGCAGTACAAGCGTTGGTTTTGTGATTTCCAGAGCAATTAGCACAGAAAGTTTTGACATTACAATTCTTCTCACCGTGACCGAACATCTGGCAATTGTGACATTGTGTTAGTCTGTTTTTTATACGACGTTGGAACTCCCATCTGACTTGAGCACGAAATAAAGCTCGAATGTTTTTGCGGAGGTCGGACAAGCGAATAGAACCCTTTTCAAAATAAATGATATAAAACACTTCTGCAAAACTTTCTCGTGTTTTTTTATGCTTTTCACTTCCTTACACTTAAGTCCAAGTGAAACTAGTTCTTTTTTGATGATATTGCTATTAACTTCATCCAAGCCGAACAACATTACTTTAAATTACCTTTCAGATTTAAGGTCGTGAGTGAAAAACTGAATATCTTTAGTTTTTAGTGCAGAACACAATTTTTTATAGGATTCGATAGATTCACACTCAACCTTAATCCCGATCGATAGTTTTTTAATGGTGTAGTCCACAATTTTTAATTCACTAAGGAACGAATGCACATAATCACATGATTTTTCAATAATTTTAATGGGTGGAATTATAACTTTTTTTTGCACATTTTGCACTTTTGAAATTTGGCGGATGTCCCATCCTCGTTGTCCGTGTCAGGAAAACACTGAAGAGGGCTGAAATAATTACTACTTCGCGTCATGTTTCCCTTAATAGTCTTCCTATATTTATTTACTGAGGATATAGGATCCTCTAAGTCTCTTAAGCGACGTTTTGAAATCTTGACGGTTTACTTGTTAGTACACGAGAGCGGGAGTTGCACGATCAACAGCACAAACGAAACTGACTGCCAAGGGAATGTATTGAATATGAGACAGTCGATAAGATTGTTACGGAGAAAAAGATCCCGTGGGCAATCAACTCTTTTGACCCCTACAAGGGGCCGAGAATGGGTGAGATCTTTCCGATTATGTTGCAGGAGCCATGTGAAGTAATTCTTTCGTGGCTGAAGCGCATCTACTCCTGGTGCCTCAGGATGGGTTATGTTCCTCAAGCGTGGAGGGAAGTTAGGGTGGTTTTCAGTCGGGCAAAGTCAATCCAATCAGTTTACGTTCCTTCCTGATGAAAACGTTGGAACGAACAATAGACTTGTACGTAAGAGAAGAGATAGGTGACGGGTATCTGTCACAATCACATAACGCGTACATAAGGGGGAAATTGGTAGATACTGCTCTGCATAGGGTAGTCTATGCGATAGAAAAATCGCTCAATATTAAGGAATTCACACTAGGTGCCTTTCTAGACACTGAGGGTGCTTTTAATAATATCAGTACAGAGGCAATAGTGTCCAGCCTTCATATGGCCCAAATAAACCAGGGAATATGCAGTTGGATTGGGCAAATGCTGAGTACTCGTATAATAAACTCGGCGATGGGTAGAGCAACTGGAAGGGGGTGACCGTGGTTCAGTGGTTAACATTATCGACCGCCGAGTGGAAGGTCTATGGTTCAAATTCGCTTCATAGCCAAGAAAAAGTAATTCCTATACGGACAAAAAGTATGCAACGCAGTTGTGAATTTAAAGTCACCAGACGTACTGCTGCAGGCATAACACTCACAGTATATGGTCAACTGAAATTCATCCTCTGCGTATACTAAAGTGCTCGAACGAATTACTACGGACTGTAACCAACGCGGAATTTGGTCGGCTCTCGTCCTATCTAGGTCTAGGACAACAACCTCTGAGAGTAGCGAACGAACATCAACGACCCCAACCACTGCACTCCATTCAGGTTGTGTGTGTCAACACATCATAAGAGAATATAAAAACTCTTGAACCTGCGCGAGTCTCTTAAAAAAAAAAACACCACAAGGTGGCGCTCTATCACCCCTCCTGTGGCTCCTTGGGTTCGATGGAATGTTTAAGATTCTAGAAGCAGATGGTTTTAACGTCACGGCCTACGCCGACGACATTGCCACCTTAATGTCTGGAAAGTTTCCGCAGGTCCTCAGCGATAAACTAAGTTATGTACTGATGTTAGTTGATAACTGGGTCAAGGGGCGCGGCCTGGAGTAGACCCGGCGAAAACAGAGATAGTACTCTTCACAAGGAAAATATCTTATCACGATACACCTGCCCCCGTATGAATGGTATCTTTATGATCCCTGGAAAATCTACCAAATATCTTGGCATAATCTTAGACTCCAAGCTTTGCTGGAGAGAAAATATTGATGAAAGAATCAAAAAGGCCTACGTGACACTATATTCGTGCAGAGTAGCCTTTGGAAAGACATGGGGCCTCTGACGGAAGTTGGTACATTGGTTATACACTGCAGTGGTAAGACCTATTCTAGTCTATGGTTCGGTTGTCTGGTGGACGCGCTGGAGAAGAAATGCCATCTTCAAAGTGTGTCAAAGGTTCAAAAGGCAGGCTGTCTGGCGGAATTCTCTATTAGAATTCCCTCCACGGAGGAATAGACCGGTGATATGGTACGCACGGAAAATTTACTGGCAATCTACGGCGAAGAATTAAAGAGGATGTCGGCACAGGTGCCGGGGTCTATTTTGAATATCGGCATATACATGGCTCCTATAGACTTGATGATGGCTGCAGTGGTTTTCCAAGCTGAGGGCAAGAATGCGGCAGGCCTGATTGGCAGAGAGAATATCTCGGGAAAAAGGATCAACATCTATGTTGACAGCCAGTCAGCCACTAAGGCTCTGCAGGCAGCATGGATAAGATCCAAGCTCGTCAAACTCTGCAAAGAGTGGCTAGAAGAGATATCGGATGTAAACGAGGTGACCCTCTGCTGGGTACCGGGTCATGTGAATATCTCTGGAAACGAGAGGGTGGACGAGCTGGCTAGGCTGGGATCAAGTGCAAACTTTACGCAGATCTCAGCTGAGGCCAAAGCACCACTCAGTGCGCTCTACAGGGAGATAGAGACGGATCTATTAGTAAAAGCCAATAAGCGATGGTGTCGTTTAGATACATGCGCAATGGCGAGATCGACTTGACCCGTCTATAATAAGAAAAGGATAGAAAATCTGCTGAAGTTCAATCGTGAGAATATACGGCTGGCAGTCGGTGCTTTCACTAGACACCGCATGCTATCTTACCATGCAGCTAGACTAGGTCAGCCCCGCAATGACTTCCGCAGAAGCTGCAGGGACAAAGAGGAAATTGAATCCATTCGTCACCTGCTGTGCAAATGCCCGGCGCTAGCCCAAAAAAGGAACATATTCCTAGAAAGACACTTTATCCCTTGGAAAGCGTACGAGTTCTCCTTGCATATGGATGGCAATTTGGTTTTGTTTAGGAATTCCCGCACTGCATTTAAGCATATTGGCGAAAAATGAGTCCAATCATTTTAAAGACATATAGAATACCCTTTTCAGTTTCGATTTTTTAAATGTTATAGAATTATAGTGTTTTTTTTTTTTTTTTTGATGACTAAGAGAAGCGAGGCGTATGAATTGTTTGTCTTTTACCTTCTTTTCCATTTGTTCGTTTTCAACCTTAAGTGCATTCCGATCATTCTCTATCTTCTCCAACTTCGTCCGAAGCATTTGTAGTTCATCGTTAGCGGATTTCAACTGCTCTTCAGTTCGTTGTACATTTAACATTGGTTGAACACGAACCAATAGGCGCCACCATGGCCAGTCGCGAACTGATAGAAATGCTTTCACATTTCGTTGAATACAGCAGACAGCTATTTCCTAAATAAGAGGGGAAAAATGAAAACATGTAATACAAAAGAAAAAAGTAAGAAATGTAAATAATGTAAATGTAAATATATCTAGGTGACAGCTAAAGTCAGCGAAGAGTTATAAATGTTATGCAAAAAGCTATCGTACAAACGTTGAGCTTTACGTATGCTAACAATACATATAAACATACATATTTGCAGTGCGTAAACCTTCCCATTATAGTTCATCTTGACGTGGCGGGGCTCCTTGTTCTTAACCAAATACCGATCACGTAAAAAAAACAATTCACCACGAAAACGGGAATCCACTCAAAGTTAATTATAGTGCGGTCGAAGCAATATTCTGAATATTCGGAAGGAAAATTCATCTCGAACTGGTACGTCAAGGAAGATTTCTCAATTAATCCATCCTAGGAGGTACTTGAAAAAGAAAACTTAATTTTTAGCCAGTTGGCCTAAATGGTACAAGTATAGGTTTTTCGAATGGAGTGGAACAACAACCTTAAAGACAAAATCTCCAAGAAGACCAAGGTATTTTAAACCTGCTGTACAACAAACAACTATAACTACAAACACATTGGAAGAACACCAACGACCTTGGGGAAGCAGCGGTTCAATAACCATCCGGATGTTATACGAAAAAATTCTGAGTTTAACAAAATTGAACTATGACTACCTCACCAAGGTAAATTATTTGGAAGAAAAAAAGTGGTGCTGTGGTTAACATCATCGACCGTCGAGCGGAATGTCTATAGTTCAAATTCGTTTCATAGCCAAGAAAAAGCAATTCCTATAAAAAAAAAAGTATGAAACACAGTTGTGAATTGAAAGCGACCAGACATACTGATGCAGGCATAACACTCAGTATATGGTCAATTGAAATTCATCCTCTGCGTATGCAATATTAACACCAAAAGTGGATGAACGAATTCTTCTTTGGTGGCGTTACAGCCCATGAAGGACCAGAGCCAAACTTCTCTCAATCACCCATGTTGTGTGATTTATTTTTCACACAGGTGAAAGGGACCTACATTTCTATGCCGATTCCGAACGGCGTGAGTCGAGAAGCATTGCATGGCAAGTTTACTACGAGGGGTTTTGCCAATACCCCGCCGAGGAGGAACGTCGCGTAATAACCATTCGATGGCATTGGTGTTATCGGGATCCGAACTCGCTCATTACATGAACGAATTACTGCGAATTATAACCAACGCGAAATTTGGTTGGCTCTCATCCTATTTAGAATAAACCACCTCTGAGAGTAGTGAACAAACATCTACGACCCAAAAAACCCCTGCGCTCCGTTCAGGTTGTGTGTCAAAAACATCAACCTGCGCGAAACTCTCCCTCTCCCTGTTACCTTTGCTCGCACAACGTTCAAAACCCGCCTTGAGTGCGGGTGTAACTATAAAAAAAAACAAAAACAAAAAGTGTGAACAGAGATCGGGATTAACCAGATGAAAGAGCAGGATGAACTGACGTGAAAAAAAAAAAAACAGATGAAAGGCATAATCATTGAAATCGTTAGTGTATACGACGTAAATACCAGCAAAGCAACCGTTTCTGAATTTATTAGACCGTTTCAGTCTAATAAGGGCGCGGGCGCAAACGGCCTGTCTGCTGAGCTTTTTAAGGCGGTTGGAGATGAGCTGGTAAGGTGCATGCACCATCTCATTTGCAAGGTATGGTCGGAGGAAAGCATGCCCGACGAATGGAATCTCAGCATCGTTTGCCCGTTCCATAAGAAAGGAGACCCCTATAACTGCACCAACTATAGAGGAATAAGTCTCCTTAACATCGCAGGAGCGGGCGATTGAAAACTTGGAGAGGTGCTATTGCAGACACGACGTTCGAAGATTTTATCAACGGATAAAACGAATATCTCAAGGCTATAAGGCCCGAACGGAGGCCTGTAAGGATGAGAACGGACACCTAGTAGTAGAATCGTAGTCGATGCTGAGAATTAGGAAGAGTCACTTCTGCAGACTGTATAGCGGCGATGACAGCCAACATACCGCCATCAGGCAGAATGATCCATTTCTTAACGACGAAGATCGCGGAGAATTCCGTCTCCCTGACCTCGACGAAGTTAAGATTGCCATGTCGAAACTCAAGTCGAATAAAGCTTCAAAGCGACTGGGGATGAGCTGGTTAGGAGCATGCACCAGCTCATCTGTAAGGTATGGTCAGAGGAAAGCATTCCCGAGGAATGGAGTCTCAGCATTGTTTGCCCGATCCACAAAAAAGGAGACCCCTTGGACTGCGCCAAATATAGAGGAATAAGTCTCCTTAATGTCGCATACAAGATCTTAGCTGCCGTTTTGTGTGAACGCCTGAAGCCATTCGTAAATAAGCTGAAAGGTCCTTATCAGTGTGGCTTCAAGCCAGGGAAGTCCACCATCGATCAAATGTTCACACTACGGCAGATCCTGGAGAAAACCAATGAATTTCACTTCGACACTCACCATCTATTCGTCGACTTCAAGGCCACATACGACAGCGTAATTAGAGACGACCCTGGAAAATGCTCGCTGCTCCATCCAAATTGGTGAAGAACTGACCGATAGCTTCGAAGTCAAAAAAGGATTTAGACAGGGCGATGCGCTGTCGTGTGATTTTTTTAACATCATATTAGAAATGATTGTGTAAAAATCACAGGCCAATACAAGAGGCACAATCTATTTCAAATCTTCGCAACTCCTTGCATACGCCGACGACATTGACATAATGGGTAGATCGCAGCGAGATGTCAATGAGGCGTTTGCGAGTATTGAGATGGAGGCGGTAAAAATTGGTTTGGCAGTTAATGAGGGCAAGACTAAATATCTGCTGTCATCGAAAAAGGACATTTACCGCCGACGTCTTGGACAGAACGTCCATTATGGCAGATATAAGTTTGAGGTAGTTAAGGACTTCATATACCTCGGTTCCGCAGTGACTTGGAACAACGACACCAGTTTCGAAATAAAGCGCAGAATTACTCTTGCCAACCGCTGCTTCTTTGGGCTCTCGTGCGATCAAGTTGACCTTTTATAAGACCTTAATTTTCCCGGTCCTGTTATACGGCGCAGGGAGAAGGGAGAAGGGAGCGAGCAAACAGAGTAAAGAAGTTGATCGCGTTTAACTTGGCAAATGCCAGCTTCGATCTCTGTCCCTGCTCAATCCAAGTTGACACACAGCCTCCGCGTGGCCTCCCCTGGATAGCTATACTGGCACCCGCCAGGTAGTGAACCAATGTGTGGAGCGACCCGACCCATTGTTCCTGGGGAAAGAGGAACCTCGCCCTCCAGGTTGGGGATTGCGCTTAGGGCTAACATCCCTATTGCTTGAAACAAAAATTTTGTTCAGAGACAACCAATAGCCTCGGATACAGACGGATTACATGTTGACGACCCCCGCAAACGTCAAAAAGGAAACGAATTTTGGTTCTGCACTTGGAACGTTAGGTCCCTCAACAGACCAGGTGCAAGAAGTGCGATGGGATGGGCCAGGCAAAAAGCGGATGAAAAACTGTGATATATACTAAGGAAACTGCTACAGAGAAAGCAGACAACGCTTATTCGGATGCGGATTTGTTGTTCGAGGCAGACTCAGGAAAAAAGTCTTAAGCTTCCCGTATGTAAGCGAACGCCTCATAACTATCCGCATCAAGGCCAATCTCGGCAATATAAGTTTACTATGTGTCCACGCCCCCACAGAGGAGGAAGATGACCGACATAAAGACGACTTCTATGATCTGCTAGGCAGAACGTATGAGCAATGTCCCAGCTATGACACCACAATCGTTCTAGGAGATTTCAATGCGAAGCTAGGTAAGGAAGCTATCTTTGAACGGGTCATTGGAAAGCACAGCCTACACAACACCACGTCAGCAAACGTACTAAGGCTAGTGGACTTTATGGCGGGACATAACCTGGTAGTAGCAAGTACACGATTCCCACACCTCAACATCCATAAGGGGACCTGGCGGTCTTTCGATCAATCGACAACCAACCAAATTGATCATATTGCGATCAACGGCAGACACTCCTCCAGCATTATAGATGTCCGAACCTTTCGAGGAGCCAACATCGACTCGGATCATTACCTTGTTGCAGCCAAGGTACGGATGCGAATTTCTCGGAATCAACGTATACGAGTAAGAATACCAAAATTTAACGTCGGAAAGCTGCAATCGCAGGAGACCGCCAGAACCTTTGCCGACCAAGTCTCTCTCAAGCTCTCTCAGGTCCCGATTCAATCTGCAGAAACCATAGAACAGCAATGGAGTCGTTGTCAGAAAGCTATTAGAGAGGCCGCCTCAGATATACTTGGTTTCGAGCCACCACCGTCGAGAAACCCCTGGTTTATGAATGCAGACAGGCCCATGTAGAGAAACAGAATACATACATGGCCACATTGCATCGACGGACGACAGCAGCCCGCGAGCTCTATGAACAGAAAAGGAGGGAGGAGCATGCGCTTCTGAGAAGGAAAAAGAGGGAGCACGAGAAGCGCGAGATCGAGGAGATGGAGAGATATTACTGCAGGAACGACGTTCGAAAATTTTACCAGAAAGTAAAACGAACATGCCAAGGCTATAAAGCCAGAGCAGAAGCCTGCAGGGATGAGCACGGACAACTAGTAGTGGAGTCACAGTCGATGCTGAGATTGTGGAAGGACCACTTCTGCAGACTGTATAACGGCGATGATAGTCAAAATGCCGCCGTCAGGAAGAGCGGACCATTCACAATGGACGAAGACGAAGGAGAATCCCGACCTAGACGATGTTAAGATAGCGATATAGAAACTTAAGTCTTGTAAAGCTGCTGGAACAGACGGATTCCCCGCGGAACTGTTTAAAGCAGCTGGCGATGAGCTGGTCAGGAACACGCACCAACTCATCTGCAAGATTTGGTCGGAAGAACGCATGCCCGATGAATGGAATCTCAGTATCGTTTGCCCGGTCTATAAGAAAGGAGACCCCTATGACTGCGCCAATTACAGAGAGATAAGCCTGCTGAACATCGCGTACAAGATCCTCTCTGCCGTACTGTGTAAGTTCCTAAAACCGTTCGGGGACAATCTGATAGGTTCCTACCAGTATGGTTTCAGGCCAGGAAAATCCACGATAGACCAAATATTTAACCTACGGCAGATCTTGGAGAAGACCCATGAATTCCAGGTCGACTAGCACCATCTTTTCGTCGACTTTAAAGCCGCGTATGACAGAGTTTATAGAGACGAGCTATACAGAACCATGCCATGTTTTAGTATTCCTGCCAAACTCGTCAGACTGTGCAGGATGACTATGGAGAACTCTCGCTGCTCCATTAAGGTCGGAGGTGAACTAACCGACCCCTTTGATGTTAAAAAAGACAGGGTGACGCACTGTCATGTGATTTCTTCAACATTATTCTTGAAAAGATCGTGCGGGACTCTGCGGCCAATACAAGAGGTACGATCTACTTCACGTCCACACAATTGCTTGCCTTCGCAGATGTCATTGACGTTATTGGACGAACAAAGCGAGACGTCGTCGGCGCTCGCAAGCATTGAACCAGAAGCGGCTAAAGTGGGTCTAAGGGTAAATTGGGACAAGACCAAATATATGCTGTCATCTAAGAAAGACGCGCAACACCGACGTCTTGGTCAGAACGTCACCTTCGGTAGCTATATTTTTGAAGTAGTCAAGGACTTCGTCTACCTTGGCTCGATAGTGACAAGCAGCAACGACACCAGCGCTGAGATAAAACGCAGAATAACTCTTGCTGCTTCTTCGGGCTCAAGAGGCAATTGAGTAAAAGAGCCCTCTCTCGAAAAACTAAGGTTTCCCTCTACAAAACCTTAATCATCCCGGTCCTCCTCTACGGCGCTGAGGCTTCGACGTTATCAAGAGCGGATGAAGAGGCTCTTGGGCGTTTCGAGAGGAAAATTCTGCGTGCGATTTTCGGTCCCATAAACACAGAGGGGGGTTCGAGGGAAGATTCAATCACGAACTGTTCGGGTTGTACAGCGACATGAGTCTAGTCAGGCGTCTACGGATCCAACGCCTAAGATGGCTAGACCGCGTAGAGCGAATGGACGCCACAGCTCCAGCCCGTAGAGTCTTTGAATGGAACCCCGAGGGACGAAGAAATAGAGGACGGCCGCACCTAAAGTTGCGCGCACAGGTGGAAACGGACCTCAACCAACTGGGCGTGCGGCATTGGAACAAACTAGTGAAAGATCGTGCTAGGTGGGGAGGCATGTTGGTTGAGGCCCAGGTTCAACCCGAACTGTAGCGCCCGTTAAGTAAGTAAGTAAGTAACATCCCATATAAGATCTTCTCTGCCGTATTGTGTGAACGCCTAAAACCGTTTGTGGATAACCTGATCGGCTCTTATTAGTGTGGTTTCAGGCCAGGTAAATCCACAATACACCAAATATTTACGCTACTGCAGCTCTTGGAGAAGACCCAGGAATATCAAATCGACACTCACCACCTTTTCGTCGATTTCAAAGCTGCATATGACAGCGTGTGTAGAGATGAGCTATACAAAGCCATGTCTAGTTTTAACATCCCTGCCAAACTCGTCCGACTGTGCAGGAAGACAATGAAGAATTCTCGCTGCTCCATTAAGGTCAGAAATGAGCAAACCAAGACCTTTGATGTTAAAAAAGGATTTAGGCAGGGTGACGCGCTGTCATGCAACTTTTTCAACATCGTGCTTGAAAAGATCGTGCAAGAGTCACTGGCCAACACAAGAGGTACGATTTATTTCAAGTCTACGCAATTGCTTGCTTATGCCGACGTCATTGACGTGATTAGACGGACACAACGAGACGTCAAGGTTAATGAGGGTAAAACCAAATATCTCCTTTCATCTAAAAGAGACGGGCAACACCGACGTATTGGCCAGAAATTCACCATGGGCGGATATACATATGTAACTTTGAAGTGGTCAAGGAATTCGTCTACCTTGGCTCACTGATGACCGACAACAACACCAGCGCTGAGATAAAACGCAGAATCATCCTTGCTAACCGCTGTTTCTTTGGGCTCAAGAGGCAATTGAGAAGTATAGCCCTCTCTCCGAAAACCAAGGTGACGCTATATAAGACCTTGATCATCCCAGTCCTCCTTTACGGCCCAGAGGCTTGGACCTTAACAAAAGTAGATGAAGATGCCCTTTGTCGTTTCGAGAGGAAAATTCTGCGCACTATCTACGGTCCCGTCTGTTCAAACGGTGTATGGAGGAGAAGATATAACGAAGAACTGTACGGATTGTATAGCGACATCGGCCTGGTACGACGTCTATGGATACAGCGCCTAAGGTGGCTAGGTCATGTAGAGCGCATGAAAAATACAGCTCCGACCCGAAGAATCCACCCCGGAGAGAAGGCGCGGCAGAAGACGGCCGCATCAACGGTGGCGCACGTAGGTGGAAGGGGACCTTAACCAACTAGGCGTGCGGCGCTGGAAACAGCTGGCCCAAGACCGTGCCAGCTGAAGACGCTTGTTGGTTGAGGTCCAGGTTCACCACGGACTGTAACGTCACCTAAGTAAGTAGTAAGTAACGGCTAATGGAATTAAAAGTTGAAATACTTCCTAATAAATAAATATTTCGTGAGTACAACTTTCCTCAAGCGATTTCAAACGAAAAAGTGTGAGAAGTAAAAAAACTATGAAGAAGAAATTGTAAAAGTTTATTCATAAATCACTATTTTACGGAACATAAGGAGCCTCTATTTATGGCAATAAAAAAGATCAAAGCAGAGATTTATTATAAATACCTATTAGCCATTTAGCAAACAAAAGTTGATGATGGTAGCGTCGTCGCCGTTATAAGATTAATTAAGAAGATTTAGTTGCAATTAAGACTTACAAATATTCGATATTATAAATGATAACAATGCCAAATAAGTAAGTTTCTGTGATAGTATCTTCTTTACTAAATGCAAAAGACCTATTCCTATTGGATATCAGAACATCAGAAGGCTGGCGACGTGTTTTTTGTTGCGGAGCATGAATTAACATCTAGCTCATGTGTACGTCCGTTTCAGAGAAATACCACGTTTTCTATGTGCAGGGGTTTATCTTAATCTTAAAATTAGAGATCACTTCCAGAACTTCTAAAGAGGAACTTCTTCTTAAGTAGTTCAAACAAAAAACGTACTGTTTTACCCAAACATTATAAGGTAAATCAAATTAACTACAACCAACTAAATGCCAAGGAGGACATATTTGAGTCGATCATAGGAAAGCATAGCCTCCATAACACCACATCCGACAACGGATTAAGGCTAATCGATTTCCTAGCGGGGCGTAACCTCCTTGTAGCAAGCACGCGATTCCCCCATCTCAACATCCACAAGGGTACCTGGCGGTCTTGTGACCAATCGACCACCAACCAGATTGATCATATTGCGATCGACGCCAGACACTGTATTCTCGACGTACGAACCTTCCGAGAGGCCAACATCGACTCGGACCACTACCTTGTTGTAGCCAAGGTACGAATGAGGATATCAAGAATGCTTAGACACCAGCGCTGAGATAAAACGCAGAATCACTCTTGCATACCGCTGTTTCTTTGGGCTCAAGAGGCAATCGGAAAACCAAGGTGACACTATATAAGACCTTGATCATCCCAGTCCTCCTTTACGGCGCCGAGGCTTGGACCTTAACAAAAGCGGATGAAGATGCCCTTGGTCGTTTCGAGAGGAAAATTCTGCGCACTATCTACGGTCCCGTTTGTTCAAACGGTGTATGGAGGAGAAGATATAACGAAGAACTGTACGGGTTGTACAGCGACATCGGCCTGGTACGACATCTACGGATACAGCGTCTAAGGTGGCTAGGCCATGTAGAGCGCATGGAAGATACAGCTCCGACCCGAAAAGTCTTCGAATCCACTCCGGAAGGAAGGCGCGGCAGAGGACGGCCGCCTCAGCGGGGGCTCACGCAGGTGGAAGGGGACCTCAACCAACTGGGCGTGCGGCACTGGAAACAGCTGGCCAAAGACCGTGCCGGCTGGAGACGCTTGTTGGTTGAGGCCCAGGTTCACCACGGACTGTAGCGCCACCTAAGTAAGTAAGTAACTAAATGCCAACCTTGGGGCATTGGGACTTGGCGATCTTCGGATCAATCAACCGTCAAGCAGATTGACTACATTGTGATCGATGGCAGGCACGCATCCGACATCTGGACGTACGAACTTTTAGAGGAGCGAACGTCGACTCGGACCACTATCTTGTGAAGCCAGGTTGCGACTGCGAATATGCTTGGCCCAGAAAAATCGAGTGAGGCCAGCGGCGTACAACGTCGCAATGTTACAATCGCAAGAGACCGCCAGAGCCTATGCTAATCGCGTCTCCCTCAAGCTCTTGGAAAACCCTCAAACACCTGCTCAGACCGTACAACACCAATGGACCCATTGTTAACAAGCCTTAGAGAGTGCTGCTTCTGAGGAACTGGGTTTCAAACCGCCACCACCTAAAAACCCAGGAGGGCACACGCAGCCAAGCAGCAAGCCTATCAAGAGGCGCTGCATAGAAGGACGAGAGCTGCTCGTGAGCATTATGAGCAGAAGAGGAGGGAGGAGCATAAGCTTCTCAAAACAAAAAAAAACCGGCCAAGTGCGAGTCGGACCCGCGCACGAAGGGTTCCGTACCATCTGTATATATAAAAATCGGTCTTAAGTAGAGCAACGTGAACATCTCACGTAAGGGCCTACGCCTTACTAAGAATTTTTATTTTTATTTTTTATAGCGCGGGCGGAATTAAATTGAAAAATTAATAAATGTTCGTCTATTTTCTTGAATAACTTGGAAACTATTTATTTTAAAATTACAAAAAAAAAAAATGCATTTAAGATCTTAACAATAAGACCTTCCATTTGATACATCACACGATGCAGTTTTCATATTTTTTTTTTAATTTTCCACCTTCCCCAAAAAATGATCACCCATATACCGATTTCATCTATTGACGTCACGCCTTTGGGTCACAGAAATTGATATGTGTACCAAATTTCAACTTAATCGGTCCAGTAGATTCGAAGATAATTGGCTGTGACCGACGGACAGACGGACACACGAGTGATCCTATAAGGGTTCCGTATTTTTTTTTTTTCGGACGCACGGAACCCTAAAAAAGGGAGCATGAGAAGGTTGCAATCGTAGAGATGGAGACATGCTATCGCAGGAATGACGTTCGGAGGTTTTATCAACAAATAAGTCAAACATGGCAGGGATATATGCCAGAACGGAAGCCTACAGGGACGAAAATGGAAACCTAGTAATGGATTCACAGTCGGTACTAGGAATCTGGAAAGACTACTTCTGCAGGCTGTATAACGGCGATGACGAAATAAATCCCGCTGTCAGGCAGAAGGACCCTTTCACAGCGCACGATGACGGCAGAGAATTCCGTCCCCCTGACTTGGACGAAGTTAGGAATGCTTGTTCTAAGCTTAGTCCAACAAAGCTGCTGAAATAGATGGATTACCTGCCGAGCTCTTTAAGGCAGCTAGAGATGACCTGAATGGGAGTATGCACCAGCTCATCTGTAAGATATGGTCAGAGGAATGCATGCCCGATGGAATCTTAGTATCGTTTGCCCGATCCACAAGAAAGGAGACCCCTTTGTCTGCGCCAGCTACAAAGGTTTTAACACTCCTGTCAAACTCGTCAGACTGTGCAGGATGACAATGGAAAATTCTCGCTGCTCAATGAAGGTCGGTAGTGAGCAAACCGAGACCTTTGATATTAAAAAAGGTGTTAGACAGGGCGACACGCTATCGTGCGACTTTTTCAACATCGTCCTTGAAAGGATCGCGCAAAATCACTGGTCAATACGAGGGGCACCATCTTCTTCAAGTCCGTACAACTGCTTGCATATGCCGATGACATTGAGGCCTTTACGAGCATTGAGACGGAAGCGGCTAAAATGGGACGTGGTAAATGAGAGTAAAACGAAATATATGCTGTTGCCGAAAAAGGACACGAACCACCGTCATCTCGGCCAGGGCGCACATATTGGAGATAGTCAAGGACTTCATCTACCTAGGCTCCGCAGTGACATACAGAAATGACATCAGTGCCGAAATCCAATGCAGATTAACTGTTGCCAACCGCTGTTTCTTTGGGCTTGTGAGGCAATTGAGAAGCAGAGTCCTCTCTTGAAAAACCAAGGTGACCATATACAAGACCCTTATCATCCCGGTCCTGCTTTATGGCGCAGAGACATGGACCATTATCGAAAACGAATGAGGAGGCACTTGGTTGTTTTGAAAGAAAAATTCTGCGTTCGGTTTTCGGCCCGACCTGCATAAATGGGGAGTGGAGGAGAAAATTTAATACGTACGGCGACTTGAACGCATGTTGAACGCATGGAAAACACAGCACCGGCCCAGAAGGTCTTTGAATCGAACCCCGAGGGGCGACGCAGTCGAGGATGGCCAAATTTAAGCTGGCGCAACCAAGTGGAAGAAGACCTTAACCAACTAGACGTGCAGCACTGGAGACTGCTAGCGAAAGACCGTGCCAGTTGGAGAGGTTTTTTAAAGGAGGGCCAGGTTCGCCATGAACTGTTGCGCCAAAAAACAAAAATAACTAAATGCCAACCTACGAATATCTCAGGAGCGTAAACATTTATTTAAAAATCACATTGATTGCTGCAGCTCTTTATTAGAGAAAAAGAGATCAGACATGAAACTCTAGATCTGAAGAGTTCAAACAATAGTTAAATAAAAAATGTAGCTTTAAAAGCCCGATATAACCGCATGTGGCAAGAAATGAATAAAATAAAATGGCGTGTAGCCATTCCTAAAATGCATAAGAAATATGTATATAGTAACACTAAAGGCACACGGAAGGTGTTCAATAATGTAAAGTATGTATAAAAATATAGTAATACTAAAGATACACGGAAGGTATAGTGATACCAGGTGTTCAATAATGTAAAGAAAAACTTCTTCTTCTTCTTAACGGGCGCTACAGTTCGGGGTGAACCTGGACCTCAACCAACGTGCCCCTCCATCTAGCACGATCTTTTACTAGCCTTTTCCACTGCCGCACACCCAGTTGCCTGAGGTCCCCTTCCACCTGTGTGCGCCATCTTAAGTGCGGCCGTCCTCTGCTTCTTCGTCTCTCGGGGTTGGATTCAAAGGCGTTGAACCCGTAGACGCCTGACTAGGCTCATTGCGCTATACAGCCCGTAAAGTTCGTGGTTGAAACTTTTCCTCCATGCTCTTGCTCTCGAACTGACCAAGGGCCTCCTCATCCGCTTTTGATAGTGTCTATGCTTCTGCGCCGTACAACAGGACCGGGATGATAAGGGTCTTATAAAGAGTCAACTTTGTCGTTCGGGAGAGGGCTCTATTACTCAATTGCCTCCTGAGCCCAAAGAAACAGCGATTGACAAGAGTGATTCTGCGTTTGCTTTCGGAACTGATGTCGTTGTTCCAGGTCACTGCGGAGCCAAGGTAGACGAAGTCCTTAACTACCTCAAACTTATACATATCTGCCAATACAAACGTTCTGGCCAAGACGTCAGTGGTGAGCGTCCTTTTTTGATGACAGCATATCTTTAGTTTGGCCTTCGTTTTCCCCCAAACCAACTTTCGCCGCCTCGAACTCAATACTCGCAGACGCCTCATTGACATCCCGCTGTGATCTACCTATTATGTCAACATCGTCGGCGTATGCAAGGAGTTGCGAGGATTTGAAATAGATCGTGCCTCTTGTATTGGCCAGTAATTTTTGCACAATCATTTCCAATATGATGTTGAAGAAATCACACGACAGCGATCGCCCTGCCTAAATCCTTTTTTGACATCAAAACTATCGGTAAGGTGTTCACCGATTCAGATGGAGCAGCGAGCATTCTCCAAAGTCATCCTGCATAGTCTGACGGCAGAGAAAATTTTGTAGGGGATGTTAAGGAGACTTATTCCTCTGTAGTTGGTGCAATGAAAGGGGTCTCCTTTCTTGTGGATCGGGCATACGATGCTGAGACTCCATTCCTCGGACATGCTTTCCTCTGACCATATCTTACAGATGAGCTGGTACATGCTCCTAACCAGGTCATCCCCAGCTGCCTTGAAGAGCTCAGCAGACAGTCCGTCTGCGCCAGCAGCTTTATTCGACTTGGGTTTCGATATGGCAATCTTAACTTCGTTGAGCTCATGGGGCCGGAGTTCTCTGCGGTCTTCTGTTATGAAATGAATTAAAATCATTCCAAATTAGTTTGAATTAATGTAAAGCAATGTAAACATTTCTTTTTGCACCACTGTAATCGACCATGTAAAATATGTTATATGTACTATGCCCCTCTTATGTATTAACTACCTGCTGATTAGATCGTATGATCCTGAACGGTATCATCGCGCGAGAAGAAACACAACTACCATCCGAGCGCTGGATTCGATTGACTTTGCATTTTAACTCATTCTTCGTTGAGCATCCACCGAGCACAGAGCGTTGTCGTGATCAATTACATATAACTAATAAATAAATTGTTGAAGTCGAAGTTGTTCCTTTGATTTATTAGTTCCGATCACAGATGGTCCTTCGAGCCGGATATTGATTTAATTTAATTTCGATTTGTCGATTTGTTATCGTGCTCGGGTGGGTTGCTACATATATTGGAAACCTGGATATTACTATACGTAAATTGGCGTATACAGGTAACAAATCTTAAAATTATTTCTTCCTGATTGCTGCTGGTTTAATTGATTGCTGCTGGTGGGTGTTGCTGTTGTTAATTGGAAGATAGTTTTAAAGTGTTATTAATATGGATGTCTTACGGCACGCTCGCGGACATTTAAAAGGTGCAATTACGCGCATACATAATTTTTCCCTATCCCTCCCCGCCGAGGTGGACCCCGCGGTTCTAGAAATACGTTTAGAACGCTTAAATGAAACTTGGAAAGAGTTTGAAAAGAATCAAAATGATTGTTATCAATTTCATGCCGACGAAGACTACGGTGATCCGAATGTAGACTTTGAAGCTGTCGAATTAAAATACATGGCGGCAAAAAGTGCACTAGTCAAAGCACTACGTAATCAGCTTCCCGCGCGCGATGAAGCGCCTTCTAACGCGTTCGAGAAACTTGCTAAGCAGCAGCCTGATTTCATTGAGGAATTAGGAAAGACTTCCCCGTTCTGCTCTGCCGGTAGTGTAAAAGGAAAAATATTATCGGATGTAGAATTGCCCCCAATAAAGATACCCCCTTTCCATGGTGATTATCGCGATTGGCCCGGTTTTAGGGATATGTTTCTGGGAACTATCGGCGGTAATGCTAATTTGACCCCTTCCCAGAAATTCCGCTACTTGAAATCATTCTTACGCGATGAGGCAGCCAAATTACTTCATCACTTAGCCGTTTCCGATTCGAATTATGATCAAGCGTGGAAAAAATTAGAACGTCGCTATGATAAGCCTTTATATATTGTCAACGCATACATTGAAAGTTATTTGAAACTTCCCAGTGTGACTATGGTGGACCGTAATCATTTGCGCAAATTAGTGGACGGTGCGGATGAAGTAATTCGGGGCTTAGCAGCATTAAAATGTAACGATAGGGACCCGTGGCTAGTATATCTTTTGCTACAGAAGACTGACGTTGAAACTCGACAAGCATGGGCACTAGAGAATCAAAACTTTGAAACCTCAACTATTCAGAAATTGTTAGACTTTTTGGAAGTGCGGTGTAACGCTCTTGAGGCTAGTGATCCTAAAACTAATGTGAAAAGGTACAATCGACCAAATTCAAGTGTTAAAAGCTTAGCCGCCGTGAAGTCGTCGTGTCCTAAATGCAAAGGTGGACACTTGTTACTCCAATGTGCGGAATTTCTTGCTATGCCCATTATATCTCGCCGCGGTTTTGTAAGAGATAATCGACTTTGCTATAATTGCCTGGGCAGCAAACATACTTCAGCGCAGTGTCGTGTAAAGGTACATTGTTCGCATAATCGTCACCATAGTTTAGTCCATTTAGACTCGAGCCCCCGAGTGGTTGATAGTGCGATTTTTCCGGTGAACACTCAAATTAATGCAGACTCTTCCATACCCCTCGTAAGCCACCATACGTGTAATGGAGCGCGATCGTCTGGGATTTTACCTACCATGGTAGTTCGGATTTTTGATGCCAGCGGGAATTCGGTTTATGCGCGCGTTCTTGTTGACACTGGTTCTCAAGTTTCCTTTGTGACCGAAAACTTGGTAAAAAAATTAGCTCTTCGCAGATCTCATGCTCGTTTACCTATTTCGGGTATATCATCTCTAGAAGCGGGTGTAACACGCGGTGTGGTAACTTTAACCCTACATCCCGGTTTGACTCAAACGTAATTGAAATACAAGCGTATATCTTAGGAAAAATAACGTCGCCAATTCCATCAATTCCATTTAACTCCGATTCGTTATCTTTTCTTCGTGATGTTAATATGGCCGATTCGCAGTTAGGCACTTCGGGGCCCATAGATATTTTACTTGGGGCTGACAAGGCATGGCGAATTCTGTTAAACGGGCATCGTACAGGTGAGAAGGAACACCTCGTTGCGCATGAAACCTTGTTTGGATGGATCATATCGGGTTGTATGCCCGAACACGAAGTAGTTTGTCTGCATGCTGGTTTTGACATTGACAACTTGTTAAAATCGTTTTGGGAGATTGAGGAAGTAAGTCGGAAGGATGTTTTAGAAAGTGATGAGGATGTAGTTGATAGTCATTTCACTAAGACTTTAATTCGTACTTCTGACGATAGGTATATGGTCGAATTACCATTTCGACACTCTAACATAAAGTTTGCTAACACCCTTTCTGGAGCCTTGTCCAGATTATATGCAATGGAAAGGAGATTTGCTCGCAATCATAAGCTTCAGCAGGAATACATACATTTTATGAACACTTACCTCAATTTAGGTCACATGGAACGCATTCCAGAGGAGTTAATTGAGCCTACTAGTGGAGAGGTGTTCTATTTGCCACATCATGCCGTTGTGACAAATAAGATTCGCGTGGTTTTTGATGGATCGCACAAAGATGCTAATGGTGTGAGCCTTAATGAAACGTTGCACATAGGAAAGCCACTTCAGCGTAATTTGCTTGATGTTTGTATACGATTCAGATTGCATCGGTATGTTTTTACTGCCGATATCATTAAAATGTTTCGTCAGATTTGGGTAAACCCAAGACATAGGGACTATCAACGAATCGTATGGAGAGACTCCGTTGATAAACCTGTATCGCATTTTCGTCTTTGCACCGTAACATATGGAACGAGTCCTGCCCCTTTCCTTTCCATGAAAGTTCTTCGGCAGTTAGCTGTTGATTACAAACATCAATTTCCTCTTGCTTCGCAGGCTGTGTTGGGTGATATGTACGTGGAGGATATACTCACGGGCAGAGACACATTGGCCGAAACATTAGAATTGAAGAGTCAACTCATTAGTATGCTATCGCGTGGAGGGTTCGAGTTAAGTAAATGGAGCTCAAATTGCCAGGATGTCTTAACTGGAGCCGAGGAGAAACAACATATTTCCTTAGACTTAGATAGTTCGACAAGCTGGACCAAGGTTCTTGGATTAGTCTGGGATCCTCAGGGCGACGTGTTTACTTTTAAAATTACCCTTTCGAATCAGGTATCGTCTACTAAGCGTAATCTTTTGTCGGAAATTGCAAGGATATATGATCCAATTGGATTTTTGGCTCCATCCACTATACTGTTTAAAATTTTATTTCAAGATCTTTGGTTAGATAAAAACAATATTAAGTGGGATGGTCCTCTTCCACCCCCGGTTGCTACTAAATGGATTTCGTATCGTAATCAACTGTCTCACCTGGCGGAGCTTAGGATCGCAAGACGGTGCACATTGAACTCCCAACGATTTGAACTCATTGGCTTCTGCGATGCCTCCGAGAAGGCTTATTCTGCCGTTGTATATTGTCGCAGTCTTCAGGATGATAACAGCTATAACATTGAATTGATTGCAGCGAAAACTCGTGTTGCACCGGTAAAACAACTGACTATTCCCCGTCTTGAACTCTGTGGAGCACTGTTGCTGTGCCGTCTAATTGCTCTTATTAAAGCATCATTGATTAATAAACAGGTGAAAATAACTGCATTTTGTGATTCGCAGATCGTTCTTTCGTGGTTATCCTCCCCCCCTAGAAAATGGAATACTTTCGTGGCAAATCGTACATCGGAGATATTGGGGACTTTGCCGCGCTCGATATGGCACCATATTCGATCAGAAGAAAATCCCGCAGATTGTGCTTCACGTGGACTTGAGCCCAAAAAACTAATAGAATGCAATCTTTGGTGGAAAGGACCTGCTTGGTTACAACTTGGTTCATGTCAATGGCCGATCCATCATGCTGTGAGATTGGACGATAACCAAGAAGAACTAAAAGGGACAGCGGTCGTGAATCTTGTCACTCCAGCGAGACACTTTCTCGAAGATTTAGCGTTAAAAATCTCCTCCTGGGTAAGACTATTACGCATAGTTGCATTTACGATTCGCTTTTCTCGGAATTGCCGATGTGTCAGGGCAGACCGATCTTACAGCTACCTTTCATTGGCAGAAATTCATTTTGCGAAGCAGTTTTGTCTAAAATGGGCTCAAAGGGAGTTCGATAGTGAGATAAATAGCATTAAGGCAGCTAAAGCTATTCCCAAAGGCTCAAAGTTGTGTTCAATATCACCTTTTTTGGATGATGCTGGATTGCTTCGTGTTGGTGGACGATTAGCTAACGCTACAGAAATACCCTATAATATAAAACATCCAATAATACTCCCCAGACAACATCCGTTTGCGCTTCGTATCATATTGGATGCCTATAAACGAAATCATCATGTAGGAGTCTCAGGATTATTTGCCATCATACGTCAAGAATATTGGATAATCGGCAGCAGAAATTTAATACGTAAGATTGTACATGACTGCGTAGTTTGTTTCCGACTAAGACAGACCACCACATCACAACTTATGGGAAATTTACCTCTATCTCGCATTGAACCATCATTTGCTTTCAATCGCACAGGTTGTGATTATGCTGGACCAATAACTCTTCGGTTGCGTAGGGGGACAAAACCTATTTATGTAAAGGGATATACATATAGCACTCTTCATTTGTTTGGCTACTAAAGCCATGCACTTAGAGTTGGTTTCGGATTTAACTACGGAGGCTTTCTTGTCCGCTCTTAAAAGATTTATTGCAAGGAGAGGAAAATGTAGCATTATCTATTCTGACAATGGATCAAATTTTCAAGGAGCTGCGCGCCTTTTATCGGATATGTGCAAACTAGTACAATCGCAAGAATATCACGTTAGGGTAGCGGAAGCCTTAGCTACAGAGTGCATCAAGTGGGAATTTATTCCACCTTACAGTCCTCATTTTGGGGGCTTATGGGAGTCTGGTGTTCGGTTAGTTAAGCAACATCTTCGGCGAGTCGTCGGCAATAACATCCTTACCTTTGAAGAGATGTATACACTCCTAACACAAATTGAATCTCTGTTGAATTCTAGGCCCTTGTGTGCTCTTTCGGACTCAGATCTGAATCCACTAACCCCGTCTCATTTCCTTATAGGAAGACCAGCAACAGCCATTTGTGAACCCAGTTACTTGGAGGTTCCACTCAATCGCTTGGGTCGTTGGGAACTCGTTCAAAATATGATGCAAGGGTTCTGGAGAAGATGGCATATGGACTATCTCACATCGTTGCAGCAGAGATCAAAGTGGCAACACGCAAATAAAAGTCTACAAATTGGAGATCTGGTAGTCATCAAGGAGCCCAGCTTAACGCCCTTCAAATGGATTCTTGGACGAGTGCAAGAGGTTCATCCTGGTCCAGACGGTCACGTGCGCGTGGTCACTCTTCGTACTAACCGTGGAATTTTCAAAAGATCGATAACGAAGTTAGCAGTTCTACCATGCTCCTGAAGTTCCTTCAGCGGGGGCAAAATGTTATGAAATGAATTAAAATCATTCCAAATTAGTTTGAATTAATGTAAAGCAATGTAAACATTTCTTTTTGCACCACTGTAATCGACCATGTAAAATATGTATATGTACTATGCCCCTCTTATGTATTAACTACCTGCTGATTAGATCGTATGATCCTGAACGGTATCATCGCGCGAGAAGAAACACAACTACCATCCGAGCGCTGGATTCGATTGACTTTGCATTTTAACTCATTCTTCGTTGAGCATCCACCGAGCACAGAGCGTTGTCGTGATCAATTACATATAACTAATAAATAAATTGTTGAAGTCGAAGTTGTTCCTTTGATTTATTAGTTCCGATCGATTAGAAATAGATCATTCTGCCTGACAGCGGTATATTGACTAACATCGCCGTTATACAGTCTGCAGAAGTGGTTTTTCCATATTCTCAGCATCGACTGCGATTATACTACTAGGTGTCCGTTCTCATCCCTGCAGGCTTCCGTTCTGGCTTTATAACCTTGGCATGTTCACTTTATCTATTGATAAAACTTTCGAACGTCCCGCCTGCAGTAACACCTCTCCAAATCCTCAATCGCGCGCTTCTCGTGCTCTTTCTTCTTTCTCCTGAGAAGCTTATGCTCTTCCCTTCTTTTTAACTCGTAGAGTCACGAGCTGCTCTAGTTCTTTTATGCAGCGAGGCCTTATACACATCCTGCTTCGCTGTGTGAATCCTTCTGCACCCGTCATCGAACCAGGTGTTTCTTCGACGTGATATCCGTAAGCGCATCTTGGCTACTACAAGATAGTGGCCCGAGTCGATGTTAGCCCCTCGGAAAGTTCGAACATCAAGAATAGTGGAGGAGTGTCCGACGTCGATCACGATATGATCAATCTGGTTGGTAGTCGATTGACCACAAGACCGCCAGGTGCCTTTGTGTATATCGAGGTGCGGGAAGCGCGTACTGGCTAGAAGGAGATTTCGCCCCGTAATAAGATCAATCAGCCTGTGTCCGTTATCGGAAGTGGTGTCGTGTGGGCTATGTTTGCCGATGACTCGTTCAAAGATGCTTTCCTTACCCAGCTTAGCACTGAAGTCTCCTAGTACAATTTTGATGTCATAGCTGGGACATTGGGCATACGTTCTGTCTAGAAGATCGTATGACTCAGCTTTGGCGGAGTCACCCTTGTCTTCCGTGGGGGCATGGATGCAGATCAGGCTGATGTTAAGAAATTTGGCCCTGATACGGATTGTTATGAGGCGGTCGCTCACATGCCGAAAGCTTATGACTTTTTGCCTTAGTCCATCACGAACAACAAATCCGCATCCCTAAGAATAACTATATGTATAAAAAAATGTATAGTAATAGTAACCATGTAAGCAAGGGGAAAAACTCTGGAATGATGACTAAAAAAGACAGCGCAAATTTAGAATATTTCTCACTTCTGTTTGAGATCGCTTCATGCCTCGCCAATTCGACGGTACACTACTGCCTTTTGGTGTTGAAGCCTTATCAAAGAGAAGTCCGAGTTACCAAGTGTTCCCATTGACGGAGGTATACTACCACCTCTTTAGTTTGAACCAGGGATAAACAATGAGATACCAATCTTTCGTACGTTTGCCCGTTGATTCCCGCAGGGGTTGGTTGTTGCTTTTGTAATACACACCGTACTGTACGTGTTATTCTCCGTCTAAGAACGGCGGTTTTGACTAACACAATGATAGTCGCAAGACGTCGATGTGTAGAGTCAAGACGTGGCAAAATGCTCGCGACAAGGCAGAATGACATAGTCAAGACGCCGTCAAACCGCAACGCGTTTGTAGGTGCAAACTGTCAAAGTGCCTGTCAAAGCCAAGAGATTGGTATCTCATTCTTTATCCCTGGTTTGAACATCTTAGTATACGTAATCTTTGGTTGAGTTGCCGCCAATTCAGCGGAGTACTGCGTCTTTTCCCGCGGTAGAGGGTAAGCCAATCTATTGCCTCAAATCGCGATAACCCTTGCCGTAGTCGTAAGCCGATAATTTAAATAAATAATCTAAAAAGATTAACACAAATTCCTCTGCGTTTACTGTCCCTGCGAAGAGATCACTAAAGAGATTGGTGAGCCCTACCCCCTATCCGAGCACCCTTTCTCCAAAGATCGGGGAGCGAGAAACAGATCTCGTTAAAAAATTAATTATAATCTATCGTGACAATTACTTTCAGAGCCGTCGAAAAACTAAAGATAATGATTTAGATAGATTGATTTTATTCAGATTGTTGTTCAAATTTACATGGTCTGAGTTCGGGGTGAACCTGGGCCTCAACCACCATGCCCCTACATCTAGCACGATCTTTCGCTAGCCTTTTCCATTGCCGCACACCCAGTTGGCTGAGGTCCCCTTCCACCTGTGTCTTTCCTTTGCCTTATCAGGTCTGCGATCCATGGAGGATCTGAGCCTGAGCTATAGCTGCCTTCCATCCTTGACGGTCCCGGGCACGCTGCTTCCAGTTGTCAAGACCAAGATGTCTTACATCCGCGATTACTTGGTCTTTATACCGGAGGTTCGGTCTTCCTCTTCTTCTCGAACCAGGAGGCTCGGAGTCGAAGACCCTCTTAGCTGGAGCGTTGATGTCCATGCGCTCGATGTGGCCGAGCCAGTGTAGTCGACGGCTCCTTGCCTTCCGGACTACATCCACATCTTGGTACAGCTCGTAGAGTTCGCGGTTGTGTCTTCTTCTCCATTCACCTTCCTCACAGACAGGACCAAATATCCGGCGCAGAATTTTTCTTTCGAAAGAACCCAAAATCAGCTCCGCTGTCCTGCTTATCGTCCAGCTTTCGGCTCCATACAGCAAGACTGGCAGAATGAGCGTTTTGTAAAGCATGACTTTGGTCTTTCGAGTGAGGAGTTTTGACCCCAGTTGTTTGGACAAGCCGAAGTAGCAGCGGTTGCCAAGGGCGATTCTACGCCGGATCTCCACTGTGGTGTCATTTGTGGAATTTACGTTTGCCCCGAGGTAGACAAACTCCTTAACTACCTCGAAATTGTAGCTGTCAATTGTTATGTTTTGTCCCAGGTGGTGAGCGACGGATTGGTTTTTGCTTGACAGCATGTATTTCGTTTTGTCCTCATTGATCTTAAGGCCAATTCGTTTCGCCTGTTCTTCAATCGCCGTGAATGCTTCCACAATGCCACGGCGAGAACACGCGATGATGTCGATATCATCCGCGTATCCTAGCAGCTGGATGGACTTGTAGAAGATAGTGCCTTCCCTGTTGACGCCTGCCCGTCGCACTATCTGCTCCAGCACCAGGTTGAAGAAGTCACATGACAGCGCATCTCCTTGCCGAAATCCGGTGCATGTTTCGAATGGTTCCGAGGTCCTAGAACCGAGTTGCACGGTGCATCGCGTGTTTTTTAGCGTGGCGCGACACAACTGGATCAGTTTTACCGGGATCCCGAATTCGGCCATCGCCCCAAACAGTGCTTCACGATGAATGCTGTCGTATGCGGCTTTGAAATCGATGAAAAGATGGTGTGTATCGATTTGAAACTCGTTGGTCTTTTCCAGGATTTGTCGAAGTGTGAAAATTTGGTCTATAGTTGATTTGCCGGGCCGGAAGCCGCACTGGTAGCTGCCGATTAGTGCGGTGCAAAATGGTTTTAGACGTTCACACAATACGCTGGACAGGATCTTGTATGCGACATTGAGCAGGGATATACCTCTATAGTTCTTACAAGAGGTAGGATCGCCTTTTTTGTGGATGGGGCATATAGAGCTGGTATTCCAGTCGTCGGGCATGCTCTCATCTTCCCAAATTCTGCAGATGATCTGGTGCATGCTCCCTACCAGAACATCGCCGCCAGCCTTGAAGAGCTCTGATGGCAAGCCATCTGAGCCTGCGGCCTTGTTGTTCTTCAGCTTCTGAATAGCTGTGCCGACTTCTTCTATGCTGGGTGGGAGGACTACTTCAGCGGCTGGAGTTGGGATTTCCTCAGTCCCTACCACTCTCTCTTGGTCATGCTCGTTAAGCAGCTGCTGGAAGTGCTGCTTAAATACATCCACTATTCCCTGCGGGTCGGTGACAAGATTACCCTCGCAGTTTCGAAGAGCCAGGGTGCCCATTTTGAAGCCTCCTGCAAGGCCTTTGGCTTTCTTGTAAAAGGCTCGTATTTTATGTCTATCCCTAGACTCCTCGATATCCTTGAGCTGGGAGGCTGCGAAGATTCTTTTCTTTTGTCGCAGTAGTTTCTTCTCCTCCCTTCTTCTGGCTCGGTACTCTTCTCGCGCTGCCCTGGTTTTCCTCTGCAGCGCCTTTTGGTACGCCTCGTCGGTTGCTGCCTTTTTCTGCTCACACTCGCCATCATACCACGGGTTTCTTGTCGGGGGTGGTAGGTATCCTAAGGTGGTTTCGGCTACTTCCTGAATGGCTGAGCGGCAATGCAGCCACATATTATTGGCATTTGTGTTCGACGTAGGCATACCGTAGAGTCTTTCGCTCAGCTGCTCCCTGTAGACTCTGGCAACCTCCGGTGTGCTCAGGCGCCCAATGTCGAACCTCCTCCTGATGGGCTGGTGCAGCTTTCTGACATTGGACAGTCGAGCTCTGAATCTTGCTGCTACGAGGAAGTGGTCAGAGTCGACATTTGCCCCTCTGAATGTTCGCACATCCAGGATGTTTGACGCGTGCCTTGCGTCAATGAGCACATGGTCGATTTGGTTGGCGGTTCGACCGTCCGGAGATCGCCAGGTTGCTGTGTGGATTCGCTTGCGAGGGAATCTTGTGCTACTTATCACCGCATTACGAGCTGTCGCAAAGTCAGCGAGTCGGAAGCCGTTATCTGTTGTTGTATCGTGGAGGCTGTGCTTTCCGATCACTCCGCCAAGGGTGTTTTCCTTTCCGATTTTGGCGTTGAAGTCCCCGAGCACGATTTTTACATCGTACTCCGGACAAGCTCCGTAGGCGTTGTCCAGGAGGTCATAGAAGTCCTCCTTGATAGGGTCTTCAGCCTCGTCGGTAGGGGCGTGTGCACATATAAGGCTGATGTTATAAAATCTGCCTCTGATGCGGATCACAGCCAGGCGATCACTTATAGGTTTAAAGTCGATGACCTTCGACCTTAACCGCTTTCCCACGACAAATCCGCATCCCAGTAAGTGCAACCTTTTGTGACAGCTGTAATAAATGTCGCAATTTTTCTTCCTAATCATACCGTTTCCTATCCAGCGTATTTCCTGGACCGCAGTAATATCCGCCTTGTACTGCGTGAGGATTCCTTCTAGTTTATGAGCAGCTCCGGGAGTGTACAGGGTTCTGACATTCCAGGAGCATACTCGCAAATCGTGTTCCTTTTTCGTGCGTTGTCGTCGTCGAGTATCCGTCCGTGTATCCGAGGCATCTTGCTCATTCATAACTTTGGGTTTTTTTACGTGGGCGGATTGTTAGCCCGCCGCACAACCGCCATTCTGGTCGGGGTTTTTTTCGCTGCATACGTTTGTTCACCTCCCAACGGTTGTCGAAGAGGCTATCCAGAGGGCGCCGCGAGGAGGCCGTATGTCAACTTGACCCGGGCATTTAAACAGGGATCATTGCTGGCATCTCGCCAGGTTGAGAGCAATCAACAACTTTACCCTGTATGTCCGAGCCCATGCCCCCCCCTTCCACCTGTGTGCGCCATCTTAAGTGCGACCGTCCATTGCTTCTTCGTCCCTCGGGGTTGGATTCAAAGACTCTCCGGGCTGGAGCTGTGGTGTCCATTCGCTCTACACGGCCCAGCCATCTTAGGCGTTGAATCCGTAGACGCCTGACTAGACTCATGTAGCTGTACAGCCCGTAAAGTTCGTGGTTGAATCTTTTCCTCCATCCCCCGTTTGCGTTTATAGGTCGAAGCCGCCCAAGGGCCTCCACATCCGCTTTTTATAGTGTCCATGCTTCTGCGCCGTACAACAGGACCGGGATGATAAGGGTCTTATATAGAGTCAACTTTGTCGCTCGGGAGAGGGCTCTATTACTCAGTTGCCTCCTGAGCCCAAAGAAACAGCTATTGGCAAGAGTGATTCTGCGTTTGATTTCGGAACTGATGTCGTTGTTCCAGGTCACTGCGGAGCCAAGGCAGACAAATCCTTAACTACCTCGATACCTTGTATCTGCCGATACAAACGTTCTGGCCAAGACGTTGGTGGTGAGCGTCCTTTTTTGATGACAGCCTATATTTAGTTTTGCCCTCGTTTACCGCCAAACCAACTTTCGCTGCCTCGAACTCAATACTCGCAGACGCCTCATTGACATCTCGCTGTGATCTACCTATTATGTCAATATCGTCGGCGTATGCAAGGAGTTGCGAGGATTTGAAATAGATTGTGCCTCTTGTATTGGCCAGTGACTTTTGCACAATCATTTCCAATATGATGTTGAAGAAATCACACGACAGCGCATCGCCCTGCCCGAATCATTTTTTTCACCGATTCGGATGGAGCAGCGAGCATTCTCTAAAGTCATCCTGCATAGTCTGACAAGTTTAGCAGGTATGTCAAAGGTAGACATAGCGTTGTATAGTTCGTCTCTAATTTCGCTGTCGTATGCGGCTTTGAAGTCGACACATAGCTAGTGAGTGTCGACTTGAAATTCATTGGTTTTTTCCAGGATCTGCCGTAGTGTGAAGATTTGGTCGATGGTGGACTTCCCTGGCCTGAATCCGCACTGATAAGGAAATATCAGCTTATTTACAAAAAGCTTCAGGCGTTCACACAAAACGGCAGCGAAGATTTTGTAGGCGATGTTAAGGGGCTTATTCCTCTATAGTTGGCGCAATCAGAGGGGTCTCCTTTCTTGTGGATCGGGCATACGATGCTGAGACTCCATTCCTCGGGCATGCTTTCCTCAGCAGACAGTCCGTCTGCGCTAGCAGCTTTATTCGACTTGAGCTTCGATATGGTAATCTTAACTTCGTCTAGGTCAGGGGGACAGAATTCTCTGCGATCTCCATCGATTAGAAATGGACCATTCTGCCTGAAGGCGGTATATTGACTAACATCGCCGTTATACAGTCCGCAGAAGTGGTTTTTCCATATTCTCAGCATCGACTGCGGTTCTACTACTAGGTGTCCGTTCTCATCCCTGCAGGCTCCCGTTCTAGCTTTATAACCTTGGCACGTTCGCTTTATCTGTTGATAAAACCTTCGAGCGTCGCGCCTGCAGTAACACCTCTCCAAATGCTCAATCGCGCGCTCTTTCTTCTTTCTCCTAAGAAGCTTATGCTCCTCCCTTCTTTTTAACTCGTAGAGTTCACGAGATGCTTTTGTTCTTTTATGCAGCGAGGCCTTATATGCATCCTGCTTCGCTGTATGAATCCTCCTGCACTTGTCATCGAACCAGGTGTTTCTTCGTGGTGGTGCCTTGAAACCCAAAACTTCGGATGCAGAGCTTTTCAGGGCTTGTTTGCAAAGGCTCCACTGCTGTTCTATTGATAGTGTGGAGGATGGTCTGAGTTACCGCACATTATTTTACATAGAGATTTGATACCTAATTGTATCTTTCTACTGAAATTATGAACTAATTTCTTTACAAGAGATGTAATGGGAGGAAAACTATAAGTTTGAGGAAAAACAGATTATAGAAAAAAACCTCATTTAAACAAAAAATAAATAAATAGAATAAACATATGAATAACTAAGTAAATAATTAAGTAAATAAATAAAAACAAATAATCAAAGCAAGATCAACTTAATAAATATAGATTAATAAACAGATAAACAAACAATAACAATTAGATAATAAATAGTAAATAAATACATAGGTAGACAGGTATATGGATAATAAAATAAGTAAGAATTAGGTAATGGATAAGACGGAACAAGAGGGCATGGGCTCGGACATACAAGGTAAAGTTGTTGATTGCTCTCAACCTGGCGAGATGCCAGCAACGATCCCTGTTTAAATGCCCGGGTCAAGTTGACATACTCGCGGCGCCCTCTGGATAGCCTCTTCAACAACCGTTGGGAGGTGAACAAACGTATGCAGCGAAAAAAACCCGACCAGAATGGCGGTTGTGCGGAGGGCTAACAATCCGCCCACATAAAAAAACGTAAAGTTATGAATCAGCAAGATGCCTCGGATACACGGACGGATACTCGACGACGACAACGCACGAAAAAGGAACAAGATTTGCGAGTATGTTCCTTGAATGTCAGAACCCTGTACACTCCCGGAGCTGCTCATAAACTAGAAGGAATCCTCACGCAGTACAAGGCGGATATTACTGCGGTCCAGGAAATACGCTGGATACGAAACGGTATGATTAGGAAGAAAAATTGCGACATTTATTACAGCTGTTACAAAAGGTTGCACTTACTGTGATGCGGATTTGTCGTGGGAAAGCGGTTAAGGTCGAAGGTCATCGACTTTAAGCCTATAAGTGATCGCCTGGCTGTGATCCGCATCAGAGGCAGATTTTATAGCATCAGCCTTATATGTGCACACGCCCCTACCGACGAGGCTGAAGACCTTATCAAGGAGGACTTCTATGACCTCCTGGACAACGCCTACGGAGCTTGTCCGGAGTACGATGTAAAAATCGTGTTCGGGAACTTTAACGCCAAAATCGGTAAGGAAAACACCCTTGACGGAGTGATCGGAGAGCACAGCCTCCACGGTACAACAACAGATAACGGCTTCAGACTCGCTGACTTTGCGACAGCTCGTAATGCGGTGATAAGTAGCACAAGATTCCCTCGCAAGCGAATCCACACAGCAACCTGGCGATCTCCGGACGGTCGAACCGCCAACCAAATCGACCATGTGCTCATTGACGCAAGGCACTCGTCAAATATCCTGGATGTGCGAATATTCAGAGGGGCAAATGTCGACTCTGACCACTTCCTCGTAGCAGCAAGATTCAGAGCTCGACTGTCCAATGTCAGAAAGCTGCACCAGCCCATCAGGAGGAGGTTCGACATTGGGCGCCTGAGCACACCGGAGGTTGCCAGAGTCTACAGGGAGCAGCTGAGCAAAAGACTCTACGGTATGCCTACGTCGAACACAAATGCCAATAACATGTGGCTGCATTGCCGCTCAGCCATTCAGGAATTAGCCGAAACCACCTTAGGATACCTACCACCCCCGACAAGAAACCCGTGGTAGGATGGCGAGTGTGAGCAGAATAAGGCAGCAACCGACGAGGCGTACCAAAAGGCGCTGCAGAGGAAAACCAGGGCAGCACAAGAAGAGTACCGAGCCAGAAGAAGGGAGGAGAAAACACTACTGCGACAAAAGAAAAGAATCTTCGCAGCCTCCCAGCTCAAGGATGTCGAGGAGTCTAGGGATAAACATAAAATACGAGCCTTTTACAAGAAAGCCAAAGGCCTTGCAAGAGGCTTCAAAAAGGGCACCTGGCTCTTCGAAACTGCGAGGGTAATCTTTTCACCGACCCGCAGGGAACAGTGGATGTATTTAAGCAGCACTTCCAGCAGCTGCTTAACGAGCATGACCAAGAGAGAGTGGTAGGGACCGAGGAAATCCCAACTCCAGCCGCTGAAGTAGTCCCACCCAGGATCGAAGAAGTCGGCACAGCTATTCAGAAGCTGAAGAACAACAAGGCCGCAGGCTCAGATGGCTTGCCATCTGAGGGAGGGTCTTCGACTCCGAGCCTCCTGGTTCGAAAAGAAGAGGAAGACCGAACCTCCGGTATAAAGACCAAGTAATCGCGGATGTAAGACATCTTGGTCTTGACAACTGGAAGCAGCGTGCCCGGGACCGTCAAGGATGGAAGGCAGCTATAGCTCAGGCTCAGATCCTCCATGGATCGCTGGCCTGATAAGTAAGTAAGTTAAATATTAGTTTTGAGTGAAGATGGATTCCCAGGTATTTAACGTGAGAGCTCCATTCGATTGATATGTTATCTATCCGCAACGGGTTGGAGGGAATAAAGCAGGCGTTTTTTTTTTCTTGTGAAAAATATGGCTTGCATCTTTTCCTCATTTATCTTAATTTTCCACTTTGTAAAGTAGATACTCAGTATTTTCACCGCATAGGAAAGATTCGTCTCAAGAACGAGAGAGAATGTATGTGATGTAAAAATAGCTGTGTCATCAGCATAAGTAGCTATATCGCAAAAGGGGAGATTGGGAGTATCTGACGTAAACACATTCAACAAAACAGGACCAAGAACAGAACACTGCGGTACCCCAGCATTAAAGTATTTAATTTCAGAAAGCACATTATTAACTGATACACTAAAAGAACGATTTCTAAGGAAACTTTGCACTAATTTACGGAGGTAATACGGGAATTTGTGACGAATCATTTTAAACACAAGACCATCATGCCTCACAGAGTCAAAGGCTTTTTCTATGTCAGGCAGAACCATGCCGGTGGACTTGTTTTGACCTCGTTGTTCTTAGACATATTTACCTACCCTTAACATCTGATGTGAAGTGCTGTGTGAATTCCGCAATCCAAATTTTTCATTTGGGAGAATATTATGTTCCCGTATAAACTGCATCATTTTTTCTAGGAGTTTACCTAGGCTACTGAGAAGGCTAATAGGTCTGTAATTCTCGACTTTATCCGGAGGTTTTCCTGGTTTAATGATTGAAATAATTTTAGCCAGTTTCCATGCATCTTATTTTTAAGCAAGCGTTTATAATAAAAGTTATAAGTCTGATGCCAACATGGGGTAATTCCCTAAGATAACTGTTACTTATTTGATCAAATCCTGGGGTTTTCCTAATCTTAAGATTATTTAGATGAAATATGATGTCGTTATCAGAGACATAAGCACTTTGTGGTGCATCCGAACACGACATATTAAAATTGCTTAATTGATTATTTACCAAGCTGATTGTGGCAGCGTCGCTTAAATTTTCTGACACTGAGTGATTTTTTAAAAAGTTAGAAGCAAATTCGTTCGCTTTATCATCATCAGTGTATATGTATGTCGTTTTGCAAGGGAGGAATATGTCTGTTTTTATCTTTGTTATTTTAGCAATATTCCAGAAGGGTTTCGCATTTTTCTCCAGTTTCTGAAGCTTATTATTCTAAATAATATTGCGTTCGTGATTAATGAGCAGCGAAATTTGATTATTAAGATGCTTCATTTCCTCCTTAGGGGGCGTTCAAGTATTACGTAACGCAATTTTTTAAGATTTTTGACCCTCCCTCCCCCCCACGTAACGCGCCGTAACGTTTTTCTGTACCCCCCCTCCCCCTCCCTAAACGTTACGTAACACCCAAGTGACCATTTTTACCTAAAAGTCACAATTATTTTGCCCACAGTACCAGAAAGTCGCTAAAATATCGTTGTTACTGTTTTAATCGCGTTTGCAGTAATAATAAATAAAACAAGAGACTTATAACTCGCAATTTTTTAACCATGGGGACAAGTGCTAACAAATAGCAAGAGGCACTGCGACCTTTAAAGATCTATTGTACCTACTAGCCAGGAGCTTCTCAATTTTTTTAATGAAGTTGAGAATGTCTCTCGTAGGAGCTGAGATGATCCCATTAGGAGGCAGCGCACTCATATGTTATGTGCCCTGCAGTTTCTTCGTCCTCAAGACAGATTCGTAACTCAGTTTCAGACTACCGTAAGGTAGCTGACCAGTCTTCTGATATCGACTCTTTTAAGCTTAAGAATATTAATAGAGTGTTTGTTCAGGGGTCGTATAAATCTTTTCGATTGGCAAAGTCGCAGGTGTAGCGCAGGTGTAGCGATTTTTCTCACTGCCGCAGAAAGATTCAGGACTTATGTACCTTTCGCTGGAACTTTTCCTTTCGAGATGATCAGCGATTTTATTGCTTTTAGTATCTTTGTGCCCTGGCACCCACCAGAGTTTGATTTTGTTTTTTTTGGCTAGGTGTTTTAGGGCATCATGGCATTCCCTAACGGATTTGGAGTTCGTGCTATACGAAGTCAGCTCTGCTTGGCTATGATAGAGTATACTGATGGTTATTCCTCTTATGCCAGTCTCTAAGTTTAGATTGGCGGATGTTAGGATGGTTATAATTCAGATTAGAATTATATTTTATAATTAGCAAGAAAAATTCTGCGCCGGATATGATAGAAGATAGAAGTGGATATAGTCCGGAGGACAAACATCCGTCAACTACATTGGCTCGGCCACATCGAGCGCATGAACACCAACGCTCCAGCTAAGAGGGTCTTCAACTCCGAGCCTCCTGATCCGAGAAGGGGAGGATGACCGAACCTCCGGTATAAAGACCAAGTAATCGCGGATGTAAGACAACCTGGTCTTGACAACTGGAAGCAGCGTGCCCGGGCCCTGTTTATTTACTACATCTGAGGATAACATTTTAATTTGGTGGAAACCTGACTCTAAAAGAAGAGTTGAAAAGCATTTTGCTTTTGCTAAATTCCAAAGTATAATGTTAGTGTCCGGTTCTCCCATCTAATTACCTACCTTGACATGGTGTGGGGGCTTCTCACCAAAGGATAGTCGACCCCGTCACTCCCCCCACCAACCCAAGTCACAGCCTATTTCATATCTCCCACCAACATTCCCACTCCTCCTATTCACTCCCCACCCGCTGGGCTGGACGTAAGGTGTCAACCGTACCGTGCCGAGATTTCGACCAGGCTGAGAGCCCATATCAAAAATAGTTCTGTCGCAAACGGTGTTTCTACCTTACCTGTGTATCGCGGATCTCTGCGCAGGTGGATACTATAATTCTCCGCATCTCGTAGGAACCTCATGAATAACAAATAAAAATAACAACGTGTCCGAATCTCATAAAAAATCGGAAGGGGAAGAAGTCCCCTCTAATTCACAGGCTGCAAAAGCTCCAGCAGGAGTACCAAAAAGCTTTCCAAACAAATTGTCGGAAGACAAAGCCGACAATAAGAAATTGAATCCATCCACCGCAAGGCGGCCTTGACATAAGACCGGTCGGTCGCCTGGGCTACAGGAATCCTGGTCGAAGAGAAAGAAAAAGCCAATAGGCCCAGATCGTCACCCGAGGGGAGCCTCCGAAACCGGACGCTAAGAAAGTTAGGCTGGGAGCACCGGCCAAACTATTAAAACCTTTCGGCGAGGTTGCGGGGGCGTACCTAACGGTTGCAATCATAGATGACAGCGACCCGGACGTCAAAATGATGACTGACAAATGGAAGGACGTCGAACAAGCACTACCGGCAAACTTCCTAAAAATAGCAAGGAAGAACTCTGGACAACCGCCCATCTGCGACGACGCTGGATAGTACCAAGGCATGGTAAAACTTTTAAGCTGTGCCGACGAAAAACCCCTCGATCTATTAAAGGCTACAGTGGCGAAAGTAGGGAAACTATGGGAGGGAGCTAGGCTCAGCAAGCAAGATGCTGACTCCCGCTGGCACCAGACAATCCCCTCGAAATAGTTGAGACCATAACCTACTGTAACCCCAATATCCAAACAAGAGATTGGATAGTCGTGAAGCTGGCGGAACCAAAAGGCAGATCGAGACTGCCTGTGAAGCCCTGGAACCTCTGGCTCAATGCGACTACCAAAAAAGTCAAACTGAATATTTACAAAAAGGATGAGGAAATGCCATAATCCGTCAATGGAGACCTGGCTAGTACCGAGGTCAAAAGGGAAACCTCGACGGAGACACTACTCGACTCCGGAAGAGGGGACTATTCAACAAGCTCGCCGGTCTTTTGGACACAGATCTGGAAGACCTCAACACCACCGTGATGGAGGCTATTAGAATTGATAGCAGCTAAACGAAAGAGGTGAGCGGCCGATCGAATTTATACTAACCTCCAATCTATATATCTGTAATAAGCTAAATATACCCATACTCGTTACCAAAAACCCTAGGGAGGTACTAGACATAACTCTAGCATCTCCCTCTCTCAACAGCAGAATAAGAGAGTGGAGGGTCTCTGAAAAACACTCCTTCTCAGACCATCGCTATCTGGTTTTTAGCCTAGCATTCATGGACCAAATCGAACCTCAATCCTCCACGCTATTAAAAGAACAGCAGTGGAGCCTCTGCAAACAAGCCCTGAAAAGCTCTGCATCCGAAGTTTTGGGTTTCAAGGCTCCACCACGAAGGAACACCTGGTTCGATAACGAGTGCAGGAGGATTCACACAGCGAAGCAGGATGCATATAAGGCCTCGCCGCATAAAAAAACAAGAGAGCTCTACGAGTTAAAAGAAAAGGAAGAGGATTTGGGGAGGTGTTACTGCAGGCGTGACGTTCGAAAGTTCGAAACAGATAAAGCGAACATGCCAAGGTTATACAGCCAGAACGGAAGCTGGCAGGGATGAGAACGGACACCTAGTAGTATAATCGCAGCCGATGCTGAGAATATGGAAAAACCACTTCTGCAGACTGTATAACGGCGATGATAGTCAATATACCGCTGTCAGGCAGAACGATCCATTTCTAATCGACGAAGACCGCGGAGAACTCCGTCCCCCTGACTTCGACGAAGTTAAGACTGCCATATCGAAATTCAAGTCGAATAAAGCTGCTGGCGCAGACGGACTGTCTGCTCAGCTCTTCAAGGCAGCTGGGGTTGACCTGGTTAGGAGCATGTACCAGCTCATCTGTAAGATATGGTCAGAGGAAAGCATGCCCGCGGAACGGAGTCTCAGCATCGTATGCCCGATCCACAAGAAAGGAGACCCCTTTCATTGCACCAACTACAGAGGAATAAGTCTCCTTAACGTCGCCTGCAAAATCATCTCTGCCGTTTTGTGTGAGCACCTGAAGCCTTTTGTAAATAAGCTGATAGGTCCTTATCAGTGTGGAAGTCCATCATCGACCAAATCTTCTCACTACGGCAGATCCTGGAAAAAACCAATGAATTTCAAGTCGACAATCACCACCTATTTGTCAACTTCAAAGTCGCATACGACAGCGTAATTAGATACGAGTTATACAACGCTATGTCTACCTTTGCCATACCTGCTAAACTCATCAGACTATGCAGGATGACTTTGGAGAATGCTCGCTGCTCCATCCGAATCGGTGAACATCTTACCGATAGTTTTGATGTCAAAAAGAATTTAGGCAGGGAGATGCGCTGTCGTGTGATTTCTGCAACATCATATTGGAAATGACTGTGCAAAAATCACTGGCCAACTCCTTGCATACGCCGACGATATTGACATAATAGGTAGATCACAGCGAGATGTCGATGAGGCGTTTGCGAGTACTGAGTTCGAGGCGGCGAAAGTTGGTCTGGCGGTAAGCGAGGGCAAAACCAAATATATGCTGTCATCAAAAAAGGACGCTCACCACCGACGTCTTGGCCAGAACGTTTGTATTGGCAGATATAAGTTCGAGGTAGTTAAGGACTTCGTCTACCTCGGCTCCGCAGTGACCTGGAACAATGACATCAGTTCCGAAATCAAACGCAGAATCAATCTTGCCAATCGCTGTTTCTTTGGGCTCAGGAGGCAACTGAGTAATAGAGCCCTCTCCCGAACGACAAAGTTGACTCTATATAAGACCCTTATCATCCCGGTCCTGTTGTACGGCGCAGAAGCATGGACACTATCAAAAGCGGATGAGGAGGCCCTTGGTCGGTTCGAGAGAAAGATTTTGCGCGTGAGTTTCGGGCCTTTAAACGCAGGCGGGGGATGGAGGAAAAGATTGAACCACGAACTTTACGGGGTGTACAGCGAGATGCCTAGTCAACGATCTACGGATTCAACGCCTAAGATGGCTGGGCCATGAGGAGCGAATGTACACCACAGCTCGAGCCCGGAGAGTCTTTGAATCCAACCCCGAGGGACGAAGAAGCAGTGGACGGCCGCACCTAAGATGGCGCACACAGGTGGAAGGGGACCTCAGCCAACTGGGTGTACGGCAATGGAAAAGGCTAGCAAAAGATCGTGCTAGATGGAGGGGCATGTTGGTTGAGGCCCAGGTTCACCCCGAACTGTAATGCCCGTTAAGAAAAAGAAGATTCACGGACCAAATCCCAGCCGACCATTCTAACAGCCCAAGAAGGTTAGAATGGGATCGCTATAAAGCCTTCATTGGAAATTCCACAGTAAAAAGGAATCCAGACACCCCGCGATCCTCGTTAGATATAGACAAACTGGTTGATATCTTGACAAACACACTAGGCAACGTACGGGACAACAGCTACGTAATCCACAAATCAAGAAAAAATGTATACCCACCTTGGTGGAACGCAGCTCTAAGCAAACTCCGTAAGGACTGTCGAAGACTCTTCAAGCAAAGTGCACAAAAAACAACAGAGACTGGAGTCGGTGCAAAGTCGGTACTAAAGTGCTCGAACGAATTACTACGGACTATAACCAACTCGGAATTTGGTCGGCTCTCGTCCTATCTAGGACAACCACCCCCGAGAGTAGTGAACGAACATCAACGACCCAAACCACTGCACTCCGTTCAGGTTGTGTGTGTAAAACACATCATAGAGAATATAAAAACTCCTGAACCTGCTCGATTCTTTAAAAAAAAAAAAATAAAAAGAATCACCCAGGGTGTATAAGCAAACTCTGAAGAAAGAACAAAGGAAGTCTTGGAAACTCTTCTGCAGGATTGAAGAGAAAATTGCAGACGCCTCCAGACTGAGAAAACTTCTCTAAAAAGATTCACTAACTCCGAGTGGGACAACGTCTAAAGAAGAAACATTTAACCTTCTCCTCAGTGCAAACGCGAGAAACTCATCTCTCCTCCGCGATAGAGGGGCAGTACGATCTCATAATCTCTAGAGAGAAAATTATGTGGGCTATAAAAAGATGGAATCTACCCTATCGAGCTTCCACAAACTATGGAATAGACAATACCATGGCTAGAGACTATCTTTAAAAGAAGCCTAGCTTGGAATCACATTTCAGAAAAGTGGAAGTGCGCAAGGGTACTCTTCCCTTGCGTGACTACATACGTCGACGCGGTGAAAGGGCCAGTAAAGGTCAATGACTCTCGGGGTAACCCCAGGGGGGACATGAAGCCAGGATGTGGTCAATGGGCCGGACCAAGGTGTTACACGACCCGTGCCGAGGATCACCTTGGCTGACCACCAAGCGCACTCAGGATTATCTATCCCCCCCACCTGCGTACTGCGGATCTCTGCGCAGGGTGGTACTCCTCTCTCCGCTACTCGTGGGAACTAAGAATAACAATAATGAAAATAATAATAAAAACAACACAAATAACAATAAGAACAATAAAGAAAGTAAACAATCGGCAGAATGTATAAACACAAATACAACTGCTGAGCCTCGACAGGGTGCTGTGACATCGGCCTCGACAAGTAAGCCTGGTCCAGCATCCTCAAGTAATGGTACCAAGATTGACGCTCCACAAGGTGCTAAGACATCGGCATGCACAAAAGCCTGGTCCACCACCTTCAGGAAGCAGTAAAAATACTGTTGTTCGACAAAGTGCTGTGACATCGGCCCACGTACGAAAGCCTGGTCCAACACCCTCAAGGAGCAGTCTGACGAACGGCAAGTTGCTATGACATCGGTCTCTATACAAAAGCCTGGTCTTGGTCTAGCACCCTCAGGTGACAATAGGGAGAGGACCACTCCTCGAGACCCAACCCTGAGTACCCCCAAAACGCGATACAAAGAACGTCGCACAGCTAGCAAGTTATTGGACAAGCTGAGGGAGGTACCTAGAGATTAGCTTTCGAAAAAAAGGAGGAAGGCTCTTGATTGAGCGGAAAACATAATCAAGAGCACTGGAAACTAATCCGGTAGAGAGCTAGAAGGCAAGCGTCAGAGGTCCGCTGAGCAACTTCCCTCCATCTCCTAGCAAGCGCAGTTACACAGCATCTCCCCCAGAGCCCAAAAACAATTCTCCTATCGCGACGTGCTTAAGGTCCCTCCGGCGAAGTGGCTCTTAATTAGCAATGTGCTACTTAAGAACTAATTTCCGCTGGTCCAGGAATACCCTGGACCCTTCCCTATCATCCAGAATGCAGGGTACTATCAAGGCAGGATCAAGCTGATCTCCTTCGAAGACCAAAGGTCAATGGACCGTTTCAAGCTAGCACTCAGCAGAGTCGACGAGATCTGGGAAGGAGTTCAACTTGAGGCGGTACCCTTGAACCAAATCCCAAATAGACCAAGGGCTAGAGCCATCATACCGGCCAATCCCGAGTATCCTAAGGAGATTCTGGTACTTATACAAAATTGTAAACCGCAAATCCCTTCTAAAAATTGGAAGATTACCAAGCTGGAGGATGTGAAAGGACCCTCAAGATTGATTACTATTATAATCAATCAGGATTCCCTGGCACCTCTAGCAGAAGCAAATATGATCCCTCAAAGCTTTGATTCAGCAAGGCTCAGAGTCTAAAAAAAAGCGGGGAGGACTCAACTAAGAGAGCCTCCGGAACTGCATCAACCGACTCCAGGGTATCGACGAGCCCGGAGCACTGGAGCCTATGATCACTGAGGAGACTCTCGGATGAGCCCCTCTCTAAAGAAGTAAATGAGATTACCGGGGAAGACAGCAATCCACTGTCTGACCTGGACCACCCCGAGGTAGACCTTGTAAGAAAGTATTGGCAGCACTCGAGTATTGAGTTATGCTGTCATCTTATTTACTCTGTACTTATTGACGTGATCTCGAGGTTAAGCTCAGTTCATCTGCAGCAGTCGAAGTGGCCGGTCGTAATAAAGTTTTATTGTAAATCGATGAGCTTAAAGCGGTCTTTTGTTTTGTGTTTGTCTTAGTACCGTGGCTTTCCTACAACCTTGGAGTGACTGTGCCAGATTTCGATCTCGAGGTAAGATAAATGACAGGCGTTTTGACAACTAGCCCCTACAAACGCGTTGCGGTTTGACAGCGTCTTGACTATGTCATTCTGCCTTGTTCCGACCTGGTACCGACGTCTTGACTCTACACATCGACGTCTTGAGACTATCGTTGTGTTAGTCAAAAGCGTCGTTTTTAAACGGAGAATAACACGCATAGTATCGGTGTAATAAAAAAAAAAAAAAAAAAAAAAACCAACCCCTGCGGGGATCAACGGCCAGACGTACGAAAGATTAGTATCTCATTCTTTATCCCTGGTCGACATCTAACACACGTAATTCAATGGATGTCTCTGAAATATTACATCGTGCTACCGTTCCTTACGTTTGCGAAAAATGAGAGCCGAGAGAGAACAAAATTTCGAATTCATCGAAAAAATTGAAATAAAGAGAGGACATTTTTTACGTTTGTCACAAAAATAAGAGCGAATATGGCGTAACCTCATGTAACCCTCGCACTCTCCCACGCAAATATTTTGACGTTGTCAGAAATCTAGTGCGTTTTGACAGTTCAATTGCAATTTCATTTGAAATGTTATTTTTTAATGTTTTAGATTTGTGACCTAGAAACAGCTGACGCATTCGCACGTAACGTAGAGAATGGTAGCACTAACGCAGTATTGTGAATCGGGCCTAATAAAGAACACATTGTAAGAGAGTGAGTACTACTATTTGAGTGTTTTGCGGTTTCGTGGGTAGCATTTGTGCGTGATGTGATGCAAAGAATGTGTGCGAATGAGGGCTGAGTGATTTTGTCTTTCATTCGGTGTGTGTATGATAGGGTTGTATGATGACAGTGGGGTTTGAAAGTTTTGTGTGCTAATGTTGATTGCTTAAGTGCGATGACTGTTTTTAAAGCGGTCCCCTTGATAGACCTGGGGTCTTCCATTGTAGTCTTCAATGGACGGCAACGGACGAAGTTTAGTGAGTAGTCGACTGTATTCTTCTTGTTGTGTTTTTAGTTTGACTACGCGGACAATGTTGTCGTCTCCGGAATAGGTGGCTATGATGCGGCCTAAGTTCCACTTCGCTGGCGGGGTTCGCTCATCCTTGATTAAAACCAAATCTTCTACCCTTACCTGTGGCGGGTGTTTCAACCATTTCGGCCGCTGTTGTAGGCGACTCAGGTATTCGGTCTGCCACTGCTTCCAGAACTACTGGAGATGCGTTTGGATTGCCTTGCATCGCTCGAGGTAGTTTTGCTTCCCGATTGTCAGATCTGGTTCCGGGACGGTGAATAATGTTTCTCCAATCAGAAAGTGCGCGGGTGTCAAAGCGCTTAAGTCGTCTGGGTCTTCGCTTAGGGGACAAAGCGGTCTCGAGTTAAGATACGCTACAATTTGTGTCAGCAGAACGAGCTTCTCGAAAGTTAGAGTCCCATTACTAACAATCCTTTTTAGATGGTATTTAACGCTTTTGACTCCGGCCTCCCACAAACCCGAAGTGGGGAGCACGCTTGCGATTTCGTTCCAATCCTGAATCCCCTTTTTCATCAGACGTCGTAGCTCTGCGTCTGCTCCCACAAAGTAGGTACCAAAGTCGCTATAAACTTGAGCACATACTCCACGCCGTGCTGCAAATCGCCTATAAGCTGCAGGAAACGCCTCAGTGGTTAAGTCACTGACTGCTTCGATATGTATGGCCTTAGAGGCCAAGCAGATAAATATTGCTAAGTTTCCCTTGTGGCACTTAGCTCCTCAACCTTTCCAAGCCCGGATGCTTATTGGACCTGCATAAGCGATGCCAGTGTTGGTGAACGGTCTTGATGGCGTTACTCAAAGCGCTGGCTTAGTTGTTGTGCTGTTTTGTTTCCAAATCGAAAACAGGTGATGCAATTGTTTATGTGCCTCTTGACCATTCTTTTGAGTTGGAATATCCAGTATTTTAGTCGCAGACGTGTCATCATGAGCTGAGTACTTCCATGTAGTGTTACGATGTGAGCTTCCTGTATGATGAGTTTTGAGATTGTGTGTTTTGCATCCAGTATAATAGGGTGCTGTTGGTCATAGGATATGTTAACATGCCTGAGTCTTCCACCCACTCGGATGATGCCGCTTCCCTCAACGAATGGAGGCAAACATCCCAGACCTCTTGCCTTGGCAATTCCGTCTGGAAACATTTCCCTTCGCGCATTTTGTGTTTGTTTCGATTTTTCAAGTTCCACCGGCGGCGCCCACTCTTAGCGAGGTGGTGAAGGATCATCTGGTCGTAGTGATCAATGATCGGAGTCGGGAGGAGAGCCACATCACCCATGAGCACTGGAGAATCCTTGAAGGTAAAATCAATCTTAGCCTTCTCTCCATGTGCAGGAATAACCCGGAGAAGAAACTTTCAGGTTTTACTGATAGGGGCTGGCTCTATCGAGTTTACAAGCTGATTGCCTGCGACGACGGCAGCGCTGCTACCTTTTTAAGGTCGCAGCGGACAGTTTGTGGAAGGGTGCCAAGCCGCAGGTTGTGAGGAAGGACGAGAATTCGCTCGGCCAAGAGCCCGCGCAAGCATATCCGTGGACTTGCTGAGCAGAGACTCGCTCTCTCCACAAAAAGCGAAGGAAGATAAAGTTCGATACGGCCTTAAAGCAATCAAGCTGAAGGTGTACGAACAGGATGAGGGGCAGGCACTCGCCACTATCACCACCTCCTCAGCCTCCTTCAGAATCCGGCAGGATTTCGGCACCCTGTCCTCTAATTCAGAGGATCTGGACGCACTGTTACAGAGGCATCTGGCTTAAGTGATAGCTCTATTGCTGCGTGTAGCCCAGATAAACCTCAATCGCAGTAAGGTTACTTCTGTTAACCTCATTATCCTCCTTGCAAAGCGTAGGGACGACACAGGAACCATGACTTAGCAATAATCGCATTGCCGGATTAAGGACAAAACATTATAAACTACTACACGCTAACTGTGAAGGTAAATTTAGAACCTGCATTTTAGCAAAGACGGATTCGGTGAGCACGGTGAAAAAGCTTCTCGAATTACGCCGTTCGAAATCGGGCATTTAACTGTAGGTCCCTTTCACCCGTGTAAAAAATATATCACAGACAACATGGGTGAAGGATCCCGTGCTAATGGATCTCTGCAACATATCTGGCCTACGACGACACCGGGCGGCTACCATCCTCCACATTGAGAAGGTTGGCCAGTGAGGCGGAAAGGACAGAAACACAGGTTCTAATAGGACGGCATCAACAAAAGAGGTGTTATTACTCATGCAGAGAATTGAAAAAAAAAATCTTGTCATTTGTAATAGGGGCAACGGGACAACCTTCAAAGCAAGAGTTAGTCAGCGATTTTGAGAAATAACCTTGATATCGAATTCTTCCAACATCTCTTTTGCAGAATATTTAAAAAATGTGTTCCAACCACACAAAGAGCAAGAAGTTGTCATACCTTTAGAAATAAATGAAAATGAATATGAAGAAAATATAAGTTTAACTACATATAATGAAGTAAAATATGAAATAAAAAATAGCATAAACTCAAAAAAGGCTCCTGGTTTTGACCTCATTACCGGAGAAATTCTGAAGCAACTACCAAAAAAAGCTATTGTTAAACTCACGAACCTCTTCAACGCTTGTTTCAAAATGAAATACGTTCCGAGTTTGTGGAAAGTGGCTGAAGTAATAATGATTCCAAAACCCGGAAAGCCACCAAATGAGGCTTCATCTTACAGGCCAATTTCACTGCTGCCAATAATATCTAAACTATTCGAAATACTACTCGCTAAAAGACTAAATGATATTATTAATCGAAAAAACCTCATTCCAAACCACCAATTCGGGTTCAGGAGGCTTCATTCAACTATAGATCAAGTTCACAGAATAACTGATATTATCGAAAAGGCATTAGAGGAGAAAAGGGTTTGCTCTGCGATATTTCTTGATATTGCACAGGCCTTTGACAAAGTTTGGCATGAAGGACTGAATTATAAATTAAGACTTCTTCTACCAAAACAATTTGCTGCTATTCTAGCATCATATTTAGAGGAAAGATTCTTTAGAATAAAACAAGAAGACTCTTACTCAGAGCTTACGGAAGTCAAAGCCGGTGTTCCACAAGGCAGCGTCTTAGGTCCTATTCTCTATCTCCTATTCACGAGTGATCTCCCTAAACTAGAAAATAGTATGTTGGCAACATTTGCAGATGATACTGCAATATTAGCGGTAGGGGAAAACAATGAGATTTCAACGCATAAGCTTCAAACAGACGTTAACAAAATTCTTAATTGGACAGCTAAATGGCGAATAAAATTAAATGAAACCAAAGCAGCACACGTAAACTTCACCAACAAAAAATATAATCATATTCCAGTCATAATAAATCAGAATGCAATACCTTACGCAAATACAGCCAAATATCTAGGAATGACCCTGGATGCCAAATTAAAATGGAAAGAGCACGTGAAGAAGAAAAAAGCAGAAATGGAATTGAAATACAGACAAATGTATTGGCTGATAGGAAGAAACTCCCAACTATCAATTTATAACAAGATTCTGCTGTTTAAGCAATCGTTAAAGCCAATATGGACATACGGTATTCAGTTATGGGGCTGTACCAAAAAAAGTAATGCTGACATTATTCAAAGATTCCAGAACAAGGTGTTAAGAAACATCGTCAACGCACCGTGGTACGTCAGAAATTCAGATCTCCACAAAGATTTAGGGGTGGAAAGCGTAGCCCAAGAAATAAAGAAAAATGCACTCAGGCATGAGTTAAGGCTTCAACAGCACATAAATGCTGAGGCAAGAAAACTTTTAGACTATGAATACTGTACGAAGACTTAAAAGAACAAAACCACACGAACTGGTATAGATATAAGGAGTTAAATTACTACTCGATAGATTATATATTAGATTATAGACTAGATATAATAGGTAGATTACCACACGCTAGAGAATGTATGTAGGGGTGTAATGGAACGCCAACAACGAGCGTCGGGGCGCTCGGAGCGAATTTATCCCCCAACGGTCCTGAGTGGATTAAATCCCACTTATGTTCCATGCGCCCCTTAGTTACATTTACCGACATTATCTTTTATTTAGGGATGCCGATAGGCAGAACTTTCACAAAAGAGAAAGTAGTAGGTTAGGTTAGAATAAAATTGCTAATTGGTCCAGGAGACTAGATCGCAATACATGCGATGGAGGTGTTTTTAGTGGTGTTAGAGTCCCACACTACTCCGCAACGCCAGCCGCGGGAGTGTCTTTCGAGATTTTCACCTTCCATCCTAAAAAAAAAAAAAAAAAAAAAAAAAAAAAAAAAAAAAAAAAAAAAAAAAAAAAAAAAAAAAAAAAAATCTCTTTTGCAAGATGGTCAGTATCGGTCAACGACATCGACACATCACATATGCTTCCACTTAAACTTTGAGATCCCATCCAAGAAACTGTTTAGGAATTCTAAACGGACCAACTGAGAGATACTGTCAAAGGCTCGCACCATACCCACCCTAGTTAAAGAACCATATGGCACCGCAACGGTGTCCAGTGAGGACACAATAAATCACACCTTCCTAATAACGCAGGGGCAATTAACTTTAATTTCAACGACTCATACGGAGTACTCCGTTCAATTCTAAGAGAGTAGAGAATACAGCAGGATCCACAAGAAAGGAGACCCCTCTGATTGCGCCAACTATAGAGGAATTAGTCTCCTTAACATCGCCTACAAAATCTTCTCTGCCGTTTTGTGTGAACGCCCGAAGCCTTTTGTAAATAAGCTGATAGGTCCTTATCAGTGCGGATTCAGGCCAGGGAAGTCCTCAATCGACCAAATCTTCACACCACGGCAGATACTGGAGAAAACCAATGAATTTCAAGTCGACACTCGCCACCTATTTGTCGACTTCAAAGCCGCATACGACAGCGTAATTAGAGACGAGCTATACAACGCTATGTGTACCTTCGACATACCTGCTAAACTCGTCAGACTATGCAGGATGACTTTGGAGAATGCTCGCTGCTCCATCCGAATCGGTGAACACCTTACCGATAGTTTTGATGTCAAAAAAGGATTTAGGCAGGGCGATGCGCTGTGGTGTGATTTCTTCAACATATTGGAAATGATTGTGCAAAAATCACTGGCCAATAGAAGAGGCACAATCTATTTCAAATCCTCGCAACTCCTTGCATACGCCGACGATATTGACATAATAGGTAGATCACAGCGAGATGTCAATGAGGCGTTTGCGAGTATTGAGATGGAGGCGGCGAAAATGGGTTTGGCGGTAAACGAGGGCAAAACTAAATATATGCTGTCATCAAAAAAGGACGCTCAACACCGACGTCTTGGCCAGAACGTTTGTATAGGCAGATATAAGTTCGAGGTAGTTAAGGACTTCATCTACCTTGGCTCCACAGTGACCTGGAACAACGACATCAATTCCGAAATCAAACGCAGAATCACACTTGCCAATCGCTGTTTCTTTGGGCTCAGGAGGCAACTGAGTAATAGAGCCCTCTGCCGAACGACAAAGTTGACTCTATATAAGACCCTTATCATCCCGGTCCTGTTGTACGGCGCAGAAGCATGGACACTATCAAAAGCGGATAAGGAGGCCCTTGGTCGGTTCGAGAGAAAGATTTTGCGCGTGATTTTTGGGCCTATAAACGCAGACGGGGGATGGAGGAGAAGATTCAACCACGAACTTTACGGGCTGTACAGCGACATGGACACCACAGCTCCAGCCCGGAGAGTCTTTGAATCCAACCCCGAGGGACGAAGAAGCAGAGGACGGCCGCCCTTAAGATGGCGCACACAGGTGGAAGGGGACCTCAGCCAACTGGGTGTGCGGCAATGGAAAAGGCTAGCGAAAGATCGTGCCAGATGGAGGGGCATGTTGGTTGAGGCCCAGGTGCACCCCGAACTGTAGCGCCCACTAAGAAGAAGAAGAAGTAAGTAGTAAGCAAAGAGAAGCTCAAATGGGCGGTAAATAGCCTCTCTCCATATAAATCTGCAGGTCCGGATGGAATCCACCCGGTAGAGATGCAACGTGCTTATGCCATTCTCAAACCGTGACACCGTTTTTTTTTTTCAGCGACTGCTGTTACATACCACTATCCTGGAGAGAGGTCAAGGATGCTTTTATACCTAAAGCGGGAAAAATCTTCCATACAACTGACAAATTAATAGATACTGCTCTACACACTATAATTGAAATCATTAAGAAATCAATTGCCAACAAAGAATTCACAACGATTGTCTTCCTTGACATTGAGGGAGCGTTCAACAACAATAAATCACTAGCTATCATAATGCATTAAGCAAGCTGGAGGTATGTATGTATATGGTAATAAAGGGTCCGCCATCTAACGTTTTTTTTTTTTTCAAGTAGTGCTTATTTCGTGAATGGTAACACTTAGCTCATGTCTGATTTGACAGATAATTAGTTTTATCCTTCCGCTGAACGAATATGGTTGTGTATACGCTTGAACAACGCTGGGAAATATTGCGACATTACTTTGAAAATCATGGTTATGTTGCAGAATGTGTGCGAAAATTGCGTACGGATTTTGGAAGAGAAGCACCGTCAGCTCCGTATGTTCGTTATCTTGTGAAAAAAAGTGAAAGAAACTGGCATCCTCATCGATAAACCAAAGCGTGAAAAGCCAAAGACAGTGCGTACACCCGAGAATATTGCTGCTTAGGCAGAAAGTGTGCGTGAAGCGCCATCAACATCAATTTATCGTCGTTCTCAACAATCGAACATTTCGGACACGTTATTGAGACGAATTTTGCATAAAGACCTTGGTATGACGTCATACAAAGTCCAATTGGTTCAGGAGTTGAAGCCAACTGACCATCCAATGCGTTTTCGCTTCGCTAAGTGGGCCTGCGATCGACTTTCAGATGCCGATTTTGCCAAAAAAATCATCTTTTCAGATGAAGCTCATTCCGATCTTGGCGGGTATGTAAACAAGCAAAATTGTCGCATTTGGGGCACAGAAAACCCGTAGCATACATTGAAAAGCCGGTGCACCCAAAACGAGCCAGATTTTGGTCCAGAGGCATAATTGGGCCATTTTTCTTCGAAAATGAGCAAGGAGTGGCCGTTACAGTCAATGGCGATCGTTATCGGGCCATGTTGAACGAATTTTTGTTCACAAAAATTGAAGAGGAGGATATTGGCAACATTTGGTTTCAACAGGACGGCGCTACGTGCCACACAGCCGAAGCTACACTCGATGTTTTGCGCCCTGTTTTTGAAGATCGCATTATCAGCTGCAGAGCTGATGTCGTTTGGCCACCTCGGGGTTGTGATTTGACACCGTTGGACTATTATTTGTGAGGTGCCGTCAAAGATAAGTGTTACGCCGACAAGCCAGAGACAATTGACGCTTTAATACAGCTGCACACAATCGATACTTACTTACTTATCAGGCCTGCGATTCATGGAGGATCTGAGCCTGAGCTATAGCTGCCTTCCATCCTTGACGGTCCCGGGCACGCTGCTTCCAGTTGTCAAGACCAAGTCGTCTTACATCCGCGACTACTTGGTCTTTATGCCGGAGGTTCGGTCTTCCTCTTCATCTCGAACCAGGAGGCTCGGAGTCGAAGACCCTCTTAGCTGGAGCGTTGATGTCCATGCGCTCGATGTGGCCGAGCCAGTGTAGTCGACGGCTTCTTGCCTTCCGGACTACATCCACATCTTGGTACAGCTCGTAGAGTTCGCGGTTGTGTCTTCTTCTCCATTCACCTTCCTCACAGACAGGACCAAATATCCGGCGCAGAATTTTTCTTTCGAAAGAACCCAAAATCAGCTCCGCTGTCCTGCTTATCGTCCAGCTTTCGGCACCGTACAGCAAGACTGGCAGAATGAGCGTTTTGTAAAGCATGACTTTGGTCTTTCGAGTGAGGAGTTTTGACCCCAGTTGTTTGGACTAGCCGAAGTAGCAGCGGTTGCCAAGGGCGATTCTACGCCGGATCTCCACTGTGGTGTCATTTGTGGAATTTACGTTTGCCCCGAGGTAGACAAACTCCTTAACTACCTCGAAATTGTAGCTGTCAATTGTTATGTTCTGTCCCAGGTGGTGAGCGACGGATTGGTTTTTGCTTGACAGCATGTATTTCGTTTTGTCCTCATTGATCTTAAGACCAATTCGTTTCGCCTGTTCTTCAATCGCCGTGAATGCTTCCACAATGCCACGGCGAGAACACGCAATGATGTCGATATCATCCGCGTATCCTAGCAGCTGGATGGACTTGTAAAAGATAGTGCCTTCCCTGTTGACGCCTGCCCGTCGCACTATCTGCTCCAGCACCAGGTTGAAGAAGTCACATGACAGCGCATCTCCTTGCCGAAATCCGGTGCATGTTTCGAATGGTTCCGAGGTCCTAGAACCGAGTTGCACGGTGCATCGCGTGCTTTTTAGCGTGGCGCGACACAACTGGATCAGTTTTACCGGGATCCCGAATTCGGCCATCGTCCCAAACAGTGCTTCACGATGAATGCTGTCGTATGCGGCTTTGAAATTGATGACAAGATGGTGTGCATCGATTTGAAACTCGTTGGTCTTTTCCAGGATTTGTCGAAGTGTGAACATTTGGTCTATAGTTGATTTGCCGGGCCGGAAGCCGCACTGGTAGCTGCCGATTAGTGCGGTGCAAAATGGTTTTAGACGTTCACACAATACCCTGGACAGGATCTTGTATGCGACATTGAGCAGGGATATACCTCTATAGTTCTTACAAGAGGTAGGATCGCCTTTTTTGTGGATGGGGCATATAGAGCTGGTATTCCAGTCGTCGGGCATGCTCTCATCTTCCCAAATTTTGCAGATGATCTGGTGCATGCTCCCTTCCAGAACATCGCCGCCAGCCTTGAAGAGCTCTGATGGCAAGCCATCTGAGCCTGCGGCCTTGTTGTTCTTCAGCTTCTGAATAGCTGTGCCGACTTCTTCTATGCTGGGTGGGAGGACTACTTCAGCGGCTGGAGTTGGGATTTCCTCAGTCCCTACCACTCTCTCTTGGTCATGCTCGTTAAGCAGCTGCTGGAAGTGCTGCTTAAATACATCCACTATTCCCTGCGGGTCGGTGACAAGATTTCCCTCGCAGTTTCGAAGAGCCAGGGTGCCCTTTTTGAAGCCTCCTGCAAGGCCTTTGGCTTTCTTGTAAAAGGCTCGTATTTTATGTCCATCCCTAGACTCCTCGATATCCTTGAGCTGGGAGGCTGCGAAGATTCTTTTCTTTTGTCGCAGTAGTTTCTTCTCCTCCCTTCTTCTGGCTCGGTACTCTTCTCGCGCTGCCCTGGTTTTCCTCTGCAGCGCCTTTTGGTACGCCTCGTCGGTTGCTGCCTTTTTCTGTTCACACTCGCCATCATACCACGGGGTTCTTGTCGGGGGTGGTAGGTATCCTAAGGTGGTTTCGGCTATTTCCTGAATGGCTGAGCGGCAATGCAGCCACATATTATTGGCATTTGTGTTCGACGTAGGCATTCCGTAGAGTCTTTCGCTCAGCTGCTCCCTGTAGACTCTGGCAACCTCCGGTGTGCTCAGGCGCCCAATGTCGAACCTCCTCCTGATGGGCTGGTGCAGCTTTCTGACATTGGACAGTCGAGCTCTGAATCTTGCTGCTACGAGGAAGTGGTCAGAGTCGACATTTGCCCCTCTGAATGTTCGCACATCCAGGATGTTTGACGCGTGCCTTGCGTCAATGAGCACATGGTCGATTTGGTTGGCGGTTCGACCGTCCAGAGATCGCCAGGTTGCTGTGTGGATTCGCTTGCGAGGGAATCTTGTGCTACTTATCACCGCATTACGAGCTGTCGCAAAGTCAGCGAGTCGGAAGCCGTTATCTGTTGTTGTATCGTGGAGGCTGTGCTTTCCGATCACTCCGCCAAGGGTGTTTTCCTTTCCGATTTTGGCGTTGAAGTCCCCGAGCACGATTTTTACATCGTACTCCGGACAAGCTCCGTAGGCGTTGTCCAGGAGGTCATAGAAGTCCTCCTTGATAGGGTCTTCAGCCTCGTCGGTAGGGGCGTGTGCACATATAAGGCTGATGTTATAAAATCTGCCTCTGATGCGGATCACAGCCAGGCGATCACTTATAGGCTTAAAGTCGATGACCTTCGACCTTAACCGCTTTCCCACGACAAATCCGCATCCCAGTAAGTGCAACCTTTTGTGACAGCTGTAATAAATGTCGCAATTTTTCTTCCTAATCATACCGTTTCCTATCCAGCGTATTTCCTGGACCGCAGTAATATCCGCCTTGTACTGCGTGAGGATTCCTTCTAGTTTATGAGCAGCTCCGGGAGTGTACAGGGTTCTGACATTCCAGGAGCATACTCGCAAATCGTGTTTTCAAAAAATAAAAGTTATTTGGCGGACCCCTTATAATACTTTGGATCAAACAAATGCTCTAAAAGAGGTTGATTCACTCGAAATTCGGCTGCTACCACACAAAAAGGGCAGTAAGACGTGCCACACCATAAGGAGGAATACTATCGCCGCAATTATGGGTGTTAATTTTGAAAGTGATACTCATATCCCTGGGAGTCAGCGGGTGCAAGGTCATTGCGCATGCAAACGATATTGCACTAACAATTAGCGGGAAACAATCCAACATTTGATGTAACCTGGCCTAAGCAAACATGCCAAATGAGTAGAGAACTGCGGGCTTGGAATAAATCCCTCTAAAACGGAGCTAGTTTTATTCACAAGAAAACACCAGATACCTCAAATCTCTCCTCCAAAACTCAGTGGGGCTTACCTTAGATGCGTAGATCATCCCAAATACCTTGGCGTGATACTCGACAGGAAGCTCAATTGGAGATTGAATGCGGAAGAAAGCACACAAACAAGCGAAAACTGCGCTATACACCTCCAAGAAAGCCTTGGGCACCAGACGGGTTATTAAAGCTTCGTATCACACACTGGCTGTATATCGCAGTTGTGAGGCCTATACTAACGTACGGCTGCTTAGTCTGGTGGACGGAACTGTGCAGGTCTAACTATGTCAAACTTCTTAGTTTAGTACAAAGATGGCATGCATAGCTATAACCGGGGCACTGCGAACAACAACCACCGCAGCCCTCGAAACAATGTTTCACCTACTCCCCTTGGATCTATTTGGCAATGAAAAGGCAAACAAATCGGTGTTGGGACTAAAGAAATCAGTTCAATAGAAATGTTTCGAAATAAGGAACGCTGGTATTCTACACCAAAACAGTGATTTAAGCGAAGCCACGGACTACTTAACCCCGATCCTGGACTTCAGGATTCTATATAAAACAACAATTCCCAGCCGATGACAATGGAAGGGGAATGAACTCCCAAGCAAAGGCACTGCACTGGAAATATACACTGATGGGTCCAGGACAGACAAAGGTGTGGGTGCCGGTGTCTATTCGTCGACCCTGAAAATCGGCTAATCTTTTAGACTACCGAACCACTGTAGTGTATTTAAAGCTGAATTAACGGTAATTCGTGATTGGCTGTCTTTAAGAGCGGCAATTAAAGCACTCGAACCGCCAGTTATAAAATTAAAATTGGCCAGCCATTGCCGCATAATGATTTATGGAGCAGCTGGACTGTTACGTTGCGCTGGGTACCTGGGCATGGTGATATAAGAGGAAACTGTCAAGCAGACGAACTAGCCAGAATGGGCACCACATTGGCGGTCTCGACTCTTAAAGGAGATATCGATCCACCAACGAAAACGCTAAAATACAAAATATCGAAACAGTCACTGCCACAGGCCAACGAAAGATGACGTACCCTTGAAACATGCAATTACGCGTGACATACCTGCTAAAAATACGCAGGTAATGTATAAGCACCCTAAATGGAGTGCTAACAGGACACTGCGCTTTAGGGAAACATGTCGCTAGATCTCCATGCCATCTTCTGTGTAATTGTCCTCCTCAAGAAGACGATTTCTGGGAGAATACTTCTATGATGAACCAGCTATCCGAAATTGAGATCATCAAACTATCGAACTTTATTCAAAACACAAAATGGTTCCAGGAGTAACGGTGACCAAGCCGACTCGAGTGGTACCACAATGGACCATCTTGTTCTAAGTGATCCCCACCGCTTTGAAGAGGAAAGCCACCAACGAACTAACCATGTATATATCTATCGAATACAAACTACATATAACCATTTTTAATTGTTCCAAGTTAGACCAACATTTCATAGTGTTACGAGTCTCGACCCATGCAAACGCCGACTAAGAACTCTAATGAACACGATGGAAAAGAGATCGAAAAAAGCCTTTTTCGGATGGTGGCGGTTCGGTTTCGGGTGAAGAAGAAGGGAGAGAGCGATCACGTTGGTTGGTTTTCGGTTGTCAGATAAAAAGAATAAAAGTGTAGCATTATGTAAAAACCTGTGATGCGTTTTTATCCTTAAGCCCCACCAAAAGGTGTAACAATTGGTGTCAGGTGTGGGGTTTTCACGATCGACATCTTAATCGAGTCTGAACCACGCAAAAAAAAAAAAAAAAAAAAAAAAAAAAAAAAAAAAAAAAAAAAAAAAAAAAAAAAAAAAAAAAAAAAAAAAAAAAAAAAAAAACTAATATCAATTAGAGTTAAAACAAACATGGCGGAACCGAACTCCGGAGAAGACAAATTTCACGTGATTTTACTCAAACTAGAAGACCAGACGAAACTACTCGACCAACAATGAAGAATCGTGGCTAATCTACAACAATCATTAGCAGAGATCCATTTGAGAGTAGAACCAGTCGAAACCACTCAACAAAATTCATTACAATCTCGAGTCGAAATTCTTGCTAACCTCCCTTCTCCCACAGGTCAAGTAGTACACGAAATGGTGCAGCCGGCTGAGAACTACGAACAAAATTTCGTCGAAACAGGAGAACCAACTGCATGCTCTACCCACGTACAGTACAATTGCCGACGACCAGGCGCCCATCCATCAGAACCAGCCGATATATCAAAGGAACGTGAGAGAAATCCAGCAAGCGGTCGGCAGCTAACGCCAGAATTGTCACATCGAGTTCCGGTACAGCCGCGAGAATTGGATGGAAAAACACAATGACGCACTTACCGTCTGCATTTCGAGACGGTAGCAAGAGTCAACAATTGGTCCACGGAGGCAAAAGCTCTCTATCTTGCCGCATACCTACGTGGAAGTGCTTTAACCTTTTTTGAAACACTTCAGTTAGGTGTTCAAGAAGATTTCCACCACTTATATGCAGCTTTGAGGCAGAGGTTTAGCAACGAATATGAGCAAGCAACAGCCCATTCCGAACTTCGGGACGGATGCAAAAAGTTAAGGAACCATTTAGCGAGTTAGCAACCGACATCCAGCATCTCGTGTACCTGGCATTCCCAGATTGTTCCGAACAGGCAAAAAATCGAATCGCTCTAGCACAATTCATCGATGGGATATTTGATGTCGACGTACAGCAAAGAGTACGCGATGCCGAACCAGATACTCTAGAAAAAGCATTATCGCTGGCAGTCCGGGTGGAAGTTAGCCGTGTCGCTACTAAGCAAAGTCGTCGACAAATCCGGATAGCGGAAGCAAACGTTTCGGAGGCCGAAGTTGTGATAACATCGGGCTCATCGGGAAACGGGAATCACGCAGCTTAAGGGAGCGTAAGTTGCCGCTCAGAAACAATGATGCTCCTGGAAACAATGACACACACAAACAAAACAAAAAAACAGTGGAGGTGGGTATCAGAGGCAGAATAAAGTTTGTTCACAAATCGGGATATGGTTTCGCAAGGCAATGGCATGACAATGGCGAAGTAATTTATATCCCGCGTAGTGAACTGAAGCGAAGCCCCAGTCTGCAGCGTGTGGGATTGGCGATAATATTCGATATGGAATCTGCACGACTGGGCCCACGAACTATAAACTTGACAACGAATGATGACCCTCTCCAATCAAATACTCGTGATATTCCGAGTCATCCAGCGAGAAACCACTACCCACTAGCCCTACAGGGGCAGCGTTAGTGGGAAATAATGATGCCCCTGTACCTGAAATTTTAGTAATCCGCTCGCCAACAATTCGAATAATCTAGTTATTAACCTTCAAATAAATCAAGTCATATGTCAAGGAATAATCGATACAGGTGCCACTCAGACAATACTTCATCCCCGAATCGTCGAGAAGATGGATACACGCCCGTCGTTAAGCACTTCGCATGCGATTATTCGCTCTGTTACCGGCGAAGTTACGCCTGTAGAAGGAGTGCTTGAAGTCACTGTTCAAATTGGGAAGTTCATATCCCAACATGCTGTCTATATAGCACCCATCGTTGATGATTGCATCATTGGAATGGATTTTCTTCTTCGCTTCTCCTGTGCGATTAACATACCGGACAACACTTTACTTTTAGATGGAGAAACTTTACACTTAAACCGAACTCATGTGCAAAACCAGGAGTTTTCTAATTCACGCCACGTGTACGTCCCCGCCCTCTCAACAAGTTGGGTTCACTTGCCTACTGCGGCGCAAGAAGGTAAGACAGTGCTTGCCAATGCAATTTCATTATTATCTCCACTACAGGTAACTCCATCAATATGTCAAGTGTCCGAAGGAAAAGTATCAGTTCGTGTAACAAATACATCAACAGGTGTTTGGGTTCCCCAAAACGCAATCAAAGTGGAACTCGAAACACAACCAGTAATATTTTCAAGTCGACAAATTAAAAGCGCCCTTCCGTGTCGAGAGTTAGATCCGGATGTGATGGAGATGATTAGTAGAAGTGGCTCCACACTGACAAGGAATCTCACACACTGACAAGCGATCTCTTATTTCCGGTTATTGCCATCTGTTCACGAGTTCGATCAACAACCAAGGGCGAACCAGACTTGTACAACATCGTATAGAGACAGGGGACACACTCTCAATCAAACAACCACCACGAAAGTTGCCCTTGAGCCGAAGATTAGAAGCGAAGACGATGTTGAATGACATGGAAAATAAAAAAATCATACAGCCATCTAAGAGTCCTTGGTGTTCCCCAGTGGTCCTCGTGCGAAAGAAGGATGGCCTTCCTCGGTTTTGCGTAGATTATCGCAAACTAAACAACGTAACGAGAAAAGATTCTTACCCCTTGCCGCGCGTTGACCTTACGCTGGAAGCACTGGAGGGCTCGTCATGGTTTGCTACGCTTGACCTCTGCTCTGGTTATTGGCAAGTAGAAATGGACAGCAGAGACCAAGAAAAAACAGCTTTTTCCATCGGTACGGGTCTCTTCGAATTTACTGTCATGCCTTTTGGATTAGCCAACGCTCCCGCTACCTTCCAGCGTTTAATGGACGTAGTATTTCAGGACCTCCCGCATACCGTGTGTTTGGTGTACTTAGACGACATCATCGTTCATGGTAAGAGCTTCAACGAGCTATTGGCGAACTTAGAAAAAGTGTTCTCGCGATTGCAAAGAGCCGGTCTACACCTCTCCCCGAAAAAATGTTGGCTTGGGAAACGAGAAGTTCGGTTTTTGGGTCACATTGTGTCTGGTTCTGGTATTAGCGTCGATCCAGAAAAAGTCTCAGCCGTAGCGAAGTGGCCGAGACCAAAATGCAAGACCGAAATTCAGTCATTTTTGGGCCTTTGTGCTTACTATCGTCGGTTTATACAACATTTTTCGGCCATATCAAAGCCTTTGACTGCACTGACGGAAAAACGAGAAAAGTTTGTTTGGAGTGACGAATGTGAAGGTGCCTTTCATCAGCTTAGCAAAAACTCGTTTCGGCCCCCATCCTTGCCCAACCTAAGCACGTTGGCATGTTTGTTGTTGACACGGACGCTAGTCAGCATGCAAGTGGGGCGGTTTTATCCCAATTACAGGATGGCCAAGAGAAGGTGATAGAGTATTACAGTAAAACGTTTTCGCGACCCGAGCGCAATTACTGTGTGACCCGCCGGGAGCTTTTGGCTATTGTAAGAGCCGTGACCCACTTTCAGTCACACCTAATCGGAAGACATTTTCTACTACGAACAGATCATAGTTCGCTCCGGTGGTTAGTAAACTTTCGCGAGCCAGAAGGGCAATTGCCTATTTGGTTAGAACGTCTACAACAGTTCGATTTCGAGGTGGAACATAGACCGGGTAAGAAACATCTGAATGCTGATGCATTATCTCGTCGTCCCTGTATAGAATCTGACTGCCGGCACTGTTCCCGATTAGATGAGCAGCAACAAGCACTCCTTCGAGTTACGACTGTAATGAATGATATAGAGGAACTCCAACAACAAGATGATGATCTTTCAGTGGTAAGACGATGGGTGAAAGAGCAGCGTCGGCCTTCCATCGAGGAAATCCGGGGTGTTAGTCCTAAACTGAAGACTTACTGGGGTATGTTCAATGCACTTGAATATTGCAATAAAACTCTCTGTCGGCGAATTGACACGGCTTTCGGTAAGTACTATCAATTGCTTGTTCCATGTTCTTTGCAGAAAGACATCTTGAAGGCGATGCATGAAGGCCCGACAGGTGGGCACTTTGGAATTCGTAAGACTCTCGCCAAAATAAAAAAACGGTATTATTGGGTTGGATGTTCCCAGGATGTGGAACGTTATTGTAAAATGTGCAATACCTGTCAGCGACGGAAGGGTCCTGTTCCAAAACTTCATGCCAAATTGCAACAGGTACATGTTGGCGCCCCTTTTGAACGCGTAGCCATAGACATCTTGGGCCCTCTGCCAGTTACCAACCAAGGAAACAGATATGTATTAGTTTTCTGCGACTATTTCACCAAATGGCCCGAAGCAATCCCCCTTCCGGACCAGACTGCTGAAACGGTGTCAGAAGCGCTTATCGTCCATGTTTTTTCACGTTTTGGCGTGCCACTTCAGCTGCATTCAGACCAGGGGAGAAATTTCGAATCAACCGTTTTCCGTCAGGTCATGGAAAAACTTGGTATAACAAAAACGCGTACGACCGCACTGCACCCACAATCTGATGGCATGGTAAAGCGATTTAGATGCTAGACTACTTAGCAAAGTACACAGAAGTGAACCAAGAGACTGGGATACCCATTTGCCATTCCTGCTATTAGCATATCGAACCGCAGTCCATGAAGCGACTAAGCAAACACCTGCTTTCCTAGCTTTCGGACGGGAACTAAGACTGCCTTCTGAACTTTTCACCGGCCTCCCTCCTGGTCGACTCATTAGCTCATCGAACTATATCAAAGATCTGAGCAACCGATTAGAGACAGCATATTCGTTCAACCGGAAAACTTTAATAGAGTGCAGCAAGAGGATGAAAGATCGTTACGACCTGAGCGCCAAGGCTGCACCTTTTCATGTGGGGGATAAAGTTTGGCTGTACACGCCTTAGAAGAAAAAGGGGTTCTGCCCCAAACTGCAGAACGACTGGCAAGGTCCCTATATTGTGGAAGCTAAAATGGGAGATGTGTTGTATCGTATAACTAAATTGGAGGGAAGGAAATCAATTGTGGTGCACCGAGATAGAGTATCACTTTGCCAGTTGTCTACGTAATGATCTGCATTTAACTAATTTACTAATAATTCTATTTCTTTTCTATACTTCTTTTATTTTTCTATTTAGTATGAGAATTTTCTTTTATTTCGGGGAGGCGAGTAAGTGGCGCCTTAATTGAACTAACCGCTGAAATATCTAGTGTGTAAATAGCCGGTCGTTTATTTGCATCGTCGTATTATCGCGGGGATAAATCCCAACGGCTTGCACTTGATATTGGACACGGATGTAAAAATGGTTATGATGATGACCGGAACTGAGGACAGTTTAATTCTCTAGAAGGGGGACAGTGTTACGAGTCTCGACCCATGCAAACGCCGACTAAGAACTCTAATGAACACGATGGAAAAGAGATCGAAAAAAGCCTTTTTCGGATGGTGGCGGTTTCCGGTGAAGAAGAAGGGAGAGAGCGATCACGTTGGTTGGTTTTCGGTTGTCAGATAAAAAGAATAAAAGTGTAGCATTATTAAAAAACCTGTGTTGCGTTTTTATTCTTAAACCCCACCAAAAGGTGTAACAATAGTGAATGTTGTATCAGCATAATTTTTCCTGACATCTAAAAATATTAAATAATGGGCCTACATACTTTACTTTCCAACTAAAAATCTGTCTGTATAACACTTACTTGTACTCGGCGTTGGGCAGCCCTCCTTCTTGCTAAATATCCACGACACCATGCTTGTAATTGTATAATTCTATCGGATAAAAGTTCATCGCGCTTCCCTTCTAATTGGTTTAAAACACCTGATCGGAATAAGACCTGCAAAGAAATAAAGTAACCAATAACAGCCAAAACGCATTGTTAAATAATAAAACTTAAAAACATAGCATGATACTATAGTAATGTACAAGCATAATACGTGCAATCTAAAATTATTTTTCATTGTAAAATGTAAAAGTTTTAAAAAAATAATGCGACAAACCACACAAATAATGGTCACTCGGTCACGATTTATACACTTTGATTTTTGTGGAATTTATACAGGGTCTTACATTAAGTGCATTCGCCCGCCGCGGCTTCTCCAGGTGGCACACACATGACTCTTATGTTGAATTCGACCGATGGCATGGATTATGTTGCATTTGAGGGTCGTTGTGGTTTGTGGTTTATTCGCATAAATCTTCGACTTCAGAAAATCCCCCAAGAAAAAGTCTAACGGGGTCAAATCGCATGATCTCGATGGCCAGTTCATATCACCTCCACGTCAGATGGCCATGCTCTCGAGTCGCGTGAACTGTGTGTCATGTAGCGCCGTCCTGTTCAAACCGCACGTCATTGGTGTCTATATAATCCAATTCAGGCGAAAAGAAGTTCATCGAATTATAGTGCTCACCGTTGACGGTGACGTCCTGAACATTGACTTTTTGGGACGCATTGGACGTTAGTGGCTCTCATGTGGATTGGTATGGTCTCAAATTCTACAGTTTTGTTTGATTATAACATACTAAAGAACATTTTTTGATGAAAATTAGGGTTAGTTTCCAACTGCTCCAGAGCCCATTCAGCGACCCTACCCACGTCGTTGTCTATGGTCGTTTACCTTCAACTCCTTTTTTCTTTTTTAATAATTTGCGCGCACTCAAGGTCTAATAACCTTATTATGTCGGCAACACAGTGCGGGCAAAAGGTAGAAAGAAAGAGGGATAGAGTAGATGCCGATGGACATTGATCTTAAGCCGAGTCCATCAGAGAGTTCCAGATTCGTGTGGTTCGGTTAATGAAAGATTCTCTATATATGACGGTACGTCCGAAAGCTGGCTTCAGGGTATATTGGTGAGCATTCCTAGAGAGATGTGTGTTGCGGAAGAAATGTTGAAGGGGCGGAATGCAACTGGCTATTTCATCAGAGCATAACGATAACGTAACGATAAAACAGAGAGAGGCAGGTAACATTCCTGCGGTGTTCCAACGAGTCTAATGTTTTGGTAATGCTGGAGGCACCTATCAGTTTTATTGCGCGTTTTTGTATTCCGTCAAGTAGGTGCAATGAGGTCATGGAAGCACCGGACCAGACATGAGCGCATAACTCTAGTTTGGGGTGAACGAACGCCTTATAGATCGTAGCCAGATCTAAGGGTGAGATATATTTCTTGCATCTGTATAAGAAGCCTAGGCATTTCGCAGCATTCTTGGCGACACTGAATATGTGGTATCTCCAATTAAGATTGCGAGCAACACACATACCCAGGATGGAAAGCTTTTCGGTTTCTGAGATGCAAGTGCCATTCATGGATAATGGCTGCGGGTTAGTTATACGCTTTAACGACAAGAGACAGAATTTGTTTTGAATGCATTACATTCCACTCTATTGTTTTCACCCCATTGGATACGCTGCCGCTCACTATCTACAACTGAAGTACAGGGTCATGAGCTAGTGAACGAATATGAGAAGCTGAGGGTACTGTCGTCAGCGAAGGAGTAAATTGGATTAGAAGTAACAGAAAAGAGATAATTTATAAAAATAAGAAAGACTGTCGGAGACAAAACGGAGCCCTCAGGAACACCAGTATTTACAAAGTAAGTATCAGACTTGAATCCGTCCAAAACAACTTGAATTGAACGATTCGAAAGGTAGCTTCTAATCCATTGAAGAAGAGACTCATCGATCCCAAGTGGATCTGTTGCTGCGGGAACCGTACTGACGGTCATTGAGGAGTTTCCGTTACTCAGGATATTTCATAAGCTGACGGTTAATCAGCGTTTCCATGACCTTGGAAAGAGGGGACGTTAGTGCAATGGGTCGGTAGTTGGAGGGAGATGATTCGCCTTTTTTGGGGTATAGGCTGTACAAATGCTGTTTTCCACCTACTCGGAAAGAGCCCACAGGAGTATAAAAGGTGCAAAAGTTTACGCAGTGGTTTTGCCAGTGTAGAAGAACACCTCTTCAGAACTATTGGGGCAATATCATCTGTACCAGCGGATTTGTGTATGTCGAGGCCCTTAAGGACCTTTGCGACTGTACGAGTGCGGAAGTGGATTAGTCCCATTAGTGTGTTGGACTTTAGCGCACGATGAGCGAGTTCGGATCCCGATAACACCAACGCCATCGAATATTTATTTCGCGAAGTTCCTCCTCGGCGGGGTACTGGCAAAACCCCCCGTAGTATATTTGCCATTAAAGAGCTTCTCGACTCAAGCCGTTCGGAATCGGCATTATACTGTAGGTCCCCTCACCTGTGTAAAAAATAAATCACACACAGCGTGGGTGATTGATAGAAGCTTGGCTCTGGCCCTTCTCGGGCTGTAACGCCATCAAAGCAAGCAAGCAAAGGAACGCAATTTATAATTACTTTGAATCAGACAACGTTTCAAACGACGATGACTGAATTTGTTTTTTTCAAGCGCAACAATTCGTCGGAAACATTTTGCTTGTCGGTAAGTGTTGGGGCTGGTGTGGGTTAGAATGAAAAACGTTTTCTTGTAGTGCGACAAAAAAACGTTTTGTCGTCTTCCGTGTGGGTTCAGCCTAAGAGAACATCTTTCTCAAAGCTGGGCAGCGGTTAACACCTTACCTCTCATAAATCTCATAATCGGTGACTTGAAAATTATCGGTATAGTTAATGAAGACAAAACACGTGACAATAAGTAAATAGTGTCAAAGAACTATATTGTAAAAAGAAATGAGCACTACAAGGCGAAGCTGTTGTAGAGAGAAGAAATGTTCACCTACAGCTACTTCCATTCCATTCGTAAACCTCTGCGATGCCCAGGAGTTTTATTTGATTAGCAAACAGCTATGAATGACATGATTGAGAGCAGGGTCGTTGAACGAGTAAACATATGTATTTTATATTTTACGTCTCATCCTATCAAATTTACAATTTACCAGTTACCTCCAAAATTAGAATAGTGTTTGATGTGTCGGCACATGTAGGTAACAGTCCGGCCCAGTCAGCAGGTTCGAACTATCATTTTTCATCAGGACCAAACTCACTATCCAATATGCTACGAATTCAATATAATTTTCGAAGTGGAAGGATTAGTCTAGTAATGTTCAACACTTCTTTTAGTTCTTCTTTAGTTCCTGGAATGTCAGAACGCTGCACACTCGTGCAGCTGCTCATAAACTGGAAAGAACCCTCATGCAGTACAAGGCGGATATTACTGCGATTCAGGAAATACGCTGGATAGGAAGCGGTATTGTATCCAACTTGGATGTATCGTTAAGCGGGGTAAGTAAACGAAAAACCAACACAGCGTGCTCTTTTTTGAGGTGTGACCCCGTCGATTGTTTATCAACGACTCAAACGAAAATACAATGGCGTACGACATTGTTTGTTACATTGACTATAGCAATACAGTAAGGTACAAGTTTGACATAAAGAATAATACAGTAATGTATAAGTTTGTCGTAAGGAATAATACAAAGAATAATAAATTTGTCGTAAAGAATAGAAGTTTGCAATAGGTCTGATGAGGAAAACAGATTGCGGCATCTATTACAGCTGTCACAAAAGATTGCACATGTTGGTGTGCGGATTTGTCGTAGGAAAGCGGTTAAGGTCGAAGGTTATCGACTTTAAGGGGGAAGTACCTCAAGACGTTTTGAAAAACAGATTTTTTTTTTATTGTCTTAATCGATAGGTATATGTCTAAGAAAATCACTGCGAAATTTCAAAAACCTGTCTTGAAGATTGTGGAAGTTATGCCACTTGAAAGTGGTTCGCGCCGAGCCGGCGCCTCGCGTCAAATATTGCTGCTGCGCCGTCCAGATTCCAAGAACTTAGTGTAAATAATGCGACTTTCTCAAAATGTGTGCGTGTTACGAATTTTAGTCCAAACATCGATATTTCTCAGAATGCCCCTGTTCCCCTTCTCTTCTCCCAACTTGCATCTTTTTCGTCAGTTTTTCAGACTGCGTTTTCTCGAAACCATGTTTTTCAAATTTGCGTAAACGATTACGAAAAAAGTTGTCAACCGATTTTGATGACCTTGCTATTTTCTTAAAGGGCATAAAAAACTACTCTAGATGAACTACGGACATGGAGGAAAAATTATTCCAGATCATTTTTAACGCAAGCCAACATTTTTTTTGACACCCTCATTTTTATGGTTAATGTTCGAATTTCCCAAAGATCGTAGTTCATCTAGGATAAAAAACCCTCTTGAATGAAATAACATTTAGTTTTACGATTTTAGATGAAAATTGTGGTCGGGGGAATTTACGCAGAATTCGATGTCTGCGGCGACACAACATACAGGAGCCAGCACAAGTGAATGAAGTTTTTCTTTTTCATAATGTAAAACATGTTTTTTTTTTTTTCGTCTTTAAACATTACTCTAAATATATATAATATAATTTTTATTTGCGCCGTTTTCATTTTCCTGAAAATAAATCGCGAAAAAGTCCTTTATTTTCGGCCTTTACAGGTACTTCCCCCCTTAAGAGTATAAGTGATCGCTTGGCTGTGACCCGCATCACAGGCGGGTCGAAGGTTATCGATTTTAAGGCTATAAGTGATCGCTTGGCTGTGACCCGCATCACAGGCAGATTTTGCAACATCAGCCTCATGTGCAAATTAATGTTTTACTGGTTCGGTTTTTCTAAAAAAAAAATCAATTTTATTTAATTCACTTAATCTTACTATCTTGGCGGCAGGGGTTAGTGTGTTGGAGTCTGACGCATGATGAGCGATTTCGGATCCCGATAATACCAACGCAATCGAATGTTTATTTCGCGGCGTCCCTCCTCGGCGGGGTACTGGCAAAACTCCCCGTAGTATACTTGCCTTGAGAGAGCTTCTCGACTCACGCCGTTCTGAATCAGCAATAAACTGTAGGTCCCTTCCACCCATGTGAAAAATAAATCACGCCCAACATGGGTGATTGAGAAGCTCGGCTCTGGTCCTTCATGCGCTGTAACGCCAACATACATACATACACATCTCGACAGTTTCACGGTTTACTTTCGAATGCCACTACTGAACTTCCGAAGTCATAATTACGATTCTTCTTTCGTTGCATAGCCGTGCGAAAAGTGCGAAAATAATTTTGATTACTCAGTCACGTTATGGGAATAGAACAGGTTGTAGAAAATAGTCGAACGTGGAAAATGTTTCCCGGACTGGCAAGACACTGCAAGTTGCGAGTTGTTTACGTTGCAGATTTGTTTGCTCGTGACGAAAACAAAAAATAGGAAAAGGAAAATCAGATATGAAGGAAAGTGGAATATTGCGAGCCAATATCTTAACTTGCATATGCCCCACCGATGAAGCTGAAGACACCATCAAAAAGGACTTCTATGATCTCTTGGACAATGCTTGGAGCTTGTCCGGACAACGATGTTAAAATCGTACTGGGGGACTTCAATGCCAAAATGGATAACACCACCTTCGGCGGAGTGCACAGCCTACACGATACAACCACAGATAACGGCTTCCGACTCACGGACTTTGCGACAGCTCGTAATGCGGTGATAAGTAGTACAAGATCGGTCTCAGTTGAGTCTCGGTCTCAGTTGAGTTTACTGTGCGCGTGTGTAATTTTGGCTCCTAGTTTATTTTTTCTTAAACCCTTTTAATCATCATAGTTAAATTCCAATCTTGCCTTTTTTTCTTAAGCATATCGTACTTTGAAGCTATTCGATAGTTCGCTCTTCATATTTTTTCATCAAAAAAAAATATATATATGTTATATCAGAGCCAACTTGTGTACACCCACAAGAGCTCGACTTCAAATTCAATAAAAACTAAAAATATAAACAGCATTGATTTGATCCGTACGCAATGTAAACAAGCTGCGGTCAAATCATATGCAACATAAGCAATTTCAAACCAATAGACGAGAACGATCATTGTTTACACAGCTGCGGCTTAATGGCCAAATGCTTTTAGCCGAAGTCAAGTGGATGCAGCTGCGTCAACATAGTTCTCGTGATTTATGTATGAAGATCAAAGTCCAACAAAAGGGACGCTGTCGAAGAACAGCACAAAGTATATAAGACACTTCATGTTCATTTTTGAATGAGTTCAGTTTGAGATGTGATTCAGTCAAGTTCAAGTTCAAGTTCGAGTTCAGTTCGAGTTCAAGTTCTTAGTTAAGTTCAATGTCAGTTCGGTTTAGTTATTGTTCGCTTAAGAATAGTTTAAGTTCATACAATAAAAATATTACTTAAATTTGAAAGTCTTTCCTTTTGTTCGGTGATGTTCTCATTGGGAGAACATAAAATCAATTTTTTTTCTTGTTTGTAAAAGTACAAACATAAATGGCGCAGTCGGTAGGATCTCACTAAAGACTTAAGCGAAAATTAATGAAGAGATGAGATCCCGTGTACGAACCGTAAAAGGATTTTAATAAGTGATAAATTGTTGAACAATATTCGAAAAGTGAAAGGTGTAAAAGAATCGAACGAATATCGATATCTTTAGCCATCTTAACTGAAATTCAGCGAACAAGAAGAAATTATTTAGTATCCCATTACCAACGCATATGGTTAATGATACAAAACCTCATAGAGAGGAAATAATTTCGAACCGATAGTGAACAGTGAGTGAAACATTATAGACAGACAAAAAAAAAAAAAAAAAACACAAAATTATTAAACGGTAAGATAAAAGCCGCAACGTGATCGAATACTAAAGAAGGAAGACAACTGGCTTTAGATCCTTGTAGCCCAACGTGTTAATGAAGAAAAACATCAATCGAATCAGACGAGATTCGCAGCGTGAACAAAGAGCTGATTTATTCAACATTCAACGAAAACTCAACATTCAAGTCAACATGGAAGCAGCAGCAGCAGCCGTACCACCAGCAATAGGTAACAATAATAATAGTTTAAACTTAAGGTGTTTAGAACTGAACCCACTGAAATACATTGAACGACTCCAAAACTTTGACGGCAAAACTGAAGATTTGCCAATATTCATTCAGAATGTCGACGACATTATACCTACTCTACTAACATACAATGACCAAGGTCAACGAATGTGTATAAATCTGTTGAAATCTAAATTTATAGGTAGGGCCAGACAAAGCATAGAAATACATCCTCACTTGACAAAATGGACTGATATTAAGTCCATGTTAATTGAAAATTTTGGTGGCTTTAAAAATAGCAACCAATTGTACGAAGAACTAAGAGGTTCTCAATATAGAGGTGATGTTAATAAATTTTATAATTACATCCAAAAAACCCTTTCATTGTTAAATCAGAAATGCCTCCAAGAAAATAATATTTCTGATATTACTAAAAATAATGAAACAGCTTTGAATATTTTTAAGGAACGCTTACCGATACACATGAGGACAATCCTCTATGCCCTAAAACCAAATACAATGGAATTAGCACTTCATGAACTTAATCATGCAGGTTTTATTACTCGTCCTCAGGAAATAGATAGGCAGAATAGATTCGAAACAAAAACTCGAGATAAAAATACATTTAACAATAATAAGAAACAAAATTTTAATAACTGGCAACCAAAACAATACATACCCAGAAACAATTATAGTAATTATCACGATAACAAAAAAAAATAATAATCATAACAGAAATAATTATAAACAATTTCCTCAAAAACCTGAACCCATGGATGTTGATCCTTCATCATCCCAAATTAGGCGTGCACATGTAGCTAGTTATGTAGGAAAAACCCAAACGGAAGCAAATTTTCGGCATTCAGCCTCGGAACCTCTCTTCCCTATATTAAATTAGAAAAAGGGAATGTAACCATAAGACTCCTCATTGATACTGGAGCAACTAATAGTCTTTTGCGTGAACAGGATTCACCAAGGGAATATACAAAATGGCGTAATAAACCAATGACAATAAAAACAGCAGGAAACCCAATAGTTGTCACAAAAGACGTCGTAATACCAAAGAATAAATTTGCATTATCGGTCAAAAATGATTGTGAATTCCAAGTACATAACTTCAATGAAGAGTATAATGGACTAATTGGAAACAATATTTTGATTCCGAATGACGGAGAAATAAATTACAAAAATAAAACATTAAAATTGAATAACGAAATCATACCTATTTTCCTCAGTGAAAATGAAGAGAAAGAATATGAAAAAACCGTAAATTATTTTAATGAAATAAAACCTATGGATTCCATGCTAAATAATGAAATCAATAAGGATCTTCGAACAGATCACTTAAATAAAGAAGAAAAGAAAATATTATTTAAGGTAATAAAAGAATGCGATAAAGCATTTTACAAAAAAGGCGATGATCTGTCGTTCACGAACCACGTAAAACACAACATCCCTACGGAAGATAATTCTCCTATTTACACGAGGATATATAGATATCCTGAGATCCACAAAAAGGAAGTTGATAGGCAAATAAAAGAAATGCTTGAATCAAAAATAATTCGGCATTCTACTTCACCTTATAACGCCCCAATCTGGGTCGTACCTAAAAAAGAAGACCACGCTGGTAATAAAGAGTGGCGCATGGTCATCGATTATAGAAAATTAAATAATGTAACTAAGGAAGATAAATATCCTATACCAAACATGGACTCAATATTAGACAAATTAGGACATGCAGTGTATTTCTCTACACTGGATCTAACAAAAGGTTTCTATCAAATAGAAGTAGAACCTAAAGACAGAGAGAAAACGGCATTTATCACTCTATCTGGACACTATGAGTTTACACGGATGCCATTCGGCTTAAAGAATGCACCCGCAACCTTTCAAAGACTTATGAATGAAGTCTTGAAGGACTACATAGGGAAAATATGCTATGTTTATCTGGATGATATCATCATATTTTCCTCAAGCCTACAAGAACATATGGATTCACTCCATAAAATTCTAGATACACTTAAGAACGCAAATCTTAAAGTATCATTGAATAAATCTGAATTTCTACGTAAAGAAACAGAGTTCTTAGGGCATGTGGTGACTCCAAATGGTGTTAAGCCAAATCCCCAAAAAATTGAGACAATAAAGAATTTCCCTATTCCAAAGACAGTCAAAGAAATTCAATCCTTCTTAGGATTAACCGGATATTACCGCAAGTTTATCTCTGACTATGCAGCGATTATAAAACCAATGACGTTATGCCTTAAAAAGGGTAGCAAAATAAATACTGAGAACGAAAGCTATAGAGAATCTTTTAATAAACTAAAAACGTTAATGACAAACGACCTAATAAATAGGCACCCAGATTTTTCAAAAGAATTTACTCTAACTACCGACGCAAGTAACTTTGCCATTGGAGCCGTGTTAAGTCAAGCACATGGACCCCTCTCATTTGCTTCACGTACCTTAAATAAACATGAATGCAATTATAGCACAATCGAGAAAGAACTTCTTGCAATAGTTTGGGCAACCGCACAGTTTCGTCATTATTTATATGGACGCAAGTTCACTATAAGAACTGATCACCGTCCGTTAGTTTGGCTTTCAAATTTGAAAGAACCAAATTCAAAGCTCCAAAGATGGAAAATTAAGTTAGGAGAGTATGACTTTAATATTCAATATATACAAGGGAAAGAAAACAAAGTAGCCGACGCCCTCTCTCGCGTGAAAATAAATATGTTGGGAGAAGACGATCTAATTACGCAACATAGTGCCGAATCAGATAATTCAAATTTAATTCCTATAAGTGAGAAACCGATCAATATTTTCAATCGACAAATAATTGTTAAAGTCAGCGAAAATGACGAAGAGACAAATATTATTTATCCACATATTGGGAAGAGAAGAATTGTATTCACACGCAGAGAATTTAAGGAGAAGGACTTTGAAGATATTATTAAAGAAGTAGACATCAGTATGTTAAATGGTATTTATATAGAAGACGAAGACACCTTTAAGAAATTCCAAGATAAATGGAAGTTGGAGAATAGAAAATCTATTCAAATATTGCAAAGGAGCATGAAGCTCTTAAAAGATATTAAAATGGACGAAGTAAATGAAATAATACTTAAAACTCATAAAAACAACAATCATATTGGTATAGAAAAGGTTTATTTGGAATTGATTCGAAAATATTATATTCCTAATTTAAAAACCCTCATAAATAAACAAATAAATAATTGCCATCTATGTATGACCAAAATTGAAAGAAATCCAATAAAGTTACCTTATGAAAAAACGGAAACTCCCAAAAGTCCTAATGAACATTATCACATAGATATATAGTTTCTAAACAACAATAAAAAATATCTTTCATGTATAGATAAATTTAGTAAATATGCGGCTATTGAACCAATAAAACATAAAACATATACAGATGTTTTAAACGCATTAATGAAGATCTTTACTTATATGAAAAAACCTAAACAAATAACCCTCGATAACGAAAACGCTTTTGTCTCAGAAACATTAAAAAATTTCTTAGAAAATAATGAAATCAGTGTTCATTATTGTACAGCTAATCGTCATACAGGTAATTCTGACATAGAACGCCTTCATAGTACACTCAACGAACACATTCGAATTTTGAGTCAAATACAAGAAGCCAATGAAGAGGTTGAACCAATAGAACATTCTACCAAAGCAATAGACACTTATAATAATGTCATTCATTTAACAATCAAAGAGAAACCTATAGACGTACATTTCAATAAAATCGACAATGAGCTAATCTATAAGCGTATTGAGGAAAATAAAACTAAAATATTAAATAAATTAAACATTAACAGAAAAAATGAAGAAATAGATGAACGTTATGCAAAAATAACGGAACCCGAGAAAATTAAAAACAAATTAACCCCAAAACATAAAAAGGTAAAGGTAATTAACAAATCTGATAAAAAATACACGCTAGAAGAAGGTAACAGATTTAAGAAAAATCCCAATCGTATTCTTTACAAAGATCAATTTAGGAAAAAGAAAAAATTCCAACAAATAACATCATCAAATTCTAGGCCTCCTGAAGATACGGCATCAAATATCGCAACATATGGTGATAATGCGGAGAATAACTCTAATCTTGATGACTACTACGATCCTCAACCAAGTACAAGCGGAGTTAGAAGTAATAGACCTAAATAAAGGCAATGGTTTTGCCTTAATACAGTTAAAAGAGTACCAATTAATAAAACACTACGACAAAATACTTCATATAATTAATTTGACAGAATATGCGAAAAATATCGAAATAATGGAAGAAAATATAGAAAGAATGCCTGAAGAAAACAGTGGCATATCTAGGAAAATGTTAGAACTACGAAAAGAATTTGAAACCCTTCTACCCCATCCTAAGCAAAATAGATACAAAAGAAGTTTATTAGATATAGTAGGAACAGGTTTAAAATTTTTATTTGGAACCATGGACAATAATGACAAGACAGAAATTGAAGAACATTTAAGGATAATTGAACTAAACGACCATAATGAAATCAAACATTTAAACAACCAGATAATAATTAATGACAAATTTAATAAACAGATACAAATACTGACTGATACCTTGAATAATGAAACTCAAAACATTATGCATAGACTCGACAAATTTATAGGTAGCTACGACTACGTAAAAGATATAGCAAAGATACAGTATGAAATTAAGTTAAGAGAGAACATTGATTATTTGTATGAAGACATAGAAAAAATTAAAGAAATAATTATGACCTCCAGACTAGGAGTACTAAGTAGAGATATTCTAACCATAGAAGAAATTAACATGTACGACATTAATATTAACAATTTAGAAGAACTAAATCTTAGTTTAGCTTTATATAAAACGAACATTATATTCATCATTAAAGTACCAAGACTAACTGAAGAATTATATAAAGAGATACAAATAATCCCTATTCCGAACAAAGACGATTATTTAGAAATACAAATTGATAATCATTTTATATTAAATAAAGACGAAAAAATATACTTTCCAACAAAAACAATAAAAGATTTAACAGAAATGAATGATGAATGTATAAGAAACATATTAACTGAAAACATGACTAATTGTGTATATGTAAAAAATACAAAAGAATCTGTAAAAACAGTAGGAATGAACCACATTATTGCTATTAATCTAAGAAAACAAAATCTGAAACAAAACTGTAATAAACAAAATATTGTATTGGAAAAAACATACATGTTAAAGCTAAAAAATTGCCAAATTACAATAAATAATATAACATATCAAAATACAGAATTTAGACACGAGGTAATAATACCCAATACAATCAAAACAATTAATTATACTGAAAAGCCAAATCTTACCTTTGAGAAATTACACTATAACAATATTAAAAACAATGAACTTATAAATGAGTTGACATATGAACAAAAGACAACAAAAACATATGTCTATTCCATTACAATGATAATAGTAATTATATTGACTATACCTATAGTATTTCTATTATGTAAAATTTTTATAAAAAAAGATAAAAAGATTGTAAATAACATCAATCTTCCACGAGTCACTTCCCAACCCGTAGAAGACTCTAAAGGGGGAGGTGTTATATCAGAGCCAACTTGTGTACACCCACAAGAGCTCGACTTCAAATTCAATAAAAACTAAAAATATAAACAGCATTGATTTGATCCGTACGCAATGTAAACAAGCTGCGGTCAAATCATATGCAACATAAGCAATTTCAAACCAATAGACGAGAACGATCATTGTTTACACAGCTGCGGCTTAATGGCCAAATGCTTTTAGCCGAAGTCAAGTGGATGCAGCTGCGTCAACATAGTTCTCGTGATTTATGTATGAAGATCAAAGTCCAACAAAAGGGACGCTGTCGAAGAACAGCACAAAGTATATAAGACACTTCATGTTCATTTTTGAATGAGTTCAGTTTGAGATGTGATTCAGTCAAGTTCAAGTTCAAGTTCGAGTTCAGTTCGAGTTCAAGTTCTTAGTTAAGTTCAATGTCAGTTCGGTTTAGTTATTGTTCGCTTAAGAATAGTTTAAGTTCATACAATAAAAATATTACTTAAATTTGAAAGTCTTTCCTTTTGTTCGGTGATGTTCTCATTGGGAGAACATAAAATCAATTTTTTTTCTTGTTTGTAAAAGTACAAACATAAATTATATATATACATACCTATAGATATTAAAAAAAAAAAAAAAAAAAAAAACAAACGTAATTTAAAATCTATATAATACAGAAAAATCTTCTCATATAGTACATATATAAGCATTTGAGTGTAAATCTCGGCTTATCTCATTTTTCCCGAGAATACCAGCTCTTCCAACGTCTGCATTCGCCTCTCGGTTGCTGTACCTACTGCAAGCAAATCGTCTTGGTTGCTGTACTTGCTAGAAGCTGAGTTGCCATCGTACTTCATTCATATCGTCGCGACGTATTGAATTTATTATGAGTAACTCCGATTGCTACATTTGTAAAAAAAAACACGAACGACATAAATGTCTCGTGTGGAATTTGTTTTGCAAGTGTGCACGCAAAGTGCATTGGCCTTAAAGCGAAGGACGTTGATAAAATCATCACAACTCCTGGCCTATGCTTTTATTGCGAAAAACACCAAAACATATCACCCGAAGTTCTTCATTGGAAAATAACTAAAACTCGAAACTGCTTTAAAACTATCGCAACCTTACTCTCTGAGCTTCTGGTAATGCTAGACTTTGACTCTGCGAATGCTCAAATGTTGCTTGAGAGTTTTACGAAAATCGATAACATCCTTCAACAACCGGCGCCTAAACCCACTATTCAAAGTGAACAACTGATGAACATTGATGCTACTCAACATTTCGATTCCAGTCCTCATCAGCTAAATACGAAATGTTGTAAGAAATCGAACAAAATGACACCTAAGTCACAACAACCGATATTAATTGTTGATGAAGCGGTTCCTGCCGATCACTCATCTCTTGAGGCTATTCAACCCCAAAGGATATTGCGTTCCAACTCTACCACTTCAGCTGACATTCCCTTTGTGAGCTCTCCATTGGAAATACCCTCTTCAATCGGCACTGATAATCGCACGGCAACATATAATGAAGCTGTTCTCCGGCCCAATAATACTGACGGACCTGTAAATGTCCCTGCATCCCTCGATGACAATCAGAATTGTTCTCTCAAGGTCGTCCCCCCACCTTTTGCAGTGTTTCTTTCCCTCCTACAATACGGAACCAAGCCAACTGAAATTCTTAATTACATCAAGAATAAAGGTATCGATACCGAAGCAATCAGATGTCATAGCCTAACAGCAGACAACCTGCCGGAGCGAATATCTGTATGTATGTATGTTGGCGTTACAGTCCATGAAGAACCTGAGCCGAGCTTCTCTCAATCACCCATGTTGTGTGTGATTTCATTTTCACATAGGTGAAAGGGACCTACAGTTTTATTGCCGGTTCCGAACGGTGAACTTCGAGAAGCTTTTCATGACAATTTTACTACAGGGGGTTTTGTCAGAACCCCGCTGAGGACAAACACCGTGAAAAACACGTTCGATGACATGGCTGTGTCGGGATTCGATCCCAAGTCATCGGCGTCAGAGGCCAACACACTACCCACTGCGCCACGGTGCTCTCGGAGCGAATATCTGCATCTTTTAAATTACTGGCTCCTCTAGGTATCGGTAAAATTCTATTGAACTCGAACTTTTGGCCTAAGAATATGTTAGTCAAAGAATTTACTAATCGTCCTATTAGAATTGATAAGAAAGCTAAAAACGGACCGAGCTCTCCCTCTTCTATCAGAATGTAAGAGGGCTAAGAACAAGATGTCCTGAATTCGTCCTTAATGTGCTCAGTTCCCCATCGGATATCATCGTCATCACTGAAACTGGACTGGATGAAAGCTTTCCAGATTCTATTGTCTTTCCGGAATACTTCTCCGTTAATCGCAGAGATAGATCGCATGAAAATAGCATATTTGAAAGATTTGGTGATGTTCTTATAGCCATAAGTAAAGAACTAAATCCAAAAGAAGTGAACCTTGACAACTTCTCTGATATTGAAATCTGTTCCAGTAAATTTGATATTGCCTCATCAAAAGCTTACATCGTCTGCGTTTATATACCACCTAAATCATCGCTGTCAATTGTAATTAGATACTTGGATGCAATTCGCCATGTCGAAAGTCTTTTGTCTGCCCCAGATAAGTTATACATCTTTGGCGATTTTAACCAAAACAAAATCGATTGGATTCCTGGTGATTCGGATTGTACGTATCTTACTCCCGCTAATACGTTATCGTATTAATGTTCCTATCTCTTACAAGTTCGATTTCAAAAACGCAAACTACGTTAATATCTGTAATGAGCTTAACAATTTTGATTGGAGTCCATTTCTATCATTAGAAATTAATGATCTTTGTTCGGTATTTTATCGCGTTATTAATAATTTAATTTTTGATTTTGTTCCCATTATACAAATGAATAGCACTTTTTATGGCATTTCCCCTTGGGACAACGAAATTACGCGTAGACTCAAGATTCTCAAAAACAAAGCCTTTAAGAAGTGGCGATCTAGTTTGTTGGATGAGGACCATACTGCGTATCGCTTAATCAGATCCGAATTTAAAACAGGCAAAGGATTCAGAGCTCGACTGTCCAATGTCAGAAAGCGGCAGCAAGAGGAGGTTCGACATTGGGCGCCTCATTCAAGAGGTAGCCGAGAGCACCTTAGGTTACCTACCACCCCCGACAAGAAACCCGTGGTATGATAGCGAGTGTGAGCAAAAAAGGCAGCAACGGATAAGGCTAACCAAAAGGCGCTGCAGCGAAAAACCAGGGCAGCGAGAGAGGGATACCGTGCCAGCAGAAGGGAGAAGAAAAAACGGTTGCAACTAGAGAAAGGAATCTTCGCGACCTCCTAGCTCAAGGATATCGAGGAGGCTGGGGACAAGCATAAAATACGGGCCTTTTATAAGAAAGCAACAAGCCTTGCGGGACACTTCAAGGCTCTTCGAAATTTCGAGGGTAGTCTTGTCACCGACCCGCAGGAAATAGTGGATGTATTTAAGCAGCGTTTCCAGCAGCTGCTTAACGGACATGACCAAGAGAGGGTGGGAGAGACTGAGGAGATCCCAACTTCAGCCGCCGAAATCGGCACAGCTATTCAAAAGATGAAGAACAAGAAGGCCGCAGGCTCAGATGGCCTGCCATCAGAGTTCTTCAAGGCTGGCGGCGATGTTCTGGTAGGGAGCATGCACCATCATCTGATGAAAGCATACCCGACGACTTGAATATCAGCTCTATTTGCCCCATCCAAACAAAAGGTAATCCTACCTCTTGCAAGAACTTTAGAGGTATATCCCTGCTCAATGTCGCATACAAGGTCCTGTCCAGCGTACTGTGTGAACGTCAAAGCCCTTTTGCACCCACTAATCGGCAGCTACCAGTGCGGCTTCCGGCCCAGCAAATCGACTATAGACCAAATATTCACACTTCTACAAATCCTGGAAAAGACCAGCGAGTTTCAAATCAATACACATGATCTCTTTATCGATTTTAAAGCCACATACGACAGCATTCATTGCAAAGAATTGTTTGATGTGATGGCCGGACTTGGGATCACAGGAAAACTGATCCGGCTTGTAGGGCCACACTTAAAAATACGTGATGCACCGGGCAGTTCGGTCTTAGGACCTCTGAACCGTTTGAAACATGCACCGTACTTCGGCAAGGGAATCCGATGTCGTGTGACTTCTTCAATGAGTGGCTGGAGCAGATAGTGCGATAGTGGTGTGGGTACAAGGGAGACTGTAAGTCCCTTTTATCTATGGGATAATAAAATTACACACAACACCGTTCTCCGTGAGCTGTAACGCCACATATGTATATACACTGGTTGTTGTCGAGCCGTGAAAGAGTTAGCACATAAAAATGAGCTGCAAAGTGTGTTTCGCAAAAATCGCTAGAGATGCAAGCAAATCTATCCTAATTTGTTTCGAGTGTACTGGCTTATTTCATCCAAAATGTGCAAACGTAAATCAAATAGATGTTGAGCATATTATTAAAAGTAAAACACATTGGATTTGTGGTAAATGCATGCTGAATAAAAAAAACGTCACCTTCGGTAATTGACTCAAGTCCAAGCGAAGTTACTCTCGAAGAAATTTTCAAACAGCTACTGCAAGTACAAACCACTCTCGCGTCTAACGTTCGTTCTCTTGAAGCTATGAAAAACCAGCTTACTGCTTTGGAACAAACGACTAATACAATTGCAGTCATCAAACAAGAAAATGAAACACTCAAGCTGCAGTTGAGTCAAACCAACGAGAGGCTACACAATGTAGAATGGCCGATACACTGTCAAACAAGTGTATCGGCCATGAGTGACAAACTGTCACTCATATTCTTCAACAAATGCTTGCTTCATAATAATATAAGAAGTATGCGAAAAAACGTTGATCCATTTTGTGCATATATGGTAAACTGCTTCACAGTATTGCCACAAATCATCGTCCTGTCAGAAATCTGGATATTTGACCATGAAGTGAATCATTTTTTGATACCGGGTTACACTCCATATCCACACTGTAATGAAAATTACACTGCTGGTTGTATAATTAGTTATGTTAAAGACAATCTTGTGGTAGAAGAGTATTCCAAACCTGTTTTAGAAAGCGCTGATTGTGTTATAATTAAATTAAGGATTGCAGATTTTTGCCTAGATCTTGTCTGCATTTATCGACTGCAGTTCATTGATAAGGATATCTTTTATCGAGAGATTGAGCATACGTTAAATGGAATCAAAAATCAAAACATTTGTTTTGTCGGTGCTATGAATGTAGGCGTCTTAGATCTTCCTTCAAGTTGTGATGACTATCTTCTCCTCCTATCATCCCTTGGTTTCGATAACCTTATCAATGTCCCTAACTAGAGTGACGGCAAATTCAAAATCGTGTATTGACCATATTGTCTCGAGAACAAAGAACCTTGAAAAATCCCGACCGTACGTTCTGGAGTTGGATGTAACAGACCACTTTGCTACAGGTGTTTGTTTCCCCAAGCTATTGGAAGAAAATAAAAGTCGCCCGCAAAAGGTTAGTCCTAAAAATCTTACTAAAATAGACTACAACAAATTGAAGGCACACCTCGCTCATGAAACATGGTCTCACGTATACGCGACTGATTGTCCTTCTATCGCATGCAATAGTTTTCTTGAGATACTTAAGCGATATATGGAAAATTGCAAGACAAAAGACTCTAAGTCTGAACCCCGCCCCTCCTCGGCGGGGTACTGGCAAAACCCCCCGTAGTAAACTTGCCATGAAAAAGCTCCTCGACTTACACCGTTCGGAATCGGCATTAAACTGTAGGTCCCTTTCACCTGTGTGAAAAATAAATCACACACAACATGGGTGATTGAGAGAAGCTTGGCTCTGGCTCTGTATATATATATAAGGTTCTAAAATTATTCTACCAACGTAGTGGATATATGAATGATAGCATATTCTTTTAGATCGAGGATAGATATTACGGTTCCTAGAGTTAAAAAAGAACACTGTGGGCGGTTTGTAACAGCAATTGCGCCAGCTATTTTCATAAGATTACCTGATAAAGTACGCAGTTTGGTAGACAGCAGACATAGATTTTTTAGAGCTTTGAGAAAATGGTAGCTTCCAAGTTATAATTTAAACGATCTTATTCCCGACAATTTTCTTTTACTTTCTTTTTTTTATTTTCTCCTCATTACGTTTGCCTGTTAGAATACATTTTGTTTCATCATTAATTAAATTCCTATTAAAACTAAAAACATCGATAAGTCTTCGCACTACATTTTTGCCTCACCAAATATTAATACCTTTTTGCGTTTCCTTCCTCTTTCGACACCTCGACATCTTAATTCTAATTACATACTTATGTAGTATCTTAACTTTCGAAACACTTGCCACTGGAACAAGCTTCCACAAAGTGTTAGTCCTAAAATGCTTTTCCATTGTCAAATATATCAGTATTTACATTTACATTACATTTTTGAATTATATTATACATATTTTTAAAACGATTATATTCAAGAAATTTGTAAGCATTTTAGTATGTAAATAAATAAATACATTCATATTCCAAGAGATCTGGAAGCTAAATTTTGAAGTGGTATGAAACCCTGCCAACAACCGTGCAGTCAATATCGTTAGAAACAATATCAGAGCTAGACCGTCTGGTGAACGTCACCACACTCAGATGAATATGCACCAGTCACCCTTCAATGCCAGAACTTCATATCTTCGTTGACGCAAAGATGAAAGCGTATGAGAAACCAAGCAAAAGTTACTCAAGTTCTGAAAATAGAATCGCCGCACTAAAGAATGACAACATCCCGGAACTATTGACAAAACTCAAATTGACAGCTGCAGTCGAATTCGATTTTGTGCGTACTTAAAGGGAACCTTTAAGATGAGATTTGAGCTTATGATCGGATTCTCCAATAGGACTTCGATGGATAAATGGAGATCGTTTTAGGTAGAAGCCTTATGTTGCTATTAGGATTCTTAATCGTCTTAGATGGCACTATTACCCGGTGTGAACCTGAGACTCAACCAACAAGCTTCTCCAGCTGGCACGGTATTTTTCCAGCTATTTCCAGCGATGCACTTCCAGTTAATTAAGGTCCCCTTCCACCTGTGCGCGCCCCCTTCGATTCGGTCGTCCTCTGCTGCGTCGTCACTCGGGGGGTTGGACTCGAAGACTCTTCGGGCCGGAGCTGTGGTGTCCATTCGCTCTACATTGCCTAGCCATCTTAGACGTTGGATCCAAAGACGTCGTACTATTTTAGCCCCTTCGGCTTCAATGCTTTCGAACGCTTCATTGATGTCTCGTTCTGTTCGTCCAATTACGTCAATATCATCCGCGTACGCAAGCAGTTACGCAGACTTGGCCAGTAAGTCCCCGTATGATCTTTTCAAGTACGACGTTGAAAAAATTACATGACAGCACGTCACCTTGTGTAAATCCTTTTTTTAACCTGAAAGGTCTCCGTTAATTTGCTGACGACTTTAATGGAGCAGCGAGGATTTTCCATTGTCATCCTGAACAATCTGACGAGTTTGGCAGGGATGTTAACGTTAGACATGGCTCCGTATAGTTCATCTCTATGCACACTGTCATACACGGCTTTGAAATCGACAAAAAGGTGATGGGTGTCAATTTGGTATTCTTGGGTCTTCTCCAAGATCTTCCGCAGTGTGGCCTGAAATCAAACTGGTAAGAAGCTATCAGATTATCCACAAAGGGTTTCAGGCGTTCACACAGTAAGGTAGAGAAGATCTTGTATGCGATGTTAAGGAGACTTGGCGCACAGATAGGGGTCTCCTTTCTTGTGGACTGGGCAAATGATGCTGATTCCATTCGTCAGGCATGCTTTTCTCCGACCATACTTACAGATGAGCGCCCTACCAACTCATCCCCAGCAGCTTTAAATAGATGGGAAGACAAGCCGTCTGCCCCGATGGCTTTATTAGTTTTAAGCTTCAAAATCACCAGCTTAATCTAATCTAGGTCGGGTGGACGTCCGTTGCGAATAGATCATTTTGCCCGACAGCGGTATTGAATCTCTCATCGTAGTGAAACAGCCTAAAAAAGTGTTCCTTCCCTATTCCCACCTTCGACGGTTACTCCCTACACGCTTCCGCACTGGATTTATAGCCCTAGCATGTTCGTTTTACTTTTTCGTAAAACTTGCGACCGTCGTTCCTATGGCAGCATCTCTAGATTTCCTAGATCCCATGCTTTTCATTCTCTCTTTTGTTTCTTTCTTTTCTGCTCATAATGTTCATGAGCGGCTTTCGTCCGTCTATGTAGTAAGCAGTTTGATTTGCTACATGGGCTTGCCCGCATTGCTTGTCAAACCAGGGGTTTCTAGCTGGCAGGGGCTTAAAACCCAACACGCGCGCTGGCAATGCTCCCACTGTTGTTCTGTGTAGTTGTGCCGGTGTCATCGGAAATTGTGAGGTTGAAAAAACCTCGAATTACTAAGATTCTAGCGGTTTCCTGCGATTGTAGCAGGATTGTTGTTGTCCAGCTCGACTCCCTGGCATCCTTGATATCCTCAATCGTACCTTGCCTACAGCAAGGTAGTGGTCCGAGTCGAAACTGGCTCCTCGGAAAATTCTCACATTTAGGATGCTGGAGGAGTGTCTGGCGTCGATCACAATGTGATCAATCTGGTTGAGGGGCGACTAATCAGGTGATCGCCAGGTTCTTTTTGTGGAAGTTTAGATGCGGGAATCTTGTGCTAGCTAGGAGACTATGCCTCGCCACGAAGACAACTCGCCGATGTCCATTTTCGGACGCGGTGTCGTTTAGGCTATATTTCCCCATGATCGACTCAAATATGTCCTCTTTGTCCAGTTTCATTAAAATTGAAATCTCCTAGTACTATTTTTATATCGTAGCTTTGGGCATAGCTTTTGTCAAGCTAATGTTGCCGAACTTAGCTCTGGTGCGAATTTTTATGAGGCTTTCGCTTACATGCCAAAAGCTTAAGACTTTTTGTTGGAGTCTTCCTCGAATAACGACTCTGCATCAGATTAAGCGTTGTTTGTTCTCCTTGTAGCAATTCCTATATTGGATGTTTTTTTAGAGACTCGCGCAGGTTCAAGAGTTTTTTATATTCTCTTTTGATGTGTTTTAGACTAACAACCTGAACGAAGTGCACTGGTTTGGGTCGTTGCTGTTCGTTCACAGTTACTCTCAGTGGTGGTTGTCCTAGATAGGACGAGAGCCAACAAAATTCCGAGTTGGTTATAGTTCGTAGTAATTCGTTCGAGCACTTTTAGTATTGCGTACGCAGAGGATGAACTTCAGTTGACCATAGACCATATACTGTGAGTGTTATGCCTGCAGCAGTACGTCTGGTCATTTTCAATTCACAACTGCGTTGCATTCTTTTTGTCCGTATAGGAATTATTTTTCTTGGCTACGAAGCGAATTTGAACTATAGACCTTCCGCTCGGCGGTCGATGATGTTAACCACTGCACCACAGCCACCCCTACATCTGTTACATTTGCTTTATAGCAGCTGAGGGTTTGCTCCAATTGATCGCCTGCACCCGGTCAGTTAAGGCACCTCACATTCCAGATGCAGACTCTCAAATCCTTTAGTCGTTTGCTGGGGCCGTCAGCTTTGTATCCGTCCGTATCAGAGGCTTATGGTTGTTGCGTAACAATTCATTTTTTCCGTGATAAGGATGTTACCCCTAAGCACAACCCCCAACCTGGTGGGCCAGGTTCGTCTTTCCTCAGGAACAAGGGGTCGGGTCGCTGCACACGTTGGTTCACTACCTGGCGGATGCCAGGGCAACTATCCAGAGGAGGCCACGGTGAGGCTGTATGTCAACTTGAGCTGAGCAGGGACAGAGATTGAAGCTTGCCACGTTAAACGCCATTAACTTCTTTGCTCTGTTTGCTCGTGATTAGTGCGTTCGATAAATGATTCACTAAAGGCGGCAATAGTACGAATTACGTTTAGCGACGAGGAGCTTAGTACCTTTCTTACTGATGTGGAAGACGTCCCCCTCTCACATATGTATTTCAGCGATGACCCAAATGAATGCAGGCATACTTCTTGAAGGAAGTGTTTACTGCTATAAACCTCGGTTAAGTAAGCACAGTTTCAGCCAATTCTCTACAGATGGAATAACATACTGCAAGCAACAAAGTATGTAATACTGGAAACGGTGGAAGATGGAATACTTGAACCTGTTAAAATTAGTTAAATTTTTCCAAACGAGGCTCATCACATAACGTAAAAGAAGGTGAAGAAGGGCCTCGGCTGCGATCACTATGTCCCTCGATCACTATAAAAGTGGGCCATGGTGAAAACCACTTTTGCTGTAAGAGATGGCAAATTAAGGGCTTGTGAAATAAGTTCACCAGATGGAAGTACTATTCGGTGTCCTATCCAACTGTTGTACCCATTTGATATCAAAACACAAATAAGACTACTTTGATTGTTTATTATTGTGCTTATACTTATACCAAAGTATGGGAAATACACTAACCTGGCTTGGTCCTATCCGATACGATGATGGATCAATCTCGTTCACCATTAATATTTGCTCCACAGTTAGATCTTTTGAAAATGACACATCAGCCAGTAAACCAAATCGATGCATAAATTCATTTAAAGGAACTGATTCGGGGAATCCTAAACGGTGTAGTCTTGCTGCTTCAAGGAGTTGTGACCCACGAATCTGAAACATATTAAATTATTTTTCCATGCCACTACATCGGTTGTAATTATTTGTTATTTACCTGGCTCCTCAATAGAGGGACATTTACAATTTCTTCTGAGGCCTGCAGCGAATTAATCGGTGATCCTGCCACTGAACTTAAATGCAATCCAGCGTTATGTTGTAATAAATAACAATGAGCAAAATGTGTTCCTGTGCGCCGCAAGGTGTCAATAATACCATCAACTGTGAATTTCATTTGCAGCATTAGAGAATTTCGCTTCACACTAGCTGACGTAAACGATCTGCGTATGCTAGAGACTCTTCGAAGAGATTGCGTGCCTTCCAGTCCAATTATTGATCCACAAAAGGCCATTCCACTACCTCGTGACAACGAGCCTACATATAAGCGTTTAATTTCATCTTTTGAGCTGTCATGAAGAAGTGGTGCAGCATTTCGGCTTGCAGGATGTTCACGACTTTGTTTCAGCCAACCATGGGCGGAATAGAGAACGGGATTTGTTCCCTGTAAATGTTGTAGGATAAAGTGTTTCGTTCCACTGGCTCTCCGAATAAGATTTTGATGTTCTCGGTCGCCATAATGAGAAAACAGACGCTCTAAGAATGAGTCATCATTCGAATTAGGATACATAGACTCTTCATCAAGTAACCATAGTAGTCCACGTCGGTCTTGTTCACGAAGATCACTCTGAGACGTTCGCACAACATGATTCTGAGGAGCTTTATCAATGAGAGCAACCAAGGGTCCCGGGTGGGATTCTGGAAAACCTTCAATTTCAATATTCACAAGCTCCTAGCAGAAATAGAAAAATGTGAAATCTTAACGCACTCAGGTGACATTATTATATGCTCGTATACCTGGGCATATCGATCCCTCGGAGCCACCAAAGACATATGGTGAAATAATAGTTGTAGTCGCTCCTGTAAGTAGTTATGGCGCAGATCGAACAAAGTAGCTCCCGTTTGAACGCCACAACTACCTGGATTTTGAAAACCAGGAGAGTCAATTAACAATATAGAAGCAATCGTGTGCATCGATGTACAAATTGATTTGTTGATTAAAGCTGCCACTGCAGACATTGCCTCTCCATAAAGCCCCACCACCAAACCCTCTAAACTTTCCCAAGCTACATCGGTACTGTCAGTTGGAGAACTTGCTGGACTTGAGTTGCCTTGTGTATTTATAGAAAATGCAGCTGATTGAAGATCCTCGAATGAAACTCCCAAAAGAACCGATGCCTTCCGAGCTGCTGATGGGTTCGCAAATTGAGTCCGCGCTGTTGCTCCAGAACCAACTACCAATTGAAATAAACCTATTAGGAATTAACGGTAATTAAAATTCGACTACACTTACCATTGCTTACTCCGGCAATTCCCAAGTGATAAATTGAAGCCAAGATTGCCCAGATTCCTTTTACCGATATTGGATCAATATTTAGAACATCGAAGGCCAATGTAGTTTGTTTGAATTCAGATGCAGCTCGGTGACGATCTTCAAGTTTCTGCGAAAGCGAAATGAATGGATGATTGTCTTCGGAAGGAATATTATCCAAGTGTAATTCTTTTTGCATTTGCCCTTCGGCTCCCGCCAAAAGCCTTGTCATTATATGAAAACTTTGCTCATTCATATAACGCCTACCAGCACGTTGTCGTTCGGATAAAAGAATCTGTATTACAGAAATGAGTATACTTCATATGAAATTTAATTTTGTCATTTTTACCTGAACGGAAGCTGATGCGATTTGTCCGCTTTGGTCGAAATCAAGGCTTAGAATCTGAGTGAAACGTGTTGCATTGGAATTTAAATTAGTTTTAGTGTTACCAAAGGCTTCTAATATCGTGTTTATGGCGTTGATTTTTTCGGCAGGGAGTAATTTATTAACAGAGCCTGGAAATGTAAGCATTACTAGAAATGTATGAATGCATAATTGATGTTTATCGAGTGACATGCAGGAACTAGAGAAATTACAATGCACATTTTTCGGTATATTTCCTCGATAATTGCAATACAATAACAATGATCCTATGCAAATAAAGTACCATCACCATTTCGCGAGAAATTTCACAATAGTTTCACGCGAAATGGTGATTAGAATTAAAAATTAAAGCTGATTTGTGAGAGCTTTCATATCAATTTTAGATTTCGTGGTATTAGTAAATTTATATTTTTCCACTTCTGGATAGTAGTTAGTTAAGCGACTTTTTATTTATTTCATATAATGATTAAAAGGTCGTTTGTGGTTTGGCTTCATGCCGTCCACCAGGTTGACAATTTTATCAATCTAATATAACTTAGAGAGTAAGAGTTAGAGAGGGTACGGGGGTGGGACAAAGTCGCCTGATCACTGCGGCCACGAGTGGGCCTATTGTGATGTCCCCCACTTACAATTCACTCAAAAATCCTGAGTTCGTGGTAAAACTTAGTATGCTTTTGCTTCAAGATAATACTTGCCTAAGTGACGATGACGTGTACTGACAAGGCAGTTACAGTGGCACAGTATGTGCTCTGCTGTTTCTTCGTCTTCATTACACATTCTGCAAAAGTCATCTTGTATAATGTATGTATGTTGGCGTTACAGTCCATGAAGAACCTGAGCCGAGCTTCTCTCAATCACCCATGTTGTGTGTGATTTCATTTTCCCATAGGTGAAAGGGACCTACAGTTTATTGCCGATTCCGAACGGCGAATTTCGAGAAGCTTTTCATGACAATTTTACTACAGCGGGTTTTGTCAGAACCCCGCTGAGGAGAAACACCGTGAAAAACACGTTCGATGACATGGCTGTGTCGGGATTCGATCCTGTGTCATCGGCGTCAGAGGCCAACACACTACCCACTGCGCCACGGTGCTCCATCTTGTATAATGCCCATCGTTAATATAACTTAAGGTATATTTGTAATAATTAAAAAAAAAAATAAAAAATAAAAAAATAAGCATCCTATTTGCGTCCAAAAATCACCGTCTAAAATACGGGATCTGTAGCGTATGGTATAACAAGGCCGCAAGCTCAGATGGCATGCCATCAGAGCTCTTCAAGGTTGCCGGCGATGTTCTGGTAGGCAGCATGCACCAGATCATCTGCAGAATTTGGGAAGATGAAAGCATGCCCGACAACTGGAATACCAGCTCTATTTGCCCCATCCACAAAAAAAAAAAAGCGATCCTACCTCTTGCAAGAACTATAGAGGTATATCCCTGCTCAATGTCGCATACAGGATCCTGTCCAGCGTATTGTGTGAACGTCTAAAACCATTTTGCACCGCACTAATCGGCAGCTACCAGTGCGGCTTCCGGCCCGGCAAATCGACTATAGACCAAATTTTCACACTTCGACAAATCCTGGAAAAGACCAACGAGTTTCGAATCGATACACACCCATCTTTTCATCGATTTCAAAGCCGCATACGACAGCATTCATCGTGAAGGACTATTTGGTGCGATGGCCGAATTCGGGATCCCGGGAAAACTGATCCAGTTGGGTCGCGCCACGGTAAAAAATACGCGACGCACCGTGCAACTCGGTTCTAGGACTTCGGAACCGTTTGAAACATGCACCGGATTTCGGCAAGGAGATGCGCTGTCATGTGACTTCTTCAACCTGGTGCTGGAGCAGATAGTGCGACGGGCAGGCGTCAACAGGGAAGGCACTATCTTTTACAAGTTCATCCAGCTGCTAGGATACGCGGGTGATATCGACATCATCGCGTGTTCTCGTCGTGGCATTGTGGAAGCATTCACCACGATTGAAGAACAGGCGAAACGAGTTGGTCTTAAGGTTAATGAGGACAAAACGAAGTACATGCTGTCAACCCAAAACCAATCCGTCGGTCACCACCTGGGACAAAATATAACAATTTACAGCTACAATTTCGAGGTAGTTAAGGAGTTTGTCTACCTCGGGGCAAACGTAAATTCCACAAATGACACCACAGTGGAGATCCGGCATAGAATCGCCCTTGGCAACCGCTGCTACTTCGGCTTGTCCAAACAACTGGGGTCAAAACTCCTCACTCGAAAGACCAAAGTCATGCTTTACAAAACGCTCATACTGCCAGTCTTGCTGTACGGAGCCGAAAGCTGGACGATAAGCAGGACGGCGGAGCTATTTTGGGTTCTTTCGAAGGAAAAATTCTGCGCCGGATATTTGTACCTGTCTGTGAGGAAGGTGGATGGAGAAGAAGACACAACCGCGAACTCTACGAGCAATACAAAGATGTGGATGTAGTCCGGAAGGTAAAGATCCGTCGACTGCACTGGCTCGGCCACATCGAGCGCATGGACACCAACGCTCCAGCTAAGAGGGTCTTCGACTCCGAGCCTCCTGGTTCGAGAAGAAGAGGAAGACCGAACCTCCGGTATAAAGACCAAGTAATCGCGGATGTAAGACATCTTGGTCTTGATAATTGGAAGCAGCGTGCCCGGGACCGTGAAGGATGGAAGGCAGCTATAGCTCAGGCTCAGATCCTCCATGGTTCGCTGGCCTGATAAGTAAACAAGTAAGTAGCGTATGTAGTTGTATAAAACTTCCCACCCATGTATACCATTTAGTATGTTGATAACCTCACCAAAGTCCAGGAAAGTGACTCCGAAGCATCTCACGCGAAATTCTCTTAGAATGGGACATCTTCCGATAAAATGGTACACGTCTTCCCTTTCTTTGAGGTTGCACAGGTCACATACATATGATAGGAAGATCAGGTCGATGTGGAATAAAATAAAGATTTATTAGTTCTCCTCGAAATTTAAATATTGTGCTTATCGTATGCAGGGACTGGCGATTAACAAAGTACGTAAAAGCGCATCCAATGGGGTTGTAATTCAATCTATTGTAGATCAGCCTATGTTGTGATGAGAGGGCTTCAACTACAAATCCGTCATATAAGGCATTGCCTGCTTTTTTTTTCAAAACATTGGCGAACGTGGATTTTACCGATGGTAGTTGCATATCAACAGAAATATTTAGATTTACGCCATCATTTGTTGCCAACTCCTCCCACTTTCAAAACAGGGACCCTCTTGACGATATTATGTGTTTCAGTACAATCCTCGGCAATCTGCTTTCTTCCCTCTCCACTACTTTCATAATATAGTCTGCGTGCAGCTTGAGAGTATTTAGAAAAAGGGGTGGGACTCCAGTTACAAGATGTAGCATATAATTTGGTGTACATGTTGGGAGCCGAAAAATTCTAAGGAATTTCTCTACTTCCTCCAAAAAAGAATGACCCCAACTTTGGGCCCCGTACAGCAGTATCGACGAAGCAGTTGCGCGAAACAGATTAATTTTCGATGTGTGGTCGATATACTTATTATCGATGCAACGCCCCCAAACTGATGAAATAGCTATTTTAGCTGCTGCTAGTTGGCACACGAAATGCCTTATCATACTGAGGTTAGATGTAATTATCATACCTAAATACTTGTACCCTTTCATAATTTCAACGCTTTCGCCCAGATAGTACCACTTTTCGTTGCGAAAGTATCTTCCACCGCAATTCCCAAAAATCATCACCTTTGATTTCGATAAATTCACCACGGTGCACCGTGGCGCAGTGGGTAGTGTGTTGGCCTCTGACGCCGATGACACGGGATCGAATCCCGACACAGCCATGTCATCGAACGTGTTTTTCACGGTGTTTCTCCTCAGCGGGGCTCTGACAAGACCCCCTGTAGTAAAATCGTCATGAAAAGCTTCTCGAAATTCGCCGTTCGGAACCGGCAATAAACTGTAGGTCCCTTTCACCTATGGGAAAATGACACCACACACAACATGGGTGATTGAGAGAGAAGCTCGGCTCAGGTCCTTCATGGACTGTAACGCCAACATACATACATACCGTCAGGTTCCATTGGTTGCAGTAGTTTTCAAGACGGTTCATCACGAGCTGCATCCCTTCTAACGACTACGAAAGGAATACTAAATCGTCCGCAAACCTTAGCGCAGGTATCCTCACACCACCAAGCTCAACCCCTCCTCCTACTTCCTCCACTATATCATTTATAAATTGGCTTTTCCTCTTTGCACCAGTTGCAAGGCCACATGCTTGTAGTTGATCACGAAGCTGGTTCCGAGTAAGCTTCCGTAGCTCGGCGATTCTCTTCGCCTACAACGTCATCTCTAGAGATTTCATTGCACTGTCCTCGGGATTTCCAGGATTCATCCCACTTCTGAAGTGGACCCAGAAGAAATAAAAACAAAATAACGTAATTGGATATATACATATATTCTTTTTATTAGTCCTAGTTCTCTGCTTGCTATTTTCAGACTCCCGTGCAGATATCCGTGCGCGCCTACGTCGACCTATTAATTAAGGATGGACAAGTAGTCTAGTAGGATACGTCTACGTCGACCGAATCGAGTAATTAAGGATAGACAAGTAGTCTAGTAGGATGCGCCTACGTCGATCGAATCGATAGGACATGTTTATAGAAGTAGTCTTGCGTATGACGGGGCTTTACACTCGGGAGAGTTGAGTAGATTTCTAAAATGCTCCCTCAGCTGTGACACTCGCAAAGTCGTTGATATCATGTTGGTTCTTCCAGCTACAAATTTAGCCGCTTTCCAGTATTCACCTGCAGACTTTGACGAGTTAAGAACTGCGATGATTTGTTGGTTGAATCGTTTCCATTTTTCAAGACAAAGGCGTTTGAAATATTTGTTTAGTTCGGCATAGAGTTCTTTGGAGCAGATGGAATTTTCTTTCCTTTTTTTTTTTTTTTTTTTTTTTTTTTTTAATAATTTGCGCGCACTCAAGGTCTAATAACCTTATTTTATGTCGGCGACACAGTGCGGGCAGAAGGTAGAGAGGAAGAGGAATAGAGGAGATGCCGATGGACATTGATCTTAAATGCTTGCATGTTGCATTGAGGGGGGAAAACCGAATCCGGCAGGGAGTTCCAGATTCGTGTGGTTCGGTTAATAAAAGATTCTCTATATTTGACAGTACGTCCGAAAGCGGGCTTCAGAGTATATTGGTGAGCATTCCTAGAGAGACGTGTATTGCGGGAGAAATGTTGAAGGGGCGGAATGCAACTGGCTATTTCATCAGAGCATTTTTGGTGGTAGTAACGATAAAACAGGGAGAGGAAGGTAACATTCCTGCGGTGTTCCAGCGAGTCCTTAGGTGTCTTAGTAGTGCAAATTACCTTTTTCTTGCTTTCAGACAGTCACTATCGAACCACATCTGCTTTCTTGCTAAAGAACGTCTTGTATTAGCGCTAGTCGGCACAGAACTTTTAATAATTTGTGTTAGAACGTCGATGTTGGGTGTTACGTTTTGATCCCTCAGACTCAGGAGCTCGGAGTAGATCCCCTCCCATACGGTTTTTTCTTGTCTTGACCAGACCTACTCGCTCTAGCTTTTTGGCACACTGCTCGTAGGGCCCCCTGTATTTAGTTTTGCCCCCGTTTACCGCCAGACCAATTTTCGCCGCCTTCATCTCCATACTCGCAAACGCTGTGATCTACCAATTATGTCAATATCGTCGGCGTATGCAAGGAGTTGCGAGGATTTGAAATAGATCGTGCCTCTTGTATTGGCCAGTGATTTTTGCACAATCATTTCCAATATGATGTTGAAGAAATCACACGACAGCGCATCGCCCTGTCTAAATCCTTTTTTGACATCAAAACTATCGGTAAGGTGTTCACCGATTCGGATGGAGCAGCAAACATTCTCCAAAGTCATCCTGCATACTCAGACGAGTTTAGCAGGTATGTCAAGGTAGACATAGTGTTGTATAGCTCATCTCTAATTACGCTGTCGTATGCGGCTTTGAAGTCGACAAATAGGTGGTGAGTGTCGACTTGAAATTCATTGGTTTTTTCCAGGATCTGCCACAGTGTGAAGATTTGGTCGATGGTGGACTTCCCTGGCCTGAATCCGCACTGATAAGGACCTATCAGCTTATTTACAAAAGGCTTCAGGCGTTCACACAAAACCGCAGAGAAGATTTTGTAGGCGACTCATTCCTCTAAAGTTGGCGCAATTAGAGGGGTCTCCTTTCTTGTGGATCGGGCATATGATGCTGAGACTCCATTCCTCTTACAGATGAGCTGGTGCATGCTCCTCACCAGGTCATCCCCAGCTGCCTTGAAGAGCTCAGCAGACAGTCCGTCTGCGCCAGCAGCTTTATCCGACTTGAGTTTCGATATGGCAATCTTAACTTCGTCGAAGTTAGGGGGACGAAATTCTCTGCGGTCTCCGTCGATTAGAAATGGATCATTCTGCCTGACAGCGTTATATTGACTAACATCGCCGTTACACAGTCTGCAGAAGTGGTTTTTCCATATTCTCAGCATCGACTGTGATTCTACTACTAGGTGTACGTTCTTATCCCTGCAAGCTTCCGTTCTGGCTTTATAACCTTGGCATGTTCGCTTTATCTGTTGATAAAACGTTCGAACGTCACGCCTGCAGTAACACCTATCAAAATCCTCAATCGCGCGCTTCTCGTGCTCTTTCTTCTTTCTTCTAAGAAGCTTATGCTCCTCCCTTCTTTTTAACTTGTAAAGCTCACGAGCTGCTCTTCTTCTTTTATGCAGCGAGGCCTTATATGCATCCTGCTTCGCTGAGTGACTCCTCCTGCATTCATAATCAAACCAGGTGTTTCTTCGTGGTGGAGCCTTGAAACCCAAAACTTCGGACGCAGAGCTTTTCAGGGCTTGTTTGCAAAGGCTCATAACTTTGTATTCTTACTCTACTCCGCTGCGTTCGTGATATCCGTAAGCGCATCGTGGCTACTACAAGATAGTGGTTCGAGTCGATGTTACCCCCTCGGAAAGTTCGAACATTAAGAATAGTGGAGGAGTGTCCGACGTCGATCGCGATGTGATTAATCTGGTTGGTAGTCGATTGATCAAAAGACCGCCAGGTGCCTCTGTGTATATCGAAGTGCAGGAAGCGCGTACTGGCTAGAAGGAGATTGCGCCCCGTAGCAAGATCAATCAGCGTGTGTCCGTTATCGGAGGTAGTGTCGTGTAAGCTATGTTTGCCGATGACACGTTCAAAGATGCTTTCCTTACCCAGCTTAGCATTGAAGTCTCCTAGTACAATTTTGATGTCATAGCTGGGACATTGGGCATACGTTCTGTCTAGGAGATCGTAGAACTCATCTTTGGCGGAGTTACCCTTGTCTTCCGTGGGGGCGTGGACGCAGATCAGGCTGATGTTAAAAAAATTTAGCCTTGATACGGATTGATATGAGGCGTTCGCTCACATGCCGATAGCTTAGGACTTTTTGCCTTAGTCCTCCTCGAACAACAAATCCGCATCCAAACATTCATTGCCCTCTCTCCCTATAGCAGTCGCCGTAGTAAATATCGCAGTTTTATATCCGCTTTATACCCGGTCCATTCCATCGCATTTCCTGGATGGCGGTTATGTCCGCTTTATAGCGGTCTAGGGCGTCCGCAAGTTGCTCAGCTGCACATGGTCTGTTTAGAAACCTAACATTCCACGTACAAAGCCGAGGATCATTGTCCTTTTTTTCGTTTTTTGCAAGGATCGTCAACATAAATCCGGTCCGTTATATCCGAGGCTTGTTGTTGAAAGGCTAGAAATTTTAATTCCCAAAATAAATATTTGTCTCCAATTTTGCGCTTTCCCAATTTAAACACCACTCCCACTCAAAATCAATATTCGACCCCCGTTATTTAAGTCCTACGCGCGGGGAGTTAAATCCGTCCTCCGACTCAGCGCACTTAGGGGCGCCAATTGAACGGTTTTAAACGATGCTATTCTTGTCGTAACCTCAATGCTTCCTATCGAATCGCTAGCTGTTGAGATGAAAAGACATCGAAGTAAACGAGGTCGAAACGGCCGGGTAAACGACGATAAAAGAAAGTATGAAAGGGATCGCAGTATCCCAATCTGACAACAACAGTGGAACGAATCCATAAAGGGAAGATGGACACATCGTCTTATACCAGAAATCGAGGTATGGGTAAAACGTGACCACCAGTTTCTGACGGGACACGGATGTTTCAGAGAATACCTCTTCAAACGCCAAACACGAAGTTGCCCCTTACTGCCCACAGTGCGAACACGTTCTAGAAAATGTGGAACATGTATTTTTTCATAGTCCACGATATACAAGTGAAAACAAGGAAAACTGGAACATCGTAAGTAATGTGGCGGTACGCATAATGAGCGACCTTAGGCGCCTAAAGCGCCAACGTAACGCGAATAGCTCAAGCACCAGAGCTTCAAACCAGAATATTGCCTAAAAGGCTAACCAGCACCGCGATGTAGTACCTAACGGCAGTTCCGCGGAGAGAGTGGTTGGAAGTGTGCGGTGTGGTTTAGCACGTAGGCGCATTCCTGACAACCTTAGCCAGGCCTGCGAATCGTGCATGCCTGTAGCCCGGGCTACTGGTATCTATGAAGATTCCATATCCTTTGGCGTGACCAAAAAAAAACCGTTATTTCAAAACAAAATAAAACTCTAGACAGAATAATTTAAAATACAGTAAGTATAATCAGGATCCCGGAATTCAAAAATATCGAGAAACACTGGTACGAGTAACGACACCGTAAGCTTGATGTCCTTTGGTAACATTGAGGAGACTGCCGTACATTTTCAAAATGAGCCTCGGGAATTCCATTACCAATGATATATATAGGTAAAAGTAAAATCGAGTGCATTATAGATACGGGATCTAGCACAAGTATAATCCGACCCGATATTTTAAGTGAATACAAATACATTGCTGCAGAAATTAAAAAAAAAAAAAAAATGGGATGCAAAATAATTACCCCCATCCTAGTAAAATTTCATACTGCAGGAACTATGACGTGGTAGAAATTATGATGCTATTTTAAAATAAATCCATTAAGGCAATAGTTAATTTGAAGGAAAGACAATTAGAAATATGTGAACATATTTTAATTTTTCCTCCAGCCCTTGGAAGCCAATACAGGCAATATTATTGATAAGATAAAGCTTGATAATTTGAACTCTGAAGAAGAATTTGCTTCAATTACTAACCTGCTGAAAAATAATAAAGAACTGTAGAACTGTAGAACTGTAGGGGATAGACTATCATTCACACACGAAATCCAACATGAGATTGTTACCACTACAAACAGTCCAATTTATTCAAAAACATATCGTTATCCCTAAATACACGAAAAAGAAATTGAACACCCTATTTCCGAAATGCTTTCGCAAGGAATTATAACAGAGAGTAATTCTCCTTATAATTCACCCCAAAAAAAGAGACCATTCAAACCGGGAAAAGTGTTGCATAGTAATCGACTATCGTAGGTTGAATGAGGTCACTATCAGCGAAAAAATTCCCTATTCCCAATATAGAAAATACATTGGATAAATGAGGGAAGGCCCAGTATTTTACTACGAGTGGCTTGGCGAAAGGTTTTCACCAAATTTTAGAAAAAGCTGCTGACAGGAGAAAAACGGAATGTGCAACTCCTATTGGGCATTTAGAATATCTCAGAATGCTTTTTTTTTTTTTTTTTTTTTTTTTTTTATTGTTCCCTGATATATTTACAACTGTCTTAGAAATTAGACATCCAGTAAATGGTATAAACATTATTGACACTTAAGGGAAATTTTACATGAGCGGGGACCATTTTCCCAAAACATCATCATCTTTAGTTTAATATTGAGGCACAGGTGGGTTTTAATCCACCCGAATCGTTGGGGGTTTTGTTGACACCAAGCGCCCCTAGTCGCTCGTTGTTGTCGCCTGATGATGATAGTATGTATACGTTTTTGAATGCATAAAATTAATACATAGTACTAAGATATAATACAAATTTGAACAGACATAATAATAATAATTTAAACAAACATAATACAGAAGATTCATAGGTATTCGAAGACGTGATTTGCCATTAGGAAAACGGGAGGTCGCAGGGCCTTTTGCGTTTGAGTCTTCTTTCTCTATTCGTCTCTTGGTCGAGGAGAGTAGAAACGTCGTAGTTTGAGTGTGCCAATAGTTTTAAAACGTATTTCGAGAATGCTATTTGGTTTAAAAAAATTCTCCTCCGACTTTCCAGAGACTGATGAACTCCTTCTTCAGAGACCACATTCATAAAACATGTGTAGTCTACTTCGATGCATAAGAAAAATGTTCGATAAATTACAGGAAACGAAATTAAAAATACAGGTAGACAAGTGCAGTTTTCTTGTCAAAGAAACGGAATACTTAAGACATATTCTTACACCTGAAGGTGTACGTCCCAATCCAAGTATAATATAGGTCATTCAGAATTTAAAAATCCCCAAAACGATAAAATAAATTAATTAATTTTTGGAGTTACGGGATACTATAGAAAGTTCATAAGAAACTACGCAAGTATTGCTCAGCCTTATTTTTCATCATCCTACCTTAAGATATTCAAATTGTTCAAAACAATTTAAACTTACTACCGATTCAAGTGACTTTGCCATCGGAGCTGGTTTAACTCAAGATATCCATCCTATTTCATAAGCATCTCGTACAGTAAATAATGAATTAACCTATCCACCAATTGAGAAAGACCTACTAGCTGTAGTTTGAGGTGTATCATATTTTCGTTCTTATCCTTTTGGTCGAGAATTCGAATTACAAATATTCCGGGAAAGAACATAATATTAAAATAGGCAAAGAGAAGAATATTGCAGATTTCTTCAGCCGGAGCAATGTAGAAATTAATACATAAGATAATCCTAACATTATAGAAAAAGCAAAAAATAATTTTCCAGGCGGATTCTCCCACAGATCTGTAAGCGTCCAAACTGCTCATTCACAAATTCACAAGAAGAAAATTGAGATGACCAACTTTCCATTTTAGACACCACAGTTAACAGATTCCAGAATCAAATAATTTTCGTAGAAAGAAAGGGAAAAGAATACATTGATAAGAGAGATATGGAAGTATGTAATTGTTTTTTTTTTGATGTAGTAAGACGGCATTTTAATGGTCATGATCATGAGTTTAATAAACTACAACAAGAATTAAGAAAATTGTTTCCCAATCGCTCTAGTTATAAGTTTATTAAATGCATCTTTTTCGCCTCTAATATAGAAGATGACGAGAAGTTAAAACAGCAATGCGTATGCAATACTAAGAGTGCTTGAACGAATTACTACGGACTATAACCAAACGCGGAATTTGGTCAGCTCTCGTCCTATCTAGGTCTAGGACAACCACCCCTGAGAGTAGTGAACGAACATCAACGACCCCAACCACTGTACTCCGTTCAGGTTGTGTGTGTCAACACATCATAAGAGAATATAAAAACTCTTCAACCTGCGCGAGTCTCTAAAAAAAAAAACAAAAAAATAGCATTGCTTCATAATAATCAATAAACTAGCCACTCAGGTATTATTCCTACATACGAAGGAATGAAGAAAAAGGTATACCACCCCCAGTTAAAAACGTTTGGCAAATTTTAACAATTGTGATAGATGTTCTTTTGCAAAGTATGATGGACGGCTAATAAAAACTAAGTTCTCTTTAAGCGAACATCCACAATAAATGAGATCGTTTACATTGTTACTTATGTTATTTCATTCTTTTTATCGATACGTTTTCAAAATTTGTTTCTTCCTTTCATCCAGAAGATAAGAATTGTCGTACGTCGATAACGAGTTTAATTGCAATAATATCAAAGATTTTTCTTACAAAGAAAACATTGCATTTCACCTACAGGAAGTGCAGAAGAATGTAGAAACATTGAATAATACTATTACAGAGAAGTTAAGAGCCTTGAACTTAGAAGATAAACAATTTATTAGAATACAAATACTAAGTGCTATAATTCTATATAGCTGGCACCTTCCGGATCAGCTAGCCTCACTTGGGTATTGCGGATCTCTGCCCAAGCGGACATGCAATTCTCCACTCCAACAACAAGGAGTCCGGATCTCATAAAAAACCGGTACGGGATGAAATCCCCTCTACGTCCAAGGCAGGATAGACCCCGACAGCGGAATCGATAAACCGCTCCAAAAAGTTGTCGGAAGACAACAAAAGAGAAAACCCATCAACCAAGGCCTACAGAGACCGAAAGGCGGCCTTGAGAATATTGCATCGATGGGGCCATAAAACATTTCAGACAAAGGTAAAGAGTCGGTCGCCTGGGCGACAAGAATCCTGAGCCCAGGATAGAGAAAAAGCCAAGAGGCCCAGATCGTCCCCCGAGGAACCAAAGCGGGAGGCTAAGAAGGCTAGGCTGGGAGCACCGGCCAAGCTATTAAAGCCTTTCGGTGAGGTTGCGAGGGAGTGCCTGACGGTAGCCATCATCGATGATAGCGACCCGGACGGCAAATTGACGACCGAGAAATGAAAGGATGTCGATCATGCACTATCGGAAACTTCCTCAAAATCGCTAGGAAGAACCCTGGACCACCGCCCATCTGCGGTGATGCTGGATGGTACCAAAGCAGGGACAAATTGCTAAGTTGTGCCGATGAAAGTTCCGTTGATCTTTTAAAAGCTACTTACTTACTTACTTACTTATCAGGCCTGCGATCCATGGAGGATCTGAGCCTGAGCTATAGCTGCCTTCCATCCTTGACGGTCCCGGGCACGCTGCTTCCAGTTGTCAAGACCAAGATGTCTTACATCCGCGATTACTTGGCCTTTATACCGGAGGTTCGGTCTTCCTCTTCTTCTCGAACCAGGAGGCTCGGAGTCCTCTTAGCTGGAGCGTTGATGTCCATGCGCTCGATGTGGCCGAGCCAGTGTAGTCGACGGGTCCTTGCCTTCCGGACTACATCCACATCTTGGTACAGCTCGTAGAGTTCGCGGTTGTGTCTTCTTCTCCATTCACCTTCCTCACAGACAGGACCAAATATCCGGCGCAGAATTTTTCTTTCGAAAGAACCCAAAATCAGCTCCGCTGTCCTGCTTATCGTCCGGCTTTCGGCTCCGTACAGCAAGACTGGCAGAATGAGCGTTTTGTAAAGCATGACTTTGGTCTTTCGAGTGAGGAGTTTTGACCCCAGTTGTTTGGACAAGCCGAAGTAGCAGCGGTTGCCAAGGGCGATTCTACGCCGGATCTCCACTGTGGTGTCATTTGTGGAATTTACGTTTGCCCCGAGGTAGACAAACTCCTTAACTACCTCGAAATTGTAGCTGTCAATTGTTATGTTTTGTCCCAGGTGGTGAGCGACGGATTGGTTTTTGCTTGACAGCATGTATTTCGTTTGGTCCTCATTGATCTTAAGGCCAATTCGTTTCGACTGTTCTTCAATCGCCGTGAATGCTTCCACAATGCCACGGCGAGAACACGCGATGATGTCGATATCATCCGCGTATCCTAGCAGCTGGATGGACTTGTAAAAGATAGTGCCTTCCCTGTTGACGCCTGCCCGTTGCACTATCTGCTCCAGCACCAGGCCATCCCGAATTCGGCCATCGCCCCAAACAATGCTTCACAATTAATGCTGTCGTATGCGGCTTTGAAATCGATGAAAAGATGGTGTGTATCGATTTGAAACTCGTTTGTCTTTTCCAGGATTTGTCGAAGTGTGAAAATTTGGTCTATAGTTGATTTGCCGGGCCGGAAGCCGCACTGGTAGCTGCCGATTAGTGCGGTGCAAAATGGTTTTAGACGTTCACACAATACGCTGGACAGGATCTTGTATGCGACATTGAGCAGGGATATACCTCTATAGTTCTTGCAAGAGGTAGGATCGCCTTTTTTGTGGATGGGGCATATAGAGCTGGTATTCCAGTCGTCGGGCATGCTCTCATCTTCCCAAATTCTGCAGATGATCTGGTGCATGCTCCCTGCCAGAACATCGCCGCCAGCCTTGAAGAGCTCTGATGGCAAGCCGTCTGAGCCTGCGGCCTTGTTGTTCTTCAGCTTCTGAATAGCTGTGCCGACTTCTTCTATGCTGGGTGGGAGGACTACTTCAGCGGCTGCAGTTGGGATTTCCTCGGTCCCTACCACTCTCTCTTGGTCATGCTCGTTAAGCAGCTGCTGGAAGTGCTGCTTAAATACATCCACTATTCCCTGCGGGTCGGTGACAAGATTACCCTCGCAGTTTCGAAGAGCCAGGGTGCCCTTTTTGAAGCCTCCTGCAAGGCCTTTGGCTTTCTTGTAAAAGGCTCGTATTTTATGTTTATCCCTAGACTCCTCGATATCCTTGAGCTGGGAGGCTGCGAAGATTCTTTTCTTTTGTCGCAGTAGTTTCTTCTCCTCCCTTCTTCTGGCTCGGTACTCTTCTCGCGCTGCCCTGGTTTTCCTCTGCAGCGCCTTTTGGTACGCCTCGTCGGTTGCTGCCTTTTTCTGCTCACACTCGCCATCATACCACGGGTTTCTTGTCGGGGGTGGTAGGTATCCTACGGTAGTTTCGGCTATTTCCTGAATGGCTGAGCGGCAATGCAGCCACATATTATTGGCATTTGTGTTCGACGTAGGCATACCGTAGAGTCTTTCGCTCAGCTGCTCCCTGTAGACTCTGGCAACCTCCGGTGTGCTCAGGCGCCCAATGTCGAACCTCCTCCTGATGGGCTGGTGCAGCTTTCTGACATTGGACAGTCGAGCTCTGAATCTTGCTGCTACGAGGAAGTGGTCAGAGTCGACATTTGCCCCTCTGAATGTTCGCACATCCAGGATGTTTGACGCGTGCCTTGCGTCAATGAGCACATGGTCGATTTGGTTGGCGGTTCGACCGTCCGGAGATCGCCAGGTTGCTGTGTGGATTCGCTTGCGAGGGAATCTTGTGCTACTTATCACCGCGTTACGAGCTGTCGCAAAGTCAGCGAGTCGGAAGCCGTTATCTGTTGTTGTATCGTGGAGGCTGTGCTTTCCGATCACTCCGCCAAGAGTGTTTTCCTTTCCGATTTTGGCGTTGAAGTCCCCGAGCACGATTTTTACATCGTACTCCGGACAAGCTCCGTAGGCGTTGTCCAGGAGGTCATAGAAGTCCTCCTTGATAGGGTCTTCAGCCTCGTCGGTAGGAGCTAGTGCACATATGAGGCTGATGTTATAAAATCGGCCTCTGATGCGGATCACAGCCAGGCGATCACTTATAGGTTTAAAGTCGATGACCTTCGACCTTAACCGCTTTCCCACGACAAATCCGCATCCCAGTAAGTGCAACCTTTTGTGACAGCTGTAATAAATGTCGCAATTTTTCTTCCTAATCATACCGTTTCCTATCCAGCGTATTTCCTGGACCGCAGTAATATCCGCCTTGTACTGCGTGAGGATTCCTTCTAGTTTATGAGCAGCACCGGGAGTGTACAGGGTTCTGACATTCCAGGAGCATACTCGCAAATCGTTTTCCTTTTTCGTGCGTTGTCGTCGTCGAGTATCCGTCCGTGTATCCGAGGCATCTTGCTCACTCATAACTTTAAGTTTTTTTTACGTGGGCGGATTGTTAGCCCGCCGCACAACCGCCATTCTGGTCGGGATTTTTTTCGCTGCATACGTTTGTTCACCTCCCAACGGTTGTTGAAGAGGCTATCCAGAGGGCGCCGCGAGGAGGTCGTATGCTGGCATCTCGCCAGGTTGAGAGCAATCAACAACTTTACCTTGTATGTCCGAGCCCATGCCCTTAAAAGCTACAGTTGCCGAAATAGGGGAAATATGGGAGGGAGCTAGGCTCAAGGTCGTAACTAGGGACCAGATCCCGAAACGACCGCGAGCTAGATGCTGGCCCCCGCGGGTACCGGACAACCCCCCGAAATAATGGAGACAATCAACCATTGTAACCCCAATCTCCCAACAAGAGATTAGACAGTCGTTAAGCTGGAGAAACCAAAGGGCCGATCAAGACAGGCAATTATTGTACTGAACTGTGAAGCCCTGGAACCTCTGGCCCAATGTGATCACTATATTAGATTTGGCTTTAAGAAAGTCAAACTCAGTATATACAAAAAGGATAAGGAAATGCCACCATCCGGCAATGAAGACACGACTAACACGAAGGTAAAAGATGAAAGCTCAATGGAGCAGGAACCCCCAATCCCCTCGGGGAGTAAGGGCCCTGTGACGATTGAAGCTAAAATCCCAGCAACATACCTAGTCAATAAAGACCAGGAGTCATTGCTCGACTCCGGAAGCGAAGACTATTCCACTAGCTCGTCGATGGAAGACGATCTTCTGGACTTAGATCTGGAAGACCTTGACAGCACCGTGGTGAAGGCTAATCGAATTGATAACTCGAAAGCGGGTATATGAACACAAGGTTCGTGGATTAAGACCTCCAGCCCACAACATATTTACTTCACAAAAAGAAGGTAAGCCACGGACCTGCATACTTGCAAAGAAATCCCTAAACGCTTACCTTGGATTGCCATAAAATCACCCGAGGACAAGCTATGGATAGCCTCTACTTACATGACGCAAGAAGAGTCCATTCCATCAGACGAGATGAAAAGACTGGTGAGGGACTCGTCAGAACAAAAAGCTGGGCTCCTCATTGGTGCGGATGCGAATGCGCATCACACCATTTGGGGCAGCAGCGATATAAACGAAAGAGGTGAGTGGCTTATTGATTCATTCTTACCTCTAACCTTAACATATGTATGTAACAAGGGTCATATACGCACATTTATTACTAAAAATCGAAGGGAGGTATTAGACTTAACTCTAGCATCCCCCTATCTTGCTCATAGAATAAGAGAATGGAAGGTCTCTGAGGAACACTCCTTTTCTGATCATCGATACCTGGTTTTCAACCTAGCTGTTACGGTCCCAATCCCGATTCGTGGTAGAACGCAGATCTAAGCAAGCTCCGCAAGAACTGTCGAAAACTCTTCAATAAAGCAAAGAGTACAAGAAACGACAGGGAATGGAGCCTATACAAAGATTCGCTCAGAGTGTACAAGCAAACTCTGAGGAAAGAACAAAGGCTATCCTGGAAACTCTTCTGTAACAATATGGAGAAAATTTCAGATGCCTACAGACTGAGGAAAATACTCTCGAAAGATCCACAAATTCCGAGCTGCCGTACAGCAAACGGACTTTGGACGTCTGAGGAAGAAACTCTAAGTCTTCTCCTTAACACGCACTTCCCAGGCTGCTATGAATCGCAAGGAATACACTATGACAGCCTTCCTTGACATAGAGGGCGTCTTTAACAATGTCACTCCGAAATCAATAATAGAAGAGCTAGAAAAGCTAAAGGTGGAGAGGACTCTGATAGAGCTGATCGGCGAGTTATTACTAACACGCAAGGTTGTCTCCAAATGGGGAAGCAGAGTAACCACCAGAGTGGTTACCAGGGGAACCCCGCAAGTAGAGGCTCTCTCACCTCTTCTCTGGAATGTAGTTATAAACGAACTACTAATTAGACTGGAGAAAGAAGGCATGGACGTTATTGCCTACGCTGATGACGTTGCCATTTCAATTTCAGGTTACATATTTACCTATCCACATTGAATGACCGTATGCGAACGGCATTCTCAATCCTTTGCAAATAGGCGCATAGCAACGGGCTCAGGGTGAATCCCCAGAAAACGGAGCTCGTGCTATTCACCAAAAAGCATAAAATCCCGGAACACTGCCCTATCACCTTGCTTGGTACCAGATTAAACTATTCCTCCAATGCCAAATTTCTTGGCATTATATTAGATAGGAAATTAGCCTGGAAGAGCAACACAATCGAAAGAGCTAAAAAAGCAACAATAGCTCTCTACACATGCAAGAAAGCCATAGGGAAAAAAATGGGGATTCAACCCCAAGATCACCCTATGGCTCTACATCACGGTCGTTAGACCCATACTAATGTATGGAGTGATAGTCTGGTGGACTGCACTGGACAGGACAACATGCCATAAACGACTCGAGAGGCGTGTATGTGCATTGCCGGGGCCTTAAGGTGCACCCCAACGGCTGCGCTTAACACGATACTCGACCTTACACCACTCGATATTTTCGGCAAGCAAATTGCCACACACACGACCATTAGACTAAAATCCAACTCGAAATGGACGAGCTATGTCACTGGCCACTCCTCCATCCTGAACAACAGGTCAACCATGGCAGTAAACTTGAACCTCACAGAACCCACCACGGCCTTGGAAAAAAACTTCATGACGATTTACCCGGACAGACAAAACTGGACCTGCCATACTCAACCCCGCGGATACTGCATAGACTTTTACACTGACGGGTTTAAAACCAAGAACGGGGTCGGCAGTTTTTTTTTTTTTTTTTAGAAACTCGCGCAGGTTCAAGAGTTTTTATATTTTCTTATAATGTGTCATATACACACAATCTGAACGGAGTGCAGTGGTTTGGGTCGTTGATGTTCGTTAACTCTCAGGGGTGGTTGTCCTAGATAGGACGAGAGCCGACCGAATTCCGCGTTTTTTTGGTTGTAGTCCGTACTAATTCGTTCAAACACTTTTTAGTATTGCATACGCACAGGATGAATTCCAGTTGACCATTGCTGTGAGTGTTATGCCTGCAGCAGTACATCTGGTAACTTTCCATTCTCAACTGCGTTGCATACTTTTGTCCGTATAGGAATTACTTTTTTCTTGGCTATGAAGCGAATTGAACTATAGACCTTCCGCTCGGCAGTCGATGATGTTAACCACTGCACCACGGCCACTCCCGGTAGTGGAGTCTTTTGCAAACAACTTAAGCTGAATAAAGCTCTAAAATTACCAAATCACTGCAGCGTTTTCCAGGTAGAACTGTTGGCAATAAAAGAGGCCTTGTCCTGGCTGAAGTGGAACGTGATATCCACTACTATCCACTACGAACATCCGCATTCTCGCGGATAGCCAAGCAGCCTTAAAGTCGTTGGAGTCCTATGTGTACACATCAAAAACTAGTCTGGACTGTCGCCTATCTCTTAACGAGATGGCCGAACAGTTCAACAAACAACTCATCTGGGTACCAGGACACAGCGACATTCCAGGGAATGAAAGGGCCGACACACTCGCCAAACAGGGAACGACGCTACAATCAATCGCGGCTGGTGAGGGAATACGATCCTACCTACCTACCTACCAATACGATAACATTCTCAAAGAAATTGGAGACCGCATGATGGCATGATTTCCAAAACATATCCGCTCTATCCATTACTAGCTCACAAACTTGCCCAATCTAAAGATATTCTGAACACAATTCCACCAAATGATCATTTAAAAAAATTATTCGACAGACATATCTTAAAGTGCCCGCATGAGTTCAGTAAGGTAATTGTAGTGTAATTATGTTATTCAAGCTAGGTTAATCATTTTGTTTAGCGACAGGTAGTTAAAGGTAGATGAAAATGTAATGTAGTCATTTAAAAACTAAAAGGGCATTTAACTTTATAGGAACTGCTTACAAATGTATAGCAGGAAACCTCGATTACGAGGATTTTCAAATTATTAATGACCACATAAACAATGTAATAAAAAACGATAGACAGACAGCTGTTGACAACCCTTTAAATTATATAAAGAAGTCTTGAATGAAAATAACGAGATAATAAAATAAAATAATAATTAATTAATATTTAAAGGATTGGGGCGCCGTGGCGCAGTGGTTAGTGTGTTGGACTCTGACGCACGATGAGCGAATTCGAAACCCGATAACACCAACGCCATCGAATATTTATTTCGCGACGTCCGTCCCTCCTCGGCGGGGTACTGGCAAAACCCCCCGTAGTATACTTGCCAAGAAAAAAGCTTTCCGACTCACGCCCCTCGGAGTCGGCATTAAACTGTAGGTCCCTTTCACCTGAAAAGCTTGGCGCTGGCCCTTCAAGGGGATAGGATATCGTGGGGTAGGCGTATATGAATATGCCTTAGTGCATGCGCTGGGCTACCCCACGAGAGAGCAATTCTGACGACAGACAAAGTGAAATGTGCTGTATGGAACGGAGTAAAATCTTACTCCAGGTTTCGAGCACAAGAGAGGATCAGGACAAAAAAAAAAAAAAAAAAACTAGCACAAATACCATTTACATAAGAATTTGAGCTCGACTTAAATTCGGGTTTGAATTTAGTGTAAGCACGAGTCGATTCGAGTTTAAAAAGTACGGTTGACTTAAGTTGTCTTATACCTCTGTCAAATCAAATGTTGCTAGAAAGGTGGAAATACAAACACATTGAAATGAGTTTCACATGTTTCTGCAGGTTTTTTTTAGTACAACAGTAGAATTGTTCGGATGTGGACTGGCTTTCTGTGTTTTTTTTTTTTTTTAATGGAATAAGAACAAGGTAAGGCTTAAAAGGGTTAATGTATTAAGAAATAGCCGTATTTGATCGGAGGCCATCGATAAGATGATCATAAGTATGTATATGACAGATGTCAAACATAGGGTAAGCTAAAATGACAAGCACGTATAGCATCTTATGCGTTGGATCCGTAGACGCCTGACTAGACTCATGTTGCTGTACAACCCATACAGTATGTGACTGTATCTTCTCCTCCAATCTCCACCAGTGTTTATAGGACCGAAAATCACACGCAGAATCTTTCTCTCGAAACGACCAAGTATTTCTTCATCCGTTATAGATAAAGTCGATGTTTCTGCGCCGTATAGCAGATCCGGGATGATTAAGGTCTTATATAAGGTCAACTCGGTCGTACGAGAGAGGGCTCTATTGCACAATTGGCTTCTAAGCCCAAAGTAAGAGCGGTTGGCAAGAGTAATTCTGCGCTTGATTTTGAGACTGATGTCGTTGTTCCAGGTCACTGCGGAGCCGAGGTAAATGTCATTTTTCGATAACACCAGATACTTAGTCTTGCCCTCATTGGCTGCCGAACCAATTTTTGCCGCCTCTATCTCATTACTCGCAAACGCACCATTGACATCTCGCTGTGATATATTATGTCAATGTCGTCGGCGTATGCAAGGAGTTGCGAGGGTTTGAAATAGATTGTGCCTCTTGTATTGGCCTCTGATTTTTGCACAATCATTTCTAGTATGACGTTAAAAAAATCACACGACAGCGCATCGCCTTGACATCGAAACTATCGGTCAGTTCTGCACCGATTCGGATGGAGCAGAAAGCGTTCTCCCGAGTCATCCTCCAAAGTCTGACGAGCTTAGTAGGAATGTCAGAGGTAAACATGGCGTTATATAGCTCGTTTCTAATTACGCTGTCGCATGCGACCTTGAAGTCAACGAATAGAATTGGGGTGTTGACTTGAAATTCATTAGGTTTATCCAGGAACTGCCGTAGTGTGAAGATTTGGTCAATGGTGGGCTTCACTGGCCTGAAGACACACTGATAAGGACCTATCAGCTTATTTACACATGGTATCAGGCGTTCACACAAAACGGAAGCGAACCTCTTGTATGCGACTTTAAGGAGACTTCTTCCTCTGTAGTTGGCGCAGTCAAAGGGGTCTTCTTTATTGTAGATCCGGCAAACAATGCTGAGACTCCATTCCTCGGGCGTGCTTTCCCCTGACCATATCTTACAGATGAGCAGGTGCATGCATTTTGTTTGTTATTGGACAATCCAGCTCCACACATTTCAAAAACGTTTTATGATTTGCCATTAGGGACGGATCCGTTTTTCAGCCCATTCTGGCCAGTAATTAACTTGGTATTGTCGCAATGCTTAGGCGTTGTATTTGAGCTTTTATTCAATCTCACAGAGCAGCGTACCAATCTACTCACGAAAGTCCGTATATGCCTGTTCGTCCACGCAGAGATAATTTTCGAATAGGACATTGGGGCAAGTTTCTAACAGGTTTTCTACAACTGACCTGATTTGGTAGAGGTAGTCACGGTTTGTGTGATCTTTAGGAATCAGAAGCGAGTTGTCGTTATGTAAATATATTGCCCGATTGTTTCAAATTCGTTTACCGATGTTCTTAACCACCACTCTAATGCTTCGTCACTCTTGAAAGATGTATCAACAACATGATCAAAATCAGGCCAATAAGTTGTTGGAAATATGTATTTTGAAAACTATAACGGACTGTCAAATTCTACAAACTGTTCTGGCTAGTTGTCGTACTAGACAAACACAGTCGTTGCTTATTAAGCTGAAGGATCTTAGTTTTCTAACGGATATTAATAGCTGGTACAAATATAGCAATTATTTTCAAAAATTACGAACAATAATTGAATAACTACGATAATTAGCGAAGAACATCTGATTACTTAGCATTCACAAAAGCTAAGTTTTTACGGTTGAAATATTTTTCGTTTCGTTTCTGTTGTATAAACTCTGCGCAGACCATTACGTTTTTTTTTTTGAATAACATAAAAACACGAATTATAATCCCATTTAAAGTGTATATACCTACCAGCGGCTAAAGCCAAGTAATACAAAGCGTGTTTAAAACTTGTTGTCTTTCCAGAACCAGATCGTCCCATGAATATCAAACTTTGATCGCGACGTGTTTCTAGCATTTTTCTGTAGGCAGTCTGAGCTAGAGAATATATATGGGGTGGCATATCCTCTGTTTTACACCCGCGAAACATGGATACTACCTAGAAAATGAAAGTAACGAAAATATTTTTCTTCTGTGTTAAGTCATAATATAACAGTTAATTGAAATACAAGCTAGTAGAATGAATAATTGGCAGTAAAAAAGAATTGGATTTAAACAAAGACAAGTAAAGTGAAAGAGGCGTTATGCCTACCTTTTCTGAGTAGAGTGACAATGGTGCCATTGGATTGACAACCATTAGAATAGGACCAGCGTTGGTGTGGATCAAATTACTAGCATATCTTTGGCGGAGGCAATGCAATATGGACGCTTCATTTAAGTGTTTCAGCTGACAGATATCTTCGACCAAGTCCATCGTGGATGGATTTGATTTTTCAATATCATCCTCATCAACTGTTAACTCCGCACCATTGTGCATAAGTTGAATGACAACTTTATGGTGTTCAATATGCTCGTCTTGTTGTGGTAGTCGTACTGCAGCACAAAAGCCACCGCGATGCACCAGCCAGACCTGATCGCTAGTAGAGAGAGTTGATGATTCATCCTTGAATTTCGACTGAAAAAAATGTCGGAAAAAGAATTAGCACAGCGTACATACAAAACTAACAATAATATTAAATAATTTTAAATGTGGAATATGTAATTCAACTATATACTGTATACAAAGTATACCCATTTTTACAAATTTATCCCATACATGATGCTCAGCAATTAAAGCATTTTCATCTAAAAGGTACTATTGTACAATGTTCAAAGTATTAATAATACATGTATATATAATATACGTAGTTAATATATTTATTAAAATATAGGATTTTCTATAATTATGTAGAAGTGCACGAGTTCGTCGGCCGTTTCTATATGTTCTCCATTAATTTCAAGTCTTATCTTCTCAAGTGCACATTCGTTCGTGATAATTTTTATGTTTTCTTTACGTTTAGTTTGAACCTATTTTATTTTAATCTGATATGAGAGCTACATCTTTCTCTATTTTTTAATGACATTCGTCAAAGTATTTTATTTACGACCTTCACACTAGCCCCTCTCTAACTCTACACAACCTATTCCAACGATACTCCTACGACTCGAAGCACCCTTGATAATTCTCTGAAGTTAAGCCATTTAGGACTATTTTTACAGCCCTTCTTGAACCGCTTTGCCCATTCAATCACCCGTGTTTTCGACATACACTCATATTCATACACTACCTGCAGTTTCCGCAGAATTTCCGAGGGTTTTTCACCAGATTTCACTAAAAATTTAATCCAACACATGCCTTGTGCCTTGTGATTTGAGTCACAATTTTTACGCCACTAAAAATGTTCTTTATCGAAAAATACGCACAACACGCAAACGACCATGGACTTCAGCCTTGGATAACCACTAAAATTACCCCCTTTCTAGCAGATGTTAACGAACGGCGTAGTGTTGCCAGTTCCCGAGTTATGACAAAATTCCCGGATCTTAATTGCCATACCTCGTATAGTATTGTGTCATCCACAAATAGTGCTGATACTGATCCGAAGTAGTTTTTTTTTTCGTTTTTTTTTTAATTTTACTAAGCATATCATAAACTCAAAGCTGTTTGGCCTAACTGAAGGGAACATACATATATGGGGTCTGTTAAACTAGTACGGTAATCCGCTTTGCAATCTACCCAAATTAAGCGTAGCGAGCTCTTTTATAGCAAGCAAACGGCGCATCCGAGATAGCCAACATCTCGTCTCGGACCTTTGAAGGATTTTAGATTTAGATTTAAATTTATTCATTAATTTTTACACATTTTACAATTAGATTTGAGCACAGATAAATTTTAGGTTGATTTGAGAGTGATAAAAGCAAAGGAAAAGGATGTAAATCTGCGCAACAGACATGTTGATTTTTGGTAGGTACTGTTTTTGACATCAGACTTTTCTGTATAAGCTATAAGGTTACTGTCTGCCTCAATTGCAGCCATGAAATCTGATATATAACACCCATAAAATAGAAACACGATATCACATAAAATCAGAAAAGGACAACAGCAATTATATTTCAAGTTCAACCGTTTTAGCTATAATTAGCATTAGGCTTATATGTAGGTAGAATTTACGGAAGTGTCATTTTGTAATGATAGCTTTTTGAGCCTTTCTAATTCGAGGCGCTTGGTTGTCAATTGAGAGTAAACATGATTTAGGAAAGGCTGGTTCTATGAGTAGTCCGGACAACTTGCGAACACGCGAACGACAAACGCATGATAGACCAAGTCAAAATTCAGCATGATCAAGTGTGATGCCTTAAGATTTATGTATCGTAATAGCAAAGGCGACGTCCAGCGGAAATTGAGTTAGCGGTACCTTTTTCGAATCCTACAGTCTGAGGCAGTATAAGGATTACTCCATTATATACAGAAGGCCTTTCATAGTCACCAAATCGAACCAAAGCACATATCGGGAACTCATTCGTTATATCTTCAGCATCGGAAGGCGCATAAACTACATCAACAACAGTGCCAAGGATCCCGTTGCATAATCCTTTTGCGGTCCAAATATTTTGCGTGAGCAACACATGACAACCACTTGCTAGATTTAGGATGGGCTGTAATCCCGTAATCAGCTGAAGCACGACTTGCAATATTGTTGTTATGGATAGCCTTTATCAATGCAGATTTACGCAGATTTCGTAACATCTGTTCATTGTAGATAGCAATTTCAGTTTTCCGAGCTTTAAGTCGTATTGCAGGAGCATTTTCTCTCCAAATGACGCAATGAACATGAGGGCTTCCACGATGCTGATATTCATATCGGAACCAATAGTCACGAATCTTGATTTTTTTACCAAGGACTTTGAAGAATTGTTTCACGCGTTTCGAGAAATGCTTATCAGCAATCAAAGGATTCTCGTTCAAAAGCTTTTGCATTTTCCTTGCCAGCTGTTTCTCGGATAACGCTAAGACTTGTTCTTACGACAAACTAAAATGTTTTTGTAAACAGCATAGATCTGAAGAGCTAAGTGCCAAGAATAGTGTAGGAAGTCCAAGCTTGTTGATTGATCATAGCTTGAAGTTCTAACCGACGCTGATAGGAATATGACGATGTTCCACGTATTTTGGATCCCCAGCTCAGTAGCTTTTTAAGGATGCTCGGATTTCTCTCCATTTCAATTCTCAAATAACTGATATTTCCTGTGAAGTCAGTATGTTTTGTGCTTCATGGCATTGTAATGTATCCAAGCAGAAAAATCTGAATCTAGGATCCGATGCGAAACGTTTGTCTCCGTACTGAGCCAAATATCTTGTCCATTTGCTGAACGTTAGCTTGATTTCTTTGGAGAAGTCATTAAAATCCGCATCTCCGCCAGGAAACAATTGCGGGAATGCCATAGCAATATATCCAGGAGTTCGAAACTCGTTGATAGGTGCAGATGCATTGGATGGCCAATTGATTGAGTTACGAATAGCAGTTTCTTGCTTTTGCTGTAGAGTGATGGGTACAGCTGATTCATTCACAACACATCAACGTCGTTAGTTATACCATCTTCTCTCAAAAATCTGAGCTGGCTTGCTATATTTCAATCAAATGGTAGCGCATTAACAGCCTCGTCACTTATTGTAATGTCCGAATAGAATTCGTTGTTCGCCTTCAGATATCTCAAAGCATCAATTACTTTCCGTCGTCGCACACGGAAATCAGAATGTTTGGAGACTCCCTCGCGATGAACAACAATGATGTCTAGATTAGTTGCGGTTCTTGGCAGTTCTCTAGCAATTTCATGTATCCTGCTCGACATTGATGATATTGCCACTGTAATGGTATTGTCCAGGCTGACCAGATGCGCGAACTTGTTAAACTCTCATGACTGGATCGTTACTAGCTATCAACATTTGTTCGACGATCGTCATATCCTTTAGCTCTTCTGGCATGACTCCTGGTTGCATATGATTAGTTGCTGTAAACTTGTTTGGATTGCTTTTGCATTCGTTGCAAAGATCGGCTTGGCAATCAGTTTTGAATTTAGATCGAATACAATTGTTACATGTATGAATTTTGGTACCATCCATAGTTTTAACAGCTCAGCAAGCTTCTTGTCAGTATTGGTTGATAGATTTGGCACTTGTCTTTCTGACACAACTTGTGACTCTTGGTGGTCAACGACTGGGTGGCATTTTCTAATGATATAAACATGTACTTATTTAATATAAGAAAATTACTTTAAGATAGTGTTGGCTTCAAGCGTATTAGCCTATTTAGATCTTTGTCTATAAAAAGATATTTCCTATTGTAAGTCTAAGGGAAAAGAATTTCTCGAATATCTCTCATTTTTGATAACAACTCAATTACCTTATGAAAAAATATAGCCCCAATGTTTAAGAAAATTTTTTGTTAAAAAAATATCGAAAAAAATCAAAATGTTCTAAGATATTCGACCTCGATAGTAGAGGGTGCGCAGCGTCAGTGCGCAAGGGCTTCGCCGTGCTCGAACAACCCGTGGAATCTTTTTTCCTATGACTTTAATTTTCGTCGATAGGAAAAATTCGATTCCGCGCATGATGAATTTTTCCTATTGGATTCAATTGAAAATGGTGATTATTCCTCAATGGTAAGTCCGATCCAGACATTCGATCCCTTACGACACTCAGCGATGTTCAAACTATCACCATGGCAAGTTTGATAAAGATCGCCCTAGTGGTCTTGGAGGAGTACGATTTGTTGCGAAATACATGTTTGGGGGATAAGACGCTTCGCTCGCCTTCGGCTCGCTACGCTTAAAAAATAAAGTGACTTCCTTTTTCTTGAAAATAATTTTTTCATTTATTCATCATATATAATATGTTGCCTCATTCAAAGCCATCTTCCTTAGATACATACTTGTGTATATGATATACTTGCACCAGCGCTTTTTCCAATCCTCGATATACATATACCTAATATGCGTTTCTAGATATGGCCTTGAGCACTTCCAGCGATATCAAGGCAAATCTCCGTCATGACTGAGGTATTGTTACGATATTATTTATGGTTAAAAATTGTTTATCATTGATCCATTTTATTTTCAATAGCAGAATATCGTCGATCACAAGAAAACACGTCCAAACTGCATATCTGTCAAAAGCAAACTAAATATTCAAAATAATTGTCAATGCCACTATATGTTAAGGACATTTTCCCATTATAATAAAAGAACCGAAAATCGAATATACTTAACTTGCGAGATTCCTTATATTTTTTAACAAATCACGAATGTGCGTCCATTTCTATGTGAGAATTTCGACTAGAAACAAAGAAGGATGCATCTATATAAGTTAAGACACCATAATCTACCCTGCGGTACAAACAAGAGATAACGACGTACACATCTATGTACATATCAAACAATAACCATTTCATATATAACATATTTCTAGATAAGTGTTTCTATGAATTCTGGTTACGGAATGGTAAACAAAAATCGATAATCACTTCGATCTTCGTCCCAGCATGACTCCAGTGCAACAGAACACCAACCAACCCTTATTTACAACGCAGCAATTCAGAATAAAAACCCTCGTGCAAAAGGAGCAGCAGGTCATTCGTCATTCTTTCTTTCGTCAGTCCGTTAGCTGAGCGTTCATATCTTTAAGTTAGTTTTAAGTGATAAAGTAATAAAATAAAGTGTTTGTTAAAAAAAAACGATTTTATTAATTTATATGCAGCACACATTGCCAAAGCTTTGAATTATTTGCACAGTAACAACTAGTTTAATTGATTAATGAACATAAAGAATGTCATAGTGTACATTTAACTAAAAAAAAATAGCGGTTCCTTTGGATAATGAAGATAAGTAGTAAAGACTGTATACCTATCTTCCAAGTAGCATTAACGATAAAGACAAATTCACTTTTAGCAGCTCACAAAAGGAAGCGTTTCTCATGTGAAACTTGCACGGATGTCAAAGACAATCCCATCAACCTAAATATAAGAACATTTTTTCAAATCCGTTTGTGCGCACAGGTTAATTTCAAATGTCGTCTTAGTTGTTGGATACACTAACAGATAGTAAATTAAATAATAAATTAATTAAATAGAGGAGTAACCATCCACATACTCTCTGATAGCCAAGCACCGCTTAAAGCGCTGAGTTCGTACAGCACGAACTCAAAAACCGTCAAGGAATTATATGATGCCCTAAAAAAACCGCGCCAAAAGAAACAATGTCAAACTTTGGTGGGTGCCAGGGCACAAAGGTATTAAGGGCAATGAAATTGCCGACCAACCCGCCAGGAAAGGTTCCAGCGATAAATATAAAGGTCCAGAACCATTCTGTGGCACTCCCAAGTCTAATATCAATTTCTTCTTAGACAAGTGGGAAAAATCGAGACACCTGACTCCGTCAATCGAAACGACTTATACGATCCCTGAACAAACACTCTATTGACATACTCAAACTCAATAGGGTAGGTATCAGAAGACTAGTCAGCTATCTGACAGGACACTGCGGTCTGGGATATCATCTTAACAAAATTAGCCCCTCGTCTGAAACTGAGTGTCGACTCTGTCTCGAGGATGAAGAGACGGAACAAATACACATACTGTGTGAGTGTGCTGCTCTCCCCCATCTTAGGAAGCGTATCCTTCTCAGCGAAATTATGACTCATGAGGGGATCACCGTGACTCCAACGAGAAGCATTCTCAACTTCATTATGGAAGTGGAGGAACTCCTCGGGTAATCGGCACAATAGATCTACAAAGATCGCAGTGCCAAATGCTAATGGTAGCACTAGCCCCAATTAAAAAAAAAAAATTAAATAAAAATATAAGATTAACATGATTGACATAGAAAATGTACTCCAAGCGAGTATTAATTGGATATTTGAGAGAACAATCACGTCTCCTGAGAATGCACATGATGATGAAATAACTGTTATTTTTCCCGAGCTCCCGGGCGAATTCCGGATTTATAGATCGATTAAAGCTGTTGTTAACAAAGAAACCACAATGTATTATTATTATTATTATGCTTTTTATTAAACAGTAAATAAGGGCTATCTTCTAGGGTCATAAAAGAATATTTGATATTGTTGCGGAGACACTAACCGACGGTTAAGTTCGAATTTCGCTGTCGAGGTTCGAAAGCTCTGGTGAAGCGGAAATTGAAATGATAACTGTCAACGGTGTAATGCTAATTGTCAGAGCATTCTAGAGATTTCCGTAGGGGAAGTTCCGACGGCGAACATTCGAGAAGGTGGACCGAGAGCTACATATATAAGCGCGAACGCTCGCCCTCGACATTCATTCAGTTTACGGAAGTGAATAGCGTGTGACAAGTCTGTATACAGTGCGTTCGGTCGGTAAACCAGTGTGAAAATAAAAGCTTTTGGTAAAGGTTTGCGTGTGTAATAAAGTGTAGCAATAAATAAAAACTGGTGAAGTACTCAGATAGTTGATCTGAGGAGAAATAAGAAAAGTGTGTGTTTTAATTTGAATGAATGAATAAAACGTAGACAATTGTAGTTTATCGCGATCCAGTGATACGAACGAACTGGACAAGAAGGTTCTGGAACTCGAGAAAACTTTCCAGAACGTTCAGCACTCCAGGAGTGATTCGTTCCCGGGTAGATACTACATCTGCGACCAGCAGGGCCACATTGAGAGAAACTGCCGTCTGCGGAGAAAGCGTCCCTCGAGCAAATTGCGGCGTAATTCCAGAGCAACGACAGTGAGTAGGAGTCGCCCATTCCCAGGTAGCTGCTTTATCTGCGACCAGCAGGGGCACATTGCGAGAAACTGTTGTATAAAGTATAATTGTGCAGTGTAAGTTTCATGTTACTTATATGTACATATATACAGTTAGCTTTAGCAGCTTCTCATCGGCTGTCTGTTGGAAGATAAAGATCAGGTCACTTGTACTTAAGCAGCAAAAGTGTAAGGACAGTTTTAATTCCAATAAATATTATTAGTGAGTTAATGTGTGAATTTTAATAAAAACACAAAACATGGCGCAGCCGTAATTAAAATAAAAAGTGATGGTAAAGACAAGATCGCAAACAAAAAAGACAGATGGTACAAATTCCCATAATAAACTGATAGTGGAAGTTGGTGGTGACGATTCAGAAGGGGAATCGATCGAGATCGAATGTGAACCAGTGAAAATTATAATAAAAAACACAATAGTACAGCTTGATAGATCGAATTTTAGAAAAATCATTTTACCAAACAAGATTCCTACCAAAATGCATTTCAAAGTGCCTGGTCATCTAACTATGGAAGGTAATCTTTCAGAAAACTTTAAAAATTCAAACAAAAGTTTGATATTTACATGCGTGCATCGGAAAGTGACAAAAAAGATGAATCCGTAAAAGTCGCTATACTTTTAAATATAATAGGAGACGATATTCTAGGCGTATATAACACCATGGCCATCAGTCAAGTAAAACACGCAACATTAGATGCAATTCTGGAAGAATTCGAGAATTATTGTAATCCTAAGAAAGATGAAGTGTACGAACGTTTCAAGCTGTACAGCATAATTCAAAAGGAAGAAGAGTCATTCGATCACTTTCTAACAGAAGTAAAGCAATTGGCGAGTACATGTGAGTTCCATCAATGTGAGTTGCAAGAGGCTATCCGGGACAGAGTTATATTCAGGATCCGATCGAGGTCTTATCAAGAGAAGCTGCTGGCTGTAGGGAATATTTCGTTAGAAGAGACAATCAAGAAGTGCCGATTATTTGAGTTGGATAAATCGATATTGGAGGATGTGCAAAACACACGAGGATATGACTTCATACATGAAGGAGGAGGAGGCTCATCAATCAACATAATTAAAAAATCTACTAACAATTTTGATAAGTATACTAATAAATATAATCAAAAATCTGATACTCAAAATTATAAACAAAGTACAACTTCTAACACTAACTTTTCGTCAAAGCAGGTGCAGCAATACAAAGTGTACGAGTGTTGTGATCGTTGTCATAGAAATCGTCCAAAAAATATATGTCCGGCTTTTGGGAAATTATGTTCCAAATGTAGCTTAAAAAATCATTTTGCCATAGCATGCAAAACAAAAAAGGTAATGGAGTTAGCTCCTTATAATAATAGTAAAGAAAATGACCAAATTAATAACTTAAGGATTTGTGATCCAGATGAAATTAATTATTTTATACACGATGTTTGTGCAAGAAAGCAAAATTGTTGGATGGAAACCATCCAAGTAGAATCTGTAGCGATTAAATTTAAGTAAGATACAGGGGCAGAAGTAAATGTATTACCAAGTACGTATTTAAATCTTATAAAAACAAACAAGCAATTAAAACCGTGTATGAAGACTCTAGAAGCGTTCGGTGAAAACTTAATTTACCCGAAAAATAGTATCGTTTTGACGTGTTCAGCTAAAAACAAAAGTTCAAATCAAGAGTTTTTCATAGTAGACAATAATACAATTCCTATTTTGGGCATTACCGCGTGTGAACAATTAGGCTTAATCAGTCGTGTTAATACTATTCAAGATCTAAAAGATGATACAATAAGTAAAAATAAAGACGTATTTAGCGGGATTGAAAAATTTCCAATACCATTCCAACTTCAAATTGATCACATAATTAAACCCCGTTAAACCACCACGTCGTTTACCATCAGCCATTATAGGACCTGTAAAAAAAGCTCTCAAGGAACTTGAATTAAAAGGTATAATAAAAAAGGTACATAGACCAAAGGGATGGGTTAGTAACTTAATTATTGTGGAGAAGCCCAATAAACAAATCAGAGTTTGTCTAGATCCAAGAGATTTGAACAAAGCCCTTAAACCAGAAAAATTCTTAATTCCCAATTTCGAAGAAGTCAAAGATAGACTAAGCGGCATGAATTTTTTTTCGGTATTAGATTTAAAACATGGATTTTGGCAAGTTGAATTAGATGCTGCATCAAGCGAGTATTGCACTTTCAGTTCCCCTTTTGAAGTTTTTAAATTTTGTAGGATTCCTTTTGGCATTAGTGTAGCTCCTGAAATATTTCAAAAGTACACCTATCAAAATTTTAGTACTTTGCCCGGGACGTTTGTATATATTGACAATTTAATTGTATACGGTAGAGATGAAGCAGAGCATGACAGAAATCTTAATGTAGTTTTCAAAAAAGCCCGCGAGATAGGCGTTAAGTTTAATGAACTAAGATTTCAATATAAATTAAGAAGCGTTAGGCCATATATTCTCAGAAGATGGAGTAACTCCTGATCCAGAAAGAGTTAAAGCTATTTTAAATTTAGAAAAGCCAACAAATAAAAAGGAGCTACAAAGGATTTTAGGTATGATTAATTACGTACGTAGTTTTATACCAAACCTTTCTCAAGTTTCAAATTGCTTGCGTGATCTATTAAAAAACAAAAACGAGTTTATTTGGTATGATTTACATACAAAAACCCTAAATGAAATAAAAACTCTAATTGCAAATGCTCCAATGTTAAAAATGTTTGACGCTTCAAGGCCAATAGTTCTCCAGTGTGATGCATCCAAGTATAGTTTTGCATTGAGGTCGTTAAGTCAATCTGAGATCGGATATGTTCAGAAGGAAAAAGAACTTTTGGCTATTACCTTTGCATGTACAAAGTTTCATCATTACATATACGGAAGACATATAATTGTACAGACGGACCACAAACCTTTGGTCAATATTTGTAAAAAAGAATTAAATAAAATATATAGCACTAGGTTACAACGAATGAAACTTAAATTAATCAGATACAATTTGAGTGTAGTATACGTCCCAGGAAAGTCTCTGCATATTGCAGATTTGTTATCAAGATCATATTTGAAAGATAAACGAAACCAAGAAGAAGAGGACTTCAATGAAGTTATTCACTCACTAAATATATGTGATTTTCGAAAAGAACAATTAAAAACTCAAATAGAAAATGATGCAATCTTAGCGAAACTTAAAACAATCTTAAAAACAAAATGGCCTAATAATATAAATAAAGTAGATGACCGATATAAAATTATATTATAAACTGAAAAATAATTTGTTTTTAGAGGAAGACATAATTTTTTATGACAGTAAAATAGTTATTCCACTATCGTTACAAAGTGAATATTTAAATATTATGCATGCGGACCACTTAGGTATAAATAAAACCAAGAAAAGGGCTCAGAGTATTCTATTTTGGCATACAATGAACAAAGATATCGAAAATTTAATGAGAAATTGCCAAATTTGTCAAAAGACTAGGAGTTCCAAGCCTAATGAACCAATAATTCAGCATACTATTCCAAAGTTACCTTTTTTGAAACTTGGAATTGATATCTTAAATTTTTTAAATCACTCTTATCTTGTTTTAGTTGATTATTATTCCAAGTGGTTAGAAATTACTTACTTACTTACTTAGTGGGCGCTACAGTCCGTGGTGAATCTGGGCCTCAACCAACAAGCGTCTCCAGCCGGCACGGTCTTTGGCCAGCCGCTTCCAGTGCCGCACGCCCAGTTGGCAGTTGGTTGAGGTCCCTTTCCATCTGTGCGCACCACCTTAAATGCGGTCGTCCTCTGCTGCGTCGTCCCTCGGGGTTGGACTCGAAGACCCTTCGGGTCGTAGCTGTGTTTTCCATTCGCTCTACATGGCCTAGCCATCTTAGATGTTGGATCTGCAGACGTCGTACCAGACCGATGTCGCTGTACAACCCGTACAGTTCTTCGTTATATCTTCTCCTCCATACACCGTTTGAACAAACGGGACGGTAGATAGTGCGCAGAATTTTCCTCTCGAAACGACCAAGGGTATCTTCATCCGCTTTTGTTAAGGTCCAAGCCTCTGCGCCGTAAAGGAGGACTGGGATGATTAAGGTCTTATATAGTTGACCTTGGTTTTCCGAGAGAGGGCTCTACTTCTCAATTGCCTCTTGAGCCTAAAGAAACAGCGGTTGACAAGAGTGATTCTGCGTTTTATCTCAGCGCTGGTGTTGTTGTCGCTGGTCATCAGTGAGCCAAGGTAGACGAATTCCTTGACCACTTCAAAGTTATATCCCCATGGTGACGTTCTGGCCAATACGTCGGTGTTGTCCGTCTCTTTTAGATGAAAGCAGATATTTGGTTTTACCCTCATTAACCTTGAGACCCATCTTAGCCGCTTCTACCTCAATGTTTACAAAGGCCTCATTGACGTCTCGCTGTGTCCGTCTAATCACGTCAATGTCATCGGCGTACGTAAGCAATTGAGTAGACTTGAAATAAATCGTACTTCTTCTGTTGGCTCATCTCAGCCGCCTTAAGAAGCTCAACAGACAGGCCGTCTGCGCCCGCGGCTTTATTAGACTTAAGTTTTGATATCGCTATTTTGACTTCGTCTAGGTCGGGTGGATTGAATTCTGTTTCATTGTCGTCCATTACGAATGGCTCGTTCTGCCTGACAGCGGTATCTTCCTCAGTGTGAGGCTGTGTGTCAACTTGGATTGAGCAGGGACAGAGATCGAAGCTGGCGTTTGCCATGTTAAACGCGATCAACTTCTTTGCTCTGTTTGCTCGCTCCTCCCTTAGAAATTATTGAACTTAAAAATAAATCTAGTGCGGAAGTAGTTAAACATTTAAAGCAAATATTTTCTACACATGGTAAGAAATTTAAGCAGATAATTCTCCATTTAATTGTGCTACGTGTTTATCGTTTGCTAAGGAGAATGGTATAAAATGTACTTTCAGTAGTTCATACTATCCGAAGTCAAATGGACTAGCTGAAAAATATGTCGGAAAAGCAAAGCATTTATTGAGAAAAAGTCTGGCCTCAAAGCAAGACGTTTCAAACACATTTCTTGAATACCGAAAAACTCCATTAACTGGAATGGAGTACTCCCCATCTGAACTTTTATTTAAAAGACGGGTGCGAACTAAAGCACCTATACACGACAATTTACTTTTACCAAGGATACCTATTAAGGTTACAAATTCCGTGGATGATTTAAAAACTAAAGTTAAGCACTATTATAGTAAAACATCACATTCTAAAGCCGATTTCTCAATAAATGATTTCGTCTGGATGCAAAAGCCTGATAAGAAATGGTACGCAGGGAAAATTATATACAAATGTCCAGAACCAAGGTCATACATTGTGGAGTTAAGCAAAGGGGAGAGATATAGGCGGAATAAAAAACATTTAAGAAAAAGATATCAAAATTCTATGATATCTACAGAAAACAAAACAGATTTCTATGAATATAACGCTTACAACACCCGTAGCAAAGTTAAACGTGTACCATATATATATAATTTTATTTCTTCTCTTTTATATTTACATTTCACATTATTACACAATTTACCATGAATGTAATTCTTATGTAGTGTAGATACATATAGCTGCGGTCAAAATAATAGTAGTGAAACGTATGTTATCAGAAAAGGAAAAAAAAAAAATGAATGCCCCTCTTTATATAAACAAATATTAATTTTGTTTCAAATCCACGTTGTTCATAATCTTATCTTAAAAAAAAAACATAAGCCTAAAATTAAACATAAAATATAATATAATATAATAATTATAAAAGTTTCTAAATGTATTCAAAAACGGTCGGTCAAAAAAATAGTAGTGCCCTAAGCTACGATCTTGAAATATATCTAAAATGCAAATATAGTTTAAAATTTAAAACATAACAAAAAAATCGTGTTTTTTATCTTAAATTAATATTTAATTGCATGACCTTTATTGGATATAACGCCGTTGCATGGAGTTAACCAGATTTTGACACCGTCCGACCGATATTGACATTCAGGATTGCTGCACAGCTGTCCAAAGGTCATTGTTGTTAGCTGGTTTACAACAAGCAACATCCTTCTTCGCGTCACACCAAAGATTCTCAATCGGGTTGAGATCTGGGGACTGTGCGGGCCATTCCATTACACTCACCCTGTTTGAAAGAAACCGCTGCTTAGCAAGTTTGCTAGTATGCTTCGGGTCATTGCCTTGCTGAAAGACCCATATCAGTGGCATTTCATCCTCGGCATACACCAGCATTACTTCCTCCAAGATTTTCACGTATAAATGTTTATCCAATATTTGTTGGATGCGGTATATGGGACTAACACCATAAAAAGAAAAGCATGCCCAAACCATAATGCTGGAACCTACATGTTTTATGGTCTTTGTCGTATACTGAGATTTGAAATCTGTATTTGGAGGTCTTCTGACATAAAGGCGAGAGCCCATTCCGCCATATAGAACTATTTTAGACTCGTCTAACCACAAAATATATCTTCATTTCTCTGCGGGTCAGTTTAAGTGGTCCTTCGCGAATTTAATTCTTTTAGCCACATGTTTTTTTTTTTTTTTTTTTTTTTTTTTTTTTTTTTTTTTTTTTTTTTTTGTCAGCAAAGGCACTTTTCGCAGACTGTTTGATAAAGGGTACTTTCCTAAATTCAAACAAAATGCGCATTGTAACTGCGCCTTGCATCAGTTATACATTCACACGATACTTTCACGATGCGTTACGCATACGGTTGCGTATTAAATCATGACATTTTGGAATTTCATACGGTCCCCACATGTTATTTTCTGGAACCACAATACTGCGTTAGTGCTAGCTGAGACATCCAACCCAAGCAATTCAATGGGGTAGTCTTAAATACTGCGTTTGCGTTGGCGAGCTTACGTTCATTGAAAAATGAGAGGAAATAAGAAAAAATGAGAGCGAGAGAAAACGTAAACTCACGTAACCAAAGCAGACAAAAGTCAAACACGTTGTAATGATCTTAAAGGATCGCCATGTAATGATACTGAATCAGCCTTTGAATTCGTCTTTTAGTACGCACGGATGTGGACTAGTACAGTAATGTCGCCATTAGTGTCAAGGCTTCTAGAATGTGGAATTTGCAAAAGAGTGACTAAGAATTGTGCTTCCCAATAGTGGAGGGGTCGACCTAGCGGGGTATCCGGCGTGGAACGCCACTGGACAGTCAGGGTGCCTGTTTCCTGGCACTCCTTGAGAATTAAAATAGCCTATGCCGAGTGATTGGCTTCTAAAATAATTCTGATTTATTCATGAAATGTTTGTTCCTTATGTACTAATTTCCGATGGCATTTCCAATGCATTATTCATTCTAATATTAGGTCACGAGTCATAATTTGATTTTAGTGCACTTGACTCCATGAAGGGTCGCTTCACCAGATGACACACTGCAGGTTATTCTTTATCGTATTGAATATCACAGTGCAGTGGACGTAGTAATGTTTACGTTCTTTTTGCCTGTCTTCATACGGTGTCGGTATTTGGCGAGTGCCGTCCCGTGAGTAACTCTTGGTGTCATGTGGCGCTATTGTGTGGTGTGCATTATGTTAAGTGTTTTTGTTCGGGTATGTAGGAAGTGATTAGTGTTTTGTTTTGGTATGTAGTTTTGGTACGTGGAAATGTTTTGTTTGTGGGTACACTACACCCTTACCCTTAAGCGGAAAATTATTTTAAGAATAATTTTGCAAGATTTAGTGAAATGCTTTACATCAGGGATACTAATTACATGATTGTATGTATAAGTCTTATGTTAACATTATTGAATAATTTTTACATGGTTGCGTATGTTTTATCTTACATATTATGTTTACATTATTTAAATAACAAAATGTGTATTGTATATTTGATTACATATTATTTGCTCTTAAGGTTATGTATATGTTGTATATTTTTAGTCTAGTAACATTTGTGTTTCTCTTAATGTATATGGTTTGAGTAAATTGTTATGCAATTCTTTATTTGTGCCATCTATATCTATAATTGAATTTATGCCCTTTCTTTCTACAATCTTATATGGGCCTTTGTATGGACTAATGTATTTTTTTCTATTTTCTACTTTGATTAATACTAAATCTCCTACTGCTAAATTTAATGGGTTTATATTTTTATTGCTTTCTTTACAGTGTCGTTTTTGCTTTTCGTCTGTTATGTATTTCTTTGCTGTTTCGATCGAGTTTCGTAACTTGATCTTCAGTTCGTACGCGTAGTCGTAAATATTCATTGTCGTATTTGTAAATGTGTCAGTTGGTAATTGGGGTAAGTTACCGAATATCAGTTCGTGCGGTGAGTAGTTTGTTGTGACGTGAGGTGTTGTGTTATAGGCGAACATGTAATATGGTAACCATGTGTCCCATTCGTAATTTTCTGCTATATTTAGTAGAAATTCATTTAGCACTCGGTGGTTTCTTTCTACTGAACCCATTGTTTGATGATGGTAAGGTGTTGAGAAAATTTGTCTTATTTTCAGTATGTTACATATGTTTTTTAGTAAGTCGTTGGTGAGCTCCGTACCTCTGTCAGATTTTAAGGTCTTGAAGTGTCCGAATTTTAAAATTAACTGTTCTACTATTGTTTTAGCTACTGTTAAAGCGTCTTTAGTCGGTATTGGATGTGCAATGATGTATTTTGTTAGTTCGCATTGCATTGTCAAAATGTATCTGTATCCGTTGGATATTCGTAGAGGTCCGACTGTGTCAATTGATATTGTCTCGAAGCTAGTGCTAGTGCTAGTATCTGTAATTATTTGTTGTTCTTTTATGTGTTTAGTTTGTTTGTTTCTGGCGCATGAATCACAATTGTTTATGAATTTCTTTATCATTCTGTTCATATTCTTCCATATGTATCGTTGTTTGAGTTTTAAAAGTGTTTTTCTGACTCCTAGATGTCCTCCCTGTGGGGTATTGTGGTATTCATCTATCAATTTATACTTCTCTAATTCATCAGTAATTCTCCTAGGGGCTTTGTAAATTATTATCTTCAATATAGAGGTCTTTTTATTCATTTTCTTCCGTTGCAACTCATTAAATATTCTTCTAAATTCTTTTTCTTCGATTCTCTTAAATATTTCATCTTCTTTTTGTAGGCCTACTTGTAATATATTTTCCTTTTCCAACACAGATGCCAGTTTCTCCATAATCGAATCGTAATTCGGAGGATTATCGCTGCATCTAACAATCACTTTATCATTTACTTCTACTTTTACCATGGATTTATTATTTGCCTCAAATTTAAATTCTAACTTCTTCATTTAATTTACGTCAGGTAATGACGTGCATTCCCATATGTGAAGGTGATCAGTGGATGCGATATGCATTTCTCCTTTGGTATAGCCCTATTTTTATTCTCTTCTTTTCTATTCATACTTCTTGTTATTACCATTATTCTGTCCTCTGGTTCTGTTCTGTTTGGAATCATTCTTCTTAGTGCGTTTGAATCTAGTTTTATTCGAGATAAGGCGTCAGCGTTTGTATTTATTGAACCTGGTTTATATACAATTTCAAAATCATAGTCTGCCAAATCCATTCTGATTCTTGTCATTTTCGATGAAGGATTTCTATGTGTAAATAGAGAAACTAAAGGTCTATGATCGGTTACTACTATAAATTTTCTACCAAAAAGATATGGTTTGAAAAAGTTGATGCCCCAATGAATTGCTAGTAATTCTTTTTCTATTACTGCTTTGTTTATGTCGTGTTTCGAAAGGGATTTACTTGCATATGAGATTGGTAAGTCATGGCCTATTTCTCCTTGGGAGAGGACTGCTCCTAGAGCGAAGTCTGAGGCATCTGTTGTAAGAATAAATGGTTTGTCAAACCTTGGGTATTGTAGTATAGGTGGGTTTATTAGTTTGTTTTTCAAAATTTCGAAAGATTTTTGACATTCATCAGACCAAATGAAAGGTTGATTCTTTTTAAGTAGGGTATTGAGACATTTAGCGGTTGTTGCAAAATTTTCTATGAATCTACGATAATAGTTACAAAAAGCTACGAATCTTCTTACTTCGTCTGCATTTTTCGGTATTGGATATTCTTGAATTATCTTGTATTTCGAGGGATCCGTTCTAATACCTTCTGCTTCTTGAGGCATTTGATTTTTCGTCTATTTTCTTTGTTTTATTCATTATTTTTATTATTATTTTAACATTGGAAGTTTCGTATGATAGTTTAAGGTCAATTTCGCAATAATATTTTTTGCCCAATTACTTTCTAAGAATCTAAACATCGTAGGAATACAAAAAATATTGTAACGTTATCATACATTTGCATACATTTTATTGACTTGGCACAATAAATTAAGTCTAGTTGAAAAAATAAAGAGATAAACTAAGGGTGAATGAATTTAAATTCAGTTCATTATATGCTTATAAATTCATCAATCGTTTAAAATAACACATTGCACTTTTATAAATTTTTTTTTTTTTTTTGAAATTTTACGGAAACAAAAGCAAATTAGTTTGCATTAACAAGTTTATAACATTCTAGTACATTCCTTCTTATTTTTATTTTTTTTTTATTTGTATGACGTAGTATGACGTATATGCTACAAACAATATGTACATATTTGTTTTCGTTCCGTATGATGGAGACTTGTAAAAATATGAACTCTTGATTTATATGTTTATACTGTATTTAATTGGATAAGTCAGTATTAAATTGTTTTAATTGTTTCTTAAATGCTTTTTTTTTTTCATGATGACGTATTTTTGTTTTCGCTTATTCATTGTGTAAATTATCTAATATTTATGCTAGCGATTTATTCGTCGCGTTGAATGAATATATGTATGTACGTTAAGCACGAATTGTGAATATGTCAGCATCGTCGTCGGATTTGCAGGATCGTTCACAGGTTTGGTATGCTGGATCGTGGTCAGGTTCGCATTTGCAGAGTCGTTCGCAGGATTGTGGTTATCGCAGATCGTTCGTGGTTGCAGGATCGTGGTCAGGTTCACAATTGCAGGATCGCCATGTAATGATCTTAAAGGATCGCCATGTAATGATACTGAATCAGCCTTTGAATTCGTCTTTTAGTACGCACGGATGTGGACTAGTACAGTAATGTCGCCATTAGTGTCAAGACTTCTAGAATGTGGAATTTGCAAAAGAGTGACTAAGAATTGTGCTTCCCAATAGTGGAGGGGTCGACCTAGCGGGGTATCCGGCGTGGAACGCCACTGGACAGTCAGGGTGCCTGTTTCCTGGCACTCCTTGAGAATTAAAATAGCCTATGCCGAGTGATTGGCTTCTAAAATAATTCTGATTTATTCATGAAATGTTTGTTCCTTATGTACTAATTTCCGATGGCATTTCCAATGCATTATTCATTCTAATATTAGGTCACGAGTCATAATTTGATTTTAGTGCACTTGACTCCATGAAGGGTCGCTTCACCAGATGACACACTGCGGGTTATTCTTTATCGTATTGAATATCACAGTGCAGTGGACGTAGTAATGTTTACGTTCTTTTTGCCTGTCTTCATACGGTGTCGGTATTTGGCGAGTGCCGTCCCGTGAGTAACTCTTGGTGTCATGTGGCGCTATTGTGTGGTGTGCATTATGTTAAGTGTTTTTGTTCGGGTATGTAGGAAGTGATTAGTGTTTTGTTTTGGTATGTTGTTTTGGTACGTGGAAATGTTTTGTTTGTGGGTACACTACACCCTTACCCTTAAGCGGAAAATTATTTTAAGAATAATTTTGCAAGATTTAGTGAAATGCTTTACATCAGGGATACTAATTACATGATTGTATGTATAAGTCTTATGTTAACATTATTGAATAATTTTTACATGGTTGCGTATGTTTTATCTTACATATTATGTTTACATTATTTAAATAACAAAATGTGTATTGTATATTTGATTACATATTATTTGCTCTTAAGGTTATGTATATGTTGTATATTTTTAGTCTAGTAACATTTGTGTTTCTCTTAATGTATATGGTTTGAGTAAATTGTTATGCAATTCTTTATTTGTGCCATCTATATCTATAATTGAATTTATGCCCTTTCTTTCTACAATCTTATATGGGCCTTTGTATGGACTAATGTATTTTTTTCTATTTTCTACTTTGATTAATACTAAATCTCCTACTGCTAAATTTAATGGGTTTATATTTTTATTGCTTTCTTTACAGTGTCGTTTTTGCTTTTCGTCTGTTATGTATTTCTTTGCTGTTTCGATCGAGTTTCGTAACTTGATCTTCAGTTCGTACGCGTAGTCGTAAATATTCATTGTCGTATTTGTAAATGTGTCAGTTGGTAATTGGGGTAAGTTACCGAATATCAGTTCGTGCGGTGAGTAGTTTGTTGTGACGTGAGGTGTTGTGTTATAGGCGAACATGTAATATGGTAACCATGTGTCCCATTCGTAATTTTCTGCTATATTTAGTAGAAATTCATTTAGCACTCGGTGGTTTCTTTCTACTGAACCCATTGTTTGATGATGGTAAGGTGTTGAGAAAATTTGTCTTATTTTCAGTATGTTACATATGTTTTTTAGTAAGTCGTTGGTGAGCTCCGTACCTCTGTCAGATTTTAAGGTCTTGAAGTGTCCGAATTTTAAAATTAACTGTTCTACTATTGTTTTAGCTACTGTTAAAGCGTCTTTAGTCGGTATTGGATGTGCAATGATGTATTTTGTTAGTTCGCATTGCATTGTCAAAATGTATCTGTATCCGTTGGATATTCGTAGAGGTCCGACTGTGTCAATTGATATTGTCTCGAAGCTAGTGCTAGTGCTAGTATCTGTAATTATTTGTTGTTCTTTTATGTGTTTAGTTTGTTTGTTTCTGGCGCATGAATCACAATTGTTTATGAATTTCTTTATCATTCTGTTCATATTCTTCCATATGTATCGTTGTTTGAGTTTTAAAAGTGTTTTTCTGACTCCTAGATGTCCTCCCTGTGGGGTATTGTGGTATTCATCTATCAATTTATACTTCTCTAATTCATCAGTAATTCTCCTAGGGGCTTTGTAAATTATTATCTTCAATATAGAGGTCTTTTTATTCATTTTCTTCCGTTGCAACTCATTAAATATTCTTCTAAATTCTTTTTCTTCGATTCTCTTAAATATTTCATCTTCTTTTTGTAGGCCTACTTGTAATATATTTTCCTTTTCCAACACAGATGCCAGTTTCTCCATAATCGAATCGTAATTCGGAGGATTATCGCTGCATCTAACAATCACTTTATCATTTACTTCTACTTTTACCATGGATTTATTATTTGCCTCAAATTTAAATTCTAACTTCTTCATTTAATTTACGTCAGGTAATGACGTGCATTCCCATATGTGAAGGTGATCAGTGGATGCGATATGCATTTCTCCTTTGGTATAGCCCTATTTTTATTCTCTTCTTTTCTATTCATACTTCTTGTTATTACCATTATTCTGTCCTCTGGTTCTGTTCTGTTTGGAATCATTCTTCTTAGTGCGTTTGAATCTAGTTTTATTCGAGATAAGGCGTCAGCGTTTGTATTTATTGAACCTGGTTTATATACAATTTCAAAATCATAGTCTGCCAAATCCATTCTGATTCTTGTCATTTTCGATGAAGGATTTCTATGTGTAAATAGAGAAACTAAAGGTCTATGATCGGTTACTACTATAAATTTTCTACCAAAAAGATATGGTTTGAAAAAGTTGATGCCCCAATGAATTGCTAGTAATTCTTTTTCTATTACTGCTTTGTTTATGTCGTGTTTCGAAAGGGATTTACTTGCATATGAGATTGGTAAGTCATGGCCTATTTCTCCTTGGGAGAGGACTGCTCCTAGAGCGAAGTCTGAGGCATCTGTTGTAAGAATAAATGGTTTGTCAAACCTTGGGTATTGTAGTATAGGTGGGTTTATTAGTTTGTTTTTCAAAATTTCGAAAGATTTTTGACATTCATCAGACCAAATGAAAGGTTGATTCTTTTTAAGTAGGGTATTGAGACATTTAGCGGTTGTTGCAAAATTTTCTATGAATCTACGATAATAGTTACAAAAAGCTACGAATCTTCTTACTTCGTCTGCATTTTTCGGTATTGGATATTCTTGAATTATCTTGTATTTCGAGGGATCCGTTCTAATACCTTCTGCTTCTTGAGGCATTTGATTTTTCGTCTATTTTCTTTGTTTTATTCATTATTTTTATTATTATTTTAACATTGGAAGTTTCGTATGATAGTTTAAGGTCAATTTCGCAATAATATTTTTTGCCCAATTACTTTCTAAGAATCTAAACATCGTAGGAATACAAAAAATATTGTAACGTTATCATACATTTGCATACATTTTATTGACTTGGCACAATAAATTAAGTCTAGTTGAAAAAATAAAGAGATAAACTAAGGGTGAATGAATTTAAATTCAGTTCATTATATGCTTATAAATTCATCAATCGTTTAAAATAACACATTGCACTTTTATAAATTTTTTTTTTTTTTTTGAAATTTTACGGAAACAAAAGCAAATTAGTTTGCATTAACAAGTTTATAACATTCTAGTACATTCCTTCTTATTTTTATTTTTTTTTTATTTGTATGACGTAGTATGACGTATATGCTACAAACAATATGTACATATTTGTTTTCGTTCCGTATGATGGAGACTTGTAAAAATATGAACTCTTGATTTATATGTTTATACTGTATTTAATTGGATAAGTCAGTATTAAATTGTTTTAATTGTTTCTTAAATGCTTTTTTTTTTTCATGATGACGTATTTTTGTTTTCGCTTATTCATTGTGTAAATTATCTAATATTTATGCTAGCGATTTATTCGTCGCGTTGAATGAATATATGTATGTACGTTAAGCACGAATTGTGAATATGTCAGCATCGTCGTCGGATTTGCAGGATCGTTCACAGGTTTGGTATGCTGGATCGTGGTCAGGTTCGCATTTGCAGAGTCGTTCGCAGGATTGTGGTTATCGCAGATCGTTCGTGGTTGCAGGATCGTGGTCAGGTTCACAATTGCAGGATCGCCATGTAATGATCTTAAAGGATCGCCATGTAATGATACTGAATCAGCCTTTGAATTCGTCTTTTAGTACGCACGGATGTGGACTAGTACAGTAATGTCGCCATTAGTGTCAAGGCTTCTAGAATGTGGAATTTGCAAAAGAGTGACTAAGAATTGTGCTTCCCAATAGTGGAGGGGTCGACCTAGCGGGGTGTCCGGCGTGGAACGCCACTGGACAGTCAGGGTGCCTGTTTCCTGGCACTCCTTGAGAATTAAAATAGCCTATGCCGAGTGATTGGCTTCTAAAATAATTCTGACTTATTCATGAAATGTTTGTTCCTTATATACTAATTTCCGATAGCATTTCCAATGCATTATTCATTCTAATATTAGGTCACGAGTCTTAATTTGATTTTAGTGCACTTGACTCCATGAAGGGTCGCTTCACCAGATGACACATTGCGGGTTTTTCTTTATCGTATTGAATATCACAGTGCAGTGGACGTAGTAATGTTTACGTTCCTTTTTGCTTGTCTTCATACGGTGTCGGTATTTGGCGAGTGCCGTCCCGTGAGTAACTCTTGGTGTCATGTGACGCTATTGAGTGGTGTGCATTATGTTAAGTGTTTTTGTTCGGGTATGTAGGAAGTGATTAGTGTTTTGTTTTGGTATTGTTAAATGAAGTGACTGAACGCACTAGTACGGTTCTAGTACAATCATACGCCTGTTCAACAAAAGTTTAATTTTTTCTTCTATCGACCGAACTCTTCCGGTCCCTCCATCTTTCTTTTTGTAATCCTTCTTCTTCTTCCTCCATCTTTACTGAAGAGCGCACGCGCTGAGCATTTTCTAACAATTCAAATTATAACGTGGTAATAAATAAATAAAAAGTTATAGAAACAAAAACGCTTGTCTCCTTTTATCAAATTACATGGTGACCCCGACGTGATTTCACGCAACAGTTCTGAAGTCACGAGTCAAAGAAAATCATTCTCACGTGTTGCGCACATCATCTCAACAAAGCGAGTCAGCAACGATGCCGCCTGAGGAAAAAGCCACAAAAGAATCCAAAAAAATTGGAAACATTGAAGGTTCGCCGCACTGTTGTGTGCAAACAACTGGGTCGGCTCAAACAATTTGTCGACAGCTTCACAGAAGATGTCACATCTCACCAACTGGAACTCCGTCTGTCCGCGTTGGATACATCATTTACTGCCTTCGAAGAGCTTCAAGGCAAAATTGAAGAACAAGACCCAGATGAGGTAAAAGATGAAGAGGATATTCGTGCGAGGTATGAGGAACTATATTATGAAATTCACCCACGGATCACGGTAAGAATGCAATCACTCGAGCCCAGTAAGAAGGACGACCATGCTCCGGCACAAAATACATCAGCCGACCACCTTAAATTGCCAAAAATTAATATGCCTATTTTTTTCAGGTGAAATAACAGAATGGTTGGACTTCTATGAATCCTTCAAATCCCTCATTCATTCCAATCCTTCCCTTAACAAAACCACAAAATTCCAATACCTAAGATCATCACTTTCCGGAAGCGCAGCACACGCCATTAGGTCATTGGAAATAAATGACACGAATTACGACGCTGCCATCAAAATCCTCGTCGATCGTTATGAAAACAAACACCTCATCTGTGCAGAGCACCTGCGAAAAATATTTGAAGCTCCTGCATTACAAAAGTCAACAGCCAGCAATCTGCGTGACCTTATTGATGGGGTTAACAGTCATCTACGCGCCTTGTCGTCTCTCGGACGTCCGGTTGATAAATGGGACGACCTCATTGTATACATCGTAGCATCAAAATTCGATGTCGCCACACGCAGTAAATGGCAAGAGGAATGCACAACGGAAGACTTACCATCACTAACTGGTCTGATCCAATTCATTGAAAAGCGCTGTCAAGTACTCGAGTGTTATTCAACAAGCAATAGTTTACGGGCAAGTACAACCCCCATTTTTAATCTTAAAAGTTCTCGAAACAAAACATTAACTATAACTAAGCATACAGATTTAAATAGAAACAAATGTCTACATTGCAACAATGTAGGGCATCTTATGCATAAATGTTATAAATTTCTTAACCTAACCTTAAATTCCAAACAACAATATTTACAAAACAAAAGAATATGTACTAATTGGTTAAAAAACGATCATAATGTCGAAGATTGCCGATCATCCCTTTGTCGTAAGTGTAATAAACCACATCACACCGTTCTTCACCCGCTCCCTTTTCACGCATCTAATCACTCAAACACTACACTTAACGTGGATGCAAATGAGTTCTATGCCTCAGAACATTCTACCAATAGCAAGGTATTACACATACCAAAGCCAAAAGCATGCGATATAATGCATCCCGCCAATACTGGTTCATCCATTATTTTGGCGACGGCAACAGTACACGTTGCGGATAAGCATAATGCCCTAATCCCTTGTCGTATTCTCCTCGACTCAGGCTCGCAACTAAACCTAATAACCGAGCGCTTCGCACATATTCTAGGCTTACCGCGAGAAAAATCCAATATAGAAATTCGAGGCATTGGGTCAACTAAAACTTCCTGCAAATTCGAAACAAACATTATCCTAAAATCTCGCTTCAATAACATACGTCATACCGTAGAAGTAATGGTGATGAAAGGAATTACCCAAGCGGTTCCCGAAAAGCCAATCGACACATCTGATTAGAAAATCCCTTCGAATATAAATCTCGCCGATCCACTATTTGGCAAACCAGGAAGGGATGTATGTTTTACTTGGTGCAAGCCACTTTTTCTCACTTTTATCTGTTGGCCAAGTACGAATCGATAAAAATCTCCCAATTCTGCAAAATACTGTCTTAGGATGGATCGTCTCAGGCGTAATTGACAACATTGGCGATCATAACAAACCTAGGCAAGCGTACACTCTTTGCACAGAAAGCCACGAAACGATTATGAAATCTTTCTCAGACATCGAAAGCCTTTCTGAGACAACACCATTAACAACACAAGAGCAAATATGGGAGGATTTTTTTATTGATAACGTCCACCGGCACGAAAACGGACGTTATATAGTGCGACTACCCTTCAAGAGTCATCCGCGTGAACTAGGTAAATCACACCACATAGCCATGCGTCGGTTCATCTGCTTGGAAAGAAAACTTCACCGCGACAAAAACATCATTACAGCCTACGTACAATTCATGCGTGAGTACGAAGCGCTCCCTCACATGAAACTTGTCGATCAGGTGGGATACAATGAACCACACTTCTTCATGCCTCATCATTGCGTCATCAAACTGGAGAGTTCGACAACCAAGTTGCGTGTTGTGTTCGATGCTTCTTCCAAAACGGACAGTGGACTTTCGTTAAACGACATAATGCATGTTGGACCTACAATACAACCAGACTTATTTTCTATTGCCTTCCGCTTTCGATATTATAAATATGTATTTACTGCGGATATAACAAAAATGTATCGACAAGTAGACATGCATGAAGAAGATCAAAAGTTTCAATACATTCTTTGGAGGGAGTCGCCTGCTGACAAAATAAACATCTACAAACTCTGCACGATAACTTATGGAACTAGCCCGGCGTCATTCCTCGCAACCCGAGTTCTATATCAGCTCGCTGATGATGAGCGCGACAAGTTCCCATTCGGGGCAGACGTGTTGAAGAACGATTTTTACGTCGTCTACGTTCTTTCAGGTGCAAACAACCTTGATGAGATTATGCGAAAGAAGTTTGAGTTGCAATCTGTGTTAAGTCGAGGTGGATTTCAATTACGCAAATGGTGCGCAAATGCAGATGCTATCATAAGCGACATCCCAGCAGAAGAAAGAGAACAGCTGTTTCATTTAAGACATGATAACGTTGTGAAAACCCTGGGTTTGATATGGGAGCCTCACAATGATGTTTTTAAAATTAAGGTCAATTTGCAACAACTGGATAAAGTTACCAAAAGAACAATTCTCTCAGACGTAGGTCGACTTTATGATCCATTAGGTTTGATCAATCCTGTCGTCGTGAAGGCGAAGCTCTTTATGCAAAGCCTCTGGCAGGGTAAGCTACATTGGGACGAAGCGGTATCTCAGGAGATGCATCAATTTTGGAAAAGCTTTAGAGAAGACCTTGTCAATCTAGAAGGAATGTCAATAAAGAGACATGTTTTGAAAACCAGTGTACGCGAGTCAGAGTTGCATGCGTTTTCAGATAGTTCTGAGAGAGCATATGGGGCTTGTGTGTATATTAAATCATTCAAGAAAAACGGTGAGGTTGCAATTAATTTACTCTGTGCTAAGTCCAAAGTTGCACCGATCAATAAAAATCGTTTGACAATACCCCGATTGGAGTTGTGTGCGGCTTTAATCATGGTTCAATTAGTTGAGAAGGTTAAGTCTTCTACCAAAGAAGACTTCAATAAGTGCTACTACTGGACAGACTCCAGTATTGTTTTGCATTGGATTTCTGAAAAGGATCATCAGTGGACAACGTATATAGCAAACCGCGTAGCAGCTATTCAGAGGGTATCAGAATTTGACCAATGGCATCATGTGAGAACTAAATGTAATCCTGCTGATGTCTTATCACGTGGGTGTAGTCCTACGGAGCTAATAGCAACTGATGCATGGTTTCTAGGTCCCTCATTTTTATACGACGATGAAGTAGATTGGCCCCAGTTGAGTTTAAAGCATGAATTCTCGGACGAAGTATTAGAGCGCAAGAAAATTAAAAGTGTACTCTATACGACTACATCCAAGACATCGGATATATTTAACGGCATTAAGTATAGGAATGATTATCTAAGGCTAGTAAACACGGTGGCGTTCGTGCGAAGATTTGCCAACAATACACTGGCCAAGAGAAAGAGGATAGATCGTGTGACTGGAATCATTACTGCATCGGAGCGCGAGAGGGCCATCAAGACCATAATAAAAAATCTTCAAGGCCTTCATTACAGCAACGAGATCTCCATGCTTAAGGGCAAACGAGTTTCAGCCAAATCTCACATATCTTCTCTGAACCCCTTCATAGACAGCGAAGGAATTTTGCGAGTTGGTGGGCGCTTAGAACATGCGGCCGTGGAATATGAATTCAAACACCCAATTCTTTTGCCAAATAAGCACCCGTTCGCAATTGCGGTTATGAAGCACACGCATGAAAAGTATCATCATTTGGGGGCTCAAGGATTGCTGTGGTAAGGTCTTAGCTAGACACGTAGTACGTCATTGTCTTCCCTGCTTCAAAGCCCGTCCCACGGCTACATTTCCCGTCATGGCTAATTTACCAGAGCAGCGTGTAAATCCCTCTCGTCCATTTGCAGTTGTTGGAACAGATTTCTGTGGACCTTTTCTAGTGTACTTCAAACGAAGAGGAACTACTCCAGTCAAGGCTTACGTTGCTATATTCATCTGCTTCAGCACTAAGGCAGTACATCTAGAGCTGGTCGGCGACCTCAGTACCGCCAATTTTTTAGGCGCCTTAAGGAGATTCTTTGGCAGAAGAGGATTGAGCAAGATAGTCTACAGTGATATTGCTTCCAATTACATCGGCGCACGGAACGAATTGAAACACTTATATTCACAGCTAGCATCAGCAGAATCTCAAGAATCTATAAGCAACTTCTTAGCTCAGGACGGCATTGAATGGCGAACGATTCCAGCAAGGTCACCTCACTTTGGCGGCATATGGGAGGCTGCAGTCAAGTCAGCCAAGCATCACATGAAGCACATCTTGCGTGTGGCTTCCTTAACATACGAAGAATTTAATACAGTTATTGTCCAAATTGAATCAATTCTTAACTCCCGTCCCTTATCCCCCCTATCCGAAGATCCTTCAGATTTACAACCATTAACACCTGGGCATTTTTTGGTAGGCAATCATTTACAGGCGATACCTGATCTTGACTATTCTGAACGAAGCTTGACGTATTTAAGTCGCTGGCAAAGGGTACAGTGGTTAACACAACAATTCTGGAGTAGGTGGAGAAATGAATACCTGCATACTCTTCAGACAAGAAGCAAGTGGCGTCGAGGAGGCAAAAATTTGCAAGTTGGTGATGTGGTGATGCTGATGGATGAAAATCTTCCTCCTCTCAAATGGAACATGGGCCGAGTTATCGAATTGCACCAAGGCAAGGATGGGGTAGTACGAGTGATCACCTTAAAAACAGCGAAAGCCATCACCACGCGAGCGGTAGTTAAGCTATGTCCCTTACCAACATTTGAAGATCCTGCAGTCCTTCAACCCGGGGAGTATGTTAAATGAAGTGACTGAATGCACTACGGTTCTAGTACAATCATACGCCTGTTCAACAAAAGTTTAATTTTTTCTTCTATCGACCGAACTCTTCCGGTCCCTCCATCTTTCTTTTTGTAATCCTCCTTCTTCTTCCTCCATCTTTACTGAAGAGCGCACGCGCTGAGCATTTTCTAACAATTCAAATTATAACGTGGTAATAAATAAATAAAAAGTTATAGGAACAAAAACGCTTTTCTCCTTTTATCAAATTACAGGTATGTTGTTTTGGTACGTGGAAATGTTTTGTTTGTGGGTACACTACAACGTCGAAAATTTCTGTGCGTTTGAACAACTGTTGCTATGTATTGATGTGTATGCTGTATCTTTTTTTTTTTTTTTTGGTTTGTGTTGTGTGCGTTTACTTTGACATGGAGCAGCCGAAAAAAATTTAATTGTCATTTTCAAAGCATGCGTCGAGGCATTTCTCGTAACACGTAAAGTGCCTCGCACCAACGCAGTATTGTGGATCAGGCATTATAGTGCAGGGGGCAACCAAATATTTATAAAGCATATGTTAAAAATAAATTCTCCATCTTTCACGATTCACAAAAAAGTAATTTATAAAGTTATTGGGGGTGGCCGTTGTGCAGTGGTTAACATCATGGACCGTCGAGCGGAAGGCCTATAGTTCAAATTCGGTTCATAGCCAAGAAAAATCAATTCTTATACGGAAAAAAGTATGCAACACAGTTGTGAATGGAAAGCGACCAAACGTACGGCTGCAGGCATAACACTCACAGTATATGGTAAATTGAAAATCAACCTCTGCGTATGCAATATTAACACCAAAAGTGCATGAACGAATTACTGTGAATTATAACCAACGCGAAATTTGGTCGGCTCTCGTCCTATCTAGGACAAACCACCCCTGAGAGTAGGGAACGAACACCAACGACCCAAAAAACCACTGCACTCCGTTCAGGTTGTGTGTCAAAAACATCAACCTGCACGAAACTCTCCCTCTCCCTGTTACCTTCGCTCGCACAACGTTCAAAACGTTATAAGGCATTAGCCTTGAGTGCGGGTGTAACTATAAAAAAAATTAAAAATTTATAACGAAGCAGCGTGCTAGTTCACGATGCGCTTTTTGCTTTTGTTTACGCAGTATAATAATTCACGACGCATTTCGGAACGCAATGTGTTCTGTCACAATTTGTGCTTGCATTTAGGAATGTTTGCCGATTCACAATGCAGGCAGTACTGCATTTAGGAAAACACCCAAAGTCGCGCTTTTCAGGTGTGCAGTGCTTACCTCTACCCATTGCTCACGAAAATCTAATGAAATTTTTCAAGCAAGTGTTGAAAAACTTATAAAAGAACACTATATACTAACCTTTTCAGAACTTTTCGATCTTAAAAACAAGAAAAATGTAAATACTGTATACAATCACCCGAAGCACTACTATTATTTTGACCGGAAGAAATTTGGTTTCATTAATAAACCGTTGCATATTTGACGAATTAGCAGAACAAACAAAAAGTGTGTACACACAATCGTAAAAAAATATGTTGTGCCGTCATTTTATAACTGTCTTTTACAGTAAGGATCATAAAAAGCAACCCAGACAAAAAACAAACTCTTATAAATTTAGTTTTAGCTTCTACTACTATTATTTTGTTCGCCACTGTATATAAATTGTAAAGGGAGATGTTGTATAAAGTATAAGTGTGTAGTGTAAGTTCCATGTTACTTATATGTACATATAAACATTTAGCTATAGCAGCTTCTCATCGGCTGACTGTTGGAAGATAAAGATCAGGTCACTTGTAATGTAGACAGCAAAATTGTAAGGACAGTTTTGGTTCCAATAAATATTATTAGTGAATTAATGTGTGAATTTTAATAAAAACACAAAACTGTCGTCTGCGGAGAAAGCGTCCTTCCAGCAAATTGCGGCGTAGTTCCAGAGCAGCAACGGTGAGTAGGAGCCGCCCGTTCCCAGATAGATGCTACATCCGTCGTTTCCATGTGTGCCAGAAAATTCCTGGACTGTCGAGAAGGTCGGAAGAAAGCAGCGAGAAGATGCCGATCTGGCAGTCATCATCGACTACCAAGAACGAGGTTTTCGACCAACTTGGCAGCAAATATCCAGTGAAAGCCCAATCGTGAAAGCTTACTGGGCTCAATGGCAGAGTTTGAAGCTGAAGAACGGTTGCCTCTACCGCATTTGGTAGACGCTGGTAATTCCAAAAGGACAAATCGACGAGTTCATCCGAGAATACCACGAGGGACCAAGCGGGGGTCATCTTGGTGTTAACAAGACTGTAGAAAAGATCAAGATACGTTTCTACTGGGTAGGATGCCATGAGTCGGTCACAAATTTCATTCGCAAGCGTAACAGTGTGCGAAGGCAAAGGGTCCAGTTAGGAAAACTCGAGGAAATATGCAGCAGTACAATGTTGGAGCACCGTTCGAACGTATCGCCATGGACATCGCAGGCCCATTCCCAATGAGCCACGCTGGAAACAAATACGCGCTGGTGGTGATAGATTACTTCAGCAAGTGGCCTGAGGTGTTTTGCATCCCGAACCAGGAAGCCAAAACCATTTCGGATGCGTTCGTGAACAACTGGGTTGCGGGTTATGGAGTCCCAATGGAACTGCACTCAAACCAAGGAAGAAACTTCGAGTCGTCGGTGTTCAAAGAACTCTGCGACATGCTAGGTATCAGAAAGACACGGACAACACCATTACACCCACAATCTGATGGCATGGTCGAAAGGTTCAACCGGACGATGGAGGAATACTTGAGAAAAATCGTCGTTGGAGATCAGAAGGACTGGGATGAACATCTCCCCCTTTTCTTAATGGCGTACCGTTCGGCACAGCACAATTCAACGGAAATAACACCAGCTGAAGCCAGTTATGGAACTGATCTTCGACTTCCATCGGACTTGAAGTTCGGTGTGGTACTACCGACAACTAGCGGCAGGGAGGACTTCGTAACCGTAAGGAAGGAACAGCTGAGCTCCATCCATCAGTTCATCCGGAAGCGACTGAACTTGGTCACCGATAAAATGAAGGCAAGATACGACTTGAGGGCGAACACTTCTGGATTCGAGACAGGACAATTGGTGTTGCTGTACAACCCACAATTGCAATCAGCCTGGGACGGACCATATGAGGTCATCAAGAAGCTTAATGACGTGGTATACCGATTACAGCAGACGGGCGAAGTATAAGATCGTCCACGTAGAGAGGTTAGCGCCATATAACGGAGAAGGATCCAATCGCTTGTTCGAGAACGAACAAGTTTAGGAGGAGGGCAGTGTTGCGGAGACACTAACCGACGGTTAAGTTCGAATTTCGCTGTCGAGGTTCGAAAGCTATGGTGAAGCGGAAATTGAAATGATGTCAACGGCGTAATGCTTATTGTCAGAGCATTCTAGAGACTTCCGTAGGGGAAGTTCCGACGGCGGACATTCAAGAAGGTGGACCGAGAGCTATATAAGCGCGAACGCTCGCCCTCGGCATTCATTCAGTTTACGGAAGCGAATAGCGTGTGACAAGTCTGTATACAGTGTGTTCGGTCGATAAACCAGTGTGAAAATAAAAGCTTTTGGTAAAGGCTTGCGTGTGTAGCAATAAATAAAAAGTGGTGAAGTACTCAGATAGTTGACCTGAGGAGAAATAAGAAAAGTGTGTGTTTTAATTTGAATAAAACGTAGGCAATTGTAGTTTATCACAATCCAGTGATACGAACCCTATTCGGTATGGGAATAAATTTCGTAACAACATAGATAGAAAAAATATTAAGTTAATTTTAGATTGTTTAGATGGTGTTTTCAAGATTTAAAGAGGTCACAATATTTTAAACGTGGTTTTCATTGTCAAAAAGATGAGTCATTGTGAGGATTTGATTGTCTTCACACAAATGGCATAGGGAGGTGGCTCTTTGTTAAACAGGTGTTTGTGTGTGATGTATGAGTGGCCCAATCTAAGCCTGATATATATTTTTAGTTTTTTTTGAGATATGTTTTTGGGATAGAATTTTCTGTCGCCGTTTGGATTTAGGTTTTTGTAGGAATGGTTGTAGTTTTTCCAAGTGTTTTTTCTTTTGTATTTGTAGTTTTATGAAGCCAATTGTCTGTATCTTTTTTGTTATGTTGGAAGAAAGTTAGTAATGGTTCTTTTAATGCTGATTTGGCTGCCTTGTCAGCTGCCTCATTACCATAGATTCCAACGTGGCTGGGTATCCAAACTAATTTTAAGGTTTCAAAGTTGAGGATGAGATGGTTACGTATGTTTACCACTATGTCAATAGAGTTAGAGATGTTTTTGATAGCATTTATAGAGGAAAGGCTGTCAGAAAATATGATGGTTTTCCTTTTCTGTGCGTGTGTTATCGCTTTGTATATGGCAAATGCTTCAGCAGTAAGAGTTGATGAATATATTGGTAGTATTCCTTTGGTAGCTAGGGAACCGGTCTCGTCAACAACAGCGAAATAGGTACAGGTGTCAGCTTTGGACGCATCTGCAAATAATAGTTTCCAGCTTTGTACATGTCGACTGTGGTTGTATTTTTTGGGTAGCTACAAAGATGCATGTTGGCGTTACAGTCCATGGAGAACCTGAGCCGAGCTTCTCTTAATCACCCATGTTGTGTGTGATTTCATTTTCCCATAGGTGAAAGGCACCTATAGCTTATTGCCGGTTCCGAACGGCGAATTTCGAGAAACTTTTCATGACAATTTTACTACAGGGGGTTTTGTCAGAACCCCGCTGAGGAGAAACACCGTGAAAAACACGTTCGATGACATGGCTGTGTCGGGATTCGATCAAAGATCAGTATTTATAGTGATATAGAAACTTGGTAGGTTCCAGGGCGGTTGGCTATTTCTTGTGTGATCTTGAATAGCGATTGGAATATTTAAATCCTTTGCGAACGTTAGTGCTCTGCATAAGGTTGATTGCATTCTTTGATGTCTCTTCCGATTCAATGCTTTATTGACTTCTGGATGAATGGATGTTTTGTATGAAGAGTTTATCTTTGCAATTATCTTAGACGTAAGAAGGTCGATACTGTCCGTTAAATGGGGAAGTCCAGCTTCGGTTAGTAAGTTGATTATGGAAGTTGTGGGTAAAGCTCTCATGCAGCTCCTGACGGCAGCGTGGTAGGGTGCTGTGATGAGTCCCAAAGATGATTTGGAACATTTCCCGTAGATTGGTAGGCCATAGTCAATTTTTGATAGTATTATGGATTTGGTTGCAATTACTAGAGTATTAATGTTGGCCTTACCTTTTAAAGATAGGTATCTAATTTTATTAACCCTGGCAGTTAAGCTTTTCTTTATATAAATACAATGATTCTTAAAATTAAATTTAGAGTCGAATATAATGCCAAGACATTTCCAACAGTTAACATTTTTTATGTAGCTATTGTTTAAGTTGACTTCAACAGATTTTGAACAACTGTGTTTTTTACACATATGTAACAATTCAGATTTCGAGTAGTTGCTCCATTGAAGAAGAGCGTCTATAATGCAAGAGAAAATTTGTTGCAATTCGTGGAGGTTTTTATTTTTAGAAAAAAAAAATTAAGTCATCGGCATTAAGTGCTGAACTTTATGGAAACTATCTTTTTTTTTTTTGTTGAAGGCTTCTGCTATCCGCTGGAGCACTCAGACGCAATCACTGGTCCATTGTACTCCAGAAAACTATCTATTATATTGCTTACTTCATTAAAAGCTATAACGAATAAGACCACTGATATTGGTGATCCTTGGGGGATGCTGTTCTTAAGTTTGTGCAGGTTAGAATATATGCTGAAATATTTGAAAGAAAAGATTTTATATATTTATCCGATTTTCCATTTTAACAGTTGATTCGGGACAACATGTGCCCCGATTCTATCAAAGGCTTTGTAATAGTCAAGGCTGAGGATGGTGACATGTTTTCGCTCGGATAGTGTTGAGCAAACAAAGTGGTCAATATGGAGAAGGGCATCTAACGTAGATTTACCTTTTTTTAAGGCGACTTGTCGGTTGTCAGCAAGGTCTTTTTCTAGAAACCAGAAAAGGCGTTTAGCTATCATTTTTTCTAAGATTTTACCTGTACACGGAAGGAGGGATATAGGACGATACCCTGTGATTAATGTGGGGTATCCGTTTGGCTTAGATAGTGGAACGATGTTTGCGACTTTCCAGGCATGGGGAATTATACCTGTGTTGAAAATGCTGTTGAAAAGTGCTAGTAGGCGTGTTTTTAAAGCCGGAGGGGAGTTCTTTTAACATTTCGTACGAAATGCGGTCAAAGCCTGGAGTTTTTCCTTTTGCTGTGAACAAGCAAGAGATAAGTTCAGACATATTCATTTTTGATTTAATTGAGATAGCTGAAGGACTGGGGCAGAAGGATAAATTCGAGTCATTAAGAGTTTTTAATATTTTATTGATGAAATTGGTTTCGAAATTGGAGTCATCTGAAAGTTGTTGCCACGTTTGCGCAAAGTTTTCAACAATTTTTTTAGGGCATGTCAAGGTTGTAGAGTTCGTTTTTATTGTGTGTGGGGTATATGTACCTGTTAGGGTCTTTATATCTGTCCAAAGTTTTTGGGATGTTGAGTTTGGACTTACATATATTGGCTGTACATTTTTCGAACCAAGACTTTTTTTCAACCTTTACTGCTTTGCGAAATTTTGCATTTAGTTTACGGTAAGGAACAAGGTTGAAATCAGAGGGGGATGTTTTGAGTTTGTACCAAGCTTTTTGTTTTTCCATTCGCAGAGAGCTAATTTTTTTATTTCACCAAGGGACTCTTATTTTGTGGATTTTGTCGCTTGTGTCTTTTACAAATGCTTCAGCATACATTTTGTGTTTTTCTTTTACAAAGAGGGGGAAAACTCTTCCTAACTACGTACCAAGGTATGGAGACTGCCTTGTTGCCTTAAATAGAGGTAGCACTATTCCTAATAACTCTCCATCAAGTAATGCGTTTTAAACGTTTTGTTTCACATCTTTTCGAGGAAAGTTGAGAAACAAAAACAAGAAAACAATTCGACGTCAATTCTTACTCTATTCATTTTAGTCAAATTACTATTTACATTCTTATAGAATACATTTTCATATATTTAATTTTAGCTAACAAAGGACCTAGTAGTACAACTAAAGCCGTTTATCGTTGGTTGTGGAAAAAGTGAAATTAAGCAAATAAATTGAAAAAAAAAAAAAATTAACAGAAGAATCCAGTCCTGTGAAGAGAAAAACAAAACAAGAAGGAAATAATGGTCGAGTCTGTCAGTAGTGCGACACAACGATTACTCTCTATAAGGGGGAAACGGACGTTCATTTTCGTTACAACTAATTATAGAACACATAGTTTTGTATTTAGGAGGACGTATTATGCCCTCAGAAATCGGCGTCGAATATGACTAAATCATCTTCATCCTATGCTATTCGATTGACTTATTGCATTTTTCGTCGATTTTGTGGTTGAAATGCAGTTGTGGTTGTTATTAGTTGATGTTGTTGATACTGAATCTGTTGATGTTGGTGCTGCGAATGTTGTTGTTTGAAATGCTGTTGCAAATCGCCAGCAGGTCCTATTGAATAATTGACATTAAGACGGGCTTGTTTCGGTGACTGATAGTCAGCATCAATAGACGATGATGGTGAGCTGGTCATTTCGATGATATCGCTTGAATTGATAGCCAGACCGGCAGAATCTTGATCGTCTTCCATATCGATTGCATCGTATATGTCTTCCACCTCAATATCGAAATCTCTATGTTGTTGGGGACCACAGACATCATCCTCTTCCACGTACATTTCATGTGCCTCGACAATGGTCTCATCTAGTTCTTGATCTAATTCTTCGGAATCACTCGTCTCTTCGACATCTGATTGACTGTCGAGCTCCACGTCACTGTCACCCGTACTGCCGTGCTTCATTTCACCTCGTTCAAGTGCCTCCAGATTATCGGGAAATACCATAGCATTACGTATTGCCATTGGATCTTTTCGTGACCATTTTTGTACCTCCTCATCCATCTTGGCAATCTTATGTGGATTCATAGGCCATAAACAACCTTTTCGTTGACCACCATTAGTCGCAGGCTTCTCCACCTTCTCGAAACATTTATTCATCGAAAGATTATGCCGAACGCTGTTCTTCCAACCGCTGCGAGCTGTCTTGAAGTACGGAAAATGTTCACACATAAAACTATAGATCTCGGAGACCGGCAGTGAACCACTACGCGAATTTTTCAGCGCCATTGCAATGAGGCAGGAGTACGAATAAGCAGGTTTCGGATACTCAGACTCGATGGGAGCTTTGACTTTATTCGATGGTTTAATTACTGTCGGCGATAAGCCAGCTAATGGCGATGGAACACCACTGGACGAGGGCGATGGATTGGAATGCAAATGCGTTGCTGACGATATGTTTTTAGTGTGAAGAACGTTGCGGGCGGGAATTTTCGCTGACAATTGACTGCCATGAAAGGACGTGCTGCCATTTAGTGTGGCCATATTATGCAACGGACTAGAATCCCGATCTCCTTTTAATACGATCGTTGTACCATTGGCTGTCAATGTTCCTGACGACGTTTTAGTTGTTGTCGACTGTTGTTTAAGTTTATTGTATGTAACACTATTGGCAAATGTCAGACCACCGATGCCGGGCGCTAGTTTTATTGTATTTGTTCCAGTTGATAGAATACCATTTGTACTGATGATTCCACCTGTAGACGAAGACGACGATGACAATGACGAATATGATAATGATGATGACGACGAGGATACAGCAGACGATGATGGGGTAGATGATGCAACACTTACAATGGACGACGACGATAATAACGATGACGAGGAGGTAGCATTTAAAGTTATTTTCGACTGACTGGTTGCAGTGGAGGTAGTTGTTGATGTTGTATTTATAACGGTATTATTAATCAGACTTGTCGGTGATCTCATCTCTAAGGATAAATCCTTTTTAATTGACTCGATGGCAACATTTTTACGTTGCAGTATGATATTCGTTAACTGATTTGATGCGATAATTTTCTGTTCTGCCTTAATGGTTGTTATTCTCTGTTGCGGTGAGAAATGTAAATGACTTTTATTGTCGACCGGGCTGCTTGGCGGCGACGTACAGTTCGATAAACTATTCGTATTGAGTGTTGTCTTTGGTGATCTGTGTATCATAGATGATGAAATCATGGGCATAACGAATATGGGATTGACACAGGCACCAACATCGGCATTGAAGTCATTTGATGATGCCCAAGATGGTCCACCAAGCCATGAGGGTGCATGGTTGCTGTTACTGCTCGAAGCGATATTGATGTCGTTTGTTATTGAATCGACATGATCAAAAGACGAAGGCAGATCGTTAACAAGAGATGCTAGTTCGTTTGATCCGCCTACTAATGTGGCTACTTCATTGCGGATATCTATATCCAGCATGTCCTGTAGCAAATCTGATGTGAAAAAGTCAAAATGAGATGAGGTATCCACATATTTGTTAAGGAATCCATCATGAAATCCACTTGAATAGTCTTCCAGCTCAAACATTCTTAAGCTAATTTAATGGGTTCTCCCCGTTTTTGGATTCTGAATCACTATTATGAATTGTTATTATGTTTATTTCTAGTTAAATTATGCACATTAGTTCGCCCGCCGAGAATGTACGGGCCTGAATCTGAATTTAGATTTGCTGAGAAGGAATTTCTTAGGTTTTTTTGGTTGTTAATTATAAAGACCAGTAGTGAAGCTGATGAGAATGGGGAAATGGTCGCTGCCAGAGAGGTTGTCGGAAATATTCCAGGTAGTTTTATTAAGGAGGTTGGGGGTGATGAGTGATAGATCAACGTGCGTAAACGTTCTGTGGGTGGAAAAATGGGTTGGTCGACCGTCATTGAGTATTACTAACCCGGAGTTAGCGATAAAATGCTCGACTGTTTTGTCGCGTTTGTTTACTTTCTCAGAGCCCCAAGATGGACGCCATGCATTAAAATCACCTGTTATTAAAACTGAACTGTTTATTCCGTTGGTAACATCTTCAAGGTCTTTTGTAGAAAAAATTTTGTTCGGGGTGGATGTAAAGGGAATTAATTGTAAATTGAATGTTGAGTTTGATTTGGACCCCTATTGCTGGTATATTTGAGTTAATCGTAATAAATGAATGGGGGATTGATTTGTGGATGAGGATGCCAATATTTTTTTGTTTGATTGTGTTTTTAATATTATTTGATGGCGTAGGTAAATCAGTTTTTGTGGTAGATTGGTTGTGAGGAATTTATTTAAATGTGTTGATTTCTGTGGTGGAAGGAGTGGAACTGGAAGGGGAATTTGTGGGAGGCGATTGAAGTGGAAGGAGGGCACTAGGTGATGCTATGGAGGTTGTTGGTTTGTTTGAAATTAATGAATCTTTTATGGCTGATAAGTATGTTGTAGAAAAGAGCGGGACTGGATTTTTTCTTTGTATATTTTTTTTTGCGTCGGTCATGGAGCATTTACGTAATGTTTTTATTTTTAGAATTTCTTTAGCTTTGATGTAATCTTTGTAAGTTTTGGAGGATGATGGATGATTTTCGGTGCAGCTTGCGCATGAAGTGCGTGTGCATTTCTCCGAGAACTAGCCCGGTGGCACGAATGCTGTTGTTTTTTTTTTTTTAATTTATAAACGTCGATTACCCTTGGCATTTCATTTCACTGATTATCTCTGCCTAGGGTACGTTTATTAAGCATGGGGCGTATGCTGTACCCTTGCAAGAGTTGAGGTTGGAATGGAGTTTAACGGAAATTGGACATACATAGGTTAGCTAGGTGTTTTTTAGAAAGGAACATATTGGCTATTTTGGCGGATTTTACAAGGAGAAGGAGGCTACCGTCGCGTAATTCCGTAATACTTTCGTACGCGGTACTACTGCCATCAATGGCTTTTTTAAGTAGGAACACACTAATGGATGATAGAGGGGCTTTTTTATCGCTTGAAGAAATCACAATAAATTTAGGGTCGGGAAGGATTGTCTTTATTTGTAGTGGACTATCGAGATCTAGAGTGGTGAAGTTTTTTTTTTTTCTTTTTTTCACATTAGGTTCAGGCACAGATTGGGGCTCGTTTTCAAGCAACCCAAGCCTGTGGCCCGGAGCATGGTTTAATTATTTACGCACATGACAAGTTTTAACGTTATTTAGGGAAAGTTAAAGAGGCACAAAAAAAAAAAAAAAAAAAAACGGATTTGTCACAAATGCTGAGTAGCGTAAGGAAATAGAGCGAGCAGCACTGAGAAAAACAAGTTGTCGGCTTGAAAGTCAGACGGCGACTGAACAAAAAAAAAAAATTAAATACAGATTAGTATAGCACCCAACACACCTCTGACATTGGAACATCGTCTCTTAGATTCCGAGCGCCGAAGGCAGCGGGTACAGATGGATGTAAGAAGTACTCTAGTGTCGCTACTCCATGTATAGCAGTAATTATGTTAAAAATAACAGTAAAAATAAACAATGATAATCTTGAATTCCCTACTGTTTATAAATCCAACTAGATTTTTATAAAGCAATTACGTTTCGGACGAAATTAATCTTAATTTAATATCTTTATTTGTTTCGAGATATTCGAGATGCAATGTTTGGCAGTCTGTTGTTATGAATACTCAATCGATACCTTCATTTATCCATCTTGGAGTAAAAACAAAGTTTTAAGGGAAAACAAGTAGATTCCGACCCCACTGACTATAACTTTCAAAGGGAATTCAATAAATTAGGTCACATGACTTTTTTTATACCATACAAAACGATGTAAATAACACGAGTTTGCAAATTAAATATTAAATTGAAGCTTAGAAACAAATAGTTAACAATGCACGTGATTTTTTGGACGGAATAGACGTACGCAAGCAGTTCTATTAGGACTTTAAACATTGCGTTTAGAAGTATTTTACCCAAATGATCAGCTTTTTGTTTAAAACATATGCATGTGCTGGATATGGCATACATCCGAAACTTACCTGTTGTTTAAATCGTTTGCTGGCGCTTCTTTTCAATGTATTGCAGTCAACATTCATAACTATATCCTGTTCATTAGCCTCAGTTGGGCTCATCATACAACGGAGACTTAGTTCGACCAATTCTGACACGGGTTGCACCTACAATAATAAACATGAAACAGTAGACCAAAAGTTAAATTCACATTTTTCTATAAAAACTTACCTCTACTGTAACAGAATCACCACTGTTTCGAATCATCTCAATAATAGTTTCACGTGTCAATTCACTGACCGAAATCCCATTAACCTTGAATAATCTATCACCGGGTAATAAGCCCGTCGCGCCGCCACCTGTTCCCGGTTCCGCGAATATTACCGGTTTAAAAACCGGCGCACATAAATGCTCACTCCGGTCGAGACACACAGCCTTTCGTAAGCTAAAACCAAAATCGTTCCGAGGTGATCTTTGCCGTTTAATGACAATTTCCCGTGGCGGTGGGAGTTGAACTAATTTAACCGGAGGTAGGGGTAAATCGATATCCCCGAATGTGTGCACCCGGAACCATCGATCTCCACCTTGTGATTCACCTATTGGACTCAGCGAAAACGGAGGGGTGGCAAAGGATGAATTTGTTGTGTCCGTAAGACTTTCGGCGCTGGGCGACGGTGATGTAATTACATGAAGATTACTCAAGGGTGAATCGGTACATAAACGTGGTGATAGACCATATGAGGCAGTATTGTGTGAGTAATAATTTGATGTTTCAACAGCCGTGTTCGGATCGATGTCACTGCGGAGGCTCTCGCCTAATGTATAAACAGGATTTCCGGATTCATGTTCAATTGATTCGAATCCCATCTCATTTTGTATTGTGTTACGCAATAGAAGTACCGTAGGATCTTGAACTAAATCTTCTGGTATGCTGCTACGTGAGCTTTTAAGAATACCACGTTTCGGTGGTTTCGGCGGGACGGGGGGTAAAAATCGATTCTGCAATAAAAAAATAAAATAAAAAATAAGTTGGAAACGATAGATCTGCCCACACGACCATCTTTCCATTAAATTGTCTTACAGGCATCAGCATACTTAAATAAAAACCACAGTCGCCATTCCTTACAACTTTTTGAGTCATTTTGAGTAATTTTGTTTTTTCAAATCATTTTTATGCTATTAACCAATAACGGTATTGCATATGTAACATCGAATGAAATTGATCTTGAATCAATCAAGATGTCTGATCTCAAAATATTTAGGAGAAGTAATAACATTCCGTATGAAATATCATCGTCGTATCCGATCATGAGATATCATTGACGATAAAAAGACTCACGAATATATATGTACAAGTATTCATTACAATATCTTCCAATGAGAATAAAATAAATACTAACCGATAATGAAAATAAATACTTGATCTCTTCGCAGAAGGTCCTATAAGAATCGTTCTTCGATTTACAAATAAGTTTCTTATATTCTTTCTGCTTCGACCGATATTTGTTCCAGTCATCTTCCGAATTCGATTTGAGCGATCTATTCATAAGACTTCTGGCTTCTCTGCGAAGACTTTGGAGCTCGGCATTCCACCAGGTGATCAATTTCCTGCAGGGAGGCTTGCTGACAGGACATGCGAGTTCAAAACAACTGGTGACGACGCTATTCAGGTTATGAACAGCGTCCTCTACCAACTGTTTCGTTCTGAGCTTAGGTAGGACATGAGTGGATTTCTCAAACTCCTCTCTAAACCGTACCCAGTCCATCCTTCTCGGATTCCGTCTAGGTTGCAAGGAAGATATCCCACAACTTAATGGGAATTCGATATATTTATGGTTCAACAGCATAGCATCAGGCAAAACTCGCCAGTTAGTGATGTCCTTCACATATCTGTTGGATAGGGTCAGGTCAATCACCTCCTGTCGCCTTGTCGTAACAAACGTTGGTAGAGAGCCAACATTGTTGATGGTAAGGGCAGACGAGAGAATGAAGTCTAAAAGACGCTCCCCCTTGTATTACACTTGCTGCTGCCCGAAGCAGTGTTTTGGGCATTAGCATAGCAACACAAGATGAGACCAAACTTTTTGGCTTCACAGTACTCTACGAGTTCAGAAACTACCCTCGGTGGTGGAGGCAGTATCGAGTCGTCGGGAAAGTAGGCAGACGCAACGACGAAGTGTTCTATAACTCCGTGCGTTTTGTAGCTTACTCTAGCAGCCACCAGATCTTGTCCACAAAAGTGCCCAAGTTTGGTTGCCGATAGTGAGTTCGATATGATGAGGCCGACCCTGGGCCTTTCGGATCGCTCATCATAAAGAATCATAACATCACGTATACCGCCAAAGCCACATAGGCGTTTATTCCACACCCATAGTTCTTGAAGGGATACGATGAGGGTATTTGTACTACTGCATGCAATTCTCCTTTAATAATAGTAATAAATAAATAAATAAAATAAAACTTTTGGTTAAAACGCTCCTAGAAATTAACCTGGCCAAAAATAACATAGCCTATGTCCTTCACATAGTCTTAAGCAACATTTAAAAAAAAAAAATCATTAAAATCTGTCCAGCGGTTTTCACGCCATTAGGGGGGACCAAAGAAAAAAACCCTAGGGTTTTATTATAAGTATGGATTATTTTATTAATTTTAATATAAAATTGTGGATTTGAGTTCAGAAACTCTTCAAAATAGGTTTTTCTAACCCTACTTCTCAATAACTTTATGGCTTCATGAGCACTTTCCCCACTAGTAGCGGTTCGCAGTGCCTGTTGAAGTCGCGCACCCAACAAGCTGCATAGTTGCTTCTTAGCAGGAGGTGTGAGGATTTGACGACGGTATTGTACCTCCGTACTGCAATTGCTAAAAATCACCAAACTTTCAGACGATCTGAAAGAGAAGTGTGCAACTATTACCAGTAGGCGGTATTGTACCTCCTTACTGATAACCGCTATAAGGCGTCAAACATCTGATCGATCAGAAGGAAGAACTGTGACAATTTCACTATTATCAGTAGGCAGTAGTGTACCTCCGTAATGTAATGCCAGAGAGCATCAGACCTCCGATCGGTCAAGTGTACTACGGAGGGCTTTGCCAGTACCCCCCCTGTAGCGACATGGAGCCCCTTTTATACCCGATCGGGAGAGGTTATACAATGTTTCCCCTACTACTTATATAAATGATTTGAAGTGAGTGAGTGAGCTTAGCATACGGTTGAATTTTAAAAGTGCTCCATAGTTTCAATATTCTTTTCTTCTGTTACCCAAAGAAAAGTATTATATTTTGTTGTATTAAATATTATAGAAACTAATCTTTATAGTGACAAAAAAAAAAAAAAAAAAAAAAAAAAAAAAAAAAGAAAGCTTTTAGTAAACATTTTTATTGAATCATATAGAATTATAAAATGTATATGTGTAGCCATTGCGGAGATAACCTCCCTTCTGAGGGGGAATTTGTGAGCTGCTTGAAATGTTCTCGTAAACTTCATTTTGGTTGCACAACCATTACGGAAAAATCGTGGAGAAATATGGGAATAAGAAGAAAAGATTGGAAATGCCAATTCTGTAGAAACGGTGATGCTCCAGGCGCAGGCGTTAGTACTGCTTCAGACCTCTGACACCAGATGCACAACCGCTAAAAAGAAATCGGGCGGAGATCACAAAAAGTCCCGACAACACAAACACTTCGGCAGACGGCAGTGTAACTGTTTTGAAGGAGCTTCAACTGATGAGAGCAGAAATGAAGGAAATTGCATCCAGCTGTGAGTTTGTTGCCAAAAAGTACGACGAACTAAATAATAACATAAAACAAAACAATGGCTTGATGGAAAGCATTATGAATGAAATTAAACAACTCAAAGAAATTAACACCAAAAAAGACGAGATCATTAACAACATGCAAGCACAAATTAACACTCTAGAACAGCACTTGCTCAAAAACAATATTGAGATTAAAAATATTCCACCTTCGCCGACAGAAAATCTTATTGAAATAGTTAAAGGAATAGGAAAAACCATTAACCACGAATTACACGACAATGACATTACAGACATATACAGAACAAAGTCCAAAATCCCGGAAAAATCAACAATAATCGTATCCTTCTCCACTTATATGAGCAAAACACTTTTCGTTAAACGCGCACGCATGGCCCACACAATTAAATTACATAAAATAAAAGAAAACTGTAGTACATTCAAAGATAATAACTCCAATTCGGCGATAAGCGATGTTCCCGTGTATATAAACACACAGCTGACCAGGCAAAATAAACAACTGCTATGGATGGCGAAAGAAAAGGCAAAGCAAGTAGGTTGGAGCTATGTGTGGGAGAAAGCAGGAAAACTGTTAGCGCGTAAAAATGAAAACAGTCAAGCGATCCTAATAAGCACTATTAATGACGTAAGTAAAATATCAAATATGTAATGTATTAGTATAAGTTGATCGTCACAGACGTTCAATACCGATTAAAGATGCTATGGATAACACAAACAGAGAAGATGACACTATGTGTAACATAGAGTGTAGGGTATTACATGGATTTAGCGACATAAACATAAATGAAATTAAAAATATGAATTTCTTATGTCTAAGTCTAAATATAAGATCGCTCCGTAAAAATTGGAATGTATTTTACGGAAACATATGTAATTACTTAAATTTAATAGACATCATTGTGCTAGTTGAAATTAATATCAAACAACGAGAGAATAGTCTGTATAATTTAGAAGGCTTCAATGCAGAATTCTCAAATCGTGATGAACGTAGAGGAGGTGGCGTTGCAATATATATCAAAGATAAAATAAAATACGAAAGAATAAATAACGTAGCAACGGCTTACGAAAGTATAGAAATCAACATACATGAAGCATCTAAGTTAAAGCGCATCATTGGGGTATATAGACCGCCAGGTTTTAATATTCCTAGGTTCATTGAGGAGCTGGCAAATAATATAGGACATGACGGTATAAAAAATGAAGTCATTGTAATGGGTGATATGAACATCGACTTACGTAAAACGAATAGTAATTACGTTAAGGACTATCTTGAGATGCTGGCGTCTGTTGGCATAATAAACGTTATCGATAAAAATACAAGAGAGGATCTTAACAGAGGTACCACAACACTAATAGACCACATTTTAGTTAACATTACAGAGGGACCCATATATGCCGCCATAATTGAGTGTGAAATCTCAGACCATTATGCAACTTTATATGGTACAAATGTAGAAGCACAGAAAGAATTGACGGAATATAAGTGGTCGTATATCAGTAAAGATGTAATAAATAATCTCATTCAAACAACGAATCGGAATGAATTGTTATCAGAAACAAATGTTGACGTGCTGTATGAAAAGTTTACTACAATGATGCAAGAAATCTACAGCAAATCAATCGTGTCAAAAAGTTTGTGTACCAGGCGAAAACTGAGTCCTTGGATGTCCTCGGATCTTATCGCGTTGTGCCGTAAGCGAGATGAATTGTACAAAAAATGGAAAAACAACAGGCTTAACCTAACATACGAGCATGAGTACAAGCGCTTCCGGAATAAGGTGAACAGAGAAATCAACAGACAAAAAGCAACATTTTTCAAAAATCAGTTCACGCAAGCGGGACCGGACCCTAGAAAAACTTGGAAGCTGATTAATGAAATCATGGGCAGGAAAAAACTTAGCCTCGATGAGGTCATAATAAGAAACTTCCCGGCAGACAAGTCTATAGCCTCTCTATCAAATGAGTATGCTAAACATTTTAGTGAACAAACCCTGAGTATAGTTCACGATTGCCAAGTAAACGTCTCTGATCATACGTATCATGTAGTTGGGAATTCTATTTTCGTAGAAGAATGCAATGTGACCGAAATACAAAATATCCCTATGGCGATGAACTCCAATAAATCACCGGGTGCTGACGGCATTAGGGTAATAGACTTGAAGACACATGCGCACGTATTTGCTTCAGTTATTACAAAAATTATAAATCTTAGCTTAACACAAGCTAAGGTTCCCCAACTGTTAAAAACAGCAGTGGTTTGTCCTATCTATAAAAGCGGACCCAAAGGGCAAATAATTAACTATAGGCCAATATCAATTCTACCAGTAATAGATAAGTGTTTGGAAGAAATAGTGACCAGGAGACTGCTTAGTTTCATGGATAAAAACAACATTATTCATACTCAACAATATGGATTTCAAAAGAATAAAAGCACGGGCAAACTGTTATCAGAATTCACGAACACCGTAAATGAAAGCCTAAATAAGAACTATCACGTTCTAGTACTCTTCATGGATTTTAGCAAGGCCTTCGATACGCTAAACCACACGAAAATGATAAAAGCGCTCAACAGACTGGGAATTCGAGGGATATTATCGAACTGGCTTGAGGACTATTTGGCGAATAGGTATTTTCGCGTTAAGATAAAAGAAGAATACAGCGATGACACATCAATCAAATACGGAGTTCCACAAGGTTCAAAGCTTGGTCCAATTCTATTTATATTGTACACAAACGAACTACTTCGTTTGTTTAAAGATAGCACACCGTATGCGTACGCTGACGACACGGCGATTGTTGTTCGACATAGGTGCATCGATACAGCTACGACTATCATGCAAACCGAATTTAATAAGGCGGTGAATTGGTGTCACGACAATGGTCTAATAATAAACGCATCAAAAACGAAGATGATGCACATTCGAGGTCCATGCCACAAATCAACCCAAAAAAAGATACAACTGAGCAATAACGCATGTACTGGTGCGCTCCCACAAGAGATCGAAATAGTGGAAAGATATAAATACTTAGGCGTTATTATCGATAGCCACTTCATATGGGATAAACACATTGATAAGGTCCGGTCTGATCTCAAGAAAGCACTTTTTGGAATTGTCCACCTTAAGAATTACTCCACGTCGCCGATTCTAAAACAGGTGTACTTCGCATTGGTTGAATCCAAGCTGAGATATGGTATACTGGCTTGGGGTAACGCATCTAATACCCACTTGGACAAGTTGCAAAGACTTCAAAACACCATAGTCAAAAAAATAAACGAAAGTACTCAACGAAACACAACAGGTCAAACGACATTTACAGTACTTGGCATCAGAGAACTCTTCAAAATGATAACGACTCTCGAGTACTACGATGACAATAGGTTCAAACAGACAATAGACCATAAATTCAACACAAGAAGACGTGCTAGGGAGATGCTGCAAACACCTAGGTTCTCCAATATTTATGGCAAGAGACAACTAAAGTATGCCGTACCTATGATACTAAACGAACTTCCTCAACCGCTTAAATCGATTACGAATCCCAAATGTAGAAAACTGAAACTGAAAGAATTCTTTGAGTCATAGTTTAGTCTTTCACGTATCACATCACATACAAAAACCATCTCTGTTTTCGCAGAAAATCTAATTTTTTTTTCCTTTTTCTTAGTTAAATTTGATAAAATTAAATTTGAAGTTTTACTCTAACTATGAGCTCTAACATTATTTTGAACTTGTAATAATTAGAATCAAGCTCACTCTGATATTGTCTAAAATTATCAAGCAAATCAGCCTTCTGCAGATAAGCCCTTCTGGCTTCGCGGAAAACCTTATGTAAAAGCTATATTTGATGTTTGATTTGATAAATAAAATAAATAAATAAAAATAAATAAATAAAGATACAAATGTCGTCAACGTAAAAAAAAAAGTGGTAGAGAATTATTTAAAATGGATAAAATTATTTTGTATGGTTGCTATGAATGAAAATGAATTGCAGCTCTGCTAGTCAGGTCCTATTTCCACCTCCTCGTGGTACCATCTGGAAATTTTCTTACAAGGGGAACTACTAACGGAAGAGGCCGAATGGCGGGTATCATGCGCCACCAAACAGGATTAGTGTCGGTTGGTCTACGGTTTAGCAAACCATAAGAGTAAAACCACAGATTTCTCAGAATCAAAAAACAGCCTCGGATAAACAAATGGAACGGACCTATGTTGACGACACTTTAATAAAACAAAAAACAAACAAGGACCTTTAGTTCTGTACGTGGAATGTTAGGTCCCTAATCAGATCACGTGCAGCCGATCAACTTGCGGATGCCCTGGACCGCTGTAAAGCGGACATCACCGCCATCCAGGAAATGCGATGGAATGGACCGGGTAAATAGTGGATGAAAAACTGCGACATCTACTACGGTGACTGCTATAGGGTGAGAGGACAGAGACTATTTGGATGCGGATTTGTTGTTAGAGGTGGACTAAGCCATAAAGTCCCAAGCTTCCAGTAATGTGAGTGAACGCCTCATAACGATCCGCATCAAGGCAACATTTTGTAACATCAGCCTCATATATGTGTCCATGCCCCCACGGAAGAATGCCGCAGCTATGATACCAAAATCATACTAGGAGATTTTAACGCTAAGCTGGGTAAAGATAGCATATTTGAACGGGTCATCAACAACTACAGCCTACATGACACCACATCCGATAATGGACACAGACTGATCGACCTTGCCACGGGGAGAAATCTTCTTTTAGCTAGCACACACTTTCCGCACCTCGATATACACAAAGGCACCTGGCGGTCGCCAGATCAATCAGTCACCAACCAGATTGATCACATCGCGATTGAATTCAGACACTTCTCCACTATTTTTGACGTGGATAGCACGAACACCACGGAGCAGAGTCAGAACACCAAGCTTTGACGTCGGAAAGCTACTATCGCCGGAAACACCTGGTTCGATGACGAGTGTAGAAGGATTCATGCAGACAAGCAGGAGGCATACAAAGTCTCACTACATTCGTAAGCTCTTGGAGCTTAAAAGAAGGGCAGAACAAAAGCTTTTCAAGAAAACAAAAAGGAGCACAAGAAGCGGGCGGTTGAAAACTTGGAGAGGTGCTACTGCAGGCACAACGTTCGAAGATTTTATCAACAGATAATACGAATGTCTCAAGGCTATAAAGAACGAACGGTGGCCTGTAAGAGTGAGAACGGACACCTACTACTACTACACCTGAGAATTTGGAAAACCACTTCTGCAGACTGTATAACGGCGATGACAGCCAATATACCGCCGTCAGGCAGAATGACCCATTTCTTAATGACGAAGATCGCAGAGAATTCCGTCCCGTCCTTCGACCTCCGCGAAGTTGAGATTGCCATGTCGAAACTCATGTCGAATAAAGCTGCTGGTGCAGATGGATTGGCTGCTGAGCTCTTCAAAGCAGCTGGGGGTAAGCTGGTTAGGAGCATGCACCGGCTCATCTGTAAGATATGGTCAGAGGAAAACATGCCCGAGGAATGGAGTCTCAGCATTGTTTACCCGATCCACAAAAAAGGAGACCCCGATAGCTGCGCCAACTACAGAGGAATAAGTCTCCTTAATGTCCGATACAAGATCTTCGCTGCCGTTTTGTGTGAACGCCTGAAGCCGTTCGTAAATAAGCTGATAGGTCCTCATCAGTGTGGCTTCAGGCCAGGGAAGTTCACCATTGACCAAATCTTCACACTACGGCAGATCCTGGAGAAAACCAATGAATTTCAAGTCGACACACACCAAGGCCGCATACGACAGCGTAATTAGAGACGAGCTATATAACGCCATGTTTAGTTTTGACATTCCTGCTAAGCTCGTCAGACTTTGCAGGATGACTCTGGAGAACGCCCGCTGCTCCATCCGAATGCAGAACTGACCGATAGTATCGAAGTCAAAAAAGGATTTAGACAGGGCGATGCGCTGTGGTGTGTTTTTTTTTTAACATCATATTAGATGATGTATTTCACCAGTGTGAAAAATAAATCACACACAACATTGGTGATTGAGAGAAGCTTGGCTCTGGGCTGTAACGCCACCAAAGAAAAAAGATTAGAAATGATTGTGCAGAAATCACAGGCCAATACAAAAATCCACAATCTACTTCAAATCCCCGCAACTCCTTGCATACGCCGACGACATTGACATAATAGGTAGATCACAACGAGATGTATTGTGAGTATTGAGATGGAGGCGGCAAAAAATGGTTTGGCAGTTAATGAGGGCAAGACTAAATTTCGGCTGTCATTGAAAAAGGACATTTACCACCGACATCTTGGCCAGAACGGCAGATATAAGTTTGAGATAGTTAAGGACTTCATATACCTCGTCTCCGCAGTGACCTGGGACAACGACACCAGTTTAGAAATCAAGCGCAGACTTACTCTTGCCAACCACTGCTTCGTACGATCAAGTTGATCTTATATAAGACCTTAATTATCTCGGCCCTGTTATACAGCGCAGAAACATGAACTTTTTCTAAAGCGGATGAAGAAATCCTTCGTCGTTTCGAGAGACAGATTCTGCGTGCGATTTTCGGTCCTATAAACACAGGAGGAGGGGAAGATTTAATAACGAACTGTACGGGTTGTACAGCGACATGAGTCTAGTCAGGCGTCTACGGATCCAACGCCTAAGATGGCTAGGCGTAGAGTGAATGGACATCCAGCCCGTATAGTCTTTGAAACCAACCCCGAGGAACGAAGAAATAGAAGACGGCCGCGCCTAAGGTGACGCGCACAAGTGGAAAGGGACCTCAACCAACTGGGCGTGCGGCACTGGAAAAGAGGCATGTTGGTTGAGGCCCAGGTTCACCCCGAACTAAAGCGCCCGTTAAGTAAGTAAGTAAGTTATGGAAATGGATATAACCATAAACAATTGACATCGATGAAAGCTTTTGGGTAGTAACTTACTAATTACCGGTTTATTTCACCGTACTCGTATAAATGTAAGATATAATTTAACAGACGTCGACGACATATAACTTATGTGAATATACATATGTATAACATAATAACAATATGTAAAAATATCATGGTGTTACATTCTCCCCCTCGGGCACAGTGATCGTCTCAATGGTGCGGTAGTATAACTGTTGCTAGTTGGTTGTCCTTTTCTTCACAGCGAATGAATCGGCTCATCATCTGTGTGGTTCCTTGTAGACGTTTACTTTCTTAGAGAGGAATATTGATATCATCTTGAGCAGCGATTTGGTTAAATGACATCTCAACTCTTGTTTTATAATGACGTATGGTCCATCTTTTGAAACCAATGTTGTTGTCATGTAATTTAAGTTTTTTTTTATGCGTAGCGCTTTACGTTTAGTAGTTGAGTGGTTACGTTCGGCAGCATTTAAAAATCTGGATGCAAACTCAACAGGGTGTTCGTCTTCTTTACCGCCCTGGACTAAATCAGCTTCTGTAGCATATTTGCTAGCATAGTGTTTTTTTTTTTTTTTTTTTTTTTGGTCGAGCTTTTCAGATTGCAGAAAGATGATGTAGAATTTTTTTTTAGTTGGGTTATTGTTATCTACAGCAGTTTTATGAACCACATAAAGGGTGAGTTCAGAAACAGCACAAATCATTTTTTTTTTTTTTCGCTTAAACAATTTTGTTTAAAGTATTTTCTGCAGTGTTTAATACTACTACTTCGGGATTGTAGTTTAGGCGGTTCGATCGAAAAAACCTAGGTGCCTTGCATTTATAACAATGTATTTTCGACTTAATTTGTATTGACATGTATTCATCAATAGAGTGACCGACATTTTTGCAGAAATTGCATCTTTTCCTGATCTCGAAAAGAGTTTGAGAACTTCTCTCAGCGATTGATAGTTCGACTGCTTTTGTTTAAATGAGAAGTTCTCTAAATGATTGACAGTTCGCTCGTGGGACTCCGTCACGAATATGAAGACTGAATAAGTCATTTATCATATCAACAATTATTGATTCTGTTGGTACAGGCTGAAGGAGTTGAGAGAACAAATCTCTCTTAGCGCAAATTAAACCGTCAATTAATTCACTTGGCTTTTGTTTGGCCTGGGAATTTTCCATAAAATGCGGTATGTTGGCTTGGCAGGTGCAAATGCATTCCGTATTAACCGAATGCCATCTTGCCATATCTTAGCTTCATGCTTAATACCTTACCACCACATTACAGCACTACCCTCAAGTAAAAGTGGAAAATCATTTATTGCATCGTCGTCTTAGATTCTCTTAATTTCTTTATACATATATGCTCATTGTTGTAATGAAGCTCTCGACAACCTGAGTGTTTCTCTCGACTCGGAAACGCTGTTGGCATTGGCTGAGACTGCATTTTGGTTGAGAACTAGTGTCCATTGCCGACAAAAGTTCGTTCAACTGGTCAGTACGCTATTTTAACTTCTGGCTTTTGGCAACTTCTTCTCATGTTATCCGTGTTAAGGTGCACGGCTTTTGGAGGTGACAGTCAACGGCTAACTTCCAAACCGAGCACATCGTTTCCAGTTGTCTGTGTGTCAGTTTACTTTCGCGAACAAGTGCGGGACTTCTTATCAGTTATTCTCCGTTAACCGCTCGTTTTCTTTTCCCTTTTGCCTGAAATTACACAAGGAATAATGGCCCCGGGCCCCCCAAATATGGGAATCGTTTTCAGGACTTAGATGTCGATTCCCTACCGAAAAAAAGAATCAAAAACAACTCTTTTGGTACACTCGATTTCACGGAATTACCATCAAGGCCAACAACACGAAACCCAAGATTTTTGCTGATCTCTCCTAAAAATGCTGACAAATTGCTAACATCCCTCAGACCCTTTTCATTAAAAAAAAAGCCATTGACTGCATCAGCAAAGAATACGAACAGGTTTCCTTGGTCCGTGATGGAATTCTTTTAATCCTAGTAAAAACCCAAAGTCGCCGACATCTTCCTCAAAGTCACCAATCTCGCCAATGTCTGCCCAGTGACGGTTAGATTGCACGATAGGCTGAATTCGTCAAGAGGTGCAGTTTACGCCCCCTGTCTGATCAACGTCCCAGAATCTGAGATCATATCTGAAATGGATCCTCAAGGTGTAACTGAAGTATATCAATTCACCAAGAAAGATAATGGAATAATAAAACCAACGTTAGACCTTTTCCAACCCCCCAAAACAGTTGAAATCGGCTGGTACAAACCTAAAGTGAACCAATACGTGCCTAATCCAATGCGTTGTAAAAACTGCCAGCTACTTGGGCATACCACTGGCCGCTGCAACGCAAGTGTTATGTGTGACTCCTGCAATCTCCCCTCTCATTCCCCATTGGACTGCACTCGTATAATATGCGCCAATTGCTCTCTACCTCGCCCTTCATCCTCTAAATCATGTTCCAAATACTTACAAGCAAAAGACATAATAAAAATCAAAACCCAAAAAAAAAAAAAATGTTCCATGGGCGAAGCTAAGCGTATTTACAGTCAACTCCACCCACCCCAGCCCAGCTCAGGCGGAGTATCCTTCGCCGAAATATCCAAAACGGCCTCTCCTTCCTCTTCAACCAAATCATCCATTCAGGATCAAAATAAGGATAAGTATTCATCCACCCGTAAGAGCACCGTGGCGCAGTGGGTAGTGTGTGGGCCTCTGACGCCGATGGCTCCGGATCGAATCCCGACACAGCCATGTCATCGAACGTGTTTTTCACGGTGTTTCTCCTCAGCGGGGTTCTGACAAAACCCCCTGTAGTAAAATTGTCATGAAAAGCTTCTCGAAATTCGCCGTTCGGAACCGGCAATAAAACTGTAGGTCCCTTTCACCTATGTGAAAATGAAATCACACACAACATGGGTGATTGAGAGAAGCTCGGCTCAGGTTCTTCATGGACTGTAACGCCAGCATACATACATACATTCACCACCCAGCTACCCGGTACCAAGCTAAACAGTTCAAAATCAACCCCTTACCCCGTACAAAATAATCCAACTCCGACTGCTTCTAAAACTTCCCACAACGTGCCCTCCAATCTCCCCGTCGGTCCGAGTCCGACCATCATCAAACCTAAACAACCCACAGACAACGTCACATCTCCTAAACAACCCCGACCCATTTCCGATGCCAACAAAACCTTATCACAACCTACAACATCCAGATCCATCGCTAACTCTCCACCACACTCACCTCTATCTGCTATCAGCCGATCACTCCTAACACATAATCAAAACTACGTCGTTCCCTCCGCAATGGACGATGACGACGACACCTAAAAACACATTAGACAACCAATCCCCCGGCTCTGCGTGTCTGGGACTGAATCATCTTGGCTCATCACGAAGCCAGGACGACTCAGTTCCCGATGTGCAGAGCCGTTACAAAAACAACAATCTGCCCTTATTTCCAAGACACATTTATTAATTTTACAATGGAGCATCAGAGGCTTCTTAAATAATTTAAATTAGCTGAATTTATTAATAAAACGATACCGCCTATGTGTATCTCACTTCAGGAGATCCACTGTCCTCATCAATTCTCCCCCCATACTCCCAAACCTTACGTCGGACACTTCAGGAACCTCCCAACTATTACCACCTCTAAACAAGGTATCGGCATCCTAGTCAATAAAAATATTCCACACAAAATAGTCCCAATTAATTCGAATCATTTAGTTGTTGGTATAGAACTCCATCTTGTCAGAAAATTAACCTACATTGGGATATACATCCCCCCTGAGTCATCTCTTACCAGGAGAGACTTATCCAACATCCTATCACAAGTCAATACTCCCATAATCCTTGGCGGCGATGTAAATGCGTGGAGTGTCGTCTGGGGCTCTTCCCGTACTAATGCAAGAGGCAGCATATTCGAACATTTCATTACCAACTCCAACCTTGTTATTCTCAACGACGGTTTTCCCACACATCTCTACACACACAAAACATTTACCCACGTAGACATCACTCTGTGTTCTCCAGAGCTATATTCGCGTATACTTTGGAAAACAGTCGACGCCCTTCACAATAGTGACCATCACCCCATTCTGTGTACCGTTACTCTTGACAGTCCAATCCCACTGTTCCGAAGTTCATCACAGCTAAGGCAGACTGGGCCAAGTTCAAGGAGTTCGCACTGAGAGTTTCCAATGCCTTACTGGCATCTAATAACATCAACAGATCAGCAGCAATTTTCCAAAAGTCTTTGCGCATTGCCGCAAACGAATCCATTCCCCAGTCGTCTACTATTCAAAGCCCTCGGGTAGTCCCTTGGTGGAATAGGGAGCTCAGCATTCTCCGGCAAGACAAAATGAAAAAGTGGAAGTTCTTCAAAAAAAAATCCAAGCGACTCCAATCACATCACATTCAAGAAAGCCAATGCCGTCTTTAGGAAACAGGTTAAAATCAGTAAGATACGAAGCCTCAGCGTGTTCAGTGCCTCCATCAACCCAAACTCCTCCGTGTCCAACATCTGGAATAAAATCCGTCACCACAATGGTTTAACCACTACTCATCAGCATATAAGGTGTATAAACACAAATCCGGGCTCTCTTACCTCTCCCGACGTAATAAGTGACTATTTTGCTCGCAAATGGGCAAATCTTTCAAGGGACGAAAACTTCCATAACAACTTCTTTTCAAGTAAAACCGAAACACTCACACACCACCCACAACCAACCTCCAACAAAATAAACGTATTGATTGAGCAACCCATCTCCTTAACAGACCTAGATGCGTGCCTCATCAAATTAGTTGGTAAAACCTCAGGAAGAGATAGGCTCTCCTACCCAATGTTCAGGAATCCACCCATAGCTGCCAAAACTAATCTCCTTAATCTCTACAACAATATCTTCAATAGCGGAATCATTCCACATAGCTGGAAAACGGCCACAATTATTCCGGTACCAAAACAGGGGAAAAATTTTTATACTTTCGATGGATATAGAACAATTTCCCTACTACCATGCATATCAAAAATCCTCGAAAAAATGATTGCCCAACGGCTGTCCTGGTTTGTGGAATCTAAAAAACTAATCAGTCTGAACCAGGTAGCATTCAAATCCAATCAAGGCTGTCTCGTAGCTCTACTCCACATAGACCAGTATATCTCGAATGCACTATCTGCTAAAAACCACATATCCGTCCTCTCCATAGACTTTGAAAAGGCCTTTGACAGGATTGGCATACACATTGTCTTAAAAAAAACTACTTGAATGGAACGTTGGTCCAAAGATCTTCAGCTTCGTGAAAGCTTTCCTCTCCAATAGAAAGTTCTCTGTGAAAGTTGTGAACACTTACTCTAACACTTTCCCTCTGAAGAATGGCATTCCAGAAGGATCACCCCTATCGGTGATCCTTTATACTATCGCATTTGATGACATCAGTAAAATCATCTCGAAATATAAATTAGTTGATCATTGCTCCTACGCAGATGACGTTTTTATTTTGTGTAAAAATAACGATAATGATGTAAACAAAGCTCTATTTGCTAACATTCTTAATGACCTGCATAGATGGTCTACTTATTCAGGTGCCAAACTCTCACTACAAAAATGTAAACTTTTACACATTTGTCGTAAGAAAAACTGTACCAGCATAAAATTAACATTCAACTCACATTGTATCACAAATGTTGTAAATCTTTGCATCCTTGGGTTAAGCTTCAATAACAAATATAATGGAAAAACACTTGTATTGAGCTTAAGAAAGAACTGACACCTAGACTTAATCTTATTAAGTATCTCTCCTCTAAAAAATGCAAAACTCATTTAAACACGTTATGTTATATCACAAAAATGTTAGTTCTTAATAAAATAGATTATGGTTTAAGTATCTCTGGCAATTGTTCAAAGTCTACCCTCAATATCCTGAAACCGTACTACCATCAAGCCGCACGAAGATCAGTATTCGCCTTCCCGACAACACCAATCAGGAACATTTTAGCAGAAGCTGGCCTGCCAACGCTTGAAGTGAGATAAAAGGAAACAATGCTGAAAGTTGGAGTAAAACTGCTCTTCTCCTCCAAATCCCTTACTGCTGGAAACGCCACCAAATCACTCCGTCATAAACGTCAACACAAAAACCCTCGGCCATATCTTGCATCTGGACTTGTTTGCAGAATTCCGATATCCCTAAAAAATTACTAAACCCATCATCCCTGCTTCCTTCATGGCTGGTTAAACATGAGGCGTTCGAACTTTCTTTGACGCACTACCCAAAAGAACACACAGCTCCATCTGTATTTCGCTGCATTTTTAAAAGTCTCGAAAGGGAATATAAGTTAAATAACTGGAATTTCATCTTCTCCGATGCATCAAAAACACCACGTCACACCACTTTCGCCGTTACAACCGCAGAAGCTCTTGGGAAGCTACTAATTATGCCAGTTAATCCAAAGGTCGCTGGATCGTCTGCACAGACAGCCTCTCGGTTATTAGAGCTACCAAGAACCCAAACAACACCTCGCCTGTTATATCAAAGCTGAGAGACGTCATAACCAGGACTCCAAAAAAGCTAAAAATCATGTGGGTTCCAGGCCACGTCGGCATTATAGGAAACGAGCACTCTGATAAAGCGGCTAGCTCCGTCATCAATTTTCTCTTCCTTACATTTAGCATCTTCAACAGATTCGACTATTTCAAATTAATCAAATGCAAAATGAAAGACTTTGAATTAAACGATTGGCTAACTTACAGGCACCATTACAGCTTAATCAACCCAACGAAAACCCATCCTACATACCCTACAACTAAATCAAAAAATACGATCATTAACTTTGTGCGTCTTCGTTTGGGGCACACCAGCTTGACACACCAACACTGATTAATAAGAGGCAACCCACCTACCTGCCCGAATTGCAACCAAGTCTTCAACTTCCAGCATCTTCTATTTCATCTAGACTCCCAGCTGCCAAACTCCTCCACTGGCGACATCCTTAAATACACCAACACAACCAACATCGAAACAATCGACCGTCTTCTTAAACATTTCAATATTTTTTTTTTTTAGAGACTCGCGCAGGTTCAAGAGTTTTTATATTCTTTTATGATGTGTTGACACACACAACCTGAACGGAGTGCAGTGGTTGGGGTCGTTGATATTCATTCACTACTCTCAGGGGTGGTTGTCCTTGACCTAGATAGGATGAGAGCCGACCAAATTCCGCGTTGGTTATAGTCCGTAGTAATTGGTTCGAGCACTTTGGTATTGCATACGCAGAGGATGAATTTCGGTTGACCATATACTGTGAGTGTTATGCCTGCAGCAGTACGTCTGGTCACTTTACATTCACAACTGCGTTGCACACTTTTTGTCCGTATAGGAATTACTTTCATTTGCTATGAAGCAAATTTGAACCATAAACCTTACGCTCGGCGGTCGATGATGTTAACCACTGCACCACGGCCACCCCCAGACTGTAATGGGGTCGTTGATGTTCGTTCACTAGTCTCAGGGGTGGTTGTCCTAGATAGGACGAGAGCCGACCAAATTCCGCGTTGGTTATAGTCCGAGGTAATTCGTTCGAGCACTTTAGTATTGCATACGCAGAGGATGAATTTCAGTTGACCATATACTGTGAGTGTTACGCCTGCAGCAGTACGTCTGGTCACTTTCCATTCACAACTGCGTTGCATAGTTTTTGTCCGTATAGGAATTATGTACTTTTTCTTGGCTATGAAGCGAATTTGAACTATAGAGCTTCCGCTCGGCGATCGATGATGTTGACCACTGCACCACGGCCACCCTCTAATTTATAATTATTGTAGTTAGTTTTGTAAACAAATACCTAAATTAATTTTGGAGGTGAGTTCGTGGCCTCAAGTTGGGCGCCAGATTTAGCACACGGCTTTTTATTTATTGATTTTTTGTGTTTGCATTTTTATAACACGAACACGTCTTGCGAGTATGCTCCTGGGATGCCAGAGGTTAGGTTGTAGTGGTTGGCATACGCCATACGTACAAAGAAGTCGGCCCATTGTGATACCACATGGATCATATCACCTAGACCCGCTACCTGAAAACCAATCAGTTCTTCTGATGAAGCGATAGAGTTGAGCTATTTTATCTCTACTAGCCCACTGAAGTTATCATAGAAGAGCGCGCCGAGGTAGATCCTCCTGCGATTTGCAGAAGAAGGGCATGAGCAGAGGAGGCGGTGAATCGATTCCTCTTCCTCATCATCCATGCAGCCGTGGTAGAAGTCAAAGGAAGGTAGCCCTAGTTTGGCGGGATATTTTCCAATGGTACAGTGGCCTGTAATGACACCCACTAATGTGCTTATGGTTTCCCTTTTGGTTGCCACCAGGTTCCTGGTTCGTCCTAAGTTTAGCTTACGCCAAATTTATTTAGTGATAAAGCCGTTGTTACTTTGGCTTCATTGGAGGTTTGTAACCTCTATGGTTCGAAGTTTTATCATATATTTAACCGCACTTATTGGTGCTTTTAGATACCCGATGGTTGCAAGACTAAGTGTGCTTCATCTTAACCTTGCGAGTTCGTTGGCCGCGCAGTTGCCTGGAATATCCCTATGCCCGGGAACCCACAGTACAGAAGAGAACTCTTTACACTCCCGGAGCTGCTCATAAACTGGAAAGAATCCTTACGCAGTACAAGGTGGATATTGCTGCGATCCAGGAAATACGCGGGAGTGGTAAAATGAGGAAAAAAGATTGCGACATATGTATATTACAGCTGTCACAAAAGATTGCACATGTTGGGGTATGGATCTGTCGTGAGAAAGCGGTTAAGGTCGGAGATCACCGACTTTAAGCCTATAAGTGGTCACCTGGCTGTGATCCGCATCAAAGGCAGACTTTTCAACATCAGACTCAAAGGTGCACACGCCATTAAATAGGACTTCGGAACTATAGAACTTGTCCGGTTGAACGATGTTAAAATCCTACTCGGGGACTTCAATATCAAAATGGGTAAGGAGTGATCGGAAAGCACAACCTACACGATACAACAACAGATATCGGTTACCAACTCGCGCCCTTTGCGACAGCTCGTAATGCGGTGATAAGTATCACAAGATTTCCCCGCAAGTGAATCCACATAGCAATCTGGCGATCTCCGGATGGTCGAACCGCCAATCAAATCGACCATGTGCTCATTGGCGCAAGACACTCGTCATCCTGGATGAGTGAACATTCGACTCTGACCATTTCCTCGTAGCAACAAGATTCAGAGCTCGACTGTCCAATGTCGGAAAACTGCACCAGCCCACTATGAGGGGGTTCGGAATTGAACGCCTGAGCAAACCGGCGCAAGCAGTGCGACTGAGCGAACGGCTCTCCGGTATGCCTACATCGAGCACAAATGTCAACAATATGTGGCCGCATTGCAGAACTACCACTCTCGACAAAAAATCCGTGGTATAATGGCAAGTGTGGGCAGAAAAAGGCAGCAACCGACGGGGCTTACAAAAAGGCGCTGCAGCGAAAAAGCAGGGCAGCGCGAGAGGAGTACCGGATCAGAAGGGAGGGGAAAAAACTGCTGCGACTAAAGAAAAGATTCTTCGCGGCCTTCCAGCTCAAGGATATCGAGGAGTCTAGGGACAAGCATAAAATAGGGGCCTTTTATAAGAAAGCATAAAGCCTTGCAGGAGGCTTCAAGAAAGGCACCCAGGCACCCGCATACGACAGCATACATGGCAAAGAATTGTTGGATGCGATGGCCGAATTCGGGATTCCAGGAAAACTGATCGGGCTCTGTCGCGCCACGCTAAAAAAAATTGCAAAGATGGTAAAGTATGTCCGAACTAACCCCTCGATTATATTATAGTAGAGCACATTGGCCACGCTTTACCGTTGCCTGATGAGAGCGTTCACTTCAAACGCCTCCTTTCACCGACCAACAGGAACTTATCAAAGGCAAGAGGATCTAACACACTATCCATTTTGAAGGAGGGCCTCCATTTTGGTAACAGGGACAGGGAGAGGTGCCTATATATTATATTGAGGGGGGACGACCGAACGAGATAGCGCGAATCTTGCGAATCTTTATACATGTGCTTATGACAGTACGACCGAAAACGGATTTCAATGTGAAATCGTGAGCATTCCGGGAGAAGTTTTGAAGGGGCAGAATACAACATTTATGATGAAAGTAACGGTAAAACAATGAAAGGCAGGAGCTAGTGTAATAAATTTGTAATGCTGGAATATCCTATGAGTTTTATGGCGCGAATTTGTATTCGGTCCAGTAAGTATAGCAAGGTCTTAGATGCGACAGATCAGTTGGATAATTGAACGATCCAACTTAGGATGAATGACTTACTTACTTATCAGGCCTGCGATCCATGGAGGATCTGAGCCTGAGCTATAGCTGCCTTCCATCCTTGACGGTCCCGGGCACGCTGCTTCCAGTTGTCAAGACCAAGATGTCCTACATCCGCGATTACTTGGTCTTTATACCGGAGGTTCGGTCTTCCTCTTCTTCTCGAACCAGGAGGCTCGGAGTCGAAGACCCTCTTAGCTGGAGCGTTGATGTCCATGCGCTCGATGTGGCCGAGCCAGTGTAGTCGACGGATCCTTGCCTTCCGGACTACATCCACATCTTGGTACAGCTCGTAGAGTTCGCGGTTGTGTCTTCTTCTCCATTCACCTTCCTCACAAACAGGACCAAATATCCGGCGCAGAATTTTTCTTTCGAAAGAACCCAAAATCAGCTCCGCTGTCCTGCTTATCGTCCAGCTTTCGGCTCCGTACAGCAAGACTGGCAGAATGAGCGTTTTGTAAAGCATGACTTTGGTCTTTCGAGTGAGGAGTTTTGACTCCAGTTGTTTGGACAAGCCGAAGTAGCAGGGGTTGCCAAGGGCGATTCTACGCCGGATCTCCACTGTGGTGTCATTTGTGGAATTTACGTTTGCCCTGAGGTAGACAAACTCCTTAACTACCTCGAAATTGTAGCTGTCAATTGTTATGTTTTGTCCCAGGTGGTGAGCGACGGATTGGTTTTTGCTTGACAGCATGTATTTCGTTTTGTCCTCATTGATCTTAAGACCAATTCGTTTCGCCTGTTCTTCAATCGCCGTGAATGCTTCCACAATGCCACGGCGAGAACACGCGATGATGTCGATATCATCCGCGTATCCTAGCAGCTGGATGGACTTGTAAAAGATAGTGCCTTCCCTGTTGACGCCTGCCCGTCGCACTATCTGCTCCAGCACCAGGTTGAAGAAGTCACATGACAGCGCATCTCCTTGCCGAAATCCGGTGCATGTTTCGAATGGTTCCGAGGTCCTAGAACCGAGTTGCACGGTGCATCGCGTGTTTTTTAGCGTGGCGCGACACAACTGGATCAGTTTTAGCGGGATCCCGAATTCGGCCATCGCCCCAAACAGTGCTTCACGATGAATGCTGTCATATGCGGCTTTGAAATCGATGAAAAGATGGTGTGTATCGATTCGAAACTCGTTGGTCTTTTCCAGGATTTGTCGAAGTGTGAAAATTTGGTCTATAGTTGATTCGCCGGGCCGGAAGCCGCACTGGTAGCTGCCGATTAGAGCGGTGCAAAATGGTTTTAGACGTTCACACAATACGCTGGACAGGATCTTGTATGCGACATTGAGCAGGGATATACCTCTATAGTTCTTGCAAGAGGTAGGATCGCCTTTTTTGTGGATGGGGCATATAGAGCTGGTATTCCAGTCGTCGGGCATGCTCTCATCTTCCCAAATTCTGCAGATGATCTGGTGCATGCTCCCTACCAGAGCATCGCCGCCAGCCTTGAAGAGCTCTGATGGCAAGCTATCTGAGCCTGCGGCCTTGTTGTTCTTCAGCTTCTGAATAGCTGTGCCGACTTCTTCTATGCTGGGTGGGAGGACTACTTCAGCGGCTGGAGTTGGGATTTCCTCGGTCCCTACCACTCTCTCTAGGTCATGCTCGTTAAGCAGCTGCTGGAAGTGCTCGTATTTTATGTTTATCCCTAGACTCCTCGATATCCTTGAGCTGGGAGGCTGCGAAGATTCTTTTCTTTTGTCGCAGTAGTTTTTTCTCCTCCCTTCTTCTGGCTCGGTACTCTTCTCGCGCTGCCCTGGTTTTCCTCTGCAGCGCATTTTGGTACGCCTCGTCGGTTGCTGCCTTTTTCTGCTCAAACTCGCCATCATACCACGGGTTTCTTGTCGGGGGTGGTAGGTATCCTAATGTGGTTTCGGCTACTTCCTGAATGGCTGAGCGGCAATGCAGCCACATATTATTGGCATTTGTGTTCGACGTAGGCATACCGTAGAGTCTTTCGCTCAGCTGCTCCCTGTAGACTCTGGCAACCTCCGGTGTGCTCAGGCGCCCAATGTCGAACCTCCTCCTGATGGGCTGGTGCATCTGACATTGGACAGTCGAGCTCTGAATCTTGCTGCTACGAGGAAGTGGTCAGAGTCGACATTTGCCCCTCTGAATGTTTGCACATCCAGGATGTTTGACGCGTGCCTTGCGTCAATGAGCACATGGTCGATTTGGTTGGCGGTTCGACCGTCCGGAGATCGCCAGGTTGCTGTGTGGATTCGCTTGCGAGGGAATCTTGTGCTACTTATCACCGCATTACGAGCTGTCGCAAAGTCAGCGAGTCGGAAGCCGTTATCTCTTGTTGTATCGTGGAGGCTGTGCTTTCCGATCACTCCGCCAAGGGTGTTTTCCTTTCCGATTTTGGCATTGAAGTCCCCGAGCACGATTTTTACATCGTACTCCGGACAAGCTCCGTAGGCGTTGTCCAGGAGGTCATAGAAGTCCTCCTTGATAGGGTCTTCAGCCTCGTCGGTAGGGGCGTGTGCACATATAAGGCTGATGTTATAAAATCTGCCTCTGATGCGGATCACAGCTAGGCGATCACTTATAGGTTTAAAGTCGATGACCTTCGACCTTAACCGCTTTCCCACGACAAATCCGCATCCCAGGAAGTGCAACCTTTTGTGACAGCTGTAATAAGTGTCGCAATTTTTCTCTCTAATCATACCGTTTCCTATCCAGCGTATTTCCTGGACCGCAGTAATATCCGCCTTGTACTGCGTGAGGATTCCTTCTAGTTTATGAGCAGCTCCGGGAGTGTACAGGGTCCTGACATTCCAGGAGCATACTCGCAAATCGTGTTCCTTTTTCGTGCGTTGTCGTCGTCGAGTATCCGTCCGTGTATCCGAGGCATCTTGCTCATTCATAACTGTGGGTTTTTTTTACGTGGGCGGATTGTTAGCCCGCCGCACAACCGCCATTCTGGTCGGGGTTTTTTTTCGCTGCATACGTTTGTTCACCTCCCAACGGTTGCTGAAGAGGCTATCCAGAGGGCGCCGCGAGGAGGCCATATGTCAACTTGACCCGGGAATTTAAACAGGGATCGTTGCTGGCATCTCGCCAGGTTGAGAGCAATCAACAACTTTACCCTGTATGTCCGAGCCCATGCCCTGGCGATGAATGAACGCCTTTTAAATTGTGGCCAGATCGGAAAGTGCGAGCAATTTCTTGCACCTGTGTAGGAAACCTAGATATTTCGCGGTATTCTTGGCGACATATACTAAATATCTGATCGTTCCAAGAAAGGTTGTCACTAATACACATACCAAGGATAGAAAGCTTGCCGGTTTCAGAGATACAAGTGCCATTCACGAATATTGGCACTGGGTTAGTGTTACGCTTTAACGACAGAAGACAGCATTGTGTTCTGGAAACATTAGATTCCATTGTTTTTGCTCCATTGGATTGTGCTTTCGACATTGGAATTTAATGAGTTTAACATACGCTGCCGCTCACTATCTACAGCCAAAGTGCAGAGTCGTAAAGAAGTGAGCGAATATGAGAAGCTGAGGGTACTGTCGTCAACGAAGGAGTGAGTTAGATTAGAAGTAACAGACAAGGGATAATTTATAAAAATGAGAATGAGTGTCGGAGACAAAATGGAGCCCTGAGGAACACCAGCACTACTGGTGGCGTGTAAAATTTCGACTTGTCGAATGTGGGAGTTGCAGTCATTTCTGGCTTGTATATCGCTTTTTCGGTTCTCCTCAGTGGTGGCTGCCTTATAATTCCGGAAGATTATCGCTCTCAACCTGATAACCTTTTTGGAGCTCAAGCCAAACCACGCATTATCCTCCGACTTAAGATTTTTTATCCTGTTGGGGATAAAAGTGGTTATGCCAGTATGGATAATGTTTGTGATCATATCAACTGCGGAGTCCACATCGTTGTCGACCGCCAATTAAAGCTCTGAAAAAGGATTTTACGACTGCACCAGCAAAATCCAACCTAAATGGGGAAGTGTAATAGATCAGTTACCAGGTGCACCCCACAGGAGGGGGGGGGGGTCCTCTCTCCACTTCTCTTGAATGTAGTTGCAAATGAACTACTGACCAAACTGGAGAAAGAAGGCCTAGACGTAATTGCCTAAACTGATGACGTTGCCATTACCATCTCGGCAAATACCTACCCAAACATGCCGTTTGCATTCTCCATACTACTGTTTAAATGGGCACAACACAATGGGCTCAGGGAAAATCCCCAGAATTACGGAAACTTGCCCAATCACTCTACTTGGCTTTAGTGTAGTGTACCCACCAAAACAAAACAATCCCGACCTACCAAAACAAAATACTTCCTACATACCTGAACAAAACACTTCCCACACATTGCATAATGTACACCCCACGATAGCGTCAATTGACACCAAGAGACACACTGCACTGTGTGTCACCAGCGACATTTAATACGACAAAGAATAGCTCGTAATGTGTCATCTGGTGAAGCGACCCTTTGTGGAGTCAAGTGCACTGTAATTGAATTATGACCCGTGACCTAGTATTAGAATCCAAAATGCATTGGAAATGCTATCGGGAAATTAGTATATAAGGAGAGACAAATTCGAAATAAAATCAGAATTAGTTTAGAAGCCAAATTGCTAGGCAGGTCTATTTTAATTCTCAAGGAGTGCCAGGAAACAGGCACCCTGTCTCTCCAGTGGCGTTTCACGCCGGACATCAAGTTAGGTCGACCCTTTCTCTATTGGGAAGTTACTTCAAGGAAAAACACATATTATTATTGATTCCACAGCCATACCAAGAGTATCCCAAACTTACATGGCAACCTAGCTACATTGATGCAGCTTCATTACACTAGGTTAACCTACTCCTCCAGTGCCAAGTACCTTGGCATTGTACTGGATAGGAAACTAACCTGGAAGAACAACACAATCGAGCGTGCAAAAAAAGCAACTATATCTCTCTACACCTGCAAGAAAGACTTAGGGAAAAATGAGAATTTAACCCCAAGCTCACTCTATGACCCTACATAACAGTCGTTAGACCTATTCTAATCTATGGAGTGATAGTTTGGTGGACTGCGCTGGACAAAAAAACATACGACAAACAACGGCTATATATACTTAGCAAGCAAATAGCCACATATACATAAACTAAAAGCCAACTCCAAATCGACGAGCTATATCACTGGCCACTCCTCCATCCTGAACAACAGAAAAACCATGGCAGAAAACTCGGACCACATAGAGCCCACCACAGTTTTTGAGAAGCAATTCAAAATAACATATCCGGACAGACGGAACTGGTCCCGCCAGACGCAACCGCGCAAGAGTGGCGTGGACTTTTACACCGATGGGTGAAAAACCTGAGCCATGCTCTAAAACTACCAGATTATTGCATCGTCTTTAAGGCGGAGCTGATGGCAATAAAGGAGGCTCTGTCTTGGCTTAAGTGGAACGTAATATCTACTACGTATACTCGAATTCTCCTATGTGTACACTTCAAAAAACAAGCCTTAACTGTAGCATATCTCTTAACGAGATGGCCGAACAGTTTAATATATGTATGTGCAACTCCTATGGGTTCCAGGACACAATCACATCTCAGGCAACGAAAGGGCCGACACACTCCCCAGATAAGGAATGACGCAACAATAAATAATGGCATGCGATGATATACCTCCCGCAGTTATTCAATTTAAACTCACAAACCTCCCCATAGCTGAGACGAGCCTAAGATGGGCCCAGAGGCATACCTGCCTCATCACAAGGCAAATCTGACCTCGGCTTGATAGCCAACGGACCAGGAGACTAATCTCCCTAAAACGAACTGACATCTACAAATTCATTGGTGTCATCACCAGTGACTGTGTCGCTACTTACTTACTTAGGTGGCGCTACAGTCCGCGGTGACCCTGGGCCTCAACCAACAAGCGTCTCCAGCTGGCACGGTTTTGGCCTTGGCAAGCTGTTTCCAGAGCCGCACGCCCAGTTGTTGAAGGTCCCCTTCCACCTGCGTGCGCCACCGTAGATGCAGCCGTCCTCTGCCGCGCCTTCCTTCCGGGGTGGATTCGAAGACTCTTAGGGTCGGAGCTGTATTTTCCATGCGCTCTACATGGCCTAGCCACCTTAGACGTTGTATCCGTAAACGTCGTTACAGGCCGATGTCGCTGAACAACCCGTACAGTTTTTCATTAAATCTTCTCGTCCATACTCCGTTTGAACAAACGAGATCGAAACGACAAAGGGCATCTTCATCCGCTTTTGTTAAGATCCAAGCCTCTGCGCCGTAAAGGAAGACTGGGATGATCAAGGTCTTACCTTGGTTTTCCGAGGAGGGCTCTACTTCTCAATCGCCTCTTGAGCCCAAAGAAACAGCAGTTGGCAAGAGGGATTCTACGGTTTATCTTAGCGCTGGTGTTATTGCCGCCGGTCATCAGGAGCCAAGGCAGACAAATTCCTTGACCACTTGAAAGTTACATCTGCCCATGGTTTTGCCCTCATTAACCTCCTGGGGCTTAAGCTACCAGGGATGTCAGCACGGTGGCGGATAGCTGAACGGCCTACAGATATGTAGGTTAGCTGCGAGTAACCAATAAGCAGCCCCCGACCAAGAGCGGCAAAAACCGAGGGCGTAACGGAAAAATCACATAGGCCCTCGAAGTTTTTGTAACAGGGCGAGTAGATGTCGCCTTTAAATAAGCGTCCTGTTCCTAATGCAAGGCGTTATGCGACCCGTACCGAGGCATGAATGGTGCTGGGGACACAAAATCCATACAGCATCGCTAACGGAGCCATCCAGATACCTGAAGCCCTCTGGTTGTAATTTAGCCTTACCACATTACAGGGGTCTCTGATGTGGTGGACCTCCCTTTCCCCCATACTCGTGGGATCAAATATGAACCAAAAACAACAAACAAATCAAACAAATTTAACCAGCCAAACAGGCAAAATCGAGAATTCAGGAGAAAACCCGTTCACAAGAAGTTCGGTACTGATGCGAACACCGCCATTAAGGCGGGCACGGATAGACCAATACCAATACCGTCCACAACTTTACTGCGAAAATTCGCAGACATCACCTAACCACCACTTCAACGAAACACCAACCAGCAGGTTGACGTCCCAAACCAAAGATAGAAATGACAGCAATCGCGCTATTGCACCGACTACAGCAGCGGTAGACCTGGCTGCTACAGCCAGTAATGCTACAGGTCAAATCCCAACGACGCGGGTACGGTTCTTGATCCGTTAAAGAGGAACACCCGGCTTGCGCGTTGGCCAATAAAAGAGACTCTCCCTAGAGCCAACACACGGTCGCATTCGAAATCGTCGTCACCCACAAAAGTGGTCGACGCGATAGTAGACATTGCGCACGACGCTCACAATGGCAGGGTCAACCACGAGAGCACTAAAATGCTACACCTCGGACTTAAGATAGACGGCCTTATTAATTACTGCAGGGACAAACACAACGTTCATGGGGAAATCAAGAAAATGGGCACGCTCATTAAGTCCGTTGTCCGAGAAGCGGAAATCGAGGTCGCAGATCTTCGACTCTATTGTGAAATATCTGAACTCCGTAAGCAAATGAAGATAGTTATTGGTTATTCTTTCAAAAGTCTAGCGACAACAGCCTCACAAACGAACATTGTCCCCGTCGAAATAAAAACGGGGGAAAGCGCTGAGGATAAAGAACAGCTAACCGATAAGAGTACACCGCCCGAACGACCTTCTAAGAGAATTAGGGAGGACGAAGGGGTAGGTAACTGTAATGTCTGGACGCAATCATCGGCGATCGGGGAATATGACAACTAGAGGGACGCTAGATGACACTTGAAAATTACTTTTCTGTCAATTGGTTTCTGGTGTTTCTTCGATTGGGACGTTCAACGTGGTCTACATTTCTTAAGCTCGTTTTTGCCATTTTGTTAACTTGAATTGTTACAATAAACTACTTGAATTGTGAGTGCCGTGTTATTGTTGAGTGGGAACTTAATACTGGCGACGAGGATGGGATCTTTGGGTTCGCCAAACGTAGAGTAACGCGGTACCTACAAAAGCACATGGCCGAGCCCAAAGAGGTTAAGTTTAGAATTTGCTTAGAACAGACTCAAACTTCCAGTTCCCCCAAAATGGCTTCAATTGGATCCATTGAACTATTTGACATTGTGAATCCGTCTGCATGGGGTTCGTACAAAAGGCGATTCGAAATGTTTTTGCTAGCAAACGGCATTGTCGACAAAAATCTACGGAAGGCCACATTTTTAACAATTTGTGGCTCGTTGTGTTTTGATCTGGTGGAGTCCCTTATTTCCCCCACAAAGGTTAAAGAAGCGGGATATGGAGAGATCATCGAGATATTGTCGAAACATTTTACGACAACACCATCAGAGGTTGCCGCATTTTATAGATTCTTCAAAAGGGACCAGCAGCTAAGTGAAACAGTGGCAGAGTATTTTGCGGAATTTCGTCACCTTATCATCGACTGCAACTTTGATGGGGAGATTGTGGACAGAATGCTTCGTGATAGATTGGTGTGTGGACTGCGGAACACAAGCCTTGTTGGCGGAAAATTCAATTTCTCTTCAAGCAGTTTAAGATAGAGCGATCGCAGCTGAGACGGCGGCAAAAAATCAGCAGATTATACAAGAGAAATCAGAACGGATTAACTTAATTAGAACAAAACAGCAGAAAATGTACTCCCAGACTACGAATAACAGTAGACCAGACGGTGAACAGCAACAAATTATCTGCTACGGGTGTGGGAACAAACACCATAGAGCAGAGTGTCCATTCCGTTCGGCGAAATGTAACAAGTGCGGACGAATAGGACATATCAAGAGAGTGTGTAAGTCCAAGCAGGACGAGAGCGGTCCATCAAGGAGCAACAAGCGGCATCATCAGGTCAACTCAATAAAACTATCGGCACGTTTGAAGCTTGCTGCGATTACGATTAATGGAATTCAGTGTGAGTTTGAGGTGGATTCCGGTTCAAATTTTACGTTGATATCGGAGGTAGAAGCGAAAAGAGTGTAGAGGCGCCACTTACCAACAATCGTCGATACAGGTTTGAGTTTGTTTGATTATGGAAATAATAAGATTCCCATTATAGGTCAGACGCACGTGGATATTGTCTACAACAAGAAAGAAATTTCCAAACTGCCATTGTGTATTGCCGCAGGTCATCGAACGAATGTTTTGGGTTGTAACTGGTTTGATCCACTAGGAATTGTTGTGCAGGGCATCCATCATGGGCGTTCCTCTCTTGATAAGTTGTTAGATGATTATGCGGACTAATTTTCAAGGAACTGGGGAGACAGTATCGTTGAACTTGAACCCAGAGGTTTAGGCAATTAAACTGCCGGCTAGAAAAGTCCCTTACGCCCAACGACATTCCATCAAAGCAGAGATTGACAAGCAGGCTCGGCAAGGAATCCTGGAACCCGCAGAGTATAGTGATAGGCTGACACCGATAGTTCCAGTAACGAAAACTGACGGATCCGTACGAATTTGCGGTGATTATCGGTGCACGGTGAATAAGGCACTGGCACCACATTGTTTTCAGACACCCTCCATTGTGGATATCTTGGCAGCGATACCAAGAGATTCGCGAAAATTGACCTGGCACAAGCGTATCAACAAATGCCAGTGGATAAAGAGGGCACTTACTATCATCACACACAGGGGTGCCTACAGTATGAAAAGATTGCCTTTCGGTATTTCGACAGCACCTGGTATTTTCCAAAAGCGCATAGAAGAGTTGCTACGTGGAATACCAGGGGTCGTGGTATATATGGACGACATATTTATTATAAGCGAGGACTCAGCGCAGTTAATCAAAACGCTGGAGAAGATTTTTCAGCGACTCCAAGGAGCAGGATTGCGGCAGAGAAGAGACAAATGTCAATTTGACATGACATCCGTTACATTTCTTGGATATGAGGTGGATGGGCGAGGAATCCGTCCATCGCTCGACAAAGTCAAGGCTATTGTGGAAACACCACCGCCGGAGAATAGGAACTCCGGCTTCCTTGGACTGATTCATTTTCATCACTCGTTTTTAAAAAACAAAGCGACGATCGCTGAACCGCTTCATAGATTGCTGGACAAGAACACAAAATGGCATTGGAACGCAAAACATGCAGAAGCATTTCATAAGTTGAAAAAACTGTTGGTAGGTGAGAACGTGCTTATTACTTACGACGAAAAGTTGCCTCTTTCAATTGTGTGCGATGCTTCTCCGTACGGAGTTGGTATGATCCTCACGCACACATTATCCAATGGACAAGAGCGTCCCATCTCCTTTTATTCCGGCACACTCTCGCCGACAGAAAGGAATTATGCTCAGATCGACAAGGAAGCCCTGGCAATCATAGCAGGAATACAGAAGTTTCATAATTTTGTGTACGGGAGAGCCTTTACTATAGTTACGGACCACAGCCCACTGATCAGTCTGTTTAATCCCGAAAAACAAACGCCAATTACGTTGTCCCCTCGAATGCTAAGGTGGAGTTTATTCCTGAACGGATAGAATTTTAACATAGTATACAGGCCTGGCAATAAGAACGCTAATGCAGATGCCTTAAGTCGCCTTCCAATAAGTACAGTGCGGCCCGATGAAGAACATCAGGTCAACATGATCGAAGATTGTGATACGATTATTCCGCAATCAAGGGACATTGCGAAGATGACGAAGGGCGATAGAACCCTAAGGCGAGTTATGCTTTGGGTGCTGAGGGGATGGCCGGTAATACAGCAAGATAGTGATATTGAACCATACTTTCGTCGCAAGGATGAAATAACGGTGAATAAAGACTGTTTGTTGTGGGGAAATCGAATCATAATTCCTGAGGCTGCACGAAAAGACATGCTAAAAATTCTTCATGCTAGTCACCCAGGCATCGTGCGAATGAAGAGCCTCGCCCGAAGTTATATCTGGTGGCCCAATATGGACTCCGAGATAGAGTTAACAGTTAAAAGATATGTCGTTTGTCAGCAGTCTAAACCAGAAAAAGCGCAAGCAATCGTTCATCCGTGGGAAGAGGCGTCGAAACCGTGGTCGAGATTACATGTAGATTTTGCTGGCCCTTTTCAAGGTAAGACATTTTTCATAATTGTTCGAAATGGCTAGAAGTGAGGCTAGTATAGCATGTGCCATAGGTAGTCTCCGTATTTGTAACGTTTGGATTACCAGACTCCATCGTTTCTGACAACGGAACAGCATTCACGGCAGCGGAATTTAGCGAGTTTTGTCGTAAAAACTTAATCTCTCACATACGTTCAGCACCGTTTCATCCTTCAAGTAATGGTCAGGCTGAGCGCATGGTACGCACAACGAAGGATTACCTGAAACGAAACACTGCGGGTAATATGCAGCTACGGATTGCCAGGTTTTTACTTCATCAACATACAACGCCATCAACACCCAGTGGCAAATCACCAGCCGAGTTATTATTCAAAAGACGAATCAAAACGATCCTGGATAAATTACACCCGGATAACAACGAGGTGCGACCGTCGAAATCGAACAATGCGACAAGCTCCAAAGCTCCAGAATTAGCAGTTGATGAACCCGTTTGGGTGAGAGACTATAAAGAAGGACCACCGTGGATACCAGCGCTCATAACAAAGCAAACGGGACCAGTCTCATATGTCGTGGCCTCGAAGACAGGAAGCACCATGCGTAGACACTTAGATCAACTGCGAACAAGAACTTCTGAGACTGCAGAAACTGCAAGCGATATCAGCGAAGTAGGGGCAGTACTAGATAATAATCAAAGGCACTCCAGTTCGGAAGTGACTGCACATGAAGAGCGGGAAAATACACCGGAGCCGGAGCCCGAACCTGTAGCATCACCAAGAATACGACGCTCCCAAAGACTTAAAAAAAAAAAAAGGAACCTGTAGTTCGAGCTAAGGGGAAGGGGTGTAATGTCTGGACGCAACCATCGGCGATCGGGGAAAATGACAACTAGAGGAACGCTAGATGACACTTTTTTCTGTCAATTGGCTCCTGGTGTTTCTTCGATTGGGACGTTCAACGTGGTCTACAATCCTTAAGCTCTTTTTTTACCATTTTGTTAATTTGAATTGTTACAATAAACTACTTGAATTGTTAGTGCCGTGTTATTATTGAGTGGGAACTTAATAGTAACCGATCCGAGGAGCAACCAATAAAAGCGAATGCTCGGAAAAAGCAGCGGCTGAGCTCGCCAAGGAAATCCAACCGTGACACTAGTTCAATGCGGTCTAGAAAGGCCTTGGGCTTGGATCAGGTTGGAGAAATGGGCAGGCCGAAGAAAACAAAACCCAAGCCGAACCCAGAGGACAAGAGAGCGCAACATTGGGTTAAGGTTGGCAAGAACATGCGGGCTGCGTATGCCAAGATACAGCATCCGGATGCGATAGTAATTAATAAAACTGGAGATCTGTCATACACTAAGATGCTTCGGAATCTAAAGGCCGATCCTTCACTCAAAGAAGTGGGGTCGAACGTTAGCCAAATTCGAAAAACTGGAAACGGAGAACTCCAACTTTCGCTTAGCAAAGCTGCGAATCCTAGAATAGAGGTCTATAAAAACAAGATCAAAGAAGCCCTAGGAGTAAGCGGTAGCGTCTGGTCCTTAACGCAAAAGGTCTTGCTAGAGCGCAAGGATATTGACGAAGCGACGTCGAAAGAGGAGATCTGTGCCGCCAAAACAGACCAACTCACCTTCGAGTTCAAAACGATTATGATCAAAAGCGTTAGAAAAGCTTACGGTGGCACGCAAACTGCTAAAAAAAGCCTACCAGCGGAAATAGCGGACAAGTTTTGAAAATTGGAAAAGTGCGGATCGGCTGGGTCCTCTGCCGTATACGAGAAAACATTGTGCCGAAGCGCTGCTTCAGGTGTCTCGAGTTTGGACACATCGCGAAAGCATGTAAAATCGGTTCTGTGTATTAAGTGCTGTGAAAGCGGTCATGTTTTGAAAAAAAACATGAATATATTTCAACTTAACCTTAATCATTGTGAAGCGGCTCATGACCTTTTGCAACAATCTGTTCGCGAACTAAAAATTGACGTAGCGATACTCTGTGAGCAATATAAAATATAAAAACCTACCTAACAATAAGTGACTGACCGACGCGACGATTAAGGCTGCAATTTTGGTTTGCGGTGGCGCGTCAATCCAGGAATACCCGGAGGTGCGTGAGGTTTTTTTGTATTTATGTATAGATACAGCTGCTACATACCACCCAACGTTTCCATCGAAACTTTCGAATCGATCTTGGATAGACTAGTTGCAGACGTTACAGGCACAGGTCCTGTCATAATAACGGGTGATTTTAATGCTTGGGCAACAGAATGGGGCAGCTCATATACAAATCATAGAGGGAATGTCCTACGTGAAGCTTTCTCTTGTCTGGATATTGTCTAGCTAACAATGGAAGCAATGGAAGCCAGATCGGGATCTATCGTCGACATCACGTTTGCACGCAGTGGCCTGATACGAGGTGCTAACTGGCGCGTGAGTGATCACTATACACATAGTGATCATAATGCAATCCTATTCGCCGCCAGTATTGGCAATCCAAGCCGCAATAACCGAGCAACACTCAAGCGAGCTAAATGGAATGTAAATTCTCTTTATGAAGACCATCTAAGCTTCATCGTTAGTGAAGCGACAGTGGAAGCCAGAACTACAGAGGAATTCGTAATGCAGGTAACACGGTTATTAGTCAATGCGTGTAATGCATCGATGTCTAAACTGGGAACAGGAAAACATCGACCGCCTGTATATTGGTAGACCACAAAAATCTCGGAATTAAGATCGGCATGCCACCGAGCGCGCAGAATCTATCAGCGTTCCCGGACCCGGAACGCTGATGACCGGCAATCTAATCGAAATGCTTATCGAGAAGCGAGAGCCCGGTTAAAAGTTGCTGCGAACAGCTCAATAACGACGTATGGGGAAAGGCCTACAAAATTATAGCAACGAGGCTAAAAGGCCCCCGGTACTGCTCCACAAAATAGTCGAGAACCTATTTCCTTGTCAAGAAAGGAGGGAGGAAGCTATTCGCTATTCGTGGCACGAAAAATGTATGTATGTATGCTGGCGTTACAGTCCATGAAGAACCTGAGCCGAGCTTCTCTCAATCACCCATGTTGTGTGTGATTTCATTTTCCCATAGGTGAAAGGGACCTACAGTTTTATTGCCGGTTCCGAACGCCGAAATTCGAGAAGCTTTTCATGACAATTTTACTACAGGGGGCTTTGTCGGAACCCCGCTGAGGAGAAACACCGTGAAAACACGTTCGATGACATGGCTGTCTCGAGATTCGATCCCGTGTCATCGGCGTCAGAGGCCAACACACTACCCATTGCGCCACGGTGCTCTCTCTCTTTGTGGTGTCGTGCTCTGCTTATTTCGTCCGGTGTGGGTTGACCGCTAAGGTAGTGTGTACTTTTCGGCAACAACACGTGTTCCCAACACGTTTGCTGCGTTCGGTGTGGGTTGGCTGTATGCAATGCTATATAAAATGGACATCGGAGCAACGAGCGCGGCCGAACAAAATGTATGTATGTATGTATGTATTTAGCAGCTTTAATAAATATTCTGTCGTGTTGCGTCCCATTTGGTGTGTGTTGACTCATAAGATGCAATGTATTCTTGTCGTACACGACAAGGAAAAACGTTTTGTCGGCCTCGGTGTAGGTTCAGCCTTACTGCCCACATTGCGAACACCTTCTAGAAAACATGGAACATGTGTTTATTCATTGTCCACGATATATGTAGAAGTGAGAGGATCGTTCTTCAAAAACAGTTTGGGGAGTGGCCCAATCCTAAGAATATTAGGAGTTACATGCTTCAGAACGATGAAAACCGGAACATCGTAAGTAATGTGGCGGTACGCATAATGAGCGACCTTAGGCACCTAGAACGCCAACGTAACGCGAATAGCTCAAACACCAGAGCTTCAAACGAGAGTATTGTCTAAAAGGCTAACCAGCCCCGCGAAGTAGTACCTAACGGCAGTTCCGCGGGGAGAGTGGTTGGAAGTGTGCGGGGTGTGGTTTAGCAAGTAGCGTATTCCTGATATCCTTAGCCAGGCCTGCGAATCGACCTGAGGCCGAGCTTAGGCCACCAGGGGGGTCAGCACCGTGGCGGATAGCTGAACGACCTATACATATGTAGGTTAGCTGGGAATAACCAATGAGGAGTCCCCGACCAAAAACGGAGGGCGTGATGGAAAAAACACAAAAGCCCAGTGAAATTTTTCGTGACAGGGCGAGTAGATGCCGCACGTATATAAGCATCCTGTCCCCAAGGCAAGGCGTTATGCGGCCCGTACCGATGCCTGAATGGTAAACCCATACACCCGTAAAAACCCATACAGCATCGCTAACGAAGCCCTCCAGATACCTGGCGCCCTCTGTTTGTAACGTAGCCTTACCGCATTACAGGGGTCTCTGATGTGGCGGACTTTTCTTTCCCCCATACTCATGGGATTAAAATATTGTTGCGGAGATACAAACCAACGGTTAAGTTCGAATTTCGCTGTCGAAGTTCGAAAGCTCTCTGGAAGCGGGGATTGGAATAATGTCAACTTCCAATGGCGTAATGCTAATTGTCAGAGCATTCTAGAGATTTCCGAAGGGGAACTTCCAACGGCGAACATTCGAGAAAGTGCACTGAGAGCTATATAAGCGCGAACACTCGCCCTCGACATTCATTCAGTTTGTGGTATTGAACAACGTGTGACAAGTCAGTGTGATCAAACAGTGTGAAAATAAAAGCTCTCAATAAAGGTTTGTTTGTGTAATAAAGTTTAAAGTGGATTGGATAATAAAGAAAAGTGGTGAAGCTGCACAGATAATTGATCTGTGGTGAAACAAGAAATGTGTGTGTGGATAAAAAGGACAATTGTAGTTTATCGCAATCCAGTGGTGCGAACCCTATTTGGTGTGGGTTGAATATTTCGTAACATTTGGTGTCAGAAGTGGGATTGCGAGTAAACGAGTTAAACTTTTATTCAAAGTGTGAATTGGACTATTAAAAGTGAATTATTAAAAGAGTGAGAAAATGGTGAAATTGGAAAAGTTGACCATCGAACAACTTAAAAGAGAGCTGGATGTCCGGGAATTATCCACAGTGGGAAGTAAGGCCAACCTGGTGGAGAGACTGCGATCAGCGTTGCAGGAAGAAGGTTTCGACTGAGAGAATCACGAGTTCGGGGTGGAGAAGCCGTCGACATCCAGTGAGCCAGCATTCGATATGCAGCAAATTCTCGCAGCTATGAATCTATGAGTGCTTCCATATCCCAGAAACTAGAGGCGACCATACACGAAAAACTGGAGGAAAGTTCCGCTGCCGTAAGTAGAAAGATGGAGGAAAATTCAACTTCTATAGGCCAAAAACTGGAGAAGCTGGAAACGTTAGAAGAGATGCTACAGAACAATCGAGAAAGCTTGAGAGACATCCAGCAAGCCGTTAACGATCGATTCCAGAATGTCGAAGAGAAAATCGAGACACTGGAGAAGAAGGTTCTAGATCTCGAAAATAATCAGGAAAAGATAGCCGAGACACTAGAATCGAATTTCGACAAGAAGGTTCTGGAACTCGAGAAAATTGTGCAGAACGTTCAGCATCAAGGAAACGTCGTACCGGCTGCAGCATCGAAATTCACAGCTCCCAACTTCGACGGCACGAGTGCGTTTAACATCTTTAAACTTCAGTTCGAGACAACAGCGGAACGGAATCAACAGGGAGAAGAAGATCGTGTGGCCGCTCTAGTAATTTCGCTTAAAGGCGAAGCAACTGGTGTTCTACAGACCATCCCGGAGACACAGAGAAGGAACTACACAGCCATATGGGAAGCTCTTCATCGAAGATACGGCAGTGAGCACATGCAGGAGATGCACAAGCTGGAACTTAAAGGACGCAAGCAGCGTGGAAACGAGACCATCCAGCAGTACGCTGCCGACATCGAGAGGCTGTCTCATCTAGCCTACGCGGATGTTCCAGTTGATGTGGTGGAGAAACTTAAAACGGATTCTTTCATTCAAGGGCTAAGGGACCCCGATACGCAACGAAGTTTGATTCTCCTACCGAAGACATCTTTCAAGGAGACAGTTGCCAGCGCTCTCGCATGTGAAACATCGCTCTTGATATGCCGACCTTCCATCAAATTACGGCGCATATCTGAAGACCAGGATAGTTCCAGAACACCAATGGCGAGTAGGAGTGGTTCGTTCCCGGGTAGATGCTAAGTCTGCGACCAGCAGGGGCACATTGCGAGAAACTGCCGTCTGCGAAGAAAGCGTTCGAGGTCTAGTTCGCCAAAAAGAGACCAAGGGAGTGAACGCGAACGTGGAGGTGCAAAAGGTGCACCTAACAATCCGTTAAACTAAAACGAGTCAGTGCAGAGGGGCATGCGCTGGCTCCCACATTGGAGTGCCCCAGCATCCTCGTATCCCGAATCTGTAGAGGTGCAACCAGCCTAGTCATCGAGGGAACGATGGACGGGCGACGATATCTGCTGACGTTGGACACGGGCGCAACTCATTCAGTCATCCGAACCGGATTGGTTTCTGACATCGAACCTTTTTCCGAGGTAAGGCTTCGTACAGTAACTGGTGAGAAGGCGGAAGTTAAGGGAAAGGTCCAAAAAAGAGTTACGATGGGGACCATCGAGTTTCAGCATGATTTCATCGTTGCGGACATCACTGATGACATCATAATCGGCGTCGACTTCATGATTAGGCATGGCTTCACATTGGACCTCAACCAAAAAGTGATGAAGTATGGCAACTTGGAGCTCCCATTAACAATAGATAATGGACAGGGTAACAAGGTCAGGCGAATAGTCGTGCAAGCGCGCCAAACAGTTCCCCCGAATGCAGAAGCTGTGGTTTGGGCAAAGATAGAAGAGGATGCGGGGACAAGCCGAATGAGGGTGGCCGAACCCGACAAACGAAATCGACCCAGCGATATCATTGTTGGAAGGGCTCTCGTGGAATCCCGATAAGACTAACTGGTTCCAGTACGAGTCCTGAATCCAGCCAGTACACCTAAGACTGTGCAACAGGGAACAATAATCGCTCAATGCCAAGAAGCTGCCGCCATTATGAACTGCGAAGATAAGAAACAACAGGAAATCCAGTCCAACAAAGCCTTCTTAAAAACAATGGCCAGAGAGTGGACGCAACACCTAGTGGAGAAGCGGAAAAGTAAAGCTCTCTCCCTGCTTCGTAAATATTGGACAGTTTTTGCAAATGATAAGAACTGTGGAAGAACATCAATTGTGAAGCACAAAATAGACACAGGGGACTCTAGACCGATCCGGCAACCACCGAGGAGGGTACCTTTGGCGAAAGAAGGCGAGGTGGTCAAACTAATCGACGAGATGGAAAAGGAGGGCGTGATCGAACCATCTGCAAGCCCATGGAGTTCGCCAGTAGTGCTTGTTAAGAAGAAGGATGGAAGCACCTGATTCTGCGTGGACTATAGGAAGCTGAACGACGTAACGAAGAAGGACAGCTATCCTTTACCGAGAATCGACGACACCTTGGACACACTATCTGGTACAAAGTGGTTCTCGACGCTGGACTTGCAAAGTGGATACTGGCAAATAGAGCTTGACCAGCAAGACAAGGAAAAGACCGCGTTCACCGCCGGGGGAGAGTTGTGGCAATTCTTTGTGATGCCCTTCGGTCTTTGCAATGCGCCAGCCACCTTCGAAAGGTGGACTTCACTGGAGGACTTGCCTTGTCTATCTGGATGACATAATTGTCATGGGCAAGGATTTCGACGATCCCCTTAAGAAGCTTGAAGAGGTACTGGAACGTACCTATCTGGATGACATAATTGTCATGGGCAAGGATTTCGACGATCACCTTAAGAAGCTTGAAGAGGTACTGGAACGTATTCAAGCAGTCGGATTGAAATTGAGCCCGAAGAAATGTTCGCTCTTCCAGAACGAGGTGAAGTACTTGGGACATGTGGTGACTGCAGAAGGAGTCCATACAGATGAAGAGAAAATCTCAGCGGTTAAGGAATGGCCGCGGCCGAAGAATCTTCATGAGTTAAGGTCATTCCTGGGACTTTGCACATATTACAGGCGATTCATCCCAGGATTTGCAAACGTTGCCAGCAGTTTGCACGAGCTCACCAAAAAGAATCGGCCATACAAGTGGGAGAAGCCGCAGGAGGAAGCGTTCATTCACTTAAAGGAATTGCTCTGCAGTGCGCAGATTCTTGCATATCCTGTCCCGGGAGAAAAGTTTATTTTGGACACCGATGCGAGCGGACATGGAATCGGAGGAGTACTCTCTCAAATAATTGACGGGCGAGAACGGGTCATCGCTTACTACAGTAGGATCCTATCGAAGCCGGAGAGGAACTACTGTGTAACTAGGAGGGAGTTTTTAGCCGTGTTTGACTGTGTCAAGCATTTCCACAAATATCTCTATGGCCAAGCTTTTCACCTTAGGACGGACCACGCAGCGTTGAGGTGGTTGCTGCAGTTCAAAAACCCGGAAGGCCAGCTTGCTAGATGGATAGAGAGAATCCAGAGTTACGACTTCAGTATCGAACACCGGAAGGGAAGCAGTCATGGAAATGCGGATGCATTATCGAGGCGACCTTGCGATGTTGAATGCAAACATTGTTCGCGAGCCGAAACCAAGGAACAGGTCATCAATATTCGTCGTTTCCATGTGCTGCCAGAAGATTCCTGGACTGCCGAGAAGGTTGGAAGAAAGCAGCGAAAAGATGCCGATCTGGCAGTCATAATCGACTACCAGGAACGAGGTTTTCAACCAAGTTGGCAGCAAATATCCAGTGAAAGCCCAATCGTGAAAGCGTACTGGGCTCAATGGCAGAGTTTGAAGCTGAAGAACGGTTGTCTGTACCGCAGTTGGGAAAGTGAGGACGGGAACATTGTAAACGATCTGCTGGTAATCCCAAAGGGACAAATCGACGAGGTCATCCGAGAATACCACGAGGGACCAAGCGGGGGTCATCTTGGTGTTAACAAAACTGTAGAAAAGATAAAGAGACGTTTCTACTGGGTAGGATGCCATGAGTCGGTTACGCGTTTCATTAGCAGGTGTGAAAAGTGTGCGAAGGCAAAGGGTCCAGTTAGGAAAACTCGAGGAAATATGCAGCAGTACAATGTTGGAGCACCGTTCGAACGTATCGCAATGGACATCGCAGGCCCATTCCCAACGAGCAACGCTGGAAACAAATACGCGCTGGTGGTGATCGATTACTTCAGCAAGTGGCCTGAGGTGTTTTGCATCCCGAACCAGGAAGCCAAAACCATTTCGGATGCGTTCGTGAACAACTGGGTTGCGCGTTATGAAGTACCAATGGAACTGCACTCAGACCAAGGAAGGAACTTCGAGTCGTCGGTGTTCAAAGAACTCTGTGACATGCTAGGTATCAGAAAGACGCGGACAACACCATTACACCCACAATCTGATGGCATGGTCGAAAGGTTCAACCGGACGATGGAGGAATACCTGAGAAAAGTCGTCGTCGGAGATCAGAAGGACTGGGATGAACATCTTCCCCTTTTCTTAATGGCATACCTTTCGGCACAGCACAATTCAACGGTAACAACACCCGCCGAAGCCATTTTTGGAACTGATCTCCGACTTCCATCGGACTTGAAGTTCGGCGTGGTACTACCGACAACTAGCGGCAGGGAGGACTTCGTAACCGAAAAGAAGGAACAGCTGAACTCCATCCATTAGTTCATCCGGGAGCAACTGAATTTGGTCAGCGATAAAATGAAGGCGAGATACGATTTGAGGGCGAATACTTCTGGATTTGAGACAGGACAATTGGTATTGCTGTACAACCCACAACGAAAAAAAGGCTTGTGCCCCTAATTGCAATCAGCCTGAAACGGATCATATGAGGTCATCAAGAAACTTAACGACGTGGTGTACCGAATACAGCAGACGGGAAACAGACGGGCGAAGTATAAAATTGTCCACGTAGAGAGGTTAGCGCCATATTACGGAGAAGGATCCAGTCGCTTGTTCGAGGACGAACAAGTTTAGGAGGAGGGCAGTGTTGCGGAGATACAAACCGACGGTTAAGTTCGAATTTCGCTGTCGAAGTTCGAAAGCTCTCTGGAAGCGGGGATTGGAATGATGTCAACTTCCAATGGCGTAATGCTAATTGTCAGAGCATTCTAGAGATTTCCGAAGGGGAACTTCCAACGGCGAACATTCGAGAAGGTGCACCGAGAGCTATATAAGCGCGAACACTCGCCCTCGACATTCATTCAGTTTGTGGTTTTGAACAACGTGTGACAAGTCAGTGTGATCAAACAGTGTGAAAATAAAAGCTCTCAATAAAGGTTTTTTGTGTAATAAAGTTTAAAGTGGATTGGATAATAAAGAAAAGTGGAGAAGCTGCACAGATAATTGATCTGTGGTGAAACAAGAAAAGTGTGTGTGTTTTTAATTCGGATAAAAAGGACAATTGTAGTTTATCGCAATCCAGTGGTGCGAACCCTATTTGGTGGTATGGGGATTGAATGTTTCGTAACAATATGATTTAGACAAAAATAAAGATAAATACAAATAAAACAGAAATTAAATAACAAAAAAGGATACAAAATTCAGGAACCGAAAGTAGTACTGAGGAAAATCCATTCAGGAGAAGCTCTATGCTGATGCGATCTCCTCCATTAAAACTAATGGAGGGTACGATGGTTAAAGAAAGCAAGGACGCGGGGATGTCGTCTGTACCAATAACTCAACAACAGACATCCCCACAAAGGCAATCGGACATTCACCTCGCAGAAGCTCTAACGGCTAGTCTGACGCACGATATCAATTCGAATGGAAGGCGAAGAGAAACCAGCGAAGAAAGAGAAAATCGTGAAGCAATGCAATCGCTAGGAAAGAATATAAATGTACTGATGAATCGAGAAGCTCTTTCAAGGCAAGTATATTACGGGGGGCTTTGCCAGTACCCCGCCGAGGAGGAACGCCGCGAAATAAACATTCGATGGCGGTTGATGTTATCGGGATCCGAACTCGCTCATCGGGCGTCAGGGTCCAACACACTAACCACTGCGCCCTCCACACAAGCCATCCGAGAGTTCAAAATAGACACTGCCATTCCATGCGAACAGTACAAGAATCTCGACGATAAAGTTTGGATAGCTGACAACTCAAAAAGAGCGGCTATTTGGACCTGCGGAAAACACGCCTTTGAAGAAAAAATGACGACAGGACAATCCGGCTTCGTTCGAGCAAAGATAAAAGGTGTACACGTATACAGCTGTTATGCACCTCCATCCAGCACTTTAGAGGAATTTTGGGGTATGCTGGATAGGCTCGTGGATGATGCCAGAGGCCGTACTCCAAAAATCATAGCTGGAGGTATCAACGCATGGGTCACTGATTGGGGCAGTACGCAAACGAATCGAAGAGGCGTAATACTGCTCAATACAGGATGCGAGCACAACTTTAGCAGAAACGGCATAGGTTCCATAGTTGACATCACATTTGTATCGAGTTCCCTAACGAGAGGCGCAAATTGGAGAGTAAGCAATCAGTACACCCACAGTGACCACCTGGCTATCCTTTTTGAAATACAGCCTAGGAGAGCCAACCAGGGAGCCTCGCTAAAGAAGGCACAACAAAAGGGTTGTTTTTACCGTCACCTTTAGAGGATCTACAATAAGGTCAGGGACAGCAAATGCTATGGCCGCTGATATTACTAAGCAAGTAATGAGGGCTTGCGATGCATCCATGGTTCGGAAAGCGTCATCAAATCGCCGGCCACCAGTATACTGGTGGAACCAGGAGATAGCGGAGGTACGCAGCAAGTGTCATAGAGCGAGAAGACTGTCCCAACGATCCAGAGGTTTGCCCTCTCATCAGAACCTACAGGCGCAATACAGAGATACAGTACAGTAATCTACTGTCCGACCTGGACCTTCCCGAGGCAGACCTTGGAGTGACTATGTCAGACTTCGAGCTGGAATCTGATGAAGAGTCTGCCAATGTCACAGCGGTGGAGGTAAAGGACTGCGGCCATCATGCTGCGGATTCTCCAGATTAATCTCCACCACTCCATTGCGGCCTCGGCCGCCCTAATGCTCCGCCTCACCAAAAGCGGAGAAAACGTAGTTCTGATCCAGGAACCATGGATAGTGAACAACATGGTACGTGGACTCGGAACATCAGAATACAAGCTCACCTACGTGCACGATGCGGGTAAGCCAAGAGCTTGTATCCTAACTAAAACGCACATAAAAACCCCCTTACTCTCATCCTACAGTGACCAGGACATCACGGCTATTAGTGTCGAGGGCAGCTCCGCCAAGATCTGGGTTGTCTCGGCCTATTTAGCCCACGACCAACCAAGTCCTCCCCCTCCGGCCACCTTGGTGAACCTGGTCAAGGATGCGGAGCAAACAAATGCCGGACTAGTTATAGGGTGTGATGCGAACGCACACCACACGATTTGGGGCAGTAGCAACATAAACGAGCGAGGTGAGTCTTTGTTTAATTATTTATTACATACTAACCTCACCGTTTGTATTAACGGCTGTGAACCAACTTTCATCACCAAAAACAGACAGGAGGTTCTGGATGTAACCTTTGCATCGCAGAACATTGCCGACAAAGTCAGGGAATGGAAAGTCCTAAAAGAGCACTCCCTCTCTGACCATTGCTATAGCATAGTCAGCCACGTCAGTGCCCCAACTCCCTTCAGGAACTACAGGAAAACTGACTGGCAAAAATATAGAACCTATGTTGAACCCCACCTAGGGACAAAATACCCTACCTACCCGCACAACCCTACGGAATTAGACAGCTTAGTAGATGAGCTGACTGAAACCCTTAACAGAGCACTGTCTAAATCTTGTGCGGTTAGCACCCCCAGAGGGAAACCTAAGCCCCCCTGGTGGAATAAAGAGATAGTCTCCCTTACGAAAGAGAGCAGAAAGCTCTTCAACAAAGCCAAATGTACCCGCTTGCAAGAGGATTGGGATCTCTACAAAGAGGCACTTAAATCTTTCAAAGCAGCGATCAGAAGGGCCAAAAGACAATCCTGGAGGAGCTACTGTGACAAAATTAATACGATATCCAAAGCCTCAAGGATCAGGAAGATTATGGCCTCGGCCCCGTACAACCCAAGCCACCTGATGCGAAATGATGGTTCCTGGACGACCTCCAGAACGGAAGCCCTGGAACTTCTTGTAAACGCACACTTTCCGGGCAGTAGTGACTCGGCTGTGACACCTCCTCAGGTCATCCAGCCGACGACGTCCTCCCTCGAACGTGTTCCCAACCTGGTCACCAAAAACAATGTCCTATGGGCCATAAAAAGCTTTGAACCCTACAAGTCCCCGGGACCGGATGGTACCATTACAGCTGAGCAGGTAATAGATATCATCCTCCCCTGGCTTGTAGTCATATACAAGAGTTGCCTCTCCCTATCATACATCCCTAGCAAGTGGAAGGTAACCAAAGTCATTTTCATACCCAAGGCAGGCAAAAGCTCCCATACGTATGCTAATGACTTGAGGCCTATTAGTCTTACTTCTTTTAGGAATTTACTCTAGTCGCCTTTCTCGTTTCCCTAACGTCGAAACCGTCTATCAGATACTTAGGTGTGATGATTGACGCTAGGCTCAGCTACAAGTGCGATAAAGCAGCTCAGGTGTGTGCTGCCTTAGCCAGAATAATGGCCAATATCGGAGGATCCAGGCAGCAAATAAGACTAGTTTTGTCAAGAGTGGCGCAGTCAATAATAATGTACGCGGCACCAATATGGGCAAAGGCGATGAAAACTAAGTCCCACTCAACAAGAGTAAATTCCACCAACCGACTATCCGCACTTAGAGTATGCAGCGCTTTTCGGACGGTATCAGATGATGTTCTAGGTGTAATTGCTGGAAACCCCTTGCCTCAGTCAGAGATATTAAAGTGGAAGAAAGACGGCGGCGTAGCATTGGAATATGGCAGGAGAGATGGAATCAGTCAACAAAGGGAAGATGGACCCATCGACTTACATATACCGGACATACAAAGTTTGATAAACCGCCATCACGGGGAAGTAGATTTTTATCTCACCCAGTTCATAACCGGACATGGCTGCTTCCGAGCCTATCTTTACAGGTTTGTCCTCGATGAATTTCCTAGAGAAGATGCAGAACACGTATTTTTTCAATGCTCACATTTCGAGGCAGAAAATAAATATCTCGAAAATAAAATTGGAAAAACACCGACTCCCGAGAACATCATAAAGCATTTGGGGGTGGCCGTGGTGCAGTGGTTAACATCATCGACCGCCGATCGAAAGGTCTATAGTTCAAATTCGCTTCATAGCCAAGTAAAAGCAATTCCTAAACGGATGATAAAAAGTATGCAACGCAGTTGTGAATGGAAAGTGACCAGACGTACTGCCTGCAGGCATAACACTCACAGTATACGGTCAACTGAAATTCATCCTCTGCGTATGCAATACTTAAGTGCTTAAACGAATTACTACGGACTATAACCAACGCGGAATTGTTTGAGTCAGACGATAGAATGGAGTAGACGTGTTTTCTCTTAGCGGCACAATTCTTTTGTTTGAACGCCTATTCTTCTGCATAAACGCAAACACTGTTGTTTAGTTCGCGTCGGTTTATTGTCGTTGATATTTTTTTTTTTTTCCATCGCCTTTATTATCCGTCTATTTAATTATGCCAAAAACCCACGAAAAGGCAACAAGGCTGCAGACGAATCTTATGAGGCAGTTGGTCCAGCAATCAGCCTCTCCTTCAACATCTCCCGCAAGGCAACGGTCGCCATCAACAGCAACTCACTCGTCCCCTGCTGTGTTGACGTCAGACACCAATACGACTCAATTCGCGACTCTCTCGAGTCTAATTGAGAAGCATGTGGACATAATTATGACTCGTCTAATCGCCATGGAAAATAACTTGTCGTCGAGAATCACCACCATTGAAAACACCATCAACGCGAAACTGGATGCAATTGACAGTGAAGTGAGTGACTTGAAACACCGTATTTCTGCCCTTGAAGAATGCTCAGAGAACTTCAACCGCTTGCAATTGGAAGTTGCAAAATATAAACAACAACTAACACAAAAGCTTGAGCAGGTGAGCCACCCTGATTTTAATAATAGTGCTGAGCTGTCACTCTTAAGGGCACAAGTTGAGAAATTACACACCAAAAATATCGAAACGGATGCTCTGCTTATTGGCATTCCATTCTCTGAAGGTGAAAATCTAAAATACACCTTCAACCGATTATGTGTTACACTCAACTGTAAACAACCACCGCCCGTCAGCAGAATTTTTCGCACAAAAAAACCTAGTGATGGCATTGTTATTATTAAATTTTTCTCCACTCACGACAAATATTCACTCATGAAAGCACTGGCGGATTTTAAAAAGTCGAACTCGCGGAACTTTTGCCAAACTGATATTGGATTTAATAGTGATCGGCCGATATTTTTACACGATTGTCTTACGATGCAAAATCGTGATATACTAAAAAATGCACTACATCTTAAACGAAAGAAAATCATTTTTTCTGCATTCACCATCCGAGGTTTTGTTTACATAAAAATCCGCAAAGGCACTGATAAGATGAAAATTGACAGCGAGGACCAGCTGACTAAAATCACCGAAAAGCTACTGCCAGAAGATCAACAACATTCGCCGCCGAAAACCTAAGCTCCTCAAACCACAATTGCTCAAACTTTTTTTCTTTTTCTTTCAAACTTTCTTGTTTATTATTCTTATAATTATTAGGTATATCTTTTTCCTTAATCTTAATTTGTTAATTTTAATCTTAATGGCTAATTTTTACTTTTATCTTTGCATACATTTCATATGTTTACGGTCTCCCTCTCCCCTCCCTCTCTCCACTCCTATATTTCCACTTGTGCTGATCTTTAATACTTCTTCACACGTTAAGCCACCTAACTTTATATTTTTGAGCTCTCTACCTGTTCACTGCACTCATTTGTTATTTGTGTCTCTGTTATGATAGCTGCAGGGAATATAACCGGTAATAATGCTGTTTGCAGGGGCACGGTGCATGCTTAAAAGTTTGTCATTTAAATGGCAGAGTCTTAATATAATGAAGCTTGATTATCTTCGAAGCGCTCTTGATGGGGTGAATATAGATATTATCTGTATTAGTGAATCATGGTTTAAGTCTGATATATCCAATCATCTATATGACATACCTAATTATATTTTATATCGCAATGATAGACCCACAAGTACCCGTGGTGGAGGTGTTGCCATCTACTGTAGATCTTCCCTGCACTGCAGGGTTATTCAGAAGTCCCTAAACACAGATGTGGAATATTTAGTTCAGGTTGTAGTGCAAAATGCGTGGTATCTTGTGTGTATAATCCGAACAAGAATCTATCCCCCGAACCGTTCTTTGATGCATTCGCGGAGATTTCTTCCACATACGAGCATATTATAATCTGTGGTGATTTCAACGCCAACTTGTTGAGGGTTGACACATTCTCAACTCATTTACTAAATCTAATTTCTGCTGCTGGGATGCAGGTAATGAACTGTTTGTATCCTACTCGCTATTCACCAAATGCTATCCCGAGTCTACTTGATCTTCTGATTGTATCGAATCCCTCTAATGTACTCTTTCATGATCAACTAGCTCTCGATGGGATTTCTGATCATGACCTTCTCTTCTGCACATATGATATTGACTTCACCCACTCCCCCATGCCACTCTCCTTTCAATTTAGAGATTATAAATCTTTAGATTTAAACTTACTCACCCTCGATGCGAACTGTATGCCCTGGAATGATTGTACATATGTAGCAAGTGTGGATGATAAGCTGAATTGTATACAATCCTGTGTTAACGCGCTTTTTGACCGGCATGTTCCCCTAAAAACAGTGCGAATACGTAACAAGGTGTCCCTGGTTCACGTCAGAAGTACACGCAGTCATAAAGGAACGCCGTAAAAAATACCTTAAGTGGAGAAACAATCCCTGTCAACAAAATTGGTTGCTATTCTGCCAAGCACGTAACCGAGCTACCTCAGTTACTAAGACGGCAAAGAGAAGTTTTTTCGCTTCTAAACTAAACGGGCAACTGTCCTCGAAACAACTTTGGTCTAATTTGCGTGAAATTGGTATTGGCAAACGGGAGAAGCTAAAATGTGAACTTGATCCAAACACTCTCAATGATTATTTTCTGGCCAACACATCCAGCCAACCTAATTTCTTCCCAAATAATGCGCTACGCAGGGAATTATTAGAGCCTTTTGAATTTCAAATTGTTTCGGAGAGTGATGTGGCTAAAATTGTTAGTGATCTCAAATCCAACGCAGTTGGTGTTGATGGCATATCCCGTCGGTTTATAAAACTAATTCTGCCCTATCTATTAAGCCCACTCACGCACCTCATTAATCACTGCATCTCATCTTCAACCATTCCGCTTCTAAGGAAAGAAGGCAGAATCACCCCTGTTGCAAAAAAAAAAATAAATGCATCGATACCTAGTGACTACCGGCCAATAAGCATCCTGCCCTGTCTGTCTAAGGTATTTGAGAAGATACTTGCTACTCAAATTAGTCTATATCTCGATGATACCAATCTTCTTGCTGCAAGCCAATCTGGCTTTAGAGCTAAACACAGCTGTTCCACTGCTATGGTAAAAGTCCTCGATGATATAAGATCAGATCTTGATGAGGACAAACTATCTATTCTGTGCCTCCTTGACTTCTCCAAGGCCTTTGATAGAGTACATCACGACATTTTATGCCAAAAGCTCAGTGCGTACTTTGGGTTCGGCGATAGTGCAACTCGCCTTATAAAGAACTATCTTTCGAACAGGACACAAAAAGTAGTAGTTGATGAAACCATATCGGAGCCCAGAGCTATTCTATCTGGGGTTCCCCAGGGATCAATCTTGGGCCCAATTCTCTTCTGCATGTTTATAAATGATCTACCCTCAGTCTGTAAAAATGTCTAAACCCACCTGTACGCATACGACGTTCAGATTTACCTGTCGAGTCGTATTGGTCTTATCGAAGACCTTATTTATCGAATAAACGAAGACCTCTCCGAAATCCATGGGTGGGCGGAGACTAACGGTCTTTCTTTGAATCCTGGCAAGACACAGGCAATACTGCTCTCCTTTAGGGATTATAACACCAGCAACTTCCCATCGGTGTGTATAAATGACTTCAAGGTACCGTTCTCGAAGTCAGTGACGAGCTTTGGCTTCAAAGTAAGTATAAATTTGTCTGGTGCTGACCATGCAAAGTTAACTGTTGGGCGCATTTATGGAGTGCTGAGGAAGCTCTGGATCTATAGGAACCTTACTCCTACTGGAACTAGGCTTCGCCTAGCCAAAACCCTACTTTTGCCGCTTATTTCATACTCCGAGATAGTGTATCCTGAATTTCACTCTGCCTCTAAGCATGCCCTTCTTGTGGCATTCAATAATATCACTCGGTATGTCTACGGCTTACGGAGATATGACCACATATCGGCGCATCAAACCAAGATTTTAGGCTGTACCCTATTTCAGTACATCAAAGCAAGAAATTGTATATTTCTCCATAAAATTATACATAATAAGTATCCACGTTACCTGTATGAAAAACTAAGCTTCTGCCAATCTGTTAGAAGGCTAAGCCTTTTAGCACCATGTCATAAATATTTGAATTCATCGCGCCTCTTCTTTGTCAACAGCATTCGACTCTGGAATTCCTTGCCGACACGCATCAAACAGGTTAGAGAGTTCATGAATTTCAAAAAGGCTATATTTAAATATTTTTCTAGTCAGCGCTAATCCCTAATCCCTATCCCTCTTCCATTCACTTACCTATCATAGCTCTTCTTATATATCTTCTTTTTTTTTTTTTTTTCTTTTTTGTTATTAGAAGTTAACCATACATTTTGTTACTACCGTGTACTATAAAAGACACATGTCTTACTTGTACGAATTTACTCGAATTTTTAATAAATGAATGAATGAATGAATGAACGAATTTGGTCGGCTCTCGTCCTATCTAGGCCTAGGACAACCACCCCTGAGAGTAGTGAACGAACATCAACGACCCCAACCACAGCACTCCGTTCAGGTTGTGTGTGTCAACACATCAAAAAAAAAAAATATGCTGACAACGAGCGAAATATGGGACGCTGTGAAAGAAACCGCAGCGAGAGTCATGAAGGAATCTGGCGTATTCCTGGATTATTCAGGCCTGCGAATCGTGCATGCTACTGGTATCTATGAAGAAAAAAAACAAAAACCTCATTAACCTTAAGACCCATCTTTAGCCGCTTCTAACTCAATGCTTACAAAGGCCTCATTGATGTCCTGTTGATGTCTCACTGTGTCCGTCCGATCACGTCAATGTCGTCGGCGTAATTGCGTAGTCTTGAAATAAATCGTACCTCTTGTGTTAGCCAGCGACTCTTGCACGATCTTTTCAAGCACGATGTTGAAAAAGTTGCATGACAAAGGTGGTTAGTGCCGATTTGGTATTCCTGGGTCTTCTCCAAGATCTGCCGTAGCGTAAATATTTTGGACCTCAGGCCCTTACTACCACAATAATATGTACTACGAGAGGGTGCACCCTAAGAGCTTTGTGGAGCAATGATTCCTCTACGAGCCTGATGCCGTGCTCTATGACCTCGTGCGTCTTAGGTTGTCCGGCAGCATTAGCGATTGTGGTGGCTGGAGTGGACTCCGTAAGTTGCATCCTTACACTTATTAGCAAGCCTGTTATGGCGAAATCTAATAGATACAGTGGTATACATAGGGCAGGGTAGATTTTCTATTCATTTATGTACTTTATTTAGTGTTAGTTCCCGTTAGAATAAGTTGTACTCGAAAAATACCATAACTTGCTTATTTAAATGAAAAGCGGAGGGGGAGCGAGCAAACAGTGCAAAGAAGTCGGTCGCGTTTAACGTGGCAAAAACCAGCTCCGATCTCTGTCCCTGCTCAATCCAAGTTGATACATAGTCTCCGCGTGGCCTTCCCTAGATAGCTGCACTGGTATCCTCCAGGTAGGGAACTAATGTGTGCAGCGACCCGACCCCGTGTTCCTGTGGAAAGGGGAATTTGGACCTCCAGGTTGGGGGCCGTGACATCCCTGTCACGGAAAAAATTAATTGTTACGAAACAACCATAAGCCACGGATACGGTCGGATACAAAGCTGACGACCCCTGCAAACGACTAAATGACTTGAGAGTCTGCACCTGGAATGTGAGGTCCCGCACCCTGACCGGGCGTCGGCGATCAATTGGAGGAAACTCTCAGCTGCTATAAGACAGATATAACCGCTCTCCAAGAAGTGCGATGAGATGAACCAGGCAAAAGACGGATGAAAAACTGCAACTACTACGGGAACTGCTACAAGGATAACAAACAGCGATCTTTCAGATGCGGATTCGTTATTCGAGGGAGACTCCGACAAAAAGTCTAAGGCTTTCGGGATTGTAAGCGAACGCCCCATAACAATCCGCATCAAAGTTAATTTTGGAAACGACACAAAAATAGTTATAGGTGAAGGGGCGTAATCTCTTTTGGGCTAGCACACGATTCTCGCATCTCAACATTCACAAAGGAACCTAGCGATCAGCTGATCAGTCTACAATCGCAGACACCGCTAGGACCTTTGCCGATCGAGTGTCCCTCAACCTCTCGCAAGCTCCAATGACATCAGAACAATCCACAGAACAACAGTGGGAGAATTGCCAGGGTACCATCAGAGACGCTGCCTCTGATGTGTTTGGTTTCGAACAACCGACAACTAGAAACCCCTGGTTTGATCAGCAATGCAGGTAAGCCTATATAGCAAAGCGAAACGCTTACAAAGCCATGCTGCATAGACGGACAAGAGTCGCTCGTGAACATTACGAGCAGAAACGAAGAGAGGAAAACACGGTTTTAAGTAAAAAAAAGACAGCATTAAAAGCGTGAGATTGAGGAGATGGAGAGATGTTATCGCAGGAATGACGTTCAAATGTTGTACCAAAAGTAAAACGAACATTATAAGGCTATAAAGCCAGAGCAGAAGCCTGCCTGTAATGTCCGTCCACTAGACATTACAAATTTAAACGAAGGACAATATGATGATTAGGGATATAGAACTTCAAGTACTTTCAAACTACAAGAAAATATTACATAGCATAGAGATAAGTTCATGGCAAACTAATTTAAACTTAATTAAAAGAAATATAGTTAATCTCAATTATACCGATCAATACCCAGCCATTACACATAACTTTAGCTCCTTACAAAAAGAAATAACTAACCTGTTTCCACATGGTATATCTAAGAGAGGGTTGATAAATGTATGGGGTAAAGGATTAAAAATGTTAGCAGGAGTAATGGACTCCAATGATGAAAAAGAAATAAGAGAACAATTGTCTGTGAATGAGGAAAATAATAAAAGCATTATAAGTAGCTTAAATGAACAAATAGAAGTTAATAATAAGTCTAATAATATAATGCAAAATATAACGAAACATATTAATGTACAACAAGAAAGAATAAGCAAACTGATATATGATATGTATCAATTAGTAGAAATAAACCATAATGCAATAGAGCATATCCAACATGTTTTTTAAATTCCTACTTATATATTTGATAAGTGAAAGTTTTGTAATACCAAATTTTAACGAAATCGAAGTCGAAAATATTTCGTTGAACATATCCTTGTCTGAGATTCATTTTGACAACATTCAGAACAGATAAACTCTTAAAGAAATTAAAGCTAAACATTTCGTGACAGGTGTTGTTCTACTAACGATATCAAACACATCATGACTGCAGCACGAACTCCGAGAGCCAACGGCCAATGAACACAAAGTTCGTGGATTAAGAACTCCAGCTTACAACCTATTTACTTCACAAAAAGAAGGTAAGCCACGGACTTGCATACTTGCAAAGAAATCTCTAAACTCTTACCTTCTTCCAATTTACAGCTGTCCTGACACCATAGAATCACCCGAGCACAAGCTATGGATAGCCTCTACTTACATGGCGCAAAAAGAGTCCATTCCATCAGACGAGATGAAAAGACTGGTGAGGGACTCGTCAGAAAATCAAGCTGGGCTCCTCATTGGTGCGGATGCGAATGCGCATCACACCATTTGGGGCAGCAGCGATATAAACGAAAGAGGTGAGTGGCTTATTGAATTCATTCTTACCTCTAACTTTAACATATGTAACAAGGGTCATATACCCACATTTATTACTAAAAATCGAAGGGAGGTATTAGACTTAACTCTAGCATCCCCCTATCTCGCTAATTGAATAAGAGAATGGAAGGTCTCTGAGGAACACTCCTTCTCTGATCATCGATACCTGATTTTCAACCTAGCTGTTATGGCCCCAACCCCAATTGACTCATCATGCAACCCAAGAAGAATTGATTGGGAGCGCTATAGAGCCTTCGTTGGCAATTCTATAGTAAACAGGACACCTGATACCCCGCGGTCCACGATAGATATAGGCAATATGGTCGATATCATAACAACTACTTTGGGCAACGCACGGGTCAACGGCTGCGCAATCCACAAATCAGAAAAAAACTCTTACCCTTCTTGGTGGAACGCAGATCTAAGCAAGCTCCGCAAGAACTGTCGAAAACTCTTCAATAAAGCAAAGAGTACAAGAAACGACAGGGATTAGAGCCTATACAAAGATTCACTCAGAGTGTACAAGCAAACTCTGAGGAAAGAACAAAGGCTATCCTGCAAACTCTTCTGTAACAATATGGAGAAAATTTCAGACGCCTACAGACTGAGGAAAATACTCTCGAAAGATCCACAATTCCCGAACTGCCTTACAGCAAACGGAGTTTGAACAACGTCTGAGGAAGAAATCCTAAATCTTCTCCTTAACACGCACTTCCCAGGCTGCTATGAATCGCAAGACTCAGTGCATTCTCGAGGAACCCACCTCTCCTCTGCGACAGTGGGAAAGTACGATCATATAATTTCCAGAGAGAAAATTATATGGGCGTTAAAAAGCTTCAAGCCCTACAAATCTCCAGGTCCGGATGGAATTAACCCTATCGAACTCATATAAACAATGGAACGGACTATACCATGACTAGAGATTATCTTTAAAGGATGCCTAGCTTGGAGTCACATTCCAGAAAAGTGGAAGTGCGCAAAGGTGCTTTTCATCCCCACGGCCGGCAGGAATTCTCACACTATCATCCTTTGCACTAACAACTTTGGAAAGGCTGATAGACTTACACATACGCCACAACTTGGATCCTTCCCTAATTTCTCCGGCACAGCACGCCTACTGTAAGGGTAGATCTGTCGAATCAGCCTTGCAACACACTAGTGAGGAAAATCGAAAGATCAATCCGTCTTAAGGCATACACTATAACAGCCTTCCTTCACATAGAGGGTGCCTTTAACGGTGCAGGGAAATGAGTCCCCGGGTACTAAGTCCACTGAGGGACTTAGTTCCCACTGAAAGGGTATTAAAACCAGTTTGAAAAAGTGGATTTCGTTCCCATGCAAGGTGGGAATGAACTCCACTTTCTTGTGGGAACTTAGAGCAACAATAGCTCTCTACAGAAAGCAAGAAATATCACCCTATGGCTCTACATCGCGGTCGTTAGACCCATATTCTGGGTCTAACGTATGCGTATGCAATACTAAAGTGCTTGAACGAATTACTACGGACTATAACCAACGCGGAATATGGTCGGCTCTCGTCCTAGGACAACCACCCCTGAGAGTAGTGAACGAACATCAACGACCCCAACCACTGCACTCCGTTCAGGTTGTGTGTGTAAACACATCATAAGAGAATATGAAAAACTCTTGAACCTGCGCGAGTCTCTAAAAAAACAAAAAAAAAAAAATACTAATGTATGGAGTGATAGTCTGGTGGACTGCACTGGACAAGACAACATACCACAAACAACTCGAGAAGGTACAAAGGTTGGCGTGTATGTGCATTACCGCGGCCCTCAGGTCCACCCCAACGGCTGCGCTTGACACGATACTCCCCCTTACACCCCTCGATATTTTTGGCAAGCAAATTGCCACACACACGGCCATTAGACTAAAAGCCGACTCGAAATGGACGAGCTATGTCACTCCCCACTCCTCCATCCTGAACAACAGGACAACCATGGCAGTAAGCTTGGACCTCACAGAACCCACCCCGGTCTTGGAAAAAAAACTTCATGACGATTTACGCGGAGAGACAAAACTGGACCCACTATACTCAACCCTGCAGATATTGCGTAGACTTTTACACTGACGGGTCTAAAACCAAGGACGGGGTGGGTAGATGAGTCTTCTGCAAGCAACTTAATCTGAATAAAGCTCTAAAATTACCAAATCACTGCAGCGTTTTCCAGCAGGAATAAAAGAGACCTTGTCCTGGCTGAAGTGGAACTTGATATTTACTACGAATATCCGCATTCTCACGGATAGCCAAGCAGCCTTAAAGTCGTTGGAGTGCTATCTTTACACATCAAAAACTAGTCTCGACTGTCGCCTACCTCTTAACGAGATGGCCGAACAGTTCAACATACAATTTATCTGGGTACCAGGACATAGCGACATTTCCGGGAATGAAAGAGCCGACACACTCGCCAAACAGGGAACGACGCTACAATCAATCGCGGCTTGTGAAGCCGCGATGACCCAAAATATACGGCAAAAATTGTCAAAGAATGGTTGCTGTACTATACCCCCAAACAGCTTAACTCTCCTCCACAATCTCCAGACCTTAATCCCATTGAACATCTGTGGGAAGTTTTGGACAGAAATATCAGGAAACGGGTCATAACGTCAAAACAAGGCCTTCGGACGGCATTAACCGAAGAATGGGCTAAAATCTCTCCTGAAGTTACAAAAAACCTTGTTACTTCGGTTCCTAGAAGATTGGCTGGAGCTATTAAAGCCCACGCAGGTCCAACAAAGTATTAACGCTCAGCTTTTTAAGCCTAAAACTATAAGTGATTATTTCTATAGCGTATACTAATTTTTGACTGCTTTTTTTCGGATGACGTTTGCTTTTATCATGAATTATTTTTTTAATTATTATTTATTTTTTTTTTTTTGTTTTGTTAACTATTTTTGTAGTGGAAAATAAAATAGTGACTTGTAAGCTTTATTTGGTGTTTAAATAATTTTTCTAATCACTTGCAACATAGCGTATCTTACGTTCTGTACTAGTGGGCGCTGGCTGTATACTAATTTTTGACTCTCACTATATATAAAAATATGTATATATACAGTAAAGTCTCGGAAAAGTTATGTCGTGAAAAAGTTAAGTACATATTCGGAAAAGTTAAATAGTGTTCAGTCACCACGGGAGACTCTAAAAATTAAGTTTTGACTTAACTTTTTCAAATCATATTTGTTTTCATCTTAATTTCACATTGCTGCTTCCTAGAACGTCGCTCGCGTGGTATGTACATACAGTATAAGAAACCCATATTCGTACGCCCCGATTATAAACAGAAAAACATATTTTTTCCTGTTACTCTAAGGAAATATTTTATAGAAACCCACAATAATCAGTTGAAACATTTTAATTTAAGAAAATAAAGAAAAAAAAAAAAAACACACCAACTTCATTTGCTTTGGTTTTGTATAAGTAAATATTCTGCGCTTAAAATTGGGATGTACGAATATGAGTTTTGCATACTGTTTTTGTAGCAAAACTATCATGAAACACAAAAGTAGTCGGGATTTACCGTTATGGATTTCTGGTAAATACGAGTGTATGGATACATATGAATATCAGTCGACGACCTCTGTTTTAGTATTCACTCGATGAACGTGAAATTACCACAAGCATATGTAAGTTCAGGGATGGTAAAGGACTAGCAAAGGCCCCGTAGGGGTAGCATCTGCCGACGCATGGATGCTGGCCCGGCAAACAGCGAGTAAGAGCCTCTGCAGCCGAACATCTTGCAGCTCTGCTAATCAGGTCCTACTTCAACCTCCTCGTGGTGTCATCTGGAAATTTCCTTTCATGGAAATTACTGACGGAAGAGGCCGAATGGCGAGTATCCTGCGCCACCAAACAGGATTAGTGTAGTTTGGGCTATGGTCTAGCAAACCATAACCGTAAAACCACTGATTGCTCAGAAACAAAAAACAGGTGAAAGGGACCTACAGTTTATTGCCGGTTCCGAACGGCGAATTTCGAGAAGCTTTTCATGACAATTTCACTACAGTGGGTTTTGTCAGAACCCCCCCGGAGAAACACCGTGAAAACACGTTCGATGACATGGCTGTGTCGGGATTCGATCCCGTGTCATCGGCGTCAGAGGCCAACACACTACTCACTGCGCCACGAGTTACATACGTATCCACCTTCAAGCAATTCAGCGCATCAAAGCAGAGGTACATAGATGACCACAAGATCCTCTCATTAACACCGTTTAAGAGAGAGCGAGTGCAAAGGCAGCTATCGCTGATTGGTTGCGAATTATATATGAATCAGATAAGGGATCGTATGACTAAACAAACGGGGTATGATGGGACGCTTAGTCTTGTCGTACATGAAAGGAGTCAACTCACTTTCTGTTTGGGCGTTGACACGAGAACACTTACCTATATGTGTAACAATAAAATAAAAATTCAAAAATAGAAAATATAAAAATTAGGTAATGTGTTTCAATTATAACCCAAAACAAAGAAAAGGGATCAATTTATAAAACTGGCGCAGTCGGTAAAAGAGCTACAAACAAGTGAAAAATAAAAAGAAAAATAAAAAATAACTAAGTGAAAAGAGAAAACTAAAAATTATTACAAAATACCAGACGCTAGAGAACTATAAACAAGTTAAAAGTACATAATTTAATTAGTTATTACAAGGAAAGAATAACTAACAGGTAGATTATTTATACAAATTTATAAATGATTTCGATGAGAATTCGAAGGGTTTTCTTAATTTAAGAATTAGGCAGAAAATTAAGGGTAGTGCAAATCTAGTTTTAATTAATAATAAAAACCCAACAAATCGGGAGGAAATTAGGGAAATACTTAAGGCTAATTGTGGTATAAGCGAAAGCATGGAGACTATTGTGAATGAAGTCAAAATATTGCATATTAAAAATAGTGTAGCAGATTTATACGAGAGCATGTTACACTATCTAACAAAAATCAACATTAAAACTTCTTTAAGTTCGGACACTTCCGGTTGGTTTGATAGCAAACGAAGCGAGGCAATGATTTTAAAATTATTTATAAGCAAATTGCCTAGCGAACTGAAGCTCATACTAAATGCAAGAAATCCATCTAGTTTGAGCGAGGCTAAAGCCATTTTAACCTACACGGACAATTTTTATAATGTATCCAAAAGAAATACACAACACTTCTTCAATTATAACCAAAGACCATTTTCTCGACCAAATAATAGTAGACCAGATAACGCATTTTACCGCGGACCAAACAATAGATCAGGGAATTTTAACAACTCTCCTTCACATAATTTTAGACAATTTAGACAAAGCAATCCAAACTTATTAAACACACATTTTTCGAGTAATGGTAATTTAAACAATTATAACTCACAAAACTCGCGGCATACTAACATAAGAAATTCCAAACCAAATAGTTCAGGTTTGTACAGAAACAATTCGGTCACGGAAGAAATGGAATTAGGACACGTCCAATCTTCCGACTCGTCACCCTTAAATACACAGCAAGAACAATGCCCGCAATTAGGAAATTTTCAGTCAACCAGTCCCGACCTCTACCCTGCATAATAGTTAAAACAAAATCCATCCCCATTAGATTACTAATAAACTCTGGTGCAAGCACATCTCTTATAAAGAAAAATCTATTTCACAAGTCTTACAAAACAATTCTAAGTAAGCCACTCTTACTTAAATCTGTAAATTCCCATTCACTCTAAAATAACAATACCTTCATTTAAAAAAAATCAATAGACCAAAAGCAAGAATTGAACTTCTTGAGAAGTTTGGTTGTTGATTATAGAAGGCTCAACGACGTTACAATAGAAGATTAATTCCCCATACCTAACATAGAGGATATACTATCTAAACTGAGAAACGCTCAATACTTTACGACTCTTGATTTGGCGAAAGGATTTCATCAAATCCCTGTCAACGAGAGATAGACATAAGACAGCTTTCTCAACTGCAAACGGCCACTACGAGTTCACACGTATGCCATTTGGTTTGAGGAATGCACCTGCATCTTTTCAAAGGATGATGAATGAGGTGCTTCATGACTTCATAAACAAGATTTGTGTTGTGTATTTAGATGACATACTCATTTTTTCGACGTCGCTCCAAGAGCATATTGATTCTTTGCATAAAATATTTAAAAGACTTAAAGACTATAATCTTAAATGCCAAATAGATAAGTGTAACTTTCTTAAGAGCGAGACAGAATACTTAGGGCATATCATTTCGAAGGAGGGTATAAAACCAAACCCAAATAAAGTCGGAATTATAAAACAGATTAAGATTCCTCACTCAAAAAAACAAATTAAATCCTTTCTGGGTATTACAGGGTTCTATCGTAAATTTATTATAGACTATTCTAAAATAGCCTTACCAATGACAAAATGCCTTAGAAAAGATGGGAAAATAAACATTAATAACAGGCAGTACATTGAGTCTTTTAACCCTTAGATGCATAGTTTGCCATATATGGCACAAACCGATTTTCGATCAATATTTTAGCTTGTAGACATAATATCGGCGCAAATGCATAATGTGCCATATCATAACGTCCATACCCATGAACGCAGTATATTCACATTTATTTATTATCTCTTTAAAAACTGATATATGTGTTACAATTGTACAGACATGTATCCCTTTGTTTGCGCAGATCAGTTGAGCAAACATCGTTTAACGTGGTGGTTTTCTACAATATTATAACTATCAAAAAAAATGTTTTTAGTAAGTTTATAGTTTACTGAATCTGGGAATAAACATATAATAATCCACGGTAAGTTTTTTTCTGTTTTATGGACGATTATTTGTTTGTGCCATACATGGCACATTATGCATTAAGGCATCTGGGGGCACGGCAGTGCCCCTGCCAAGTCGAGCAAAAAAGCGGCACGGCCGTACCATCCTTTTCTCGTAACATAATAGGCCATTTTCGACCCCCTATAACTTCGTTGTGGATAAAGCTAGAAGTCTGAATTTTCAGTAACCAAGTAAGCATCGCATAGACACGGTATATTTCAAATTTCATTAAATTTGAACCAGTAGTTTAAGAATTATAACTAGTCAAAGTTTCTTAATTTTGTCACTCACTGACTGACTCACTGACTGACTGACCGATCATCAAAAGTATAAGGCACTTCTAGCAGACGTAGAAGCTTCAAATTTGGAACACAACTAGTGTTAAGTGTATAAACCAAGGAAAAACTAAAATATTTTGCAATTTTGGTTCAGTTTTCTAGATACACCAATTTTAAGTTTTCTAGATACACCAACTGCATAAATAATCCCATATAAATATATGGGATTACAAACGTATACATACATCAGTGAATGAATCTGTTTGCCTGTATACATATGTATAAACAATGGAATAATAGGGGTAGGTAGGCTTACTGAATTCGGTATCGACGAGTATATACATACATATGTATATATTTACGCATCAGAAAGATTTGATTTTACTTCAAGCATATACCCCATCTATACGTGGTGTGAATTGTTCACTAATACACTTGCACGTGCATTGCATGAATTTGAACAGTGTATATCTGGCTTAGGCATTGGTATCAGCGAAATTGTGCTTACGCTGAAGAAATACATATGTATGTACATACATTACTGTATGAGGGATACATAGGACGGGTGAGAAATGGGAGATTAGACTAATTTAAAGCAGAAGGTTAACTTTATCACCCAAAATAAATAAATATATAATATAATAAAAAGTAAAAAAAGTAATAAAAAGTTTCTTTAGTTTCTTTATGTGTATGTAGTTTCTACCTTCTAGTAAAAAGAAAGTAACTCAGTTTTAAAGAAAAGATAAAAATAACGATCCTCGGTATATTATACATACATATGTAAGTAAAGAAAGATGTGAGAGCACCGTGGCGCAGTGGGTAGTTTGTTGGCCTCTGACACCGATAAGACACGGGATGGAATCCCGACAAAGCCATGTCATCGAACGTGTTTTCACGGTGTTTCTCCTCAGCGGGGTTCTAACAAAACCCTCTGTAGTAAAATTGTCATGAAAAGCTTCTCGAAATTCGCCGTTCGGAAACGGCAGTAAACTGTAGGTCCCTTTCACCTATGGGAAAATGAAATCACACACAACATGATTGAGAGAAGCTCGGCTTAGGTCCTTCATAGACTGTAACGCCAACATATATACATACATACATACATCTACAAAAAGGAATGAGATGCCATGAAAAACATAACTTGTAAAAAAACCAAGTCTCGCAACTCAGATCTTCTACCGTAAAAAGTTGTAAGATCCATGTATTACCAAGTCAGTTAATTTATTCAGTCCCTACTTAAGGGACCTTCTGCCTTGATTTATTACGTAATTAGCTAACCTAACAACATCTTATAGTGACCATACCAATATCAAAATCATTTATGTTTTAAGTAAATAGATTGACTTGGAAATCGCACTAAATAATCTAATTTAATATGATATGTATTACTTGTGAGATATATTGTGTTTTCATGCGATGGCCAGGTCAATCTATTTACTTAAAACATAAATGATTTTGATATTGGTATGGTCACTATAAGATGTTGTTAGGTTAGCTAATTACGTAATAAATCAAGGCAGAAGGTCCCTTAAGTAGGGACTGAATAAATTAACTGACTTGGTAATACATGGATCTTACAACTTTTTACGGTAGAAGATCTGAGTTGCGAGACTTGGTTTTTTTACAAGTTATGTTTTTCATGGCATACAATTTACCACCATCATCGGCGACGATCAGGATTGCTGTCTCGGCTGACTTCCGGATCGTCGTTTATGTGCAACCCTAAGTTTACAGTGCAATATCTTGCACATGGGGTAAGATTTGTTTATTGCAGTGGTATCATAAAGCGGCGACGACCAGAGCGAGCTGTCGTGGGTAGTAACATGCGATGCGCGAACAGGTAGTCGACGAATTGTGCGAAACGGGAAGTAAAATTTGGTATAAATTTGCATTTAAGTTCATTCTTGTTTGGAACGGCAACGAGACCAGTTGTCCAACTTTAAAAATAACTAGAGAAGTTTTCTTTGGGACCAATATTTTTTTAATAACTTACACATAGATATTTATATTGTTTCAGGATGTCAGATACTCCAAAGGCTCATTGCAACAGGAAACTTTTGGATGAAGAAATCTCCAATTTGTTATAAATCATATTTGTTATATTCCTTGTGACAGTGAGGATGATCTAGAAAGTGATGAAGACGAATTGGACGCTGGACGGGTGGGTACTGTTTTAGAGAATGTCCTTGGAGAAGAAAATGTGCCTGAAATTGAATGCCCCGCGGTGAAACAGCCTTCTGGTACTGCTCCTTCAGATGATTTAGACTCCAATGAGAGTAAAGATTATGAGGCTATCAAAAGATCTCTTCGTTGGAAAAAAAATCCATTGCGCCTTAGCGCAATAAATATCTCGTCGGAAGAAATAAAAGGATCAAAATAAGAAATGGAACACGTGACTTTTTATTATAATTCACACTCTCGTCTTCTCTCGTCGGAAACAGGAAAAAGAATAACGTCTGCAATATGAGGACGCCATCATTAGCGTTGTTGCGTTCAGTACGGAAAAGGAATGACGTCTGCAATATGAGAACGCCATCATTAGCGTTGTTGCGTTCAGTGCGCAACACTCTCCCCTCCTTGGACCGAAGTTCCTTCTATCACAAACCTCGCTTCGACAGGCCAGGCATCTAAACGAGTACCCCGATAGCTCGTAAGCCGGCCAACATGCACAATCTTGGATTTTGACCGGGGTGTCTTCTGGATTCTGACTGTAACGTCGGTGATGACCTGCATTACCCGATAAGGACCGTACCAATCCGACTGCAGTTTCGGGCACACTCGTACTTTCCTCGATGGGTTATGGAACCAAACAAAACTGCCTACAGGGAATTTGGGAAAATTGGCATTTACATCATACCTGGTTTTCATTCGTTGGGCCGATCGACGCATTTCTTCCCTTGCTCGGTCGTGGATGTCCTTCAATTGTTGTTGTAAATTCTGTGCGAATCCCCGGAAAGGACTGGGTTCCGGTGGGGGTCCAAGCAGAAGATCTTGAGGGAGCCGCATATCACGTCCATATAGCATCGCATAAGGTGTCTCCTTAATAGATTCTTGCTGGGAAGAACGGTATGCCATTGCAAATAGTGGTAAGTGATCATCCCAATCGTCTTGCTTTTCATTAACAGATTTAGCCAGGTAGTGGAGTATGGTTCGGTTCATGCGCTCCACGAGCCCATCGGACTGGGGATGTAGTGGTGTTGTTCTGGTTTTTCGGATCCCCATAATCTTCATAACATTTTGAAAGATCTCCGACTCAAAGTTGCGACCTTGATCTGAGTGGAGTTCCGTTGGTACTCCAAAGCGGCAAAACACCTCGTATACCAATTGTTGCACCGCAACATTGACAGCAAAATCCAACGTAATAAATCAGATGCATTTCCCGTCGGCAAAGCATCTAGTACTCAAATGCCGACGGCAAAACATACCAGTTGGTGAAATTCCGGGAGGCCAGAAAGTAAAAGCAGAACTAACATAGCAAATGCGATGTTTATTTGGCTCCTCCCACCAGCACGACATTAGTGTCTATGCATGCGACATCATAGCGACACGACGACAACGACACCATGGGGTCAACGTCCGGGCAAAAGCCAAGCAACGGCCAAACCTGCTGTTGGTCAAAACAGCTGTAATAACAACAGCTGTTAAGAAGTTTCCTCAGGAAGGAAGTGAGGGATAAATGTTACTTTAGAATCACGAGCAGAAGAGATCGGGAGTGAAAATAAAGTTCATACACATAATTATAAATTCGTTTTTATTTTCTTTGGTTTTCCTTTTTGCTGTCGATACGTCCATCGACTTTGTTTTTTATTTTGCTAGTATCCTTGGCGATACACCAATGTTTTGGCGACAGTATCGGCGGTTTGGTCAGGGAGCGCAAAAACCTCCACCCATTTAGAGAAATAGTCCATCAACACAAGAACGTATCTATTCCCACGGCTGGAAGGTGGTAGGGGCCCTAGGATATCCACTGCCACTCGCTGAAAGGGCTCACCTGCCAAGTAAACCTGCAACTCTGCCTGTGCTCTGCTCTGAGGACCACGCTTCGCCATGCAGATATCACACTGGATACAGTAGCGCTCTACTTCTTTCCTGGCTCCGATCCAATAAATTCGTGACCGTAATTTCTGAAATGTTTTATTCGAGCCAAAATGACCACCAGAGGGTGTGTCGTGGTACATTTTGATAAACTCGCTGGAAAGAGCTTGAGGGATGATGGGGAGTAGGCGGTCCGGTAGTCGACGTGTGGTTGGTGTCCACTTCTTACACAAAATGTCATTTTGCAGCACAAGAGCGTCAAATTGAGCCCAATAAGCTTTTAGAGTCCTACATTCACCTGAGATGGAGTGCCAACTGGGGCGAACCCCTTCCTTTACCCATTTGCGTACCGTTGATAAAACCACATCTTGTTCTTGGAATCGCTTTAGCTTATCGAAATCAAAGTCGCCACTCACTAACGTGATCGCATTAACGGAATGTTTTTCCAGACTCAAGAATCGTTCTTCTAGAGAATCACAGTGATTACAGGGTTTATCTGCACATGGGCGGCGAGATAGTGCATCGGCGTTTAAATGCGTTTTCCCCGATCGATGTTGAATTTTAAAATTATATTGCTGGAGGCGTTCCAACCAACGTGCGAGTTGACCTTCTGGATTTTTAAAAGAGAGCAACCAGTTTAAGGCGGCATGATCTGTCCGCACCAGAAACTCTCGACCAAATAAATAAACATGGAAATGTTCAATGGCTTTTATCATCCCCAAGAGCTCCTTGCGAGTGGTGCAGTAATTGCGCTCTGCTTTGCTTAATGATCGGCTTAAGTAACCAATAACTCGTTCAGTTCCTTCTTGCAGTTGGGAGAGTACGGCTCCTAGACCAAAGTCACTTGCGTCGGTATCCAGGACAAATCCACCTTTTTGTTGGGCATAGCTTAAAATAGGAAATGTTGTCAGACACGTTTTTAGATCATCAAAAGCTCTGGCACACTGGTCGGTCCATACAAAAGCAGTATTTTTCTCCGTCAGTTGATGGAGCGGTCGGGCAATCACGGCGAAGTGAGGCACAAATTGTCGGTAGTATGTGCACAGTCCCACGAAGCTGCGCAACTCTGACAAGTTGTTGGGAGTGGGCCAGTTACGGATGACATCTATTTTTGATGGATCGGGCGATACACCTTCAGCACGAAGTATATGTCCAAGGAACTTTACCTCCTTTCGAAACAAACTGCATTTCATGGGATTTAGTTTCAGACCTGAGGCTCTAAGGCGACTGAAAACAGAACACGTATTAGTAATCATCTGTTCAAAGGTCTTACCATGAATCAAAATGTCGTCTAAGTACACGAGGCAGGTTTCCATCGGCAGTCCTCTCAAAACATTTGACATTAGGCGTTCAAAAGTAGCTGGGGCGTTGGTCAGCCCGAAACTCATTACTTTAAATTGCCAGAGTCCATCCCTCGTCACAAAAGCGGTCTTCTCTCGATCGCTTGGGTGTACTTCGACTTGCCAATATCCTGATTGGCAATCAATGGTGCTAAACCAAATAGAACCAGCCACAGCATCTAGTGTATCGTCTATTCGAGGCAAAGGGAAGGAGTCTTTTACGGTAACTGCATTTAAACGCCTGTAGTCAACACAAAATCTCGTCGATCCGTCCTTCTTCTTAACCATGACGATTGGCGACGCCCATGGGCTAGAACAGGGTTCTATAATGTCACGTCGTAACATGTCATCAACTATTTTGCGAGATTCTTCCTGCTTGGCGAGCGGTAATCGGCGGGGGGTTGTTTGATTGGCCTTGCGGTACCGACATCGATTCTGTGTTGAACCGTTTTGGTTCTGCCCAAATCGTCAGGTCCACTGGAGAATATGTCCACGAACTCCCGAAGTAAAACCTCGGCAGCCTGTTGTTGAAGTGGTTGGAGAAATTCCTGAGACCGTAAGAGAAGGTCAGACAAATGATCCGGTAAAACGCACCCTTTGGAATGTGGTGCATCCAAACATTCCGCCTCTTCGAACGACGCAATCCGAGTATTAATAGGTAGTACAATTGGATAATCAGCCAGATTTGCCACACGAACGAGCACAGTTCCATCGAGGCTTTTGCTAACAGATTTCCCGACTATCAGACCCTTCGGTAAATGACCCTGAAGAAGAAATACTACGCCTTCCGTAAGCTCAGAAGATGAAGCAGCCGTAGAAATAATCTTTTCGGTTCGAGGAGCAAGGGTGACTGCATTAAACGTTTGAAGAAGTATCACTCGAACAGACCCAGTCGAAGTATCACCACCATCAAATTGGGAAAAGGCAGGGTCCTCGGTAGTCAATGGAATGCGATCACCACCAACCTTGATTTGGTGGGAAGAAAAATCCAGAATGCTTTTGGTTGCTTCCAGAACGTCAATTCTGAGTATGCCGTCACAATTGGCGGGAAGAGGGAAATCGACCACCAATACTCGACGCTTAAATCTCCCGAACTGCATCAACGTACGCCAGATATTGGACGTTTGAAAGGTGTTACCACATAATGTTTGGAGGTTCGTGGCTCCAGGTTGAAGGCGTGCTGTTGGAGGAACTATGGCTCGGTTGACCAACGTTACTGATGATCCGGTATCCACTAACAGTTTACTTGGTTGATTGTCCAGAAGCACGGAGATTGTAAATCCTCTATGAGATTTTCCACAGTGGACGTTATAAATTTGGGGTCGACTAGGTGTTGTCAACGTTGACCCCGTCTCGTTGACAACTGGCCGTTTCCCGGCTCGGGAATGGTTTCCGCTTCATTGAAACTGCTTCGGTTTTCCCGTGGGTGACGTGGGTTGCGTTGTCTGGTTGCGGACTTCTCATTGGTAACTTCAATCGATCAGCTTTGATGTACCCACTGGGTAGTAAGACGAGCAGATTCTACCGTGACAGCTCTTGAGACGGCTTCAGGAAATGATTTGGGATCTGCTAGTCTCACACTCTCCTGGACGTGGTGATCGTAAATGCCATCAACAAATTGCATAATGGCAATACGCTCCTGAGCGTCAGATGGGCAGTCGCTGAACACGATCCGAGTGAGCCGTTGTATGTCGCTACCAAAAGCTCCGAGATCTTTTTTAGCTCTTTGTCACCTAGAACGAAAGGTTCTAGGTCCTGTGTAAGAAATCTTAGCTGTAGAGCTGCAGTCAACTTGGTGTAATCCGCTCGATCAGTTGAGTCCAAATTTGCCAACACAGCGACGCTTTCCCCACGCAGTAACGTTGCCAACATTTGGGCTTTTTGTTTGGAATTCCACCCATTGGCTTCGGCGGCAATGTCGAATTGTATTTGATAATCGCGCCACGATGTTGAATGACTATCGAATGGTGGCGGACAAAGTGTGCACATGTTGACCGTCGAACTCGATTGTTGCGGTGGATCAGATGATTGTGTTTTATTGAGCAGATGCGTGTCTTGTGGGATGACCGTGTTCTTGATGGGAGAACTAGTTCTAGGCGTGGAGCTTTGGAGTACTTTGTCCACGAAAGCTGTCCCATTTAGTGTGCGAATTTCCTCCGTCTGTCGCTGCTGCTCAAGCTGAAGCTTTGCAATTTCCTTACCGTGCTGTTCCACATTTTTGCTCAAAAAGTCTAATTTGGAGATAATTTTTTCCAGACTTTGAGATATTTCTTCCGTCATGTCGGGTAAAGATCCCACTTCTGACACCAGTGTTGCGCCGTAGCGCAATAAATATCTCGTCGGAAGAAATAAAAGGATCAAAATAAGAAATAGAACACGTGACTTTTTATTGTAATTCACACTCTCGTCTTCTCTCGTCGGAAACAGGAAAAAGAATGACGTCTGCAATATGAGGACGCCATCATTAGCGTTGTTGCGTTCAGTACGGAAAAGGAATGACGTCTGCAATATGAGAACGCCATCATTAGCGTTGTTGCGTTCAGTGCGCAACAATATTCCTACTGACCAAAAACAATTTAGTGGTCCTACCGATTTGCCATCGAGTGTGTTACAACTCGAAACGCCGTACGACTTCTTCCAGTACTTTTTTGATGAAGACATTATAGCAAATATTGTAGAACAGACAAATTTGTATGCACGAACCAAATCCATTGAGGACTCGTTTTCTGTTTCAAAATATGACATTTTGAAATATCTCGGGGTTTTAATTTTATCTCCAGTGGCAAAGTACCCAAATATAAGAATTTATTGGGATACAGATGTCGACCTTGATTTGGTGAAAAAATCGATGACACTAAATAACTTTGAGAAAATGCGTTCTGTGCTACACTTCAATGACAATTCCAAAACGGTGACTAATAGAACTTCACCGGCATTTGACAAGCTATATAAAATTCGTCCAGTTATTGAAGGATTCAAAAGGAAGTGTCTATCGATTCCTATGGAAGAGCACCTTTCCGTCGATGAACAAATTTGTGCATCAAAAGCCAAACATCATTTGAAGCAATACTTGCCATTGAAGCCTCATAAATGGGGGTACAAAATTTTTGTTTTATGTGGTGTTTCTGGTTTTGCATACAATTTTGAAGTTTACAAGGGTCTAAAAAAGAATGCTGCTGAACGTGCATTACACAAAGAGCCAGATTTGGGATCCAGTAGCAATATAGTTGTGCGTCTATGTCGAGAAGTTCCCCGGGCATGCAACTTCAAAATTTATTTTGATAATTTTTACACCTCTCTTCAGCTTCAATATTATTTGGAATGCTTTCCTTGGTAACAGTGAGGAGGAATAGGATACCAAATTGCAAGCTACCAAGCGATGATGAAATGAAGAACTTTCCTAGGGGGACCTCAGTCGAATTCGTTGCTGATTTTGAAGGAATATCTATTTCCAATTTGACATGGAAAGATAATAAATGCGTCAACATGCTATCAAGCTTTGTCGGAACTGAACCAGAGGAAGTTATAGGGAGGTTCGATAGAAAAACGAAGTCACACATAAAAATAAAATGTCCGGCTGTAATAAAAGAATACAATCGACATATGGGAGGAGTCGATTTGATGGACAGCTTCATTGGAAGATCTAAGATTTCAATGAAATCCAAAAAGTGGTACATGCGCATTTTCTATCACTTCGTCGATTTGGCTGTCATAAATTCATGGCTCCTCTATAAACGAACTTCGGCTGACAACGGCATAAATATAATTCGCTTTAGAATCGAATTAGCAAAGACACTGTGCATTATTGGTACCAGCTCACACTCTTTGTCAAAACGTGGAAGGCCTTCAGGAAGTTCATCTGTTTCTTCACTTCAGGCTGAAAAAAAAAAGAAGAGGACCAACTGCAACCCTACCCTCAGCAAATGTGAGAAAGGATGGAATCAACCATATGCCGGTTTGGGGAATTGACCGCCAGAGGTGTAAGTTCCCATCGTGCAAATCAAAATCCTTTTTAACTTGCCGCAAATGTGGCGTTGCACTATGTTTGAACAAGGACAATAATTGTTTTCAAAAATTTCACGAAAATTAGATATCTCTGTTAATGCACATAAACGAACATATGTATTATAATATAACGAACAAATAAAATTTGAGTTAATAACAAAATTACAGCTTTTGTAAATCAATAAATCAACTGGGTTCTAGTTTAATTTTTTTGACTGCTAAATGCATGATGTGCCATATATGGCACAAACTATATTTTAGCAAATTATAAACATTTAATTTGACAAAACTAAAAATTATTGATGAGGACGTGTTTCTTTAGTCAATACCTAGTCGGGATAAGGGTTAATAAACTTTAAAAACTTATATGTATTTGCCCTGTTCTAGCTTGACTACTGATGCTAGTAATGCAGCTTTGGGAGCAGTTCTCTCACAGAACCATCATCCTATAGCGTATGCATCTAGGACATTAAATCGGCATGAAATAAATTACAGCACTGTGGAAAAGGAGCTTTTGGCTATAGTTTGGGCGACAAAATATTTCAGACCTTACTTGTTCGGACGTAGGTTCAAAATCCAAACAGACCATCGACTCTTAGTATGGTTCAATTCTTTAAAAGAACCCAACATAAAGCTTCAACGGTGGAAAATAAAATTGAATGAATTTGAATTTGACATTGAACATATTAAAGGGAATGAGAATAGGGTTGCCGATTTCTTGAGTCGATTAGAAGTCAACCACGTTAACGATGATGATGTAAGGTCGGATGTAGCGACAGTACACAGTGGAATTGAAAATTTAAATGATCATATTTACATAAAAGAAACCCCTGTAAAAATCTACAAGTACCAAATTATCTTAAAGAAAAGCAGTGCAAATTCGTACAAAAACTTAATTATGTACAAAAAAAAACCGGCCAAGTGCGAGTCGGACTCGAGCACGAAGGGTTCCGTACCATCTGTATATATAAATATGAAAGAGACTATGTATGTTACCTCATCAAATGACAGATCTTGGTTGCAGGCAGGATTTTTTGGATAAAATCATGTCTGTTGTATGGGAGCCCCCCTTAAATATTCATTTTGTTCTGTTTTTAGTATTTGTCGTGGTAGCGGCAACAGAAATACATCATCTGTGATGTACATCATCAACTGTCTAACTATCACGGTTTATGAGATACAGCCTGGTGACAGACGGACGGACGGACAGCGAAGTCTTAGTAATAGGGTTCCGTTTTACCTTTGGGTACGGAACCCTAAAAAAGAAGGTTAATTATTTACTTAAACGAATATAACGAAGTCTACGTTTTACGAATCCTTCAAAAACTTTTGCCGTTAAATGGAACTATAGGTATTTACTCTCAAACTGATAGAAAACTATAGTACAATACTTTTCAAATTCGCCAAAAATTAAAATATTGAGATGTACCAAGTTTTTAGAGGACATTACGCGCAAGGAAAAACTACTAGAACTTATCGAAAAAACGCACATTACCAAAAACCACAGAGGAATAGAGGAAACTTATCTGGAGCTAAGAAATGTGTATTATTATCCAAACCTAAAACTGGAAATACATAAATTTATCAACAACTGCATATTTTGCAACATGTGTAAATATGACAGAAACCCAATTAAACCAACATTAATGATAACTGAAACCCCTTCTGAAGCAAACGAAATTATTCACATATGGTTTTTAAGCAAAAATTGTATGTTTCTCACATGCATTGATAAGTTAACCAAGCATGCATCTATTCACTCCATCACAGATAGAAACTCAATAACTATAGTTGATATCTTAAGACATCGTTTTGCATCTTTAGGTAAACCAACAAAAATAGTTGCCGATAACGAGTTCAATACGGCATTTATAAAGAACTTTTTAAACCAAGAAAATGTATTATATCATTTTACTTCTCCAAATACTCATACAGGGAATTCTGTAATAGAAAGATTCCATTCGACACTAAACGAACACATGAGACTATTCAAGCTTAATAAAGAAAATAAGGACACGGACAATAAAACATTAGTCTTAAAAGCTGTCGAAATATATAACGATACAATTCATTGTACTACGGGATATAAACCTAATGAGCTTCTATATTCAAAACTTAATTCATCGGAGTGGGAGGAACTTAAACGACGAGTGACTGAAACTAAAAACAAACAAATAGACAAAAATAATGAATAAAGACAACATCCTTCTGAATATAAAGATCGCGAATTAGTAAAAAATGTAGGGTTCCATAATATAAAATATCTTCCACGGTATATAATCAAAGATGTTAAAATGTAAAAATTGTATCAAACAAGACAGACAAATAATAAAATGACCGTACAAATATCAGAAAACTATTAAAGACATTCAGTTCGATAAAAGGTTAACAGGTAGGGATTATTCAAAAAACAAAAAAAAAAAAAAAAAACACCAATAAAAAAGAAATAAAAACAGGAAAACATACATTTTTTACTTCATGCGTGACTGCCTCTTTGATTTTGCTTATTACCAAATGTAGTGATTAAGATATTACCTAAAATACTGATTTAGAATATAGTAATAAATAAATTATATAGATAATAAATAAATAAAAAGACGAAATGTATAGTATCGAATTAATTTAATTTTAAATATTTATTTATCCACATTTTTCTTTCCACGATTTTGTAAATAAATAATATATACACACACAGATATACTCACCGTAGTTAGGAAATTGATTATGAAATTTAAAAGAAAAACTTTAAAATTGTAAAAATTAAAATATTGGAGTCTCCTATATTTTTTTGTGTTCTTCATTGTTAAGTTATAAGTAATACAAAAAAAAAAAAAAAAAAATCTATTTACATATACATACTCCTATTAAGCTTAAAAAAATTAGAATCTAGTTAATATAAGGAACATGTTTATGTTATGAAAGGAATAGTACGACAAGATTATTGCTGTTATCATGACAAAGTATTACACTACTATCCTCGTCGCATTTACTATATGCATCGTGATAATTCAGTCTCCGGAACCTACTGATCTACATAATGACTTTAACAATTACGTCCTTCCAATATTGGTCAAACTTTGGCCGGAGGAGTTACATACGTATCCACCTTCAAGCAATTCAGCGCATCAAAGCGGAGGTACATAGATGACAAGATCCTCTCATTAACACCGTTTAAAAGAGAGCGAGTGCAAAGGCACGCTATCGCTGATTGGTTGCGAATTATATATGAATCAGATAAGGGATCGTATGACTAAACAAACCGGGTATGATGGGATGCTTAGTCTTGTCGTACATGAAAGGGATCAACTCACTTTCTGTTTGGACGTTGACAAGAGAACACTTACCTATATGTGTAAAAATAAAATAAAAAATTCAAAAATAAAAAATATAAAAATACATTTAAGTAATGTGTTTCAATTATAACCCAAAACAAAGAAAAGGGATCAATTTATAAAACTCACGGTGCCCAGCCCCAGCTATGATACCAAAATCATACTAGGAGATTTTAACGCTAAGCTTGGTAAAGAAACCATCTTTGAACGGGTCATCGACAAACACAGCCTATATGACACCACATCCGATAACGGACACAGGCTGATCGATCTTGCCACGGAGCGAAATCTTCTTCTAGCCAGCACACGGGACCCCCCCGCTGCTGCTGGTTCCCCCTTTTAGCTGGGAGGAAAAAAATATATTGAAAATCAACGGATACATCACCAATGCCGTGATATACTTTTTTGTAAAGCCAGAAACCTCTTCTTTCATCATGTTTTTAAACGAAGCTGTTTTAAGGGACAGTTTTTGAGAAATTAATTTTCAAACTCAAAATTTTGACAAAAAAAAAAAAATAAATAAAAAAAAAAAAATTAAAAAAAAAAATTTCGAACTAATTTTTTTCAAAATTGTATGTAATTACATACATAAGCACTAATTTTTTTTCCAAAATTCAATTATCTTATTAGTTTTTAGTTAAAAACAGGAAACCGGATGCAAACATGTCTTGTAGTTTTTGAGAAATTAAAAAAAAACCCAAACCACTTTTTCTAAGAAAAACCCTTTTTTTTTTGTTTTAACGCGGCTGGACTTGCAGGCAAATTAATGTATGAAACATTGACCTCTTTTTTATTTTTTTTAAATAATTCGGAGTTTTATGAGGATACAATAAAGTGACACACTATTGGATTAGCCCTGGATTAATCCTTTTTATTTTCATTGATAACGTCTGAAAACTGACCTGGCAATTTCGTCTGGGTCCGCCCGCCGCCGATGGGTTTTACCCGCCAGGAACTTAAGACAATAAAACCGCAATTTTTCTTTATTGAAAAACAAAATATTTGCAACCCAAATGTAAATAAAAGGCATCGCATTTTTAATAAGAAAACATTTCCAAATTGGATGTTAACTCATCAACACATTACGATGTCAAACTTATACTCTCGAGAAGAATTAACGGACATGCACTTCTGCTACGGTTTAGCTGATGGTCGAGATCGTGGAGCCGAAAGACTCTACGCTGAAAGATATCCCAATCGGAGGTTTCCCAGTCGTAGCATGTTCTCAAGAATCCACCGACGTCTGCGAGAGCACGGAGTGCTAGAGCATCGAAGAAGCGAAAGATCAATTACAGATGGATCAGCAATCTTAGATGAAAGAATTTTGGATTCGGTCCGACGTAATCCCTCCCTTAGTACAAGGAGGATAGCCATTATGTTTGGAGTGCCTAGAACTCGAGTATGGAGAGTGCTTCATACCGAAAACTTACACCCGTACCATTTTACGCCAGTTCAGGAACTCGCCTCAAACGACAAGTTTTTGGGAGCAGAATTTTGTCGATCATTACTGCTTCGAGATGAAACTGAACGAAACTATTTTGCAAGGATATTCTGGACGGATGAAGCACAGTTTACCAGAGATGGGGTTACTAACTTCCACAATTTGCATCACTGGAGTAGCACCAATCCACATAACAAAAAACAAAATAAATCACAACACCGCTTTAGCTGTAATGTTTGGCTTGGTATTGTTGGACAAACTGTAATCGGGCCCCGGTTTTTGAATGCCGTTATTAATGGAGAATCATACCTGCAGTTCCTACGAGACCTTTTGCCCGATTTGATGGACAATGTTCCCTTGGCCATAGCAGATAATTTAATCTACCAGCAAGATGGAGCACCAGCACACTACAGCTTACAGGTTAGAAACTGGCTGGATGATCATTTTAGTGACCGTTGGATCGGAAGAAGGAGCCCCACGGAATGGCCACCTAGATCACCAGATTTAACTCCTCTAGATTTTTATGTGTGGGGATTCATGAAGAATTATGTTTACGAAGTGGAAATAGTATCTTTGGAACAACTGAAAGAACGGATTGAAGTCGCTGGAGTCAAATTGCAGGAAAATTTATCAAGCATAGACTTATGTGCAGCCATTAGAAGGAGATAATCTTTGCCTTCTAAAAAATGGGGATCATATTGAAAATTGATTATAATAAAACTCCGAATTATTTAAAAATAATAAAAAAGAGGTCAATGTTTTATACATTAATTTGCCTACAAGTCCAGCCGCGTTAAAACCAAAAAAAAAGGTTTTTCTTAGAAAAAAGTGGTTTGGGTTTTTCTTTAATTTCTTTAATTGGGCTTCTTTCTTTAAGAGAATTGAATTATTGAAAAAAATGAGTACTTAATTAGTTGGAAATTTTTTTTTTCCAGTTTTTTTTTTTCAAAATTTTGAGTTTGAAAATTTATTTCTCAAAAACTATTCCCTAAAACAGCTTGGTTTAAAAACATGATGAAAGAAGAGGTTTCTAGCTTTACAAAAAAGTATATCACGGCATTGTGGATATAACCGTTGATTTTGAATATTTTTTTTTTTTTTCTATTTAAGCCAACTTTTTAGAAAAGTTGGGGGGGGGGGGGGGTAGACCTCCCCTCCCATACGATTTTTTTTCTTGTCTTGACCAGACCTACACGCTCTAGCTTTTTGGCACACTTGACTTCGTGGCGCACCCTGTATATCTTTCTCTATAAGATAAAAAAACGTTTTCCAAATAATTACTTTTTTAACTTGTCTTTTCTTCTTTTACTACAATAACATCACATTACGAATACTTTTGTCCATCAGAGTATATATATATATGTATATATATATATATATATATAAATACACTGAAATCTCCCTTGAACGGACAGCAGTGGTGCAACATTTTTTGTCCACCTAAGGGAATTGTCAAATCAATCAAATAAAAGAAAACATTTTCCTAAACTAATATAGTGGGTATTAATTTATTAACAGAAAATAAAAAAATACAAAAAACAAATAAACTTCTGTTTTTTTTATATCATAACTTTCTTCAAATGAAAATAGTAGATATGTATCCAAATCCCGATGCTATCTGCACAAACTATAGAACAGCAATGGAGTCGTTGTCAGAACGCCATCATAGAGGCCGCCTCAGATGTACCCAGTTTCAAGCCACCACTTTCGAGAAACCCCTGGTTTGATGACGTATGCAGTCAGGCCCACGTAGAGAAACAGAATGCATACATGGTTTTACACTGCTTCGACGGACGAGAGCTGCCCGCGAGCTCTATGAACAGAAAAGGAGCATGCGCTTCTAAGAAGAAAAAAGGAGCCCGAAAAGCGCGAGGTCGAGGAGAGGGAGAGATGTTATTGCAGGAACAACGTTCGAAAGTTTTACCAAAAAGTAAAACGAACATGCCAAGGCTACAAAGCCAGAGCAGAAGCCTGCAGGGATGGGCACGTACAACTAATAGTGGAGTCACAGTCGATGCTGAGATTGTGGAAGGACTACTTCTGCAGACTGTATAACGGCGATGATAGTCCAAATGCCGCCATCAGGCAGAACCGACCATTCACAATGGACGAAGACGAAAGAGAATCCCGTCCACCCGACCTAGACGATATTAAGATAGCGATATCGAAACTTAAGTCTCATAAAGCTGCTGGAGCAGACGGACTTCCCGCGGAACTGTTTAGAGCCGCTGGCGATGAGCTGGTTAGGGACATGCACCAACTCATCTGCAAGATATGGTCGGAAGAATGCATGCCCGATGAATGGAATCTCAGCATCGTTTGCCCGGTCCATAAGAAAGGAGACCCCTATGACTGCGCCAATTACAGAAGGATAAGTCTCCTGAACATTGTGTACAAGATCCTCTCTGCCGTACTGTGTAATCGCCTGAAACTGTTCGTGGACAAGCTGATAGGTTCCTACCAGTGTGGTTCCAGGCCAGGAAAATCCACGATAGACCAAATATTTACATAGATCTTGGAGAAGACCCACGAATTCCAGGTCGACACGCACCATCTTTTTGTCGACTTCAATGCCGCGGATGACAGTATTTATAGAGACGAGCTATACAGATCCATGTCATGTTTTAACATTCCTGCCAAACTCGTCAGACTGTGCAGGATGACTATGGAGAAACCCCGCTGCTCCATTAAGGTCGGAGGTGAACTAAGCGAGACCTTCGATGTTAAAAATTGTTTTAGACAGGGTGACGCACTGTCATGTGATTTCTTTAACATCATACTTAAAAAGATCGTGCGGGACCTTGCGGCGTACTACAAGGGGTACGCTTCAAGTCCACACAAATGCTTGCCTACGCAGATGACGTTGACGTTATCGGACGGACAAAGCGAGACGTCAATGAGGTGTTCGCAAGCATTGAAGCAGAAGCGGTTAAAGTGGGTCTAAGGGTAAATGGGGACAAGACCAAATATATGTATGCTGTCATAAAGAATGACACACAACACCGACGTCTTGGTCAGAACGTCACCTTCGGCAGCTATGTATATTTTGAAGTAGTCAAAGACTTCGTCTACCTTAGCTCCATAGTGACAAGCTGCAACGACACCAGCCGCTGCTTCTTTGGGCTCAAGAGGCAACTGAGTAGTAGAGCCTTTCTTTCGAAATACTAAAGTATCCCTCTATGAAACCTTAATCATCCCGGTCCTCCTCTATGGCGCTGAAGCTTGGACGTTATCAAAAGCAGATGAAGAGGTTCTTTGGCGTTTCGGGAGGAAAATTCTGCGTGCAATCTTTAGTCCGGTTTGTGTAAACGGAGAGTGGAGGAGGAGATTCAGCCAAGAACTGTACGGGATGTACAGCAACATCGGCCCAGTTAGACGTCTTTGGATCCTGTGGTGCGCACAGGTGGAAAGGGACTTCAACCAACTGGGCGTGCGGCACTGGAAGCGACTGGCATAAGATCGTGGGGCTGGAGAGGCCCTGGTTCACCCCGAACTGTAGCGCCATCTAAGTAAGTAAGTATGTATTCAAGTATTTTTCGAAAAAAATACTTCAATGTTTGTTTGTTTAGTTTTAGAAAAGGCAGTTTTTTTTTTTGAAATCTGGTCTGTAGATCAAACAAAATTTCAACAGTCTCATAGTCTATTTTTTGACCGGAAACATTTTTAAGCTTTCGATTGTAGCATTAGCTTCTTGATAAGAATTAATTGAACCCTCTACCTGGTTCTGATCATCATCCTCTACATTACTTTCAGTTTCGACAATTTCAACAGGAACTGCAACGTCTTCTAGTACCATCTCGAAGTCATCTTCCACATTTTCGGATTCATCCATCAAGACAAAATGTTCGGGTTTTGCTTCCAATCTGCATTCAGTAAGGTTGGAAATTTCCCTTCAATTCGTCTTCAGGATCGAATCCATCTTTTTCCAAATCTAAGCTTTGTCCCAAAACATTTTTAAAACAATTTGCAACTGTTTTTGTTGTGACTAGTTTTCACGCATTATTAATAAAATTATTAATAAATCACTGGTGGATTCTGAGCTGTCCATACGGGAGATGAGATGCTTTAAAATAAGCCAGCGGTGGTGAAATTTAAAATTTCTTATCACAACTTGATCAAAGGCTGGCAAATCGATGTGTTGTTTGGCGGAAAATAAGCAACTTTCATATTTTCCAGCTTCAAGTCATTAGGATGGAAAGCAGCGTTGTCAAGAAAGAGCAACATTTTTTTCCTTATGTCGTTTCATTTTCTTGTCGAATAAACAAAGCCACTCTATCATGTTTTCTTGTTTCATCCATGGTTTTTTCTTGTGCTTCCAGTCTACAGGCAGCTGATCATGTTTGGGGCCATGAAATGCTCTTTGGCGTGAAGATTTTCGGATTACTAAAAGTTTTTTCTTGTCTTCTGCCATATTGGCACAATGCAAAATAGTGAGCTTCTCCTTTGAAAGCTTTCCTCCTGTGCACTTTTCATTTTTCAAAGCTATTGTCTTTGTGGGTTATGCTCGAAAAAAAGGCCAGTTTCATCTGCATTGTAAATGTAGTCAGGATCATAACCGGCTGTTATTGAAGGCAGCTTTTGAAGAAAATTGTTCATGCCCCCAAGATTAACATCTCCACACTCTCCCTCTCCGCTCACGCTTTTGTAGGAAATACCGTGGCGATTCTGCAGATGCTTTAAAATCTGTGACTCCTAAACGATTTGCGACTTCTGCCGCCTTATATCGCCGCAATTCCAGTACTTAATTACATACAATTTTGAAAAATTTACTTCGAAATTTTTTTTTTCAAAATTTTGAGTCTGAAAATTAATTTCTCAAAAACTATTTCCTAAAACTGCTTCGTTTAAAAACAAGATGAATGAAGGGGTTTCTGGCTTTATAAAAAAAAGGTATATTACAGCATTGTGGATGTAACCGTTGATTTTTAATATTCTTTTTTCCAAATTAAGTATTTTTTTTTTAGAAAATTGCCCCTCCCGGCTAAACAGGAGGAACACAGTAGATACTAACATAAGAACGATAAGTAAACCAATGGAAATTGAACTAAGAGATAGATTTAATACAAACGAGCTCGAAGATTGTGTCAATGTTAAATTAGATACCGTTGAACTAAACACAAAAATGTTAAATAAAATTAAAGTGAAAAATGTAGAAGAACTTTGCGACCTAGCAATCGATATTCAGAATCAGAAACATTTTTGGGAAAACGCCTTAGATTCAATTCCAGAGAGAACCAGAAGTATCTTTACAAGAATCGGAGGCACCTAGCATTCATTGCAATATTTATAATTGCATACAAATGTGGTTGTAGATCTGGAGGCCAAACAACCTTCACCCTATCCAACAAATGTTTTAACCGCAAAAGGAAGAGGTACGTAAAAGAGTTACCATCACCCTCAATAACATCATCAGAAGCCATAACGATGCAACGAGTCGAACCAAGTTTAAGGGAAGGTGCGAAGCTAATGGTGAGAAAAAAAAAAAAAAAAAAAAAAAAAAACAAAAAGTGCAATGTTCCCATGCAAAAGTTGCGATACGACACTGCACTAAGGTGTTTTGCATTACAAAAATGTTCCCATACTAAAGTTGCGATACGACACCGAACTAAGGTGTTTCGTCGTATTGCATTACTCAGGCGACGATTCACCTGAATAAACGAAAATGCATTAGGTAAGCATAAATTAGTTTGAGGTATTTGATAAGCATTCATTAGGCATAGAAAATTATCTAGCTTGATTCTGGACCTTGAAGCGAACAGACAATAAAGTTGTTTCATTTCATTGCGTTGAATTTCTGTTGTGCGCTACAGTGTATTTGACTATTTCCTTTCTTCTCTAATACACAAAGGAAATACTGGAGGCGTATTCTCAGCCTAAATATCCAGCCCGCGTGTGAAAATTTATTATTTTTTATTTGTGAAAGCGCCTCCCTCTAATGCCGCATATACACTGTTCAAATGCATGACAAGCACGTGCAAATGTATTAGTAAATTCTGATTGAAGTTGCATATACACACATCAAGCATGAGTCTTCAATCTTTTTAGATTCGCATCGAATTGTGGTATTCTTTGTGAATTTTTTCTTCGAAATTGTGCTTCTAAAATTTTTTTTCTGTCAATTTCATCAATAATGAGTGACACAGACGATTGTTGTATCGCTATAGGACTTGTGCTTGCATTGAAAAAAAAAAAAACAAAGAAACGTGGGGATGAAGGAATGGTTAAAAAAACAGAGTGAATTTACTCATGAACATCTTCTCAATGAACTGAGAATAAGTTCTGTGCGTGATTTCAAGAATTTCCTTCGTATGGATGAGGAAATCTATGACCAATAACTTCTAATGATCGCACCCAAAATAAAAAAAGAAGATACCCAATTGCGAGATGCTATACAAGTCAACCAGCGTCTTTCAATAACTCTTTGTTTTCTGGCAACTGGTAATACATTTGCAGATTTAAAATTCGTCAGCGCTATCTCTGAGCATTCCATTGGAAGAATCGTAATTGAAACTTGCGAAGCAATCATTGATGTCCTGAATGAAATGATTAAAGTAAATAAAACATTAATTTCATTTACATATTATAGTTTGTATTTTTAGTGGAAAGATGAAAAAAATTGTGCAGCCGAAGACATTACTTCTCCCGAGAAATCAGGAGAATTCTCTCGCGATGATCGGTCTGATGCCGATTGGCCCGGCAAATCCTTCAAATGTACTGATTCTGAAGCATAACTTTTCCATGAAGCACTATTAGAGCTGCTGTCTTGAGCAGGTGACGGCTCATGCGACGGAAACGGGCTTGGCGCCTGTAAAAACGATGAGTGCTCTTCCTGGTTTGTTGCTGGAGTACTTGTCCTACTCCCCATATTTGAGCGCAGCCAGTTTCTATGTGTGCTTCAAACAATATGTCATAACAAATTTTTCGGCGAACATTCGTTACCATGCTCCAATGCTCTCAGCTTGGATGCCCACGTGTCTGCAATCGAACGGAATTCGTTCGTTATTTTAGCATCGTGCTTTTGGCAGTCGTCAACGCCAATTACGACGGCAGAATATCGGATGGTGGTGTTATAGCCCACACAAATTTTGGAAGAGCGTTATCTGAAAATGCTTTGAATTTGCCTGAGAATAGTTCGCCACCACTGAGTGACAAAAGCCTACCATATGTTTTCGTTGCAGATGATGCATTTCAGCTATCTGACCACTTAATGAAGCCTTATAAAGGGATAGCACCAAGCAATCAGCAACGAATTTTTAATTATCGGCTAAGCCGCGCTCGAAGAATAGTTGTAAATGCTTTTAGTATATTGGTTTCACGATTTGGAGTGCTCCAGAGAACAATTGCATTTTCACCAGAGAAAGTGCAAACTATCGTCCTCGCATGATGCTATTTGCATAACTTTTGAGATCCAAAGCTGCAAACCAATATTTACCAACCGGTTCTGTGGATCAAGAGCAGTTACAAAATGGAACAATAATTCAAGGAGCCTGGAGGAATGAACATGACATTACTTCTTTGGACAACACATCAAATCGAAATTCAACAACCAATGCAAAAAATATAAGAGACTCTTTCTGCAATTATTTTAATAATGAAGGTCAAGTGTCTTGGCAAAACAAATTCTTACAAGAATAATAAAATGTCTTTATGTACATATACAAAAGAAATGTAACTTAAACTTAAATAAAATTTAAAAATTACTTACCGATGTGTTTTCATTTGCGAAACTGCTCCTAGAAGAACAGGGTTCTTCTGTATCGCGCATAAAATTAATCGCCTCAAAATAGTACAGCTTCGGCTCGTTTTCTTCGCTCAAACCAGAGCCACTTTTCTCCAACGCAGACAATCGTTTTAATTCTCTCCGGTAATTTGTCCGGAGAGTATTAACTTTGGCGGCAACTTCTTTTCTTGTGGCTTCCGGGTGTTTTTCCTTGTATTTTCGCAACAGGATATCATTCTGTTCGTTTTTGAGATCTTTGTTGGAATACTCCTTGCCCTTCACGTTCCACAAAGCCGGCAAGGAACGATAAATCTCCACAAACTCCAAAATAAAAGTTTTATTTTCCATTTTCGTGTTCTCATCAGCTCGGCACACTATACTCAAATGAGCCAAAATGCTTGATCAATCATAAATCTGGCATATACACTATTTCAAAGCAGTACGCTTGATTGAAGCAAAATCAAATCGATTTGATTTTGATTCAAGCACATGTACACCCAATCTATACGTGTGAATTTTTCACTAATAAACTTGCACGTGCATGTCATGCATTTGAACAGTGTATATGCGGCATAAGTCGAATATTCGCAGGATATCAAAATTAGTTCGAGTTAGAGGGAGTTTTGGTAAAACTCGGGTTAGAGGGATTAATATTTATTGTGTTTAAAATTTAGGGTACAAAAATAAATAAATAAGGACAAGCTTCTTGCTTTTATCGCTCATTAATACATGAATGAGCGATTGAACTGTCAAAATAAATATTGTTCAAATAAAATTATATAAAGAAATTGGTAATTTTGGTTTGAGTAGTAACAGTGGTTAAAGTCTACACCCGTTTAAAAAAATGATTCTATTTTATAAAGGCAGTGTTGGACCTCATCCGGTACATCACTGTCATTTCAATTGCAGATTGCAATATTCCAATTGATTTTCAATATCATCCTTTACCGGGATTTCAATATTAATTTTGCCGTCGTCATCTTCTTCATCTCCACTCCCCGCATCAGCGGCATGTTCATTGCTTCTAAAATTGAATCGCGATCAAGTACTTCTGTGGCTTCGATACCATCACCGATTTCAACATAATCCTGCCAACACACCCCTTCCAAATTATAATCGGACCTCGATTTTATTGGCATCTTCCTTCAAACGTTTGAGTAAGTTAAGTGACTCAAATCCGGCCTTTTACAATTCTCAATTGTCAATGGAGTTACATCCTGTAGCCATGCCTTTGGAATTTCTCGTACACAGTCGAGCAGTGATATCTTATAGTTCTGTTTTTCAGTTTCCCAAATCCGTAAGATATTGGTAGTACACGACACTTGTAACGCACTTTCAAATTTTATATAATACCAATGTCCATCGGCTGAACTATCGAGCTCATGTTGGGGGGGAAATACTCAAGCTTTATAAACTTTAACTTATCTTTTACTTGCTTTGGATTAGCTGGGCTGTTATCGATGATGAACAATACCTTGCGCTTTGATCTTCCAAATTTTGCATGAAGCTTCAAAAGCTAACTTGTAAAAAGATCTGCCGTCATCCAAGAACGTTGGGTGGCTACATAATCTACCGGCAAAAATTTAATTTTTTTAAAGCAGCGAGGATTTTTGCTCTTTCCGATAATTAAGAGCTCTCATTTTTCTGAGCCAGTAATATTAGATCCCACTAGGCATGTCACCCTTCATTTACTATGCTTACCTCCGAAACATTTTTCCCCTTTAAAAGCCAAGGTAGGTGTCGGCAAACATTTAAAAAAAAAAACACGTTTCATCGACATTAAAAATGTCGTCCGGTTTGAATCCTCTGACCATTTCCATTCATCGCTTACACAGAAACGCTTTTACCAGATAAAACTCTGCAAAGAATGTTGTGTCTGCTTTTAAATCTGAACAGCCAATCTTCACTTACCTTAAAATTAGGAAAACCTAAGCTGCTTGCAAATTCTAACGCTTGTTTTTTTAAGCTAGGACCACTAATTGGTAAGCTATTCTCACGCATACTCTCAAACCACTCGAAAACAGTTTTGTACAACACTTTCGTACTCACAAACCTTGTTCCGCTATACCTGATCACTAATCTTAGCACAACCATGCCGAAGTCTTAATTGTTCTCTTTTAGCCCATATGGTTGAAAGAGTTTTGAAGTCCTTTTGCAATTTCTTAAATCAGGCAAATGTTCGTGCCAAGATCTAAGGTTTTCAATTTTCTTTTGGCCATAATTTATCTGAAAGGTAGGTTATGTATACATTTGCAAATAAATTGAAACTCCTCAAATGTAGAATGCATTACCATCCAAGCAATGAATTCCTTTAGAAGTTAAATGTTCAGTTGTTATGATAAATTTTCTTATCCAACTTAACGTACTTATAGCATAGCAATAGTTTTAGTAAAGTTAACAAAATTCCTGACTACAGCGTTAACTTTTTGCTTTTTCCCTTCCATATAACTTAAACAGAGTTTTCAATTGACATCTGATAACTACGCACGTCCGCAAATGTTTACAATTGAAATCTCAATGGTAGACGTCCGTATGTTAAACTCCTTTTAAAGTAGATTTCCAATACACGCACACAGTAAAGCAAAAGAAATCCTGAGATACCTCTCTATTAATTAAAAACAGATTGTTTAGAATCCAACCAACAATACAGGGAATAAACAGCGCACGATGGTGTATCGTGTATGCTATGCGACAGAGAGATCCGGAAAAAAAAGTCGGCTTAGAGAGATTGAAAATAGACCAAGAATTTAAAGAATGTGTTCCGAGTTAGAGGGAATTCGGCTTAGAGGACGGATTTTTACATGGAAAAATTGGAGTGCCCAGAACTAGAGTATGGAGAGTGCTTCATACCGGAAACTTACACCCGTACCATTTTACACCAGTTCAATGTTTCATACATTAATTTGCCTACAAGTCCAGCCGCGTTAAAACCAAAAAAAAAAAAAAAAGGGTTTTCTTAGAAAAAAGTGGTTTGGGTTTTTCTTTAATTTCTCAAAAACTACATCCGGTTTTCTGTTTTTAACTAAAAACTAATAAGAGAATTGAATTATTGAAAAAAATGAGTACTTAATTACATAAAATTTTGAAAAAAATTAGTTCGAAATTTTTTTTTTCCAGTTTTTTTTTTTTCAAAATTTTGAGTTTGAAAATGAATTTCTCAAAAACTATTACTTAAAACAGCTTGGTTTGAAAACATCGTGAAAAAGAGGTTTTAAGCTTTACAAAAAAGTATATCACGGCATTGTGGATGTAACCGTTGATTTTGAATATTTTTTTTTTCAATTTAAGCCAACTTTTTAGAAAATTGCCCCTCCCGGCTAAATGGGGGAAATAACCCCCCCCCCCCCCCCTCCCGTACGGTTTTTTTCTTGTCTTGACCAGACCTACACGCTCTAGCTTTTTGGCACACTGCTCGCGGCGTACCCTGTATATGTACATATGCCTGAAAAAGAACGCATTGAATACATATATGTATTAGACGATTAAATGCAACCAATGTTTTCATAACATCTATGGAGTCAAAAGAATTGTGATTATAATAAAATCAGTAAAAATGTTTCCATCTCTCATCTCTTCGATATACCTTTCCCCTTTAATGCCTTACGACGGCCACATGCATTTTGCAATTTAGGATGTGTACCATTGGTGCATAGGTTTTTTTGCGGTTGTTGAATGAATCAGAACTTTAAAAGCTGATGACATAAGTAAGCAAATAATGTGTCCTTATGTTAAAGCTTTGAAATTAAAAATTATATAACAGCAGCGAACAGAAAGGTCCAGGGTATGCTTCATGGTATCGAACACACTTTCCGCAACCAAATACAGATTAAAGAACCCCCAAAGTAAACCACGAAGTACACAGAGTTATAGAAAAATTTGTCGTTACATTTGCTTACTTTCGCTATAACTCAACACTACTTTCGCCATCCAAGGCAGTTTCTGAAATCGTAGAATACTATGAAGCCAGAAAAATTGGTCTCAGCAGTGTTACGCTGTTAATGTTCGCAACACGGTTTGTGCTAGCAGCAAATGCAATTTACAAGGAAACAAACTTTTAGATTTAATTTTTTCGTCTGATCTTACTATTCACAATGTTAGCTAAGAACAGACAATTGGTACTTTAAAATAACAAATGATGGAGTTAATCCTGTTCAGTAGGTCCATTAAGCCCATCACTAAATATAAAGTCACATAAGAGGCCACTTTGTCAGAGAGACGCAGTACAGATTTTTGAATTGAATTTTAAACAAACTGTGAGTTTTTCCTCGCAGTTTAGGAAAATCCCAGGTATGTATGTATGTGTATATTGGCGTTACAGTCCATGAAGGACCAAAGCCGAGCTTCTCTCAATCACCCACGTTGTGTGTGATTTTATTTTCCCATAGGTGAAAGGGACCTACAATTTATTGCCGGTTCCGGACGGCGAAATTTACTTGACAATTATACTACAGGGGGTTTTGTCAGTACCTCGCTGAGGAGAAGCACCCGTGAAAAAACACGTTCGATGACGTGGCTGTTATCAGGAATCGATCCCGTGTCATCGGCGTCAGAGGCCAACACCCTACCCACTGCGCCCTCAAAATTCCAGGTAGTTTATCTAAATACGATTTAGGTCGGATGTAGAGAAATCCATTAAAGCCCCAACTGTATTTAGGACGAAAACCGGGAGGAAGATACTATTCGAAATCTGAAAACGTCATCTTCAATAATTATTTTCCAACTGAAGAGTCCCGTCGTGAGACCCTTTGGCAAATTGCGAACATAGTTCATTACCAATATAGGAGAAGAAGAATGCACTCTGGCCAAAAGAGTTAGATCCCTCACTCTAACTCCCACTTTGCTCAAAAAAAATTGAAAGAGCAATAGAACTGTACGTACGCAAAGTGGCTTTACGAAAGCATCCCCTTTCTGAGGTGCAATTTTTGACAGGATGTGTAACGCTGTTAGACCGCAATGCGTGTATGAGACATTGAAATTATGGATGAATACAATGTTGCTGAACTCTCTGCTCAGAAGTCTTAACGTCGCAGTAGTCTACACACAAGCTTACGCGGATGATTGTAGATTGGTGCACTAAAAAAGCCCATATTATAACTCTCTTAATACTGCTGTTCTGTATATGAGAAGAAGGAAATCAACGAGTTTTTCTCAGCTGGTATTTAAAGACGTCTTTATCCCAATATTCAAAGAAGTCTAATATCTTACACCTATTTCACAGGTATCCAGCTAACCTATTGCGGTTTTAATAAGCAGTAAATGTTCTGTTACTGGCTCTGATTAAAGTGGCTTTGTATTTTGCTTTCCAAGAGATATAAACAAATCCTAATCCTGGAATTAGTTAGATATCTACTCCTAGCTCCATATCACTAAATTTCTTTTCCAATTTTTCTTATGTCTGGTTATAGTTCCAATACAGGGAGATAGCATAAGAATTCACGAAATAAAACTCACCTTAATACTATTAGCGGAATATGTTCCGAATTCCAAATTATCAGCTTGATATGGTGATCTATTCGGTCCTTTGGTTGGCGAGATATCTGTTATTGTAGCCAAAGAAGTCACAACTTCTTCATTGCCACGATCCAATTCAATTCCGCTTTCCATCACACGATCAGATCCAAGGTGTCCAAAAAAATCCGCTGTAATATCCGCTGCTGTTAGTTTTTCCTTACGTCGACCACCAATTTTCAATGTCTTTCTGACCTAGAAGATACAAGTAAAATGTTAACTATCCAATATTCCAATATCCAATATTCTATTCTACCGATTTAATATATATATGTGAAGCTCTTAATAGTTTTAATAGTTTGATTTATATAATACAAATAATAAAAAGGAAAAAGCAATTCAGGATATGGAACTACAATGATTGAGTAGAGGAAAAGAAATGCGCTACGTCTTTTCGTCTTCGCTGGTATCTTCGCAATGCCGCCAATGAAAAAAGGAGAAGAAACAAAAGGTGTTCGTGTTAACAACTTGTTGTTTGACGTTCCGATTCTTATGTTCATTCCACAACCGGCCCGGCAGACTCTTCCTCGGACGAACTGTTGTCGAAGTCGGTTTGTCGCCACGGCTTCATCCTCTCTGCACATGTTGTTGATATGTTCGGGCCCTCATGGTCACCCAGTTTTTGAACCCTGTACCGATCGTGTTTGGCGACTGAAATTACCATATAAGGCCCAAGATACTTCCTCGCTAGCTTTAGATTTGGTCCGAATTGTGTACGCTTGATTGCCACCAAGTCCCCCAAGTTGTACGTTGTAGCTTGCTTCCTATTACGATTGAATGAATCACGATTCTCCTTGTTACAGTAAGTGTCATACTTTATACCAGTTGTTATAAGGTCGTTAAGTTAAGTCATGAAGTTGTCAAGATTATTACAATAAAGTCAGTCATAAATTGTCATTCAAGTTATTCAGTTCATACTACATGGTGTCAGATGTGAAGACAGTATGTCTTTTGAAGATGAAAAAATGCAAATTATAAATAATAATTATAAGCAAGTGGCTGTAGACAGTGGAAATTTGCGTCCATTGGATTTGAAATCGGTCAATTTAGCAAACAGTTGGAAGGTATGGAAAAAACAGTTTAGATTTTTTCTGGCTGCCAGTGATCTGTTGGGTGCGACCGACATGAGAAAAAATTCGCTTTTACTTCATCACATAGGACCGGAGTGCTTCGAAATAGTCGACTCTTTTGATATTTGTGAAGAAACTATAAAACATGAGGAACTAATACAGAAGTTGGATGAATATTTTATTCCGAAATGTAATGTTATAATGGAGCGCTTTAATTTTTTTTTCCCGACGTCAAAGTGAGACAGAGTCAATAGATGAATTTCTAACAGCACTTAAGAATTTAAGCAAATCCTGTGACTTTAACACTCTAAAAGACGAACTAGTGCGAGATCTATTCATATGTGGATTAAATCAAAATTATAATTTTGATAATTTTGATTTGATAAGATAAAAAACAGATTGATCCTTTAGCAATGCCTTATTTTAAAAATAAAAACGAAACTATAAAACATGAGGAACTAATACAGAAGTTGGATGAATATTTTATTCCGAAATGTAATGTTATAATGGAGCGCTTTAATTTTTTTTTCCCGACGTCAAAGTGAGACAGAGTCAATAGATGAATTTCTAACAGCACTTAAGAATTTAAGCAAATCCTGTGACTTTAACACTCTAAAAGACGAACTAGTGCGAGATCTATTCATATGTGGATTAAATCAAAATTATAATTTTGATAATTTTGATTTGATAAGATAAAAAACAGATTGATCCTTTAGCAATGCCTTATTTTAAAAATAAAAACGAAATTCATGTAGTTAATAATATTGTCTTTATGAATAATAGAATTGTCATACCAAAAACCTTACGTTCTGAAATATTGAGTCTTATACATGAGGGGCATATGGGTTCTGAAAAGTGCATAAACCTCGCAAGATCTTTGGTGTATTGGCCGAGTATTAACTCAGACATAAAAAACTTAGTAGATAATTGTGAAATATGTTTAAGACATAGAGCGTCAAATGCAAAAGAACCACTGATGCCACATGAAATTTTGGCTTTACCTTGGCAAAAATTAGGAATAGACCTATTTGAGTTTAATAAGAAGATTTATATGTTAGTCGTTGACTACTATTCAAAGTATATTGTAATTGCTGCTTTGAATAGTGGACATTCAAGTAAGAAATTAATTACAGAACTGAAGTCTATATTTGCGAAGCATGTCATCCCAAAATTATTAATAAACGATAATGGCCCACCTTTTTCGTCATATGAGTTTAAAAAAAACCGTGAAAGTGCCGAACCGAAAATCGAACACCTGGTCGGCTCCAGCGCTGGGCCGTACTCCTGCCTGTCCCTCTTCCCCTCTCGTGACAGTGTTCGCACTCAGCACACACACTGATTGAGTGCTAACGCAACCGACGCGTAGCGGGTCGCGTGTGTTGTTCTTTGTTGGTGGAGCAAATCTTACTGTCGTAAGGGCATAACACCTACGGTAGTTTGTTTTTGCAAATCCGGCGATAGAACTTCACTTACGCGTCTCTGCTTTAACGGTTTTGTGTCTATACATGTTTTGTAGTTTGCATTGATGAGGGATTTCTGTGTGCAGTTCTGCAATATTCGTGGGTTACGGAAGAATTTCTTTGCCACGTATATCCATCTCTCTCGCCACAAACCGGCTGTTTTGGCACTTTGTGAAACACAGGTCGATGAAAAGTCTGATCCTTCGGATTTCAGTCTTCCTGGATATAGCTTAGTGCCATTATTCGTTTCTCGCCGTGGTCTCGCCATCTATGTCCGTAGTGATATTGCTTACCAGTTACTTCCACAGTATAGCCAAACATCCACCCCGGAATTTAATTCCATATGGCTTAAATTCATATTCCGTAAGCACTCCATCCACTACTGTTTTCTTTATAGAAGCCCCAATCTAGACAGGAATGCAACATTTGAAGCATTCGACGCACTGTCTGATTCCATCCAAAGAATTGTTTCCCTGTTCCCTCGCACTGAAATCGTTTTAGCGGGCGATTTCAATGTACACAATTCTCAGTGGCTTCGACATTCTGGACCGACAACACCCGAAGGAAGGTATGTTGAAATTTTTGCTGAGTTAAATCACTTAACTCAACTTGTGAATGAGCCATCACGTATCCCCGATGTTGCTGGTCATACCGCCAACACGCTGGACTTGTTTCTTACCTCTCAGCCTGACAAATACACGATCGATGTATTGGAACCCCTAGGCTTGTCTGACCACTGCATGATATCAGCGAAATTCTCGAACTCCCACCATCCAGTTAAAGAAAAAGCTCCTAAGAGAACACTATGGCTATACGAGAAAGACAACTGGTGCGGCCTTAACAACTTCTTTCGGATCTTTAACTGGTCGTTGTGCTTCCTCGACAACGACGTCGACGCCGCAACTGATATTATCGTAAACGTTATCCGAATCGGCATGGCAAATTTTATTCCCAGCAAGATTAAAAGCACCAGGCCTAAGGATAATACGTGGTTCGACTCGAGCTGCAAAGAGGCTATTAGGCTCAGGGAGCTAAGTTTTCGGGCCTACAAGGCAAACAGTTCTGAGGAAAACCGAAAAAAGTACATACGAGCCAGAAATGACTGCAACTCCCACATTCGACGGATTAAATTCCAATCCGACCAAAAATTAAGGCGTAAAATCCTTCAATGTCCCAAAGGTAGCAAAAGTTTCTGGTCGTTTGTAAAAAACGTAAAAAACTCAACTAAGTCGTCTATACCGACGCTCATCCACAATGACATCCCAGCTGTCACCCCCTTAGACAAAGCTAACCTACTTGCTGCCCATTTCGCAACCAGTTCTCAGCTGCCAGCTTGTACTTTGTCTCCGCCTGTACTAGAGTGCGTCAATTCCACCATGGGGCTAATCCACTTCCGCACTCGTACAGTCGCAAGGGTTCTTAAAGACCTCGACATACACAAATCCGCTGGTCCAGATGGTATTGCCTCAATAGTTCTGAAGAGGTGTTCTTCTACGCTGGCAAAACCACTGCGTAAGCTTTTTCACCTTTCCTACACCTCTGGGCTCTTTCCGAGTAGGTGGAAAACAGCATTTGTCCAGCCTATACCCAAAAAAGGCGAATCATCTTCTCCCTCCAACTACCGACCCATTGCACTAACGTCCCTTCTTTCCAAGGTCATGGAAACGCTGATTAACCGTCAGCTTATGAAATATCTTGAATCACGGAAACTCCTCAATGACCGCCAATACGGTTTCCGCAGCAACAGATCCACTGGTGATATGATGGCATATCTCGCTGAAAAGTGGAATCACTCCCTTCACCAAGCAGGTGAAAGCAAAATTGTTGCACTGGATATTTCGAAAGCATTTGACAGGGTTTGGCATGAAGCCCTTTTGTCGAAAATGCGTGCTTTTGGGATCGATGAGTCTCTCTTTCAATGGATTAGAAGCTACCTTTCGAATCGTTCAATTCAAGTTGTTTTGGACGGATTCAAGTCTGATACTCACTTTGTAAATGCCGGTGTTCCCCAGGGCTCCGTTTTGTCTCCGACACTCTTTCTTATTTTTATAAATGATCTCTTGTCTGTTACTTCTAATCCAATTCACTCCTTCGCTGACGACAGTACCCTCAGCTTCTCATATTCGCTCACCAGTTTACGACCCTGCACTTCGGTTGTAGATAATGAGCGGCAGCGTATGTTAAGCTCATTAAATTCCGATATCGACAGCATCATCCAATGGGGTAAAAACAATAGAGTGGAATTTAATGCATCCAAAACACAATGCTGTCTCTTGTCGCTAAAGCGTATAAATAACCCGCAGCCATTATCCATGAATGGCACTTGCATCTCAGAAACTGAAAAGCTTTCCATCCTGGGTATGAGTGTTGCTCACAATCTTAATTGGAGCGACCATATATTCAGTGTCGCCAAGAATGCTGCGAAATGCCTAGGATTCTTATACAGATGCAAGAAATATTTCTCACCCTTAGATCTGGCTACAATCTATAAGGCGTTTATTCGCCCCAAATTAGAGTTTAACGCTCATGTCTGGTCCGGTGCTTCCAAGACCTCACTGCACCTACTAGACAGAATACAAAAACGAGCCATAAAACTGATAGGTGACTCCAGCATTACCAAAACATTAGACTCGCTGGAACACCGCAGGAATGTTACCTGCCTCTCCCTGTTTTATCGTTACTACCACCAAAAATGCTCTGATGAAATAGCCAGTTGCATTCCGCCCCTTCAACATTTCTCCCGCAATACACGTCTCTCTAGGAATGCTCACCAATATACTCTGAAGCCCGCTTTCGGACGTACTGTCAAATATAGAGAATCTTTCATTAACCGAACCACACGAATCTGGAACTCCCTGCCGGATTCGGTTTTCCCCCCTCAATGCAACATGCAAGCATTTAAGATCAATGTCCATCGGCATCTCCTCTATTCCTCTTCCTCTCTACCTTCTGCCCGCACTGTGTCACCGACATAATAAGGTTATTAGACCTTGAGTGCGCGCAAATTATTAAAAAAAAAAAAAAAAAAAAAAAAATATGAGTTTAATCAATTTTGTCATGCGTGGAATATTGAACATATTCTTTCTAGCCCATATACACCTAGATCAAACGGTCTGGCGGAAAGGTCAATACAAACGATAAAACGGTTACTAAAAAAATGTTTGGAAAGTAACTCCGACCCATATATCGCGCTTTTTAATTATAGGGCAACTCCGAACCTCATACTCACCGGCCGAACTTTTAATGAATAGAAAACTTAGGACTAAAATACCAACCAATTTTAAAAATTTAAAACCTGTGTTCGTAGATGAATCAATTGTTAATCGAGCTTACAAAAATAATTTGGAAAAAATTAAAAGGAATTTCAACCGTTCAACGAAACCATTAAAAGAACTAAAAACTGGAGAGCAAGTTTACTACCAAAAATTTCCCAAATCAGTCTGGTATCCTGGGAGTGTAATAGAAAAGAGTTCTGAGCCACGTTCTTATTTAATTCAAGGGGAAAACGGCCAGGTGTATCGACGAAACAGACAATTTGTCATGCAAATACCTTCGAAACCACAAACCGAAAATACGGAAGTAAATGAACAACATTTTTCTGAAATAAATGAACAAGATCTTCTAGAAGTAAAAGAAACAAATTCCAGTGACATAGATCCTGCTTTGAATTTCGAAAATAACTGTAAAATAATAAGTCCTAATAAAAGCAAAAGTGTTGTTACCAAATCAGGGAGGGTGGTTCGGCGACCAAATAGATTTACATTTGAAAACTAATGGACACTAGTTGAAGAAAGGGCGCATAGTAGGAACATAGTACATATGATTACATCTAATAACATCCAATATTATACTATCTGTCTACTGATGATATTTAAAAAAAAAAAATAAATAAAACAATTGTAATAATAGTCATATTATATAAAAAGGAAGATGTTACAGTAAGTGTCATACTTTATACCAGTTGTTATAAGGTCGTTAAGTTAAGTCATGAAGTTGTCAAGATTATTACAATAAAGTCAGTCATCAATTGTCATTCAAGTTATTCAGTTCATACTACAAATAGACTACAAAACTAATGGACACTAGTTGAAGAAAGGGCGCATAGTAGGAACATAGTACATATGATTACATCTAATAACATCCAATATTATACTATCTGTCTACTGATGATATTAAAAAAAAAAATAATAAAACAATTGAAATAATAGTCATATTATATAAAAAGGAAGATGTTACAGTAAGTGTCATACTTTATACCAGTTGTTATAAGGTCGTTAAGTTAAGTCATGAAGTTGTCAAGATTATTACAATAAAGTCAGTCATCAATTGTCATTCAAGTTATTCAGTTCATACTACACTCCTGTTGCGCTTTCTGGATTGCTTCGCGTGCCTGGTTTCTTCTTTCGTCTCGCTCTGCAATGAATAATTCCTCGATTTCTTCATTAACCAAATTCACCAATTCAGGATCAGCGCTTCTCCGCATCTGTATGCCGAACATAAGCTCCAATGAAGTAAGCTTGACTGCCAATTAGAATTGATGCATTGTTGGACCTTGCTTAGGTACATACATGTACCACTTGCACGGATTATCCACTGAGAGTTTGGACAGGACTGAAATTATTGTCCGATTGGTTCGCTCCACTTGGCCGTTGCCCTTCGGGATGCCAGTTGTTATCCCTAAGTGTTGGACTTTGTTGTTTTGGCAGTATACCTCAAATTTGTTGCTCGTGAAAGCGGCCCCGCGATCCGATAATGTCCTTTGAGGGTTTCCAAATGGTGCACTTTGAATCTCCAGTTTTGCTATGGCTTCTACTGCAGACGTTGTTTTTGTTGGATACAGCCAAGTAAATTTAGAAAATGCAAATAATGTAGGAGTACTGCTTCGTCGTCTTCGAAAGTGGGCCCAGATGGTCCACGTGATACGTCCTGAGCGGCGCACTTTCTTTGTCTATGGGGCGTAAAAAGCCTTCCTGTTTGCCTGCTTTTCTCTCCGCCAATATGCACGGAACACAATTTTGTCGCACTTCTTCAAGTTTCTTCTTCAACTGCGGGATGTAGTAATATCTCTTGACTAGCTCCACCATCTTTTTCAACGCGAAATGCCCCTCCTGGTGTATAGTCCGTAGCAGCTCTGCTTGCATCTTCTTTGGGATCACGAGTAGTCGTCGTCCCTCCTCGTCCTTTTTAAATATGACCCCCCTTTCGCAACATGCAATTCGCCATGTAGCAGAAGTGCTCGGATTAATTTCACCTGTTCGTCGTCTTCTTGAGCTTTGGCTACCCTACATAGAAACTCGCTGGTTATCACATTTACCGCACAACGGCTTAGTGCATCTGGGTGTACTCGAACTCTTGCAAGATGAGAACCCAGCCGGCCATGCACGAGGAAAACCCTTTCTTCTCGATGATTCCCTAGAATGCTGCACAATCCGTTATTATCTTAAAGCGTAGCCCCAGTAGATAATGCCTAAACTTTTTGAGCGAATTTACGACCGCCAATGCCTCTAGCTCGTAACTAGTATACCTTTGTTCGGTCTCCGACGTCTTTTTGCTGGAGTAGGCAATCAGATGAAAATAATCGTCACTTTTCTGAAGCAAAACTGCACCGAAACCCCATTTGGAAGCATCCGTGTGTAGCTCCGTTTCCGCTTCTGGACAATATAGTTTGAGTACCGGTTCCTGGGTGCGATCCTTTTTTATTTCCTCGAACGCAGTTTTCTCCTTCGATCCAAAGTGAAACTTTACATCCTTCTTTAGCAGGTCAGTCAGCGGTCGGGCGATGAGTGAATATGATGGTATGAACCTTCGAAAGTACCCCGTGAGACCTAAGAACCTCTGCATCTGCAACCGATCTACGGGTTATCGAAATGTTCGTACGGCATCGATCTTATTCTTCGATGGCCTCACTTCATCGTCTTGGATACGCAAGCCCAAGACTCGATTGATGTACACAAAAATTTACATTCTTTCCATCGGAAGGCGAGCCAATACGCTTTCGCAACCTTCAAAACTGTCCTTAAGTTGATGATGGCATCCTCGTAGTCCTTGCTTATGATGGCGATGTCGTCCATGTATAGCAACACGATAAAGATGTGTTGATGTGTGTTGATAAAGATGTGTTTGAAATACCGCGGGCGAAGAACAGAGTCCAAATTGAACTTTGTTAAACTCATATTGACCCAGCGGCGTGACGAAGGATGTAAACTTGCGGCTACTCTCGCTGACACTGACGTAGAAAAACCCATTCTCTAGGTCCATTGTTGAGAGAATTTTGCCGAACTGATTTGGTCCTCCACTAACGCTAACGGAAAGCGTTCCCAAACTACCAATTTGTTCAGACTTCGGTAGTCGATGCACAAACGTTTGCTGCCGTCCTTCTTGTTTGCCAATACAATCAGCGAGGCGTAGTCAGAAGTGCTTTTACGTATAATGCCTGCTTTCAGCCACTCGTCGATTTGTTTTTGGACAATCTCCTTTTCCATCGGTGCAAACCTACGCGGGTGGTAAGCGACTGGATTTTGGCTGGTTAGTACTATCTTATTTTAACGTTTGTCGTCTTAGTCGATTCCGGATAATACTCGTAGATCAGTTTTTCGACCTCGGCCCGATACTAAGAATTGCCTACATTCATTTCTGAATCAATTGCACACACCTGCATGCAGTTGCACCAATTCGGCTTCAAAGGTTCGACCTGCACACCCTCGTCAGCTAAGGTGATTCTTGTCCCCCGTAGAACGTCTTTTCCAGTTACATATACATTTATCTATGATACATGTAGACCCAGTCTAAGCATAAGCCAATTTTAGGCCCAGTCTAACTATCAATTCGGAAACTAATCACAAACAGCTTCACACTTCAGACTGCATTTTCCGGTTTGGAGAAACAAGAAAAAAGGCGCATTTCCTGGACTGGGTGAGAGTTCGGTGTGAAGGCGAGTACGAAAGACACGAGGGAAAAGACACGGCATTCAAGATAAAAAAAGGGAAAAAACTCCAAAGAAACTTAAATAATACAAGTACATTTGTTACGAATATGGCCTCTGTATTTATTATTTTCATTCAAAACCTTACTGAATTTTGTATACCTAATATCTGAAATATTATAATTATATTGAATTAACAAATTCTACATACGTATACTGAGTATACAGTTTGTCAAGAAATGTATGTCACAACGTAAAAATGTCTTTTATTATCATTTCAATGGACAATAACAGCAAAGTAGTCACATTTTCTTTTTGTTTCTTTCTTAATTTATCTATGTATGAATATGCTTTTTATTTAAAATATGTACAAGGAAAAAAAAGGAGGGCATGGGCTCGGACATACAGGGTAAAGTTGTTGATCGCTCTCAACCTGGCGAGATGCCAGCAACGATCCCTGTTTAAATGCCCGGGTCAAGTTGACATACGGCCTCCTCGCGGCACCCTCTGGATAGCCTCTTCAACAACCGTTGGGAGGTGAACAAACGTATGCAGCGAGAAAACCCCAACCAGAATGGTGGTTGTGCGGCGGGCTAACAATCCGCCCACGTAAAAAAAGAAAAGTTATGAATGAGCAAGATGCCTCGGATACACGGAAGGATACTCGACGACGACAACGCACGAAAAAGGAACACGATTTGCGAATATGCTCCTGGAATGTCAGAACCCTGTACACTCCCGGAGCTGCTCATAAACTAGAAGGAATCCTCACGCAGTACAAGGCGGATATTACTGCGGTCCAGGAAATACGCTGGATAGGAAACGGTATGATTAGGAAGAAAAATTGCGACATTTATTACAGCTGTCACAAAAGGTTGCACTTACTGGGATGCGGATTTGTCGTGGGAAAGCGGTTAAAGTCGAAGGTCATCGACTTTAAACCTATAAGTGATCGCCTGGCTGTGATCCGCATCAGAGGCAGATTTTATAACATCAGCCTTATATGTGCACACGCCATTACCGACGAGGCTGAAGATCCTATCAAGGAGGACTTCTATGACCTCCTGGACAACGCCTACGGAGCTTGTCCGGAGTACGATGTAAAAATCGTGCTCGGGGACTTCAACGCCAAAATCGGTAAGGAGAACACCCTTGACGGAGTGATCGGAAAGCACAGCCTCCACGATACAACAACAGATAACGGCTTCCGACTCGCTGACTTTAGCGACAGCTCGTAATGCGGTGATAAGTAGCACAAGATTCCCTCGCAAGCGAATCCACACAGCAACCTGGCGATCTCCGGACGGTCGAACAGCCAACCAAAACGACCATGTGCTCATTGACGCAAGGCACTGATCAAACATCCTGGATGTGCGACTCGACTCGACTCGACTGTCCAATGTCAGAAAGCTGCACCAGCCCATCAGGAGGAGGTTCGACATTGGGCGCCTGAGCACACCGGAGGTTGCCAGAGTCTACAGGAGCAGCAAAGCGAAAGACTCTAGGGTATGCCTACGTCGAACACAAATGCCAATAATATGTGGCTGCATTGCCGCTCAGCCATTCAGAAAGTAGCCGAAACCACCTTAGGATACCTACCACCCCCGACAAGAAACCCGTGGTATGATGGCGAGTGTGAGCAGAAAAAGGCAGCAACCGACGAGGCGTACCAAAAGGCGCTGCAGAGGAAAACCAGGGCAGCGCCAGAAGAGTACCGAGCCACAAGAAGGGAGGAGAAAAAACTACTGCGACAAAAGAAAAGAATCTTCGCAGCCTCCCAGATCAAGGATATCGAGGAGTCTAGGGATAAACATAAAACACGAGCCTTTTACAAGAAAGCCAAAGGCCTTGAAGGAGGCTTCAAAAAGGGCACCCAGGCTCTTCGAAACTGCGAGGGTTATCTTGTCACCGACCCGCAGGGAACAGTGGATGTATTTAAGCAGCATTTCCAGCAGCTGCTTAACGAGCATGACCAAGAGAGAGTGGTAGGGACCGAGGAAATCCCAACTCCACCCGCTGAAGTAGTCCTCCCACCCAGCCTCGAAGAAGTCAGCACAGCAATTCAGAAGCTGAAGAACAACAAGGCCGCAGGCTCAGATGGCCTGCCATCAGAGCTCTTCAAGGCTGGCGGCGATGTTCTGGTGGCATGCACCAGATCATCTACAGAATTTGGGAAGATGAAAGCATGCCCGACGACTGGAATACAAGCTCTATATGCCCCATCCACACAAAAGGCGATCCTACCTCTTGCAAGAAATATAGAGGTATATCCCTGCTCAATGTCGCATACAAGATCCTGTCCAGCGTATTGTGTGAACGTCTAAAACCATTTTGCACCGCACTAATCGGCAGCTACCAGTGCGGCTTCCGGCCGAGCAAATCAACTATAGACCAAATTTTCACACTTCGACAAATCCTGGAAAAGACCAACGACAGCATTCATCGTGAAGAACTGTTTGGTGCGATGGCCGAATTCGGGATCCCGGTAAAACTGATCCAGTTCGGTCCAATGATCCAGTTCGGTTCTAGGACCTCGGAATCATTCGAAACATGCACCGGATTTCGGCAAGGAGATGCGTAAATTTCACAAATGACACCACAGTGGAGATCCGGCATAGAATCGCCCTTGGCAACCGTTGCTACTTCGGCTTGTCCAAACAACTGGGGTAAAAACTCCTCACTCGAAAGACCAAAGTCATGCTTTACAAAACTCTCATTCTGTCAGTCTTGCTGTACGGAGCCGAAAGCTGGACGATAAGCAGGACAGAGGAGCTGATGTTGGGTTCTTTCGAAAGAAAAATTCTGCGCCGGATGTTTGGTCCTGTCTATGAGGAAGGTGAATGGAGAAGAAGACACAACCGCGAACTCTACGAGCTGTACCAAGATGTGGATGTAGTCCGGAAGTCAAGGATCCGTCGACTACACTGGCTCGGCCACATCGAGCGCATGGACGTCAACGCTCCAGCTAAGAGGGTCTTCGACTCCGAGCCTCCTGGTTCGAGAAGAAGAGGAAGACCGAACCTCCGGTATAAAGACCAAGTAATCGCGGATGTAAGACATCTTGGTCTTGACAACTGGAAGCAGCGTGCCCGGGATAGTCAAGGAAGGACGGCAGCTATAGCTCAGGCTCAGATACTCCATGGATCGCTGGCCTGATAAGTAAAGTAACAAGGAAAAAAATATTTTTTTCAAATTCATAACAAAAACAAAAAGCAACAAAATAACAAAAACCATCCACCTGGGTACTGTCAAACAAAGAATGTCAAAATACTTTTAGAATAGTCATCAACTAGCTTTCGTGCAAGACACATCTGTTTGTCAACCGGCTGCTCTCGTTGTGCTTACTTAGTAAAGTACCGTACTTTCTCGCGCGTTTATTTCCAATACTTGCCGCGTGTGTAGTGCCTGGAATAAAATAAACCACATGGCCCCAGGGCCTACAATAATACTTGGGAACCCCCTAGCGGAACCAACTGCAAAAAAAAAAAAATAAATAAACACCTTTTGAAGATTTTCCTGAATTGCAAACAAAAAAAAAAAAAAAAAAAAAAAAAAGCCCATCCAATAATCCGCGATTCATTCGCATATCGCCTAAAAATGAAACGCAACCACTCACGTCAGTAAGCATATTCGCCCTCAGGAAAGCTATTGACGCAATTAGTACTGAGTAAGAGCAAATTTCACAATAATTAAGAGATGGTAAAGTTCTGATTTTGACAAAAAATCAGAAAGTTGCGGAAAAATCCGTCTCAAAGACAAACCTGTCGGGGTTATGTCCGGTATCAATTACTCTCCACAACCAACTCAACACCTCCAAAGGCATTGTCTATGCACCATGCCTCATCAATATGCCCGAACAAGAAATCATATCTGAAATGAAAATCCAAAATGTCGTAGACGTCTACAAATTCACAAATATGATTGACTCTACTCCCAAACTGGACATATGTTATTTACATTTGATTCCTTCCGACCCCCAGACACGGTGGAAATTGGTTGGCCCAATGCCAAAGTGTCAGAGTATTTCCCTAATCCGATGGGCTGCCGCAACTGCCAAATCCTAGGCCACACCATAAAAAGATGTACAAGTCTTCAAACATGCAACCTACCACCCCAAAACACCTCTGCTTGTACCAGACAAATGTGCGCAAATTGATTTGCCCCCCACCCATCAGGTTCCAAAGATTGTCCTAAGTATGTCCAAATGAAGGAAATATTAACAATAAAAACAAAGAAAGGATGGCAAAGGACTAACAAAGGCCTCGTAGGGGTAGCATCTATCCGACGGATGCTGGCCTGCTAAAAAACCGAGAAGAGCCACCGCAGTCGAACATCTTGCGGCACTGTTAGTAAGTCCTATCCCCACCTCCTCGTGGTGCCATCTGGAGATTTCCTATGGAAATTGCAGACAGGGAAGGGCGAATGGCGAGCATCCTGCGCCAAAAAACAGGATTAGTCGGTTGGGCTACGGCCTAGTAGGCCGTAACCGTAAAAAAAAAAAACACAAACTCCGAAACAACCACAAGCCTCGGATATAACGGACCGGATTTATGTTGACGACCCTTGCAAAAAACGAAAATAGGACAATGATCTTCGGCTTTGTACGTGGAATGTTAGGTCCCTACACAGGCCACGTGCAGCCGAACAACTTGCGGCCGCCCTAGACCGCTATAAAACGGGCATAACCGCCATCCAGGAAATGCGATGGAATGTACCGGGTATAAAGCGGATGAAAAACTGCGATATTTACAACCGCGACTGCTATAGGGAAAGAGGGCAACGATTGTTCGAATGCGGATTTGTTGTTCGAGGTGGACTGAGGCAAAAAGTCCTAAGCTTTTGGCATGTGAGCGAACGCCTCATAACACTCCGTATCAAGACTAAATTTTTTAACATCAGCCTGATCTGCATCCACGCCCCCACGGAAGACAAGGATGACTCCGCCAAAGACGAGTTCTACAATCTCCTAGACAGAACGTATGCCCAATGTCCCAGCTATGTCATCGAAATTGTACTAGGAGACTTCAATGCTAAGCTGGGTAAGGAAAGCATCTTTGAACGAGTCAGCGGCAAACATAGCCTACACGACACCACCTCCGATAACGGACACAGGCTGATTGATCTTGCTACGGGGCGAAATCTCCTTCTAGCCAGTACGCGCTTTCCGCACCTCGATATACACAAAGGCACCTGGCACCTGATTGATCAAAATCAATCGACTACCAACCAGATTGATCACATCGCGATCGACGTCAGACACTCCTCCACTATTCTTGATGTTCGAATTTTCCGAGGGCCTGACATCGGCTCGGACCACTATCTTGTAGTAGCCAAAATCCGCTTACGGATATCAAGACACAGCGGAGTAGAGTAAGAATACAAAGTTATGACGTCGAAAAGCTACTATCGTCAGGAACCGCTCGTGCTTTTACCGATCGCGTCTCCCTTAAGCTCTCCAATACACCTCAATCCTCCACGCCATCAATAGAACCGCAGTGGAGCCTTTGCAAACAAGCCCTGAAAAGCTCTGCATCCGGGTGTAGGAAGTCGTTCCAGCTGGATTGGTGATTGTGTGGAAGTTGCACAGATGGAGAAGTGCGTGCCAAGTGGTTTACAACCGACTCAGACGATGTTGGCTTTTATATGTCCTTCTTCACTCTTCCCACTTCTGGCCTTTCTATGGAAGCTACTTTTAATCATTTTATCTAGCGCGTCAAATGGTTTTAAGATTGATACAAATAAAAATGATTTCAAATGTAATGTAAAAAAAAAACGGCCAAGTGCGAGTCGGACTCGCGCACGAAGGGTTCCGTACCATCTGTATAAGTTTTGGGTTTCAAGGCTCCACCACGAAGAAACACCTGGTTCGATGACGAGTGCAAGAGGATTCACACAGCGAAACAGGATGCATATAAGGCCTCGCTGCAGAAAAAACAAGAGCAGCTCGTGAGCTCTACGAGTTAAAAAGAAGGGAGGAGCATAAGCTTCTTAGAAAAAAGAAAAAATAGCACGAGAAGCGCGCGATTGAGGATTTGGAGAAGTGTTACTGTGGGCGTGACGTTGTATCAAGTTGTATCAACAGATAAAGCGAACTTGCCAAGGTTATAAAGCCAGAACGAAAGCCTGCAGGGATGAGAACGGACACCTAGTAGTAGAATCGCAGTCGATGTTGAGAATATGCAAAAACCACTTCTGCAGACTGTATAACGGCGATGTTAGTCAATATACCGCTGTTAGGCAGAATGATCCATTTCTAATCGACGGAGACCGCTGAGAATTCTGTCACCCTGACCTCGACGAAGTTAAGATTGCCATATCGAAGCTCAAGTCGAATAAAGCTGCTGGCGCAGACGGACTGTCTGCTGAGCTCTTCAAGGCAGCTGGGGATGACCTGGTTGGGAGCATGCACCAGCTCATCCGTAAGATGTGGTTAGAGGAAAGCATGCCCGAGGAATGGAGTCTCAGCATCGTATGCCCGATCCACAAGAAAGGAGACCCCTCTGATTGCGCCAACTATAGAGGAATAAGTATGCTTAACATCGCCTACAAAATCTTCTCTGCCGTTTTGTGTGAACGCCTGAAGCCTTTTGTAAATAAGCTGATAGGTCCTTATCAGTGCGGATTCAGGCCAGGGAAGTCCACCATCGACCAAATTTTCACACTACGGCAGATCCTGGAAAAAACTAATGAATTCCAAGTCGACACTCACCACCTATTTGTCGACTTCAAAGCCGCATACGACAGCGTAATTAGAGACGAGCTATACAACGCTATGTCAACCTTTGATATGCCTGCTAAACTCGTCAGACTATACAGGATGACTTTGGAGAATGCTCGCTGCTCCATCCGAATCGGTGAACACCTTACCGATAGTTTTGATGTCAAAAAAGGATCTAGGCAGGGCGATGCGCTATCGAACGTAAGTTCGAGGTAGTTAAGGACTTCGTCTACCTTGGCTCCGCAGTGACCTGGAACAACGACATCAGTTCCGAAATCAAACGCAGAATCACTCTTGCCAATCGCTGTTTCTTTGGGCTCAGGAGGCAACTGAGTAATAGAGCCCTCTCCCGAACGACAAGGTTGACTCTATATAAGAACCTTATCATCCCGGTCCTGTTGTACCGCGCAGAAACTTGGACACTGTCAAAAGCTGATGAGGAGGCCCGCCCTTAGTCGGTTCGAAAGAAAGATTTTGCGCGTGATTTTTGGGCCTATAAATGCAGACGGGGATTGGAGGAAAAGATTCAACCACGAAATTTACGGGCTGTACAGCGACATGAGTCTAGTCAGGCGTCTATGTATCCAACGCCTACGATGGCTGGGCCATGTAGAGCGAATGGACACCACAGCTCCAGCCCGGAGTCTTTGAATCCAACACCGAGGGACGAAGAAGCAGAGGACGGCCGCACTTAAGATGGCACACACAGGTGGAAGGGGACCTCAGCCAACTGGGTGTAAGCCAATGGAAAAGGCTATCAAAAGATCGTGCTAGTTAAAGGGGCATGTTGGTTGAGGCCCAGGTTCACCCCGGACTGTAGCGCCCATTTCCCAATAGAACGCAATAAATGTTTTCTTTGGATTTTGTTTTAATACTAATACTTTTAGTGCTGTGTGTGTAAACTTTTGTCCAGCTCAGTATATATCTAGATTTTTTCACACCGACGAATTTGTGATATTAAAACAGAATTAGTATACATGAACCTGGATTACTAACTAGTCCTAAAAGTATGCCTAAATTTTATGCATGTAAGTTCATGCAGCGGCATGTCATCGTATTTTTTTTCCAGGCCCCTAAGTATGCAAACAAAATTCTATCCCACAGCAGAAAAAAATATTTTCTGAGAAATCCTTAGGAAAAAATTGATTTTTAAACCTTAACATCTCCTAAACTAGGCGAAAACGAGAAAATTTGCGCTTAATTTTTTGTGCTTATTTCATCGAGATCTACAAAACTGCGTTTTCAAAATGCATTACCGCGAATATCGGAATCGTGTCGGAATCTCCCCAACAATTAACATTCTAACTATAGAAAACGTACATACACATACATACATACACATCTATGTATGGACTAAATACTGAACTCACCTCATCTAACCGCAGTAATTCATCTGTAGTCATGCTGCCTGATACACCCTTTGCTTCTTTTCGTATTTTCTTTTCTTTTTTTCTCCGCTCTTTCTCCTCCCTTAATAACTTTTCACGGTCCTTTTCGCCGGTTCCTTTTTTCATGAAATTAAACATCCTGATACGCTGAAACTGACCGACGAAAAGAAGTGTCAACACCTTGCACCGGCTTCCTTTGATGGTCTATTCACTTGATTTCAATAAGAAAAGTTGTTTGATTGCAAAACTCCAAACTCCTTTCGCAATATTACTTGACCACTTGATAAGAGCATAAAACAAGAGGAGAACTACATAGATCAATAGTCAAAACGACCTTTCAAAACACTAGGTATCGACTGTCTATTGCAAACAAGCAAAATAAGAATTAACAAATTCGTTTTTTTAATTTATCCACACTGAATAAAATAAACATTTTCTGCGAATATTCTCAGCATGTATATCAAATAAACTAAAACACATTATACTAGAAAATAAACAAATGAGTCTTATTCGCAACCAACATTTAATTTCCCAATACCTTTTAACCAGTGATAGTGATAGAGATACCAAGGATTATCATGGGATGGCAGTCCGATGGCTTTGACAAGCCTTTTGACAGATTGCACCTACAAACCAGGGATAAGGAATGAGATACCAATCTATTGGCTTTGACAGGCACTTTGACAGATAGTCCCTACAATGGCGTTGCGGTTTGACGGGTCTTGACTATGTCATTCTGCCTTGTTTCGACCATTTTGCCACGGCTTGGCTCTACACATTGACGCTTGAGACTATAGCGGCGTACACACCATACGATTTGTCTATACGATTTTTTTGACAACCAAAAGTACGTAGCGTTCACACTATACTGCAAGTTTGATAGATTTCATTTGTGAGAGAGAATTTGTGTCGTGAATATCGTTACCCCTGTTTTTTTTTTAAATATACATCCGAGTGGTTACAAAATGGGGAGAATGAAAGGCATGCCTGTCGTAAGAGGCGAGGCGCTGGAGTACTGCCTTGCTCCAAAGTTGGGAGTTTTTCTAGGGTGAGGTGCTAGACCTCGAGCTTTGCGAGACTCATCTGGAAGTGACCTTGCGATCGCGAAGCTCCACCGGAAGCTATAATCTGGTACCACGAAAAACAGGAGCTCCGCAACTGGCGGTCGGTATCTCGGTGCCTGGCGTCGGTCCCGGCGGCTCCCGAGTGAAAGTATCGTGGTGGCGTGTAGTAGAAAATATTTTTGGAATTATAACCACAAGATTTAGAGTTTTGCTGACCACTACCAATTTAAGCCAGCTACATACATATACCGCCAACAATAGTCTATTATTACATCTACAAGCTTGGAAATGCCATAACTTGTCACTAAATTCGTCGTCATATCGCCTTTGTCCGCTGATGTTCACCCTTCGAAATCACAAAAAAAAAGAAAAACGTACGGAAGTATAATTTCTGACTTTTACACATACACGGGCACCCACACAAGCAAGGCAAAAAGTCGAAAATTCTGAACTTCATACTACAAATCGTATCGACTTGCAGTATGGAGCGTTCACATTGACGATTGGCAGTACAGACACGAGTCATCAAGCAAATTGTATAGACAAATCGTATGGTGTGAACGGCGCTATTACTGTGTTAGCCAAAAGCGTCGTTTTTAGACGTTCAATACCACGTATAGAAGGCGGTGTGTATTACAAAAGCAACAGCTATCCCCTGCGGGTTCAACGGCAAACGTACGAAAGATTGGTATCTCATTGTTTATCCCTGCTACAAACCATAGATAAACACATAGAGATGGCAATCTGATGGCCTTGACAGATACTTTGACAGATAGCCCCTACAAACGCGTTGCGGTTTCACGGCGTCTTGACTATGTCATTCTGCCTTGTTCCGACCTGGTTCCGACGCCTTAACTCTACACATCGACGCCTTGTGATTATCATTGCGTTAGTCAAAAACGTCGTTTTTAAACGGAGAATAACACGCATAGTATCGGCGTATTGAAAACAAAAAAAACCAACCCCCAAAACCATGCTACAAACTCTTTGCGGTTTGACGACGTCTTGACTTTGTGATTCAGCCTTGTTCTGAAGGCTTGAAGGGCCAATCACATAGAACGCGTCCGCGCGTGCGTGCCTTGACAGCCAAGTAGAATACACAGGTTCTTTACGAGAAAGGGCACATAGCCGACGGACGCACCCGCTTCAACGCGCAGAGTGGAGCTACTTTTTACTTCTTGACAGTTCATACATTCACATATTGGAGCTTATACATTTAAAATTTGAAGTTCACATATAGACAAATTGAGAGTAACCACGTTCATTGGTGGATGCATTGAGAGAATGTTTAGGAACTGACTCGCAGAAACTTCAAATTCGGTTGACATTCCAATGTACTATTCGATATGATGTCACAAGAACGGATATTTAGTTGGTGTTTGGTCCCTGGTAATTTGTTTCCACTCTGTTTTATTCGGGACTGACAAATATATATGGCCGAGGTTATCCCAGAGAATACCGCAGGATTCACCCACAATATACTTGCGACAAAATACAAATACAAATACAAAATGCTTGCGACAAAATACATATAAATATGATTGTCGAAATAAGCTCGTCCATATCATTGTGTTTTATCTAACAATTAGGAATGTTTTCCAGTTGAACGCACAACACCAATTAATGAGTGTCATTGAATTATTTGACGTTCATTTCTGACAGCCGCACGGATGGACGGATTCTAGGTGCCGATGCTTGCCTGCAACGCGTGGGCTGTAAATGAAGATTAGCGCATGCACGCACGGACGCGTTTTATGTGAAAAGGTTCCCAACCACGGTTGACGGGGGATGTGTTCACTTTTTCCTTTGAAATTGAATTTAACGACAATTACAATCGACCATAGTTACTTATTCACCTCATTGAATTACTAAATGCTTATATAATAGTAAGTAGTTTATGAGTAAATTATGCGCAAATGCAATAATTACACTCATATTAAATCTCATTCACATATTTATTAACCAACATGGGGAAAAATTGTATTGTTACTATATTATATATAAGTGTTTTCGCTATTCCATCAACATGAAATTCGCCAATTAATAAGCATACATTTGATTAGCGCAATCTACTTACATATATTTTTATGAAAAGCTGGAGTATTGGCTGATAAATAATAAAACTTCGCGCACCCGACCTTTCGGTCTGTTATTAGATTGGCTGTTATTAGCCAAATCCATTATTTCGTGACAACGTCTTTTATACGATTTTATGAATGAGGTATGATTTCAATGTTTTATTTTCATATTACAGTATTATACATGTATTTAATTGAATAAGACAATTTTATACTCAAACGTTTAATTGTTCTTTATTTCTAATATTCTATTAACAATAGGTCTATGATATGATTTTATTTGATTTAATTCCACTAAATGACGCCGAATTTTTTTTATCTGACATGTTGATAATTCTCGCGCGAGATCACTACTACATTCTCGCTAGGCCACGCCTACTCACACGGTTAGTCTACATTTTTCTGCGTTTTTTGCGTTTCGGCATCCCATATTTCAGCGCTAACCGATTTAATAGACGTTGTCACGTCAAAAACTTTGTCATACAGAAAAAAAAATTTCATTGAAGATATTATTTCAATAAATAAAATCTTTCAAGCTGCACTCAAACCTTTGTTGCTTGTGAAAATTTGGCCCACAGATTCATTTTACAATATTTTATTAGAATAAGGGTCTATTTCAGATGATGTCTGTTTTAGAAATAAGGTCTTTGCGTATCGCATCTATAAGTTATCGGACAACTTCAAATAATAAACGCTGCTAATTGCTCTGTTAAGAATATTTGGATTTGATTTATTCACCACTTAATATTGTGTTATCTTTTGAACAAAGTCCATCGTAATTACACGGATTAAGCGTGGTGCACATTAAACGATGTGTCGTTGCGATTTGCTTGACGACCAAATAATGCGTAGCGTTCACACCATACAACTTGCTTGACCGACTTCACTTGCGATAGAAATTTCGAAGTATTAACATGGCGGCGCATGCTCTGGTTACAGGGATGATTATTGATGAAATACTCGAAAATGAAGAAAAAAAGAAAGCGAATGTGTATTAAACCATGGGTCGGAAAACGTAATAATTTCTCATCAGTAACAGTTAAGAGAATTTCACCAAAATTTGCCAGAGGATTTTCGTAATTGTTTTCGAATTGAATGGAACGAATGATGAGTTACTGAGAGAAATAAATCCTCATATGAAAAAATCAAACCAAAATTATTTTTCTTTGTTTGAAGTCATATCGTTCATTCCGCTCGCAGTTGGTGTTGATTCTCTGAACGCACAAGCAAAAGTGAAAAAATGCTCTGAAGTTGTACGACAACTGTTCACACCTTACGACAAGTCGTCCAACAAGCAAGAAGTTAAAAATTTTCAACTTCCTGACTACAAATCGTACCGACTTGTAGCTAGAGCGTTCACATTGGTCATGCGTACACAATTTGTCGTCCAACCACGGTTGTCGAGCAAATCGCAACGACAAATCGTTCAATGTGAACCGCGCCTTACAGCAAGCTTCTTTCAAATTATAAAAACAAAACAGAGGGCTGTCAAAACAAAATAGTTCTTCAAAATAGTTCGAAACCCACCTCTGAATTTTCACCGAGTCGTTTTTAAACGAGATAATACTGTTACGAAATTTAATCCCACACCGAATAGGGTTCGCACCACTGGATTGCGATAAGCTACAATTGTCTTTTTATCCGAATTAAAGCACACACACTCTTCTTGTTTCATCACAGATCAATTATCTGTGCAGCTTCACCACTTTTCTTTTTTATCCAAAACCTATTGGACACTTTAAACTTTATTACACACAAAAACCTTTATTGATTTATTTATTTATTTTCCCACTGTTTTATCGATGGATCACACCGACTTGTCACACGCTGTTCAATGCCACACACTGAATGAATGCCGAGTGCGAGTGTTCGCGCTTATGTAGCTCCCGTTCCAGATTCTCAAAAGTTCGCCGTCGGAAGTTCCCCTACGGAAATGCTAGAATGTTCTGACAATTAGCATTACGCCGTTAACAATTGACATCATTTCAATTTCCGCTTCACCAGAGCTTTTGATCGTCGACAACGCAATTCGAACTTAACCGTCGGTTTGTTTCTCCGCAACAATACTAATAGCATAGGTGTATTACAAAAGCAACAACCAACGCTTTAGGGCAGTTAAACACAACCATTTTCTTTTCTCGGGCCACATGCCTATATTTGCTTATTAACGCGGGCCGCCACAGTATACATTTTGGGTGATGACATTTTTATAGTTGCTGTTTCTATGTGCCATCTGCCGGATTCCGGGGAAACCTGGGAATAAGATGGATGTGCTGACGCGCTTACGCACACAGAATCCAGGGCTCGACACGAGAGCTTGGGTTATCTACTCCTACAGGGAGAGTAAGGGCTCTCTGAAAAAAGAGGGCTCTACTCTGGTTGTGGGGATGGATGAAGCCTCTGTCGGAACTCTGAAATCTGCGTACGATTCACGCCCCTACTTTGGCCTTGGTAGGATCTCTTTCCATTTCAATGTCAAGTAGTCGAAGGATGGGACGTGCCCTGCAGTATGAATCCATGATTTTTACTCAGATCAATCTACAGCATTGCAAGGCTGCTACCGCTCTTTTAAGTAGCAGAATTGCAAGCAGTAGTACAAACCCTCTCATCGTATCCCTTCAAGAACCATGGGTGTGGAATAAACGCCTATGTGGCCTTGGTGGTTTACGTGATGTTACGATTCTTTATGATGAGCGATCCGAAAGGCCCAGGGTCGGCCTCATCATATCGAACACACTATCGGCAACCAAACTTGGGCACTTTTGTGGACAAGATCTGGTGGCTGCTAGAGTAAGCTACAAAACGCACGGAGTTATAGAACACTTCGTCGTTGCGTCTGCCTACTTTCCCTACGACTCGATACTGCCTCCACCACCAAAGGTAGTTTCTGAACTCGTAGAGTACTGTGAAGCCAAAAAGATTGGTCTCATCTTGTGCTGCGATGCTAATGCCCAAAACACTGCTTGGGGCAGCAGCAAGTGTAATACAAGGGGGGACCGTCTTTTAGACTTCATTCTCTCGTCTGACCTTACCATCAACAATGTTGGCTCTCAACCAACTTTTGTCACGACAAGACGACAGGAGGTGATTGACCTGACCTTATCCAACAGATACTTGAAGGACATCACTAACTGGCGAGTCTTGCCTGATGCTACGCTGTCGGACCATAAATATATCGAATTCCGATTAAGTTGTGGGATCTCTTCCTTGCAGCCTAGACGGAATCCGAGAAGGACGGACTGGGTACGGTTTAGAGAGGAGCTTGAGAAATCCACTCGAGTCCTACCTAAACTCAGAACGAAACAATTGGTAGAGAACGCTGTTCAGAACCTGAATAGCGTCATCACCAGTTGTTTTGAACTCGCATGTCCTGTCAGCAAACCTCCCTGCAGGAAATTGGTCCCCTGGTGGAATGCCGAGCTCCAAAGTCTTCGCAGGGAAGCCAGAATTCTTCTGAATAGATCACTCAAATCGAATTCGGAGGATGACTGGAATAAGTATCGGTCGAAGCAGAAAGAATATAAGAAACTTATTCGTAAATCGAAGAACGATTCTTATAGGACCTTCTGCGAAGAGATCAAGTCTCTGAGTGCAACTAGCAAGTTGGTTAAAGTCCTCAAACGGGGAAAACCGACAAAGCTAGATGCACTCAGAAAATCTGACGGTACCTTTACTGAGTCTAAAGCGGAAACTCTTAGTCTACTGTTTGGGACTCATTTCCCGGGAAATCAGATCGACATCGGCTCGTTGCACACTCCTTCAAGGGAAACTGCAACTGAAACGATGAAAACAACTCGGCGTAGCTGGTATATTGCGTCGCGCGTGGTTACGACTGAAGCCATTGAATTTGCTGTGGCATCCTTCGATGGTTTCAAATCGCCGGGTACCGACGGAATATATCCTGTTATGCTGCAAAAAGGTATAAGGCAGCTGCTTCCTACTTTGAAAAGAATATTCACTGCTAGTCTAGCACTTGCTCACATACCCATTCCTTGGCGCACAGTGAAAGTGGTCTTTATTCCCAAAATAGGAAAAGAGGACTACTCACTTGCCAAGAGCTTCAGACCAATCAGTCTAACATCCTTCCTGCTGAAAAGCATGGAGAGACTGGTAGAGTTGCACGTGCGCAAGGTTGCTCTTCGAATGCACCCTCTTTCGGAGATGCAACATGCTTACCAGCGCGGAAAATCTTGCGAGACTGCGCTTCAGAACCTAGTCGGGCGAATTGAATGCGCGCTCGAAAGGAAAGAGTACGCGCTGGGCATTTTCATCGACATTGAGGGAGCTTTTGATAACGCAACTTTTGACAGCATGTGCAACGCTGCCGGACATCATGGCGTAGATGAAGCACTGGTCCTTTGGATCAAAGCTATGCTCATGCACAGGACATTGACAGCTGATGCAGGCCTCGACCAGTGTGTCAAATCCGGCGTAAACAGGGGCTGCCCTCAAGGTGGCGTCCTGTCTCCGCTGTTATGGTGCATGGTGGTCGACTCCCTGCTTGATGCCCTCAATGCCTCTGGAATCTATGCCCAGGCATATGCGGATGACGTCGCCATTCTTTCTGTCGGCTCATGTTTAGCGACTGTCCGTCTCAAAGCACAGGCGGCGCTAAGCGTGATCGATGATTGGTGTACCAGAAATGGGCTGTCAGTCAATCCTCTTAAGACCGATGTCGTTCTCTTTACGAGAAGGAGGAAAAATACTGACATGACTCAGCTGGTACTAAAAGGCACTTCCATCCCGATATCCAAGGAGGCTAAGTATCTAGGAGTCATCTTAGATAGTAAGCTTCTCTGGTCAAAGCATGTTGAGTCAAAGACCACCAAAGCGCTGTCAGCTTTCTGGCAATGCAAAGGAGCTTTTGGCAAAACATGGGGTTTATCGCCGGCAAAGGTCCTCTGGATCTACACGGCAATGATAAGACCTATAATCTCATATGCATCGGTTGTCTGGTGGAACAGACTAAAACGCAAACACGTCGTAGCCTCTTTCACCAAACTCCAAAGAACGGTTTGTCTCAGCTGCACGGGGGCTTTCCCCAGCACGCCGGGCGCTGCTCTAGATGCTATGATGAACCTTCCACCTCTTGATATATTTATCAGAGGGTGTGCTCTGAAAGCCATGTCTCGTCTGAAGAGAAATGGCTTTTGGTACAACTCGCATAGGAATAGCGGTGTCCTTGCGCAAGAATTGTCCTGCGACCCCTGTCTCATGGACATGCCTTCTGACGCATTGACGCCAGTCATCCTATTGCGTCGTAATTTCGCAGTCGAGTTTCCATAGCGTCAGGATTGGCTATGGCTGGATACTGAACCTGGAAAGGATAGTCTTCGCATTTTCACGGATGGCTCCAGGTCTGGGCGGGGGTCCGGTGCTGGAGTCTTCTTTGAGCGCGAAGGCATCCGACTGCACTTCTCGTTGGGAAAGTATGCGTCTGTCTTCCAATCGGAGATATACGCAATCCTAATGGCCATGCACTATGTTGTGAAGCACAGGTGGAAGGGGGAAAGCATATGCGTCTGTAGTGACAGCCAAGCTGCACTAAAAGCTGTGTGTAACCCCTTAACTAGCTCCAAATTAGTGCTTGAACTCAAGTCCTTCTTGAACAGAGTCGGCAGACTAAATTCATTGAGGCTTGTATGGGTTCCAGGTCACTCTGGGATTCCAGGAAATGAGATCTCTGATGAACTCGCTAGAATGGGTTCAGAGGAGAGCTTCTCAGGACCTGAACCCGCTATAGGTCTACCTGCGTCCACGGTAAATTCCTACATTAACGATTGTGTATTTAATGCACACAACCGTAGATGGAGGGATTGTCCAGGTTGCAGGATGACTAAGCGCGTACGCCCTGATGTCTGCAAGAAATCTGCAGCATTCCTCCTGTCTTTAAGGAGAATCGACTGCAGAAGGCTTGTGGGAGTCATCACGGGCCATTACACTTTTGCCAAGCATCTCTACGTGCTCGGCATCAGTGAGACGCCTACCTGTGCTGCATGTGGCGAAGAGGATGATGACACTGCAGAGCATTTCCTCTGTGATTGTCCCGCCTTTGCTCGCATACGGTGGCGCACCCTTGGAGCCGACGTGGTGTGTGCCGAATCCCTTAGCTCTACATCACTGAAGCTTCTTCAAACTTTTCTCCGGAAAACGGAGAAAATACAGTAATGTAAGGTGTCTGTCTGGAGTACAATGGACCAGTGTTTGAGTCTGAGTGCTCCAGCGGATAGCAGAAGCCTTCAACAAAAAAAAAAAAAAAAAAAAAAAAAAATGTGCCAGGGATTTTCTACAAGCAACAGACAATTCTTGATACGACGTAAATCCCGAAATCTGCCCTCAAATTCCTTGGAAAAGGCAGCTAAATAAATTGAAAATTTTGTGAAATTTTCTGGAGAAATATATATTCCACCATCTTGCTTGGCTTTCGTTACAGTTCGAAAGTTATGCACTACTTGGTTCTGTATTTCTTTGTGATGGATTTATAATTTCTCTTCAAAAGCAAATACTTTATTCGCCTGCGAAATAATTTTATTTTCACACTCTGAGCCACAATTGAGCTCAATAAGGGTTTCTGTAATGTCGCATAGAAAAACTAAAAGGCACCACCATTCATCATTTTCAATTTCACTATAAATTTTATTGTTTAGTTGTAAAAACAAAATAATTTCTAGCCTTAGAGAACTTTTCCTCTGCTTAGCCATGGCACGAGGTATGTAAAAGAACGTCGCTATAATAACTGTTTATTTCTACCAAAAGATTTTTAAATTGTCTGTGGTTCAGTTCTCGTGCTCGTATATAATTCACTATACTTATTAATCTTCATCACGGCGTCTATTTCGGCTACGTAGATACGTGCTGCGGAGAGCACCGTGGCGCAGTGGGTAGTGTGTTGGCCTCTGACGCCGATGACACGGGATCGAGTCCCGACACAGCCATGTCATCGAACGTGTTTTTCACGGTGTTTCTCCTCAGCGGGGTTCTGACAAAATCCCCTGTAGTAAAATTGTCATGAAAAGCTTCTCGAAATTCGCCGTTTCATCTATGGGAAACTGAAATCACACACAACGTGGGTGATTGAGAGAAGCTCGGCTCAGGTTCTTCATGGACGGTAACGCCAACATACATGCATACATACAGATATGTGCTGCTAAGTTGATGAATGATACAGTGAAAAGATAAGAGATTTGTTAAATTGTATTTCCTTTTCAATAGGGAAACAAATCCCTTTTCAGATCCGGTCATTGAAGGACATTCATCCGTGCATACACAAACCAATTTTTTTCAAATCAATATCATTGTTCTTCAGAAAAGTACTGATTATATCAAGATATTCCACGCCTCTGGTTTGATTCTTCATAGGAAAAAAATTCAAAAAATCTTCGTGAATAGAATTCTGTTCGGTACAGTATCGAACGTAAACTGAACATTGTGATGTGGCGGAAATATCAGTGCTAGAATCAAATGCCAAACTAAAAAAAGTACAATTTTTCATATCTTCTATGATGCGATCAGAAAGATCTTTTGCCATAGCTTCAATTCGTCTAACGCACGTAGAATCAGAAAGCTGCAAGTGTTTGATTTGCGATATTATTTTATCTTTATTGCTAAATTTATTAAATAATACGTTGGAAAATTTGAGGAAACATTCCCTCAAAACCTCTGCGTCAGTAAATGGTTTCATGTTTACCAAGTATGTAGCAAATTTAACACGACGCTCTTATCATCACTGCATCAAGTGATATCACCACTGATATATCATTTTGTTTGCAATGACTCCTTGAAGAAAGTCAACTTTTCACGTCTTATAAAAAAGCCGGGAGAAAAAGTGTCATTAAATGATTTATGCTTCGTGGTGTAATGTTGTATTTCTTTAATATAACACTTTCACGACAAATCAAACATGTTGCCGAACGATGTCTATTTGCAACCACAAAATATTCTTCTTCCCAATTGTTATGAAACACCTTATTCTCTTCACTTATTTTGCGCTTAGATTTTGAAGACACTCTCGCCATTATGGTGGTTAAATTTTAAATTAAATTATACGTTACAAAATAGTCGGCGATATGCCGTAATGCGGTTCTGTAAATGGACACTTGAAATAAAGAAACAAAACTGTCACGCATCGACGTTATTAGTCAACTAAACAAAGAAAACATTACGACGCCAGTGCGAGACACATATATGAATACATGCTTTATACATATAGCTGGACATATAATGCAAAGCATCGCGTTATTAGGCGTCGCGTTCGTTGGTCACAAAATGCAAAGCATCGCGTTCATTGTCATTTTGCGAAACCAAATGTGACATGTTGAAAGTAAACGCGTCATGAGGCATCGCATCGATAGTGGTCGCATCATACCCGCTGGCATTTTAACAGCTACCAATGAAATGCATTGGTCGAAATTCACGACGCGATGCCTTGCATTATATTTCCACCTTAACACGTCGGAGAACTTAGGCGGAATATTTTGCATAAAGTTAAAAAAATTATTGTGAGAGTATTTGATGTCAACATTTAAAAATGAATGCACCATAATGTTTCATTTAACTTATGTTTTCAATGAAAAAAAAAAAGTAAATTGGAAAGAGTTGTATTCCACATTAGTGTGTTTCGTCCACAGGCTGGTTATGTCTGCTTTAGGTGATCACAGAGCAGACGTACGAAGGTTTTCCATCTCTTTATTTATGTCCATTCTCTACGTACACTTCGTTGCCACCAGAGATAAATAATGGCAATCCACTTCCCCTGACAGGTACTTTTGACAGATTGTCCGGTATTGCACGGCGCGTCTTTTTGACGTGCAAGTAACGGTGATTTCCTTTTCGACATTTTGTTTTACATTTCATTGTCGTTAGCCTGCGGTGAAATTTGAAAAGTAAGAACGGAATCCAAACGTACACGTTCAAATCAGAAGCAGAGATAAGAAAATGTCAGAAAGCCGCAGGGAGTGGCCTACCCGCGTGTTTCTGCGCCAGTGTATTTCTGTTTCACTGGCAATTCGCAATTATTTCAAACTTTTCTAAACACGTGAGTTATATTTTAATTAAACACTCTTTAGAATATTGACAAATTTATTATCTACGGCTCTTCAGGTCGGCTGCTGTTTTAAAGTATAGCGTATTCCTATAATTGAGAGTACCGTGGCGCAGTGGGTAGTGTGTTGGCCTCTGACGCCGACGACACGGGATCGAATCCCGACACAGCCATGTCATCGAACGTGTTTTTCACGGTGTTTCTCCTCAGCGGGGTTCTGACAAAACCCCCTGTAGTAAAATTGTCATGAAAAGCTTCTCGAAATTCGCCGTTCGGAACCGGCAATAAACTGTAGGTCCCTTTCACCTATGGGAAAATAAAATCACATTATTCTAAGATTATGTGTCGGATAGAGTGACGATGCCACAGACAGTCACCCTGTGTTCTCTGAACTCGTACTTTCGCTTCAGCGAAAGATATCTCATTCGAGTCGGATGCTATAGCATTCCGGACGACGCTGTTTGACATATCTGCATTTTCCTGTGGAGTAAGGTGAGGATCTATTGATATCGTAACTCCTCCCTCCCTAGAGTTTTGATTCTCCCGAATCTTTCTTATTTTTAAACATTCAAGTAAGAGTATTACAACTGCGATTATAATTAATGAACTTAATCCTATAGCGCCCTACACGATCAATGTTAGTTGACCATCGACTATGTCGTATGTACATTACAAAATTACCTCAGAAGGCGAAATCCTAACTACATTGACGCATCTACAATACAACTTCTAAACGAACGCATAGATCAATTGAGTAGCACACAAAATAGGCGAGTTGATTTGGAAGGAAAAAGTGTTCGGGAACAATTTTTAAAATACTTTATTTAAACGAGAAATAACAAATTCAACTGATATGTATGAACAATAAAGAAAGACTATTAACAAAAATAAAATTATATTTATTTTAAGCCAAAAAACACATGCATTTCATTTTATTGCCATTTTGAAAAAAGAAATTGGATTGACTCATCCTGACTGATGGCTTGCACTTCTTGCTGAGCGCTTCTCTCAGGTTCAACTTTTAAGGCAATTCGAATTTGTTTAGCCTTGCCAATTTTTGCTTACAAAATCGTGTCGTTAATGACTTTTTTAAGTAAATTTTGTCTTCGTCTGACAAAGATCTCAATTCACAAGCCATATTTTTTCCATATACATATATCATCTTGTTGTAACACATGTACATGATATTGTTGTAACACAGCTTAAGCTTGTTCAAGGCCTGTGATTTTGGCTCTCCTTTTACGCCCAAATGGCGTTCTTCGTTCATCTTCTAAGTTGAAATTTAATCCCACACCGAACAGGGTTCGCACCACTGGATTGCGATAAGCTACAATTGTCTTTTTATCCGAATTAAAACACACACTTTTCTTGTTTCACCACAGATCAATTATCTGTGCAGCTTCACCACTTTTCTTTATTATCCAAAACCTATTGAACACTTTAAGCTTTATTACACACACAAACCTTTATTGAAAGCTTTTATTTTCCCCCTGTTTTATGGATTGATCACACCGACTTGTCACACGCTGTTCAATTTCACAAACTGAATGAATGTCGAGGGCGAGTATTCGCGCTTATATAGCTCTCGGTCCACCTTCTCGAATGTTCGCCGTCGGAAGTTCCCTTACAGAAATCTCTAGAATGCTCTGACAATTAGCATTACGCCGTTGACAGTTGACATTATTTCAATTCCCGCCTCACCAGAGCTTTCGAACTTCGACTGCGAAATTCGAACTTAACCGTCGGCTTGTGTCTCCGCAACACTACCCTCCTCCTAATCTTGTTCGTCCTCGAACAAGCGATTGGATCCTTCTCCGTAATATGGCGCTTACCTCTCTACGTGAACAACCTTATACTTCGCCCGCCTGTTTCCTGTCTGCAGTATTCGATATATAAGTTTCTTGATGACCTCATATTGTCCGTCCCAGGCTGATTGCAATTTGGGGCACAAACTTTTTTTCGTTGTGGGTTGAACAGCAATACCAATTGTCCTGTCTCGAATCCAGAAGAGTTCGCCCTCAAGTTGTATCTCGCCCTCATTTTATCGGTGACCAAGTTCAGTCGCTCCCGGATGAACTGATGGATGGAGTTCAGCTGTTCTTTCTTTTCGGTTACGAAGTCCTCCCTGCCGCTAGTTCTCGGTAGCTGGTGTTCTTGCCGTGGAATTGTGCTTGCCGAGCGGTACGCCATTAAGAAAAGGGGAAGATGTTCATCCCAGTCCTTCTGATCTCCGACGACGACTTTGTCAAGTATTCCTCCATCGTCCGGTTGAACCTTTCGACCATGACATCAGATTGTGGGTGTAATGGTGTTGTCCGTGTCTTTCTGATACCTAGCATGTCACAGAGTTCTTTGAACACCGACCACTCGAAGTTCCTTCCTTGGTGTGAATGCTATTCCATTGGTACTCCATACCGCGTAACCCAGTTGTGCACGAACGCATCCGAAATGGTTTTGGCCACCACCACCACCATACCACCAGCGCGTATTTGTTTCCAATATCTGGCGACGTTTGACACGGGCGCAACTCATTCAGTCATCCGAAGCGGATCAGTTTCTGACATCGAACCATTTTCCGAGATAAGGCTTCGTACAGTAACTGGTGCATTCCATGAAAAAGCGGAACTCTTAACCAATTTACAAGCAGCGGATTTTTAAATTCCAATGTGCATTTAAAGTAAAATTATATATCCATGTATAATAAATCAGTCGAAATATCAAAGTTTAGCCACTTGCTTTGATTCAAACCCCGTTCATTGTCAGAAAAACAATAAGCCATGATTGGACTTTTTTGCACGAGTTGTTTCTTTGCGCCGTCACTGTAGCTATCAAGTAGAACATAACACTTCAATTCTATCTTCAAGTTTAAGTGTGTGGTTAACAATCATTAAAAGTATACAACAGCTTTTTTAAAAACCAAAGATTTTGCTGAATTGGCATCTCGATTGGTGTCCAAAACCCGAGTCCTTTATCTTTCTGCATCAGAAATTTCAAAGAAATTAAAGGATGTCCATCCATGGAAACACGCCAAGTCCGTACCCGGAATTTCCAAATATCAATTACGTAACAACGGAAAAGAAGAGTGTCGAATGCCGTCCTCATCGTCAATCAGAAGAAAAAATTGTTTTCAACTATTAAAAAAATGTAATATATTGTTACGAATTTATTCGATCCCCACACCAAATAGGGTTCGCACCACTGGATTGCGATAAACTACAATTGTCCTTTTTATTTAAATTGAAACACACACACTTTTAATTCTTTCACCACAGATCAATTATCTGTGTAGCTTCACCACTTTTCTTTATTATCCAATACTATCCACTTTAAACGTTATTATCCAATACACAAACCTTTATTGAAAGCTTTTCTTTTCACACTGGTTGATCACACCGACTTGTCACACGCTGTGTAATACCACAAACTGAATGAATGTCAAGGGCGAGTGTTCGCGCTTATATAGCTCTCGGTCCACCTTCTCGAATTGGGGAAGAATAAAGTTTAAAGTGGATTGTACTGTGTAATAAAGTTTAAAGTGGATTGTATTGGATAATAAATAAAAGTGGTGAAGCTACACAGATAATTGATCTGTGGTGAAACAAAGAAAAGTGTGTGTGTTTCAATTTAAATAAAAAGGACAATTGTAGTTTATCGCAATCCAGTGGTGCGAACCCTATTTGGTGTGGGGATCGAATAAATCTCGTAACATTTGGTGTCAGAAGTGGGATTGCGAGTAAACGAGTGAAACTTTATTTGAGTTGTGAAGTGAATCATTGCAAAAGTGAGAAAATGGTAAAATTGGAAAAGTTGACCATTGAACAACTGAAAAGAGAGCTGGATGCTCGGCAATTATCCACAGTGGGAAGTAAAGCCAACCTGGTGGAGAGACTGCGATCGGCGTTGCAGGAAGAAGGTTTCGACTGGGAGAATCACGAGTTCGGGGTGGAGAAGCCGCCAACATCCAGTGAACCAACATTCGACATGCAGCAAATTCTCGCGGCTATGAACGCTATGAGTGCTTCCATGAACCAGAAACTAGAAAAGCTGGAGGAAAATTCCGCTGCCATAAGTAGAAAGTTGGAGGAAAACTCAACTTCCCTGAGCCAGAAACTAGATCAAAAGCTGGAGGAAAATTCCACTTCTCTGAGTCAGAAACTGGAGAAACTTGAGGAAAATTCCGCTGCCGTAAGTAGGAAGTTGGAGGAAAATTCCACTTCCCTGAATCAGAAGCTGGAAGAGATGCTAGAGAACACTCGAGAAAGCCTAAGAGACATCCAGCAAGCTGTCAACGATCGATTCCAAGACGTGGAAGAGAAAATCGAGACACTGGACAAGAAGGTTCTCGATCTGGAAAGTAACAAGGAAAAGGTAATCGAGACACTAGAATCGAGGTTCGACAAGAAGGTTCTGGAACTCGAGAAAACTATCCAGAACGTACAGCATCAAGGAATCGTCGTACCGACTGCAGCATCAAAATTCACAGCTCCCAACTTCGACGGCACGAGTGCATTTAACATCTTTAAACTTCAGTTCGAGACAGCGGCGGAATGGAATCAATCGGGAGAAGTAGATCGTGTGGCCGCTCTAGTAATTTCGCTTAAAGGCGAAGCAGCCCATGTACTACAGACCATCCCGGAAACCCTGAGAAGGAACTACACAGCCATATGGGAAGCTCTTCATCGAAGATACGGCAGTGAGCACATGCAGGAGATGCACAAGCTGGAACTTAAAGGACGCAAGCAGCGTGGAAACGAGACCATCCAGCAGTACGCTGTCGACATCGAGAGGCTGTCTCATCTAGCCTACGCGGATGTTCCAGTTGATGTGGTGGAGAAACTAAAAACGGATTCCTTCATCCAAGGGCTAAGGGATCCCGATACGCAACGAAGCCTGATTCTCCTGCCGAAGACATCTTTCAAGGAGACAGTTGCCAGCGCCCTCGCATGTGAAACATCGCTCTTGATATGCCGACCTTCCATCAAATTACGGCGCATATCTCAAGACAAGGATAGTTCGAGAACAACAACGGCGAGTAGGAGTGGTTCATTCCCGGGTAGATGCTACATCTGCGACCAGCAGGGGCACATTGCGAGGAACTGCCGTCTGAGGAGAAAGCGTTCCTTCAGCAAATTGCGACGTAATTCCAGAGCAATGACAGTGAGTAGGAGTCGCTCGTTCCCAGGTAGCTGCTATATCTGCGACCAGCAGGGGCACATTGCAAAAGATTGTCGTCTGCGGAGAAAGCATTCTTCCAGCAAATTGTGGCGTAGTTCCAGAGAAACAACGGTGAGTAGGAGCTGCCCGTTCCCAGGTAGATGCTACATCTGCAACGAGCAGGGGCACATGGCGAGAAATTGTCATCTGAGAAGAAGGCGTTCGAGGTTTGAGTCGCGAAAAGGAGAACAGGCGAGAGCACGCGAATACCGGAGGGGAAGCAGCCATAGAAATGCGGATGCAATAACGAGCCGAACTCGCAGCGTTGAATGCAAGCATTGTTCACGTGCGGAAACCAAAGAAGAGGTCACCGACATCCGTCGTTTCCAGGTGCTGCCAGAATATTCCTGGACTGTCGAGAAGGTCGGAAGGAAGCAGCGAGAAGATGCCGATCTGGCAGTCATCATCGACTACCAAGAACGAGGTTTTCGACCAAGTTGGCAGCAAATATCCAGTGAAAGCCCAATCGTGAAAGCTTACTGGGCTCAATGGCAGAGTTTGAAGCTGAAGAACGGTTGCCTCTACCGCAGTTGGGAAAGTGAGGGCGGGAACATTGTAAACGATCTGCTGGTGATTCCGAAAGGACAAATCGACGGGGTCATCCGAGAATACCACGAGGGACCAAGCGGGGGTCATCTTGGTGTTAACAAGACTGTAGAAAAGATCAAGAGACGTTTCTACTGGGTAGGATGCCATGAGTCGGTTACGCGTTTCATTCGCAGGTGTGAACAGTGTGCGAAGGCAAAGGGCCCAGTTAGGAAAACTCGAGGAAATATGCAGCAGTACAATGTTGGAGCACCGTTCGAACGTATCGCAATGGACATTGCGGGCCCATTCCCAACGAGCAACGCTGGAAACAAGTACGCGCTAGTGGTGATCGATTACTTCAGCAAGTGGCCTGAGGTGTTTTGCATCCCGAACCAGGAAGCCAAAACCATTTCGGATGCATTCGTGAATAACTGGGTTTCGCGTTATGGAGTACCAATGGAACTGCACTCAGACCAAGGAAGGAACTTCGAGTCGACGGTGTTCAAAGAACTCTGCGACATGCTAGGTATCAGAAAGACGCGGACAACACCATTACACCCACAATCTGATGGCATGGTCGAAAGGTCCAACCGGACGATGGAGGAATACCTGAGAAAAGTCGTCGTCGGAGATCAGAAGGACTGGGATGAACATCTTCCCCTTTTCTTAATGGCATACCGTTCGGCACAGCACAATTCAACGGCAACAACACCCGCCGAAGCCATTTTTGGAACTGATCTCCGACTCCCATCGGACTTGAAGTTCGGCGTGGTACTACCGACAACTAGCGGCAGGTATGACTTCGTAACCGAAAAAAAAGAACAGCTGAACTCTATCCATCAGTTCATCCGGGAGCGACTGAACTTGGTCAGCGATAAAATGAAGGCGCGATACGACTTGAGGGCGAATACTTCTGGATTCGAGACCGGACAATTGGTATTGCTGTACAACCCACAACGGAAAAAAGGCTTGTGCACCAAATTGCAATCAGCCTGGGACGGACCATATGAGGTCATCAAGAAACTCAATGACGTGGTATACCGGATACAGCAGATGGGAAACAGACGGGCGGAGAATAAAATTGTCCACGTAGAGAGGTTAGCACCATATTACGGAGAAGGGTCCAATCGCTTGTTCGAGGACGAACAAGTTTAGGAGGAGGGCAGTGTTGCGGAGATGCAAGCGGACCGTTAAGTTCGAAAACCCTCTGGAAGCGGGGGATTGGAATGATGTCAACTTCCAATGGAATTGTCAGAGCGTTCTAGAGATTTCCGAAGGGGAACTTCCAACGGCGAACGTTCGAGAAGGTGGACCGAGAGCTATATAAGCGCGAACACTCGCCCTCGACATTCATTCAGTTTGTGGTATAAAACAGCGTGTGACAAGTCGGTGTGATCAACCAAGGTGAGAAGAAAAGCTTTCAATAAAGGTTTGTGTATTGTGTAATAAAGTTTAAAGTGGATTGTACTGTGTAATAAAGTTTAAAGTGGATTGTATTGGATAATAAATAAAAGTGGTGAAGCTACACAGATAATTGATCTGTGGTGAAACAAAGAAAAGTGTGTGTGTTTCAATTTAAATAAAAAGCACAATTGTAGTTTATCGCAATCCAGTGGTGCGAACCCTATTTGGTGTGGGGATCGAATAAATCTCGTAACAATATACTTCTTTACAAGTTTGTCAGACACGTGACGTCGTTTGTCTGTACGTGACAATAAAATATTGTTGCGGAGATGCAAGCGGACCGTTAAGTTCGAAAACTCTCTGGAAGCGGGGATTGGAATGATGTCAACTTCCAATGGAATTGTCAGAGCGTTCTAGAGATTTCCGAAGGGGAACTTCCAACGGCGAACGTTCGAGACGGTGGACCGAGAGCTATATAAGCGCGAACGCTCGCCCTTGACATTCATTCAGTTTGTGGTATTGAACAGCGTGTGAAAAGTCAGTGTGATCAAACAGGGTGAAAATAAAAGCTCTCAATAAAGGTTTGTTTGTGTAATAAAGTGGATAGTATTGGATAATAAATAAAAGTGGTGAAGCTACGCAGATAATTGATCTGTGGTGAAAGAAATATAAGTGTGTGTGTTTTTAATTTAAATAAAAAGGACAATTGTAGTTTATCGCAATCCAGTGGTGCGAACCCTATTCGGTGTGGTATCGAATAAATTCGTAACATTTGGTGTCAGAAGTGGGATTGCGATTAAACGAGTGGAACGTTTATTTAAATTGTGAATTGCACAAAGTGAATTGTTAAGAGATAGAGAAAATGGTGAAATTGGAAAAGTTGACCATTGAACAACTGAAAAAAGTGCTGGATACTCGGGAATTATCCACAGTGGGAAGTAAAGCCAACCTGGTGGAGAGACTACGATCGGCGTTGCAGAAAGAAGGTGTCGATTGGGAGAGTCATGAATTCGCGGTGGAGAAGCCGTCGACATCCAGTGAGCCAATATTCGACATGCAGCACATTCTTGCGGCTCTTAATGCTATGAGTCAAAAGATGCAGGAAAATTCCGCTGCCGTAAGTAGAAAACTGGAGGAAAATTCAGCTTCCATATCCCAGAAACTAGATCAGAAGTTGGAGGAAAATTCCAGTTCCATAAGCCAGAGACAAGAAGCAACCATACATCAAAAGTCCCCTGCCGAAGACATCTTTCAAGGAGACAGTTGCCAGCGCTCTCGCATGTGAAACATCGCTCTTGATATGCCGACCTTCCATCAAACTACGGCGCATATCTCAAGACCAGGATAGTTCCAGAGCAACGACAGTGAGTAGGAGTGGTTCATTCCCGGGTAGATGCTAAATCTGCGACCAGCAGGGGCACATTGCGAGGAACTGCCGTCTGCGAAGAAAGCGTTCGAGGTCTAGTTCGCCAAAAAGAGACCAAGGGAGTGAACGCGAACGTGGAGGTGCAAAAGGTGCACCTAACAGTCCGTTAAACTAAAACGAGTCAGTGCAGAGGGGCGTGCGCTGGCTCCCACATTGGAGTGCCCCAGCATCCTCATATCCCGAATCTGTAGGGGTGCAACCAGCCTAGTCATCGAGGGAGCGATGGACGGGCGACGATATCTGCTAACGTTGGACACGGGCGCAACTCATTCAGTCATCCGAAGCGGATTGGTTTCTGACATCGAACCATTTTCCGAGGTAAGGCTTCGTACAGTAACTGGTGAGAAGGCGGAAGTTAGGGGAAGGTCCAGAAAAGAATTACGATGGGTACCGTTGAGTTTCAGTATGATTTCATCGTTGCGGACATTACTGATGACATCATAATCGGCGTCGACTTCATGATTAGGCATGGCTTCACATTGGACCTCAACTAAAAAGTGATGAAGTATGGCAACTTGGAGCTCCCATTAACAATAGAAAATGGACAGGGTACCAAGGTCAGGCGAATAGTCGTGCAAGCACGCCAAACAGTTCCCCCGAATGCAGAGGCCGTAGTTTGGGCAAAGATAGAAGAGGATGCGGGATAAGCCGAATGTGGGTGGTCGAACCCTTCATTGTTGGGACGGCTCTCGTCGAACCCCGGCAAGACCAACTGTTTCCAGTACGAGTCCTGAATCCTGCCAGTATACCTAAGACAATACAAAAAGGAACAACAATCGCTCAATGCCAAGAAGCTGCCGCCATTATGAACTGCGAAGATAAGAAACACCGGGAAGTCCAGACCAACAAAGCCAGAGAGTGGACGCAACATCTAGTGGAGAAGCAGAAAAGTAAAGCACTCTCCCTGCATCGTAAATATTGGACAGTTTTTTGCAGATGGTAAGAACTATGGAAGAACATCAATTGTGAAGCACAGGATAGACACAGGGGACTCTAGACCGGTCCGGCAACCACCGAGGAGGGTACCTTTGGCGAAAGAAGGAGAGGTGATCAAACTGATCGACGAGATGGAAAAGGAGGGCGTGATCGAACCATCTGCAAGCCCATGGAGTTCTCCAGTAGTGCTAGTTAAGAAGAAGGATGGAAGCACCCGATTCTGCGTGGACTATAGGAAGCTGAACGACGTAACGAAGAAGGACAGCTATCCTTTACCGAGAATCGACGACACCTTGGACACACTATTTGGTGCAAAGTGGTTCTCGACGCTGGATTTTCAAAGTGGATACTGGCAAATAGAGCTCGACCAGCAAGACAACGAAAATACCGTATTCACCGCCGGGGGAGAGTTGTGGCAATTCTCTGTGATGCCCTTCGGTCTTTGCAGTGCGCCAGTCACATTCGAAAGACTTATGAACCGGGTACTAAGAGGACTTCACTGGAGGACTTGCCTTATCTATCTGGATGAGATAATTGTCATGGGCAAGGATTTCGACGCTCAACTTAAGAAGCTTGGAGAGGTACTGGAACGTATTCAAGCAGCCGGACTGAAAATGAGCTCGAAGAAATGTGCGCTCTTCCAAAACGAGGTGAAGTACTTGGGACATGTGGTGACTGCAAAAGGAGTCCACACAGATGAAGAGAAAATCTCAGCGGTTAAGGAATGGCCGCGGCCGAAGAATCTTCATGAGTTAAGGTCATTCCTGGGACATTCCACATATTACAGGCGATTCATCCCAGGATTTGTAAACGTTGCCAGCAGTTTGCACGAGCTCACCAAAAAGAATCGGCCATTCAAATGGGAGAAGCCGCAGGAGGAAGCGTTCATTCACCTGAAGGAATGGCTCTGCAGTGCGCAGATCCTTGCATACCCTGTCCCGGGAGAAAAGTTTATTTTGGACTTCGATGCGAGCGGACATGGAATCGGAGGAGTGTTCTCTCAAATGATTGACGGGCGAGAACGGGTCATCGCTTACTACTGTAGGATCCTATCCAAGCCGGAGAGGAACTATTGTGTATCTAGGAGGGAGCTTTTAGCCATGGTTGACTGTGTCAAGCATTTCCACAAATATCTCTATGGCCAAGCTTCTCATCTTAGGACGGACCACGCAGCATTGAGGTGGTTGCTGCAGTTCAAAAACCCGGAAGGCCAGCTTGCTAGATGGATAGAGAGAATCCAGAGTTATGAGTTCAGTATCGAACACCGGAAGGGAAACAGTCATGGAAATGCGGATGCATTATCGAGGCGACCTTGCGATGTTGAATGTTAACTTTGTTCATTAGCCGAAACCAAGGAACAGGTCATCGACATCCGTCGTTTCAATGTGCTGCCAGAAGATTCCCGGACTGTCAAGAAGGTCGGAAGGAAGCAGCGAGAAGATGCCGATCTGGCAGTCGTCATCGACTACCAAGAACAAGGTTTTCGACTTGGCAGAAAATATCCAGTGAAAGCCCAATCGTGAAAGCTTACTGGGCTCAATGGCAGAGTTTGAAGCTGAAGAACGGTTGCCTCTACCGCAGTTGGGAAAGTGAGGACGGGAACATTGTAAGCGATCTGCTGGTAATTCCAAAAGGACAAATCGACGAGGTCATCCGAGAATACCACGAGGGACCAAGTGGGGGTCATCTTGGTGTTAACAAGACTGTAGAAAAGATTAAGAAACGTTTCTATTGAGTCGGAATCGGCAATAAACTGTAGGTCCCTTTCACCTGTGTGAAAAAATAAATCACACACAACATGGGTGATTGAGAGAAGCTTGGCTCTGGTCCTCCATTTTTTTTTTTTTTTTTTTTAATTTGCGCGCACTCAAGGTCTAATAACCTTATTATGTCGGTGACACAGTGCGGGCAGAAGGTAGAGAGGAAGAGGAATAGAGGAGATGCCGATGGACATTGATCTTAAATGCTTGCATGTTGCATTGAGGGGGGAAAACCGAATCCGGCAGGGAGTTCCAGATTCGTGTGGTTCGGTTAATGAAAGATTCTCTATATTTGACAGTACGTCCGAAAGCGGGCTTCAGGGTATAATGGTGAGCATTCCTAGAGAGACGTGTATTGCGGGAGATATGTTGAAGGGGCGGAATGCAACTGGCTATTTCATCAGAGCATTTTTGGTGGTAGTAACGATAAAACAGGGAGAGGCAGGTAACATTCCTGCGGTGTTCCAGCGAGTCTAATGTTTTGGTAATGCTGGAGTCACCTATCAGTTTTATGGCTCGTTTTTGTATTCTGTCTAGTAGGTGCAGTGAGGTCTTGGAAGCACCGGACCAGACATGAGCGTTAAACTCTAATTTGGGGCGAATGAACGCCTTATAGATTCTAGCCAGATCTAAGGGTGAGAAATATTTCTTGCATCTGTATAAGAATCCTAGGCATTTCGCAGCATTCTTGGCGACACTGAATATATGATCCCTCCCATTAAGATTGTGAGCAACACTTATACCCAGGATGGAAAGCTTTTCAGTTTCTGAGATGCAAGTGCCATTCATGGATAATGGCTGCGGGTTATTTATACTTTTTAACGACAAGAGGCAGCATTGTGTTTTGGAAGCATTAAATTCCACTCTATTGTTTTTACCCCATTGGATGATGCTGTCGATATCGGAATTTAATGAGCTTAATATACGCTGCCGCTCATTATCTACAACCGAAGTGCAGGGTCGTAAACTGGTGAACGAATATGAGAAGCTGAGGGTACTGTCGTCAGCGAAGGAGTGAATTGGATTAGAAGTAACAGACAAGAGATCATTTATAAAAATAAGAAGGAGTGTCGGAGACAAAACGGAGCCCTGGGGAACACCGGCATTTACAAAGTGAGTATCAGACTTGAATCCGTCCAAAACAACTTGAATTGAACGATTCGAAAGGTAGCTTCTAATCCATTGAAAGAGAGACTCATCGATCCCAAAAGCACGCATTTTCGACACAAGGGCTTCATGCCAAACCCTGTCAAATGCTTTCGAAATATCCAGTGCAACAATTTTGCTTTCACCGGCTTGGTGAAGCGAGTGATTCCACTTTTCAGCGAGATATGCCATCATATCACCAGTGGATCTGTTGCTGCGGAAACCGTATTGGCGGTCATTGAGGAGTTTCCGTGATTCAAGATATTTCATAAGCTGACGGTTAATCAGCGTTTCCATGACTTTGGACGTTAGTGCAATGGGTCGGTAGTTGGAGGGAGAAGATGATTCGCCTTTTTTGGGTATAGGCTGGACAAATTCTAATTTCCACCTACTCGGAAAGAGCCCAGAGGTGTAGGAAAGGTGAAAAAGCTTACGCAGTGGTTTTGCCAGCGTAGAAGAACACCTCTTCAGAACTATTGGGGCAATATCATCTGGACCAGCGGATTTGAGTATGTCGAGATTTTTAAGAACCCTTGCGACTGTAAGAGTGCGGAAGTGGATTGGTCCCATGGTGGAATTTACGCACTCTAGTACACTCGGAGACAAAGTACAGGCTGGCAGCTGAGAACTGGTTGCGAAATGGGCAGCAAGTAGGTTAGCTTTGTCTAAGGGGGTGACAGCTGGAATGTCATTGTGGATGAGCGTCGGTATAGACGACTTAGTTGAGTTTTTTTACGTTTTTTACAAACGACCAGAAACTTTTGCTACCTTTGGGACATTGAAGGATTTTACGCCTTAATTTCTGGTCGGATTGCAGTTTAATCCATCGAATGTGGGTGTTGCAGTCATTTCTGGCTCGTATGAACTTTTTTCGGTTTTCCTCAGAACTTTTTGCCTTGTAGCCCCGAAAACTTAGCTCCCTGAGCCTAATAGCCTCTTTGCAGCTCGTGTCAAACCACGTATTATCCTTAGGCCTGGTGCTTTTAATCTTGCTGGGAATAAAATTTGCCATGCCAATTCGGATAATGTTGTCGAGGAAGCACAACGACCAGTTAAAGATCCGAAAGAAGTTGTTAAGGCCGCACCAGTTGGCTTTCTCGTATAGCCATAGTGTTCTCTTAGGAGCTTTTTCTTTAACTGGATGGTGGGAGTTCGAGAATTTTGCTGATATCATGCAGTGGTCAGACAAGCCTAGGGGTTCCAATACATCGATCGTGTATTTGTCAGGCTGAGAGGTAAGAAACAAGTCCAGTGTGTTGGCGGTATGACCAGCAACATCGGGGATACGTGATGGCTCATTCACAAGTTGAGTTAAGTGATTTAACTCAGCAAAAATTTCAACATACCTTCCTTCGGGTGTTGTCTGTCCAGAATGTCGAAGCCACTGAGAATTGTGTACATTGAAATCGCCCGCTAAAACGATTTCAGTGTGAGGGAACAGGGAAACAATTCTTTGGATGGAATCAGACAGTGCGTCGAATGCATCAAATGTTGCATTCCTGTCTAGATTGGGGCTTCTATAAAGAAAACAGTAGTGGATGGAGTGCTTACGGAATATGAATTTAAGCCATATGTAATTAAATTCCGGGGTGGATGTTTGGCTATACTGTGGAAGTAACTGGTAAGCAATATCACTACGGACATAGATTGCGAGACCACGGCGAGAAACGAATAATGGCACTAAGCTATATCCAGGAAGACTGAAATCCGAAGGATCAGACTTTTCATCGACCTGTGCTTCACAAAGTGCCAAAACAGCCGGTTTGTGGCGAGAGAGATGGGTATACGTGGCAAAGAAATTCTTCCGTAACCCACGAATATTGCAGAACTGCACACAGAAATCCCTCATCAATGCAAACTACAAAACATGTATAGACACAAAACCGTTAAAGCAGAGACGCGTAAGTGAAGTTCTATCGCCGGATTTGCAAAAACAAGCTACCGTAGGTGTTATGCCCTTACGACAGTAAGATTTGCTCCACCAACAAAGAACAACACACGCGACCCGCTACGCGTCAGTTGCGTTAGCACTCAGTCAGTGTGCTGAGTGCGAACACTGTCACGAGAGGGGAAGAGGGACAGGCAGGAGTACGGCCTCAGTTAGCACTCAGTCAGTGTGCTGAGTGCGAACACTGTCACGAGAGGGGAAGAGGGACAGGCAGGAGTACGGCCCAGCGCTGCTGCCGACCAGGTGTTCGGTTACGGAACTTTCACGATTTTTTATTTTTTATTTTTGCCCGCACTACACTGCACTACGGTATTTGGTTTTGGTTTTTTTGTTTTATTTTTATTTTTTTTTTCCGTTTTTGTTTTGTTCTTTCCTATTCTCCTTCCGTGACCGCGCGCGACGACTGTCAATGGCAAACGCCAGCATACATACATACAAACGAATAGCATCGCCTCGTCCCTTAAAGCAACGCAGCTAATGGACCACTTTATCAATCTGCTTAATCCTCCACAGATCTCTCCCCCGCTTAAATATGCAGCTGCACTGATTATCGATGAATTCCTAGATAGCCTGTTTTCATCAGAAGAAATCAACGAAGTCATTAAAAAAGCAAAAACGGGGAAGGCCCCCGGAAATTACAGAATTCCATGCGAGTTCTATAAAAACTGCACATATGAATTCATGTCTGCGGTCGTAGAGGAATTAAATAGAATCTTTGAATCAACAAATATTCCAGATAGTTTTAAAAAGGCAATTATATATCCACTGCACGAAAAGGGTGACTATAACGATCCTACAAACAACAGAGGAATATCTTTCCTGAACACCTCTGCCAAGTTGTTTTCCGCCCTTATATACAAAATACTTACCTGCTGGATTGATAATAAAAAAGTTTTGCAGGAGTTTCAGGCAGGATTTAGAACGAAACACTCGACAGTTAATCAAGTATTCGTACTACTCAATATTGCGGAGATATGAAACATAAAAAACTATATGCCTTTTTCGTCGACTTTCGAGCGGCCTTCGACGTCATACCGCGGGAGGCTCTGATTTACAAACTGTACAATATCGGCTTCTCAACGAATATAATCAACATCTTAAGAGCAGTGTACGCAAATAATGTGCGTATGTATGGGATGGCGAGCCCCTATCTGGAGAGTTTACAACAACGATGGGTGTTAAACAAGGGTGTATCTTGAGTGCGTTACTGTTTATCTTATTCATTAACGACATATCAGACGCTATAAAAGGTGGAATTGAGGTCGGCAGCATAAAAACTCCGGCTCTTAAGTATGCGGATGACATCGTATTCCTTTCCGAAACTGTGGACGGGTTGCAACTTATGATGAATAGGCTCAGCGTTTACTGAAAATACTGGAACCTGAACGTGAACTTGAATAAATCAAAGGTGATGGTGTTCAGGGGCGGTGGTGGCAGATATTCTCGTAACGAAAGGTGGACTTATCAAGAAGAAACTGTAGAAGTTGTTCGCGAGTACAAATACCTGGGAATTTTGGTGTCATCGAACCTGAATTTGAAGAAAACCTAAAAGCCAAGCTATCTGAAGCCAAATGAGCAATCTCATCGGTATGGGTGTATGTAACCCATAGCTCGAAACAGAAACTTTTTCGTTCAACAGCAGCTTCAGTTCTTTTATATGAAGCACAAGTGTGGGGATACTGTTCCTTTGTTGAAGTTGAGAAGCTTCTTCGTTACTTCCTAGAGCGGATATTCCGTTTACCAAGTGCTACTTATATACTGCATCTAGAAACTGGTGTACCGCCTATGTTCCTGGAAACACTGAGACTACATTTTGATTATGTAGTAAAAGTTCTGGCAATGAGTGACGATAGACTGCCAAAAGTAGTACTTAAGAGTGTAATAAGGAATAGAGCAAGTTTCATCCAAGAATGGGAACGCCTTACATCAGACTGTGGGGAAACCATAAGGATAACACCCAATAGATATTCTGAACATCTAAGAGCGCGTCTCAATGTCCTATTGGAAAAAGTCGCTCGAAACATGTATGATCAATTTGTATCGGATGCACAGTCATCCCAGTATAGAATATACTACAGTAAGCTGAAATACCACCTATCAGAGAAAACTTATTTTTTAAACTGCAACTCATAGATGCCCCGTTGAGCTTGTACAGTTACTCGCCTGACTTGTCCATCTTTTGCCGTGATTGTGTTGACGGTTCGCCCCTTTGGCCACATGTTTCTTGGGAGGTTTTCATCTACGACGATAAGGATGCTTCCCACTGCGAATGGCGCAGATTTTTAGAACTATTTTACCCGTTTGGTGAGCACCGGTGTATATTCCTTTACCCATCGTTGCCAGAAGCAATCACCAAATAGCTGCGTCTGCTTCCAGCGTTGTCTTAAATCCATTTGCTCGCTGCAGATTGGTCTATAGCCACCCGCTACACCCAATAGAAAGTGGTTTGGGGTCAAAGCATCGTCGTCTGCGATTCGAGACTCACAAACGTTAAGGGAGGTGAATTGATGATGAACTCGACTTCCATTAACGCGCTCCGCAGGGTCTCTTCGTTGAATGAGTAAGCCGGACACATTCTTCTCAGGAGGTTTCTGGTTGTTCGTATAAGACGTTCCCATGCCCTGCCCATATGTGGTGCGCCTGGTGGATTGAATCGCCATTTGATTCTGTCATACTTGACGGTGATGTTGTCAAAGTCGATTTTGAACAACTCCCTCTCTTTGGATCTAAAGTTCGTTCCGTTATCGGAAAAAAAATGTCTGCAGGAGTACCCCGGCGTGCCATAAAGTTACGCAAGCACATAATGCACGACGCGGTGTCCAACCTGTGGGCTATCTCGAAGTGTACCGCTCGAAGCGTGAAACAAGTGAATATGACTCCGCATCTCTTTTCTTTGTGCCGTTCGACGTTAACGAGAATTGGGCCGAAGTAATCCACTCCTGTATAGAAAGAGACAAAAGTAGCCTATGTCACTCTTCATCCCTTCAGCTATCTCCACTTAAAAAATCACGTCAATTCGTCTCTCCGTTATGCCGTGTATAGATTAAAAAGGCGGATCCGATCGTTCGGATCCGGCAATACACTGTAGGTCCATTTCACCTATACTAAAATTAAATCACACACAACGTGGGTGATTGAGAGAAGCTCGGCTTAGATCCTTCATGGGCTGTAACGCCAACATACATATTAAAAAAGGCAAGGTAGGATTTTTTTTAGAAGTAGAGAACACGAAATATAACATAATGCAAAAAGAAATTATAGAATATTACTCAAACAATAAAATAGTTAAATTTTTTAAAAGTTCATTTAGAGCTCAAGATATAAAAACTGAGGAAGAATTATTGAAACAATTTCCATTATATCATACGAAAGAAAACTTACATTCCGGAATTCAATAGAAAAAAAATGTATTTTCCAAAACTATTGGAGCACATAGTCAAGGTAATAAATAACTGCGAAAAATGCAAAAAAATGAAATATGACAGAAGGCCGATAAAGCAAAACTGTAAACTTTCAGAGACGCCAGAAGATTCTACACATAGACACATATGTGATAATGAGAAATATTTTTTGGACAATAATAGATAAATTTTCCAAATTTGGCTACATATATTTTTTAGCTGATAGAAACACTAGAACTATTATAGAAACATTTGACAAGAACAGCATTACCAAAAGCATACGGCTCCGGTTTCCATTATGCGCATTGAGCAATTTTTTTTTTTTATTTTTATTCTGGTTTAAAATGGCCTAAAAAAACATAAATATAATATTTTTTTTTGAGGAAATGAAATTTTTTTTTAAAAATTTTATGTTTTTTTTTATTTATTTTTTTTTTTTTAATTTTTTTTTATTTCAATCTGTTAAACACCCCAGAGTACCTAAAAATAATTAAGGTTTAAGTGGTTGACATACCTTTAGCGGAGCGACGAAGTCACGTGAGCGGCTAAACCCTGCGGAAAAAAGGGTTAAAATCCTTTTAGCGAGCGAAGCGAGCCACCCACCCCATACTTTAAATACACCAGACTTTCTTACAGGCGCCTGCCTGACAGTTGTTGACATACCCCTAGCGGAGCGACGAAGTCGCGTGAGCGGCTAAACCCTGCGGAAAAAAGGGTTAAGATCCTTTTAGCGAGCGAAGCGAGCCACCCACCCCATACCTTAAATACACCAGACTTTCTTACAGGCCTGCTTGACAATGTTCGGTCTACACTTATTCAACTATGAAACTTTTTTTAAAGCGCCAGGTGATTTTCACTTAAACTGGCAGCACTTCTTTACTATAAACAAATGAAAGACATGCGAAAAATGTAACGGTCTGTTGTAAACTGTTGTAACAGTTAATTATCATGATCGACAGAGTTAATTCTTACTGCATTTTTACGATCGACTTCACTTGATATAGTGGTTTGAAATCAGTGCGATGTCCGAGGAAAATCCAGAAAATACAAGTACGTTAGACTCGAAACCCAGTACTTCGGGTGAGAGTCAATATGTAAAGCGTCGGGTGTACTCTGAGGAGATAAAAATGCAGTGGAATATTGCTCGGTTGATAAGAGATCTTGGTAATTTAATAACATTTTTCAACGTTCATGTTTTGAAGCAATCATAATTATAGGTCAAGATGAGCAGCTCTGAAATTCGCTGTGACACGCGGCCTGTTGCCAAACTTTAAATTGTGCCGGGTACATAGGATCCCAATGAAAATTTTCATGCGCGGAAATCCTATTGGCGAGTTCAGGTGCACAAAATCAGGCAGTGTAGTCAGGAAAAGTCGCGCTGTTGGCAGTTGGTTTGAGCAAGCTCGAATGCCTTTGCCAAGATGTTTTTATCTCATGTACTGTTTCGCCAGGAAATATTCCTACGAAACTGTAAAGATTGAGGATTTTACTTCTCCTCAATGTTTGTCCCAACGAACTATTGCCGACTGGTTTAATTATTGCCGGGAGATAATAGTAACTACATTTTTGGAAACATTTGAGGCCAAGGGAAAGATAGGCGGACCAGGCAAAATCGTCCAAATCGACGAAAGTAAATTTGGCAAAAGAAAATTTAACAAAGGAAGGCGCGTGGATGGCCACTGGGTTCTCGGTTTGATTGAGGATGGGTCCGAAGACTTAAGACTCGAAATCTGTCCAGGAAACGAGCGCAGCGCTGAAGTGCTAGTGCCGTTAATACAAAAACATGTGAATCCAGGAACGGTCATCCACACCGATTGCTGGAAGGCGTATGACTGTTTAAGTGCCCATGGGTTCATTCCCAAAAAAGTGAACCACAGTGATCCTGACAATCCTTTTGTTGGTCCTGATGGTATACATACCCAAAGGATAGAATCTCAGTGGCGTGTCGTCAAAAGAGAATTCTAAAACGACAATTACTCCAATAATTTCGCTGATTGGGTAGTTGAGTACCAGTGGAGAAGGGAAATTACGAAAAAAAAATTAGATCCCTTTGAGGAGCTGCTTCAAGATGTGGTTTATGTGTATGGGGACTTTGGCAAACAAGATTAAACCCCTATGAAAAATGTTTTGTTGAAAAAAAAAAAATAATAATAATAAAAAATTTAAAAAAAAAATTTCATTTCCTCAAAAAAAAATATTATATTTATGTTTTTTAGGCCATTTTAAACCAGAAAAAAAATAAAAAAAAAATTTTGCTCACTGCGCATAATGGAAACCCGCCCCAAATTCTGATATTGAAAGATTCCATAACACAATAGCTGAAAAATTTAGAATAATAAAACATGAAAATAACACTCTTTCACCAAGAAGAATAATTCAAAATGCCGTAGAGAATTATAACAATAGGTTTCATTTTACAATAGGGACAGCACAGGCAAAAGTTCAAAATAAAGAAGTAGATTTCCAAATTATTAAGAATAGAATAATACATTCGAAAGAAAAAATGTTGAATAAACAAATTAGTCTCTATTTCTAATTATAGAATTATATAGAATTATAAAGCAGTTAGACGTAAAGAAGAACCTAAATATAGAAAAGCTGCACTAAAAGGAATAGACTATGGGAATATTAAAAGAAATCGTAAATTTGCAGGTATTCATCATTACAATAGTGACGATATTAATTCAAACAACAGCAGTAACAGGAAGAGGATTAATACATATTCAACCAATGGAGGACAACAGGGTTGCTTAAATGTCACTTTTTTTGGTTTTTATACGTTTTGCTGTAAAAAAGCGTATAAAAGTGTATTAAAGTGTAAAAAATTGTATTATAAGGGATAAAACTGTATTTAACTGTATAAAAGGCAGGGTTGTAGACGTATAATAGTTGGCGTATTATACACACTTTTTACGTGTATTATACACATGTTGTATACATACAATTTTATACACTTTTATGGCCTTTTATACAGTTAAATACAGTTTTATACCTTATAATACAATTTTTTACACTTTAATACACTTTTATACGCTTTTTTACGGTAAAACGTATAAAAACCAAAAAAAGTGACATTTAAGCAACCCTGTCTATGATACATAGTGATTTAAGAAATCGTTTGGATTTTAACAAGTCCAAGATGTTACTTAACATTTACTATTCCCTTACAATAAAGGACTCGAATAAATCGGAGCTATATTAAAAATCAAAATGTTTTTATTGTTTTATTTCTCAAATGCTTATTTTTAGGATCTTTATGCTTTTCTTTGACTTTTATACATTTTTTTCAGTTTTGTACCTATTCCTTGCTTTTATACACTTTTATACACCAGCAATATTTTTCAGATGTATAATACACACTTTTATACACGTAAAAAAGTGTGTATAATACGCCAACTATTATACGTCTACAACCCTGGAGAACAATAAAGGGTAGGTATACGGAAATAAATATTGCAAAAGACTTAATAATTTACATTATAGATCCTGAAGAAATTGTATGTATTATTAATAACATTAGTTATAACGAAATGAAGACATTATATTCAATGAATTAGAAATTTTGAAAGCAAAAATCAAAACAGTAATTCCAAATAAAACGAAAGTAGAAAGACAAAAAAAAAAGGTTTAATTAACGTAATAGGTTCGGTACGAAAGATTTTATTTGGCACAATGGACGAAAAAGACAGAAGCAACATAGAAAATAATTTAAATACAGTCGACAATAATTTACGTAACACAATAACGAATCTGAATCAACAAATAAAAATTAATGACTACTTTGAAAAAAATGTTGAGTTAGTGAAAAAAAGCATCGAAAAAGACAGAATTTTGATCAAATACAGACTTAACGCAACTGATGATAATTTTCGAAAACTAACTATGAAAACAATACAATGAAATATTGTTCGAAATAAATGTACCTAATGAAAAAATTAACCACATGCAAGATAACATACTTTCAACTAGACATGGAATATTACATCCAAATATACTAACCGACACAGCCATGTCATCGAACGTGTTTTTGACGGTGTTTCTCCTCAGCGGGGTTCTGACAAAACCCCCTGTAGTAAAATTGTCATGAAAAGCTTCTCGAAATTTGCCCCTCGGAACCGGCAATAAAACTGTAGGTCCCTTTCACCTATGTGAAAATGAAATCACACACAACATGGGTGATTGAGAGAAGCTCGGCTCAGGTTCTTCATGGACTATAACGCCTACATACATACATACATACTAACTAGAGAAGAAATGACCACATATGATATAAAGTTTATAAGAATAGCAACAGTGACCACATATGACCACATATGACCACATATGATATAAAGTTTATAAGAATAGCAACAGTTTTATATAAGGAAAATAAGTTGATGTTTGTTGTTAAAATACCTATTGAATTTGATTCAGATCAAGTAAAAGTAATCTTACCAATGACTAACAAAGATTTAATGGAAATAGACTCAAAATAAGAGAAGATCATACAATATCAAAATAAAACATATATATTTGAAAGTTCAAAAACCTTACGCGAACTAAAATATTCAATAAATTGCGTAATAAACAACAATTGTAAATAGTCTTTCCGGAGCTTTCAAAAGCGCATGTCGCGTACTAGTTCGGAATATCTCATTCTTTGGAAATAATATACATTATACCAAAATTAATAAACGATCGAGATCGCCAAATACCGAGGACAGCAATATGTCCTCGGAAAAAAAACACAAAACTTGACCGAAAATTGTCTTGCGGAAAAAGACGCGAGGACAAACTATTCGAGTCCACTCCAGTGTTTACCCGATAGTGACATTGACACCGATAATGAAGAAATGGACGAAATTATTTCGCCAAATAGTGCCTATGAAAAGATTCATATCCCACCAATAAAATTGTTACACAAATCCGCTGAATATGTTCATTCCTTACTTAAAAGTTTAAGCATTAGTGACTACTTCATTAAAAAATCTCTATTGGCATTAAGATTATTTGTGAATCCTTAGAATCTTATAACTCAGTGATTAGTAAGCTAAAAGATGAAAAATGTCAATTTTTCTCTCATGACTTTAAAAATGAGAGGGTGTTCAAAGTTATGCTTTACGGCATGAGTGAAATGGATCCAGATATACTTAAAAACGAACTCAACAGAATTAGACTTGAATGTGTCGGAGCCAAAAAAATAACTAAAACCTACGAAAAATATACTGACATCTTCTATTTGGTCTCTTTTGAAAATGGTTCCATCAAGCTAAGCGACTTAAAAAAGAAACGTCGTTCTCTTCTTCATACTCAAATAAATTGGAGCTTTCAACGAAAGCTTAAAGGTAAGATTACACAGTGTCACAATTGCCAGATGTTCGGTCATGGTGAAAAAAATTGTAATATTAAAACATATTGTGCAAACTGTGCCGGACCACACAAAACTTCTAATTGCATGAATATCTCTACACCTAAATGCGCTAACTGTAATGGTCCCCACAAATCTACCGATTTATCTTGTGTGAGCCGAGCTAAATTCTTGGAACTGAAGGAAAGATCTGCTAAACAAAAATACAATGTTCACCTAAATGCCTCAAGTAGTCAGCATCACTCTCAGTATATTACGCAAAACCCAGTTGTAATTGGCTCTCTGCAAGATTTCCCATCGCTACCGAGGAGTCGTCAGACAAATCGTGATCCTCCACAGCAAAAAACTCAGCAATCGACTTCGCAGCCGTCCAATGTGTGGGAGAAGAGAGTTTACTCAAGAGATAATATTGGAAACCAAAAGAGTGTTCCCACCGACTTTCCAATGATCTCGATGTCCAGCAACAATTCTGCCAACAATAATTCCACCAGCAAAATTTCTGCAAGCAGCAGTGAAAGCGGACTCTTTTCAGCTGAAGAACTAAATTCTTTAGCAATGGAAATGATAGCGAAATTATCTGTATGTAAAACAAAAATGGAACAATTTAATGTTATCACACATTTAGCCACTAAATATTTATATCATAATGTTAAATAACTTGATGGAAGATAGACATTTAAATATTATAACTTGGAACGCAAGGGGTATTCGAAACAAAATCACAGAATTCCTGCAATTCATCCATTCAAAAGATATTGATATTGCCTTAGTAACAGAAACTTGGCTAAATTACGATTTAAAACTGTGCAGTGCTAGTTATAAATGTTATCGATTAGATAGAATCAATAGGATAGGCGGCGGTGTAGCCATCCTGATAAAAAGATCAATTCAGCATTCGCTTTTACCTGTTCTGCAAACCCAGTTTATTGAGAATATAGGAATAACGCTAAAGCTAAGCAACCAGAGAGAAATTAAAATTGTTTGTGTCTATTTTCCTGGGGGGAAAGTAACAAGAGAGAAAAGATCGGGTCTTAAATATGATTTTAGAAAATTATTTTCTCTCAACGGAGAATTTTTGATTAGTGGCGATTTAAATTGCAAACATAGAGACTGGGGATGCTCTAGAGCTAATGCTTGGGGTAATATTCTCTCGAGCATTTCTCTCAATCTCCCAGTATCTATATTATATCCTGCGAGTCTTACTGATTTTTCTACTACATGTCGTCATCCTTCCGTTATTGATTTGTTCATTTTCAATTCGCCCAACAGTATTACTCAACCAATTTCCATTAACGATCTAAGTTCTGATCACAATCTGGTTTGCAATTGCGTTTGCAATTTCTTTCGCACAAAATCACATTATTTCTGCTCACCTAGGGGACACAGAAGCTCTTGTTAGAAGAACCATTGAAAATTTTTCTGAAAGTGACGATAATCAATGTCCTCCAAATTCCTATGTAACAGCTGATGATATAGAGTTCATAATAAAAGACTTAAAAATACGAAAAGCTGCTGGTCTTGATTGTATTAAAAACATCTATTTAAAACAAATGCCGAAGGCTGGTTCCAGAGCTTTAGCAATTATTATGAATGCTTGCATTAAGCTAAAATATTTCCCCGATGAATGGAAAATTGCTAAAGTAGTGCCAATATTGAAAGCTGGAAAGTCACCTGAAATGGTTGATAGTTATAGGCCAATTAGCTTATTAAGTAGTATTAGTAAAATACTTGAGAAGATTATAAAGGAAAAAATTCTGCAACATATTTCAGACAACGATCTCTATCCTAATGTGCAGTTTGGTTGTAGGCACTTTCACAGTACGTCCCATCAAGTGCTTAGGATATGCAATCATATCAAAGAACATCGTTCGGCAGGCAGATCCACTGGAATGGTCCTGCTTGACATCGAAAAAGCTTTCGATACTGTCTGGCACGACGGGCTTATATTTAAAGTTTTAAATCTTGGTTTCCCTCCCTATATATGTAAAATTGTGAGTAGTTAGTTTAGTTTATTATCGCAGAATTTACAACAGTAGTAGTACAGAGATGTGATATAAAATATTATATCTTTCAACTGAATCATACTTATAATCGGTCATCAATTTTGTATTTTATCTGTAAAAGGAGGAAAAAAAAAAAAACATGAAATTATGCTAATTATACTACTAGAGTAATAAGAAAAAAAATATGAATAACTAAATACATAAACAAAAATAAATAAATAAATAATTAAATAAATAAATAAGTTAATATACAAATAAATAAATAAGTAACTAAATAAATAAATAAACAAATAAATAAATAAATAAACAAATAAGTAAATAAATAAATAAGTAACCAAATAAATAAATAAACAAATAAATAAATACATACATGAATATAAAGGTAAATCAATTAATTATAAGTAAATAAATGATTGTAGTTGATAAAATAAAGCAATATTTTATAATTAACTACACACATTTAACAAATGGTAAGATGAATTAATAAATGCTCACTGAAGACCTTAGCTGAAATATGAACATCACCCATTATGATTTATGTATAATTGACTAATTAGAGGATTATCGGAGGTGTCGCATCTTGATCTAAACTTTCCATTAAGTTTTTGGATTCTATTGGAGATCATCTCAATATGAGTTGTCTAATGGATGTCTTTTGTAGAATGATGCCAAGGGAGGTTGAGCATCATTTTAAGTATTTTATTTTGGGCTATTTGCAGTTTTTTAAGGTGACACAGTGCACAATTTCCCCAGACTTGGCACCCATACAAGAATATTGGCTGAAATATTGTTTTATATAATATTAATTTATTTTCTTTTGAGAGTGGAGATCTTCTATTAATCATGGGATACAATAATTTAATGGCAATGCTAGATTTCCTTAAAGGTTAATTTTTGATCAAGATAAATTCCCAACTATTTTACACAATGTTCCCACGTTATAGGATGCCCATCAATTATTAGACTGGTTAGCCGGAAGAAAGCAAGGTTTCCCTTTTGTTGTAAAAAAGATTGCTTGAATTTTTTCGGCGTTCAGTTTAATTTTCCACTTCCTAAAATAATCTTGCAATATTTTTATGGCATTTATAAGATTCGTCTCTACATTGAGACCAATTTCATGCGAAGAAAATATTGCGGTATCATCAGCATATATTGCTGCGTTACATTGTGGAAGAACTGGAAAATCAGCTGTATAAATATTGTATAAAACTGGTCCGAGGACAGAGCCTTGAGGGACACCTGCGACCAAATTTATCAAATTTGATACAGCACTATTGACATGTACCCTAAAATATCGATTAGAGATGAAACTTTGAATAATTTTAATTAAAAATGGTGGAAGGTTAAAGTTGATTAATTTGTAAATTAGACCATTGTGCCAGACAGAATCAAAAGCCTTTTCTATATCGAGTACTAGCATACCTGTAGATTTTTTAATTGCACGGTTTCTCTTAATAAGGTTACAAATTCTTAGAACTTGATGCGGGCTTCCGTGGTTCCGTCTGAAACCGAACTGTTCGTTAGGATATAATTGCCGTTCCTCAATTATTTTCATCATTTTTTCTTCCAAAACTTTTTCAAATATTTTACCTATAGCACTTAATAGACTAATCGGCCGATAGCTATCTGTTCTGTCTGGAGGCTTGCCTGCTTTTGGTATTGGAACTACTTTTGCAAGTTTCCATGTATCTGGGAAGTATTGCATTTTCAGACATCCATTAATTATATGGGTGAGAAATAGAACACCTTCTCTGGGCAAATTTTTAAGATAAATGTTCTTTATTTGGTCGATGCCACCCGTCTTCCTAGTAAGTTACTTAAGAAGTATTTTGTGTCTACTTCGCTTATAAATTCGTTAACTGGAGTTTGACAGTTAATAATATTAAATGCCTGTAAAGCGCGTTCTACGAGGTCAATTGTATTTGGATTTCCTAGATTCTGGGATATAGCGTGATTTTGAGAAAAACTGGCGGCAAGAGCATTAGCCTTTTCCGCGTCCGTAAAATAGGTGTTACCACCATTTTTGAGAGAGGGTATATGTTTCGCTTTATTTTTAATTATTTTCGCTATGTTCCAGAAGGGCTTGGAGCCTTTGTTCAGCGATTGTAGTTTTTTATTCCACTCTTCATTTCGATGATCTTGAATGCACTTCTTTATTTTTTTATTTAGTTGATTAACTAAGATTCTCGCAGTATCATTGCGATATCTTTGCCAACTTCGTCTCTGAAAGTTCCTTATTCTTATAAGTTCAAGGATATAGTGTGGAATTTTGGTGCAGACAATTTTACTTGCAACTTTAGGGATGCTGTTATTTGCCGAACTGATAATGCTGTCAGATAATTGCTGAACAATTGAGTCGACATCTTGTTTGTTTGAAATGTCCTCAATGTTCATTGAAGTATCTTGAAGCGTTCTTTTAATTTCCTTTCGGAAATTTACCCAATTTGCGTTTTTTAAATTTAAGAAGGTCTGCACTTTCTCTAAACCCGACCAACGGATTTTAGAGAACACAGGTTTATGGTCAGAACTAAGCTCATTCAATGAGATAGGCGGAAACATAAGACCGGGGACATTAGTTACAAATACATCTAAGACTGAAGGACTTCTACGAGAATCAGACGGAACATAAGTAGGATAAGGCGGAAACATAATAGACACTGGTAGCATAGCAGTAAGATTGGAGAGAATATTTCCCCAAGAATTTGCACGCATGCAGCCCCAATCTTTGTGCCTACAATTAAGATCACCTCCCATCAGAAACGCACAGTTCATGCTAAATAATCTCCTAAAATCATTTTGAAGGGCAATCCTTTTTTCTTCAATGGGTAAATCTCCGGCAATTTTGCCAGGAAAATAAACACAGTAAATCTTAATTTTTCTTTGATTGCGCAAGGTTACTTTAATACCTATGTTTTCTATGTATTGGGTTTGCAAGCAAGGTAAAAGCTCATGTTGAATTGATCTCCTAACCAAGATTGCGACACCGCCACCTCTTCTATTTTGTCTATCCACTCTGTAACATTTATAACCTAGTGAAGAGATTCGATTTTCATATTTCAGCCATGTTTCAGTCACTAATGCTATATCTATTTTTTTATTGGTTAAAAAGTTTATAAGTTCTACATGTTTATTTAGTATGCCTCTGGCATTCCATGTTATTATATTCAGATTACGACTATGTGAATTACTTAACATTATTGTACAAGAATTTGGTCGCTAATTGTGCGATAACATTGAATTGATCCAATTTAGATTTACAAGTACTTAGCTTATTAATCATCTCCATTACAAGTGAATTTAATTCGTCCATAGTAAACAGTTCTCCGCTGGCGTTGGAATTGGGAGAGTCGTTGTTGCAGGTTGCTGATGTTGATGTGGTTGACGTTGATGGGTTGTGCTCCCAAGCTGAGACGCGAAGGTTGCTGTTGGTATTCACTCGTTTGTTCTCTTTGCGAGTAGGTAGAGAAGGGAAGTCGCTCATTGACCCATGACAGTTTGCGCACTTATATACGTCTGGTTTGTTGCAATCTATAGTTTTATGATGTCCCGCACAGATGGAGCAATAAGTTTTCACTTTGCAGTTTTTTTCGCCATGGCCAAACATTTGACAGTTCCGACACTGAGTCACTCTGTTCTTTTGTTGGCGATATAAGCTCCATTTGATTTGGGTACGGAAAATGCAACGAATATTTCGTTGAAGTTCGTTTAATTTGACAGTGCCTCTTTCGAGGGATACTATGTAAAAAGTATCAGTGTATTTTTCATAGTTTTTGGTGACCATTTTATTTTCGATGCACTTAAGACCTAGTCTTTTAAGTTCATTACTTAATTTTGTTGTGTCATATACACCTAGACCATACAGTTCCACTTTAAAAGCTTTCTCACTTTTCATATCATGGGTGAAATACTGACAATTTTCAAAAAGCAGTTTGTCGAGTACGCACTTATAAGATTCTACAGATTCACATTGTATTTTTATACCAATGGACATTTTTTTAATGAAGTAATCAGCTACTTTAATTGATTGCATGAGGTTGTGCACATAGTCATTTGTTTTCTGTAACACATTAATAGGGGGTATAATTATTTTTTTTTGATTTACTTGGCAACACAAGGTCGTCCATTTCTTCACTCTCATTGTCACTGTCTGGTAAGCATTGCAAAGGACTCCAATAATTGGAGTCTTTTTTAGACAAAACTATTTTAGGGATCCGTTTGGGTTTTTTATCCAGGGACAAAAGATTGTCCCTGATATTAGGCGATCTCGCGCGTTTACTAATTTTGGAGGAGTTTTATAGGAAACTGAATACTGAATAACCAAAGGGAGACTATAGATCGATGCGTTTGCTCTTAAAGCTCACTCACGACTGAAAAATTGTGAGTAGTTTTCTGTCAAATCGTTGTTTTAAGATACATATAAATTATTGCATGTCTAGTCTTGTATATTATGTTGCTGGTGTTCCCCAAGGCTCCGTTCTAGGTCCTGTCCTGTACAACTTGTATACCTCTGATTTCCCACCTTTACCAAATTGTGAAGCAGCAATATTTGCCGATGATGCTGCCATTTTTCATCCCACGAATTGGCTTTTAATATTGAGAGGAATCTTACAAATGGGATAAAAATGTTGGGAAAATATTATAACAAATGGAAAATCAAACTAAATGAGGATAAAATTCAAGCAATCTTTTTCACAAGAAAAAGGAAAGCTTGCTGTCTTCCCAGCGCTCAACTATGTATAAATAACAAAAACATTAGTTGGGACCCTTCGGTTAGATACTTGGGTATCCATTTGGACCATAAGCTAACCTTTGGTATACATACTACAAACACTATTCAAAAGGTAGCGATTGCAATTAAATTATTATACCCTCTTATAAACAGAAAATCGAAACTTTCAATAGCAAACAAAATAATCTTGTTTAAAGTTATCTTTCAAGCAATTTTGCTTTATGGATGTCCAGTTTGGGGAAATTGTGCACCTACTCACATTAAAAAACTACAGGTATCACAAAATAAGATACTTAAGATGATGCTCAGCCTACCTCGACATCACTCGACGTCAGCTGTTCACAAAATAGCGAATGTTGAATTGATCTCCGTAAGGATAAGGAAGTTATATCAACGTTTTTGCGACCACTGTGATCTTGCGGAAAATCCTCTTGTGAATAACCTAATTTCCAACGCTAATTAAGACATTGTCTGTTTTTTTTTTTTCTTTTTGTATGTACACATTCATATATTTGGCTTATCTTTATGCTTATTTATGTACCTGTTTATTCTATTTATATAATTATTTATTTATTTACTTTTTTTTTATTTATTTATTTACCTATTTATGTATTTATTTATATATACATATATATTTGCTTTTTTTTTTTTTTGTTTTTTTTTTGTCTTACATGGGGGTTTTTATTTGTATTTTTCCTCCAATTTATTTATTATCGTGTATTATTATTTAATTTTTTGACTATCTTCAATAAATATCTCAGAAGAAATGATACTATACTATCAAATCTCTGTACTGTAAAATGTGTGATAACTTCTAATGTTTATAAAAATACGAAATAAAGTCTATGTATGTATGTAACAATTGTAAATTGATAAAAAATGAAGAAACCGAAATTTTATATATCGATGACGAAACAATTGCAGTTAAAAATGCTTATAATTTAGCTATAAAACAAAATTGTAACGAAAGAGAAATAAATCTAAGTAGAATCGGGTTAATGCAATTCAATGAATGTAAAATGAAAAGATGTATTAAACAAAAGTGTTATGTAAAGAAGAGAGTGAGTTGATAACTGACTGTTTATTGAGAGATGTATGCTTACAGTACATACATACATAAGTGTTTTATATTTGTATACATACATAGCTATAGCATGTGAGTATATGGAATTATACTACATCTCCCCCTTTTTTCTTTTTTCAAAATTCACAAATGAACTAATTTAAAATGAATTCAAAATTAATTTTAAATGTGAGAAAAAAAAGGTGTTTACAAAATATAATTATACTTGCTTTTGCCCGCGGCTTCGCTCGCGTTAAATTCGGGGTAACACGGTTCCCCTTTCCTGATTTAGAACACAGCAAGAGAACTCGGAACAGAATGTTATTTTAATACGCTACTGTAGACGAGAGCACCGTGGCGCAGTGGGTAGTGTGTTGGCCTCTGACGCCGATGACACGGGATCGAATCCCGACACAGCCATGTCATCGAAAGTGTTTTTCACGGTGTTTCTCCTCAGCGGGGTTCTGACAAAACCCCCTGTAGTAAAATTGTCATGAAAAGCTTCTCGAAATTCGCCGTTCGGAACCGGCAATAAACTGTAGGTCCCTTTCACCTATGGGAAAATGAAATCACACACAACATGGGTGATTGAGCGAAGCTCGGCTCAGGTTCTTCATGGACTGTAACGCCAACATACTGTTACGAATTATTCTATCCCCACACCAAATAGGGTTCGCACCACTGGATTGCGATAAACTACAATTGTCCTTTTGGTATTTAAATCGAAACACACACACTTTTAATTCTTTCACCACAGATCAATTATCTGTGTAGCTTTACCACTTTTCTTTATTATCCAATACTATCCACTTTAAACTTTATTATCCAGTACAATCCACTTTAAACTTTATTACACAATACACAAACCTTTATTGAAAGCTTTTCCTTTCACCTTGGTTGATCACACCGAATTGTCACACGCTGTTTTATACCACAAACTGAAATGAATGTCAAGGGCGAGTGTTCGCGCTTATATAGCTCTCGGTCCACCGTCTCGAACGTTCGCCGTTGGAAGTTCCCCATCGGAAATCTCTAGAACGCTCTGACAATTCCATTGGAAGTTGACATCATTCCCATCCCCGCTTCCAGAGAGTTTTCGAACTTAACGGTCCGCTTGCATCTCCGCAACAATACATACATACATACTGTTGCGGAGATACAATACATACATACATACTGTTGCGGAGATGCAAGCGGACCGTTAAGTTCGAAAACTCTCTGGAAGCGGGGATTGGAATGATGTCAACTTCCAAGGGAATTGTCAGAGCGTTCTAGATATTTCCGAAGGGGAACTTCCAACGGCGAACGTTCGAGACGGTGGACCGAGAGCTATATAAGCGCGAACACTCGCCCTTGACATTCATTCAGTTTGTGGTATAAAACAGCGTGTGACAAGTCGGTGTGATCAACCAAGGTGAAAAGAAAAGCTTTCAATAAAGGTTTGTGTATTGTGTAATAAAGTTTAAAGTGGATTGTACTGTGTAATAAAGTTTAAAGTGGATTGTATTGGATAATAAATAAAAGTGGTGAAGCTACACAGATAATTGATCTGTGGGGAAAGAAATAAAAGTGTGTGTGTGTTTTTAATTGGGAAAACGTAGAAAATTGTATTTTATCGCAATCCAGTGGTGCGAACCCTATTTGGTGTGGGGATTGAATAAATTCGTAACATTTGGTGTCAGAAGTGGGATTGCGAGTAAACGAGTGAAACTTTATTTGAGTTGTGAAGTGAATCATTGCAAAAGTGAGAAAATGGTAAAACTGGAAAAGTTGACCATTGAACAACTGAAAAAAGAGCTGGATGCTCGGGAATCATCCACAGTGGGAAGTAAAGCCAACCTGGTGGAGAGACTGCGATCGGCGTTGCAGGAAGAAGGTGTCGACTGGGAGAGTTATGAATACGGGGTGGAGAAGCCGTCGACATCCACTGAGCCAGCGTTCGATATGCAGCAAATTCTCGCGGCTCTTAATGCTATGAGTCAAAAGATGGAGGAAAACTCAACTTCCCTGAGCCAGAGACTAGAAGCAACCATACATCAAAAGTTGGAGGAAAATTCCACTTCCCTGGGCCAGAAGCTGGAGACGTTAGAAGGGATGCTAGAGAACAATCGAGAAAGCCTAAGAAACATCCAGCAGGCCGTCGACGATCGATTCCAGAACGTCGAAGAGAGAATCGAGACACTAGAATCGAGGTTCGACAAGAAGGTTCTAGATCTCGAAAATAACCAGGAAAAGATAATCGAGACCTTGGAATCGAAGTTCGACAAGAAGGTTCTGGAACTCGAGAAAACTGTCCAGAACGTTCAGTGTCAAGGAATCGTTGTACCGACGGCAGCATCGAAATTCACAGCTCCCAACTTTGACGGCACGAGCGCATTTAACATCTTTAAACTCCAGTTCGAGACAACAGCGGAACGGAATCAATGGGGAGAAGAAGATCGTGTGGCCGCTCTAGTTTTTTCGCTTAAAGGCGAAGCAGCTGGTGTTCTACAGACCGTCCCGGAGACCCAGAGAAGGAACTACACAGCCATATGGGAAGCTCTTCATCGAAGATACGGCAGTGAGCACATGCAGGAGATGCACAAGCTGGAACTTAAAGGACGCAAGCAGCGTGTAAACGAGACCATCCAACAGTATGCTGCCGACATCGAGAGGCTATCTCATCTAGCCTACGCGGATGTTCCAGTTGATGTGGTGGAAAAACTGAAAACGGATTTTTTCATCCAAGGGCTAAGGGACCCCGATACGCAACGAAGTCTGATTCTTCTGCCGAAGACATCTTTCAAGGAGACAGTTGCCAGCGCTCTCGCATGTGAAACATCGCTCTTGATATGCCGACCTTCGATCAAACTACGGCGCATATCTCAAGACCAGGATAGTTCGAGAACAACAACGGCGAGTAGGAGTGGTTCATTCCCGGGTAGATGCTACATCTGCGACCAGCAGGGGCACATTGCGAGGAACTGCCGCCTGCGAAGAAAGCGTTCGAGGTCTAGTTCGCCAAAAAGAGACCATGGGAGTGAACGCGACCGTGGAGGTGCAAAAGGTGCACCTAACAATCCGTTAAACTAAAACGAGTCAGTGCAGAGGGGCGTGCGCTGGCTCCCACATTGGAGTGCCCCAGCATCCTCGTATCCCGAATCTGTAGGGGTGCAACCAGCCTAGTCATCGAGGGAACGATGGACGGGCGACGATATCTGCTGACGTTGGACACGGGCGCAACTCATTCAGTCATCCGAAGCGGATTGGTTTCTGACATCGAACCACTTTCCGAGGTAAGGCTTCGTACAGTAACTGGTGAGAAGGCGGAAGTTAAGGGAAAGGTCCAGAAAAGAGTTACGATGGGGACCATCGAGTTTCAGCATGATTTCATCGTTGCGGACATCACTGATGACATCATAATCGGCGTCGACTTCATGATTAGGCATGGCTTCACATTGGACCTCAACCAAAAAGTGATGAAGTATGGCAACTTGGAGCTCCCATTAACAATAGATAATGGACAGGGTAACAAGGTCAGGCGAATAGTCGTGCAAGTGCGCCAAACAGTTCCCTCGAATGCAGAAGCTGTGGTTTGGGCGAAGATAGAAGAGGATGCAGGGACAAGCCGAATGTGGGTGGTCGAACCCGACAAACGAAATCGACCCAGCGATGTCATTGTTGGAAGGGCTCTGGTGGAACCCCGACAAGACCAATTGGTTCCAGTACGAGTCCTGAATCCTGCCAGTACACCTAGGACAATACACAAGGGAACAACGATCGCTCAATGCCAAGAAGCTGCCGCCGTTATGAACTGCGAATGTAAGAAACAACAGGAAATCCAGTCCAACAAAGCCTTCTTAAAAACAATGGCCAGAGAGTGGACGCAACACCTAGTGGAGAAGCAGAAAAGTAAAGCACTCTCCCTGCTCCGTAAATATTGGACAGTTTTTGCAAATGGTAAGAACTGTGGAAGAACATCAATTGTGAAGCACAGAATAGACACAGGGGACTCTAGACCGATCCGGCAACCACCGAGGAGGGTACCTTTGGCGAAAGAAGGCGAGGTGGTCAAACTAATCGACGAGATGGAAAAGGAGGGCGTGATCGAACCATCTGCAAGCCCATGGAGTTCGCCAGTAGTGCTTGTTAAGAAGAAGGATGGAAGCACCCGATTCTGCGTGGACTATAGGAAGCTGAACGACGTAACGAAGAAGGACAGCTATCCTTTACCGAGAATCGACGACACCTTGGACACATTATCTGGTGCAAAGTGGTTCTCGACGCTGGACTTGCAAAGTGGATACTGGCAAATAGAGCTTGACCAGCAAGACAAGGAAAAGACCGCGTTCACCGCCGGGGGATAGTTGTGGCAATTCTCTGTGGTCTTTGCAATGCGCCAGCCACCTTCGAAAGGCTAATGAACCGGGTACTAAGAGGACTTCACTGGAGGACTTGCCTTGTCTATCTGGATGACATAATTGTAATGGGCAAGGATTTCGACGATCACCTTAAGAAGCTTGAAGAGGTACTGGAACGTATTCAAGCAGCCGGATTGAAATTGAGCCCGAAGAAATGTTCGCTCTTCGAGAACGAGTTGAAGTACTTGGGACATGTGGTGACCGCAGAAGGAGTCCATACAGATGAAGAGAAAATCTCAGCGGTTAAGGAATGGCCGCGGCCGAAGAATCTTCATGAGTTAAGGTCATTCCTGGGACTTTGCACATATTACAGGCGATTCATCCCAGGATTTGCAAACGTTGCCAGCAGTTTGCACGAGCTCACCAAAAAGAATCGGCCATTCAAGTGGGAGAAGCCGCAGGCGGAAGCGTTCATTCACCTGAAGGAATTGCTCTGCAGTGCGCAGATTCTTGCATATCCTGTCCCGGGAGAAAAGTTTATTTTGGACACAGATGCGAGCGGACATGGAATCGGAGGAGTACTCTCTCAAATGATTGACGGGCGAGAGCGGGTCATCGCTTACTACAGTAGGATCCTATCGAAGCCGGAGAGGAACTACTGTGTAACTGGGAGGGAGCTTTTAGCTGTGGTTGACTGTGTCAAGCATTTCCACAAATATCTCTATGGCCAAGCTTTTCATCTTAGGACGGACCACGCAGCGTTGAGGTGGTTGCTGCAGTTCAAAAACCCGGAAGGCCAGCTTGCTAGATGGATAGAGAGAATCCAGAGTTATGACTTCAGTATCGAACATCGGAAGGGAAGCAGTCATGGAAATGCGGATGCATTATCAAGGCGACCTTGCGATGTTGAATGCAAACATTGTTCACGCGCCGAGACCAAGGAACAGGTCACCGACATCCGTTGTTTCCAGGTGCTGCCAGATGATTCCTGGACTGTCGAGAAGGTCGGAAGGAAGCAGCGAGAAGATGCCGATCTGGCAGTCATCATCGACTACCAAGAGCGAGGTTTTCGACCAAGTTGGCAGCAAATATCCAGTGAAAGCCCAATCGTGAAAGCTTACTGGGCTCAATGGCAGAGTTTGAAGCTGAAGAACGGTTGCCTCTACCGCAGTTGGGAAAGTGAGGACGGGAACAATGTAAACGATCTGCTGGTAATTCCGAAAGGACAAATCGAAGAGGTCATCCGAGAATACCACGAGGGACCAAACGGGGGTCATCTTGGTGTTAACAAGACTGTAGAAAAGATCAAGAAACGTTTCTACTGGGTAGGATGCCATGAGTCGGTTACGCGTTTCATTCGCAGGTGTGAACAGTGTGCGAAGGCAAAGGGTCCAGTTAGGAAAACTCGAGGAAATATGCAGCAGTACAATGTTGGAGCACCGTTCGAACGTATCGCAATGGACATTGCAGGCCCATTCCCAACGAGCAACGCTGGAAACAAGTACGCGCTAGTGGTGATCGATTACTTCAGCAAGTGGCCTGAGGTGTTTTGCATCCCGAACCAGGAAGCCAAAACCATTTTGGATGCATTCGTGAATAACTGGGTTTCGCGTTATGGAGTACCAATGGAACTGCACTCAGACCAAGGGAGAAACTTCGAGTCGTCGGTGTTCAAAGAACTCTGTGACATGCTAGGTATCAGAAAGACGCGGACAACACCATTACATCCACAATCTGATGGCATGGTCGAAAGGTTCAACCGGACGATGGAGGAGTACCTGAGAAAATTCGTCATCGGAGATCAGAAGGACTGGGATGAACATCTTCCCCTTTTCTTAATGGCATACCGTTCGGCACAGCACAATTCAACGGCAACAACACCCGCCGAAGCCATTTTTGGAACTGATCTCCGACTTCCATCGGACTTGAAGTTCGGCGTGGTACTACCGACAACTAGCGGCAGGAAAGACTTCGTAACCGAAAAGAAGGAACAGCTGAACTCCATCCATCAGTTCATCCGGGAGCGACTGAACTTGGTCAGCGATAAAATGAAGGCGCGATACGACTTGAGGGCGAATACTTCTGGATTCGAGACCGGACAATTGGTATTGCTGTACAACCCACAACGGAAAAAAGGCTTGTGCCCCGAATTGCAATCAGCCTGGGATGGACCATATGAGGTCATCAAGAAACTCAATGACGTGGTATACCGGATACAGCAGATGGGAAACAGACGGCGAAGTATAAAATTGTCCACGTAGAGAGGTTAGCACCATATTACGGAGAAGGGTCCAATCGCTTGTTCGAGGACGAACAAGTTTAGGAGGAGGGCAGTGTTACGGAGATGCAAGCGGACCGTTAAGTTCGAAAACTCTCTGGAAGCGGGGATTGGAATGATGTCAACTTCCAAGGGAATTGTCAGAGCGTTCTAGATATTTCCGAAAGGGAACTTCCAACGGCGAACGTTCGAGACGGTGGACCGAGAGCTATATAAGCGCGAACACTCGCCCTTGACATTCATTCAGTTTGTGGTATAAAACAGCGTGTGACAAGTCGGTGTGATCAACCAAGGTGAAAAGAAAAGCTTTCAATAAAGGTTTGTGTATTGTGTAATAAAGTTTAAAGTGGATTGTACTGTGTAATAAAGTTTAAAGTGGATTGTATTGGATAATAAATAAAAGTGGTGAAGCTACACAGATAATTGATCTGTGGGGAAAGAAATAAAAGTGTGTGTGTGTTTTTAATTGGGAAAACGTAGAAAATTATAGTTTATCGCAATCCAGTGGTGCGAACCCTATTTGGTGTGGGGATTGAATAAATTCGTAACAATACTGTAGACGACATTATATGTCTTTCCATTTGGGGATAGAATGTAAAGATTCTGGGCATTGGACACACGCGAACATGCCACATATAATTGTCTAGGGGAAAAGCACGGCTTTTCTTATTTCACCCCACCTTTAATGTTTGACCTTGCGCTTTGTTAATAGTCATAGCGAAATTAAGCTTTAGAGGAAATTGCCTTTTAAACTGGAACGGGAGATCTGTGGGAATTATTGGGATTCGTGGGATCTTTACATTTTCACCCTTTCCTACGCCGGTTAAGATAGTGGCGCTAATGATATTGCGGCCAAGTTGTGTGACACGAAGTCTCGTCGCATTACATAATCCCGGGGCATTTAAATTTCGTATAAGCATGACTGGGACGCTTAGTAGTTAAATAACAGAGTATAGGTACCGTATGCAATATAGTGTGAAGCGCGGCCCGATGCCCGCACTTAAGTACAGATAGAGAGCACACAACGTTAGCGCGTTTCAAAAACATATCAGCGCCATCTATCGTAATTCAAGAGTAAAACTTATTTATGTTTCGAATGTTGATTGTTTTCTCAAAAGCTGATTGATTTATGGTTGTTTTAATTAAATTATTTTATTATTCGTTTGTATCATAGAACCTATACTAATTTTGCGGAGAGTCTCACACAAATTTCTATCCCCTACTGATTTTTTATTTGCTGCATACAAACTTAACGGCCACGAGTGGGCCTATTGTGATGTCCCCCACTTACAGTTCACTCAGAAAACCTGAGTTCGTGATAAAACTTAGTATGTTTTTGAGTGAGCTAGCAGCGGTTTCTTCTGCTTCAAGATAATACTTGCCTAGGTGTCGATGACGTGTACTGACCAGGCAGTTACAGTGGCATAGTATGTGCTCTGCTGTTTCTTCGTCTTCATTACACATTCGGCAAGTGTCATCTTGTATGATGCCTTGTTTTGAGGTGTTTATTAACTGGGCAGTGTCCAGTAAGGAAACCTGTGATTAAACGAATCTGACTCCTCGAAAGCATGAGAAGTTGTTTCATTCTTTTGAGGGATGTAGTTGGGAGGAACAGCTTGGCTTGTCTGCTACTTTCGTTTGTAACCAGTAGTGATCCGTCGTGTTCCTTAACCAATTGTTTATGCAGCGTCTGGTGGTGCTAATGGGTATGCCGCAGAAAGGCCGTGGCATCATAAATGGTGATGCAGAACCTATCCTTGCTAGTAGGTCCGCCTTTTCGTTGTCTGTATGGCCGCTGTGTCCAGGTATCCAAATGAGATGAACTCTGTTTGTACTGGCCAGCTGGTGAAGTAGCTGTAGGCAGTCCCATACCAGTTTGGAGGTGATTTCAAAGCTCTTTAGGGCTAGAAGAGCAGCCTTGCTGTCAGAGAGAATGTAAATGTTTTTGTTAAGTATATTTCTGTTTATATTTTCTCTGAAGCAGAGTTCTATAGCAAATATCTCTGCTTGAAAAACGGAGTTATATCTGTCCATGCTGACGTAGATGCATGTGCCTGTATTTGCTCCGTATACTCCAGCCCCAACGCCTTCATTCGTTTTGGAGCCATCTGTGTACCACACGTAGGATCCACTATTGAAGGAGGGTCTATCCTGTTCCCAGTTTTGTCGGCTGGGGAATGTGACCTTGTAGTTTTGGCTGAAGTTGTATCTGGGGAGACAGTTGCCTGTAAGAGATATCTTTAGGATTTCATGCCTGTTTATTTCGGTAAGGATAACAGGGTGAAAGAGCCTACGGTTAGAGTCATCCTCCACGATCAGTCTATGGGCGAAGACCATTGCTTCTTTCTTCAGTTGGAGATGAAGAGGTGGCAGTTCTGTGATGACTTCTAGTGCTGCTGTGGGGGTTGTTCTCATGGCCCCAGTGATACAGATGCAAGCTAGTCTTTGCAATATGTTGAGCTTGGCTTGCACTGATACTTGTTTTGTTTTGTGCCACCAGACGGGCGCAGCATATGTAAGAATTGGTCTAGTGATTGCTGTATATAGCCAGCGGGATATTTTGGGGTTTGTGCCCCAGTTTTTGCCAGTGAGACTTTTGCTGGTCCATACAGAGATCCTGGCTTTCTCAATAGTCTTTGTAATGTGAGAGTTCCAAGTGAGCTTTTCGTCTAGAGTTATCCCTAGATATTTGACTTCTTTTGAGAACTCTATCGCTTCACCAAAGAGGGTAGGTATAGTAAGTTTGTGCCTATTCCTTCTTCTGGTGAAGGCGACTATGGTGCTTTTCCTAGGATTGGCATTTAGTGCAACCTTTATGCACCAGTTTGCAACAAGGTTTAGTGCCCGTTGGAGGAGTTCCGAGACCGTATCTTCGAATTTGCCTCTAATCAGGATCACTATGTCGTCAGCGTAGCCTTGGACATAGAAGCCAATGCTGCTAAGTATGCTTATCAGTTCATTAACCACGATGGACCACAGGAGTGGTGAGAGAACCCCGCCTTGAGGGCATTCTTTTTTTATTTTGTCATTGCCTAGTGAGGTGTTTATTTTCCTGTTGCTAAGCATGTGTTGGATCCAATTGCATGTGGTATTGTCCACCCCTGTGCTGAGGATGCAACGTTTTATTTGGGTGTATTCGGTGTTATCGAAAGCACCCTCAATATCTAGAAAGCAACCTACCGCAATTTCTTTGTCGCTCAGGGATTTGTTGATCCGGGCCGTTAGTTCCTGAGGAGCATGCGTGGTCGATTTCCCAGGCTGGTAGGCATATTGGTTTTTGTGAAGTAGTGATCTTTTCAGTGCGCCGTCCCTGATATGCCTATCCAGGATTTTTTCCATTGTTTTTAGGAAGAAAGAGGTAAGGCTTATCGGTCTGTAGGACTTAGGCAGGTCTGTGGGCCTACGGCCTACTTGTTGGTATGTGTCCCCATGCATAGCTGGTTCTATAGATGTTAATGAGCATGGGGCTGATTTGCGCACTCATCTTCTGAAGAAGGGCTGGGGATTTGTATGGGTCAAATGAATTGATGGCCAATTTTATGTTTCCCTCGTGAGAGATCGTCGGTTCTCAACTATCTCCACTTAAAAAATCGCCTCAATTCGTCGCTCCGATTTTGCCGCGAAAGACGGACAAACAGACACATACACTTTCACATTTATAATATTAGTATAGATAAGTATAAGGTATACAAAATCAAGTTCAAATTAAAATGAAAATAGTACAAAATATAGCAAATTCAAAATTTAATTTTTAAATTAACATGAACTTCTTCTTTATAGGTTTTATTGAATTCTCAAGGTCTTGCCAGACCGTAACACTATTGTTGGTATAGGCTGTTGAGGTGGTGGATGATTTTTGGATTTTTCGTAAATTTTGGAATAGGTATTGTTGTTATCTTGTGGTACAATAGCTCTTTCAGGAATTATGCCTGCTTGTGTATGTTGGAGATGAATTGTGTTCCGACGTTTTACTTTTCCATCATCAGTTTTTACTATGTATGATCTCGGTTGAGAAGACTTTTCTAAAATTATACCTGATGACCATCTTCGGTGCCCTTCTTGAACTCGTACTTCATCGTCTGGCTGAAACTGCGAAGAAGGTTTAATGGACTCATCGGCGTATAGTTTTTGGTGGTTTCGCATGTGGATCATCTCTTCATGTACGTTTTTAACTACTCTTGCAGTTAGTTCGCTTTTGGCTATTGGTAAATTACATCTAGTCTGTCTGCTAAATAGACGTTGGCTTGGAGATTTCAATTCGGGTGATCTTGATGTATTGCGGAAATTCAGAAGCGCCAGGTAAATATCTGAACCGTCCACCTGACACTTCCTCGGAAGTTGTTTAGCCGTTTGTACATATCTTTCCGCAAGTCCGTTGGAGCGGGGATAATACGGACTCGATGTCTGATGCCTGAATCCCCAGGTACTGGCAAACACCTTAAACTCCTTTGCTGAAAATTGTGGCCCGTTATCAGACTCAAAAACTAAGGGAATACCATGGGTGGAAAACCAGACTTTAAGTTTCTGGATTACTTCGGCTGAAGATGAACTTTTGAGTTCCCCGAAGTCGAAAAACCCAGAGTAGCTTTCTACAATTAAAAGATAATCATTGTTAAACATATGGTATATGTCCCATGCTACGATCTCCCATGGTAATGATGGAACCCGCCTTAGCATAACTGGCTCTTTCACTTTTGCTGGTTGTAATTTTTGGCAAATTGAGCAAGATTCGATCATTGGGGTGATGTCTTTTGTAATGTTAAGCCAAAACAACTGCTCTCTGGCTCGGCTGAGAGTACGCTGAATACCAAAATGTCCACAGTGTAACTTCTTGAGCATGCTAGATCTAAGACTTTTAGGTACAATAAGTTTGTTGCCTTTGAACAGCAAATCGTTGTCCGTGTATATTTTTTCTATCGCGAAAGGTCCAGTACCCTCTTAAAGTTTCGTTTACTTCTTGTATCGTTTTTGGCCAACCGGTTAGTAGACATTCTTTAAGTTGTTGAACCTCTATATCCTTTACTGTTTCTTTTATAATGTCTTCTTTTGATTCAGGCGTGATTTGTAGCAATGAGCAAACTTCGAGTTCATCGCGTCCTTCAGGTTCCGGACTGTTTCTGCAATCACGGCTTAAAGCATCTGCAATTCCTATTTCTTTCCCTTTACGATACTTTATTTTAGGCGAATATTGCATTACTTCGAACAGGATTCTCTGGAGGCGATGAGGCGACGAGTGTAATGTTTTTTTTTTTTCCATTGCCTCTAATGGCTTATGATCGGTTTCGATGACGAGAAGCTTGCCGTAGATGTATTCTCTGAACTTGGAACATGCAAACTGCATTGCCAGTGCTTCCTTCTCTATTTGAGGATATCTCTGTTGCATTTCAGTCATAGCCTTTGAAGCATACGCCACCGGGGATATCATCTTGTAATACAGCAGCACCTAGACTGTGCGAACTTGCATCTACTTGCAAGGTTACGTCCTGATTCGGATCATAGAATTTCAGAACAGGTGTATTTGAAAGTGCATGTTTTAGAGAATCAAATGCCATTCAATGTCACTCTTCAGAAGTTTCCTCAATGGATACGTTATATGAGAAAAATGTTTTGTAAATTTAGTTAAATACGTAGCCATACCAAAAAGTCTCATGAGTTCCGTCCGTCAGACGACAGTACATGTCCCAAAAACTTTATTTGCTTGACATTATAAACGCATTCCTATTTGTTTATTTTGAGACCAGCTCGTGAAATCCTGTCTATGACTTCATTCGTGAGTTGTATTAATTCCTGTTTTGTTTCGGCGTGAACAAGGATGTCATCAATTGCACACTCTGTATTCTTGCAGCCGTCGAGAATTTGACACATCATGTTCTGAAATATTTCAGGCGCTGAAGCTAGTCCAAACGGTAATCTCTTATAGGAATACCTGCCCCATGGTGTGGCCATCGTCAAAATATCGCTCGTTCGCTCGGTTACTGGGATTTGCCAGAAACCTTTCTTCATATTCAGAAGCGTAAAATATTTAGAGTTTCGGATCCGTGCCGTAATTTCTTCAATCGTTCTCAAGGGATGTTGTCTGCGGACGATATTTTTATTAATGTCCATTGGATCCATGTACATGCGTATTTTGTTCTTTTGTTTAACTACAACCATTGGCGAGACAGCTGGAGTAACCTTGGATGTCTTTACCAAAACTCCGTGTCAATTTCTCGCTTCACCTCGTCTCTGATAGAGTGTAGTATTTTACGAGCTGGGTATATATTGTATATATTGTTGCGGAGATGCAAGCGGACCGTTAAGTTCGAAAACTCTCTGGAAGCGGGGATTGGAATGATGTCAACTTCCAATGGAATTGTCAGAGCGTTCTAGAGATTTCCGAAGGGGAACTTCCAACGGCGAACGTTCGAGACGGTGGACCGAGAGCTATTTAAGTGCGAACACTCGCCCTTGACATTCATTCAGTTTGTGGTATAAAACAGCGTGTGACAAGTCGGTGTGATCAACCAAGGTGAAAAGAAAAGCTTTCAATAAAGGTTTGTGTATTGTGTAATAAAGCTTAAAGTGGACAGTATTGGATAATAAAGTTTGAAGTGGATAGTATTGGATAATAAAGAAAAGTGGTGAAGCTACATAGATAATTGATCTGTGGTGAAAGAATTAAAAGTGTGTGTGTTTCAATTTAAATAAAAAGGACAATTGTAGTTTATCGCAATCCAGTGGTGCGAACCCTATTTGGTGTGGGGATCGAATAATTCGTAACATTTGGTGTCAGAAGTGGGATTGCGAGTAAACGAGTGAAACTTTATTTGAGTTGTGAAGTGAATTATTGCAAAAGTGAGAAAATGGTAAAATTGGAAAAGTTGACCATTGAACAACTGAAAAAAGAGCTGGATGCTCGGGAATTATCCACAGTGGGAAAAAAAGCCAACCTGGTGGAGAGACTGCGATCGGCGTTGCAGGAAGAAGGTGTCGACTGGGAGAGTTATGAATTCGGGGTGGAGAAGCCGTCGACATCCACTGAGCCAGCGTTCGATATGCAGCAAATTCTCGCGGCTATGAATGCTATGAGTGCTTCCCTGAGCCAGAAATTAGATCAAAAACTGGAGGAAAATTCCGCTGCCGTAAGTAGAAAGTTGGAGGAAAATTCCACTTCCATAGGGCAGAAACTAGAGAGGCTGGAGACATTAGAAGAGATGCTAGAGAACAATCGAGAAAGCTTGAGAGACATCCAGCAAGCCGTTAACGATCGATTCCAGAATGTCGAAGAGAAAATCGAGACACTGGACAAGAAGGTTCTAGATCTCGAGAATAGTCAAGAAAAGAGAATCGAGTCACTGGAATCGAGGTTCGACGTGAAGGTTCTGGAACTCGAGAAAACTATCCAGAACGTACAGCATCAAGGAATCGTAGTACCGACTGCAGCATCAAAATTCACAGCTCCCAACTTCGACGGCAAGAGCGCTTTTAACATCTTTAAGCTCCAGTTCGAGACAACAGCGGAACGGAATCAATGGGGAGAGGAAGATCGTGTGGCTGCCCTAGTGATTTCCCTTAAAGGTGAAGCAGCTGATGTTCTACAGACCGTCCCGGAGACCCAGAGAAGGAACTACACAGCCATATGGGAAGCTCTTCATCGAAGATACGGCAGTGAGCACATGCAGGAGATGCACAAGCTGGAACTTAAAGGACGCAAGCAGCGTGTAAACGAGACCATCCAACAGTATGCTGCCGACATCGAGAGGCTATCTCATCTAGCCTACGCGGATGTTCCAGTTGATGTGGTGGAAAAACTAAAAACGGATTCTTTCATCCAAGGGCTAAGGGACCCCGACACGCAACGAAGCTTGATTCTCCTGCCGAAGACATCTTTCAAGGAGACAGTTGCCAGCGCTCTCGCATGCGAAACATCGCTCTTGATATGCCGACCTTCCATCAAACTACGGCGCATATCTCAAGACAAGGATAGTTCGAGAACAACAACGGCGAGTAGGAGTGGTTCATTCCCGGGTAGATGCTACATCTGCGACCAGCAGGGGCACATTGCGAGGAACTGCCGTCTGCGGAGAAAGCGTTCCTTCAGCGAATTGCGACGTAATTCCAGAGCAACCACAGTGAGTAGGAGTCGCTCGTTCCCAGGTAGCTGCTATATCTGCGACCAGCAGGGGCACATTGCAAAAGACTGTCGTCTGCGGAGAAAGCGTTCTTCCAGCAAATTGTGGCGTAGTTCCAGAGAAACAACGGTGAGTAGGAGCTGCCCGTTCCCAGGCAGATGCTACATCTGCAACGAGCAGGGGCACATGGCGAGAAATTGTCATCTGAGAAGAAGGCGTTCGAGGTTTGATTCGCGACAAGGAGAACAAGCGAGGGCATGCGAATACCGGAAGGGAAGCAGCCATAGAAATGCGGATGCATTAACGAGCCGAACTCGCGGCGTTGAATGCAAGCATTGTTCACGTGCGGAAACCAAAGAAGAGGTCACCGATATCCGTCGTTTCCATGTGCTGCCAGAAGATGCTTGGAGTGCCGAGAAGGTTGGAAGAAAGCAGCGAGAGGATTCCGATCTGGCAGTCATCATTGACTACAAAGAACGAGGTTTTCGACCAACTTGGTAGCAAATATCCAGTGAAAGCCCAATCGTGAAAGCTTACTGGGCTCAATGGCAGAGTTTGAAGCTGAAGAACGGTTGCCTCTACCGCAGTTGGGAAAGTGAGGACGGGAACATTGTAAACGATCTGCTGGTAATTCCGAAAGGACAAATCGAAGAGGTCATCCGAGAATACCACGAGGGACCAAGCGGGGGTTATCTTGGTGTTAACAAGACTGTAGAAAAGATCAAGAGACGTTTCTACTGGGTAGGATGCCATGAGTCGGTTACGCGTTTCATTCGCAGGTGTGAACAGTGTGCGAAGGCAAAGGGTCCAGTTAGGAAAACTCGAGGAAATATGCAGCAGTACAATGTTGGAGCACCGTTCGAACGTATCGCAATGGACATTGCAGGCCCATTCCCAACGAGCAACGCTGGAAACAAGTACGCGCTGGTGGTTATCGATTACTTCAGCAAGTGGCCTGAGGTGTTTTGCATCCCGAACCAGGAAGCCAAAACCATTTCGGATGCATTCGTGAATAACTGGGTTTCGCGTTATGGAGTACCAATGGAACTGCACTCAGACCAAGGGAGAAACTTCGAGTCGTCGGTGTTCAAAGAACTCTGTGACATGCTAGGTATCAGAAAGACGCGGACAACACCATTACACCCACAATCTGATGGCATGGTCGAAAGGTTCAACCGGACGATGGAGGAATACCTGAGAAAAGTCGTCGTCGGAGATCAGAAGGACTGGGATGAACATCTTCCCCTTTTCTTAATGGCATACCGTTCGGCACAGCACAATTCAACGGCAACAACACCCGCCGAAGCCATTTTTGGAACTGATCTCCGACTTCCATCGGACTTGAAGTTCGGCGTGGTACTACCGACAACTAGCGGCAAGGAAGACTTCGTAACCGAAAAGAAAGAACAGCTGAACTCTATCCATCAGTTCATCCGGGAGCGACTGAACTTGGTCAGCGATAAAATGAAGGCGCGATACGACTTGAGGGCGAATACTTCTGGATTCGAGACCGGACAATTGGTATTGCTGTACAACCCACAACGGAAAAAAGGATTGTGCCCCAAATTGCAATCAGCCTGGGATGGACCATATGAGGTCATCAAGAAACTCAATGACGTGGTATACCGGATACAGCAGATGGGAAACAGACGGGCGAAGTACAAAAATGTCCACGTAGAGAGGTTAGCACCATATTACGGAGAAGGATCCAATCGCTTGTTCGAGGACGAACAAGTTTAGGAGGAGGGCAGTGTTGCGGAGATGCAAGCGGACCGTTAAGTTCGAAAACTCTCTGGAAGCGGGGATTGGAATGATGTCAACTTCCAATGGAATTGTCAGAGCGTTCTAGAGATTTCCGAAGGGGAACTTCCAACGGCGAACGTTCGAGACGGTGGACCGAGAGCTATATAAGCGCGAACACTCGCCCTTGACATTCATTCAGTTTGTGGTATAAAACAGCGTGTGACAAGTCGGTGTGATCAACCAAGGTGAGAAGAAAAGCTTTCAATAAAGGTTTGTGTATTGTGTAATAAAGCTTAAAGTGGATAGTATTGGATAATAAAGTTTAAAGTGGATAGTATTGGATAATAAAGAAAAGTGGTGAAGCTACACAGATAATTGATCTGTGGTGAAAGAATTAAAAGTGTGTGTGTTTCAATTTAAATAAAAAGGACAATTGTAGTTTATCGCAATCCAGTGGTGCGAACCCTATTTGGTGTGGGGATCGAATAATTCGTAACAATATTGTTGCGGAGATGCAAGCGGACCGTTAAGTTCGAAAACTCTTTGGAAGCGGGGATTGGAATGATATCAACTTCCAATGGAATTGTCAGAGCGTTCTAGAGATTTCCGAAGGGGAACTTCCAACGGCGAACGTTCGAGACGGTGGACCGAGAGCTATATAAGCGCGAACACTCGCCCTTGACATTCATTCAGTTTGTGGTATAAAACAGCGTGTGACAAGTCGGTGTGATCAACCAAGGTGAAAAGAAAAGCTTTCAATAAAGGTTTGTGTATTGTGTAATAAAGTTTAAAGTGGATTGTATTGGATAATAAATAAAAGTGGTGAAGCTACCCAGATAATTGATCTGTGGTGAAACCAGGAAAGTGTGTGTGTGTTTTTAATTGGGAAAACGTAGAAAATTGTAGTTTATCGCAATCCAGTGGTGCGAACCCTATTTGGTGTGGGGATTGAATAATTCGTAACATTTGGTGTCAGAAGTGGGGTTGCGAGTAAACGAGTGAAACTTTATTTGAGTTGTGAAGTGAATCATTGCAAAAGTGAGAAAATGGTAAAATTGGAAAAGTTGACAATTGAACAACTGAACAGAGAGCTGGATGCTCGAGAATTATCCACAGTGGGAAGTAAAGCCAACCTGGTGGAGAGACTGCGATCGGCGTTGCAGGAAGAAGGTGTCGACTGGGAGAGTTATGAATTCGGGGTGGAGAAGCCGTCGACATCCACTGAGCCAGCGTTCGATATGCAGCACATTCTCGCGGCTCTTAATGCTATGAGTCAAAAGATGGAGGAAAATTCCACTTCTCTGAGCCAGAAACTGGAGAAACTTGAGATGCTAGAGAACAATAGAGAACAATCGAGAAAGCCTAAGAAATATCCAGCAGGCCGTCGACAATCGATTCCAAGACGTCGAAGAGAGAATCGAGACACTAGAATCGAGGTTCGACAAGAAGGTTCTAGATCTCGAAAATAACAAGGAAAAGAGAATCGAGACACTGGATAAGAAGGTTCTGGAACTCGAGAAAACTATCCAGAACGTTCACCATCAAGGAAACATCGTTGTACCGACTGCAGCGTCGAAATTCACAGCTCCCAACTTCGACGGCACGAGTGCATTTAACATCTTTAAACTTCAGTTCGAGACAACAGCGGAACGGAATCAATGGGGAGAAGAAGATCGTGTGGCCGCTCTAGTAATTTCCCTTAAAGGTGAAGCAGCTGACGTTCTACAGACCGTCCCGGAGACCCAGAGAAGGAACTACACAGCCATATGGGATGCTCTACATCGAAGATACGGCAGTGAGCACATGCAGGAGATGCACAAGCTGAAACTTAAAGGGCGCAAGCAGCGTTTAAACGAGACCATCCAACAGTATGCCGCCGACATCGAGAGGCTATCCCATCTTGCCTACGCGGATGTTCCAGTTGATGTGGTAGAGAAACTAAAGACGGATCCTTTCATCCTAGGGCTAAGGGACCCCGATACGCAACGAAGCCTGATTCTCCTGCCGAAGACATCTTTCAAGGAGACAGTTGCCAGCGCTCTCGCATGTGAAACATCGCTCTTGATATGCCGACCTTCCATCAAATTACGGCGCATATCTCAAGATCAGGATAGTTCCAGAACAACAACGGCGAGTAGGAGTGGTTCATTCCCGGGTAGATGCTACATCTGCGACCAGCAGGGGCACATTGCAAAAGACTGTCGTCTGCGGAGAAAGCGTTCTTCCAGCAAATTGTGGCGTAGTTCCAGAGAAACAACGGTGAGTAGGAGCTACCCGTTCCCAGGTAGATGCTACATCTGCAACGAGCAGGGGCACATGGCGAGAAATTGTCATCTGAGAAGAAGGCGTTCGAGGTTTGATTCGCGAAAAGGAGAACAAGCGAGAGCACGCGAATACCGGAAGGGAAGCAGTCATGGAAATGCGGATGCATTATCGAGGCGACCTTGCGATGTTGAATGCAAGCATTGTTCACGTGCGGAAACCAAAGAAGAGGTCACCGATATCCGTCGTTTCCATGTGCTGCCAGAAGATGCTTGGACTGTCGAGAAGGTCGGAAGAAAGCAGCGAGAAGATGCCGATCTGGCAGTCATCATCGACTACCAAGAACGAGGTTTTCGACCAAGTTGGCAGCAAATATCCAGTGAAAGCCCAATCGTGAAAGCTTACTGGGCTCAATGGCAGAGTTTGAAGCTGAAGAACGGTTGCCTCTACCGCAGTTGGGAAAGTGAGGACGGGAACATTGTAAACGATCTGCTGGTAATTCCGAAAGGACAAATCGAAGAGGTCATCCGAGAATACCACGAGGGACCAAGCGGGGGTCATCTTGGTGTTAACAAGACTGTAGAAAAGATCAAGAGACGTTTCTACTGGGTAGGATGCCATGAGTCGGTTACGCGTTTCATTCGCAGGTGTGAACAGTGTGCGAAGGCAAAGGGTCCAGTTAGGAAAACTCGAGGAAATATGCAGCAGTACAATGTTGGAGCACCGTTCGAACGTATCGCAATGGACATTGCAGGCCCATTCCCAACGAGCAACGCTGGAAACAAGTACGCACTAGTGGTGATCGATTACTTCAGCAAGTGGCCCGAGGTGTCTTGCATCCCGAACCAGGATTCAACGGCAACAACACCCGCCGAAGCCATTTTTGGAACTGATCTCCGACTTCCATCGGACTTGAAGTTCGGCGTGGTACTACCGACAACTAGCGGCAGGGAAGACTTCGTAACCGAAAAGAAAGAACAGCTGAACTCTATCCATCAGTTCATCCGGGAGCGACTGAACTTGGTCAGCGATAAAATGAAGGCGCGATACGACTTGAGGGCGAATACTTCTGGATTCGAGACCGGACAATTGGTATTGCTGTACAACCCACAACGGAAAAAAGGCTTGTGCCCCAAATTGCAATCAGCCTGGGACGGACCATATGAGGTCATCAAGAAACTCAATGACGTGGTATACCGGATACAGCAGATTGGAAACAGACGGGCGAAGTATAAAATTGTCCACGTAGAGAGGTTAGCACCATATTACGGAGAAGGGTCCAATCGCTTGTTCGAGGACGAACAAGTTTTGGAGGAGGGCAGTGTTGCGGAGATGCAGGCGGACCGTTAAGTTCGAAAACTCTCTGGAAGCGGGGATTGGAATGATGTCAACTTCCAATGGAATTGTCAGAGCGTTCTAGAGATTTCCGAAGGGGAACTTCCAACGGCGAACGTTCGAGACGGTGGACCGAGAGCTATATAAGCGCGAACAATCGCCCTTGACATTCATTCAGTTTGTGGTATAAAACAGCGTGTGACAAGTCGGTGTGATCAACCAAGGTGAAAAGAAAAGCTTTCAATAAAGGTTTGTGTATTGTATAATAAAGTTTAAAGTGGATTGTATTGGATAATAAATAAAAGTGGTGAAGCTACCCAGATAATTGATCTGTGGTGAAACCAGGAAAGTGTGTGTGTGTTTTTAATTGGGAAAACGTAGAAAATTGTAGTTTATCGCAATCCAGTGGTGCGAACCCTATTTGGTGTGGGGATTGAATAATTCGTAACAATATTAAGCGACGGATTTTGTACAATACCGATATCATAAATGAATTTTTTAGTACAACCTAGACCTTTGTATATGGAGGGCATGGGCTCGGACATACAGGGTAAAGGTGTTGATTGCTCTCAACCTGGCGAGATGCCAGCAACGATCCCTGTTTAAATGCCCGGGTCAAGTTGACATACGGCCTCCTCGCGGCGCCCTCTGGATAGCCTCTTCAACAACCGTTGGGAGGTGAACAAACGTATGCAGCGAGAAAACCCGACCAGAATGGCGGTTGTGCGGCGGGCTAACAATCCGCCCACGTAAAAAAAAACATAAAGTTATGAATGAGCAAGATGCCTCGGATACACGGACGGATACTCGACGACGACAACGCACGAAAAAGGAACACGATTTGCGAGTATGCTCCTGGAATGTCAGAACCCTGTACACTCCCGGAGCTGCTCATAAACTAGAAGGAATCCTCACGCAGTACAAGGCGGATATTACTGCGGTCCAGGAAATACGCTGGATAGGAAACGGTATGATTAGGAAGAAAAATTGCGACATTTATTACAGCTGTCACAAAAGGTTGCACTTACTGGGATGCGGATTTGTCGTGGGAAAGCGGTTAAGGTCGAAGGTCATCGACTTTAAACCTATAAGTGATCGCCTGGCTGTGATCCGCATCAGAGGCAGATTTTATAACATCAGCCTTATATGTGCACACGCCCCTACCGACGAGGCTGAAGACCCTATCAAGGAGGACTTCTATGACCTCCTGGACAACGCCTACGGAGCTTGTCCAGAGTACGATGTAAAAATCGTGCTCGGGGACTTCAACGCCAAAATCGGAAAGGAAAACACCCTTGGCGGAGTGATCGGAAAGCACAGCCTCCACGATACAACAACAGATAACGGCTTCCGACTCGCTGACTTTGCGACAGCTCGTAATGCGGTGATAAGTAGCACAAGATTCCCTCGCAAGCGAATCCACACAGCAACCTGGCGATCTCCGGACGGTCGAACCGCCAACCAAATCGACCATGTGCTCATTGACGCAAGGCACTCGTCAAACATCCGGGATGTGCGAACATTCAGAGGGGCAATTGTCGACTCTGACCACTCCCTCGTAGCAGCAAGATTCAGAGCTCGACTGTCCAATGTCAGAAAGCTGCACCAGCCCATCAGGAGGAGGTTCGACATTGGGCGCCTGAGCACACCGGAGGTTGCCAGAGTCTACAGGGAGCAGCTGAGCGAAAGACTCTACGGTATGCCTACGTCGAACACAAATGCCAATAATATGTGGCTGCATTGCCGCTCAGCCATTCAGGAAGTAGCCGAAACCACCTTAGGATACCTACCACCCCCGACAAGAAACCCGTGGTATGATGGCGAGTGTGAGCAGAAAAAGGCAGCAACCGACGAGGCGTACCAAAAGGCGCTGCAGAGGAAAACCAGGGCAGCGCGAGAAGAGTACCGAGCCAGAAGAAGGGAGGAGAAGAAACTACTGCGACAAAAGAAAAGAATCTTCGCAGCCTCCCAGCTCAAGGATATCGAGGAGTCTAGGGATAGACATAAAATACGAGCCTTTTACAAGAAAGCCAAAGGCCTTGCAGGAGGCTTCAAAAAGGGCACCCTGGCTCTTCGAAACTGCGAGGGTAATCTTGTCACCGACCCGCAGGGAATAGTGGATGTATTTAAGCAGCACTTCCAGCAGCTGCTTAACGAGCATGACCAAGAGAGAGTGGTAGGGACTGAGGAAATCCCAACTCCAGCCGCTGAAGTAGTCCTCCCACCCAGCATAGAAGAAGTCGGCACAGCTATTCAGAAGCTGAAGAACAACAAGGCCGCAGGCTCAGATGGCTAGGGAGCATGCACCAGATCATCTGCAGAATTTGGGAAGATGAGAGCATGCCCGACGACTGGAATACCAGCTCTATATGCCCCATCCACAAAAAAGGCGATCCTACCTCTTGTAAGAACTATAGAGGTATATCCCTGCTCAATGTCGCATACAAGATCCAGCCAGCGTATTGTGTGAACGTCTAAAACCATTTTGCACCGCACTAATCGGCAGCTACCAGTGCGGCTTCCGGCCCGGTAAATCAACTGTAGACCAAATTTTCACACTTCGACAAATCCTGGAAAAGACCAACGAGTTTCAAATCGATACACACCATCTTTTCATCGATTTCAAATCCGCATACGACAGCATTCATCGTGAAGCACTGTTTGGGGCGATGGCCGAATTCGGGATCCCGGTAAAACTGATCCAGTTGTGTCGCGCCACGCTAAAAAACACGCGATGCACCGTGCAACTCGGTTCTAGGACCTCGGAACCATTCGAAACATGCACCGGATTTCGGCAAGGAGATGCGCTGTCATGTGACTTCTTCAACCTGGTGCTGGAGCAGATAGTGCGACGGGCAGGCGTCAACAGGGAAGGCACTATCTTTTACAAGTCCATCCAGCTGCTAGGATACGCGGATGATATCGACATCATCGCGTGTTCTCGCCGTGGCATTGTGGAAGCATTCACGGCGATTGAAGAACAGGCGAAACGAATTGGCCTTAAGATCAATGAGGACAAAACGAAATACATGCTGTCAAGCAAAAACCAATCCGTCGCTCACCACCTGGGACAAAACATAACAATTGACAGCTACAATTTCGAGGTAGTTAAGGAGTTTGTCTACCTCGGGGCAAACGTAAATTCCACAAATGACACCACAGTGGAGATCCGGCGTAGAATCGCCCTTGGCAACCGCTGCTACTTCGGCTTGTCCAAACAACTGGGGTCAAAACTCCTCACTCGAAAGACCAAAGTCATGCTATACAAAACGCTCATTCTGCCAGTCTTGCTGTACGGAGCCGAAAGCTGGACGATAAGCAGGACAGCGGAGTTGATTTTGGGTTCTTTCGAAAGAAAAATTCTGCGCCGGATATTTGGTCCTGTCTGTGAGGAAGGTGAATGGAGAAGAAGACACAACCGCGAACTCTACGAGCTGTACCAAGATGTGGATGTAGTCCGGAAAGCAAGGACCCGTCGACTACACTGGCTCGGCCACATCGAGCGCATGGACATCAACGCTCCAGCTAAGAGGGTCTTCGACTCCGAGCCTCCTGGTTCGAGAAGAAGAGGAAGACCGAACCTCCGGTATAAAGACTAAGTAATCGCGGATGTAAGACATCTTGGTCTTGACAACTGGAAGCAGCGTGCCCGGGACCGTCAAGGATGGAAGGCAGCTATAGCTCAGGCTCAGATCCTCCATGGATCGCAGGCCTGATAAGTAAGTAAGTAAGACCTTTGTATATACTTTCATCTGCATATATTTCTTGTACACGCATAACAAGGTTGAGCATTTCACATTCCTTCTTACCAAACATTGTATTCACCGGATTATCAACAACTTTAAACAGCACATTTTGCATCACTCCACGCACCATGCATTTGATAAGTGTTTCACCAAAAACATTGTCGTATCTACCATTGAAAGCAACTAACTTTTTTGTGCTGGAAGGTGTTATTTTCGCAGACAATTTTAAGGCTAAGTCTTTGCTGATGACGTTACACTATGCACCAGTGTATGACCTTTACTTCCTCGAACCAATCGTCATCACTTTTACCCTTTGACAGCGACAGCACTAAAAGACTTTCATCTGATTCTGAGTCAGAAGAAGTTTTTTCCACTGTGTTCATCGTTCTGTTGTTTTATGCAATCTTACACTGTTTAGCAAAGCGCCCCATTCTTCTGCATTTACTGCACTTTTTGTTAAATGCGGGAAATTGCTTGCTTCTGTTTCAAAGGAAGAGGGGTTTGAATGTATTTTTTGATTGTTCTGGTCTTTAATTTTTTGTCTAAACAGTGATGTCATTGTCTTCGTGAAGTGTCTGAAGCTGTGTTAGTGCCAATTCATTTGCTCTACATTTTTCCAAAGCATCCTCTAATTTAATGTCATCAGTGGCTAACAGTTGTTCTCTAAGAGAATCATTGTTAATGCCAATTATTATTTTATCTCTCAAAATATTGTTTTGCAAAGAACCGTAACTACACTTTTTGATCTAAAGAGTCGCCTTTGTAATAAAATCATCAAAAGATTCCCCTCCCGATTGAATGATTTTATTATACACATATCTTTCAAACGTAATGTTGGTTTTGGGAGTGAAATGAGCCTCGAATTTTGCTCTAATAGATGTAATTGACCTTGCTTTTTCAGTTGTTAGAATAAACGAATTAAATATGTCTATGGCATCTGGACCGATGCATGACATAAATGTACCTAGTTGGACGAACTCTGATTTTGTATTCAGCTCTCGTGCTGCAGCAAACCAGTCATACTGCTGCAACCAATTCCTCCAAGCCAAAGCCATGTTGCCCGTAACTTCTAGAGGCTTCGGAGGTCTCGCATACCCTTCCGTAGCTGTTGGATTGTTGATAGGGGCAGCACTGGCATCAACCGGCATTTCGAATTTTATTGCTTTTTTTTATTTCTTTGTTTTTTTTTTTATATTTAAACAATATTCTAATTACTACTTAATGTCTTAAATGTTGGTTGAAACTTTTAACTTTTTAAATAGGAACCACTTCTGACACCATGTCATGAGTTGATAACTGACTGTTTATTGAGAGATGTATGCTTACAGTATATACATACATAAGTGGTTTATACTTGTACACATACATAGCTATAGCATGTGAGTATATGGAATTATACTACAAAAAGTTTTTTTCAAATAATGACAACATTTTTACGCAAAGATTTGTAAGCCCAATTATCAATGTACAACATAACTTCTCAATGAGAGTTACGTTCGAAGAAATACATATAAAAAATACTAAGAATATACAAGTAATAAAAGAACTTAAACTGCACAGAAATATATAATATACTTTAACCATATTTATAAGTATAATCCTTGTTATTATAATATTTAAGTCGAAGATAAACCAAAGAAAACTGAATGTTAATATAGAAGAAATTAAAAACAAAGAGGGAAATAACAGTTGTGAGTCAATAGAATCATGTCATCCAAAAAACAAAAAATCATCATTTTCTGATACTAAAGTACTTAACATGATTGTAATAAAGAGAAATTTCGGGGGGTGGCCGTGGTGCAGTGGTTAATATCATCGACCGTCGAGCGGAAGGTCTACAGTTCAAAAACGTTTTATAGCCAAGAAAAAGCAATTCCTATACGGAAAAAAGTATGCAACACAGTTGTGAATGGAAGACGACCAAACGTACTGCTGCAGGCATAACACTCAGAGTATATGGTCAATTCAAATTCATCCTCTGCGCATGCAATATTAACACCAAAAGTGCATGAACGGATTACTGTGAATTATAACCAACGCGAAATTTGGTCGGCTCTCGTCCTGTCTAGGACAAACCACCCCTGAGAGTAGTGAACGAACATCTACGACCCAAAAAACCACTACACTCCGTTCAGGTTGTGTGTCAAAAACATCAACCTGAAACTCTCCCTCTCCCTGTTACCTTTGCTCGCACAACGTTTAAAACCTGTAAAAAACCATATGTCGCTTCACTAAGACGAACTAGTAAAACAAACAATCTGGTTCCGGGAACCAAATGTCGCTTCACCAAGACAATACAAACAATCTGGTTTCGGGAACCATATGTCGCTTCACCGAGACGAACTGATAATGTAAACGAATTAGTTTCGGTTTAAGAAAATCTTAGTTGAGGATTCAGTCTTTTTCAACGATCGGAAGACTCACTCCTTTAGATTTAAAAGTCTGTTGTATTATTATTGAAAAGAAATAAATTTAAGAACTAGTATAACCTGATACATTGTTTCCATTTTGAAGAAGTGTCTTCGGGGTTCTGTTCAGAAAACAAAGTCCAATCAGAGCAAACATAAGGAAAAATAAAACTTGCTAGCTAACGGCTAGTGTGCATGTACATACATATGATAAATAATGTAATCAAATACGAAAAGAGTATAAAAAAACATATTGATTAATCATTAATCGATAAATTGATTTTATAACTTAATCCATTTCATAACAGTCGTTATCCATGCAAATAAAGCGCTTGTTGGAGAACACAGAGGAGGATATAATGCACCTTCCTCGAGTGAAGTAATAGCTGGACAGCAATTTGACAAAAGAGACATTTGTGTTGCATAGTCGGTTGGGCTACGGCCTAGTAAGCCGTAACCGTAAAAAAAAAAAAACACAAACTCCGAAACAACCACAAGCCTCGGATATAACGGACCGGATTTATGTTGACGACCCTTGCAAAAAACGAAAAAAGGACAATGATCTTCGGCTTTGTACGTGGAATGTTAGGTCCCTAAACAGGCCACGTGCAGCCGAACAACTTGCAGAAGCCCTAGACCGCTATAAAGCGGACATCACCGCCATCCAGGAAATGCGATGGAATGGACCGGGCATAAAGCGGATGAAAAACTGCGATATTTACTACGGCGACTGCTATAGGGAGAGAGGACAACGATTGTTCGGATGTGGATTTGTTGTTCGAGGTGGACATGTTCGGCATGTGACCGAACACCTCATAACGATCCGTATCAAGGCTAAATTTTTTAACATCAGCCTGATCTGCGTCCACGCCCCCACGGAAGACAAGGATGACTCAGCCAAAGATGAGTTCTACGATCTCCTAGACAGAACGTGTGCCCAATGTCCCAGCTATGACATCAAAATTGTACTAGGAGACTTCAAAGCTAAGCTGGGTAAGGAAAGCATATTTGAACGAGTCATCGGCAAACATAGCCTACACGACACCACCTCCGATAACGAACACAGGCTGATTGATCTTGCTACGGGGCGAAATCTCCTTCTAGCCAGTACGCGCTTCCCGCACCTCGATATACACAAAGGCACCTGGCGGTCTTTTGATCAATCGACTTCCAACCAGATTGATCACATCGCGATCGACGTCAGACACTCCTCCACTATTCTTGATGTTCGAACTTTCCGAGGGGCTAACATCGACTCGGACCACTATCTTGTTGTAGCCAAGATGCGCTTACGGATATCACGAACGCAATGGAGTAGAGTAAGAATACAAAGTTATGACGTTGGAAAGCTACTATCGCCAGAAACCGCTCGTGCTTTTACCGATCGCGTGTCCCTTAAGCTTTCCAATACACCTCAACCCTCCACGTTATCAATAGAACAGCAGTGGAGCCTTTGCAAACAAGCCCTGAAAAGCTCTGCATCCGAAGTTTTGGGTTTCAAGGCTCCATCACGAAGAAACACCTGCTTCGATGACGAGTGCAGGAGGATTCATACAGCGAAGCAGGATGCATATAAGGCCTCGCTGCATAAAAGAACAAGAGCAGCTCGTGAGATCTACGAGTTAAAAAGAAGGGAGGAGCATAAGCTTCTTAGAAAAAAGAAGAAAGAGCACGAGAAGCGCGCGATTGAGGATTTGGAGAGGTGTTACTGCAGGCGTGACGTTCGAAAGTTTTATCAACAGATAAAGCGAACATGCCAAGGTTATAAAGCAAGAACGGAAGCCTGCAGGGATGAGAACGGACACCTAGTAGTAGAACCGCAGTCGATGCTGAGAATATGGAAAAACCACTTCTGCAGACTGTATAACAGAATATGGAAAAACCACTTCTGCAGACTGTATAACGGCGATGTTAGTCAATATACCGCTGTCAGGCAGAATAATCCATTTCTAATCGACGGAGACCGCAGAGAATTCTGTCCCCCTGACCTCGACGAAGTTAAGATTGCCATATCGAAGCTCAAGTCGAATAAAGCTGCTGGCGCAGACGGACTGTCTGCTGAGCTCTTCAAGGCAACTGGGGATGACCTGGTTGGGAGCATGCACCAGCTCATCCGTAAGATATGGTTAGAGGAAAACATGCCCGAGGAATGGAGTCTCAGCATCGTATGCCCTATCCACAAGAAAGGAGACCCCTCTGATTGCGCCATTCAGGCCAGGGAAGTCCACCATCGACCAAATCTTCACACTACGGCAGATACTGGAGAAAACTAATGAATTTCAAGTCGACACTCACCACCTATTTGTCGACTTCAAAGCCGCATACGACAGCGTAATTAGAGACGAGCTATTCAACGCTATGTCTACCTTTGACATACCTGCTAAGCTCGTCAGACTATGCAGGATGACTTTGGAGAATGCTCACTCCATCCGAATCGGTGAACACCTTACCGATAGTTTTGATGTCAAAAAAGGATTTAGGCAGGGCGATGCGCTGTCGTGTGATTTCTTCAACATCATATTGGAAATGATTGTGCAAAAATCACTGGCCAATAGAAGAGGCTCAGGAGGCAACTGAGTAATAGAGCCCTCTCCCGAACGACAAAGTTGACTCTATATAAGACCCTTATCATCCCGGTCCTGTTGTACGGCGCAGAAGCATGGACACTATCAAAAGCGGATGAGGAGGCCCTTGGTCGGTTCGAGAGAAAGATTTTGCGCGTGATTTTTGGGCCTATAAACGCAGACGGGAGATGGAGGAGAAGATTAAACCACGAACTTTACGGGCTGTACAGCGACATGAGCCTAGTCAGGCGTCTACGGATTCAACGCCTAAGATGGCTGGGCCATGTAGAGCGAATGGACACCACAGCTCCAGCCCGGAGAGTCTTTGAATCCAACCCCGAGGGATGAAGAAGCAGAGGACGGTCGCCCTTAAGATGGCGCACACAGGTGGAAGGGGACGTCAGCCAACTGGGTGTGCGGCAATGGAAAAGGCTAGCGAAAGATCGTGCTAGATGGAGGGGCATGTTGGTTGAGGCCCAGGTTCACCCCGAACTGTAGCGCCCACTAAGAAGAAGAAGAAGTCGTGATGGTAATTTGCGAAAAATTTCAGAGTTACACATATCTTATGACAGCTTAAAATATCCTTTGATGCTATGTTGTGGAGAAGATGCTTATGCCATTAATGTTTCCCAAGTTGACCCAATCTGTGGTGCACCTCTGCGTAAAACAGTGTCATGTATGAACTACTACAATAGTTTACGGCATTGGACATCGAGGTGGACCTCAATATTTACATAAAAAATCGCAGGACGCAATGACCTACGTAAGGCATTACGGTAAACCTGATTTATTTATAGCTGCAACATGTAACCCGAATTGGCCAAAAATCAAGGAAAATTATAACTACGTATATAGAATCTTCCATTTAAAAGTATAGACACTCCTGTACCTCTCATATATTCGGTCCGCCGCGTTGTCATATGTACCTATGTTTTTTTTTGTTTTGTTCTTATGTTTATTTAAAACCTTTTTGTACTACATTAAAAACGTTTCTCTTGTTCCTTAAATTCGTAATATATTGTAACCTTTTCATGAAATAAGAATAAACTGTTTTTTTGTTAAAAAATGCTTTAATAACTTTGCTCCAGTTCTTCAAATAAAGGCAGTATAGCAAAGTTTCGTATGGAGCAAAATAACCCCGTGCCTTTGGCACCTTGCCCCACTTTTCGACAAAAAAAAAAACATTTAAACTTTCACTTAAATAGTTATCACACAATATATGCGTTATTTCATCTCTTTTTTATAATATAGACAAAAAAAAACAATATATTTAAATCATACTATAACCTTTTTCAAGGGGTTTCCTACAAACGGTCCGAAAAGTGGTGCAAAGTAACCCCGTTTTACGGTACATTATAGAATGGCAGAAACGTGGTTTGCCACATTTACATACATCTGCTGGTGTGGTTAGTGGACAAAATTAGAACAAATCAAATTTCAGCTGAATTACCAGTTACAGAAGAAGATAATGTCCTGTTCGAAATCATACAGAAACATATGGTACACGGCCCTTGCGAAATTTCAAAAGCAGCAAAAAATGTCCGAAGTCGTTCCAGACTCAAACATCGACTAGCGATGACGGATATACCAAATATCGTCGAAGATCGCCACTCTCCGATCTATTGATAACAGCTGGATCGTTCCCTATAATACGCTCCTTTTGAAAATATTTGATGCCCACATCAACGTAGAGTTGTGCAGTTCAATAAAGTCAATCCAATATGTTACTAAATACATTAGTAAAGGTAGCGATCAAGCCACTTTCAGCATACAATCATCAAATGAAGTGGAAAAATATCAGTCTGGACGTTACATCTGCAGCTCTGAAGCAGTATGGAGGATTTTATCATTCAAAGTGCACGACCGGGATCCCACTATTGTCCACCTTACAGTTCAATTAGAAAATGGACAAAGAATATATTTCACTGAGAGCAATATACAAGAAGTTGTTAATAACCTGCGGGACACAACATTAACAGCATTCTTCAAGTTATGTGCTCAAGGTGATTTCGCGAAAACACTGACATATGACAGAGTTCCAAGTTACTATACATGGAATCAGAGTTCTTAAACCTTTCAACGGCAAAAACAAGGTACTGCGGTCGATGCTGCAGATGCTCTTGGCAGAGTCTACGAGGATTCATCCCAACAAAAGCGAAGCTTTAATCTGAGAATGTTACTGCATGTTGTAAAAGGCCAACATCCTTTGAACACATGATAACTGTACAAGGTGTTATTTACAATACTTATCAACAGCATGCAAAGCAATGGAGCTCATGGAAGACGATTCTCACTAGGAAAACACATTATCAGAAGCAGCTATTTGCAGTTCAGCTACATCATTAAGATATTTATTTGCCATTATAGTAGCGTTTTGTCAAGTAACTGATCCTGTTATCCTCTATGGAATAAATTTCAAGAAAATATGGTGATATTCTGATTTGGCGACGGCGAGAGTTACTTTCAGATGAAGTATGTACGTACAATATGATCAAAACATATTTGACATACGTATTTGAACATCGATCAGAAAAAAGTATTCACCACATTACTATCAATTTAGAATTGGGTAGTTCCGGACATGCAGAGTTCACGGAACTATGTCCTCTCTCGGACACATGTCCTCACGTTCCGCAAATTGAACGAAAACATGTCAATGTCCATAGTTCCATTCAACCCTTATTAATCAATCACATATGTACAAAACGAAAAAAAACATAAATGCAACGAACATGCTTCCCATACGGTATGAGTTATACTTACTTACTTACTTACTTAGGTGGCGCTACAGTCCGTGGTGAACCTGGGCCTCAACCAACAAGCGTCTCCAGCCGGCACGGTCTTTGGCCAGCTGTTTCCAGTGCCGCACGCCCAGTTGGTTGAGGTCCCTTTCCACCTGCGTGCACCACCGCTGAGGCGGCCGTCCTCTGCCGCGCCTTCCTTCCGGAGTGGATTCGAAGACTTTTCGGATCGGAGCTGTATCTTCCATGCGCTCTACATGGCCTAGCCACCTTAGACGCTGTATCCGTAGACGTCGTACCAGGCCGATGTCGCTGTACAACCCGTACAGGGAATAGTGGATGTATTTAAGCAGCACTTCCAGCAGCTGCTTAACGAGCATGACCAAGAGAGAGTGGTAGGGACTGAGGAAATCCCAACTCCAGCCGCTGAAGTAGTCCTCCCACCCAGCATAGAAGAAGTCGGCACAGCTATTCAGAAGCTGAAGAACAACAAGGCCGCAGGCTCAGATGGCTAGGGAGCATGCACCAGATCATCTGCAGAATTTGGGAAGATGAGAGCATGCCCGACGACTGGAATACCAGCTCTATATGCCCCATCCACAAAAAAGGCGATCCTACCTCTTGTAAGAACTATAGAGGTATATCCCTGCTCAATGTCGCATACAAGATCCAGCCAGCGTATTGTGTGAACGTCTAAAACCATTTTGCACCGCACTAATCGGCAGCTACCAGTGCGGCTTCCGGCCCGGTAAATCAACTGTAGACCAAATTTTCACACTTCGACAAATCCTGGAAAAGACCAACGAGTTTCAAATCGATACACACCATCTTTTCATCGATTTCAAATCCGCATACGACAGCATTCATCGTGAAGCACTGTTTGGGGCGATGGCCGAATTCGGGATCCCGGTAAAACTGATCCAGTTGTGTCGCGCCACGCTAAAAAACACGCGATGCACCGTGCAACTCGGTTCTAGGACCTCGGAACCATTCGAAACATGCACCGGATTTCGGCAAGGAGATGCGCTGTCATGTGACTTCTTCAACCTGGTGCTGGAGCAGATAGTGCGACGGGCAGGCGTCAACAGGGAAGGCACTATCTTTTACAAGTCCATCCAGCTGCTAGGATACGCGGATGATATCGACATCATCGCGTGTTCTCGCCGTGGCATTGTGGAAGCATTCACGGCGATTGAAGAACAGGCGAAACGAATTGGCCTTAAGATCAATGAGGACAAAACGAAATACATGCTGTCAAGCAAAAACCAATCCGTCGCTCACCACCTGGGACAAAACATAACAATTGACAGCTACAATTTCGAGGTAGTTAAGGAGTTTGTCTACCTCGGGGCAAACGTAAATTCCACAAATGACACCACAGTGGAGATCCGGCGTAGAATCGCCCTTGGCAACCGCTGCTACTTCGGCTTGTCCAAACAACTGGGGTCAAAACTCCTCACTCGAAAGACCAAAGTCATGCTATACAAAACGCTCATTCTGCCAGTCTTGCTGTACGGAGCCGAAAGCTGGACGATAAGCAGGACAGCGGAGTTGATTTTGGGTTCTTTCGAAAGAAAAATTCTGCGCCGGATATTTGGTCCTGTCTGTGAGGAAGGTGAATGGAGAAGAAGACACAACCGCGAACTCTACGAGCTGTACCAAGATGTGGATGTAGTCCGGAAAGCAAGGACCCGTCGACTACACTGGCTCGGCCACATCGAGCGCATGGACATCAACGCTCCAGCTAAGAGGGTCTTCGACTCCGAGCCTCCTGGTTCGAGAAGAAGAGGAAGACCGAACCTCCGGTATAAAGACTAAGTAATCGCGGATGTAAGACATCTTGGTCTTGACAACTGGAAGCAGCGTGCCCGGGACCGTCAAGGATGGAAGGCAGCTATAGCTCAGGCTCAGATCCTCCATGGATCGCAGGCCTGATAAGTAAGTAAGTAAGACCTTTGTATATACTTTCATCTGCATATATTTCTTGTACACGCATAACAAGGTTGAGCATTTCACATTCCTTCTTACCAAACATTGTATTCACCGGATTATCAACAACTTTAAACAGCACATTTTGCATCACTCCACGCACCATGCATTTGATAAGTGTTTCACCAAAAACATTGTCGTATCTACCATTGAAAGCAACTAACTTTTTTGTGCTGGAAGGTGTTATTTTCGCAGACAATTTTAAGGCTAAGTCTTTGCTGATGACGTTACACTATGCACCAGTGTATGACCTTTACTTCCTCGAACCAATCGTCATCACTTTTACCCTTTGACAGCGACAGCACTAAAAGACTTTCATCTGATTCTGAGTCAGAAGAAGTTTTTTCCACTGTGTTCATCGTTCTGTTGTTTTATGCAATCTTACACTGTTTAGCAAAGCGCCCCATTCTTCTGCATTTACTGCACTTTTTGTTAAATGCGGGAAATTGCTTGCTTCTGTTTCAAAGGAAGAGGGGTTTGAATGTATTTTTTGATTGTTCTGGTCTTTAATTTTTTGTCTAAACAGTGATGTCATTGTCTTCGTGAAGTGTCTGAAGCTGTGTTAGTGCCAATTCATTTGCTCTACATTTTTCCAAAGCATCCTCTAATTTAATGTCATCAGTGGCTAACAGTTGTTCTCTAAGAGAATCATTGTTAATGCCAATTATTATTTTATCTCTCAAAATATTGTTTTGCAAAGAACCGTAACTACACTTTTTGATCTAAAGAGTCGCCTTTGTAATAAAATCATCAAAAGATTCCCCTCCCGATTGAATGATTTTATTATACACATATCTTTCAAACGTAATGTTGGTTTTGGGAGTGAAATGAGCCTCGAATTTTGCTCTAATAGATGTAATTGACCTTGCTTTTTCAGTTGTTAGAATAAACGAATTAAATATGTCTATGGCATCTGGACCGATGCATGACATAAATGTACCTAGTTGGACGAACTCTGATTTTGTATTCAGCTCTCGTGCTGCAGCAAACCAGTCATACTGCTGCAACCAATTCCTCCAAGCCAAAGCCATGTTGCCCGTAACTTCTAGAGGCTTCGGAGGTCTCGCATACCCTTCCGTAGCTGTTGGATTGTTGATAGGGGCAGCACTGGCATCAACCGGCATTTCGAATTTTATTGCTTTTTTTTATTTCTTTGTTTTTTTTTTTATATTTAAACAATATTCTAATTACTACTTAATGTCTTAAATGTTGGTTGAAACTTTTAACTTTTTAAATAGGAACCACTTCTGACACCATGTCATGAGTTGATAACTGACTGTTTATTGAGAGATGTATGCTTACAGTATATACATACATAAGTGGTTTATACTTGTACACATACATAGCTATAGCATGTGAGTATATGGAATTATACTACAAAAAGTTTTTTTCAAATAATGACAACATTTTTACGCAAAGATTTGTAAGCCCAATTATCAATGTACAACATAACTTCTCAATGAGAGTTACGTTCGAAGAAATACATATAAAAAATACTAAGAATATACAAGTAATAAAAGAACTTAAACTGCACAGAAATATATAATATACTTTAACCATATTTATAAGTATAATCCTTGTTATTATAATATTTAAGTCGAAGATAAACCAAAGAAAACTGAATGTTAATATAGAAGAAATTAAAAACAAAGAGGGAAATAACAGTTGTGAGTCAATAGAATCATGTCATCCAAAAAACAAAAAATCATCATTTTCTGATACTAAAGTACTTAACATGATTGTAATAAAGAGAAATTTCGGGGGGTGGCCGTGGTGCAGTGGTTAATATCATCGACCGTCGAGCGGAAGGTCTACAGTTCAAAAACGTTTTATAGCCAAGAAAAAGCAATTCCTATACGGAAAAAAGTATGCAACACAGTTGTGAATGGAAGACGACCAAACGTACTGCTGCAGGCATAACACTCAGAGTATATGGTCAATTCAAATTCATCCTCTGCGCATGCAATATTAACACCAAAAGTGCATGAACGGATTACTGTGAATTATAACCAACGCGAAATTTGGTCGGCTCTCGTCCTGTCTAGGACAAACCACCCCTGAGAGTAGTGAACGAACATCTACGACCCAAAAAACCACTACACTCCGTTCAGGTTGTGTGTCAAAAACATCAACCTGAAACTCTCCCTCTCCCTGTTACCTTTGCTCGCACAACGTTTAAAACCTGTAAAAAACCATATGTCGCTTCACTAAGACGAACTAGTAAAACAAACAATCTGGTTCCGGGAACCAAATGTCGCTTCACCAAGACAATACAAACAATCTGGTTTCGGGAACCATATGTCGCTTCACCGAGACGAACTGATAATGTAAACGAATTAGTTTCGGTTTAAGAAAATCTTAGTTGAGGATTCAGTCTTTTTCAACGATCGGAAGACTCACTCCTTTAGATTTAAAAGTCTGTTGTATTATTATTGAAAAGAAATAAATTTAAGAACTAGTATAACCTGATACATTGTTTCCATTTTGAAGAAGTGTCTTCGGGGTTCTGTTCAGAAAACAAAGTCCAATCAGAGCAAACATAAGGAAAAATAAAACTTGCTAGCTAACGGCTAGTGTGCATGTACATACATATGATAAATAATGTAATCAAATACGAAAAGAGTATAAAAAAACATATTGATTAATCATTAATCGATAAATTGATTTTATAACTTAATCCATTTCATAACAGTCGTTATCCATGCAAATAAAGCGCTTGTTGGAGAACACAGAGGAGGATATAATGCACCTTCCTCGAGTGAAGTAATAGCTGGACAGCAATTTGACAAAAGAGACATTTGTGTTGCATAGTCGGTTGGGCTACGGCCTAGTAAGCCGTAACCGTAAAAAAAAAAAAACACAAACTCCGAAACAACCACAAGCCTCGGATATAACGGACCGGATTTATGTTGACGACCCTTGCAAAAAACGAAAAAAGGACAATGATCTTCGGCTTTGTACGTGGAATGTTAGGTCCCTAAACAGGCCACGTGCAGCCGAACAACTTGCAGAAGCCCTAGACCGCTATAAAGCGGACATCACCGCCATCCAGGAAATGCGATGGAATGGACCGGGCATAAAGCGGATGAAAAACTGCGATATTTACTACGGCGACTGCTATAGGGAGAGAGGACAACGATTGTTCGGATGTGGATTTGTTGTTCGAGGTGGACATGTTCGGCATGTGACCGAACACCTCATAACGATCCGTATCAAGGCTAAATTTTTTAACATCAGCCTGATCTGCGTCCACGCCCCCACGGAAGACAAGGATGACTCAGCCAAAGATGAGTTCTACGATCTCCTAGACAGAACGTGTGCCCAATGTCCCAGCTATGACATCAAAATTGTACTAGGAGACTTCAAAGCTAAGCTGGGTAAGGAAAGCATATTTGAACGAGTCATCGGCAAACATAGCCTACACGACACCACCTCCGATAACGAACACAGGCTGATTGATCTTGCTACGGGGCGAAATCTCCTTCTAGCCAGTACGCGCTTCCCGCACCTCGATATACACAAAGGCACCTGGCGGTCTTTTGATCAATCGACTTCCAACCAGATTGATCACATCGCGATCGACGTCAGACACTCCTCCACTATTCTTGATGTTCGAACTTTCCGAGGGGCTAACATCGACTCGGACCACTATCTTGTTGTAGCCAAGATGCGCTTACGGATATCACGAACGCAATGGAGTAGAGTAAGAATACAAAGTTATGACGTTGGAAAGCTACTATCGCCAGAAACCGCTCGTGCTTTTACCGATCGCGTGTCCCTTAAGCTTTCCAATACACCTCAACCCTCCACGTTATCAATAGAACAGCAGTGGAGCCTTTGCAAACAAGCCCTGAAAAGCTCTGCATCCGAAGTTTTGGGTTTCAAGGCTCCATCACGAAGAAACACCTGCTTCGATGACGAGTGCAGGAGGATTCATACAGCGAAGCAGGATGCATATAAGGCCTCGCTGCATAAAAGAACAAGAGCAGCTCGTGAGATCTACGAGTTAAAAAGAAGGGAGGAGCATAAGCTTCTTAGAAAAAAGAAGAAAGAGCACGAGAAGCGCGCGATTGAGGATTTGGAGAGGTGTTACTGCAGGCGTGACGTTCGAAAGTTTTATCAACAGATAAAGCGAACATGCCAAGGTTATAAAGCAAGAACGGAAGCCTGCAGGGATGAGAACGGACACCTAGTAGTAGAACCGCAGTCGATGCTGAGAATATGGAAAAACCACTTCTGCAGACTGTATAACAGAATATGGAAAAACCACTTCTGCAGACTGTATAACGGCGATGTTAGTCAATATACCGCTGTCAGGCAGAATAATCCATTTCTAATCGACGGAGACCGCAGAGAATTCTGTCCCCCTGACCTCGACGAAGTTAAGATTGCCATATCGAAGCTCAAGTCGAATAAAGCTGCTGGCGCAGACGGACTGTCTGCTGAGCTCTTCAAGGCAACTGGGGATGACCTGGTTGGGAGCATGCACCAGCTCATCCGTAAGATATGGTTAGAGGAAAACATGCCCGAGGAATGGAGTCTCAGCATCGTATGCCCTATCCACAAGAAAGGAGACCCCTCTGATTGCGCCATTCAGGCCAGGGAAGTCCACCATCGACCAAATCTTCACACTACGGCAGATACTGGAGAAAACTAATGAATTTCAAGTCGACACTCACCACCTATTTGTCGACTTCAAAGCCGCATACGACAGCGTAATTAGAGACGAGCTATTCAACGCTATGTCTACCTTTGACATACCTGCTAAGCTCGTCAGACTATGCAGGATGACTTTGGAGAATGCTCACTCCATCCGAATCGGTGAACACCTTACCGATAGTTTTGATGTCAAAAAAGGATTTAGGCAGGGCGATGCGCTGTCGTGTGATTTCTTCAACATCATATTGGAAATGATTGTGCAAAAATCACTGGCCAATAGAAGAGGCTCAGGAGGCAACTGAGTAATAGAGCCCTCTCCCGAACGACAAAGTTGACTCTATATAAGACCCTTATCATCCCGGTCCTGTTGTACGGCGCAGAAGCATGGACACTATCAAAAGCGGATGAGGAGGCCCTTGGTCGGTTCGAGAGAAAGATTTTGCGCGTGATTTTTGGGCCTATAAACGCAGACGGGAGATGGAGGAGAAGATTAAACCACGAACTTTACGGGCTGTACAGCGACATGAGCCTAGTCAGGCGTCTACGGATTCAACGCCTAAGATGGCTGGGCCATGTAGAGCGAATGGACACCACAGCTCCAGCCCGGAGAGTCTTTGAATCCAACCCCGAGGGATGAAGAAGCAGAGGACGGTCGCCCTTAAGATGGCGCACACAGGTGGAAGGGGACGTCAGCCAACTGGGTGTGCGGCAATGGAAAAGGCTAGCGAAAGATCGTGCTAGATGGAGGGGCATGTTGGTTGAGGCCCAGGTTCACCCCGAACTGTAGCGCCCACTAAGAAGAAGAAGAAGTCGTGATGGTAATTTGCGAAAAATTTCAGAGTTACACATATCTTATGACAGCTTAAAATATCCTTTGATGCTATGTTGTGGAGAAGATGCTTATGCCATTAATGTTTCCCAAGTTGACCCAATCTGTGGTGCACCTCTGCGTAAAACAGTGTCATGTATGAACTACTACAATAGTTTACGGCATTGGACATCGAGGTGGACCTCAATATTTACATAAAAAATCGCAGGACGCAATGACCTACGTAAGGCATTACGGTAAACCTGATTTATTTATAGCTGCAACATGTAACCCGAATTGGCCAAAAATCAAGGAAAATTATAACTACGTATATAGAATCTTCCATTTAAAAGTATAGACACTCCTGTACCTCTCATATATTCGGTCCGCCGCGTTGTCATATGTACCTATGTTTTTTTTTGTTTTGTTCTTATGTTTATTTAAAACCTTTTTGTACTACATTAAAAACGTTTCTCTTGTTCCTTAAATTCGTAATATATTGTAACCTTTTCATGAAATAAGAATAAACTGTTTTTTTGTTAAAAAATGCTTTAATAACTTTGCTCCAGTTCTTCAAATAAAGGCAGTATAGCAAAGTTTCGTATGGAGCAAAATAACCCCGTGCCTTTGGCACCTTGCCCCACTTTTCGACAAAAAAAAAAACATTTAAACTTTCACTTAAATAGTTATCACACAATATATGCGTTATTTCATCTCTTTTTTATAATATAGACAAAAAAAAACAATATATTTAAATCATACTATAACCTTTTTCAAGGGGTTTCCTACAAACGGTCCGAAAAGTGGTGCAAAGTAACCCCGTTTTACGGTACATTATAGAATGGCAGAAACGTGGTTTGCCACATTTACATACATCTGCTGGTGTGGTTAGTGGACAAAATTAGAACAAATCAAATTTCAGCTGAATTACCAGTTACAGAAGAAGATAATGTCCTGTTCGAAATCATACAGAAACATATGGTACACGGCCCTTGCGAAATTTCAAAAGCAGCAAAAAATGTCCGAAGTCGTTCCAGACTCAAACATCGACTAGCGATGACGGATATACCAAATATCGTCGAAGATCGCCACTCTCCGATCTATTGATAACAGCTGGATCGTTCCCTATAATACGCTCCTTTTGAAAATATTTGATGCCCACATCAACGTAGAGTTGTGCAGTTCAATAAAGTCAATCCAATATGTTACTAAATACATTAGTAAAGGTAGCGATCAAGCCACTTTCAGCATACAATCATCAAATGAAGTGGAAAAATATCAGTCTGGACGTTACATCTGCAGCTCTGAAGCAGTATGGAGGATTTTATCATTCAAAGTGCACGACCGGGATCCCACTATTGTCCACCTTACAGTTCAATTAGAAAATGGACAAAGAATATATTTCACTGAGAGCAATATACAAGAAGTTGTTAATAACCTGCGGGACACAACATTAACAGCATTCTTCAAGTTATGTGCTCAAGGTGATTTCGCGAAAACACTGACATATGACAGAGTTCCAAGTTACTATACATGGAATCAGAGTTCTTAAACCTTTCAACGGCAAAAACAAGGTACTGCGGTCGATGCTGCAGATGCTCTTGGCAGAGTCTACGAGGATTCATCCCAACAAAAGCGAAGCTTTAATCTGAGAATGTTACTGCATGTTGTAAAAGGCCAACATCCTTTGAACACATGATAACTGTACAAGGTGTTATTTACAATACTTATCAACAGCATGCAAAGCAATGGAGCTCATGGAAGACGATTCTCACTAGGAAAACACATTATCAGAAGCAGCTATTTGCAGTTCAGCTACATCATTAAGATATTTATTTGCCATTATAGTAGCGTTTTGTCAAGTAACTGATCCTGTTATCCTCTATGGAATAAATTTCAAGAAAATATGGTGATATTCTGATTTGGCGACGGCGAGAGTTACTTTCAGATGAAGTATGTACGTACAATATGATCAAAACATATTTGACATACGTATTTGAACATCGATCAGAAAAAAGTATTCACCACATTACTATCAATTTAGAATTGGGTAGTTCCGGACATGCAGAGTTCACGGAACTATGTCCTCTCTCGGACACATGTCCTCACGTTCCGCAAATTGAACGAAAACATGTCAATGTCCATAGTTCCATTCAACCCTTATTAATCAATCACATATGTACAAAACGAAAAAAAACATAAATGCAACGAACATGCTTCCCATACGGTATGAGTTATACTTACTTACTTACTTACTTAGGTGGCGCTACAGTCCGTGGTGAACCTGGGCCTCAACCAACAAGCGTCTCCAGCCGGCACGGTCTTTGGCCAGCTGTTTCCAGTGCCGCACGCCCAGTTGGTTGAGGTCCCTTTCCACCTGCGTGCACCACCGCTGAGGCGGCCGTCCTCTGCCGCGCCTTCCTTCCGGAGTGGATTCGAAGACTTTTCGGATCGGAGCTGTATCTTCCATGCGCTCTACATGGCCTAGCCACCTTAGACGCTGTATCCGTAGACGTCGTACCAGGCCGATGTCGCTGTACAACCCGTACAGTTCTTCGTTATATCTTCTCCTCCATACACCGTTTGAACAAACGGGACCGTAGATAGTGCGCAGAATTTTCCTCTCGAAACGACCAAGGGCATCTTCATCCGCTTTTGTTAAGGTCCAAGCCTCTGCGCCGTAAAGGAGGACTGGGATGATCAAGGTCTTATATAGTGTCACCTTGGTTTTCCGAGAGAGGGCTCTACTTCTCAATTGCCTCTTGAGCCCAAAGAAACAGCGGTTGGCAAGAGTGATTCTGCGTTTTATCTCAGCGCTGGTGTTGTTGTCGCTGGTAATCAGTGAGCCAAGGTAGACGAATTCCTTGACCACTTCAAAGTTATATCCGCCCATGGTGACGTTCTGGCCAATACGTCGGTGTTGTCCGTCTCTTTTAGATGAGAGCAGATATTTGGTTTTACCCTCATTAACCTTGAGACCCATCTTAGCCGCTTCTACCTCAATGCTCACAAAAGCCTCATTGACGTCTTGCTGTTTTCGTCCAATTACGTCAATATCGTCGGCGTACGCAAGCAATTGCGTAGACTTGAAATAGATCGTACCTCTTGTGTTGGCCAGTGACTCTTGCACAATCTTTTCAAGCACGATGTTCAAAAAGTTGCACGACAGCGCGTCGCCCTGCCTAAATCCTTTTTTAACATCAAAGGTCTCGGTATGCTCATTACCGACCTTAATGGAGCAGCGAGAATTCTCCATTGTCATCCTGCACAGTCGGACGAGTTTGACAGGGATGTTAAAACTAGACATGGCTTTGTACAGCTCGTCTCTATATACGCTGTCATACGCGGCCTTGAAATCGACGAAGAGGTGGTGAGTGTCGATTTGGTATTCCTGGGTCTTCTCCAAGATCTGCCGTAGCGTAAATATTTGGTCTATTGTGGATTTACCTGGCCTGAAACCACACTGATAAGAGCCGATCAGGTTATCCACAAACGGTTTCAGGCGTTCACACAATACGGCAGAGAAGATCTTATATGCGATGTTAAGGAGACTTATTCCCCTATAGTTGGCGCAGTTATAGGGGTCTCCTTTCTTATGGACCGGGCAAACGATGCTGAGATTCCATTCGTCGGGCATGCTTTCCTCCGACCATACCTTGCAGATGAGATGGTGCATGCACCTTACCAGCTCATCTCCAGCCGCCTTAAAAAGCTCAGCAGACAGGCCGTCTGCGCCAGCGGCTTTGTTGTACTTAAGTCTTGATATCGCTATTTTGACTTCGTCTAGGTCGGGTGGACCGAATTCTGTTACTTCGTGGTCCATTGCGAATGGCTCGTTCTGCCTGACAGCGGTATCTTGTCTATCATCGCCGTTATACAGTCTGCAGAAGTGGTCTTTCCAAATCCTCAGCATCGACTGCGACTCTACTACCAGTTCTCCATTTTCATCCCTGCAGGCCGCCACTCTGGCTTTGTAGCCATGGCATGTTCGTTTTACCTTGTTGTAAAATTTACGGGCGTCATTCCTGCGGAAGCATCTCTCCATCTCCTCGATCTCACGCTTTCCGTGCTCTCTCTTCTTTCTTCTGAAAAGCGTGTGTTCCTCTCTTCTCTTCTGCTCATAGATCTCGCGAGCAGCTCTCGTCCGTCGTTGCAGCACGACCTTATATGCCTCTTGTTTTGCTGCATGGGCTTGTTCGCATTGTTCATCGAACCAGGGGTTTCTAGGTGGTGGCTGTTTGAAACCCAGCACCTCTGAGGCAGCATCTCTGACGGCGCTCTGGCAATGAGCCCATTCCTGCTCAATTGTTTGTGCTGCTCTGGGCGGATTTTGAGAGAGTTTTGAGGAGACACGATCGGCAAAGATTCTGGCAGTCTCTTGCGATTGTAGCTTTCCAACGTCAAACTTACGTTGTCCTACTCGACTCCTAAGCATTCTTGATATCCTCATTCGTACCTTGGCTACAACAAGGTAGTGGTCCGAGTCGATGTTGGCCCCTCGGAAGGTTCGTACGTCGAGAATACAGGAGGAGTGTCTGGCGTCGATCGCAATATGATCAATCTGGTTGGTGGTCGATTGATCACAAGACCGCCAGGTACCCTTGTGGATGTTGAGATGGGGAATCGCGTGCTTGCTACAAGGAGGTTACGCCCCGCTAGGAAATCGATTAGCCTTAGTCCGTTGTCGGATGTGGTGTTATGGAGGCTATGCTTTCCTATGATCGACTCAAATATGTCCTCCTTGCCCAGTTTTGCATTAAAATCTCCTAGGACTATTTTTGTGTCGTAGCTGGGACATTGGGCATATGTTCTGTCTAGGAGATCGTAGAATTCTTCTTTGAGTCGATCGTCCTTTTCTTCCGTTGGGGCGTGAGCGCATATTAAGCTAATGTTTCCAAATTTAGCTTTGATGCGGATTGTTATGAGGCGTTCGCTTACATCTCGGAAGCTTAAGACTTTTTGTCGGAGTCTTCCTCTAATAACGAATCCGCACCCGAATAGGCGCTGTTTGTTCTCCTTGTAGCAGTTCCCGTAGTAGATGTCGCAGTTTTTCATCCGTTTTTTGCCTGGTCCATCCCATCGCACCTCCTGGAGTGCGGTTATATCTGCTTTATAGCAGTTGAGGGTTTGCTCCAATTGATCGCCTGCACCCGGTCTGTTAAGGGACCTCACATTCCAGGTGCAGACTCTCAAGTCCGTTAGTCGTTTGCAGGGGTCGTCAGCTTTGTATCCGTCCGTATCCGAGGCTTGTTGTCGTTTCGGAACAAGTGGGTTTTTACGTGATAGGGATGTTACCCCTAAGCACAACCCCCAACCTGGAGGGCCAGGTTCCTCTTTCCCCAGGAACAAGGGTTGGGTCGCTGCACACATTGGTTCACTACCTGGCGGGTGCCAGGGTAGCTATCCAGGGGGGCCACGCGGAGGCTGTGTGTCAACTTGGATTGAACAGGGACAGAGATCGAAGCTGGCGTTTGCCATGTTAAACGCGATCAACTTCTTTGCTCTGTTTGCTCGCTCCCTCCCTCCCCGGTATGAGTTATACCCCGTAGTTTTCAAGAAACCCAAAAACAAAAAAAAATTAACAAAAACATACAAACATATGTACACTGATGGACAGAAGTATTCGTAATGTGGTGTTACTAACAATAAAAAGCGGAAAAAACACTTTTAAAAAGTTATTATTTGGAAAACGTTTTTCTTATCTTATAGAGAAAGATATATACAACAAATTATATAAAACTCAGAATAAATTCCATAACGAAAACAAACAGTAGCAATATAATAATTTCTCATCGGTAATTGAGAATTCCACGAAAATTTGCAGAGGATTTTCGTAATTATTTGCGAATGGATAGTAACGTATGATGAGTTACTGAGAAAAATAATTCCTCATATGAAAAAATCAACCAAAATTATTTTTCTTTGTTTGAAATCATATCATTCATATCGTTCATTCCGCTCAAAGTTGGTGTTGATTCTCTGAACGCGCAAGCAAAAGTGAAAAAATGCTCTGAAGTTGTACGACAACTGTTCACACCTTACGACAGACAAGTCGATCAAGCAAGTCAAAAAGTTAAAATATTTGAACTTCCAACCGACAAATTTGACGACATGAGTGTGAACTCACGATTTGGCCCATCAAGCAAATCGTACAGACAAATCGTATGGTATGGGAACCCCGCAAATCACAGTGATCACCTTACACGATACCGAAAATGTGACTGTCACTTGTCACAAATCACCTTAGAAGATTCCACCCCTGTTTTAATTTTTTAGTGTGTCGCTGAACGACGACGTGGAAAAATGAATGAAATAAGCACGGATATTTTGATTTCAGCTGTTCATAGCAATTCCTCGAAATGATAAGCTTCATAAAAGTCAGTTGCTCCAGATCCAACTGAAGGGAATCTGCGAGCCCAAGGAATATTCGTTTGCCCAAAACATTTCTTACTCCAGTATTATAACCTATTTACTGGATGAGAAAGAAATGGTTTTAACGATTGTGGGTGTCGATCTGGAACTCGTTGGTTTTTTCCAGGAACTGTCGCAGTGTGAATAATTGACCTGAAACCACACTGATATTGACCTATCAGTTTATTAACGAACAGTTTCAGGCGTTCACTGTGCAGAGAAGATTTTATAAGCGATGTTCAGGAGACTTATACCTCTGTAATTGGCGCAGACAAAGATGAGCTGGTGCATACTCCCAACCAGGTCATCTCCTGCGAAGATTTGTATATAAGTGGTAAAATTCTTCATAAGCTGACCTTTCTTGATTTATAGGGTGTATACCAAATCTTCGTCTTTTCGATCGAACGATTCTATAAATATGAACCTAACTTTCAAGTAAAAAGCTGCGAGGAACAGCATTTGATATTGGCTTTTCCGTAACTAATAGTTCAGCCATGACGCCCAGTAGATTGCTACCCGTCGCTGACTGCGTGGCCGCAGCCTAAGAAAACAAAAAAATTAACTCACATTTTTCAAACAATTCATTTATTTCAGTTTAATTAAACTTAATATAGTAGCAGAGTAAAAGTAGGAAAAAACTTATTAGAACATTTAATTTCAAAAGTAAAAGTTACATGCTTTGAAATGAGTTAAATAAGGTTCGGTAAACTGAAAAATCAAAAATGAGTTTGTGTTTTATATACATTATTTGTTCAACAAAAATAAACTGAAACAAAACAGGATAATTCTAAATTTTATTTATTAATAAAAATCACGTTTAAGTTAAATTAGAAAAAATAAATGAGTTTAGAAATGTCTTTATTTGAAAATGTAGTCATCGTCTTTAAATAAATCTACAAATACCATATAATGTTATTGTATGTAAATACAAGGGAGTTATGACGATGAATGGATGTGCATTTCTCAGCATTATTTTAATGTAATTTCTAATAGGTAACAAACAGAAAAATAGTGATCAGTTACATCATGCAAGGGCTGGTATTTGCATTATTTCATTAACATTTTCCTTTCAATCATATTCTTAAACAAATAATTATATATCTATTGTGTATTTATAAATATTTAAAACATAATTTTAAAAAGAAAAGATAATATTCAGCATAACTTTATTCAAGTTGCCGCGGGAACCTCGGTCAAGCGAATACATTTATTTATTTATAAACTGAATAATAGGATAGTAATAAATATCAGAAGTTAGTTAAAATGTGTTATATGGATACGTGTTCTTGTAGTTTAAATTAATATTTACTGTACTTTTTTCTAATCTAATTATATGCTTTGTTTAGCTGGATATCATATAATGACTGCTGCCACATATAAACACTTTAGTTTTAGATATTTAACTTTGACGCTGTTGCTTTATTTGGGCTAATTTAGCTTGAATGTGTTGTAGGCGATTTGGAGAAAGTTCAGGTTTCTTTAAATTTAAAAAATTGTATTACCTCTGAACATTTCATTTTTTCGATACGTGTTGGAAAACTTACATCTTTTCGGATTAGTGAGATTTTTTGTGATATTTGATTTAGGTTCAAATTCTCATCGGTAACTTTGTTGTCCAGCATGTGGCCACCGACTTCCGGACTTCGATGTGGTCCCAGATTGGCTTTGGCTCTTAAATGATTAAGTCGATCCATCCAAAAGTCGGGATCAGCTTTATCACCACCTCCTCCCACGCAAACAGCAGCTGTAAAATGATTGCCAATTGGTATCTGAGAATTCGTATCTGTATAAAAATAAAGACTATTTTCAATTAAATTTATTACAATATAACCTCTGCACTCACCAAATGTATTATCACCGTCTTCGGTCGGCTGTGTTTGTCCATGAGTTCGCTCGATCTCAGATAAACCATCTTCTATATACTTTTGAAAACTAGGACTTGCTCCTTTTAGAAAGGCCACAACATCGATTTCTGGATGTTGAAGCTAAAAAGAAAGTGTCTACAATATGTACACATATTTCTATAACCTACAAAATCAATATTCTCAAAAAAAAAAACTGCTATTGACAGTAAGTTCGAGCGAAACCAATAGAAGAGATATGTATGTATATAACACCACCACACAATCAATGATTCTGTTAGACAAACTTTTAAGCAGAGTTACATTACATTAATTCCGATTTTAAAGAAAAACTCCTAATGGATATAATGTTCCCTCAACTAGACGACTTATATTAAATATATAAAAGAGTTCCGTGATTGATTGACTGACAGACAACGCTAGGGCCAAACCGCTGAACCTAAAAGGCTGAAATTTTGACAGTGTATTCTTATAATGACGTAGATATCCGCTAAGAGAGGATTTTTCAAAATTCCACTCCTAAGGGGGAACCTATAAAGCTGAAATTTTGACAGTGTATTCTTATAATGACGTAGATATCCGCTAAGAGAGGATTTTTCAAAATTGCACTCCTAAGGGGGTAATCTATATATATGTATAAAATAGAGTTCCGTGACTGACTGACTGACAGACAACGCACCGGCCAAACCGCTGAACCTATAAGGCTGAAATTTTGACAGTGCATTCTTATAATGACGTAGATATCCGCTAAGAGAGGATTTTTCAAAATTCCACTCCCAAGGGGGTAATCTATCTACATACTATATAAAAGAGTTCCGTGACTGATTGACTGACAGACAACGCACCGGCCAAACCGCTGAAGCTATAAGGCTGAAATTTTGGCAGTGTATTCTTATAATGACGTAGATATCCGCTAAGAGAGGATTTTTCAAAAGTCCACTCCTAAGGGAGTAATCTATCTATTGTTGTTGTTGTTATCAGGCCAGCGATCCATGGAGAATCTGAGCCTGAGCTATAGCTGCCTTCCATCCTTGACGGTCCCGGGCACGCTGCTTCCAGTTGTCAAGACCAAGATGTCTTACATCCGCGATTACTTAGTCTTTATACCGGAGGTTCGGTCTTCCTCTTCTTCTCGAACCAGGAGGCTCGGAGTCGAAGACCCTCTTAGCTGGAGCGTTGATGTCCATGCGCTCGATGCGGTCGAGCCAGTGTAGTCGACGGATCCTTGCCTACCGGACTACATCCACATCTTGGTACAGCTCGTAGAGTTCGCGGTTGTGTCTTCTCCATTCACCTTCCTCACAGACAGGACCAAATATCCGGCGCAGAATTTTTCTTGCGAAAGAACCCAAAATCAGCTCCGCTGTCCTGCTTATCGTCCAGCTTTCGGCACCGTATAGCAAGACTGGCAGAATGAGCGTTTTGTAAAGCATGACTTTGGTCTTTCGAGTGAGGAGTTTTGACCAAGGGCGATTCTATGCCGGATCTCCACTGTGGTGTCATTTGTGGAATTTACGTTTGCCCCGAGGTAGACAAACTCCTTAACTACCTCGAAATTGTAGCTATCAATTGTTATATTTTGTCCCAGGTGGTGAGCGACGGATTGGTTTTTGCACAGCATGTATTTCGTTTTGTCCTCATTGATCTTAAGACCAACTCGTTTCGCCTGTTCTTCAATCGCCGTGAATGCTTCCACAATGCCTCGGCGAGAACACGCGATGATGTCGATATCATCCGCGTATCCTAGCAGCTGGATGGACTTGTAAAAGATAGTGCCTTCCCTGTTGACGCCTGCCCGTCGCACTATCTGCTCCAGCACCAGGTTGAAGAAGTCACATGACAGCGCATCTCCTTGCCGAAATCCGGTGCATGTTTCGACTGGTTCCGAGGTCCTAGAACCGAGTTGCACGGTGCATCGCGTGCTTTTTAGCGTGGCGCGACACAACTGGATCAGTTTTACCGGGATCCCGAATTCGGCCATCGCACCAAACAGTCCTTCACGATGAATGCTGTCGTATGCGGCTTTGAAATCGATGAAAAGATGGTGTGTATCGATTCGAAACTCGTTGGTCTTTTCCAGGATTTGTCGAAGTGTGAAAATTTGGTCTATAGTGGATTTGCCGGCCCGGAAGCCGCACTGGTAGCTGCCGATTAGTGCGGTGCAAAATGGTTTTAGACGTTCACACAATACGCTGGACAGGATCTTGTATGCGACATTGAGCAGGGATATACCTCTATAGTTCTTGCAAGAGGTAGGATCGCCTTTTTTTGTGGATGGGGCATATAGAGCTGGTATTCCAGTCGTCGGGCATGCTTTCATCTTCCCAAATTCTGCAGATGATCTGGTGCATGCTCCCTACCAGAACATCGCCGCCAGCCTTGAAGAGCTCTGATGGCAAGCCATCTGAGCCTGCGGCCTTGTTGTTCTTCAGCTTCTGAATAGCTGTGCCGACTTCTTCGATGCTGGGTGGGAGGACTACTCCAGCGGCTGGAGTTGGGATTTCCTCGGTCCCTACCCCTCTCTCTTGGTCATGCTCGTTAAGCAGCTGCTGGAAGTGCTGCTTAAATACATCCACTATTCCCTGCGGGTCGGTGACAAGAATACCCTCGCAATGTCGAAGAGCCAGGGTGCCCTTTTCGAAGCCTCCTGCAAGGCCTTTGGCTTTCTTGTAAAAGGCTCGTATTTTATGTTTATCCCTAGACTCCTCGATATCCTTGAGCTTGGACAGTCGAGCTCTGAATCTTGCTGCTACGAGGAAGTGGTCAGAGTCGACATTTGCCCCTCTGAATGTTCGCACATCCAGGATGTTTGACGAGTGCCTTGCGTCAATGAGCACATGGTCGATTTGGTTGGCGGTTCGACCGTCCGGAGATCGCCAGGTTGCTGTGTGGATTCGCTTGCGAGGGAATCTTGTGCTACTTATCACCGCATTACGAGCTGTCGCAAAGTCAACGAGTCGGAAGCCGTTATCCGTTGTTGTATCGTGGAGGCGCCAAGGGTGTTTTCCTTACCGATTTCGGCGTTGAAGTCCCCGAGCACGATTTTTACATTGCACTCCGGACAAGCTCCGTAGGCGTTGTGCAGGAGGTCATAGAAGTCCTCCTTGATAGGGTCTTCAGCCTCGTCGGTAGGGGCGTGTGCACATATAAGGCTGATGTTATAAAATCTGCCTCTGATGCGGATCACAGCCAGGCGATCACTTATCGGTTTAAAGTCGATGACCTTCGTCCTTAACTGCTTTCCCACGACAAATCCGCATCCCAGTAAGTGCAACCTTTTGTGACAGCTGGAATAAATGTCGCAATTTTTCTTCCAAATCATACCGTTTCCTATCCAGCGTATTTCCTGGACCGCAGTAATATCCGTGAGGATTCTTTCTAGTTTATGAGCAGCTCCGGGGGTGTACAGGGTTCTGACATTCCAGGAGCATACTCGCAAATCGTGTTCCTTTTTCGTGCGTTGTCGTCGTCGAGTATCCGTCCGTGTATCCGAGGCATCTTGCTCATTCATAGCTTTAAGTTTTTTTTACGTGGGCGGATTGTTAGCCCGCCGCACAACCGCCATTCTGGTCGGGGTTTTCTCGCTGCATACGTTTGTTCACCTCCCGACGGTTGTTGAAGAGGCTATCCAGAGGGCGCCACGAGGAGGCCGTATGTCAACTTGACCCGGGCATTTAAACAGGGATCGTTGCTGGCATCTCGCCAGGTTGAGAGCAATCAACAACTTTACCCTGTATGTCCGAGCCGATTACTTTTATATTGTAATCTATCTATATACTATATAAAAAAGTTCCGTGACTGAGTGACTGACATACAACGCACCGCTTGAAAGCGACAAACGAATGCAGAGCAAAACAGAACAGAAATTGCGCGAACCCGAAAAATAGAGAGTTGTATATGTATTGGTTTTCTACTTCTGTTCACCCAGGCCATTTGCGGTAGAGAATTTATTTCATTTCGTATCGCACCCTTCAGCTCCCTGGTCATTGGTATATCTCAAATGAACACGCGAATGGGTCACACACATATTTAAAATTATAATTATACCATGGAAAGTTGATCGGGTGAGCACCACTAAGTACGCAAACGCGGACGAAGTCGCAGGTAAAAGCTAGTAATAAATAAGGATACAGAAACACCCAAGGTGGTAGCAAACAGAACAAGTGTTGGCCCTGGTTTGATATCTCTGTTATCATACCGAACTATCACTTTAGTTTAAGGTTTGCCACTTTACAACAAGGGACTGTTTAACAATCCTTGAGTGTGTTATTTGAAAAAAAAATTTCATAAAAAAATAGTGGTGCCCTAGTAGGCACGTTTCGCGTGTTAAAAGCAGATAACGGTTTACATAAACATATGGCTGCCGTTAGTGAAAGAAGACTCAATCCTATCGATATCACAGCTAGCATAGTGTTTATGCTTGCCTTACGGCACATAACGCGTGCGCCATCTTAAGTGCGGCCGTCCTCTGTTTCTTCGTCCCTCGGGGTTGGATTCAAAGACTCTTCGGGCTGGAGCTGTGGTGTCCTTTCGCTCGTAAAGTTTGTGGTTGAATCTCCATCCTCCATCTTTCTCTCGAACCGACCATGGGCCTTCTCATCCACTTTTGATAGTGTCCATGCTTCTGCGCCATACAGCGGGACCGGGATGATAAGGGTCTTATATAGAGTCAACTTTGTCGTTCGGGAGAGGGCTCTATTACTCAATTGCCTCCTGAGCTCAAAGAAACAGCGATTAGCAAGAGTGATTCTGCGTTTGATTTCGGAACTGATGTTGTTCTAAGTCACTGCGGAGCCAATGTAGACGAATTCCGTAGCTACATCAAACTTATATCTGCCAATACAAACGTTCTGGCCAAGACGTCGGTGGTGATGATAGCATATATTTAGTTTTGCCCTAGTTTACTGAAAAACCAATTTTCGCCGCCTGCATCTCAATACTCGCAAACGCCTCATTGCCATCTCGCTGTGATCTACCTATTATGTCGATGTCGTCGGCGTATGCAAGGAGTGGCGAGGATTTGAAATAGATTGTGATTTTTGCACAATCATTTCTAATATGATGTTGAAGAAATCACACGACAGCGCATCGCTCTGCCTAAATCCTTTTCTGATATCAAAACGATCGGTAAGGTGTTCACCGATTCGGATAGAGCAGCGAGCATTCTTCAAAGTCAAAAAAGTTTATTTTTGCTGGCAGTTTTTTTTTCTCGGTTCTAATTCACATTCGTTAGTCGAATTGTTCTTAGTATTCGAGAGGCGATCGCGATGAGTTCGTTATATCAGATCGATAAGTTGAACGGGGAAAATTATGGAAGTTGGGTAATCCATATATAAAAAGTCTTCTCGTGCACACGGATCTTTGGTCGTATGTCGACGGATCCAATAGATTAACGGAGGAGCCAAAACCCGAAGAGAAAACAGTGTGGGACGCCGCGGACGCGAAAGCTTGCTCAGTGTTAAGCCTTCGGAGTTAATTCATGTAAGACACGCGAAAAGTTGAAAGGAAGCATGGGACATATTAGCTGAAATATATGTATGTATATGCGAAAAGGACCTGCTCGCATGGTTAATCTGTTTAAACAGTTGTTGCACGCAAAAATGTTAGACGGCCAGTCAATGCCAAATCATATTAATGAATTCTCTGGTGTTGTGGAAAAATTACGTGAAATACAGGTGTCGGTCCCTGAAGAAATTTTGACTATTATTTTACTTTGTAGCTTGCCAGATGAAAACTTCATAGTCGCAATTGAAAGTCGCGACCATCTGCCCAAGTTCAGTAGTTTGAAGGTTAAACTCTTAGAAGAGGAACAAAGACGAATCAGTAAAGATCATTCTAACGGTTCGCTAAGTGAACACATTTTTGCCGCAAAATCACGGGAGAAAAATCAATCGGGTAATTATAATCACCCCATAAAAGGAAAATGCTTTTCTTGCGGAAAACGTGGTCATTTTGCTGCTAATTGCAAAAAACAGAAGCAGAAACAGTTAACTTCGTTTGGTCTCTTTTCCTCAATAGATGGTTCGATGCTGCGACGCGATGAGTGGTGCTTGGATAGTGGAGCAACTTCACACATGTGCTGTAAAAAAGAGCTTTTTTCAGAGTTTCGAAATGACGTCGAAGGAGAAATGGTCCAGTTAGCCACGACAAAATTGTCACATCGAGCGGAATTGGTACAGTCAAACTTAAATTGAAATCAGGTGATATCATTCTGCAAAAAGTTTCGTATATTCCTGAATTAAAAGGCAGCTTCTTATCTGTGAGTAAAATAACAAACCACAATTTTATTGTGGATTTTTTACGCGACGTTGCTTTAATTAAAAATTCACAGAACTCTATTGTTTTAAAGGCTTATAAAAGAAACGAATTACATACATTATATATTAGACCTAAAACTGAATTCATTTCCTTTCAACCTAGTATAAGCGGTACTACTCTTCAGAAATGGCATCAAAGGTATGGACATCTGAACTTAAATAATCTTCAGCAGCTCAAAAAGGAGGACATGGTAGTTGGGCTAAGCATCGAGTCATCTGAGGCCAACGTGGATTGTGAGGTGTGTGCAAAAGGGAAATTAACTGTGCAACCTTTTCCTAAACAAACATTTACTTGAAGTAAGCATTTGCTAGAACTGGTGCATAGCGATGTGTGCTGGCCAATGAGGGTATCATCGGCGGGGGGAGCAAGTTATTTCATGACACTAATTGATGATAAATAAAGATTCAAGTCTATTTTTTAAAAACTAAAGATGAAGTGTTTAAAATGTTTAAGCAATTTAAGAGTATGGTTGAGCTCCAAACGTCACGTAAAATAAAGTGCTAGCGTAGCAACAATGGGCGTGAGTTCGTTAATAAGCAATTTAACGAGTATTTGCAGGAACATGGGATAACACGTCAACTTACAGTCGAATACACCCCACATCAGAATGCTGTTGCTGAAAGTGCAAACCGAACTCTCGTCGAAATGGCTAGGTGTTTGCTGCTGGACCGAAACCTTCCAGCGTACTTATGGGCAGAAGCCATTAATACTGCGGCTTACTTGAGAAACAGATCACCATCTAGGATTTTGGGTAATGTTACTCCATACGAAATTTGGCTGGATCGAAACCAAATGTTTCGCATTTGAAAGTCTTTGGTTCAAAAGCCATAGCTCTGAACAAAAGACCGGGAAATTCTAAATTCTCTGCAAAGGGTCGAGAACTTATTTTCGTGGGATATTCCGACCAATCTAAAGGATACCGGTTATTTGATCCAAAAACAAAACATATTGAAAAGAGTCGTGATGTTAACATTTTTGAAAACAGTGTCTAAAATAGTTTCTTCGATGCTAACGATTTGTTAATTGCAGAAAATGGAAAGAACGTTGTTCCTCAAGAGCAGTCAGTACAACCTTGCAATGATGGTAATATCTTAGTTCGAAAACCGGATAGTCAACCAAGAGAAGCAAAGACCAATTACTCACCACAGTCACCAAGCAGAAAATGTGTTGTAGGGCCGGGACGGCCAAGGATTATTCGAACTGGAAGACCCGGTAGACCAGCCAAGCAGTACAACATGGTTGAAGCGGTAAACTCGATAGGACATTTGTCTTTGGTTCCAGAATCAGTTTCAGAAGCGAAGAAAGTTGTGATGTTGACAAATGGGAACGTGGTATGAAGTTAGAATACGATGCGCTTATAAAAAATTAGACCTGGGAACTTGTGGATCTGCCACCAAGGAACCAAATAATTGGGTCTAAGTGGGTTTTCAACCTGAAGAGCAAACCAGATGGATCCATTGACAGGTACAAATGTAGACTCGTAGCCAAAGGATGTTCTCAAAAATATTTGATAAATTTCGATGAAACCTACTCCCCTGTAGTCCGTTATTCAACCATACGACTCGTTTTAGAATTGGCTTGTTTTAGTTCAATCATAGTTTTGCCTGGAAATATGCAACAAGTTTTAAATAATCACATTTTTCACATTTTGTTACTCCTAACAGTATGCGGCTTTCAATGGCTTAGAAAATGCATATAAGGACATACATATTTTTTGTTGAATGTTTATCACACGACCTGAACGGAGTGTAATGGTTTGGGTCGTAGATATTCGTTCACTACTTTCCCGGTATGGTTGTCCTAGATAAAAAGAGAGGAACCGACTGAATTTTCTCATTGGTTGTATAGGTAGTTCTTGGCAATTTTTGCATGAATTTTTTTATTTTTTTTTTTTGTTTTATAGTTACACCCGCACTCAAGGCTAAGGCCTAATAACGTTTTTTCTGAACGCTGTGCGAGCGAAGGTAACAGGGAGAGGGAGAGTTTCGCACAGGTTCACACACACAACCTAAACGGAGTGCAGTGGTTTTGGATTGTAGATGTTCGTTGGCTACTCTCAGAGGTGGTTTGTCCTAGGACGAGAGCCGACTAAATTTCGCTTTGGTTATAATTACCAGTAATTTGTTCATGCACTTTTGGTGTTAATATTGCATACACAGAGGATGAATTTGAATTGACCATATACTCTGAGTGTTATGCCTGCAGCAGTACGTTTGGTCGATTTCCATTCACAACTGTGTTGCATACTTTTTTCCGTATAGGAATTGTTGCATGCATTTATGGTGTTATATTAGAATTACACACACAGAGCATGAATCTGAAGTGATCAGATACTGTGAATGTTATGCCTTAATCAGTGTGTTTGATCACTTCTCATTCATAACAGCTGTGTTTGCATAATTTGTTTGGATTTGGATTCTGGTGACCTTGAAACGTGGAGATATGTCAACATTTGGAATTCGCAAATTCGGCCCCATTACAATAGCTCCCCACTGGGGAGTTAATAAATTAAGTGTGGAGAGCAATAAATATGGATAGCGATATTTTCTTTAACAGGGTACTCACATATCCAAATACAAAACACCATACATATCATTTTATAATTTTACCTTAAATTCATAAAGCTTTATCAATCCCTGTTGACTCGTTTCCTTATCTGAAATCAATTTAAATATTTGTGACATTGTTTCGTGGGCGTAATTCGAAATCCTTTTCGCTTGAATATCTTTAGCTGACAATGATCGTTGTGGCGATGCTCCTGGTAAGTTTCCATCTTTTTGCATATTCTTAAAGGGATGTAGACAATCATAATTAAGATTACTATTACAAACTTGTTGGATGGTCTCACCTTTAATATACGTATGAGGTAAGCGTGTAGTTCTGAATGTAAAGGAATTTTGTTTAAATGGTGCAGAATAGCATTTCCCTTGATTTTGGCCATATTGTGAATAATCGTTTTTACAGTTCTGAGGGGGGTGTCATTGGGCCGAGTTTGCCACCATGTGCTGGGTAGCGCTAACATAAAGTCATGCACTTCATACAATACTGCATCATAATCTAACTCGTTTGACCGTTCAGACATTGTTTTCACATTCCGCCAAATACATTTCATCAGAAGATCTGTGAATTTGGGTAAACCGGCACTAGGACAAGTTTCTTTTAAAAGACGTATAAGGGCACTAAATAAATAAGAAATGCAAGTTATAGTAAATATTAAAATTATTCATTTGTTCAGAACTTACCAGTTCAAATTCGTAAAATTTGTTTTATCTAAAATCTTGAGGCAAATTCCGTTTATCACTTTTGTATACTGACCATCATCCCCGTTACTTAATTTTTGATCAGCCATTAATCCCAGAAGTACAGACATAATATTTTTCAAGCAGAAAATGCTAAGCGTCTTACCCAAGGTCTTTGAATTGAAGAAAGCATATGTGATGGAGAGTAGAGGCTGATACATTATCAGTGATTCTGTTAGGGGCTGCTGTGAGAGATTCTATACAACAAAAATTGCTAAACTAAAACGTAAGCCGGCATCAAAGTTATGTACCTTAAATTGTGCAAGCACACTTTGTATAAAAATCTCCTCATAGTCCCGAAGTACAGCTTGCTTTTCTGGGGACTCGATTATATCAGTAAGCTCATTCAGCGCCGCTCGAGCCGTGATGGAATCTGAATTACCTATCGACTTAATAACCTTAATTAAGTTCGGATCCAGTTTAGGCAAAGCATCGGCCAAACTAAATAAAATTACGTCATTCAGATCAAATCAATTGAATTGAATAAAACATACTTTGATGAACATTTTAATGTATTCCGTTGTTGAGTATATACTACTGGGCTTACGTTATATGCGTTATAGGTTTGCTGATTGGTTAATGGTGGTGCATTCGATTGCATGTATTGAGATCTTGATATTAATTGCTCAAATTTGCTTTCGGGATATCGAACACCGTCACGTGTTGGTATAATTTTAATAGGTTCGAAAAGTAGGGAAATATCTACATGTTGCGGATGAGTCTGTTTCATTTGATCCACACGCACCCAGTCTTTTTCGATTTCCGCAATAACGTTAGGATCGAGACCAAATGGGCCCGACGGTTTTAGTGGATTGTTGAACAGTACGGGCTGATCGAAAGTTCTGTAAAAAATAAAGCATAAGAAAAAACAATAGGTTTTGAGCACCAAACAAAAAAAAAAACAAGACAAGCAAAGGGCTATTAATTTTCCACAAAGCGAACAATTACCGCTGAAAACCGTAGGTCATTTTATTGTAGATCGTAATTTAGATTTGAGTTGAAGTTGTAACCTCGACGGTTAAATAAAAAAAAAAGAAAATTGTAGTTTGAGACTCATAAGTTGTGCAGTCAGGTCAGTAGTTCTAGTCAAGTTTCGAGCGCTTTAACTCCGTGAGACGGAAGGAAGTGTGCAAAACCAAAAAAAAAAATATATCTGATGATAACTAATTATCACAAAAATACCTAATACATAATACTGAGTGAATATCAGTATAAACCAAAAGTGTAACATGGCGTTATATAGCTCGTCTCTAATTACGCTGTCGTATGCGGCCTTAAAGTCGACGAATAGATGGTGAGCGACGACTTGAAATTCATTGGTATATCAGGCGATTTTCTTTGAAATAACAAAGAAAAGAAATAAGCAAAGGCCGATTTGAAGAGGTCCACAATGGAAGGACAGTCTGTTCGACATGGAAACAAATAGATCAGCTGAAGCCTTGTCGTATGCACTTACACAATTTATCACCACAGCCTGCGATGAGGCAATGGAAAGTAAAACAGCAACCCGGAAAGGCGCTCCACGCTACTGTCGGAACGACGACATAAAAACACTCAGACCAAAGTGCTTAGAGGCTGATCATAAAATCCAATGAAGTGGAAGAGTTGGTTTTCAACAACACCTCGTTACCTTCAAGCAGATGAGGTGGGACCTAACGCTTGTACGACGAAACCGACATTAGCCCATGAGGCACAGCGTAAAAAACGGTGATAACCAAAGGGTAGAAGCGGTAAGGAAAGTAGAAGAGGCAGCAAAAGCAAGAGAGATTCTACAAGCACATGAGTAGCATGAATTGCATGAATAGTCCCGTAGGAAATGTCGCTGATAACCAATTTGTTTGTTTGAACCCTTTTTATCTCCTTTTCGAAAAGTGTGCAGCTATTTGCACAGCTGTATTGTTTTTCTTATGATACATCTCTGGTCAATTCTTCATTCGTGTTATTCCTGCTGTGGTGTAAAGTGTGCAAAAGGATTATTTTAAAAAGTTCAAAATAATAGAGAATTTTGCTGTTTTGTTGCTTTATCGTTGAAAAGGTAATGTTGTTTTTCGTAGATGTTCCCTATTATTTTGAACAGCTCACAAATAAAAGCGTTGGCAACGCAATAAAACTCAAAAACATAAGGATTAGAGGAGAAAACAACCCAGCCGTGACCAACAAATTAAAAACACGGCAGTACGTTCCAATTATATTTCCTGATAACAGCGGTATTTGATTTACAAGGTACATGTACAGAATCTGAAACCAAAGAGGCTCTAACATGAGTTAATTATACAAGAAAAGATCGACGGAAGGAGGGCCGGAAGACAGAGGCTGACATGGTTATCAAACTTAAGAGAATGGCTCAATCTTTCAACGATAGATACATATACTTAGAGGAGTGACAGCAACCAAACACTTGCGTCGATGATTTCCAACCTTTGGACCGGAGTGGAACCATAAGAAGAAGAAGCATTTCATAAGTTTTCAAACCATTGAAAATATACCTCGAAGAAAACGAGCATGTAAAACATCTGTGAAGACTGACAAAGACCGAAAAAAAATAGAATTGCTTTTTGGAAGTTACACCTGAATTGGACAACAGACCAGTGGAAGTTTGTAGTGTGGAGCGATGAAACTAAAGTTAGCCGCATGGGTCAAGGTAGCGCTCGGTACATGAGACGACCAACAGATACAGCTTTGCATTTAAGTATGTTATGTCGGTCGTTAAACATAGTGGGGAATCACTTAATGTCTGGGGTTGTATTTTAATAGCTGAGAAATATACATATACACCAATATATTAAAATATAAGCTAAGACTGCGGCCACTCAGTGATCGACTGAGCAACAAAAATTGTATGGGGGTGGCCACATATGCCCTGAGTGACGAGTGATTTCGCCAAGCGACCGAGTGACATCCCTCTGAAATCAAATCTGTTTTAATTTTTGCGATTGTCGTTGAACGACCAATTCGAAAATGGAAAAAATCAGCACGGAATTTTGATTTCTACTGTTCAAAGTCGTTCAGTCTTATGGCAGGATAGTTTAAAAGGCCATAAGAACAAACAAATTACCGAGAAGCAATTGACAACGGCATTTTTACAACTAATCGCTCAGTCGCTCACTGCGTGGCCTCAGCCTAATACCTTGGGATGACGAAAACATGCCAGTTATTTGGAAATTCCAACAAGACAAAGACCCCAAATATATAGCTAAGGTAACCATAGACATTTTTCAAGACAATTCCATCAGTGTTCCTGAGTGGACAGCATCTATCTCTTAAAAAGGCAGTTCCGCTGAACAATTCAACAAATCCCAACACTTTGTATAGTAATATCGAGGCTGTGTGGAAAGCTATTCCGGTGGAACGATGTAAGCAGTTGATTGAATCTATGCAGCGAAGATGCACAAAAGTCAGCAAACAAAAAGGCTTTGCCACAAAATATTAATAATAAGTGCATCCCAGCTGTCAAATATTAATTTAGAGCCACTTTTTCTTGTTTCTAATTAGGTGTTCAGCTGTCATGTATACTTCGTTCTTTAAAACTTTTTTTTTTAATTTACCTGTTTGAATTATAAGCATATATATTTTTTGGATCCATTGTTTTGGATTGAATTACACATTTGAAAAATGTTTGTACCAAAAAACAAAACAAAATAATAAAAATAAACACTTCGTGAGAATTTTAAAAGTAGTGTTTCTGATAAGTTAGCCACAGCTGTATATACATATGTACATACATATGTAATCAATATAATTAATTCAATCAGCCTGAGTATGTACATGCATACATACAATTGTGTAGATTTATCAAATGAATATCAAACATTAAAATTAATTATATTTCATTTTTCATATTTACTTTATTTCATATCCATAGTTTTGAAAATATTACAATATTTACCCGCGAAGCCTTATGGCTTATCTGCAGGTGATTGGGTAGCTATTTACATGTTTGTTCGACAATCATCGAAGACTACAAAATTTTTGTTTGCGTTTAAATTCTGCTCAATGTCGCATACAAGATCCTGCCCAGCGTATTGTGTGAACGTCTAAAACCATTTTGCACCGCACTAATCGGCAGCTACCAGTGCGGCTTCCGGCCTGGCAAATCAACTATAGACCAAATTTTCACACTTCGACAAATCCTGGAAAAGACCAACGAGTTTCGAATTGATACACACCATCTTCTCATCGATTTCAAAGCCGCATACGACAGCTTTCATCGTGAAGAACTGTTTGGTGCGATGGCCGAATTCGGGATCCCGGTAAAACTGATCCAGTTGTGTCGCGCCACGCTAAAAAACACGCGATGCACCGTGCAACTCGGTTCTAGGACCTCGGGACCATTCGAAACATGCACCGGATTTCGGCAAGGAGATGCGCTGTCATGTGACTTCTTCAACCTAGTGCTGGAGCAGATAGTGCGACGGGCAGGCGTCAACAGGGAAGGCACTATCTTTTACAAGTCCATCCAGCTGCTTGGATACGCGGATGATATCGACATCATCGCGTGTTCCCGCCGTGGCATTGTGGAAGCATTCACGGCGATTGAAGAACAGGCAAAACGAGTTGGTCTTAAGATTAATGAGGACAAAACGAAATACATGCTGTCAAGCAAAAACCAATCCGTCGCTCACCACTTGGGACAAAATATAACTATTGACAGCTACAATTTCGAGGTAGTCAAGGAGTTTGTCTACCTCGGGGCAAACGTAAATTCCACAAATGACACCACAGTGGAGATCCGGCATAGAATCGCCCTTGGCAACCGCTGCTACTTCGGCTTGTCCAAACAACTGGGGTCAAAACTCCTCACTCGAAAGACCAAAGTCATGCTTTACAAAACGCTCATTCTGCCAGTCTTGATGTATAGAGCCGAAAGCTGGACGATAAGCAGGACAGCGGAGCTGATGTTGGGTTCTTTCGAAAGAAAAATTCTGCGCCGGATATTTGGTCCTGTCTATGAGGAAGGTGAATTTAGAAGAAGACACAACCGCGAACTTTACGAGCTGTACCAAGATGTGGATGTAGTCCGGAAGGCAAGGATCCGTCGACTACACTGGCTCGGCCACATCGAGCGCATGGACATCAACGCTCCAGCTAAGAGGGTCTTCGACTCCGAGCCTCCTGGTTCGAGAAGAAGAGGAAGACCGAACCTCCGGTATAAAGACCAAGTAATCGCGGATGTAAGACATCTTGGTCTGGACAACTGAAAGCAGCGTGCCCGGGACCGTCAAGGATGGAAGGCAGCTATAGCTCAGGCTCAGATCCTCCATGGATCGCTGGTCTGATAAGTAAGTTTAAATTTTGGAAAACTTTAGTATATGAAAAAACAAAAAAAAATATATAACTAGTTGAAAAAGAGTTTAGCTTGTTAATTGTTTTCATTTATGTATTCTAGGTTATTGATTCTAGGAAATATTTTTGAATTTTTCTCTTTCTAGCATTTACATGGTTTATATTGCGAAGATTTTGAGGAAGATTGTTGAGTATGTTTGGCACGATATACTCCAGTCTTCTTCTGCCGTACTCGTTTAGGATCGCTGGAAGTTGAAATAAACCCTCAGTTTGTCTCCTTGTGTTCATCTGGTGATTAATTGGCGTTCGAAGACTTGAATCATCATAGTACTCTAGAGCTACACTCATTTTGAAAATTTGACTCACTTTGAGAACGCGTACGGTGTTGGTGATTGCATCGCCCCTTGACAACAGCCTTAACGCCCTATCTTGGATCTTCTGTATCTTTTCAATGTGCGTTCGCGCTGCACCTCCCCAAGCTAATACACCATAGCGCAGTCTGGATTCTATGAGAGCATAGTAAACTTGCTTATGCACAGACATCGTACACTTATTCTGAAGACAGGCCAGCGCAAATAGTGACCCCTTCAATTTGTTTCGCAAATCGTTGATATGGGCCTCCCAAAGGAAATGAGAGTCAATAGTGATGCCTAGATATTTGTACGTATCGACCATCTGGATATCCTCACATTTGGATGCACTCGCGCATCTGTAACCCCCCAGGAAAACATGTGGCGATGGGTAGTTTGGGCTCCGAATGTGCATTAGTTTTGTTAACTAGCCCATTATCGTGGCACCATTTTCCAACTTCATCGAATTCGGTTTGCATCATCCTTGCTGCCTCTTCTAGGGATTGATGACATACAACAATAGCAATGTCGTCGGCGTAGGCAAATGGGAAACTCTTCTTAAAACATTTCAGGAGTTCATTAGTGTATAATATGAAAAGTAATAGGCCCAGCTTGTACCCTGTGGTACTCCATACTGTACTCTATAAGCCCTGCTGCAACAATCTTTGACCCTCACCGGAAATGTCCTTTCTGCCACATAGTCTGCCAGCTTTCCCTTAATTCCAACTCTTTGGACTGCAGAGATAAAGCTTGTTGTTGTCAAGGGTATCGAATGCTTTGCTGAAGCCCAGGATCAGGGCCAGGGCATGGTGAGGGTTGCTGAGGCTGGTATTGATGACATTCGCAAAATCGCCAAGAAGCTGGTTAGTACTTCTTCCCTTTTGGAAACCATACTGGCATTTGCTTATTATATCATTTTTGTGGATGAAGTCCCATATTCGATTTGACACGATCTGTTCTATAATTTTCTCGATAGCTGGCAAGATTGCAATTGGACGATAGTTCTCCGATTGTTTTTTGCTACCTCCCTTGTGTATCGGTCGAACAATTGCCTCTTTCAGTTTGTCTGGTACCGTCGCCGTATCAAAGCTTAGATTTATAAATTTAGCTATTATTGGAGCAAAAATGTCAGCATTTGATCTTAAATCTATGGCTGATACCATCAGCCCCAGGCGCCTTTTGAACATTCAAACGACACAATATGTTAGCTACCTCAGTGCAGCTTATCTCTCCCAGATATATGGAGTCTCTTAGAACAAAGTTACGATGCGTAGACTCGACAATGTCACACTTATGGATAATGGATGATGCCTGTCTCGAAAAAAGATCACCAAATTCATTGGCTAGTTGGGTTGTGCTTACATTAGGTGGAAAGTTATTTCTAATAACATCACCCAGATCGAGTTTCTTTCGATCAAGGACTTCATTTATTAAGGCCCACGCTTTTCTCGGATTGTATCTCACCTCTCCAAACTTATTTTTGTAATACTGATTTTTAGTCATTATAATTTTTTTGTTAGTTTGATTCCGTAACGTTTTGTACTCTCTTCTATACGTTAGGTTATTTGGGTTATGTTTCCACCTACGATATAGTCTATCTCGTTCTCTACAGATGTCATGGATTTCCCTAGTAATCCATGGAGCATTCGTTCGGCTTTTTTTCCTATGCGTACCGTTTGCATTTGTATAAATTTCACAATTTGCGGTTTTTTCTGCTATTTGTGTCCAATCAATGTCTCGAATCATCTGGTTAACTATACTCGTCATTATAGTAAATTGCGACTGGGTGTTATTCTCCTCGGAAGGATAGTCGTATATCCCGTAAAGTGCGCTATAATGATCCGAAATATCACTTTCTACTACAGCCGAAAACGTTTTACGCTTTGGTTAACTCACCAAAATGTGATCAATTAGAGTGCATGTGCCCCTATTTGGGTCGACCCTAGTAGCATATTTAATGACATTGTACAATCCTCCTTCTGTAGCTAACATTTCTTGGTAATTCAGGACAAAGTTGTTAGTGTTGTTTTTTATATCAATATTCATATCACCCAGACTTACAAATCATTATTTGTTCCTTTCCTAATAATTGTAATTTGAGCAAACTCGTTCATAAATTCAGTCATTCGTTTTTCGATTGCGCTTATTACATTTTCTTTCTCATCTGACCAAATCTTTACTGTCAGGTTCTCAAAAGCAGCTGTTTCGACATTCAAAAGCTCGTAGCTTATATGCGTCTTAATAAATATAGCTATGCCTCCACCTTTTTATGCAACCTGTTTTTAAATTCCGCACAAAAGCCATTCAGATAATACACACTATTTTCTTCTTTGGGAATATTTATTTCTACAAGAACAATTACATCTAAACAACTTAATATTGGGCATACACTTGCACAGAATACATCCCAAATTTTCCTTAACGATCTAATAGTTAGACAAAGACAACGAAAATTCAATTTTTTGAATTAATTTTTTGCTTGATTGAAGTTTTGGAATTTCATATAATTTAAATCAAGCAGTTCTTCTACATTGTCATTATCCATCATGTTGCCCTTCTTACGAACGTATGCATGCAACATATATGTTATGTATCAATTAAACATGTTTGATTTTGTCTATGTCAATCATAGATTGAATAGACAACGCTTCCGCCCTTTCTTCTCTTCTTACGAAAATTCTACCGGTGTTTTCCCACACAAATTTCCAGCCTTCTTCTTTGGCCTTTTTCTTTGCTAACCAAAGCAACTGTTTGTTTACGTTCGTAAGAGTGTTATTTATATAAATATTGTTGTTATTATAGGCCTCGTTAATTTTTTCATTGTTATCCATATTTTGATTAATTTTAGCACTTGTTAACGGGCGAGTTGCCCGGGCGTTTTGCATAAAAGTTGTTTTAGTTTGATAGCTTTGGAAAGTTACGATAATTGTGGATCTGTCGGTGTTTTTATTTTTAGTAAATGTGTGTTATATCCGCGGTTGTTATGTCTTGTTTAATTGTTTTTCCTACAGATTTAATTATTTCGATTAGATTTTCGTTTTGTTTGTGGGATATTCTTAATTTCTATGCTGTGTTTTAGTTGTTGTTGTTCAAGTTTGTTTATTTGTGCCTGCATGTTATGAATTTGTTCATCTTTTTCCTTATTTGCATCTTCCAATTTTTGTACTTATTTCGTTCATCATAGTGTCCATGAATGCATTGTTTCTTTCGATATTCTTGTTGATCTCGTAAAATTTCTGAGACACAAAATTGCAAAAATCAGCAATGTTCTTCATTTCGTTTTTTATGTTTTTAATTTCGGCTAGTATAATGTTTGTATTTGTGCTTGTATTGACATTCGAATCATTTTCGGTGGCTGGTTTTGTGTTTGCATTATCTTGCGGACTATTTATTTCGGCTGTTTCTTTTGTTAGATTGAATATCTGGAGTAACTGGCTGCGATGAGACGTCGTTTGGTGTGCCGTTAAGATTTTCGTTGGCGCTTCTACAGAATTGGCACCTCCAAGTATCTCTTTTTGAATCCATCGATCTCCAAGACTTCTCCGTCACGGTGGTGCATTGGTAATGCAATTTGCGAGAACATGAGGGGCAAGAGACAAAGTCACCCGCAAGGGGCAATTCATCTTTACAGTGATTGCATTTAGGCATTCTACTTACTGTTTGTAACTGGAGCGGTAAATATTACACTATGGAGACGTTGGAGATGAAGCAGCAATGAATTTAATGATTTTAAATAAAGAAAGAACTATTGTAAGGCACCTTTCCTATGCGATTTTTTCAATAAATTATAAAAAAGTCACTGTCTTGTTTATCTCTTAATATATTTTCGCTAGCAATCAGGTTTTTCACACGAAATTCAAGTGATATTACGGACGTTAAACCAACTATACACTTCGATGACTTCAATCGCTTTTCGAATGGAAATTAAACCATTAGGACAGCTGCCCAATAACATAAACAATGGGAAATAAAGCATATTCAAAAAGAAATGCACGTTTGTCTTATCTGAGAACTTCGTAACTCTATTTCTTCGTTCGAGCTGTTTACATCGGCTGAATATTCAGGACTACAGAAAATACATGAAGAGAACAATATATAGAAATCCACGTAAAATCATAAAGGAAAATAAAAGGACAAAAAAATGAAAGATCAAAATTCAGGTAAAAGGTTTCGACCACTCATTGTCATGCTTTTCTTTTCGTTTCTGTTTTTATCAGAGAAGTTAATGCGCAAAAAATATCATTCGAAAACATACCTCTGGGTGGTCGGTGACTGTTGCTCATCTGGAGGCGGTAATTCATCACCTGTATTTGTTATAGGATCCTCAATTTCGATACTGTCCTGTTGAACAATAGTTGGTGAAACCCCCTGTTGTCCCTTTGCAACCTCTAAGGGAGGTGTGGGTTTTTTTGTTTTCTTTGCACGCTTTATACGTTCATCCAGCATTGATATATCCTTTTCCGACATTTGTCCGATAAGTTTGTATATGCGGTCGCCGGCTAAGAAATACGCTTGTACAACACAATTCAAAGCTGCATTGCGGACTGAATTATCACGATCGGAGATGTGTCGGGCGATTTCCTTGAGGGCAACTTGTTGTGTTGGTTGGCATACAGAGAGACCATAAGTCTCAATGAGGTAACCTAATTCATCCAAGCATTCAGTTCGCTGACGTGCATTTTTGGACTTGAGACCATCCATTACATAAACGAAAACTTTTGTGAACGGATAGACTAAGACGATTTGTCGCAAAAGCGTGCGAACTCCATTGCGAACAGTATCTTTCGGATCACCAATCTATAATGAGATTGTAACGATATCAGTGCATGGCTAATATTTCGCCTACAATTCCTAAAAATGACAAACCTTTGTCAACAAATGGGGAATGAAAGCACTGCCTTCATTTTCTGCTAGAATATACTCCATCTCAACCAAAGACTGAAACACTTGATTAAGGTACTCTAATCCTTTCAGCAGTACCGAAGGATTTGTATCGTAAAAGCGTAAAGACAACCACTTCAATATAAGATCTAAGTTACAGACTAATGCTTTGCTATTGTTTGGCAAATCCTCATTCAACGATTCAATCACCCTTAAGTGATACCTGGCAAAATAAAAAATAAAAAAACGTAAATAAATCACTTCTAGATGCAGGATAAGAAATGAATATGGATTACCTAAAGTCATCGTGAAACATATTTGCCATTAGTCCCTTATTTACGTTGGCCGTAGTCATTTGTTCTCGTAATAATTCTGTAAATTCTTCGCGTGGTGACGTAAACGTCCACTTCAAAACACGCAACTTTTGTTCATCAATTAATCGCTGATTCTTTATGTTGTTAATCGCTAAAAGAGGCGAGGTATCTATTTCTTCTTCCTTCTTTCTTAATGTCAAGGTTTTTTCACCAGCTTTGGCTGGTCTCTCATGTGGCTTATGAGCTTTTCCATTGCCTCCTTTAACTACTTTAGCTTCTTCTGCGATCGGAGCTTGCTGCTTACCTTTGGGTAACGGTTTGATTGGAAGATTCGGGCGTGCTTTGTCCAGCGCAGCTTGGATGTCCTTCTTTGACGAAGGCTTTTGTTTATCGAGAACCTTCATCATTGATTCATAGCTAAGATGTATCATAATACCAAGCACTGCTTCGTTTGCGTTCTTTCTGACATCTGCATTACGGTCTGAAATGTTTGCATACAAATGAGGTAGCATTGAAATAAGTTCTTCTTTGGATATGGTTTTGGGTGGTATGTTTGGCAGTTTTTCAGCAAGCCATCCCCACAGTTCAGTCCTCAGTGCAGGGCTCCCGGTCTTCAATGCCTCGGCAATCATTTCTCCGGTAAAAAACTCTTTATACCCGCACTGTTCACCCCAGGCGTTAATACAAGCCAAACTGGCAGAGCGAATAAAAGTTTTGTTATCTCCCAAACCATGCAAGAATCCCGGAAATAAAGTCGTAACATGAGTTCTACAAGAAGGTCCCATTGCCATAGCTAACTGCTCGCAAATGGCTAATGTAGTTTGAGCAATTTTTGCATTACTGTCCACCAGACGGTGAGCTAATGCAAGTGGTAAATCACCAATTGAAGATTTAATCAATTTTGTCTCATTTAGAATATTTTGCAGTTTTGTGAGACCCTCAATGCGGGTTTTCCAATCCTTATCAGACATTTCAGTTAACAGCGATTCAGTTATTTGCGATGAAATATCAACGCGCGGTAACAAATCAGCAATGTTAACAAGTTCCGGTTGATCTTCATCGTATTCTTCGCCATCTGATTGATCACGACTTTCCCCATCCGACATTTTTTTAATACCCCGAATGGGTGCGGGAGGCTTCTGCCCTACATTTTTATCGAACTCCATTTGAATTTGAGATTTTAAAGATGGCTTTTCATTGTCAAAGAGCGTTATCAGAGCGTTACCCATAAACATAGACATCGTGCCAACAAGCGAAATCGCTGCACACCGCACTGCTGGATTGGTGCTCTGTACACCTTTCCTGACATCCTCGATAAGCATCTTGGGATTCAATTGAAAACCGAACTCTTGAATTGATTGGTTCACCCAATTCAGTGCTTCTGATTGCACTTTAGGTGACTTTTGTTCAAAAGCAAATGTCATAACCTTAGAAACTATAAATTCCAATTTTGTAGCTTCAGCGAACGCAGTTAGAACTTGAGCGGCAACTGATCCATTTTTCACATCTGCTAATTTTTCGGTAACTTCATTGATAACAAAATTTGCTGTCGTAGTTGTGAAGGGAAACATTTGGGCTGTTAAACGAATAATATCAAGCTTGATCTTAAGTACTTGGAAGTTCATTTCCTACAATCAACCCAAAATGATTCAAATATGTATCAAAAAAATAACTTGGACTGAAGAAAGAAAAAAACAGACTTACTTTCAATCCAGGCTTCCGTCCATTAACTGTCCGCACAAGAATTTGTGAAAGACCGGGCGTTTTAGGATCAAAATCTTTCACTTGACTGATTAGTGTCTCTACAGCACTTAATCGGTTTTTCCAGTTCGAATCAACTAACCCAGAAAGAATATCAGCAGACAGTAATTCTTCAGCCTTTCCGGCTACTTCTTCAGGCGACATTTCCCTTTCTGTTGTCAATACTTTTGCAGAACTAGTTGACTTTGCTAACGGTTGTGCATTACCCCCAAACCCACCACTTGTGACCTTTTTAACCAACGGCCTCTTAACACCGGCCGTTGCTGGTCGTATCACAGATTTTGGTTCAATCAAACCTGCTTTTGGTGGAGTTGCTGCAGTCTTAGCCGGAGCTGTAGCAGGCCGTTCTTTTTTTGCACCGGCAACTTTCACTGTGATAATTGCTTTCTCTCGACATTCCTTGATCTTGGCCATCTTAAGAGTATCCACGTCAGTTAAGAAACAACCCACAGCTTTTTCTCCCATCAATTTTAAAAGCGTGCCAATAGCATCTGCCGAACAATCTCGAACAATTGGATCTGGCTCGTTCAGAGTCTTTAATAAAGAGGCAACTAAAAGTTTGAGTAGTTTCTTGTTTAATACTGCAGGTTGGGTTCGTGCGAATGCCCGAGCCAAAAACGATGCAGTTTCAGACTTAACGCTTGGATTTTTATTCGTTAGCGACTCTACGATGCTCTCCTGAATGGCCTCTAATGTAGTTGATGGATATATAGCATCGATTGCCTCTCGAAGTGCTGTGACTACGTTGGCTTTTTTCTCTTTAAATTTCTCCAATATAGCCGAAACGCAAACCTGCAAATGAATAGATTATTTATAATATTATTGCTTCATGGAAACAGTTCGCTTTTAAAGAAAACATGACTTACTGTCGAATACAAAGAAAACTTTTTGCCCAAACCCTTCGCCAGAAGCGCCAAGCATTTGCCACCCATAGCAACGAGAACCACATTTGTATCCTTTGTTATAACCTTTTTCAAAGCCAAAACAATATTGCCATAATCGCCATTTTCCAGCTTCGGGTGATCAGTGACTAGTTTCTCAAGTGCGGACAACGATTCTTTACGAATTGTCCATTTTTTATCTTCCAATTTTTCGTAAAAATCTTTTGGCAATTTCGACAAGATATCAACGGGATCTATTAAATCCAGAGGGTCGACATCGTTAACTGCACCATCTTCTTCATCCACTGTTGAAAAAATACAATATTTCGTTACGCTTTTTTCAGATGAATTTTTTAAAGAGCGAACTACTTTTTTCATGTTTATCTGTAAAATGAAAACTACAAACTAAAAACTCGAAGTGCCTTTTTCACTCAAAATTAGTACCGAGTGAGATAACAAAACGACAAGTAAGGAGAAATATAAGTGCTGTTGCGGTTGATGTAGGTCATTGGCCTGATTTACTTGGTACCTAACTTAGCATTTGGTTATTTGGGTATATCATTGGATATAGAATAAGATTCTAATCTTATTTACCTTGAGCCTAACTAGTCCATATATGTATGTATGTCTTCTTCTTTGGTGGCGTTACAGCCCATGGAGGGCCAGAGCCAAGCTTCCCTTCAATCACCCATGTTATGTGTGATTCTATTTTTCACATATGTGAAAGGGACCTACAGTTTAATGCCGATTCCGGCGTGAGTCGATAAGCTTTTTCTAGGCAAGTTATATTACGGCGGGTTTTGCCAGTACCCCGCCGAGGAGGGTCACCGCGAAATAAACATTCGATGGCGTTGGTGTTATCGGGATCCGAACTCGCTCATCGTGCGTCAGAGTCCAACAAACTAACTACTGCGCCACGGCGCCCTCATATGTATGTGTGTACATATATGAATATATGAAGTCGCTTGTAATACACGTACATATATTAAATATTCGCATTTAGTAGAAAACCGTAGAAAAATAGGTCAAGAATCACATAATAACTGCCAATATGTATAGAAAACCGCTCTCGCCTGAATATTACAAAAAAATCTGTAAACAAAAGTGTGTAGATAAGTAATATACGGGCTTAGAATTACCCTCATTGTTATATGTATATTAATTTAGGCTAAAATAGAAAGTGCCGTGGCGCAGTGCGTAGCATGTTGGTCTCTGACACCGATGACACGGGATCAAATCCCGACAACAGCCATGTCATCCATCGTGTTTTGTAAGTGCTTCCCTAAGCGGGGTTCAGACAAAATCCCCTGTAGTATAATATTCAAGAAAAGCTTCTTGAATTTCACCTATGGGAAAATAAAATCACACAACATGGGTGATTGAGAGAGCCTAGGTCCTCCATGAGCTTGTGACGCCACATACCAATGTACATACACACATACATATGTACATTAAGCTGCTTGCAACCTACTTAATCCTTAGATGCATGATTTTTCCCAATTTGGATTAAAAATTACCCCGACGAAGTATTGACTAAAGAAACACGTCCTCATCAATGGCACATCATGCATTTAGCAGTCAGTTGATTTACTGATTTACGAAAGCTGTAATTTCGTTACTAACTCAAATCTTATTTGTTCGTTATATTATAAAAAATATGTATGTTTATGTGCATTAATAGAGATATCTACTTTTCGTGAAATTTTTAAAAACAATTACACATTGTCCTTGTTCAAACAATGTGCAACGCCACATTTGCACCATGTTAAAAAAGATTTTGACTTGCACGATGGGAACTTATACCTCTGACGGTCAGTTCCCCAAACCAGCATATGGTTGACTCTATCCTTTCTCACATTTGCTGAAGGTATGGGTACAGCTGGCTCTCTCCTTTTTTTTTTTTTTTAACCTGAAGAAAAGAAACAGATGGACTTCCTGAAGGCCTTCCACGTTTTGACAAAGACTGGGAGCTGGTACCAATATTGCACAGGGTCTTGCACAGGTCGAACGCGAACTAACTTTATATCGTTGTGAGCCGAAGTTCGTTTATAGAGGAGCCATGCATCTATAACACCAAATCGAAGAAGTGATAGAAAATGCGCATGTACCACTTTTTGGATTTCATTGAAATCTTAGATCTTCCGATAAAGTTGTCCATCAAATTATTCCTCCCATATCTCGATTATATTCTTTTATAACAGCCGGTCATTTTACTTTTATGTAGTATGTAGTTCGTTTTTCTATCGAACCTACCGACATATAACTTCCTCCGGTTCAGTTCCAACAAAGGTTGATAGCATGTTGACGCATTTATTAGCTTTCCATGTCAAATTAGATATTCCTTCAGCAACGAGTTCGACTGAGGTTCTTCATTTCATTACCGCTTGGTAACTTACCATCTGGTAGCCTATTCCGCCTCACTGTCTTTGCCAAATAACATTGAAGCTGAAGGGAGGTGTAAAATTTAAGAAAATAAATCTTGACGTTGCATGCCCGGGGAAATTCTCGACATAAACGCAAAATTATATTGCTACTTGATCCCAAGTCTGGCTCTTTGTGTTATACACGTTCAGCCGCATTATTTTCTAGACCCCTGTTAACTTCAAAATTGTATGTAAAACCAGAAACACCACATAAAACAAAAATGTTGTACCCCCATTTATAAGGCTTTGAAGCACAAATTTGTCTATCGACGGAAAGGTGTTCTCCCATGTATGTATGAATGTATATTGGCGTTACAGTCCATGAAGGACCTGAGCCGAACTTCTCTCAATCACCCATGTTGTGTGTGATTTAATTTTCCCATAGGTGAAAGGGACCTACAGTTTATTGCCGGTTCCGAACGGCGAATTTCGAGAAGCTTTTCATGACAATTTTACTACAGGGGTTTTTGTCAGAACCCCGCTGAGGAGAAACACAGTGAAAAACACGTTCGATGACATGGCTGTGTCGGGATTCGATTCCGTGTCATCGGCATCAGAGGCCAACACACTACCCACTGCGGCACGGTGCTCTCGGTTCTTCCATAGGAATCGATAAATACTTCCTTTTGAATCGTTCAACAACTGGACGAATTTTATATAGTTTGCCAGATGCCGGTGAGGTATTATTGAAGTGCACAGAACGAATTTTCTCAAAGCAATTTAGTGTCCCCGAATTTGTTACCAAATCAAGGCCGATATCTCTATCCCAATAAATTCTTATATTTGGGGACTTTGCCACTAAAGATAAAATTAAAACCCAGAGATATTTCAAAATGTCATATTTTGAAACAGAAAACGAGTCCTCAATAGATTTGGTTTGTGCATAGAAATTTGTCTGTTCTACAATATTTGCTATAATATCTTCATCGAAAAAGTACAAAAGAGTACCGGAAGAAGTAATACCGTGAATGCATAATGTGCCATATATGGCACAAACAAATAATCGCAAAAAAAAAAAAAAAAAAGATAAAAAACTTACCGTGAATTATATCTGTTTAATTCCCTAACTCAGTAAACTATAAACTTACTAAAAACATTTTTTTTATTATTATATTATATTGTAGAAAACCACCACGTTAGACGATGTTTGTTCAATTGACCTGCACAAACAAAGGGATACATATCTGTACAATTGTTACACATACATATATCAGTTTTTTGAAGAGATAGTTAATAAATGTGAATATAATGGTTCTTGGGTACGGACGATATGATATGGCACGTTATGCATATTATGTGTCCAAGCCAAAAAATTTTGATGGAAAATTGGTTTGTGCCATATATGGAACACTTTGCATATAAGGGCTAAATCTAAAACTTAAACTAGTTAACTCTAGGAACTTGACTTAGAAGAGAATAAGGTAGGAGGATGACCGAATGAACCATGGAGGAGGGCAATGACGCGTAAAACAGATGTTGGGAGAAAATGATTTTTTTATTAAAAATGCGATGCTTTGTGTTTACATTTGGGTTGCAAATATTTTGTTTTTCAATAAAGAAAAATTGCGATTTTTTTGTCTTAAGGTCCTAGCGGGTAGAACCCATCGGCGGCGGACGGACCCAGTTCTGCTTAATTGAAAGCGGATGAGGAAGCTCTTGGTCGTTTCGAGAGGAAAGTTCTGCGTGCGATCTTTGGTCCTGTTTGCGTTGATAGCCTCTGGAGAGGAAGATTCAACTGCATACGAACTGTAAAGCGGCATATGCTGGTTAAGCGTCTACGGATACAACTCTGTTTTTCCAAGCTTTCTCCACTGTCTTGTACAACTCCCCAAAGTCTTGCACTGGTTTTTGTTAACCCGTCCATCTTATTATGTCTCACAAGTTCTCTATAGGATTCTTCGCAGTATAACTCAAGATACTAACTATGTCCCCAGACATGTAAATTTTTCGTTTTTTGACCATATGTCTTTGTCTATTAATGTAATTCATATTAGTTTAGTAGACTTTAATAATATAAATGTCATCTTTTAACAGGTTAATTAACCTGTTTAGTAGTTGAAAAAAAGTGAAAAAAATGTATGCCCACTGGTCAGCTAACTAATATCTCTAGTTGTTGTATTGTTAGTTATACGACTTAAGATTGATTAATTTATCCACCAATATAGTATCATGCCCTTCTCTCATATTGTGGTAACTCACAGAAATGAAATTGTAGATGGCAGAGATTGACTTCACCTGTTAAGGTCGCAGGTTGACGAATAGAATGCAAAATAAAATAATATTACAACCATTTAAGTGAAGTTGAGTTAAGGGCGCCGTGGTTGGTTGGACTTTGCAGCACGATGAGCGAGTTCCGATCCTGATAACACCATCGCCATGTAATGTTTATTTCGCGGTGTCACCCCTCGGCCGGGTACTGCCAAAACCCCCCGTAGTATACTTGCTATGTAAAAGCTTTTCGACTAACACCGTTCGGATTCAGCATTGAACTGTAGGTCCCTTTCACCTATGTACAAAATAAATCACACACAACCTGGGTGATTGAGAAGATTGGCTCTGGCCCTTCAAGCCCACGAAGGGCCACCAAAGAAAAAGAAAGTGTTTGATTTCCTTAAGATATAGATTAATACATATTCCATAGCGATAGGTACGGCGTCATAAAAATCTAATCTGTTATCACTCAATTTATAGATTTACATCTTCGTCGATCTCCGAGTTTTTTCACTTCCCAAAAACTGAAAAGGCCTATAAAAAAAAATATGCCTACGTCGGACACAAACGTCAACAACATGCCGCTCAGCCATCAAGGAAGCAGCCGAAAATAAAGGCTACGCGTCACACCCGACAAGAAACCCATGGTGGGAGAAAGAGTGTGAGCATAAAAAGCGAGCGACCGACGAGGCGTACCAAAAGATGCTGCAAAGAAGAAGACGAGCAACACGCGAGGAACACCGAGTCAGCCTCCCAGCTCAAAAATGTCGAAGAGTCCAGGGAGAAAAACGCGAGACCCGCAAGAAATAGTGGATGTTTTCGGAGCAGCATTTCCAGAGAGTGGCAGTGGCTGAAGAGACTCCACCTGCCAGTCGATGAAGTTATGAATGAATGCCGAGGGCGAGCGTTCGCGCTTATATAGCTATCGGTTCACCTTCTCGAATGTTCGCCGTCGGAAGTTCCCCTTCGGAAATCTCTAGAATGCTCTGACATTCGGCATTACGCCGTTGAAAGTTTCGATCATTTCAATTTCCCCTTCACCAGAGCTTTCGAACTTCGAAAGCGAAATTCGAACTTAAAGGTCGGTTTGTGTCTCCGCAACAATATGCCTTCATCAAAAAGTTCGCTCACCACCCACGTATCGGCCAGACGTTTGTATTGGCAGATATATGTAAGTTTGAGGTAATTAAGGACTTCGTCTACCATGGCTTCGCAGTAACCTGGAACACCAAGTCTGGAGTACAATGGACCAGAAGCCTTCAAAAAAAAAAAAAAAAAAAAAACCGGAACAACGACATCAGTTCCGAAATCAAACGCAGAATCTCTCTTGCCAGTCGCTGTTTCTTTGAGCTCAGCAGGGAATTGAGTAATACAGCCCTTTCCCGAACGACGAAGTCCTGCTGTACGGCGCAGAAGTATGGACACTATAAAAGCGGATGAGGCCCTTGGTCGGTTCGAGAGAAAGATTTTGCGCGTGATTGTCGGGCCTATAAACGCAGACGGAGTATGGAGGAAAATATCCAACCACGAACTTTACGGGCTGTACAGCGACATGAGTCTAGTCAGGCGTTTAGGGATTCAACGCCTAAGATGGCTTGGACATGTAGAGCGAATGGTCACCACAGCTCCAGCCCGGAGAGTCTTTGAAGCCAACCCCGAGGGACGAAGAAACAGAGGACGGCCGCACACAGGTGAAAGGGGACTTCAGCCAACTGGGTGTGCGGCCTTGGAAAAGGCTAGCGAAAGATCGTGCTAGTTGGAGGGACATGTTAGTTGAGGCCTAGGTTCACCCCGAGCTGTAGCGCCCGTTAAAAAGAAGAAGAATAATGGTACTTCTTCTCCATTTTTTAAGAAACAAAGGTACCACCAGTTCTAGAATTTGGTATGAAAGATATAAGACATTCAACTGTTTTAATTTCATTTTCATTGACATGTTTGTCAATAAGTGTCTCCGATAGGAATGCAAATTCATAGTGGCTTTTGCCTGCTAATAATTTTAGTTCACATAAATTGTTCTTAAGGCCTTGAATATTGATATAGTCACCAAACTTTTTCCTTTAAATTTCCACTTGTTTTTCGTACAACGGTCTAGTTTCAGGTTCAGCTTCCTATTAGTGTGCATACGGTTGATTATGATTTTCTTTAGGGTCTATTTCTTTATTGTTTTCCTTTGTTTTACTACTTAAGTGGCAATTTTTTTCGGTAGTTCTGGAAGTACATCTTTCTGACTCCTGTTGTTTGCCAGCATCTGCAAATGAATTATGGATTTCCACCATTGCTTGTTTATTTTCTTCTATCTGTGTGGCAATCTCGTTGATATCCATTAAACATAAATCTTCACAGCTAAGCTTGCAATGGCATATTTCTTCAACTCAGAATATTTCTTATTGCAATGAAAACAAGTGACTTACCACGAATGGTTGGCTAATGTATAATTGTTTGTATGTTTAACAGTCTTCTCGAAACACACTGATTCAAAAAAAAAAAACAAGTTCCAAATAAAATCAAAATTGCTCGCACTGTAACAAGTCACTAAGCTTCCCTCAAATGTCAACGACGTGATACAATGGCCAAAAATGGCACGAAAGTATGCCAGCTTTTCACCCGGAGGATGCCACAAAAACTATTTGAACTAACGAAGATCTTTTCATCAAGGACACCCGTCCACATTGCCACCTATGCAATCCAACAATCACGGACCATACGACATCTAGTCTTTGATGCTACAGCTTAGAACCAAATTACGTTTCAAGTTTTCTCCTAATTCCTAGTTTTCGTTGCTTCTTTCCGTTACTTCCTAATTTAATATGTCCGGTATTACACGGCGCGTGTTTAGTCAAGTCAAGTCACTGGCACAGTAACGCGCGGATAGGCTTCTCCGTGCGTCTTTTTGACATTTCCTTATCTCCTTTTCTTTGTTTTAAGATGTTGCTTCACTTGTGTTTTTCATTTGAAAATGTACGTTTGGATTCCATTCTTACTTTTCAAACTCCACCACAGGCTAACGACAATGAAATGTAAAAAAAATCTCAAATGAACGCGCAGTACTGCGTGACAAAGAATGTCAGTCCAAAAGGAAATCACCGAGACTTGTACGTCAAAAGTACGCGCCCGTGTAATAGCGGACTACTCAAAAATAGTACAATTCATACAAACGAAAGAAAACTAGAAATTTTAACCATTTTATGTGGAGTAAATAAAACATAAAAAAGAGCAAAATAGGAAGTAAATATATTCGATTAATATGTCTTACCATCGCTATTATCATTATTATCCGCGGCTGCTGCAGATATTGCTTGTTGTTTCTCTTGCTGTGACTTCAGGTATCTGTTTAGTTGGGATTAATTTGAAAACATTAATAAAAAGATGTACATATATTAAAAATAAACAACTCTTACCTTGTTGGCTCGGGCTTTTCTCTTTTCAATTTGTCAAATTCATTTTCTAACTCTGTTATGGTAACTTGTGGCAAAGAAGCGATTTGTGGTTTCATCGCAGCCCCGATCCAACTGTAAAGTAGTCAATGAAATTAATAAAACAACAACGCAAGAATGTGCATAACAATTACCGGTAAATCTCAATTGCTAGCTGTTTACCCTCTTCTCTCACAGTCTTATCGCGATCACTCATTAGCGGCGCTAGTTTTTTAATCAACGGTTTAACACTGATTACTTTGTTACCAAATTCACGAAGAGATATTGTTATCGTAGACACGCAAGCTGAGACGATTTTTGGATTCTTGTGTTCCATGCCCTTGATCAGTTCTTCAAGAGTGGCTTCGTGTTTCTCAATTTCTATGTACATTAAAGCGATTTGTACGGATAATTCTTTTGTTTTTGCTTTTGGTGCAGCTATACTTTTCTGCACAATTCCCGACATTACATCACTCACAGTTTTGCCGGCATGGCCACAATTCTCAACGAATATAAGTGCAGCTTCAAGACCTTTCTCCTGGGCAACTGCATTCGAATCAACAACCATTTTTTTAATTAGACCGATAAATTTATTCCATTCAGTTGATTTCTCATCGTCAATTTCACGAAATATCTTTGCAGCTTCTTCATACCCATCCACACGAGCCTTCCATAATTTGTGGGTGCATCGCTCATCGACGGGCAACTTCTTATATTCGGTATCTTCGGTCATTGCGTTTTCTGACTACGGAATATAATTCACCAGAAGTCTTCCTTCGCACAGCTGCAAATAGAACAATTATTATTATTATATATTTGTTAAACGTGTTGAAAACAGCTACTGTTTTCTTTACAGAAAGCCAAATACAGACAGGAACATAACATTTGGAGTCTCGTGGTTCCCTCGCACTGAAATCGCTTTATTAAGCACTTTCAATGTGCACAATTCCTCGTGGCTTCAACACTCTGGACGGACAGACACCACCAGAAGGAAAGTATGTCTTATAATTCTCTAGAGTTAAATCACGTATCCCCGATGTTGTCAGTCACACAGCCAAACACTGGACTTTTTCCTTACTTCCCAACCTGGCAAATATAACATTTATGAACTATCGCCTCCTGGCTCATCCGACTACTGCGTAATATCAGCTAACGGTAAAGACCCGTTTCTGTCAAATTTACAGTAAAGGAATTATACATATTTTGGTAACCCCGACGTGATAGTAACTTGCCCACCGGTGGTAAGGGGAGTAGATATTCACAAAATAATAAAAGCGTTTGCCAGAGCTAAACACTGGAAACACTGGTGATTCACATACACATGTACATATTCATATGCATACATATTTCACATTTCAACGGCGTTTACCAGGCCCTACACTGGTATTTAAGTAAACCGCGTGTACCAGGGCTAACACTAGTGCCATCATAAACAACCAGAATGACATCCGGTCACGCCAGAATGAATCAGGGGTTGAAATACGATGCATCATTTCCAATTTAGGGAAGGAAGAACATTGGAGCTCTACAGTACGCGCCTGAGGGAGCTTGACCAACTCTGGGATAATTTTGAGGCAACTGATAACGATATTCGTGTACAATTCGGAGATATGTATGTAAATTAGTACATGATTATTTTATCGACCGATATTATGACAGGATTCGGCGAGTATATCAGTCCATCAGAGAAAAGATCACATGCAATCTTAAGAAGATGCAGTAAGGTAAACTTCCCACCCACTCGAGAGCCAAAGTGGCTGAACTTTGTGCAACTCCGTGCAACTATCCCTCGTTCGATTCACACGACGAATCATGACTAACTAATGAAGCTAAGATTCAATCACCAATTATTTCTCAGCAAGATACACATCAGGAAGAATTAATGAAAAATCATGGAGGGCGCCGTGGCGCAGTGGTTGGTGTGTTGGACTCTGACTCACGATGAGCGAGTTTGAATCCCCATAACACAAACGCCATCGAACGGTTATTTCGCGGCGTCCCTCTTCGGCGGGGTACTGGCAAAATCCCCCGTAGCATACGTGCCATGAAAAAGCTTCTCGACTGACGCCGCCATTCGGAATTGGCATTAAACTGTAGGTCCCTTCCTCTTGTGTAAAAAATAAATCACACACAGTGATTGAGAGATGCTTGCATCTGGTCCTTCATGGGCTGTAACGCCACCAAAGAGAGAAAGATGGAAAATCATAATGAAGAGATAAGAAAATAAGTGTTTGCTAGTTACAGCTATACTCAATTGACGTCGCAACCGATACTACAATTGAAACTGCTTCTGTTATACGTGCTTTGCATAATACAAAGCGGGAATGCCTCTTAACACTGTACGGTTTAGGAAAAAACACTGATACGTGGGATCCAATACTTCTTCACACACCTATGAAGAAACTGATAAATCCACACACACACTGTGGGAACAATCGTTGAAACATCCGAAGGATCTTTAAAAATTACAGGATTTTCTTCTATTTTTAGAAACACTATTCCAATCGCTTAAGCCGTTATGTGGGAGGATTAAATGATGTAAATAAGCGGATTCATACTCGTATATATACAAATATCACTCACCACAATCTCATGCCATGCATATACAGGGTATTGGCCGAGAAACTCAGAAGGCAAGGAAAAGAGTGAATGTTGAGTAGGAATGTTGGTAAGATCAATAGAAGCTCATGTCCTTCCGAAGATAATATCAAATCAACCCAGCAAATCCTTCGACACATAATCTTGGGATAAACTAAATAACATTCCACACGCAGATCCAACATTTAATGAAATGCGGCGAGGCGACCTTGCGATGTTGAATGCAAACATTGTTCACGTGCCGAAACCAAGGAACGGGTCACCGACATCCGTCGTTTCCATGTGCTGCCAGAAGATGCCTGGACTGTCGAGAAGGTCCGAAGAAAGCAACGAGAAGATGCCGATCTGGCAGTCATCACCGGTTACCAAGAACGAGGTTTTGACCAACTTGGCAGCAAATATCCAGTGAAAGCTTACTGGGCTCAATGGCAGAGTTTGAAGCTGAAGTACAGTTTCCTCTACCGCAGTTGGGAAAGTGAGGACGGGAACATTGTAAACGATCTGCTGGTAATTCCAAAGAGACAAGTCGACGAGGTCATCCGAAAATAACATGAGGAACTAAGTGGGGGTCATCTTGGTGTTAACAAGACTGTAGAAAAGATCAAGAGACATTTCTCCTGGGTAAGATACCATGAATCGGTCACACGTTTCATTCGCAGGTGTGAAAAGTGTGCGAAAGCAAATGGGCCGCTTAGGAAAACTCGAGGAGATATGCAGCAGTACAATGTTGGAGCACTGTTCGAACGTATCGCCATGGACATCGCAGGCCCATTCCCAACGAGCAACGCTGGAAGCAAAAACGCGCTGGTGTTGATCGATTATTTCAGCAAGTTTCCTGAGGTGTTTTGCATCCCGAACCAGGAAGGCAAAACCATTTCGGATGCATTCGTGAATAACTGGGTTGCGCGTTACGTAGTATCCCTGGAACTGCACTCAGACCAAGGAAGGAATTTCCAGTCGTCGGTGTTCAGAGAACTCTGCGACATGCTAGGTATCAGAAAGACACGGACAACCCCATTACACCCACAATCTGATGGCATGGTCGAAAGGTTCAACTGAACGATGGAGGAATACCTGAGAAAGGTCGGCGTTGAAGATCAGAAGGACTGGGATGAACATCTTCCCCTTTTCTTAATGGCGTATCGTTCGGCACAGCACAATTCAACGGCAATAACACCAGCTGAAGCCACTTTTGGAACTGATCTTCCGACTTCCATCTGACTGGAAATTCGGCGTGGTACTACCGAAAACTAGCGGCAGGGAGGACTTTGTAACCGAAAAGAAGGAACAGCTGAACTCCATCCATCAGCATCAGTTCACCCGGGAGCGACTGAACTTGGTCAGTGATAAAATGAAAGCGAGATACGACTTGAGGGCAGTTCTGGATTCGAGACAGGACAATTGGTATCACTGTACAACCCACAACATTGCAATCAGCCTGGGACGGGCCATATGAGGTCATCAAGAACAGACGGGCGAAGTATAAGATTGTCCACGTAGAGAGGTTAGCGCCATATTACGGAGAAGAATCCAATCGCTTGTTCGAGGACGAACAAGTTTAGGAGGAGGGCAGTGTTGCGGAGACACAAACCGACAGTTAAGTTAAGTTCGAATTTCACTATCGAAGTTCGAATGCTCTGTCGAAGCGGAAGTTGAAATGATGTCAACTTTCAACGGCGTAATGCTAAATGCCAGAGCATTCTAGAGATTTCCGTAGGGGAACTTCCGACGGCGAACCCTATTACAAGTGGGATAAATTCCATAACAATAGGTGTGTTCCCGTACTTTGTGCACCAAAATTCCCACTTTGTCAATTTTCATGGAGTGGGGATGAAATTCTCTCAAAGGGAGGCAAAATTACCAAAAAGTACGGGAACGTAAACCACAAATGATACACACTTTTTAAATGTCAAAAACATGCACTTGCTCGCATAAGTCTGCGTACAAGTTCTTTTGAGCAAAGGAAACAATAGTTTTATGATGTCCTAGTAGCTTGTTGGATATCCTTTTGGCTGTAACACCTCCTCTCATCAGTACAAATTTCTTTTCCTTTATTTTTCATAGCTTATTTAAATAAACTTTTCTCTTCAAAATACCAGAAAATAATGAAATACAAATCTACAGTCTAGACACGCATGAAATGATTATGCCTGATTCACATCACTGCGTTAGTGCTAGCTGAGACATCCAACCCAAGCAATTCAATGGTGTAGTCTTTAATACTGCGTTTGCGTTGGCGAGCTTACGTTCATTGAAAAATTAGAGGAAATAAGAAAAAATGAGAGGAAATAAGAAAAAATGAGAGCGAGAGAAAACGTAAACTCACGTAACCAAAGCAGACAAAAGTCAAAAGCGCCGTACACACCATACGATTTGTCTATACGATTTGCTTGATGACTCGTGTCTGTACTGCCAATCGTCAATGTGAACGCTCCATACTGCAAGTCGATACGATTTGTAGTATGAAGTTCAGAATTTTCGACTTTTTGCCTTGCTTGTGTGGGTGCCCGTGTATGTGTAAAAGTCAGAAATGATACTTCCATACGTTTTTCACTTTTTTTGTGATTTCGAAGGGTGAACATCAGCGGACAAAGGCGATATGACGACGAATTTAGTGACAAGTTATGACATTTCCAAGCTTGTAGATGTAATAATAGACTATTGTTGGCGGGATTGGTGTCTACTTCCGAGCTTCGGATATATGTATGTAGCTGGCTTAAATTGGTAGTGGTCAGCAAAACTCTAAGTCTTGTGGTTATATTTCCAAACATATTTTCTACTACACGCCACCACGATACTTCCACTTGGGAGCCGCCGGGACCGACGCCAGGCACCGAGATACCGACCGCCAGTTGCGGGGCTCCTGTTTCTCGTGGTACCAGATTATAGCTACCGGTGGAGCTTCGCGATCGCAAGGTCACTTCTAGATGAGTCCCGCAAAGCTCGAGGTCTAGCACCTCACCCTAGAAAAACTCCCAACTTTGGAGCAAGGCAGTACTCCAGCGCCTCGCCTCTTACGACAGGCATGCTTTCATTCTCCCCATTTTGTAACAACTCGGATATATATTTAAAAAAAACGGGGGTAACGATATTCACGACACAAATTCCCTCTCACAAATGAAATCTACCAAACTTGCAGTATAGTGTGAACGCTACGTACTTTTGATTGTCAAAAAAAATCGTACAGACAAATCGTATGGTGTGAACGCCGCTAAACACGTCGAAAATTTCTGTGCGTTTGAACAACTGTTGCTGTGTATTGATGTGTATGCTGTATCTGTGTATTTTGTGGTTTGTGTTGTGTGCGTTTACTTTGACATGGAGCAGCCGAAAAAATTGAATTGTCATTTTCAAAGCATGCGTCGAGGCATTTCTCGTAACACGTAAAGTGCCTCGCACCAACGCAGTGTTGTGAATCAGGCATTAAAGAGAAGTTAAGTCGATGCATGCTATAATAGCTGAAATATTTGCGTTTGAAATTAATGTTTGGGTCTTTTTTCCGTTGTACGCAGACTTATGCGGGCAAGTGTATTCTCTATTTTTAAGCAATTTGAATTTCGAATAATTTTTTAAATGACTTTTGCATTAAAAATGACAGAAATCGATGATTTATCAAAGTTGTGAATTTCTGCACACACAAATTTCTTGGGCAGAAATTCGTAGCATGGGAAATTTTTTGCTCTCTCGAGAGTCCTCTCTTTTGTGAATTTTTTGAGTACGGGAACAGACTTTCGTTGTTTTTCGTAAATTTTCGATAAATACGAGAACGGCCCTTAAATATTTTATTATCTGTCAAGAGACGCTAATGGGCGGAACTCTTTAAACGACATACGTACATATGTATGCTATTTAGATTACGTCAGATCGCAATAATGTGGGAGGTGGTGTTAGTCGGTAAAAACCCGGCATACTGATTACTCGGATCATCAGTATCCTTTTGAAGATTTTCACTTCCTCTAAATAAACAAAAAAAAAAAAAAAAAAACGAATCGAGAATAAAATCAATCAGCGGCACACTATTTCCACTACTGTTTAAAACAAACTGTCATATAACTACATGTACTACAACAAAAACAGAGAAAAAAAAGGGATTCTCAGCAGAAAAAAAAAAAAAAAAGAACAGCTCTATTACGCATTTCATCGATTTTTTGACAAATTTGTCGTAGGTGCAATTTCTTGTTTGTCAAGACCAAAACTTTTTTCAGACACGTCCGTTTTTAGCATTGCTTTCTATAAAGAACCTATCTACCCTATCACCCAAGCAAAAAAACAAAAAAAACCGGTTGGACTAATCCAATCATGTTAGCCAGATTTTAGTTCAACCGCGCGAGATAAATAAACTGAATTAAACTATTGTTGGATTAGACAATTTGCATCTTTTTACTCACAAAGGAAGGAATGTGTGTAGAGCTAATACAAAACGTCCGTCCCCATTTCTGAACCAGAACAAAAGTTTTATAGAAATTTGAAATAATTTTTCGAACTTATATTATATAAATAATAAAAAAAACATTAACGGTTCGCACCTACATATTTGTAGTACAAACACTTACCGTTCTTCCTGTAGGTCGGTGACTTAAAACCCACTTTCCTTTGTTTTTTGACACTCCTTCCCAGGTATGATGGAAGTGCATATATGGATAAAATAAAAAATTAATAAATAAAAACAATCACAAACAAGAGTGTAACGACGACAGAATTGCCGCAAACCGTTTGGTTTCGTTCTTGACTTAATTATGATCTGATTATGATATGACTATCCCTGGTTAATTGTTTATCCCTGGGTTAATGTGCGTAAGCTGGAAATTGATCGTTTATTTCAAAATGGGATGGTCCAAGATAGGAGCAGGGATCAGGGAGAAAGAAGACCTTTGATGGTTGGCATGCATTTTGACGATATTTGCCTACAAGCGGTCTGAATGGAAAAACTGGAAATTCGTCTGTGGAAAGACGTTTGTGGAACGATTTAAAACACATTATAATAATGTTACGAATTATTCGATCCCCACACCAATTAGGGTTCGCACCACTGGATTGCGATAAACTACAATTGTCCTTTTATCCAAAATAAAACACACACACTTTCCTGGTTTCACCACAGATCAACTATCTGTACAGCTTCACCACTTTTCTTTATTATCCAATACAATCCACTTTAAACTTTATTACACAATACACAAACCTTTATTGAAAGCTTTTCTTTTCACACTGGTTGATCACACCGACTTGTCACACGCTGTTTTATACCACAAACTGAATGTATGTCGAGGGCGAATGTTCGCGCTTATATAGCTCTCGGTCCACCTTCTCGAATGTTCGCCGTTGGAAGTTCCCCTTCGGAAATCTCTAGAATGCTCTGATAATTAGCATTACGCCATTGGAAGTTGACATCATTCCAATCCCCGCTTCCAGAGAGCTTTCGAACTTCGACAGCGAAATTCGTACTTAACCGTCCGTTTACATCTCCGCAACACTGCCCTCCTCCTAAACTTGTTCGTCCTCGAACAAGCGATTGGATCCTTCTCCGTAATATGGTGCTAACCTCTCTACGTGGACAATTTTATACTTCGCCCGTCTGTTTCCCATCTGCTGTATCCGGTATACCACGTCATTGAGTTTCTTGATGACCTCATATGGTCCGTCCCAGGCTGATTGCAATTTGGGGCACAAGCCGTTTTTCCGTTGTGGGTTGTACAGCAATACCAATTGTCCGGTCTCGAATCCAGAAGTATTCGTCCTCAAGTCGTATCGCGCCTTCATTTTATCGCTGACCAAGTTCAGTCGTTCCCGGATGAACTGATGGATAGAAATCAGCTGTTCTTTCTTTTCGGTTACAAAGTCTTCCCTGCCGCTAGTTGTCGGTAGTACCACGCCGAACTTCAAGTCCGATGGAAGTCGCAGATCAGTTCCAAAAACGGCTTCGGCGGGTGTTGTTGCCGTTGAATTGTGCTGTGCCGAACGGTATGCCATTAAGAAAAGAGGAAGATGTTCATCCCAGTCCTTCTGATCTCCGACGACGACTTTTCTCAGGTATTCCTCCATCGTTCGGTTGAACCTTTCGACCATGCCATCAGATTGTGGATGAAATGGTGTTGTTCGCGTCTTTCTGATACCTAGCATGTCACAGAGTTCTTTGAACACCGACGACTAGAAGTTTCTCCCTTGGTCTGAGTGCAGTTCCATTGGTACTCCATAACGCGAAACCCAGTTATTCACGAATGCATCCGAAATGGTTTTGGCTTCCTGGTTCGGGATGCAAAACACCTCAGGCCACTTGCTGAAGTAATCGATCACCACTAGCGCGTACTTGTTTCCAGCGTTGCTCGTTGGGAATGGGCCTGCAATGTCCATTGCGATACGTTCGAACGGTGCTCCAACATTGTACTGCTGCATATTTCCTCGAGTTTTCCTAACTGGACCCTTTGCCTTCGCACACTGTTCACACCTGCGAATGAAACGCGTAACCGACTCATGGCATCCTACCCAGTAGCAACGTCTCTTGATCTTTTCTACAGTCTTGTTAACACCAAGATGACCCCCGCTTGGTCCCTCGTGGTATTCTCGGATGACCTCGTCGATTTGCCCTTTTGGTATTACCAGCAGATCGTTTACAATGTTCCCGTCCTCACTCTCCCAACTGCGGTAGAGGCAACCGTTCTTCAACTTCAAACTCTGCCATTGAGCCCAGTAAGCTTTCACGATTGGGCTTTCACTGGATACTTGCTGCCAACTTGGTCGAAAACCTCGTTCTTGGTAGTCGATGATGACTGCCAGATCGGCATCTTCTCGCTGCTTCCCTCCGATCTTCTCGACAGTACAGGAATCATCTGGAAGCACCTGGAAACAACGGATGTCGGTGACCTGTTGCTTGGTCTCGGCGCGTGAACAATGTTTGCATTCAACATCGCAAGGTCGCCTCGATAATGCATCCGCATTTCCATGACAGTTTCCCTTCCGGTGTTCGATACTGAAGTCATAACTCTGGATCCTCTCTATCCATCTAGCAAGCTGGCCTTCCGGGTTTTTAAACTGCAGCAACCACCTCAACGCTGCGTCGTCCGTCCTAAGATGAAAAGCTTGGCCATAGAGATATTTGTGGAAATGCTTGACACAGTCTACCACAGCTAAAAGCTCCCTCCTGGTTACACAGTAGTTCCTTTCCGGCTTCGATAAGATCCTACTGTAGTAAGCGATGACCCGTTCTCGCCCGTCAATTGTTTGAGAGAGTACCCCTCCGATTCCATGTCCGCTCGCATCGGTGTCCAAAATAAACTTTTCTCCCGGGACGGGATATGCAAGGATCTGCGCACTGCAGAGCAATTCCTTCAGGTGAATGAACGCTTCCTCCTGCGGCTTCTCCCACTTGAATGGCCGATTCTTTTTGGTGAGCTCGTGCAAACTGCTGGCAACGTTTGCAAATCCTGGAATGAATCGCCTGTAATATGTGCAAAGTCCCAGGAATGACCTTAACTCATGAAGATTCTTCGGCCGCGGCCAGTCCTTAACCGCTGAGATTTTCTCTTCATCTGTATGGACTCCTTCTGCAGTCACCACATGTCCCAAGTACTTCACCTCGTTCTGGAAGAGCGAACATTTCTTCGGGCTCAATTTCAATCCGGCGGCTTGAATACGTTCCAGTACCTCTTCAAGCTTCTTAAGGTGATCGTCGAAATCCTTGCCCATGACAATTATGTCATCCAGATAGACAAGGCAAGTCCTCCAGTGAAGTCCTCTTAGTACCCGGTTCATAAGTCTCTCGAATGTGGCTGGCGCATTGCAAAGACCGAAGGGCATCACAGAGAACTGCCACAACTCTCCCCCGGCGGTGAACGCGGTCTTTTCCTTGTCTTGCTGGTCAAGCTCTATCTGCCAGTATCCACTTTGCAAGTCCAGCGTCGAGAACCACTTTGCACCAGATAGTGTGTCCAAGGTGTCGTCGATTCTCGGTAAAGGATAGCTGTCCTTTTTCGTGACGTCGTTCAGCTTCCTATAGTCCACGCAGAATCGGGTGCTTCCATCCTTCTTCTTAACTAGCACTACTGGAGAACTCCATGGGCTTGCAGATGGTTCGATCACGCCCTCCTTTTCCATCTCGTCGATTAGTTTGATCACCTCGCCCTCTTTCGCCAAAGGTACCCTCCTCGGTGGTTGCCGGATGGGTCTAGAGTCCCCTGTGTCTATTCTGTGCTTCACAATTGATGTTCTTCCACAGTTCTTACCATCTGCAAAAACTGTCCAATATTTACGAAGCAGGGAGAGTGCTTTACTTTTTTGCTTCTCCACTAGACGTTGCGTCCACTCTCTGGCCATTGTTTTCAAGAACGGTTTGTTTTTCTGGATTTCCTGATGTTTCTGATCTTCGCAGTTCACAATAGCGGCAGCTTCTTGGCATTGAGCGATCGTTGTTCCCTTGTGTATTGTCCTAGGTGTACTTGCAGGATTCAGGACTCGTACTGGAACCAATTGGTCTTGTCGGGGTTCCACGAGAGCCCTTCCAACAACAATATCGCTGGGTCGACTTCTTTTGTCGGGTTCGACCACCCACATTCGGCTTGTCCCCGCATCCTCTTCTATCTTTGCCCAAACCACAGCTTCTGCATTCGGGGGAACTGTTTGGCGCGCTTGCACGACTATTCGCCTGACCTTGTTACCCTGTCCATTATCTATTGTTAATGGGAGCTCCAAGTTGCCATGCTTCATCACTTTTTGGTTGAGGTCCAATGTGAAGCCATGCCTAATCACGAAGTCGACGCCGATTATGATGTCATCAGTAATGTCCGCAACGATGAAATCATGCTGAAACTCGACGGTACCCATCGTAATTCTTTTCTGGACCTTTCCCCTAACTTCCGCCTTCTCACCAGTTACTGTACGAAGCCTTACATCGGAAAATGGTTCGATGTCAGAAACCAATCCGCTTCGCATGACTGAATGAGTTGCGCCCGTGTCCAACGTCAGCAGATATCGTCGCCCGTCCATCGTTCCCTCGATGACTAAGCTGGTTGCACCCCTCAGATTCGGGATACGAGGATGCTGGGGCACTCCAATGTGGGAGCCAGCGCATGCCCCTCTGCACTGACTCGTTTTAGTTTAACGGATTGTTAGGTGCACCTTTTGCACCTCCACGGTCGCGTTCACTCCCATGGTCTCTTTTTGCCGAACTAGACCTCGAACGCTTTCTTCGCAGGCGGCAGTTCCTCGCAATGTGCCCCTGCTGGTCGCAGATGTAGCATCTACCCGGGAATGAACTACTCCTACTCGCCATTGGTGTTCTGGAACTATCATGGTCTTGAGATATGCGCCGTAGTTTGATGGAAGGTCGGCATATCAAGAGCGATGTTTCGCATGCGAGAGCGCTGGCAACCGTCTCCTTGAAAGATGTCTTCGGCAGGAGAATCAGGATTCGTTGCGTATCGGGGTCCCTTAGCCCTTGGATGAAAGAATCCGTTTTCAGTTTTTCCACCACATCAACTGGAACATCCGCGTAGGCTAGATGAGAAAGCCTGTCGATGTCGGCAGCATACTGTTGGATGGTCTCGTTTACACGCTGCTTGCGTCCTTTAAGTTCCAGCTTGTGCATCTCCTGCATGTGCTCACTGCCGTATCTTCGATGAAGAGCTTCCCATATGTCTGTGTAGTTCCTTCTCTGGGTCTCCGGGATGGTCTGTAGAACGTCAGCTGCTTCACCTTTAAGGGAAATTACTAGGGCAGCCACACGATCTTCCTCTCCCCATTGATTCCGTTCCGCTGTTGTTTCGAACTGGAGCTTAAAGATGTTAAAAGCACTCTTGCCGTCGAAGTTGGGAGCTGTGAATTTTGATGCTGCAGTTGGTACGACGATTCCTTGATGCTGTACGTTCTGGATAGTTTTCTCGAGTTCCAGAACCTTCTTGTCGAACCTCGATCCCAGTGTCTCGATTATCTTTTCTTGATTGTTTTCGAGATCTAGAACCTTCTTGTCGAACCTCGATTCTAGTGTCTCGATTACCTTTTCCTGGTTACCTTCCAGATCTAGAACCTTCTTGTCCAGTGTCTCGATTTTCTCTTCGACGTCCTGGAATCGATCGTTGACAGCTTGCTGGATGTTTCTTAGGCTTTCTCGATTGTTCTCTAGCATCCCTTCTAACGTCTCCAGCTTCTGGCCCAGGGAAGTGGAATTTTCTTCCAACTTTCTACTTACGGCAACGGAATTTTCCTCCAGCCTTTGATCTAGTTTCTGGCTCAGGGAAATGGAATTTTCCTCCAGTTTCTGACTCAGAGAAGCGGAATTTTCCTCCAACTTTCTACTTACGGCCGCGGAATTTTCCTCCATCTTTTGACTCATAGCATTAAGAGCCGCGAGAATGTGCTGCATGTCGAATGTTGGTTCACTGGATGTCGGCGGCTTCTCCACCCCGAATTCGTAAGTCTCCCAGTCGACACATTCTTCCTGCAACGCCGATCGCAGTCTCTCCACCAGGTTGGCTTTACTTCCCACTGTGGATAATTCCCGAGCATCCAGCTCTTTTTTCAGTTGTTCAATGGTTAACTTTTCCAATTTCACCGTTTTCTCTATCTCTTAACAATTCACTTTGTGCAATTCACAATTTAAATAAACGTTCCACTCGTTAACTCGCAATCCCACTTCTGACACCAAATGTTACGAATTATTCGATCCCCACACCAAATAGGGTTCGCACCACTGGAGTTTTCCTAACTGGACCCTTTGCCTTCGCACACTGTTCACACCTGCGAATGAAACGCGTAACCGACTCATGGCATCCTACCCAGTAGAAACGTGTCTTGATCTTTTCTACAGTCTTGTTAACACCAAGATGACCCCCGCTTGGTCCCTCGTGGTATTCTCGGATGACCTCGTCGATTTGCCCTTTTGGTATTACCAGCAGATCGTTTACAATGTTCCCGTCCTCACTCTCCCAACTGCGGTAGAGGCAACCGTTCTTCAACTTCAAACTCTGCCATTGAGCCCAGTAAGCTTTCACGATTGGGCTTTCACTGGATACTTGCTGCCAACTTGGTCGAAAACCTCGTTCTTGGTAGTCGATGATGACTGCCAGATCGGCATCTTCTCGCTGCTTCCCTCCGATCTTCTCGACAGTACAGGAATCATCTGGAAGCACCTGGAAACAACGGATGTCGGTGACCTGTTGCTTGGTCTCGGCGCGTGAACAATGTTTGCATTCAACATCGCAAGGTCGCCTCGATAATGCATCCGCATTTCCATGACAGTTTCCCTTCCGGTGTTCGATACTGAAGTCATAACTCTGGATCCTCTCTATCCATCTAGCAAGCTGGCCTTCCGGGTTTTTAAACTGCAGCAACCACCTCAACGCTGCGTCGTCCGTCCTAAGATGAAAAGCTTGGCCATAGAGATATTTGTGGAAATGCTTGACACAGTCTACCACAGCAAAAAGCTCCCTCCTGGTTACACAGTAGTTCCTTTCCGGCTTCGATAAGATCCTACTGTAGTAAGCGATGACCCGTTCTCGCCCGTCAATTGTTTGAGAGAGTACCCCTCCGATTCCATGTCCGCTCGCATCGGTGTCCAAAATAAACTTTTCTCCCGGGACGGGATATGCAAGGATCTGCGCACTGCAGAGCAATTCCTTCAGGTGAATGAACGCTTCCTCCTGCGGCTTCTCCCACTTGAATGGCCGATTCTTTTTGGTGAGCTCGTGCAAACTGCTGGCAACGTTTGCAAATCCTGGAATGAATCGCCTGTAATATGTGCAAAGTCCCAGGAATGACCTTAACTCATGAAGATTCTTCGGCCGCGGCCAGTCCTTAACCGCTGAGATTTTCTCTTCATCTGTATGGACTCCTTCTGCAGTCACCACATGTCCCAAGTACTTCACCTCGTTCTGGAAGAGCGAACATTTCTTCGGGCTCAATTTCAATCCGGCTGCTTGAATACGTTCCAGTACCTCTTCAAGCTTCTTAAGGTGATCGTCGAAATCCTTGCCCATGACAATTATGTCATCCAGATAGACAAGGCAAGTCCTCCAGTGAAGTCCTCTTAGTACCCGGTTCATAAGTCTCTCGAATGTGGCTGGCGCATTGCAAAGACCGAAGGGCATCACAGAGAACTGCCACAACTCTCCCCCGGCGGTGAACGCGGTCTTTTCCTTGTCTTGCTGGTCAAGCTCTATCTGTCAGTATCCACTTTGCAAGTCCAGCGTCGAGAACCACTTTGCACCAGATAGTGTGTCCAAGGTGTCGTCGATTCTCGGTAAAGGATAGCTGTCCTTTTTCGTGACGTCGTTCAGCTTCCTATAGTCCACGCAGAATCGGGTGCTTCCATCCTTCTTCTTAACTAGCACTACTGGAGAACTCCATGGGCTTGCAGATGGTTCGATCACGCCCTCCTTTTCCATCTCGTCGATTAGTTTGATCACCTCGCCCTCTTTCGCCAAAGGTACCCTCCTCGGTGGGTGCCGGATGGGTCTAGAGTCCCCTGTGTCTATTCTGTGCTTCACAATTGATGTTCTTCCACAGTTCTTACCATCTGCAAAAACTGTCCAATATTTACGAAGCAGGGAGAGTGCTTTACTTTTTTGCTTCTCCACTAGACGTTGCGTCCACTCTCTGGCCATTGTTTTCAAGAACGGTTTGTTTTTCTGGATTTCCTGATGTTTCTGATCTTCGCAGTTCACAATAGCGGCAGCTTCTTGGCATTGAGCGATCGTTGTTCCCTTGTGTATTGTCCTAGGTGTACTTGCAGGATTCAGGACTCGTACTGGAACCAATTGGTCTTGTCGGGGTTCCACGAGAGCCCTTCCAACAACAATATCGCTGGGTCGACTTCTTTTGTCGGGTTCGACCACCCACATTCGGCTTGTCCCCGCATCCTCTTCTATCTTTGCCCAAACCACAGCTTCTGCATTCGGGGGAACTGTTTGGCGCGCTTGCACGACTATTCGCCTGACCTTGTTACCCTGTCCATTATCTATTGTTAATGGGAGCTCCAAGTTGCCATGCTTCATCACTTTTTGGTTGAGGTCCAATGTGAAGCCATGCCTAATCACGAAGTCGACGCCGATTATGATGTCATCAGTAATGTCCGCAACGATGAAATCATGCTGAAACTCGACGGTACCCATCGTAATTCTTTTCTGGACCTTTCCCCTAACTTCCGCCTTCTCACCAGTTACTGTACGAAGCCTTACATCGGAAAATGGTTCGATGTCAGAAACCAATCCGCTTCGCATGACTGAATGAGTTGCGCCCGTGTCCAACGTCAGCAGATATCGTCGCCCGTCCATCGTTCCCTCGATGACTAAGCTGGTTGCACCCCTCAGATTCGGGATACGAGGATGCTGGGGCACTCCAATGTGGGAGCCAGCGCATGCCCCTCTGCACTGACTCGTTTTAGTTTAACGGATTGTTAGGTGCACCTTTTGCACCTCCACGGTCGCGTTCACTCCCATGGTCTCTTTTTGCCGAACTAGACCTCGAACGCTTTCTTCGCAGGCGGCAGTTCCTCGCAATGTGCCCCTGCTGGTCGCAGATGTAGCATCTACCCGGGAATGAACTACTCCTACTCGCCATTGGTGTTCTGGAACTATCATGGTCTTGAGATATGCGCCGTAGTTTGATGGAAGGTCGGCATATCAAGAGCGATGTTTCGCATGCGAGAGCGCTGGCAACCGTCTCCTTGAAAGATGTCTTCGGCAGGAGAATCAGGATTCGTTGCGTATCGGGGTCCCTTAGCCCTTGGATGAAAGAATCCGTTTTCAGTTTTTCCACCACATCAACTGGAACATCCGCGTAGGCTAGATGAGATAGCCTGTCGATGTCGGCAGCATACTGTTGGATGGTCTCGTTTACACGCTGCTTGCGTCCTTTAAGTTCCAGCTTGTGCATCTCCTGCATGTGCTCACTGCCGTATCTTCGATGAAGAGCTTCCCATATGTCTGTGTAGTTCCTTCTCTGGGTCTCCGGGATGGTCTGTAGAACGTCAGCTGCTTCACCTTTAAGGGAAATTACTAGGGCAGCCACACGATCTTCCTCTCCCCATTGATTCCGTTCCGCTGTTGTTTCGAACTGGAGCTTAAAGATGTTAAAAGCACTCTTGCCGTCGAAGTTGGGAGCTGTGAATTTTGATGCTGCAGTTGGTACGACGATTCCTTGATGCTGTACGTTCTGGATAGTTTTCTCGAGTTCCAGAACCTTCTTGTCGAACCTCGATCCCAGTGTCTCGATTATCTTTTCTTGATTGTTTTCGAGATCTAGAACCTTCTTGTCGAACCTCGATTCTAGTGTCTCGATTACCTTTTCCTGGTTACCTTCCAGATCTAGAACCTTCTTGTCCAGTGTCTCGATTTTCTCTTCGACGTCCTGGAATCGATCGTTGACAGCTTGCTGGATGTTTCTTAGGCTTTCTCGATTGTTCTCTAGCATCCCTTCTAACGTCTCCAGCTTCTGGCCCAGGGAAGTGGAATTTTCTTCCAACTTTCTACTTACGGCAACGGAATTTTCCTCCAGCCTTTGATCTAGTTTCTGGCTCAGGGAAATGGAATTTTCCTCCAGTTTCTGACTCAGAGAAGCGGAATTTTCCTCCAACTTTCTACTTACGGCCGCGGAATTTTCCTCCATCTTTTGACTCATAGCATTAAGAGCCGCGAGAATGTGCTGCATGTCGAATGTTGGTTCACTGGATGTCGGCGGCTTCTCCACCCCGAATTCGTAAGTCTCCCAGTCGACACATTCTTCCTGCAACGCCGATCGCAGTCTCTCCACCAGGTTGGCTTTACTTCCCACTGTGGATAATTCCCGAGCATCCAGCTCTTTTTTCAGTTGTTCAATGGTTAACTTTTCCAATTTCACCGTTTTCTCTATCTCTTAACAATTCACTTTGTGCAATTCACAATTTAAATAAACGTTCCACTCGTTAACTCGCAATCCCACTTCTGACACCAAATGTTACGAATTATTCGATCCCCACACCAAATAGGGTTCGCACCACTGGAGTTTTCCTAACTGGACCCTTTGCCTTCGCACACTGTTCACACCTGCGAATGAAACGCGTAACCGACTCATGGCATCCTACCCAGTAGAAACGTGTCTTGATCTTTTCTACAGTCTTGTTAACACCAAGATGACCCCCGCTTGGTCCCTCGTGGTATTCTCGGATGACCTCGTCGATTTGCCCTTTTGGTATTACCAGCAGATCGTTTACAATGTTCCCGTCCTCACTCTCCCAACTGCGGTAGAGGCAACCGTTCTTCAACTTCAAACTCTGCCATTGAGCCCAGTAAGCTTTCACGATTGGGCTTTCACTGGATACTTGCTGCCAACTTGGTCGAAAACCTCGTTCTTGGTAGTCGATGATGACTGCCAGATCGGCATCTTCTCGCTGCTTCCCTCCGATCTTCTCGACAGTACAGGAATCATCTGGAAGCACCTGGAAACAACGGATGTCGGTGACCTGTTGCTTGGTCTCGGCGCGTGAACAATGTTTGCATTCAACATCGCAAGGTCGCCTCGATAATGCATCCGCATTTCCATGACAGTTTCCCTTCCGGTGTTCGATACTGAAGTCATAACTCTGGATCCTCTCTATCCATCTAGCAAGCTGGCCTTCCGGGTTTTTAAACTGCAGCAACCACCTCAACGCTGCGTCGTCCGTCCTAAGATGAAAAGCTTGGCCATAGAGATATTTGTGGAAATGCTTGACACAGTCTACCACAGCTAAAAGCTCCCTCCTGGTTACACAGTAGTTCCTTTCCGGCTTCGATAAGATCCTACTGTAGTAAGCGATGACCCGTTCTCGCCCGTCAATTGTTTGAGAGAGTACCCCTCCGATTCCATGTCCGCTCGCATCGGTGTCCAAAATAAACTTTTCTCCCGGGACGGGATATGCAAGGATCTGCGCACTGCAGAGCAATTCCTTCAGGTGAATGAACGCTTCCTCCTGCGGCTTCTCCCACTTGAATGGCCGATTCTTTTTGGTGAGCTCGTGCAAACTGCTGGCAACGTTTGCAAATCCTGGAATGAATCGCCTGTAATATGTGCAAAGTCCCAGGAATGACCTTAACTCATGAAGATTCTTCGGCCGCGGCCAGTCCTTAACCGCTGAGATTTTCTCTTCATCTGTATGGACTCCTTCTGCAGTCACCACATGTCCCAAGTACTTCACCTCGTTCTGGAAGAGCGAACATTTCTTCGGGCTCAATTTCAATCCGGCTGCTTGAATACGTTCCAGTACCTCTTCAAGCTTCTTAAGGTGATCGTCGAAATCCTTGCCCATGACAATTATGTCATCCAGATAGACAAGGCAAGTCCTCCAGTGAAGTCCTCTTAGTACCCGGTTCATAAGTCTCTCGAATGTGGCTGGCGCATTGCAAAGACCGAAGGGCATCACAGAGAACTGCCACAACTCTCCCCCGGCGGTGAACGCGGTCTTTTCCTTGTCTTGCTGGTCAAGCTCTATCTGTCAGTATCCACTTTGCAAGTCCAGCGTCGAGAACCACTTTGCACCAGATAGTGTGTCCAAGGTGTCGTCGATTCTCGGTAAAGGATAGCTGTCCTTTTTCGTGACGTCGTTCAGCTTCCTATAGTCCACGCAGAATCGGGTGCTTCCATCCTTCTTCTTAACTAGCACTACTGGAGAACTCCATGGGCTTGCAGATGGTTCGATCACGCCCTCCTTTTCCATCTCGTCGATTAGTTTGATCACCTCGCCCTCTTTCGCCAAAGGTACCCTCCTCGGTGGGTGCCGGATGGGTCTAGAGTCCCCTGTGTCTATTCTGTGCTTCACAATTGATGTTCTTCCACAGTTCTTACCATCTGCAAAAACTGTCCAATATTTACGAAGCAGGGAGAGTGCTTTACTTTTTTGCTTCTCCACTAGACGTTGCGTCCACTCTCTGGCCATTGTTTTCAAGAACGGTTTGTTTTTCTGGATTTCCTGATGTTTCTGATCTTCGCAGTTCACAATAGCGGCAGCTTCTTGGCATTGAGCGATCGTTGTTCCCTTGTGTATTGTCCTAGGTGTACTTGCAGGATTCAGGACTCGTACTGGAACCAATTGGTCTTGTCGGGGTTCCACGAGAGCCCTTCCAACAACAATATCGCTGGGTCGACTTCTTTTGTCGGGTTCGACCACCCACATTCGGCTTGTCCCCGCATCCTCTTCTATCTTTGCCCAAACCACAGCTTCTGCATTCGGGGGAACTGTTTGGCGCGCTTGCACGACTATTCGCCTGACCTTGTTACCCTGTCCATTATCTATTGTTAATGGGAGCTCCAAGTTGCCATGCTTCATCACTTTTTGGTTGAGGTCCAATGTGAAGCCATGCCTAATCACGAAGTCGACGCCGATTATGATGTCATCAGTAATGTCCGCAACGATGAAATCATGCTGAAACTCGACGGTACCCATCGTAATTCTTTTCTGGACCTTTCCCCTAACTTCCGCCTTCTCACCAGTTACTGTACGAAGCCTTACATCGGAAAATGGTTCGATGTCAGAAACCAATCCGCTTCGCATGACTGAATGAGTTGCGCCCGTGTCCAACGTCAGCAGATATCGTCGCCCGTCCATCGTTCCCTCGATGACTAAGCTGGTTGCACCCCTCAGATTCGGGATACGAGGATGCTGGGGCACTCCAATGTGGGAGCCAGCGCATGCCCCTCTGCACTGACTCGTTTTAGTTTAACGGATTGTTAGGTGCACCTTTTGCACCTCCACGGTCGCGTTCACTCCCATGGTCTCTTTTTGCCGAACTAGACCTCGAACGCTTTCTTCGCAGGCGGCAGTTCCTCGCAATGTGCCCCTGCTGGTCGCAGATGTAGCATCTACCCGGGAATGAACTACTCCTACTCGCCATTGGTGTTCTGGAACTATCATGGTCTTGAGATATGCGCCGTAGTTTGATGGAAGGTCGGCATATCAAGAGCGATGTTTCGCATGCGAGAGCGCTGGCAACCGTCTCCTTGAAAGATGTCTTCGGCAGGAGAATCAGGATTCGTTGCGTATCGGGGTCCCTTAGCCCTTGGATGAAAGAATCCGTTTTCAGTTTTTCCACCACATCAACTGGAACATCCGCGTAGGCTAGATGAAATAGCCTGTCGATGTCGGCAGCATACTGTTGGATGGTCTCGTTTACACGCTGCTTGCGTCCTTTAAGTTCCAGCTTGTGCATCTCCTGCATGTGCTCACTGCCGTATCTTCGATGAAGAGCTTCCCATATGTCTGTGTAGTTCCTTCTCTGGGTCTCCGGGATGGTCTGTAGAACGTCAGCTGCTTCACCTTTAAGGGAAATTACTAGGGCAGCCACACGATCTTCCTCTCCCCATTGATTCCGTTCCGCTGTTGTTTCGAACTGGAGCTTAAAGATGTTAAAAGCACTCTTGCCGTCGAAGTTGGGAGCTGTGAATTTTGATGCTGCAGTTGGTACGACGATTCCTTGATGCTGTACGTTCTGGATAGTTTTCTCGAGTTCCAGAACCTTCTTGTCGAACCTCGATCCCAGTGTCTCGATTATCTTTTCTTGATTGTTTTCGAGATCTAGAACCTTCTTGTCGAACCTCGATTCTAGTGTCTCGATTACCTTTTCCTGGTTACCTTCCAGATCTAGAACCTTCTTGTCCAGTGTCTCGATTTTCTCTTCGACGTCCTGGAATCGATCGTTGACAGCTTGCTGGATGTTTCTTAGGCTTTCTCGATTGTTCTCTAGCATCCCTTCTAACGTCTCCAGCTTCTGGCCCAGGGAAGTGGAATTTTCTTCCAACTTTCTACTTACGGCAACGGAATTTTCCTCCAGCCTTTGATCTAGTTTCTGGCTCAGGGAAATGGAATTTTCCTCCAGTTTCTGACTCAGAGAAGCGGAATTTTCCTCCAACTTTCTACTTACGGCCGCGGAATTTTCCTCCATCTTTTGACTCATAGCATTAAGAGCCGCGAGAATGTGCTGCATGTCGAATGTTGGTTCACTGGATGTCGGCGGCTTCTCCACCCCGAATTCGTAAGTCTCCCAGTCGACACATTCTTCCTGCAACGCCGATCGCAGTCTCTCCACCAGGTTGGCTTTACTTCCCACTGTGGATAATTCCCGAGCATCCAGCTCTTTTTTCAGTTGTTCAATGGTTAACTTTTCCAATTTCACCGTTTTCTCTATCTCTTAACAATTCACTTTGTGCAATTCACAATTTAAATAAACGTTCCACTCGTTAACTCGCAATCCCACTTCTGACACCAAATGTTACGAATTATTCGATCCCCACACCAAATAGGGTTCGCACCACTGGAGTTTTCCTAACTGGACCCTTTGCCTTCGCACACTGTTCACACCTGCGAATGAAACGCGTAACCGACTCATGGCATCCTACCCAGTAGAAACGTGTCTTGATCTTTTCTACAGTCTTGTTAACACCAAGATGACCCCCGCTTGGTCCCTCGTGGTATTCTCGGATGACCTCGTCGATTTGCCCTTTTGGTATTACCAGCAGATCGTTTACAATGTTCCCGTCCTCACTCTCCCAACTGCGGTAGAGGCAACCGTTCTTCAACTTCAAACTCTGCCATTGAGCCCAGTAAGCTTTCACGATTGGGCTTTCACTGGATACTTGCTGCCAACTTGGTCGAAAACCTCGTTCTTGGTAGTCGATGATGACTGCCAGATCGGCATCTTCTCGCTGCTTCCCTCCGATCTTCTCGACAGTACAGGAATCATCTGGAAGCACCTGGAAACAACGGATGTCGGTGACCTGTTGCTTGGTCTCGGCGCGTGAACAATGTTTGCATTCAACATCGCAAGGTCGCCTCGATAATGCATCCGCATTTCCATGACAGTTTCCCTTCCGGTGTTCGATACTGAAGTCATAACTCTGGATCCTCTCTATCCATCTAGCAAGCTGGCCTTCCGGGTTTTTAAACTGCAGCAACCACCTCAACGCTGCGTCGTCCGTCCTAAGATGAAAAGCTTGGCCATAGAGATATTTGTGGAAATGCTTGACACAGTCTACCACAGCTAAAAGCTCCCTCCTGGTTACACAGTAGTTCCTTTCCGGCTTCGATAAGATCCTACTGTAGTAAGCGATGACCCGTTCTCGCCCGTCAATTGTTTGAGAGAGTACCCCTCCGATTCCATGTCCGCTCGCATCGGTGTCCAAAATAAACTTTTCTCCCGGGACGGGATATGCAAGGATCTGCGCACTGCAGAGCAATTCCTTCAGGTGAATGAACGCTTCCTCCTGCGGCTTCTCCCACTTGAATGGCCGATTCTTTTTGGTGAGCTCGTGCAAACTGCTGGCAACGTTTGCAAATCCTGGAATGAATCGCCTGTAATATGTGCAAAGTCCCAGGAATGACCTTAACTCATGAAGATTCTTCGGCCGCGGCCAGTCCTTAACCGCTGAGATTTTCTCTTCATCTGTATGGACTCCTTCTGCAGTCACCACATGTCCCAAGTACTTCACCTCGTTCTGGAAGAGCGAACATTTCTTCGGGCTCAATTTCAATCCGGCTGCTTGAATACGTTCCAGTACCTCTTCAAGCTTCTTAAGGTGATCGTCGAAATCCTTGCCCATGACAATTATGTCATCCAGATAGACAAGGCAAGTCCTCCAGTGAAGTCCTCTTAGTACCCGGTTCATAAGTCTCTCGAATGTGGCTGGCGCATTGCAAAGACCGAAGGGCATCACAGAGAACTGCCACAACTCTCCCCCGGCGGTGAACGCGGTCTTTTCCTTGTCTTGCTGGTCAAGCTCTATCTGTCAGTATCCACTTTGCAAGTCCAGCGTCGAGAACCACTTTGCACCAGATAGTGTGTCCAAGGTGTCGTCGATTCTCGGTAAAGGATAGCTGTCCTTTTTCGTGACGTCGTTCAGCTTCCTATAGTCCACGCAGAATCGGGTGCTTCCATCCTTCTTCTTAACTAGCACTACTGGAGAACTCCATGGGCTTGCAGATGGTTCGATCACGCCCTCCTTTTCCATCTCGTCGATTAGTTTGATCACCTCGCCCTCTTTCGCCAAAGGTACCCTCCTCGGTGGGTGCCGGATGGGTCTAGAGTCCCCTGTGTCTATTCTGTGCTTCACAATTGATGTTCTTCCACAGTTCTTACCATCTGCAAAAACTGTCCAATATTTACGAAGCAGGGAGAGTGCTTTACTTTTTTGCTTCTCCACTAGACGTTGCGTCCACTCTCTGGCCATTGTTTTCAAGAACGGTTTGTTTTTCTGGATTTCCTGATGTTTCTGATCTTCGCAGTTCACAATAGCGGCAGCTTCTTGGCATTGAGCGATCGTTGTTCCCTTGTGTATTGTCCTAGGTGTACTTGCAGGATTCAGGACTCGTACTGGAACCAATTGGTCTTGTCGGGGTTCCACGAGAGCCCTTCCAACAACAATATCGCTGGGTCGACTTCTTTTGTCGGGTTCGACCACCCACATTCGGCTTGTCCCCGCATCCTCTTCTATCTTTGCCCAAACCACAGCTTCTGCATTCGGGGGAACTGTTTGGCGCGCTTGCACGACTATTCGCCTGACCTTGTTACCCTGTCCATTATCTATTGTTAATGGGAGCTCCAAGTTGCCATGCTTCATCACTTTTTGGTTGAGGTCCAATGTGAAGCCATGCCTAATCACGAAGTCGACGCCGATTATGATGTCATCAGTAATGTCCGCAACGATGAAATCATGCTGAAACTCGACGGTACCCATCGTAATTCTTTTCTGGACCTTTCCCCTAACTTCCGCCTTCTCACCAGTTACTGTACGAAGCCTTACATCGGAAAATGGTTCGATGTCAGAAACCAATCCGCTTCGCATGACTGAATGAGTTGCGCCCGTGTCCAACGTCAGCAGATATCGTCGCCCGTCCATCGTTCCCTCGATGACTAAGCTGGTTGCACCCCTCAGATTCGGGATACGAGGATGCTGGGGCACTCCAATGTGGGAGCCAGCGCATGCCCCTCTGCACTGACTCGTTTTAGTTTAACGGATTGTTAGGTGCACCTTTTGCACCTCCACGGTCGCGTTCACTCCCATGGTCTCTTTTTGCCGAACTAGACCTCGAACGCTTTCTTCGCAGGCGGCAGTTCCTCGCAATGTGCCCCTGCTGGTCGCAGATGTAGCATCTACCCGGGAATGAACTACTCCTACTCGCCATTGGTGTTCTGGAACTATCATGGTCTTGAGATATGCGCCGTAGTTTGATGGAAGGTCGGCATATCAAGAGCGATGTTTCGCATGCGAGAGCGCTGGCAACCGTCTCCTTGAAAGATGTCTTCGGCAGGAGAATCAGGATTCGTTGCGTATCGGGGTCCCTTAGCCCTTGGATGAAAGAATCCGTTTTCAGTTTTTCCACCACATCAACTGGAACATCCGCGTAGGCTAGATGAGATAGCCTGTCGATGTCGGCAGCATACTGTTGGATGGTCTCGTTTACACGCTGCTTGCGTCCTTTAAGTTCCAGCTTGTGCATCTCCTGCATGTGCTCACTGCCGTATCTTCGATGAAGAGCTTCCCATATGTCTGTGTAGTTCCTTCTCTGGGTCTCCGGGATGGTCTGTAGAACGTCAGCTGCTTCACCTTTAAGGGAAATTACTAGGGCAGCCACACGATCTTCCTCTCCCCATTGATTCCGTTCCGCTGTTGTTTCGAACTGGAGCTTAAAGATGTTAAAAGCACTCTTGCCGTCGAAGTTGGGAGCTGTGAATTTTGATGCTGCAGTTGGTACGACGATTCCTTGATGCTGTACGTTCTGGATAGTTTTCTCGAGTTCCAGAACCTTCTTGTCGAACCTCGATCCCAGTGTCTCGATTATCTTTTCTTGATTGTTTTCGAGATCTAGAACCTTCTTGTCGAACCTCGATTCTAGTGTCTCGATTACCTTTTCCTGGTTACCTTCCAGATCTAGAACCTTCTTGTCCAGTGTCTCGATTTTCTCTTCGACGTCCTGGAATCGATCGTTGACAGCTTGCTGGATGTTTCTTAGGCTTTCTCGATTGTTCTCTAGCATCCCTTCTAACGTCTCCAGCTTCTGGCCCAGGGAAGTGGAATTTTCTTCCAACTTTCTACTTACGGCAACGGAATTTTCCTCCAGCCTTTGATCTAGTTTCTGGCTCAGGGAAATGGAATTTTCCTCCAGTTTCTGACTCAGAGAAGCGGAATTTTCCTCCAACTTTCTACTTACGGCCGCGGAATTTTCCTCCATCTTTTGACTCATAGCATTAAGAGCCGCGAGAATGTGCTGCATGTCGAATGTTGGTTCACTGGATGTCGGCGGCTTCTCCACCCCGAATTCGTAAGTCTCCCAGTCGACACATTCTTCCTGCAACGCCGATCGCAGTCTCTCCACCAGGTTGGCTTTACTTCCCACTGTGGATAATTCCCGAGCATCCAGCTCTTTTTTCAGTTGTTCAATGGTTAACTTTTCCAATTTCACCGTTTTCTCTATCTCTTAACAATTCACTTTGTGCAATTCACAATTTAAATAAACGTTCCACTCGTTAACTCGCAATCCCACTTCTGACACCAAATGTTACGAATTATTCGATCCCCACACCAAATAGGGTTCGCACCACTGGAGTTTTCCTAACTGGACCCTTTGCCTTCGCACACTGTTCACACCTGCGAATGAAACGCGTAACCGACTCATGGCATCCTACCCAGTAGAAACGTGTCTTGATCTTTTCTACAGTCTTGTTAACACCAAGATGACCCCCGCTTGGTCCCTCGTGGTATTCTCGGATGACCTCGTCGATTTGCCCTTTTGGTATTACCAGCAGATCGTTTACAATGTTCCCGTCCTCACTCTCCCAACTGCGGTAGAGGCAACCGTTCTTCAACTTCAAACTCTGCCATTGAGCCCAGTAAGCTTTCACGATTGGGCTTTCACTGGATACTTGCTGCCAACTTGGTCGAAAACCTCGTTCTTGGTAGTCGATGATGACTGCCAGATCGGCATCTTCTCGCTGCTTCCCTCCGATCTTCTCGACAGTACAGGAATCATCTGGAAGCACCTGGAAACAACGGATGTCGGTGACCTCTTGCTTGGTCTCGGCGCGTGAACAATGTTTGCATTCAACATCGCAAGGTCGCCTCGATAATGCATCCGCATTTCCATGACAGTTTCCCTTCCGGTGTTCGATACTGAAGTCATAACTCTGGATCCTCTCTATCCATCTAGCAAGCTGGCCTTCCGGGTTTTTAAACTGCAGCAACCACCTCAACGCTGCGTCGTCCGTCCTAAGATGAAAAGCTTGGCCATAGAGATATTTGTGGAAATGCTTGACACAGTCTACCACAGCTAAAAGCTCCCTCCTGGTTACACAGTAGTTCCTTTCCGGCTTCGATAAGATCCTACTGTAGTAAGCGATGACCCGTTCTCGCCCGTCAATTGTTTGAGAGAGTACCCCTCCGATTCCATGTCCGCTCGCATCGGTGTCCAAAATAAACTTTTCTCCCGGGACGGGATATGCAAGGATCTGCGCACTGCAGAGCAATTCCTTCAGGTGAATGAACGCTTCCTCCTGCGGCTTCTCCCACTTGAATGGCCGATTCTTTTTGGTGAGCTCGTGCAAACTGCTGGCAACGTTTGCAAATCCTGGAATGAATCGCCTGTAATATGTGCAAAGTCCCAGGAATGACCTTAACTCATGAAGATTCTTCGGCCGCGGCCAGTCCTTAACCGCTGAGATTTTCTCTTCATCTGTATGGACTCCTTCTGCAGTCACCACATGTCCCAAGTACTTCACCTCGTTCTGGAAGAGCGAACATTTCTTCGGGCTCAATTTCAATCCGGCTGCTTGAATACGTTCCAGTACCTCTTCAAGCTTCTTAAGGTGATCGTCGAAATCCTTGCCCATGACAATTATGTCATCCAGATAGACAAGGCAAGTCCTCCAGTGAAGTCCTCTTAGTACCCGGTTCATAAGTCTCTCGAATGTGGCTGGCGCATTGCAAAGACCGAAGGGCATCACAGAGAACTGCCACAACTCTCCCCCGGCGGTGAACGCGGTCTTTTCCTTGTCTTGCTGGTCAAGCTCTATCTGTCAGTATCCACTTTGCAAGTCCAGCGTCGAGAACCACTTTGCACCAGATAGTGTGTCCAAGGTGTCGTCGATTCTCGGTAAAGGATAGCTGTCCTTTTTCGTGACGTCGTTCAGCTTCCTATAGTCCACGCAGAATCGGGTGCTTCCATCCTTCTTCTTAACTAGCACTACTGGAGAACTCCATGGGCTTGCAGATGGTTCGATCACGCCCTCCTTTTCCATCTCGTCGATTAGTTTGATCACCTCGCCCTCTTTCGCCAAAGGTACCCTCCTCGGTGGGTGCCGGATGGGTCTAGAGTCCCCTGTGTCTATTCTGTGCTTCACAATTGATGTTCTTCCACAGTTCTTACCATCTGCAAAAACTGTCCAATATTTACGAAGCAGGGAGAGTGCTTTACTTTTTTGCTTCTCCACTAGACGTTGCGTCCACTCTCTGGCCATTGTTTTCAAGAACGGTTTGTTTTTCTGGATTTCCTGATGTTTCTGATCTTCGCAGTTCACAATAGCGGCAGCTTCTTGGCATTGAGCGATCGTTGTTCCCTTGTGTATTGTCCTAGGTGTACTTGCAGGATTCAGGACTCGTACTGGAACCAATTGGTCTTGTCGGGGTTCCACGAGAGCCCTTCCAACAACAATATCGCTGGGTCGACTTCTTTTGTCGGGTTCGACCACCCACATTCGGCTTGTCCCCGCATCCTCTTCTATCTTTGCCCAAACCACAGCTTCTGCATTCGGGGGAACTGTTTGGCGCGCTTGCACGACTATTCGCCTGACCTTGTTACCCTGTCCATTATCTATTGTTAATGGGAGCTCCAAGTTGCCATGCTTCATCACTTTTTGGTTGAGGTCCAATGTGAAGCCATGCCTAATCACGAAGTCGACGCCGATTATGATGTCATCAGTAATGTCCGCAACGATGAAATCATGCTGAAACTCGACGGTACCCATCGTAATTCTTTTCTGGACCTTTCCCCTAACTTCCGCCTTCTCACCAGTTACTGTACGAAGCCTTACATCGGAAAATGGTTCGATGTCAGAAACCAATCCGCTTCGCATGACTGAATGAGTTGCGCCCGTGTCCAACGTCAGCAGATATCGTCGCCCGTCCATCGTTCCCTCGATGACTAAGCTGGTTGCACCCCTCAGATTCGGGATACGAGGATGCTGGGGCACTCCAATGTGGGAGCCAGCGCATGCCCCTCTGCACTGACTCGTTTTAGTTTAACGGATTGTTAGGTGCACCTTTTGCACCTCCACGGTCGCGTTCACTCCCATGGTCTCTTTTTGCCGAACTAGACCTCGAACGCTTTCTTCGCAGGCGGCAGTTCCTCGCAATGTGCCCCTGCTGGTCGCAGATGTAGCATCTACCCGGGAATGAACTACTCCTACTCGCCATTGGTGTTCTGGAACTATCATGGTCTTGAGATATGCGCCGTAGTTTGATGGAAGGTCGGCATATCAAGAGCGATGTTTCGCATGCGAGAGCGCTGGCAACCGTCTCCTTGAAAGATGTCTTCGGCAGGAGAATCAGGATTCGTTGCGTATCGGGGTCCCTTAGCCCTTGGATGAAAGAATCCGTTTTCAGTTTTTCCACCACATCAACTGGAACATCCGCGTAGGCTAGATGAGATAGCCTGTCGATGTCGGCAGCATACTGTTGGATGGTCTCGTTTACACGCTGCTTGCGTCCTTTAAGTTCCAGCTTGTGCATCTCCTGCATGTGCTCACTGCCGTATCTTCGATGAAGAGCTTCCCATATGTCTGTGTAGTTCCTTCTCTGGGTCTCCGGGATGGTCTGTAGAACGTCAGCTGCTTCACCTTTAAGGGAAATTACTAGGGCAGCCACACGATCTTCCTCTCCCCATTGATTCCGTTCCGCTGTTGTTTCGAACTGGAGCTTAAAGATGTTAAAAGCACTCTTGCCGTCGAAGTTGGGAGCTGTGAATTTTGATGCTGCAGTTGGTACGACGATTCCTTGATGCTGTACGTTCTGGATAGTTTTCTCGAGTTCCAGAACCTTCTTGTCGAACCTCGATCCCAGTGTCTCGATTATCTTTTCTTGATTGTTTTCGAGATCTAGAACCTTCTTGTCGAACCTCGATTCTAGTGTCTCGATTACCTTTTCCTGGTTACCTTCCAGATCTAGAACCTTCTTGTCCAGTGTCTCGATTTTCTCTTCGACGTCCTGGAATCGATCGTTGACAGCTTGCTGGATGTTTCTTAGGCTTTCTCGATTGTTCTCTAGCATCCCTTCTAACGTCTCCAGCTTCTGGCCCAGGGAAGTGGAATTTTCTTCCAACTTTCTACTTACGGCAACGGAATTTTCCTCCAGCCTTTGATCTAGTTTCTGGCTCAGGGAAATGGAATTTTCCTCCAGTTTCTGACTCAGAGAAGCGGAATTTTCCTCCAACTTTCTACTTACGGCCGCGGAATTTTCCTCCATCTTTTGACTCATAGCATTAAGAGCCGCGAGAATGTGCTGCATGTCGAATGTTGGTTCACTGGATGTCGGCGGCTTCTCCACCCCGAATTCGTAAGTCTCCCAGTCGACACATTCTTCCTGCAACGCCGATCGCAGTCTCTCCACCAGGTTGGCTTTACTTCCCACTGTGGATAATTCCCGAGCATCCAGCTCTTTTTTCAGTTGTTCAATGGTTAACTTTTCCAATTTCACCGTTTTCTCTATCTCTTAACAATTCACTTTGTGCAATTCACAATTTAAATAAACGTTCCACTCGTTAACTCGCAATCCCACTTCTGACACCAAATGTTACGAATTATTCGATCCCCACACCAAATAGGGTTCGCACCACTGGAGTTTTCCTAACTGGACCCTTTGCCTTCGCACACTGTTCACACCTGCGAATGAAACGCGTAACCGACTCATGGCATCCTACCCAGTAGAAACGTGTCTTGATCTTTTCTACAGTCTTGTTAACACCAAGATGACCCCCGCTTGGTCCCTCGTGGTATTCTCGGATGACCTCGTCGATTTGCCCTTTTGGTATTACCAGCAGATCGTTTACAATGTTCCCGTCCTCACTCTCCCAACTGCGGTAGAGGCAACCGTTCTTCAACTTCAAACTCTGCCATTGAGCCCAGTAAGCTTTCACGATTGGGCTTTCACTGGATACTTGCTGCCAACTTGGTCGAAAACCTCGTTCTTGGTAGTCGATGATGACTGCCAGATCGGCATCTTCTCGCTGCTTCCCTCCGATCTTCTCGACAGTACAGGAATCATCTGGAAGCACCTGGAAACAACGGATGTCGGTGACCTGTTGCTTGGTCTCGGCGCGTGAACAATGTTTGCATTCAACATCGCAAGGTCGCCTCGATAATGCATCCGCATTTCCATGACAGTTTCCCTTCCGGTGTTCGATACTGAAGTCATAACTCTGGATCCTCTCTATCCATCTAGCAAGCTGGCCTTCCGGGTTTTTAAACTGCAGCAACCACCTCAACGCTGCGTCGTCCGTCCTAAGATGAAAAGCTTGGCCATAGAGATATTTGTGGAAATGCTTGACACAGTCTACCACAGCTAAAAGCTCCCTCCTGGTTACACAGTAGTTCCTTTCCGGCTTCGATAAGATCCTACTGTAGTAAGCGATGACCCGTTCTCGCCCGTCAATTGTTTGAGAGAGTACCCCTCCGATTCCATGTCCGCTCGCATCGGTGTCCAAAATAAACTTTTCTCCCGGGACGGGATATGCAAGGATCTGCGCACTGCAGAGCAATTCCTTCAGGTGAATGAACGCTTCCTCCTGCGGCTTCTCCCACTTGAATGGCCGATTCTTTTTGGTGAGCTCGTGCAAACTGCTGGCAACGTTTGCAAATCCTGGAATGAATCGCCTGTAATATGTGCAAAGTCCCAGGAATGACCTTAACTCATGAAGATTCTTCGGCCGCGGCCAGTCCTTAACCGCTGAGATTTTCTCTTCATCTGTATGGACTCCTTCTGCAGTCACCACATGTCCCAAGTACTTCACCTCGTTCTGGAAGAGCGAACATTTCTTCGGGCTCAATTTCAATCCGGCTGCTTGAATACGTTCCAGTACCTCTTCAAGCTTCTTAAGGTGATCGTCGAAATCCTTGCCCATGACAATTATGTCATCCAGATAGACAAGGCAAGTCCTCCAGTGAAGTCCTCTTAGTACCCGGTTCATAAGTCTCTCGAATGTGGCTGGCGCATTGCAAAGACCGAAGGGCATCACAGAGAACTGCCACAACTCTCCCCCGGCGGTGAACGCGGTCTTTTCCTTGTCTTGCTGGTCAAGCTCTATCTGTCAGTATCCACTTTGCAAGTCCAGCGTCGAGAACCACTTTGCACCAGATAGTGTGTCCAAGGTGTCGTCGATTCTCGGTAAAGGATAGCTGTCCTTTTTCGTGACGTCGTTCAGCTTCCTATAGTCCACGCAGAATCGGGTGCTTCCATCCTTCTTCTTAACTAGCACTACTGGAGAACTCCATGGGCTTGCAGATGGTTCGATCACGCCCTCCTTTTCCATCTCGTCGATTAGTTTGATCACCTCGCCCTCTTTCGCCAAAGGTACCCTCCTCGGTGGGTGCCGGATGGGTCTAGAGTCCCCTGTGTCTATTCTGTGCTTCACAATTGATGTTCTTCCACAGTTCTTACCATCTGCAAAAACTGTCCAATATTTACGAAGCAGGGAGAGTGCTTTACTTTTTTGCTTCTCCACTAGACGTTGCGTCCACTCTCTGGCCATTGTTTTCAAGAACGGTTTGTTTTTCTGGATTTCCTGATGTTTCTGATCTTCGCAGTTCACAATAGCGGCAGCTTCTTGGCATTGAGCGATCGTTGTTCCCTTGTGTATTGTCCTAGGTGTACTTGCAGGATTCAGGACTCGTACTGGAACCAATTGGTCTTGTCGGGGTTCCACGAGAGCCCTTCCAACAACAATATCGCTGGGTCGACTTCTTTTGTCGGGTTCGACCACCCACATTCGGCTTGTCCCCGCATCCTCTTCTATCTTTGCCCAAACCACAGCTTCTGCATTCGGGGGAACTGTTTGGCGCGCTTGCACGACTATTCGCCTGACCTTGTTACCCTGTCCATTATCTATTGTTAATGGGAGCTCCAAGTTGCCATGCTTCATCACTTTTTGGTTGAGGTCCAATGTGAAGCCATGCCTAATCACGAAGTCGACGCCGATTATGATGTCATCAGTAATGTCCGCAACGATGAAATCATGCTGAAACTCGACGGTACCCATCGTAATTCTTTTCTGGACCTTTCCCCTAACTTCCGCCTTCTCACCAGTTACTGTACGAAGCCTTACATCGGAAAATGGTTCGATGTCAGAAACCAATCCGCTTCGCATGACTGAATGAGTTGCGCCCGTGTCCAACGTCAGCAGATATCGTCGCCCGTCCATCGTTCCCTCGATGACTAAGCTGGTTGCACCCCTCAGATTCGGGATACGAGGATGCTGGGGCACTCCAATGTGGGAGCCAGCGCATGCCCCTCTGCACTGACTCGTTTTAGTTTAACGGATTGTTAGGTGCACCTTTTGCACCTCCACGGTCGCGTTCACTCCCATGGTCTCTTTTTGCCGAACTAGACCTCGAACGCTTTCTTCGCAGGCGGCAGTTCCTCGCAATGTGCCCCTGCTGGTCGCAGATGTAGCATCTACCCGGGAATGAACTACTCCTACTCGCCATTGGTGTTCTGGAACTATCATGGTCTTGAGATATGCGCCGTAGTTTGATGGAAGGTCGGCATATCAAGAGCGATGTTTCGCATGCGAGAGCGCTGGCAACCGTCTCCTTGAAAGATGTCTTCGGCAGGAGAATCAGGCTTCGTTGCGTATCGGGGTCCCTTAGCCCTTGGATGAAAGAATCCGTTTTCAGTTTTTCCACCACATCAACTGGAACATCCGCGTAGGCTAGATGAGATAGCCTGTCGATGTCGGCAGCATACTGTTGGATGGTCTCGTTTACACGCTGCTTGCGTCCTTTAAGTTCCAGCTTGTGCATCTCCTGCATGTGCTCACTGCCGTATCTTCGATGAAGAGCTTCCCATATGTCTGTGTAGTTCCTTCTCTGGGTCTCCGGGATGGTCTGTAGAACGTCAGCTGCTTCACCTTTAAGGGAAATTACTAGGGCAGCCACACGATCTTCCTCTCCCCATTGATTCCGTTCCGCTGTTGTTTCGAACTGGAGCTTAAAGATGTTAAAAGCACTCTTGCCGTCGAAGTTGGGAGCTGTGAATTTTGATGCTGCAGTTGGTACGACGATTCCTTGATGCTGTACGTTCTGGATAGTTTTCTCGAGTTCCAGAACCTTCTTGTCGAACCTCGATCCCAGTGTCTCGATTATCTTTTCTTGATTGTTTTCGAGATCTAGAACCTTCTTGTCGAACCTCGATTCTAGTGTCTCGATTACCTTTTCCTGGTTACCTTCCAGATCTAGAACCTTCTTGTCCAGTGTCTCGATTTTCTCTTCGACGTCCTGGAATCGATCGTTGACAGCTTGCTGGATGTTTCTTAGGCTTTCTCGATTGCTCTCTAGCATCCCTTCTAACGTCTCCAGCTTCTGGCCCAGGGAAGTGGAATTTTCTTCCAACTTTCTACTTACGGCAACGGAATTTTCCTCCAGCCTTTGATCTAGTTTCTAGCTCAGGGAAATGGAATTTTCCTCCAGTTTCTGACTCAGAGAAGCGGAATTTTCCTCCAACTTTGTACTTACGGCCGCGGAATTTTCCTCCATCTTTTGACTCATAGCATTAAGAGCCGCGAGAATGTGCTGCATGTCGAATGTTGGTTCACTGGATGTCGGCGGCTTCTCCACCCCGAATTCGTAAGTCTCCCAGTCGACACATTCTTCCTGCAACGCCGATCGCAGTCTCTCCACCAGGTTGGCTTTACTTCCCACTGTGGATAATTCCCGAGCATCCAGCTCTTTTTTCAGTTGTTCAATGGTTAACTTTTCCAATTTCACCGTTTTCTCTATCTTATCTTAACAATTCACTTTGTGCAATTCACAATTTAAATAAACGTTCCACTCGTTAACTCGCAATCCCACTTCTGACACCAAATGTTACGAATTATTCGATCCCCACACCAAATAGGGTTCGCACCACTGGATTGCGATAAACTACAATTGTCCTTTTTATTTAAATTCAAACACACACACTTTTCTTTGTTTCACCACAGATCAATTATCTGTTTAGCTTCACCACTTTTCCAGAGAGCTTTCGAACTTCGACAGCGAAATTCGAACTTAACCGCCCGCTTACATCTCCGCAACAATAACACCAATTATTGCGGCGGAGAAATGTTCACTTCTTTTTTTGAATTTGAATTTAACGACGGTTAAAAAGTACGTTATATAGATATTCAACTCAGGAAAAAGGCAAATACTTAAATTATTACAAGTAATTTATCAGTTAATGAGTTGAGAGCACCGTGGCGCAGTGGGTAGTGTGTTGGCCTCTGACGCCGATGACACGGGATCGAATCCCGATACAGCCATGTCATCGAACGTGTTTTTCACGGTGTTTCTCCTCAGCGGAGTTCTGACAAGACCCCCTGTAGTAAAATTGTCATGAAAAGCTTCTCGAATTTCGCCGTTCGGAACCGGCAATAAACTGTAGGTCCCTTTCACCTATGGCAAAATGAAATCACAAGCAACATAGGTGATTGAGAGAAGCTCGGCTCAGGTTCTTCATGGACTGTAACACGAACATACATACATACACACATACAATTTATGAGTCAACCCATGCACAATAAAAGTAATTATAGCCGGATTAGGGTTTATTCGTATATTTGCACACTATTTCGGGTGAGCATTTATTTTTTTAATTCTGTTTTGCTGATTTCATTAGCGTTTAATTTTTATATGTCACAACCTAACGTTTTCTTCCTGCTGGATTATTAATTTCAATTATTGCCCCGTTTACATGCATAGTCGAAAGCAGGGATAAAGAATGAGATACCAATCTTTTGGCAATATCAAATATTGCACAATATTATTAGGTCAACCCCTGCGGGGACCAACGGGCAGACGTACGAAAGTTTGGTATCTCATTCTTATCTCTGGTCGAAAGATCAAGTCGAAACTGAGTTGAAATTTCGACCCAGGTTTTTCCGCTACGTAGTCGAAAGATCGAAGAGTTCAAACGTAGTTGAAGTGACAGATAGTATGTATATACGGACCTATTACTTTGATTGTGTTAATCCTGCGTTGTGCCAGCCAGCAAGCGAAAAGAAAGAGAAGCAAATGAGATATCTCACACATACAGAGACAAAATGTCAGTTCGACTCATCGACCCAGGTTTACATGCATTTTTTCAACTCGATCCAGCTCTGCCAGTTGAATCGAGTCGAGTCGAGTTGCCTTGGAACTACTCCGCAATTTGCTGGATGAACGCTTTCTCCGCAGACGGCAGTCTTTTGCAATGTGCCCCTGCTGGTCGCAGATATAGCAGCTACCTAGGAACGAGCGACGCCTACTAACTGTCGTTGCACTGGAATTACGTCGTAATTTGCTGGAGGAACGCTTTCTCCGCAGACGGCAGTTTCTCGCAATGTGCCCTTGCCGCGAATGAACCACTCCTACTCGCCGTTGTTGTTCTGGAACTATCCTGGTCTTGAGATATGCGCCGTAATTTGATGGAAGGTCGGCATGTCAAGAGCGATGTTTCACATGCGAGAGCGCTGGCAACTGTCTCCTTGAAATATGTCTTCGGCAGGTGACTTTTGATGTATGGTTGCTTCTTGTCTCTGGTTTATGGAACTGGAATTTTCCTCCAACTTCTGATCTAGTTTCTGGGATATGGAAGCTGAATTTTCCTCCAGTTTTCTACTTACAGCAGCGGAATTTTCCTCCATCTTTTGACTCATAGCATTAAGAGCCGCAAGAATGTGCTGCATGTCGAATATTGGCTCACTGGATGTCGACGGCTTCTCCACCGCGAATTCATGACTCTCCCAATCGACACCTCTCCACCAGGTTGGCTTTACTTCCCACTGTGGATGATTCCCGAGTATCCAGCTCTTTTTTCAGTTGTTCAATGGTCAACTTTTCCAATTTCACCATTTTCTCTATCTCTTAACAATTCACTTTGTGCAATTCACAATTTAAATAAACGTTCCACTCGTTTAATCGCAATCCCACTTCTGACACCAAATGTTACGAATTTATTCGATACCACACCGAATAGGGTTCGCACCACTGGATTGCGATAAACTACAATTGTCCTTTTTATTTAAATTAAAAACACACACACTTATATTTCTTTCACCACAGATCAATTATCTGCGTAGCTTCACCACTTTTATTTATTATCCAATACTATCCACTTTATTACACAAACAAACCTTTATTGAGAGCTTTTATTTTCACCCTGTTTGATCACACTGACTTTTCACACGCTGTTCAATACCACAAACTGAATGAATGTCAAGGGCGAGCGTTCGCGCTTATATAGCTCTCGGTCCACCGTCTCGAACGTTCGCCGTTGGAAGTTCCCCTTCGGAAGTCTCTAGAACGCTCTGACAATTCCATTGGAAGTTGACATCATTCCAATCCCCGCTTCCAGAGAGCTTTCGAACTTCGACAGCGAAATTCGAACTTAACGGTCCGTTTGCATCTCCGCAACAATATGAATTTCGATCCTAATTGAATCCGGATTCAACTACGCATGTAAACGGGGTATATGAAACGTACTGTTTCCCATCCTTCCCTTGGTTTCCAATCGTAATTCCTGAAGTTTGACATTTGGAATGAACGTGAAGTGTAAAGCGCGGTTCACATTGAACGATTTATCAAGCGATTTGCTTGACGACCAAATAATGCGTAGCGTTCCCACCAAACAACTTGTTGACCGACTTCACTTGCGATAGAAATTTCGAAGTATTAACATGGCGGCGCATGCTCTGGTTACAGGGATGATTATTGATGAAATACTCGAAAATGAAGAAAAAAAAAAGCGAATATGGATTAAATCATGGGTCGGAAAACGTAATAATTTCTCATCGGTAACTGTTAAGAGAATTTCACGAAAATTTGCCAGAGGATTTTCGTAATTTATTGCCAATTGATAGTAACATATGATGAGTTTCTAAGAAAAATAATTCCTCATATGAAAAAATCAAACCAAAATTATTTTTCTTTGTTTGAAGTCATATCGTTCATTCCGCTCAAAGTTGGTGTTGTTTCTCTGAACGCATAAGCAAAAGTGAAAAAATGCTCTGAGGTTGTACGACAACTGTTCACACTTAACGATAAATCGTTCAACCACGGCTGTCAAGCAAAAAGTTGGAAATTTTCAGCTTCCTGACTACAAATCGTACCGACTTGTAGCTAGAGCGTTCACATTGGTTTTGCATACACAATTTGTCGTCCAACCACGATTGTCGAGCAAATCGCTCGATAAATCGTTCAATGTGAACCGCGCTTAAGGCAAATATAGTGTGCTGCTTTCCGTATGGATGAGTTCGAGGATGACTTCTTCCAATTCAAATTTTTATTATCAGGTTGGACTGAAAATGGCTTAAAAGTTAAGGTACCTATAAGTCTAAGAGTACCTAATTTTTTGCCCTTCAAAGATTAAAGTAACATAATTGTAGTAACTGCTTTTTGTATTTCTTAGTATTAAGATTATAAATTGGCTATTTGGATATTTAAAAAAATATTGGTATAAACAGATACTTAAATTAATTGGAGACCCTTATATTTAAAAAAAAAAAAATGTGTAGGAACAATAAAATCTGTAGTTTGTGTTGTCGCTATCGACTTTCTTTTCGAATATTTTCCTGAACACTGTGCTGTTATTTAAAAATGTATGCTAGTATTTAATATACTATCTCCAATATACCCCTCTGATAATGATTTCTTTTATTCAACAGTACATCGCTTGTAAAACAGCTAGGATTTTCAATGTTTTGGTTTTAAGTTCATTGATGATGTGTGTTTTGTTTTGTTTTCTTTTGTGTGTGTAGTCTCATAAGAAACAATGTTGTCCCATTGCAACACATTTTGCTTTATCCGGTGTGTTTTCAGCTTAAGTTCCCGTAGCTCCTTCAATTTCAGGCACTTCGTTCTGTCATTCTCACAGTCAGTTCTGCTGGCGTATTTATTTTTCCTTAAAACTAATTTCCCACTTCCTCCTATTACCTTTTCGTTCTCACAGTCCGTTCTGTTGATGCATTCGTGTTTCTTTTAGTGAATCTACATACGAAGAGTTATGTACATATATGTATGTACATATGTATTTATTTCGTTTTGAAATCAAGTGCGAAGGAAAACTGGTATATGGCAGTAGAACTGAAAATCATTTTAAGCTCCAAGATTTATGAAATTAAGTCCCTTGCTCACATCAAAACAAAAGAAATGATAATTTTCTGGTGACCCAGACGTGGTGACGTGAAATAAGAAACAATTCGCTTTACAAAACGAAATAAGGCCAATTTGATTTCATTTGGTTTTACAGTTTCAAGAACAAGCGATGTCTTTTACTCCTATTCATTAATTACTGATCTTTAAGTATAATCATCAGATAATTTGAATTAAACGACACATTGGAATATGTGAAAGTGAAACTGTTTCCACTCCTTAGTCCTTAGTGGAGGGGAGAAAAGATGGCTATAATATTGTTACGAAAATTAATCCCACTTTGAATAGGGTTCGTGTCACTGGACTGCGATAAACTACAACTGTCTACTTTTTATTCGGATTAAAACACACAGACTTTTTATTTCGCCTCAGATCAATTATCTGGGCACCTCACCTTTATTTATTGAACAACATGTTGAATGCAAACATTGTTCACGTGCCAAAACCCAGGAACAAGTCACCGACATCCATCGTTTTTATGTGCTGCCGGAAGATTCCTGGACTGTCGAAAAGTTCGGAAGAAAGCAGCGAGAAGATGCCGATCAGGCAGTCATCATTGACTACCAAGAACAAGGTTTTCGACCAACTTGGCATCAAATATCCAGTAAAACCCCAATCGTGAAAGTTTACCGGGCTCAATGGCAGAGTTTGAAGCTGAAGAATGGTTGCCTCTACCGCAGTTGGGAAAGTGAAAACGGGGACATGGTTAACGATCTGCTGGTAATTCCAAAGGTACAAATCAACGAGGTAATCCGAGAATACCACGAGAGACCAAGTAGGGGTAATCTTGGTGTTAACAAGACTGTAGAAAAGATCAAGAGACGTTTCTACTGGGTAGGATGCCATGAATCGGTCACAAATTTCATTCGCAGGTGTGAACAGTGTGCGAAGGCAAAGGGACCCTATAGGAAAATTCGGGCAAATATGCAGCGGTACAATTTTGGAGCACCGTTCGAACGTATCGCCATGGACATCGCAGGCCCATTCCCAACCAGCAACGCTGGAAACAAATACGCGCTGGGGGTGATCGGTTACTTCAGCAAGTGGCCTGAGGTGTTTTGCATCCCGAACAGGAAGCCAAAACTATTTCGGGTGCGTTCGTGAACAACTGGGTTGCGCGTTATGAAGTACCAATGGAACTGCACTCAGACCAAGGAAGAAACTTCGAGTCATCGGTGTTCAAAGAACTCTGCGACATGCTAGGTATCAGAAAGACACGGACAACACCATTACGCCCACAATCTGATGGCATGGTCGAAAGGTTCAACCGAACGATGGAGGAATACTTGAGAAAAGTCGTCGTTGGAGATCAGAAGGGCTGGGATGAACATCTTCCCCTATTCTTAATGGCGTACCGTTCGGCCCAGCACAATTCAACGGCAATGACCAGCTTAAGCCATTTTTGGAAATGATCTTCGACTTCCATCGGACTTGAAGTTCGGCGTGGTACTATCGACAACTAGCGGCAGGGAGGAGTTCGTAACCGAAAAGAAGGAACAGCTGAACTCTATCCATCAGTTCATCCGGGAGCGACTGAACTTGGTCCGCGATAAAATGAAGGCGAGATACGACTCGAGGGCGAACACTTCTGGATTCGAGACAGGACAATTAGTATTGCTGTACAACCCACAACCAAAGAAAGGCTTGTGCCCCAAATTGCAATCAACCTGGGACGGGCCATATGATCATCAAGAAGCTCAATGACATGGTATATCGAATACAGCAGACGAGAAACAGACGGGCCACGTAGAGAGGTTAGCGCGGAGAAGGATTCAATCGCTTGTTCGAGGACGAACAAGTTTAGGAGGAGGGCAGTGTTGCGTAGACACAAACCGTCGTCTAAGTTCGAATTTCGCTGTCGAAGTTCGAATGCTTTGGTGAAGGGGAGATGAGATGATCTCAACTGTCAACGGCGTAATGCTAATTACCAGAGCATTCTAGAGATTTCCGTAGAGGAACTTCCGACGGCGAACATTCGAGAAGGTGGACGGAGAACTATATAAGGGCGAACGCTCGCCCTCGGATTCATCCAGTTTACGGAAGTGGATAGCGTGTGTTCGGTCGATAACCCAGTCTGAAAATAAAAGCTTTTGGTAAAGGTTTGCGTGTGTAATAAAGTGTGACAGTAAAAAAAAGTGGTGAAGCACTCAGATAGTTGATCTGAGGAGAAATAAGAAAAGCGTGTGTTTTAATTTGAATAAAACGTACACAATTGTAGTTTATCGCAATCCAGTTGTGCGAACGCTATTTGGTGAGGGATTAAATTCCGTAATACAGAGGGAAAACAGAAGCGGTCCTAAAATCGACCCCTGAGGAATGCCATTTACTAAGGGAAGATATTCTGAAAGGGAATTGTTCAAATACACAGCCTGTGTTCTCCCAGTAAAGTAAGACAAAATTCAATTTGTAGCCGTAGACGACGTGTTGAAATGTTGACGAAGTTTATTAACAAGGATAAGGTGATTGAGCTTATCGAAGGTATTTGAAAAGTCAAGACGGACAAGAAAAGTGACATGATTTTCATATAATTCTGGCCCTATATCTTCATCAACATTGAACATTGCTGTAATGCAACTATGCTTGACCCGAAATCCAGATTGAGCAGAAATTAAGAAATTACGCCTTTTGATGTTTTCGCTTAGTTGCTTATGCATTATTCGTTAGGTAAGTAAGGAAGAATATTGATATTGGCCTAAACTCGTTACCTGTTGAGTTTTTTTGGAATAGGTATTATTTTGGCTTGTTTCCATTTACTAGGGAAAGCACCGGTCATAAAAATAGTTTTAATGTGTGTGATATATTATACATACAGGACATCGCAGAAAAAAACCGTAAAATGGTGATTGTGGGTGATTTCAATATTGACTGGTATGAAGATAAACTTTATAAAAGGGAACTAGAGAAATTTCTTAATGACAATTGCTTAGAGCAGAAAGTAGTAGGATACACAAGAGTAACAAGAACAACAAAAAAACTACTCGATTATGTAATTACTAACATACAGTATTTGAAAACAAATATACTTGAAGAGGAAAAGATATCGGATCACGAAACAATTGAAATAATCATAAATACAAAGGAAATAAGTAAACAAGACGAAGTGGAGATGGAATCATTTACATATATCAGAGAGCAATTTAAAGAGGAACTACAAAATAAAAACATAATATATAACCCAACAAACGACTTACACGTAAATGTCGAAGATATCGAGAACAGTATAAAGGACTTGACAAAAAAATTTACCAGGATGAAGAAAATAAGATATAACAACGACTCCAATAAATGGTACAGTGACGAATTAAGAAATTTAAAAGCTAAGAAAATTTAAAAATATCAAAGAGCAAAATTGATAAATGACCATGAGGCTTGGAGAGAATTCGTAGAGACAAGAAACTATTATAAAGTCAAAATAAACAACACAAAAAACAAGTACATAAATGACAGGATTAAAGGGACAGTTGGGCAGAAAGAAGTATGGCGAGAAATTAAAAAACTAGTAATTAAAAAGCAGAATAAGGCATTAAAAAGTATTGAATTCGATGGAGTAATGGAGGAGGAGGAAGCAGCAATTTCTCGAAAATTAAACAAATACTTTGTAAGAAGCATAAAGGAAGTACAAGAATCGATCGAAAAAGAGGATTATGTGGATTATATAACTCCAAAAAGGACAACATTTAAATTCCAAAGGGTAACATGTGACGAGGTAGGACTAATATGCAAAACACTGAAAAACAAAATGGACACAGAAAAGATTTGTCCTAGAATTATTACGGACAACTGGGACAAAATAGGACCTCCAATGGTTGAAATAATTAATACATCAATGGAAACAGGAATCTTCCCGAACTCATGGAGAGAAGCAATTATAATACCAGCTGAAAAGATTCCTAACACAAAAAAATGTGAAGAACTGAGACCAATCAACACCTTACGAACATTAGAAAAAAATCTTGAAGCAACAGTCAAAAAACAACTAGTCAAATACATTGAGGAAACAGAGCTTTTATCGAATTATCAGTCAGGATTTAGGGCAAATCATTCATGTGAGACGACAATTGACTATGTTATTGACCAGTGGAAAAAGTCGGAAAAAAAGAAGACACGCGCTATATTTCTAGACTTCAAAAGGGCATTTGAAACGGTGAACCATGAAATTCTTTTAAAAAAAATTAATGCATATGGAATAAGAGAAAAAGAAAATAAATGGTTTAGAACATTCTTAACCAATAGAAAACAAAGGACTAAAGTAAATAAATGTGTATCAGAGGCTATTGAAGTAACGATGGGTGTACCACAAGGGTCTATCCTAGGTGCAATACTCTTTACCATGTATATAAATGACTTGCCTAATATAATAAAAGACAGCAAAGTAGTATTATACGCAGATGACACATTGATTTATGCAAAAGACGAAGACGAAACGAATTGCCGAAATAAATTGATAAATGATATTCAGCGAATAAATGTATGGTTAAAAATGAACAAATTAAAATTTAACGAGAAAAAAACGAAATGGATGGAAATTAATTTTGAAAGCGATAACATAATTGAAATAAATGACCAAGTAATTGAAAAAGTAAGAACTATAAAATATTTAGGTATAATAATTGGCAAAAAATTAGGCTTTGAGGAGCATATTAATCACATATGTAGGAAAATCGGAAGGACCTTAGGTTATTTCAGAAGAATTAGAAAAAAACTAAACTACGTGAACGCAGTCATGGTTTATAATACTGTTGCGGAGATGCAAGCGGACCGTTAAGTTCGAAAACTCTCTGGAAGCGGGGATGGGAATGATGTCAACTTCCAATGGAATTGTCAGAGCGTTCTAGAGATTTCCTATGGGGAACTTCCAACGGCGAACGTTCGAGATGGTGGACCGAGAGCTATATAAGCGCGAACACTTGCCCTCGACATTCATTCAGTTTGTGGTATAAAACAGCGTGTGACAAGTCGGTGTGATCAACCAAGGTGAAAAGAAAAGCTTTCAATAAAGGTTTGTGTACTGTGTAATAAAGTTTAAAGTGGATTGTATTGGATAATAAATAAAAGTGGTGAAGCTACACAGATAATTGATCTGTGGTGAAAGAAACAAAAGTGTGTGTGTGTTTTTAATTGGGAAAACGTAGAAAATTGTAGTTTATCGCAATCCAGTGGTGCGAACCCTATTTGGTGTGGGGATAGAATAATTCGTAACATTTGGTGTCAGAAGTGGGATTGCGAGTAAACGAGTGAAACTTTATTTGAGTTGTGAAGAGAATTATTGCAAAAGTGAAAAAATGGTGAAATTAGATAAGTTGACCATTGAACAACTGAAAAAAGAGCTGGATGCTCGGGAATTATCCACAGTGGGAAGTAAAGCCAACCTGGTGGAGAGACTGCGATCGGCGTTGCAGGAAGAAGGTGTCGACTGGGAGAGTTATGAATTCCGGGTGGAGAAGCCGTCGACATCCACTGAGCCAGCGTTCGATATGCAGCAAATTCTCGCGGCTCTTAATGCTATGAATCAAAAGATGGAGGAAAGCTCAACTTCCCTGAGCCAGAAACTAGATCAAAAGCTGGAGGAAAATTCCGTTGCCGTAAGTACTTCTCTGAGTCAGAAACTGGAGGAAAATTCCATTTCCTTGAGCCAGAAACTAGATCAAAGGCTGGAGGAAAATTCGACTTCTCTGAGCCAGAAACTAGAGAAGCTAGAGACGTTGGAAGAGATGCTACAGAACAATCGAGAAAGCTTGAGAAACATCCAGCAGACAGTCAACGATCGATTCCAGGACGTCGAAGAAAGAATCGAGACATTAGAATCGCGGTTCGACAAGAAGGTTCTAGATCTCGAGAATAATCAAGAAAAGAGAATCGAGACACTAGAATCGAGGTTCGACAAAAAGGTTCTAGATCTCGAAAATAATCAAGAAAAGATAATCGAGACTATGGAATCGAGGTTCGACAAGAAGGTTCTGGAACTCGAGAAAACCGTCCAGAACGTTCAGCGTCAAGGAATCGTTGTACCGACTGCAGCATCGAAATTCACAGCTCCCAACTTTGACGGCACGAGCGCATTTAACATTTTTAAGCTCCAGTTCGAGACAACAGCGGAACGGAATCAATGGGGAGAGGAAGATCGTGTGGCTGCCCTAGTAATTTCCCTTAAAGGTGAAGCAGCTGACGTTCTACAGACCATCCCGGAGACCCAGAGAAGGAACTACACAGCCATATGGGATGCTCTTCATCGAAGATACGGCAGTGAGCACATGCAGGAGATGCACAAGCTGGAACTTAAAGGACGCAAGCAGCGTGGAAACGAGACCATCCAGCAGTACGCTGCCGACATCGAGAGGCTGTCTCATCTAGCCTACGCGGATGTTCCAGTTGATGTGGCGGAGAAACTAAAAACGGATTCCTTCATCCAAGGGCTAAGGGACCCCGACACGCAACGAAGCTTGATTCTCCTGCCGAAGACATCTTTCAAGGAGACAGTTGCCAGCGCTCTCGCATGTGAAACATCGCTCTTGATATGCCGACCTTCCATCAAATTACGGCGCATATCTCAAGACAAGGATAGTTCGAGAACAACAACAGCTAGTAGGAGTGGTTCATTCCCGGGTAGATGCTACATCTGCGACCAGCAGGGGCACATTGCAAAGAACTGCCGCCTGCGAAGAAAGCGTTCGAGGTCTAGTTCGCCAAAAAGAGACCATGGGAGTGAACGCGACCGTGGAGGTGCAAAAGGTGCACCTAACAAACCGTTAAACTAAAACGAGTCAGTGCAGAGGGGCATGCGCTGGCTCCCACATTGGAGTGCCCCAGCATCCTCGTATCCCGAATCTGTAGGGGTGCAACCAGCCTAGTCATCGAGGGAACGATGGACGGGCGACGATATCTGCTGACGTTGGACACGGGCGCAACTCATTCAGTCATCCGAAGCGGATTGGTTTCTGACATCGAACCATTTTCCGAGGTAAGGCTTCGTACAGTAACTGGTGAGAAGGCGGAAGTTAAGGGAAAGGTCCAGAAAAGAATTACGATGGGTACCGTCGAGTTTCAGCATGATTTCATCGTTGCGGACATTACTGATGACATCATAATCGGCGTCGACTTCATGATTAGGCATGGCTTCACATTGGACCTCAACCAAAAAGTGATGAAGTATGGCAACTTGGAGCTCCCATTAACAATGGATAATGGACAAGGTAACAAGGTCAGGCGAATAGTCGTGCAAGCGCGCCAAACAGTTCCACCGAATGCAGAAGCTGTGGTTTGGGCAAAGATAGGGGAGGATGCGGGGACAAGCCGAATGTGGGTGGTCGAACCCGACAAAAGAAATCGACCCAGCGATATAGTTGTTGGAAGGGCTCTCGTGGAACCCCGACAAGACCAATTGGTTCCAGTACGAGTCCTGAATCCTGCCAGTACACCTAGGACGATACACAAGGGAACAACGATCGCTCAATGCCAAGAAGCTGCCGCTATTATGAACTGCGAAGATCAGAAACACCGGGAAATCCAGACCAACAAAGCCTTCTTGAAAACTATGGTCAGGGAATGGACGCAACATCTAGTGGAGAAGCATAAAAGCAAAGCACTCTCCCTGCTTCGTAAATATTGGACAGTTTTTGCAGATGGTAAGAACTGTGGAAGAACATCAATTGTGAAGCACAGAATAGACACAGGGGACTCTAGACCGATCCGGCAACCACCGAGAAGGGTACCTTTGGCGAAAGAAGGAGAGGTGATCAAACTAATCGACGAGATGGAAAAGGAGGGCGTGATCGAACCATCTGCAAGCCCATGGAGTTCGCCAGTAGTGCTAGTTAAGAAGAAGGATGGAAGCACCCGATTCTGCGTGGACTACAGGAAGCTGAACGACGTCACGAAGAAGGACAGCTATCCTTTACCGAGAATCGACGACACCTTGGATACACTATCTGGTGCAAAGTGGTTCTCGACGCTGGACTTGCAAAGTGGATACTGGCAAATAGAGCTTGACCAGCAAGACAAGGAAAAGACCGCGTTCACCGCCGGGGGAGAGTTGTGGCAATTCTCTGTGATGCCCTTCGGTCTTTGCAATGCACCAGCCACATTCGAGAGACTGATGAACCGGGTGCTAAGAGGACTTCACTGGAGGACTTGCCTTGTCTATCTGGATGACATAATTGTCATGGGCAAGGATTTCGACGATCACCTTAAGAAGCTTGAAGAGGTACTGGAACGTATTCAAGCAGCCGGATTGAAATTGAGCCCGAAGAAATGTTCGCTCTTCCAGAACAAGGTGAAGTACTTGGGACACGTGGTGACTGCGGAAGGAGTCCATACAGATGAAGAGAAAATCTCAGCGGTTAAGGAATGGCCGCGGCCGAAGAATCTTCATGAGTTAAGGTCATTCCTGGGACTTTGCACGTATTACAGGCGATTCATCCCAGGATTTGCAAACGTTGCCAGCAGTTTGCACGAGCTCACCAAAAAGAATCGGCCATTCAAGTGGGAGAAGCCGCAGGAGGAAGCATTCATTCACCTGAAGGAATTGCTCTGCAGTGCGAAGATTCTTGCATATCCTGTTCCGGGAGAAAAGTTCATTTTGGACACCGATGCGAGCGGACATGGAATCGGAGGAGTACTCTCTCAAATAATCGACGGGCGAGAACGGGTCATCGCTTACTACAGTAGGATCCTATCGAAGCCGGAGAGGAACTACTGTGTAACTAGGAGGGAGCTTTTAGCCGTGGTTGACTGTGTCAAGCATTTCCACAAATATCTCTATGGCCAAGCTTTTCATCTTAGGACGGACCACGCAGCGTTGAGATGGTTGCTGCAGTTCAAAAACCCGGAAGGCCAGCTTGCTAGATGGATAGAGAGAATCCAGAGTTATGACTTCAGTATCGAACACCGGAAGGGAAGCAGTCATGGAAATGCGGATGCATTATCGAGGCGACCTTGCGATGTTGAATGCAAACATTGTTCACGCGCCGAGACCAAGGAACAGGTCACCGACATCCGTTGTTTCCAGGTGCTGCCAGAAGATTCCTGGACTCTCGAGAAGGTCGGAAGGAAGCAGCGAGAAGATGCCGATTTGGCAGTCATCATCGACTACCAAGAACGAGGTTTTCGACCAAGTTGGCAGCAAATATCCAGTGAAAGCCCAATCGTGAAAGCTTACTGGGCTCAATGGCAGAGTTTGAAGCTGAAGAATGGTTGCCTCTACCGCAGTTGGGAAAGTGAGGACGGGAACATTGTAAACGATCTGCTGGTAATTCCGAAAGGACAAATCGAAGAGGTCATCCGAGAATACCACGAGGGACCAAGCGGGGGTCATCTTGGTGTTAACAAGACTGTAGAAAAGATCAAGAGACGTTTCTACTGGGTAGGATGCCATGAGTCGGTTACGCGTTTCATTCGCAGGTGTGAACAGTGTGCGAAGGTAAAGGGTCCAGTTAGGAAAACTCGAGGAAATATGCAGCAGTACAATGTTGGAGCACCGTTCGAACGTATCGCAATGGACATTGCAGGCCCATTCCCAACGAGCAACGCTGGAAACAAGTACGCGCTAGTGGTGATCGATTACTTCAGCAAGTGGCCTGAGGTGTTTTGCATCCCGAACCAGGAAGCCAAAACCATTTCGGATGCATTTGTGAACAACTGGGTTGCGCGTTATGGAGTACCAATGGAACTGCACTCAGACCAAGGAAGGAACTTCGAGTCGACGGTGTTCAAAGAACTCTGTGACATGCTAGGTATCAGAAAGACGCGGACAACACCATTACATCCACAATCTGATGGCATGGTCGAAAGGTTCAACCGGACGATGGAGGAATACCTGAGAAAAGTCGTCGTCGGAGATCAGAAGGACTGGGATGAACATCTTCCCCTTTTCTTAATGGCATATCGTTCGGCACAGCACAATTCAACGGCAACAACACCCGCCGAAGCCATTTTTGGAACTGATCTCCGACTTCCATCGGACTTGAAGTTCGGCGTGGTACTACCGACAACTAGCGGCAGGGAAGACTTCGTAACCGAAAAGAAAGAACAGCTGAACTCTATCCACCAGTTCATCCGGGAGCGACTGAATTTGGTCAGCGATAAAATGAAGGCGCGATACGACTTGAGGGCGAATACTTCTGGATTCGAGACCGGACAATTGGTATTGCTGTACAACCCACAACGGAAAAAAGGCTTGTGCCCCAAATTGCAATCAGCCTGGGACGGACCATATGAGGTCATCAAGAAACTCAATGACGTGGTATACCGGATACAGCAGATGGGAAACAGACGGGCGAAGTATAAAATTGTCCACGTAGAGAGGTTAGCCCCATATTACGGAGAAGGATCCAATCGCTTGTTCGAGGACGAACAAGTTTAGGAGGAGGGCAGTGTTGCGGAGATGCAAGCGGACCGTTAAGTTCGAAAACTCTCTGGAAGCGGGGATGGGAATGATGTCAACTTCCAATGGAATTGTCAGAGCGTTCTAGAGATTTCCTATGGGGAACTTCCAACGGCGAACGTTCGAGATGGTGGACCGAGAGCTATATAAGCGCGAACACTTGCCCTCGACATTCATTCAGTTTGTGGTATAAAACAGCGTGTGACAAGTCGGTGTGATCAACCAAGGTGAAAAGAAAAGCTTTCAATAAAGGTTTGTGTACTGTGTAATAAAGTTTAAAGTGGATTGTATTGGATAATAAATAAAAGTGGTGAAGCTACACAGATAATTGATCTGTGGTGAAAGAAACAAAAGTGTGTGTGTGTTTTTAATTGGGAAAACGTAGAAAATTGTAGTTTATCGCAATCCAGTGGTGCGAACCCTATTTGGTGTGGGGATAGAATAATTCGTAACAATACGATAGTGAAACCACATTTTGAATATTGCTCATCAGTTCTATTTACATGCTGCAATGAAGGACAAATAAGCCGACTACAAAAATTACAAAACAAAGGGATGAGGATCATTTTAAACTGCAGTAGATTTACACACATAGACGATATGCTGAATAGAATGAGGTGGCTTAACATAACACAACGACTTAAACTAAGAACGCTCATAACAATATTTAAAATAAAAAATAAAACGGCACCAAAATACTTGACGCAAGGTATCACTCAGGTGGGACAAGTGCAACCTTATCAGCTTCGCAATGCCGATAACTTTAGAGTAGAGAGAGTCAGGACAACAGCAGCTCAGAGAACACTTATGATAAAAGGCCTTCAACTTTTCAACAGCCTACCGGACGAAGTTAAAAATGAAGCAAATTTTAATGTATTATAAAAAAAACCATAAAATTACTAAGAACAAGAGATATATAATTAGTAACAATAGAGACAACTAGGAATGACTAAAAATTTGTATTACAATTGTAGAAGAAATGTATGGTTGAATTTAAAGTATTGTTTCGAATTATTCTATCCCCACACCAAATAGGGTTCGCACCACTGGATTGCGATAAACTACAATTGTCCTTTTTATTTAAATTGAAACACACACACTTTTAATTCTTTCACCACAGATCAATTATCTGTGTAGCTTCACCACTTTTCTTTATTATCCAATACTATCCACTTTAAACTTTATTATCCAATACTATCCACTTTAAACTCTATTACACAATACACAAGCCTTTATTGAAAGCTTTTCTTTTCACCTTGGTTGATCACACCGACTTGTCACACGCTGTTTTATACCACAAACTGAATGATTGTCAAGGGCGAGTGTTCGCGCTTATATAGCTCTCGGTCCACCGTCTCGAACGTTCGCCGTTGGAAGTCCCCTTCGGAAATCTCTAGAACGCTCTGACAATTCCATTGGAAGTTGACATCATTCCAATCCCCGCTTCCAGAGAGCTTTCGAACTTCGACAGCGAAGTTCGAACTTAACGGTCCGTTTGCATCTCCGCAACAGTATTGTTGCGGAGATGCAAGCGGACCTTTAAGTTCGAAAACTCTCTGGAAGCGGGGATGGGAATAATGTCAACTTCCAATGGAATTGTCAGAGCGTTCTAGAGATTTCCTATGGGGAACTTCCAACGGCGAACGTTCGAGACGGTGGACCGAGAGCTATATAAGCGCGAACACTCGCCCTTGACATTCATTCAGTTTGTGGTATAAAACAGCGTGTGACAAGTCGGTGTGATCAACCAAGGTAAAAAGAAAAGCTTTCAATAAAGGTTTGTGTATTGTGTAATAAAGTTTAAAGTGGATAGTATTGGATAATAAAGTTTAAAGTGGATAGTATTGGATAATAAAGAAAAGTGGTGAAGCTACACAGATAATTGATCTGTGGTGAAAGGAATAAAAGTTTGTGTGTGTTTTTAATTGGGAAAACGTAGACAATTGTAGTATATCGCAATCCAGTGGTGCGAACCCTATTCGGTGTGGGGATTGAATAAATTCGTAACATTTGGTGTCAGAAGTGGGATTGCGAGTAAACGAGTGAAACTTTATTTGAGTTGTGAAGTGGATTATTGCAAAAGTGAGATAATGGTAAAATTGGAAAAGTTGACAATTGAACAACTGAAAAGAGAGCTGGATGCTCGGGAATTATCCACAGCGGGAAGTAAAGCCAACCTGGTGGAGAGACTGCGATCGGCGTTGCAGGAAGAAGGTGTCGACTGGGAGAGTTATGAATTCCGGGTGGAGAAGCCGTCGACATCCACTGAGCCAGCGTTCGATATGCAGCAAATTCTCGCGGCTCTTAATGCTATGAGTCAAAAGATGGAGGAAAACTCAACTTCCCTGAGCCAGAAACTAGATCAAAAGCTGGAGGAAAATTCCGTTGCCGTAAGTAGAAAGTTGGAGGAAAATTCCACTTCCATAAGCCAGAAACTGGAGGCGACCGTACATCAAAAGTTGGAGGAAAATTCGACCTCCTTGGGCCAGAAGCTGGAGACGTTAGAAGGGATGCTAGAGAACAATCGAGAAAGTCTAAGAAACATCCAGCAGACAGTCAACGATCGATTCCAGGACGTCGAAGAGAGAATCGAGACACTAGAATCGAGATTCGACAAGAAGGTTCTAGATCTCGAGAATAACCAAGAAAAGAGAATCGAGTCACTGGAGTCAAGGTTCGACAAGAAGGTTCTAGATCTCGAAAATAATCAAGAAAAGATAATCGAGACACTGGAAACGCGGTTCGACAAGAAGGTTCTGGAACTCGAGAAAACTGTCCAGAATGTCCAACATCAAGGAATCGTTGTACCGACTACAGCATCGAAATTCACAGCTCCCAACTACGATGGCACGAGCGCTTTTAACATCTTTAAGCTCCAGTTCGAGACAACAGCGGAACGGAATCAGTGGGGAGAAGAAGATCGTGTGGCCGCTCTAGTAATTTCGCTTAAAGGCGAGGCAGCTGGTGTTTTACAGACCATCCCGGAGACCCAGAGAAGGAACTACACAGCCATATGGGATGCTCTCCATCGAAGATACGGCAGTGAGCACATGCAGGAGATGCACAAGCTGGAACTCAAAGGGCGCAAGCAGCGTTTAAACGAGACCATACAACAGTACGCTGCCGACATCGAGAGGCTGTCTCATCTAGCCTACGCGGATGTTCCAGTTGATGTGGCGGAGAAACTAAAAACGGATTCCTTCATCCAAGGGCTAAGGGACCCCGACACGCAACGAAGCTTGATTCTCCTGCCGAAGACATCTTTCAAGGAGACAGTTGCCAGCGCTCTCGCATGTGAAACATCGCTCTTGATATGCCGACCTTCCATCAAATTACGGCGCATATCTCAAGACAAGGATAGTTCGAGAACAACAACAGCTAGTAGGAGTGGTTCATTCCCGGGTAGATGCTACATCTGCGACCAGCAGGGGCACATTGCAAAGAACTGCCGCCTGCGAAGAAAGCGTTCGAGGTCTAGTTCGCCAAAAAGAGACCATGGGAGTGAACGCGACCGTGGAGGTGCAAAAGGTGCACCTAACAAACCGTTAAACTAAAACGAGTCAGTGCAGAGGGGCATGCGCTGGCTCCCACATTGGAGTGCCCCAGCATCCTCGTATCCCGAATCTGTAGGGGTGCAACCAGCCTAGTCATCGAGGGAACGATGGACGGGCGACGATATCTGCTGACGTTGGACACGGGCGCAACTCATTCAGTCATCCGAAGCGGATTGGTTTCTGACATCAAACCATTTTCCGAGGTAAGGCTTCGTACAGTAACTGGTGAGAAGGCGGAAGTTAAGGGAAAGGTCCAGAAAAGAATTACGATGGGTACCGTCGAGTTTCAGCATGATTTCATCGTTGCGGACATTACTGATGACATCATAATCGGGGTCGACTTCATGATTAGGCATGGCTTCACATTGGACCTCAACCAAAAAGTGATGAAGTATGGCAACTTGGAGCTCCCATTAACAATGGATAATGGACAAGGTAACAAGGTCAGGCGAATAGTCGTGCAAGCGCGCCAAACAGTTCCACCGAATGCAGAAGCTGTGGTTTGGGCAAAGATAGGGGAGGATGCGGGGACAAGCCGAATGTGGGTGGTCGAACCCGACAAAAGAAATCGACCCAGCGATATAGTTGTTGGAAGGGCTCTCGTGGAACCCCGACAAGACCAATTGGTTCCAGTACGAGTCCTGAATCCTGCCAGTACACCTAGGACGATACACAAGGGAACAACGATCGCTCAATGCCAAGAAGCTGCCGCTATTATGAACTGCGAAGATCAGAAACACCGGGAAATCCAGACCAACAAAGCCTTCTTGAAAACTATGGTCAGGGAATGGACGCAACATCTAGTGGAGAAGCATAAAAGCAAAGCACTCTCCCTGCTTCGTAAATATTGGACAGTTTTTGCAGATGGTAAGAACTGTGGAAGAACATCAATTGTGAAGCACAGAATAGACACAGGGGACTCTAGACCGATCCGGCAACCACCGAGAAGGGTACCTTTGGCGAAAGAAGGAGAGGTGATCAAACTAATCGACGAGATGGAAAAGGAGGGCGTGATCGAACCATCTGCAAGCCCATGGAGTTCGCCAGTAGTGCTAGTTAAGAAGAAGGATGGAAGCACCCGATTCTGCGTGGACTACAGGAAGCTGAACGACGTCACGAAGAAGGACAGCTATCCTTTACCGAGAATCGACGACACCTTGGATACACTATCTGGTGCAAAGTGGTTCTCGACGCTGGACTTGCAAAGTGGATACTGGCAAATAGAGCTTGACCAGCAAGACAAGGAAAAGACCGCGTTCACCGCCGGGGGAGAGTTGTGGCAATTCTCTGTGATGCCCTTCGGTCTTTGCAATGCACCAGCCACATTCGAGAGACTGATGAACCGGGTGCTAAGAGGACTTCACTGGAGGACTTGCCTTGTCTATCTGGATGACATAATTGTCATGGGCAAGGATTTCGACGATCACCTTAAGAAGCTTGAAGAGGTACTGGAACGTATTCAAGCAGCCGGATTGAAATTGAGCCCGAAGAAATGTTCGCTCTTCCAGAACAAGGTGAAGTACTTGGGACACGTGGTGACTGCGGAAGGAGTCCATACAGATGAAGAGAAAATCTCAGCGGTTAAGGAATGGCCGCGGCCGAAGAATCTTCATGAGTTAAGGTCATTCCTGGGACTTTGCACGTATTACAGGCGATTCATCCCAGGATTTGCAAACGTTGCCAGCAGTTTGCACGAGCTCACCAAAAAGAATCGGCCATTCAAGTGGGAGAAGCCGCAGGAGGAAGCATTCATTCACCTGAAGGAATTGCTCTGCAGTGCGAAGATTCTTGCATATCCTGTTCCGGGAGAAAAGTTCATTTTGGACACCGATGCGAGCGGACATGGAATCGGAGGAGTACTCTCTCAAATAATCGACGGGCGAGAACGGGTCATCGCTTACTACAGTAGGATCCTATCGAAGCCGGAGAGGAACTACTGTGTAACTAGGAGGGAGCTTTTAGCCGTGGTTGACTGTGTCAAGCATTTCCACAAATATCTCTATGGCCAAGCTTTTCATCTTAGGACGGACCACGCAGCGTTGAGATGGTTGCTGCAGTTCAAAAACCCGGAAGGCCAGCTTGCTAGATGGATAGAGAGAATCCAGAGTTATGACTTCAGTATCGAACACCGGAAGGGAAGCAGTCATGGAAATGCGGATGCATTATCGAGGCGACCTTGCGATGTTGAATGCAAACATTGTTCACGCGCCGAGACCAAGGAACAGGTCACCGACATCCGTTGTTTCCAGGTGCTGCCAGAAGATTCCTGGACTCTCGAGAAGGTCGGAAGGAAGCAGCGAGAAGATGCCGATTTGGCAGTCATCATCGACTACCAAGAACGAGGTTTTCGACCAAGTTGGCAGCAAATATCCAGTGAAAGCCCAATCGTGAAAGCTTACTGGGCTCAATGGCAGAGTTTGAAGCTGAAGAATGGTTGCCTCTACCGCAGTTGGGAAAGTGAGGACGGGAACATTGTAAACGATCTGCTGGTAATTCCGAAAGGACAAATCGAAGAGGTCATCCGAGAATACCACGAGGGACCAAGCGGGGGTCATCTTGGTGTTAACAAGACTGTAGAAAAGATCAAGAGACGTTTCTACTGGGTAGGATGCCATGAGTCGGTTACGCGTTTCATTCGCAGGTGTGAACAGTGTGCGAAGGTAAAGGGTCCAGTTAGGAAAACTCGAGGAAATATGCAGCAGTACAATGTTGGAGCACCGTTCGAACGTATCGCAATGGACATTGCAGGCCCATTCCCAACGAGCAACGCTGGAAACAAGTACGCGCTAGTGGTGATCGATTACTTCAGCAAGTGGCCTGAGGTGTTTTGCATCCCGAACCAGGAAGCCAAAACCATTTCGGATGCATTTGTGAACAACTGGGTTGCGCGTTATGGAGTACCAATGGAACTGCACTCAGACCAAGGAAGGAACTTCGAGTCGACGGTGTTCAAAGAACTCTGTGACATGCTAGGTATCAGAAAGACGCGGACAACACCATTACATCCACAATCTGATGGCATGGTCGAAAGGTTCAACCGGACGATGGAGGAATACCTGAGAAAAGTCGTCGTCGGAGATCAGAAGGACTGGGATGAACATCTTCCCCTTTTCTTAATGGCATATCGTTCGGCACAGCACAATTCAACGGCAACAACACCCGCCGAAGCCATTTTTGGAACTGATCTCCGACTTCCATCGGACTTGAAGTTCGGCGTGGTACTACCGACAACTAGCGGCAGGGAAGACTTCGTAACCGAAAAGAAAGAACAGCTGAACTCTATCCACCAGTTCATCCGGGAGCGACTGAATTTGGTCAGCGATAAAATGAAGGCGCGATACGACTTGAGGGCGAATACTTCTGGATTCGAGACCGGACAATTGGTATTGCTGTACAACCCACAACGGAAAAAAGGCTTGTGCCCCAAATTGCAATCAGCCTGGGACGGACCATATGAGGTCATCAAGAAACTCAATGACGTGGTATACCGGATACAGCAGATGGGAAACAGACGGGCGAAGTATAAAATTGTCCACGTAGAGAGGTTAGCCCCATATTACGGAGAAGGATCCAATCGCTTGTTCGAGGACGAACAAGTTTAGGAGGAGGGCAGTGTTGCGGAGATGCAAGCGGACCGTTAAGTTCGAAAACTCTCTGGAAGCGGGGATGGGAATGATGTCAACTTCCAATGGAATTGTCAGAGCGTTCTAGAGATTTCCTATGGGGAACTTCCAACGGCGAACGTTCGAGATGGTGGACCGAGAGCTATATAAGCGCGAACACTTGCCCTCGACATTCATTCAGTTTGTGGTATAAAACAGCGTGTGACAAGTCGGTGTGATCAACCAAGGTGAAAAGAAAAGCTTTCAATAAAGGTTTGTGTACTGTGTAATAAAGTTTAAAGTGGATTGTATTGGATAATAAATAAAAGTGGTGAAGCTACACAGATAATTGATCTGTGGTGAAAGAAACAAAAGTGTGTGTGTGTTTTTAATTGGGAAAACGTAGAAAATTGTAGTTTATCGCAATCCAGTGGTGCGAACCCTATTTGGTGTGGGGATAGAATAATTCGTAACAATACGATAGTGAAACCACATTTTGAATATTGCTCATCAGTTCTATTTACATGCTGCAATGAAGGACAAATAAGCCGACTACAAAAATTACAAAACAAAGGGATGAGGATCATTTTAAACTGCAGTAGATTTACACACATAGACGATATGCTGAATAGAATGAGGTGGCTTAACATAACACAACGACTTAAACTAAGAACGCTCATAACAATATTTAAAATAAAAAATAAAACGGCACCAAAATACTTGACGCAAGGTATCACTCAGGTGGGACAAGTGCAACCTTATCAGCTTCGCAATGCCGATAACTTTAGAGTAGAGAGAGTCAGGACAACAGCAGCTCAGAGAACACTTATGATAAAAGGCCTTCAACTTTTCAACAGCCTACCGGACGAAGTTAAAAATGAAGCAAATTTTAATGTATTATAAAAAAAAACCATAAAATTACTAAGAACAAGAGATATATAATTAGTAACAATAGAGACAACTAGGAATGACTAAAAATTTGTATTACAATTGTAGAAGAAATGTATGGTTGAATTTAAAGTATTGTTTCGAATTATTCTATCCCCACACCAAATAGGGTTCGCACCACTGGATTGCGATAAACTACAATTGTCCTTTTTATTTAAATTGAAACACACACACTTTTAATTCTTTCACCACAGATCAATTATCTGTGTAGCTTCACCACTTTTCTTTATTATCCAATACTATCCACTTTAAACTTTATTATCCAATACTATCCACTTTAAACTCTATTACACAATACACAAGCCTTTATTGAAAGCTTTTCTTTTCACCTTGGTTGATCACACCGACTTGTCACACGCTGTTTTATACCACAAACTGAATGATTGTCAAGGGCGAGTGTTCGCGCTTATATAGCTCTCGGTCCACCGTCTCGAACGTTCGCCGTTGGAAGTCCCCTTCGGAAATCTCTAGAACGCTCTGACAATTCCATTGGAAGTTGACATCATTCCAATCCCCGCTTCCAGAGAGCTTTCGAACTTCGACAGCGAAGTTCGAACTTAACGGTCCGTTTGCATCTCCGCAACAGTATTGTTGCGGAGATGCAAGCGGACCTTTAAGTTCGAAAACTCTCTGGAAGCGGGGATGGGAATAATGTCAACTTCCAATGGAATTGTCAGAGCGTTCTAGAGATTTCCTATGGGGAACTTCCAACGGCGAACGTTCGAGACGGTGGACCGAGAGCTATATAAGCGCGAACACTCGCCCTTGACATTCATTCAGTTTGTGGTATAAAACAGCGTGTGACAAGTCGGTGTGATCAACCAAGGTAAAAAGAAAAGCTTTCAATAAAGGTTTGTGTATTGTGTAATAAAGTTTAAAGTGGATAGTATTGGATAATAAAGTTTAAAGTGGATAGTATTGGATAATAAAGAAAAGTGGTGAAGCTACACAGATAATTGATCTGTGGTGAAAGGAATAAAAGTTTGTGTGTGTTTTTAATTGGGAAAACGTAGACAATTGTAGTATATCGCAATCCAGTGGTGCGAACCCTATTCGGTGTGGGGATTGAATAAATTCGTAACATTTGGTGTCAGAAGTGGGATTGCGAGTAAACGAGTGAAACTTTATTTGAGTTGTGAAGTGGATTATTGCAAAAGTGAGATAATGGTAAAATTGGAAAAGTTGACAATTGAACAACTGAAAAGAGAGCTGGATGCTCGGGAATTATCCACAGCGGGAAGTAAAGCCAACCTGGTGGAGAGACTGCGATCGGCGTTGCAGGAAGAAGGTGTCGACTGGGAGAGTTATGAATTCCGGGTGGAGAAGCCGTCGACATCCACTGAGCCAGCGTTCGATATGCAGCAAATTCTCGCGGCTCTTAATGCTATGAGTCAAAAGATGGAGGAAAACTCAACTTCCCTGAGCCAGAAACTAGATCAAAAGCTGGAGGAAAATTCCGTTGCCGTAAGTAGAAAGTTGGAGGAAAATTCCACTTCCATAAGCCAGAAACTGGAGGCGACCGTACATCAAAAGTTGGAGGAAAATTCGACCTCCTTGGGCCAGAAGCTGGAGACGTTAGAAGGGATGCTAGAGAACAATCGAGAAAGTCTAAGAAACATCCAGCAGACAGTCAACGATCGATTCCAGGACGTCGAAGAGAGAATCGAGACACTAGAATCGAGATTCGACAAGAAGGTTCTAGATCTCGAGAATAACCAAGAAAAGAGAATCGAGTCACTGGAGTCAAGGTTCGACAAGAAGGTTCTAGATCTCGAAAATAATCAAGAAAAGATAATCGAGACACTGGAAACGCGGTTCGACAAGAAGGTTCTGGAACTCGAGAAAACTGTCCAGAATGTCCAACATCAAGGAATCGTTGTACCGACTACAGCATCGAAATTCACAGCTCCCAACTACGATGGCACGAGCGCTTTTAACATCTTTAAGCTCCAGTTCGAGACAACAGCGGAACGGAATCAGTGGGGAGAAGAAGATCGTGTGGCCGCTCTAGTAATTTCGCTTAAAGGCGAGGCAGCTGGTGTTTTACAGACCATCCCGGAGACCCAGAGAAGGAACTACACAGCCATATGGGATGCTCTCCATCGAAGATACGGCAGTGAGCACATGCAGGAGATGCACAAGCTGGAACTCAAAGGGCGCAAGCAGCGTTTAAACGAGACCATACAACAGTATGCTGCCGACATCGAGAGGCTGTCTCATCTAGCCTACGCGGATGTTCCAGTTGATGTGGTGGAAAAACTGAAAACGGATTCTTTCATCCAAGGGCTAAGGGACCCCGATACGCAACGAAGCCTGATTCTCCTGCCGAAGACATCTTTTAAGGAGACAGTTGCCAGCGCTCTCGCATGTGAAACATCGCTCTTGATATGCCGACCTTCCATCAAACTACGGCGCATATCTCAAGACCAGGATAGTTCGAGAACAACAACGGCTAGTAGGAGTGGTTCATTCCCGGGTAGATGCTACATCTGCGACCAGCAGGGGCACATTGCAAAGAACTGCCGCCTGCGAAGAAAGCGTTCGAGGTCTAGTTCGCCAAAAAGAGACCATGGGAGTGAACGCGACCGTGGAGGTGCAAAAGGTGCACCTAACAATCCGTTAAACTAAAACGAGTCAGTGCAGAGGGGCATGCGCTGGCTCCCACATTGGAGTGCCCCAGCATCCTCGTATCCCGAATCTGTAGGGGTGCAACCAGCCTAGTCATCGAGGGAACGATGGACGGGCGACGATATCTGCTGACGTTGGACACGGGCGCAACTCATTCAGTCATCCGAAGCGGATTGGTTTCTGACATCGAACCATTTTCCGAGGTAAGGCTTCGTACAGTAACTGGTGAGAAGGCGGAAGTTAAGGGAAAGGTCCAGAAAAGAATTACGATGGGTACCGTCGAGTTTCAGCATGATTTCATCGTTGCGGACATCACTGATGACATCATAATCGGCGTCGACTTCATGATTAGGCATGGCTTCACATTGGACCTCAACCAAAAAGTGATGAAGTATGGCAACTTGGAGCTCCCATTAACAATAGATAATGGACAGGGTAGCAAGGTCAGGCGAATAGTCGTGCAAGCGCGCCAAACAGTTCCCCCGAATGCAGAAGCTGGGGTTTGGGCAAAGATAGAAGAGGATGCGGGGACAAGCCGAATGTGGGTGGTCGAACCCGACAAACGAAACCCCGACAAGACCAATTGGTTCCAGTACGAGTCCTGAATCCTGCAAGTACACCTAGGACAATATACAAGGGAACAACGATCGCTCAATGCCAAGAAGCTGCCGCTATTGTGAGCTGCGAAGATCAGAAACATCAAGAAATCCAGAAAAACAAACCGTTCTTGAAAACAATGGCCAGAGAGTGGACGCAACATCTAGTGGAGAAGCAAAAAAGTAAAGCACTCTCCCTGCTTCGTAAATATTGGACAGTTTTTGCAGATGGTAAGAACTGTGGAAGAACATCAATTGTGAAGCACAGAATAGACACAGGGGACTCTAGACCCATCCGGCAACCACCGAGGAGGGTACCTTTGGCGAAAGAAGGCGAGGTGATCAAACTTATTGATGAGATGGAAAAGGAGGGCGTGATCGAACCATCTGCAAGCCCATGGAGTTCTCCAGTAGTGCTAGTTAAGAAGAAGGATGGAAGCACCCGATTCTGCGTGGACTATAGGAAGCTGAACGACGTCACGAAAAAGGACAGCTATCCTTTACCAAGAATCGACGACACCTTGGACACACTATCTGGTGCAAAGTGGTTCTCGACGCTGGACTTGCAAAGCGGATACTGGCAAATAGAGCTTGACCAGCAAGACAAGGAAAAGACCGCGTTCACTGCCGGGGGAAAGTTGTGGCAATTCTCTGTGATGCCCTTCGGTCTTTGCAATGCACCAGCCACATTCGAGAGACTGATGAGCCGGGTGCTAAGAGGACTTCACTGGAGGACTTGCCTTGTCTATCTGGATGACATAATTGTCATGGGCAAGGATTTCGACGATCACCTTAAGAAGCTTGAAGAGGTACTGGAACGTATTCAAGCAGCCGGATTGAAATTGAGCCCGAAAAAATGTTCGCTCTTCCAGAACAAGGTGAAGTACTTGGGACACGTGGTGACTGCAGAAGGAGTCCATACAGATGAAGAGAAAATCTCAGCGGTTAAGGAATGGCCGCGGCCGAAGAATCTTCATGAGTTAAGGTCATTCCTGGGACTTTGCACGTATTACAGGCGATTCATCCCAGGATTTGCAAACGTTGCCAGCAGTTTGCACGAGCTCACCAAAAAGAATCGGCCATTCAAGTGGGAGAAGCCGCAGGAGGAAGCGTTCATTCACCTGAAGGAATTGCTCTGCAGTGCGCAGATTCTTGCATATCCTGCCCCGGGAGAAAAGTTTATTTTGGACACAGATGCGAGCGGACATGGAATCGGAGGAGTACTCTCTCAAATGATTGACGGGCGAGAGCGGGTCATCGCTTACTACAGTAGGATCCTATCGAAGCCGGAGAGGAACTACTGTGTAACTAGGAGGGAGCTTTTAGCTGTGGTTGACTGTGTCAAGCATTTCCACAAATGTCTCTATGGCCAAGCTTTTCATCTTAGGACGGATCACGCAGCGTTGAGGTGGTTGCTGCAGTTCAAAAACCCGGAAGGCCAGCTTGCTAGATGGATAGAGAGAATCCAGAGTTATGACTTCAGTATCGAACACCGGAAGGGAAGCAGTCATGGAAATGCGGATGCATTATCGAGGCGACCTTGCGATGTTGAATGCAAACATTGTTCACGAGCCGAGACCAAGGAACAGGTCACCGACATCCGTTGTTTCCAGGTGCTGCCAGAAGATTCCTGGACTGTCGAGATGGTCGGAAGGAAGCAGCGAGAAGATGCCGATCTGGCAGTCATCATCGACTACCAAGAACGAGGTTTTCGACCAAGTTGGCAGCAAGTATCCAGTGAAAGCCCAATCGTGAAAGCTTACTGGGCTCAATGGCAGAGTTTGAAGTTGAAGAACGGTTGCCTCTACCGCAGTTGGGAGAGTGAGGACGGGAACATTGTAAACGATCTGCTGGTAATACCAAAAGGGCAAATCGACGAGGTCATCCGAGAATACCACGAGGGACCAAGCGGGGGTCATCTTGGTGTTAACAAGACTGTAGAAAAGATCAAGACACGTTTCTACTGGGTAGGATGCCATGAGTCGGTTACGCGTTTCATTCGCAGGTGTGAACAGTGTGCGAAGGCAAAGGGTCCAGTAAGGAAAACTCGAGGAAATATGCAGCAGTACAATGTTGGAGCACCGTTCGAACGTATCGCAATGGATATTGCAGGCCCATTCCCAACGAGCAACGCTGGAAACAAGTACGCGCTAGTGGTGATCGATTACTTCAGCAAGTGGCCTGAGGTGTTTTGCCTCCCGAACCAGGAAGCCAAAACCATTTCGGATGCATTCGTGAATAACTGGGTTTCGCGTTATGGAGTACCAATGGAACTACACTCAGACCAAGGGAGAAACTTCGAGTCGTCGGTGTTCAAAGAACTCTGTGACATGCTAGGTATCAGAAAGACGCGGACAACACCATTACATCCACAATCTGATGGCATGGTCGAAAGGTTCAACCGGACGATGGAGGAATACCTGAGGAAAGTCGTCGTCGGAGATCAGAAGGACTGGGATCAACATCTCCCCCTTTTTCTAATGGCATACCGTTCGGCGCAGCACAATTCAACGGCAACAACACCCGCCGAAGCCATTTTTGGAACTGATCTCCGACTTCCATCGGACTTGAAGTTCGGCGTGGTACTACCGACAACTAGCGGCAGGGAAGACTTCGTAACCGAAAAGAAGGAACAGCTGAACTCCATCCATCAGTTCATCCGGGAGCGACTGAACTTGGTCAGCGATAAAATGAAGGCGCGATACGACTTGAGGGCGAATACTTCTGGATTCGAGACCGGACAATTGGTATTGCTGTACAACCCACAACGGAAAAAAGGCTTGTGCCCCAAATTGCAATCAGCCTGGGATGGACCATATGAGGTCATCAAGAAACTCAATGACGTGGTATACCGGATACAGCAGAGGGGAAACAGACGGACGAAGTATAAAATTGTCCACGTAGAGAGGTTAGCACCATATTACGGAGAAGGGTCCAATCGCTTGTTCGAGGACGAACAAGTTTAGGAGGAGGGCAGTGTTGCGGAGATGCAAGCGGACCGTTAAGTTCGAAAACTCTCTGGAAGCGGGGATGGGAATAATGTCAACTTCCAATGGAATTGTCAGAGCGTTCTAGAGATTTCCTATGGGGAACTTCCAACGGCGAACGTTCGAGACGGTGGACCGAGAGCTATATAAGCGCGAACACTCGCCCTTGACATTCATTCAGTTTGTGGTATAAAACAGCGTGTGACAAGTCGGTGTGATCAACCAAGGTAAAAAGAAAAGCTTTCAATAAAGGTTTGTGTATTGTGTAATAAAGTTTAAAGTGGATAGTATTGGATAATAAAGTTTAAAGTGGATAGTATTGGATAATAAAGAAAAGTGGTGAAGCTACACAGATAATTGATCTGTGGTGAAAGGAATAAAAGTTTGTGTGTGTTTTTAATTGGGAAAACGTAGACAATTGTAGTTTATCGCAATCCAGTGGTGCGAACCCTATTCGGTGTGGGGATTGAATAAATTCGTAACAGTATTTATAATAATAATAAAATAAAATAAAAAAAAAAGAAAATATATATGGAAGTAACAACGCTAAAATAATCTTTACAAACTTCGGATGAATTCCATCTATACCTACAGCATTAATCTTTATGTTTAGAAGGCTTTCCAGTACATCGGTGCACTCTATTCTAGTAAAGGAAAATATTGTACTTGTATCTACGTTAGAGCTTACTGAGGCATTTTTTAACAAAGTTTCATTGTACAAAGTTTCATTTGTGCATTTGACAAAAATGTACGATTTAGTTCGTTACTATCAACCGGGGATAATGAACGTGATACCAATCTTTTGGCTTTGACAGTTTGCACCTACAAACGCGTTGCGGTTTGACGGCGTCTTGACTATGTCATTCTGCCTTGTTGCGACCATTTTGCCACGTCTTGACTCTACACATCGACGCTTGAGACTGTAATTGTGTCAGTCAAAAGCGTCGTTTTTAAACTGAGAATAACACGTATAGTATCGGTGTGTATTACAAAAGAAACCGACCCCTGCGGAGATCAGCGGGCAGACGTACGAAAAATTGGTATCTCATTGTTTATCCTTGCTATCAACGTCGTTTGTACAAGTTAACTTCTGTTTACCCATCCCTGACTTTCTCAAATTATTCCACAGTTTACGGCCGTCCAAAGCATATGATAAAACTCCAAACCACTAAGGCGACCAACCTCCAATGGAATGAGAGTAATATCGGCTTTATCACCAAACAACTCTGGCCTAAATTAAACCTAGGACGAACCAGAGACCTAATGGCAACCAAAAGGACAACCTTAAGTACTCCGGTGGGTGTCATTACAGGTCACTGTATCATTGGGAAACACGCCGCCAGACTGGGAATACCCTCCAACGACTCCTGTCGCGGCTGCATGGACGAGGAGGAGGAGGAATCAATACATCACCTCCTCTGCTCATGCCCCTCTTTTGCGAATCGCAAGAGGATCTACCTCGGCGCGCCCTTCGATGATAATTTAAGTGAGCTAGCAGACCATAAAATAGCTCAACTTCATCGCTTCATCAGAAGCACCGGTTGGTTCTCTGGTAGCGAATCTGGGTAACACGATCCATGTGGTATCACAATGGGACGACTTCGGTCTACGTGTGGCTTATGCCGACCACAATAACCTAACCTAACCTTACGGCCGTCCATATTTGTATTAATTTTGTGTGCGCAAAACCGTTTCTTAGCGCATCTCACCTCGCGAACATCATTTCTTTTTTGTTTATGAATTCGATGAAAACTCTTGAATACGGAATATTTTCCATCTATGATACAGTAGTAAACCAAGCCTTTGTATTGGCCCTTATTCTTCTTGACGTTATAGGAACACATGTATCGAAGATACAATTTAAGTTATCATAAACAAAATTTGTTTGGTCATCTGCCGAAGTCATACTATATACGGAATTCCATGGAATAGATCGGAAATTGTTTTCGAGAGCAACATAATTTCTATTTTTAAAATTGCAGAAGGTGCACATTTCGGTGTTCGTAGAACGGTTTGTGTCAAAATCGAATATGAGGAAAATAAGGTCGCGTTTTGAAAACCCGGGTGACGATAAATAGGAATTAGCTATCAGTAATAAAAAAGAAAAATTAGACATCCTAATACCATGTTTGCCTTTCCCCACTGTGGTACCTTTGTTCTAAACTTGTCTTGAAGCTTGATATGCTAAAGCATGCATATGGTCGTCGCATGCCGATCCAGGATATCGTGCATCTATGTATGTACCGTACTATCATGTTGTCATCAAAAACCTGAAACTGAAATGAATTGGAAACAGAATACACGTACCATAGATAGATAGATAGATAGGGCTTAGGGGGTGGCACAGAGTCGCCTGATCACTGCGGCCACGATTGGGCCTATTGTGATGTCCCCCACTTACAGTTCACTCAGAAAACCTGAGTCCGTAATAAAACTTAGTATGCTTTTGAGTGAGCTGGCAGCAATTTCTTCTGCTTCAAGATAATACTTGCCTAGGTGACGAAGACGTGTACTGACCAGGCAGTTACAGTGGCATAGTATGTGCTCTGCTGTTTCTTCGTCTTCATTACACATACGGCAAGTGTCATCTTGTATGATGCCCATTGTTGTGAGGTGTTTATTAACTGGGCAGTGTCCAGTAAGGAAACCTGTGATTAAACGAATCTGACTCCTCGAAAGCAGGAGAAGTTGTTTCGTTCTTTTGAGGGATGTAGTTGGGAGGAACAGCTTGGCTTGTCTGCTACCTTTCGTTTGTGACCAATAGTGATCCGTAGTGTTCCTTAACCAATTTTTTATGCAGCATTTGGTGGTGCTAGTGGGTGGTGGTGCAGAAAGGCCGTGGCATCATAAATGGTGATGCAGAGCCTTTCCTTGCCAGTAGGTCCGCCTTTTCGTTGCCTGTATGGCCGCTGTGTCCAGGTATCCAAATGAGATGAACTCTGTTTGTACTAGCCAGCTGGTGAAGTAGCTGTTGGCAGTCCCATACCAGCTTGGAGGTTATTTCGAAGCTCTTTAGGGCTTGAAGTGCAGCCTTGCTGTCAGAGAGAATGTAAATGTTTTTGTTAAGTATATTTCTGTTTATATTTTCTATTAGGCAGAGTTCTATAGCAAATATCTCTATATCTATATTGGGGTGGCCGTGGTGTAGTGGTTAACATCATCGACCGCCGAGCGGAAGGTCTATAGTTCAATTCGCTTCATAGCCAAGAAAAAAGTAATTCCTATACGGACAAAAGTATGCAACGCAGTTGTGAATGGAAAGTTACCAGATGTCCTGCTGCAGGCATAACACTCACAGTATATGGTCAACTGGAATTCATCCTGTGCGTATGCAATACTGAAAAGTGCTTGAACGAATTAGTACGGACTACAACCAAAAACGCGGAATTCGGTCGGCTCTCGTCCTATCTAGGACAACCACCCCTGAGAGCTAACGAACATTAACGAACATCAACGACCCAAACCACTGCACTCCGTTCAGGTTGTGTGTACATGACACATTATAAGAAAATATAAAAAACTCTTGAACCTGCGCGAGTTTCTAAAAAAAAAAAAAAAAAAAAAAATAACTCTGCTTGAAAAACGGAGTTATAACTGTCCATGCTGACGTAAATGCATGTGCCTGTATTTGCTCCGTATACTCCAGCCCCAACGCCTTCGTCCGTTTTGGAGCCATCTGTGTACCACACTTAGGATCCGCGGTTGAAGGAGGGTCTATCCTGTTCCCAGTTTTGTCGGTTAGGGAATGTGACCTTGTAGTTTTGGCTGAAGTTATATCTGGGGAGACAGTTGTCTGTAAGAGATATCTTTGGGATTTCATGCCTGCTTATTTCTGTAAGGATATCAGGGTGAAAGAGCCTACGGTTAGAGAACATTGCTTCTTTCTTCAGTTGGAGATGAAGAGGTGGCAGGTCTGTGATGACTTCTAGTGCTGCTGTGGGGGTTGTTCTCATGGTCCCAGTGATACAGATGCAAGCTAGTCTTTGCAATTTGTTGAGCTTGGTTTGCACTGATACTTGTTTTGTTTTGTGCCACCAGACAAGCGCAGCATCTGTAAGGATTGGTCTGGTGATTGCTGTATATAGCCAGCGGGACATTTTGGGGTTTGTGCCCCAGTTTTTGCCAGTGAGACTTTTGCTGGTCCATAAAGAGATCCTGGCTTTCTCAATGGTCTTTGTAATGTGAGAGTTCCAAGTGAGCTTTTCGTCTAGAGTTATCCCTAGATATTTGACTTCTTTTGAGAACTCTATCGCTTCACCAAAGAGGGTAGGTTTAGTGAGTTTGTGCCTGTTCCTTCTTTTGGTGAAGGCGACTATGGTGCTTTTCTAGGATTTACATTTAGTGCCTCTAACCAGGATCACTATGTCGTCAGCATAGCCTTGGACATAGAAACCATTGTTGCTGAGTATGTTAATCAGTTCATTTACCACGATGGACCACAGGAGAGGTGAGAGAACCCCGCCTTGAGGGCATCCTTTCGCGGCGTTAACGCTGATTTTGTCATTGCCTAGCTAGGTGTTTATTTTCCTGTTGCTAAGCATATGTTGGATCCAATTGCATGTGGTGTTGTCCACCCCTGTGCTGAGGATGCAACGTTTTATTTGGGTGTATTCGGTGTTATCGAGAAAGCAACCTATCGCAATTTCTTTGTCGCTCAAGGATTTATTAATCCGGGCCGTTAGTTCCTGAAGAGCATGCGTGGTCGATTTCCCAGGCTGGTAGGCATATTGGTTTTTGTGAAATGGTGATCTTCTCAGTGCACCGTCCCTGATATGCCTATCCAGGATTTTTTCCATTGTTTTTAGGAAGAAAGAGGTAAGGCTTATCGGTCTGTAGGACTTAGGCAGGTCTGTGGGTCTACGGCCTACATTGGGAATGAATTTTACCTTTACCTCTGTCCAGCTTGTTGGTATGTGTCCCCATGCATAGCTGGTTCTAAAGATGTTAATGAGCATGGGGCTAATTTGCGCACTCCCCTTCTGAAGAAGGGCTGGGAAGATACCATCCTCCCCCGGGGATTTGTATGGGTCAAAAGAATTGATGGCCCATTTTATGCTTCCCTCGTGAAATATCGTTCGTGCCCTCTTTCAATCCTCCCTGTTTGGTCTAGCTGCCCTGATCTGCGGAGGTATGTTAGAGAGATCAGAGGGAATGATGTTAGAGTCCGGGAAGTGCGTACTGGTCAGAATTTTGAGTACTTCCGTACCATTTTCCGCGTAGGTGCCATCTGCTCTCCTCAACAAACCAATTTGGTTAGTGTGCTCTTTGGCGAGAACTCTGTGGATGCGAGCGCTGCTCTGAATGTCTGAAAGACTGCTGCAGAACTTTTTCCATGAGTCTCTTTTGGCTCTTCTAATCTCTTGGTTGTAGTTGGTGAGTGAGGCACGATACTGCGTCCAGTCACCAGTCCGCTTAGCTCTGTTGAACAGTTTTCTGGTCAGTGCTCTTAGCTTGGCCAGATTGCTGTTCCACCACGGAGTGGTACGGTTGCTTGGCTTAACTTCCTCCGGGCAAGCGTTGTGAAAAGCAGATAAGATGGTAGCATTGAGGCTGTCGCAGCAGAGTTCGAGGCTGTCTATGTCCACGGTTTATGATATTGAGGTTGTTACTAAATATGAATTCAATCAGGTACTCACCTCTTTTGTTGATGTCCGAGCTTCCCCATGCTGTGTGGTGTGCGTTTGCGTCACAGCATATGATGATGTGTGAGCCTCTTCTTCCAAAGTGGTCGAGAAGATCCTGCAGTGGTGTGAAGCCGAGATCCGTGGAGTCGCCCGCAAGGTAGGCTGAGCAGATTACAGCTTCTGACCTACCTTCCGCAGTGGATAGCTGGATGATGGCAGCTGCCAGGTCCTTATTCGTGAATTCTAGAATGGGAATGGCTTTAATATTGTTATTGAACATTAAGCAGGCTCTAGGTCGTCCTTCATTCGTGGAGTCGTAGAGCAGCTCACCTGATAGTCCTTTGATCTGGTCTTTAATGGTGTACGGTTCCTGGATAAAGGCTATATCGAGGTGCTCCTTGTTAAATCTATGGCTCAGTACTGCACACGCGGCCTTTGCATGCTGTAGGTTTACTTGGATGCACCTTAATCCCGACATGATGGATTCAGTGAGGTACTGGCAGGGCTGCCAGTGTTAGTAATTGTCTCAACAATTACCGAGTTGTTTCTTCAGGTAGCCCTGACGTTTGGGGTACTTTCGTTGTCTTTATGGTTGGTGCACTAACGCCAGATGCAATGGTTGTTGCACTCTGGTTTGGCTTATGCGCGCCGAGTTCCTCACTCACTTTCTTAGGCATGGCCGGTATACCTTGGGCATCGCACTTCGAATGGGCTTGTGCCCTGTCCTTAGTTTTGTTGTCCGCAGTTACCTTTGCCTGCTTGGGCACTCCCTTGATCCTAATTAGGATCTGGGAGAAGTTGAGGAACAGTTTAAACCTTTGCTCAAAATGGCGTCTATAGAAGCCTCATCGATGGCAAAGGTTACTTGATCCCCACCGCTTTTTTCCTTAGCAATCCTGATGACTCTCCATCCTTTAGTGCTAATGTTCGTATTCTGCCTTATTATGCGCATAAGGAAGGTGTCCTTGGTAAGGTCATCAGCTTCGGGGACGAATGTTACGCAGGTGTATAACTTGGGTACGTCATTACCCTGAGTTGCACACAAATCTGCGTTTTTCCATGGCTTGATCTTCTCTATCGACGACATGAGCCAATTTTTTGTTTCTATGTCGTGACAGGTGATGGAAAGCCATACATTTCTGGCTGAGGTGGCCTCGAATCGGAGTGCAGGACAATCTTTGTCTGCCTTGTCCATTTCCACTAACAGGCTCTTCCTCACTAATTTCATCTGTTCGTCCGTTAGGGTCTCTTGCGGGTGTTGCGAGTGCATGATGGCGACTTTACACCGAGCAATGGCATCCCGGTAGGATGGCTCGGGTGCATCCGTGCGCTCTCGTGCACCTCCACTATTTCCCTTAGTGGGTTTTGATTAATTTTCGCACCCAAGACGATCATTTCTATTACCAGCACATGAGCTGCTAGGTGCTTCTGTGTGTGGTCGACTCTTCTTGCGGATATTCTCCACAATGGAGTTGTCGTTAGATCGGCTGCGTTTGGGATTTGATGCATCGGTATTTTTTTGAGCTTCCCTTTCCGCAAGCACGAGAGCATATACTGCTCTTTCTTTTTGTCTCGCCTCTTCGGGCTCCATCCCGTCCCGGATTAGAGCGGCGATTCGTCGCCTTTGGGCCCCGGTGAAATGCTCTTGTTTCTGCCGAGGTTTTTTGGCGTCGTTAACCACTACAACCTCGGCGCTTGGACCTTTAGGTACCTGAGCGTTTTGGTTGTCCATCTTGTTGGACAGGAATGTGGTTGCAGAGTTTGGAGATGGTTCTGTGACTTCTGTCTCCATTTCGATACACGTACCATAGATAAATATTACGGAGATGCCAAGCTTTCGTACGTCTGCCCGGTGATCACCGGAATGGTTGTTTGTTGCTTTTGTAATACCAAAAAAAACGATGGGGTGGAACTTCACAGCTGAGCAGCCAATACATATGATTCCCATACTGCTTTCTTCTTTCCTCTAATGCAATGCATTGAAAATCCATTTTGTTAATGTTCGAAAGATAACCCAAGCTTAAATGGTGAAAATAAACTGAAATCAGATAAAATGTTGAATAAAATTGCTCGTATTTTACTTTTTCTTTTGAAATTAACATACTAACAGGAAGAAAACCTTGTAATTACTTTAGGTGTGCATAGTTTACTCATAAATTACTCATAATTATTTAAATATTTGCGTTTTTCCTGAGTTGAATATCTATCTAAAGTACGTTGTAACCGTCGCTAAATTCAAATTCAAAAAACAAGTGAACATGCCTCACTCAACCATAATTTTTGTTATTGTAATGATTGTTAAATCGTTCCACAAATGCCCTTCCACAGACATATTCCACAGACGAATTTCCAGTTTTCCATTCAGACCTCTTGTAGGCAAATAATGTCGAAATGCATGCCGACTGGAATAGTTTTCCATCTCCTTAATCACTGAGACATACTGTTACGAATTATTCGATACCACACCGAATAGGGTTCGCACCACTAGATTGCGATAAACTACAATCGTCCTTTTTATTTAAATTAAAAACACACACACTTATATTTCTTTCACCACAGATCAATTATCCGTGCAGCTTCACCACTTTTATTTATTATCCAATACTATCCACTTTATCTTTGTTACACAAACAACCATTTATTGAAAGCTTTTAGTTTTACACCGTTTGATCACACCGACTTGTCACACGCTTTTCAAAACCACAAACTGAATGTCTGTCGAGGGCGAGTGTTCGCGCTTATATAGCTCTCGGTCCACCTTCTCGAACGTTCGCCGTTGGAAGTTCCCCTTCGGAAATCTCTAGAACGCTCTGACAATTCCATTGGAAGTTGACATCATTCCAATCCCCGCTTCCAGAGAGCTTTCGAACTTCGACAGCGAAATTCGAACTTAACCGTCCGCTTGCATCTCCGCAACACTGCCCTCCTCCTAAACTTGTTCGTCCTCGAACAAGCGATTGGATCCTTCTCCGTGGACCTCTCTCTATGTGGACAATTTTGTACTTCGCCCGTCTGTTTCCCATTTGCTGTATCCGGTATATCACGTCATTGAGTTTCTTGATGACCTCATATGGTCCGTCCCAGGCTGATTGCAATTTGGGGCACAAGCCTTTTTTCCGTTGTGGGTTGTACAGCAATACCAATTGTCCAGTCTCGAATCCAGAAGTATTCGCCCTCAAGTCGTATCGCGCCTTCATTTTATCGCTGACCAAGTTCAGTCGCTCCCGGATGAACTGATGGATGGAGTTCAGCTGTTCCTTCTTTGAGTCTCCGGGATGATCTGTAGTACATCAGCAGCTTCGCCTTTAAGCGAAATTACTAGAGCGGCCACACGATCTTCTTCTCCCCATTGATTACGTTCCGCTGTTGTCTCAAACTGAAGCTTAAAGATGCTAAAAGCGCTCTTGCCGTCGAAGTTGGGAGCTGTGAATTTTGATGCTGCAGTCGGTACGACGATTCCTTGATGCTGTACGTTCTGAATAGTTTTCTCGAGTTCCAGAACCTTCTTGTCCAGTGTCTGGATTCTCTTTTCCTGGTTATTTTCGAGATCCAGAACCTTCTTATCCAGTGTATCGATTCTCTCTTCGACGCCCTGGAACCGATCGTTGACGGCTTGCTGGATGTCTCTCAAGCTTTCTCGATTGTTCTGTAGCATCTCTTCCAACGTCTCTATCTTCTCTAGTTTCTGACCTATGGAAGTTGAATTCTCCTTCAACTTTCTACTTACGGCAACGGAATTTTCCTCCATCTCTTGACTCATAGCATTAAGAGCCGCGAGAATGTGCTGCATATCGAACGCTGGCTCAGTGGATGTCGACGGCTTCTCCACCCCGAATTCATAACTCTCCCAGTCGACACCTTCCTGCAACGCTGATCGCAGTCTCTCCACCAGGTTGGCTTTACTTCCCACTGTGGGCAATTGCCGAGCATCCAGCTCTCTTTTAAGTTGTTCAATGGTCAACTTTTCCAATCTTACCATTTCCTCACTTTTGCAATAATTCACTTCACAACTCAAATAAAGTTTCACTCGTTTACTCGCAATCCCACTTCTGACACCAAATGTTAAGAATTATTCGATACCACACCGAATAGGGTTCGCACCACTGGATTGCGATAAACTACAATTGTCCTTTTTATTTAAATTAAAAACACACACACTTATATTTCTTTCACCACAGATCAATTATCTGTGCAGCTTCACCACTTTTATTTATTATCCAATACTATCCACTTTATCTGTATTACACAAACAACCCTTTATTGAAAGCTTTTAGTTTTACACTGTTTGATCACACCGACTTGTCACACGCTTTTCAATACCACAAGCTCAATGTCTGTCGAGGGCGAGTGTTCGCGCTAATATAGCTCACGGTCCACCTTCTCGAACGTTCGCCGTTGGAAGTTCCCCTTCGGAAATCTCTAGAACGCTCTGACAATTCCATTGGAAGTTGTCATCATTCCAATCCCCGCTTCCAGAGAGCTTTCGAACTTCGACAGCGAAATTCGAACTTAACCGTCCGCTTGCATCTCCGCAACACTGCCCTCCTCCTAAACTTGTTCGTCCTCGTCGGGACCGCTTTAAACGAAAATAACACGTTTAGTGTCGGTGCGTATTACAAGAGCAACAACCAACCACTGCGGAGATCACAGTAATTTGAAAAAAAATTACTTTTATTTAATTAATTTATTTAATTTTAAATGAAGCTTTGCGAAATTTCTTTTTTTGCCTACATTATGTACATTTCTGTTTGTGTTTGGTGAGGATGGCTGTATTCAACTTCGGTAACTTCTTCTATTGATCCGTGTTCCTCATCAAACACGTTAAGTAAATTCTTCTCAACTTAGCATTGGGTAAAGCCAGATATACACTTCAAATGCATGACATGCACGTGCAAGTGAATTAGTAAATTCTGATTGAAGTTCAATTCATTACGTTTGATTGAAGGAATATCAAAACGATTTGATTTTGCTTCAAGCATACACCCAATCTCTACGTGTGAATTTTTCACTAATACATTTGCACGTGCATGTCATGCATTTGAACAGTGTATATCTGGCTTAACAAAAAAATGTTCTTTGCTATGCTTGTTATTTTGTGACGAATATGTCGGTAATCACACAGATCTTCCTCAACGTCGAAAAAAATTGCAATCATGTCCATAATTTCAATTTATTTTGAATTTGAAATAAATTTCTTGTACAAGAATTTAAAATGACAGAACTCAACTGATGTAAGAGAAGATCGGTAATGTGGTTCGACCGATAATGTAGCGCAACCGTCGTTTTCGATGATTTCGTTAAACTGCGGAAGTGAAGTGATGCGGATTGGATGAAGTCCCGCCGCGGTCAATCCGCCGTATTCAATTATCGGCATGACTGTCATAGCATTGGTGCTACAAAAACATTTTCGGGTGTGATACAGATGCTGCAACTCTTTTCTTGGAATCGCGATTCTTATATGAGTTACATCAAAACAACCAATTACGCCTGGTATTTGACTCTCTTCAAAGCAATGTATCTTTGCCCTTCGTATTTCACTCTCTGATTGATACGACTTCGAGCACATATTTGTCTGAAGCACTTCGAAAAGTTCTTTTAGAACCAAAGAAGTAGTGGATTACGCTAGTCTAAGGCGATGTTCATTGTCCACAATTATTTGGCAGGAGGCATGGGCACAAAAACGCAAGGCGGTGGCAAGCTTTAGGATACCTGGGATAGATGTGTTTCTGTCTTTTTCTCAACATCGGTTGAATTTCCGCAAATAACGCCTAGAACACTGCTTTACTTAATCAGGAATTTATCTAAAACCTGTAAATTCAAGTTTTAAAAATATGAACTAATTCTGAAACGATGCTTGCATTTTTTCCTTCCTTATAATTCCATCTGATTAGATTCGGAATCAGAATCACTGGCACGAGTACGATAACTTTGGCGCCAAAAATTGATAACCGTTTTTTTGTAGAGGGGCCAATAACAAGCATTTTTTGTTATGGGGTCTATCTCACCCCGTTTAAGAGGTAAGGGCAATAGCTAAACATTATCCAACAATAATTTCAAATATCGATATCTCGAAAAGGAAGTGAGATACCGCAAAATTGTATTCATCATTTTTGATTTATTTTGGGTCGATTTAGCTAAATCCATCCATCCATCAGATCGCGGCGACACGGAAATCGTACTCGACCCACTTACCTCAAAGCAAGACCAAGTGTTGCTCAGCGTTGCTTGTTATCACCACAGAAGTTTCAGAAGTGGCAGTCGCTGATACCAAAATGGTCACAGAAGTCATCGGTGGTGTTACCGACCTGGGGTGGAATCGGCTAAGGTGATAGTCACTTTCGTGACAGTCATATGTGGCTATCATCATCTTATGGTATCGGGTAAGATTACCACAAAAAAAGTTTAGAAAAGGAGCAAAACATTCTTTTTCGGAGTTGATGACAGATAAGAAAGCTGTCACATATACAGGATGCCCAAAAAGCTAGAGCGTGTATGTCTGGCCAAGACAAGAAAAAAATCGTATGGGAGGGGGGGGGGAGGGGTCTATCCCCCCGCTTAGGCGGGAGGGACAATTTTCTAAAATACTGACTTAATTTGGAAAAAAAAACTGTTATTAGATTGGCTGTTACTAGCCAAATCCATTATTTCGTGACAACGTCTATTATACGATTTTATGAATGAGGTATAAATATTATATATTCAACAATTACATATAATTTTTTTATTGATTTCAATGTCTTATTTTCATATTACAGTATTATACATGTATTTAATTGAATAAGACAATTTTATACTCAAACGTGTAAGTGTTCTTTATTTCTAATATTCTATCAACAATAGGTCTATGATATGATTTTATTTGATTTAATTCCACTAAACGACGCCGATTTTTTTTTTATCTGACATGTTGATCATTTTCGCGCGAGCTCACTACTACACATTCGCTAGGCCACGCCTACTCACACGGTTAGTCTACATTTTTCTGCGTTTTTTGCGTTTCGGCATTCCATATTTTAGCGCTAACCGATTTAATAGACGTTGTCACGTCAAAATATTAAAACACAACGGTTACATCCACAATCCGGCGATATACTTTTTTGTAGAGCCAGAAACCTCCTCTTTCATATTGTTTTCAAACAAGACAAGTCCAGCCGCGTTAAAACCAAAAAAAGGTTTTTCTTAGAAAAAAGTTGTTTGGGTTTTTTTTTTAATTTCTCAAAAACTGCAAGACATTTTTGCATTCGGTTTTCTGTTTTTAATTAAAAACTATTAAGAGAAATGAATTCTTGAAAAAAAATCAGTACTTTATTACATAAAATTTTGGAATAAATTAGTTTGAAATTTATTTTAATTTTTTTTTCAAAATTTTGAGTTTGAAAATTGATTTCTCAAAAACTGTTCCTAAAACTGCTTCGTTTGAAAACAGGATGAAAGAAGAGGTTTCTGGCTTAACAAAAAGTATATCGCGGCATTGTGGATGTAACCGTTGATTTTTAATATTTTTTTTCCAAATTAAGTAATTTTTTTTAGAAAATTGCCCCTCCCGCCTAAACAGGGGGGAATAGGCCCCCCCCTCTCAAACGATTTTTTTCTTGTCTTAACCAGACCTACACGCTCTAGCTTTTTGACACACTGCTCGTGGGGCACCCTATATATGTAAGAGAAAATAGAACCAATACTTATTGTTACGAATTTATTCGATCCCCACACCAAATAGGGTTCGCACCACTGGATTGCGATAAACTACAATTTTCTACGTTTTCCCAATTAAAAACACACACACACTTTTATTTCTTTCACCACAGATCAATTATCTGTGTAGCTTCACCACTTTTATTCATTATCCAATACAATCCACTTTAAACTTTATTACACAGTACAATCCACTTTAAACTTTATTACACAATACACAAACCTTTATTGAAAGCTTTTCTTTTCACCTTGGTTGATCACACCGACTTGTCACACGCTGTTTTATACCACAAACTGAATGTCTGCCGAGGGCGAGTGTTCGCGCTTATATAGCTCTCGGTCCACCATCTCGAACGTTCGCCGTTGGAAGATCCCCATAGGAAATCTCTAGAACGCTCTGACAATTCCATTGGAAGTTGACATCATTCCAATTCCCGCTTCCAGAGAGTTTTCGAACTTAACGGTCCGCTTGCATCTCCGCAACATTATGATAAAACGTCTGTATCGTTCGAAGTTATAATCCAAAAGAAAGTGAGCAGCTCTCTTAATTTCCGACGAAACCTCATTCATCACGAAATGTCAATCGTGTAGATCTGTTCGATCTATACAACATCTCCCCCCCCTTTTTGATTACATATCCACGTAACGTCCTGCAACTTCCTTCGATACGTTTAATCTTTTCGTTGGTAATCGAGTTCTAGCTGGACGGTGCGGAAACTCATGTAAATTAGATGTGGTGTTCTGTCTTCCGTTACTATTATCGGTTGCATTGAGAAACCCCGATGGCATATTTTGTTGTGATTCCGGTTGGTTTTTATGTTTTTTTTTTTTTTTTTTTATAATTTGCGCGCACTCAAGGTCTAATAACCTTATTATGTCGGCGACACAGTGCGGGCAGAAGATAGAGAGGAAGAGGAATAGAGGAGATGCCGATGGACATTGATCTTAAATGCTTGCATGTTGCATTGAGGGGGGAAAACCGAATCCGGCAGGGAGTTCCAGATTCGTGTGGTTCGGTTAATGAAAGATTCTCTATATTTGAGAGTACGTCCGAAAGCGGGCTTCAGAGTATATTGGTGAGCATTCCTAGAGAGACGTGTATTGCGGGAGAAACGTTGAAGGGGTGGAATGCAACTGGCTATTTCATCAGAGCATTTTTGGTGGTAGTAACAATAAAACAGGGAGAGGCAAGTAACATTCCTGCGGTGTTCCAGCGAGTCTAATGTTTTGGTAATGCTGGAGTCACCTATCAGTTTTATGGCTCGTTTTTGTATTCTGTCTAGTAGGTGCAGTGAGGTCTTGGAAGCACCGGACCAGACATGAGCGTTAAACTCTAATTTGGGGCGAATGAACGCCTTATAGATTGTAGCCAGATCTAAGGGTGAGAAATATTTCTTGCATCTGTATAAGAATCCTAGGCATTTCGCAGCATTCTTGGCGACACTGAATATATGGTCGCTCCAATTAAGATTGTGAGCAACACTCATACCCAGGATGGAAATTCCACTCTATTGTTTTTACCCTATTGGATGATGCTGTCTATATCGGAATTTAATGAGCTTAACATACGCTGCCGCTCATTATCTACAACCGAAGTGCAGGGTCGTAAACTGGTGAACGAATATGAGAAGCTGAGGGTACTGTCGTCAGCGAAGGAGTGAATTGGATTAGAAGTAACAGACAAGAGATCATTTATAAAAATAAGAAAGAGTGTCGGAGACAAAACGGAGCCCTGGGGAACACCGGCATTTACAAAGTGAGTATCAGACTTGAATCCGTCCAAAACAACTTGAATTGAACGATTCGAAAGGTAGCTTCTAATCCATTGAAAGAGAGACTCATCGATCCCAAAAGCACGCATTTTCGACAAAAGGGCTTCATGCCAAACCCTGTCAAATGCTTTCGAAATATCCAGTGCAACAATTTTGCTTTCACCTGCTTGGTGAAGGGAGTGATTCCACTTTTCAGCGAGATATGCCATCATATCACCAGTGGATCTGTTGCTGCGGAAACCGTATTGGCGGTCATTGAGGAGTTTCCGTGATTCAAGATATTTCATAAGCTGACGGTTAACCAGCGTTTCCATGACCTTGGAAAGGAGGGACGTTAGTGCAATGGGTCGGTAGTTGGAGGGAGAAGATGATTCGCCTTTTTTGGGTATAGGCTGGACAAATGCTGTTTTCCACCTACTCGGAAAGAGCCCAGAGGTGTAGGAAAGGTGAAAAAGCTTACGCAATGGTTTTGCCAGCGTAGAAGAACACCTCTTCAGAACTATTGGGGCAATACCATCTGGACCGGCGGATTTGTGTATGTCGAGGTCTTTAAGAGCCCTTGCGACTGTACGAGTGCGGAAGTGGGTTAGCCCCATGGTGGAATTTACGCACTCTAGTACAGGCGGAGACAAAGTACAAACTGGCAGCTGAGAACTGGTTGCGAAATGGGCAGCAAGTAGGTTTTTTTTTTTTTTGTTTTTAGAGACTCGCGCAGGTTCAAGAGATTTTCATATTCTCTTATGATATGTTGACACACACAACCTGAACGGAGTGCAGTGGTTGGGGTCGTTGATGTTCGTTCACTACTCTCAGGGGTGGTTGTCCTAGGCCTAGATAGGACGAGAGCCGACCAAATTCCGCGTTGGTTATAGTCCGTAGTAGTTCGTTCAAGCACTTTAGTATTGCATACGCAGGGGATGAATTTCGGATGACCATATACTGTAAGTGTTATGCCTGCAGGCAGTAGGTCTGGTCACTTTCCATTCACAACTGCGTTGCATACTTTTTATCATCCGTATAGGAATTACTTTTACTTGGCTATGAAGCGAATTTGAACTATAGGCCTTCCGATCGGCGGTCGATGATGTTAACCACTGCACCACGGTTAGCTTTGTCTAAGGGGGTGACAGCTGGGATGTCATTGTGGATGAGCGTCGGTATAGACGACTTAGTTGAGTTTTTTACGTTTTTTACAAACGACCTGAAACTTTTGCTACCTTTGGGACATTGAAGTATTTTACGCCTTAATTTTTGGTCGGATTGGAATTTAATCCGTCGAATATGGGAGTTGCAGTCATTTCTGGCTCGTATGTACTTTTTTCGGTTTTCCTCAGAACTGTTTGCCTTGTAGGCCCAAAAACTCAGCTCCCTGAGCCTAATAGCCTCTTTGCAGCTCGAGTCGAACCACGTATTATCCTTAGGCCTGGTGCTTTTAATCTTGCTGGGAATAAAATTTGCCATGCTTATTCGGATAATGTTTACGATAATATCAGTTGGGGCGTCCACGTCGTTGTCGAGGAAGCACAACGATCAGTTAAAGATCCGAAAGAAGTTGTTAAGGCCGCACCAGTTGGCTTTCTCGTATAGCCATAGTGTTCTCTTAGGAGCTTTTTCTTTAACTGGATGGTGGGAGTTCGAGAATTTCGCTGATATCATGCAGTGGTCAGACAAGCCTAGGGGTTCCAATACATCGATCGTGTATTTTTCAGGCTGAGAGGTAAGAAACAAGTCCAGCGTGTTGGCGGTATGACCAGCAACATCGGGGATACGTGATGGCTCATTCACAAGTTGAGTTAAGTGATTTAACTCAGCAAAAATTTCAACATACCTTCCTTCGGGTGTTGTCTGTCCAGAATGTCGAAGCCACTGAGAATTGTGTACATTGAAATCGCCCGCTAAAACGATTTCAGTGAGAGGGAACAGGGAAACAATTCTTTGGATGGAATCAGACAGTGCGTCGAATGCATCAAATGTTGCATTCCTGTCTAGATTGGGGCTTCTATAAAGAAAACAGTAGTGGATGGAGTGCTTACGGAATATGAATTTAAGCCATATGTAATTAAATTCCGGGGTGGATGTTTGGCTATACTGTGGAAGTAACTGGTAAGCAATATCACTACGGACATAGATGGCGAGACCACGGCGAGAAACGAATAATGGCACTAAGCTTTATCCAGGAAGACTGAAATCCGAAGGATCAGACTTTTCATCGACCTGTGTTTCACAAAGTGCCAAAACAGCCGGTTTGTGGCGAGAGAGATGGATATACGTGGCAAAGAAATTCTTCCGTAACCCACGAATATTGCAGAACTGCACACAGAAATCCCTCATCAATGCAAACTACAAAACATGTATAGACACAAAACCGTTAAAGCAGAGACGCGTAAGTGAAGTTCTATCGCCGGATTTGCAAAAACAAACTACCGTAGGTGTTATGCCCTTACGACAGGAAGATTTCCTCCACCAACATAGAACAACACACGCGACCCGCTACGCGTCGGTTGCGTTAGCACTCAATCAGTGTGTGTGCTGAGTGCGAACACTGTCACGAGAGGGGAAGAGGGACAGGCAGGAGTACGGCCCAGCGCTGGTGCCGACCAGGTGTTCGGTTTTCAGTTCGGCACTTTCACGGCTTTTTTTTTTTTTTTGCCCGCACTACACTGCACTACGTTATTTGTTTTTCTTTCCCGTTTTTTTTTTTTTTTTTTTTTCGTTCTTTTTTGTTCGTTCTTTTGTTTTTTCCTTCCGTGCGTGACTCGTGACCGCGCGCGACGGCTGAATTTAACAGTTAAGGTAGTCCTGTGTTGAATCGACAGGTGAATTTGGTCTTGGTGTTGTTAAACACTCGAAGTCAAGTAATGGGTTGGCCTCATAACTTCCATCGGAGATGCACCTAGCTTTCAATTGATTTAGGTGTCGCCGACAAATTTTGTTACCGATCTTTACAGCATACATAGTAGTCCCGATTTTCTTTTGCGTTATGTACACCCGGTACCCATTGTTTTTGATTCAATATTGTTGCGGAGATGCAAACGGACCGTTAAGTTCGAATTTCGCTGTCGAATTCGAAAGCTCTCTGGAAGCGGGGATTGGAATGATGTCAACTTCCAATGGAATTGTCAGAGCGTTCTAGAGATTTCCGAAGGGGAACTTCCAGCGGCGAACGTTCGAGAAGGTGGACCGCGAGCTATATAAGCGCGAACACTCGCCCTCGACATTCATTCAGTTTGTGGTATTACACAGCGTGTGACAAGTCGGTGTGATCAACCAGTGTGAAAAGAAAAGCTTTCAATAAAGGTTTGTGTATTGTGTAATAAAGTTTAAAGTGGATTGTATTGGATAATAAAGAAAAGTGGTGAAGCTGTACAGATAGTTGATCTGTGGTGAAACCAGGAAAGTGTGTGTGTTTTATTTTGGATAAAAGGACAATTGTAGTTTATCGCAATCCAGTGGTGCGAACCCTATTTGGTGTGGGGATCGAATAAATTCGTAACATTTGGTGTCAGAAGTGGGATTGCGAGTAAACGAGTGAAACTTTATTTGAGTTGTGAAGTGAATCATTGCAAAAGTGAGAAAATGGTAAAATTGGAAAAGTTGACAATTGAACAACTGAAAAGAGAGCTGGATGCTCGAGAACTATCCACAGTGGGAAGTAAGGCCAACCTGGTGGAGAGACTGCGATCAGCGTTGCAGGAAGAAGGTTTCGACTGGGAGAATCACGAGTTCGGGGTGGAGAAGCCGTCGACATCCACTGAGCCAGCGCTCGATATGCAGCACATTCTCGCGGCTCTGAATGCTATGAGCCAAAAACTAGATCAAAAACTGGAGGAAAATTCCGCTGCTGTAAGTAGAAAGTTGGAGGAAAATTCAACTTCCATAGGTCAGAAACTAGAGAAGCTAGAGACGTTGGAAGAGATGCTACAGAACAATCGAGAAAGCTTGAGAGACATCCAGCAAGCCGTCAACGATCGGTTCCAGGGCGTCGAAGAGAGAATCGATACACTGGATAAGAAGGTTCTGGATCTCGAAAATAACCAGGAAAAGAGAATCGAGACACTGGACAAGAAGGTTTTGGAACTCGAGAAAACTATCCAGAACGTACAGCATCAAGGAAGCATCGTACCGGCTGCAGCATCGAAATTTACAGCCCCCAACTTTGACGGCACGAGCGCATTTGACATCTTTAAGCTCCAGTTCGAGACAAAAGCGGAACGGAATCAATGGGGAGAAGAAGATCGTGTTGCCGCTCTAGTAATTTCGCTTAAAGGCGAAGCAGTTGGTGTTCTACAGACCATCCCGGAGACCCAGAGAAGGAACTACACAGCCATATGGGAAGCTCTTCGTCGAAGATACGGCAGTGAGCACATGCAAGAAATGCACAAGCTGGAGCTTAAAGGGCGCAAGCAGCGTGGAAACGAGACCATCCAACAGTACGCTGCTGACATCGAGAGGCTATCCCATCTTGCCTACGCGGATGTTCCAGTTGATGTGGTGGAGAAACTGAAAACGGATTCTTTCATCCAAGGGCTGAGGGACCCCGATACGCAACGAAGCTTGATTCTCATGCCGAAGACGTCTTTCAAGGAGACAGTTGCCAGCGCTCTCGCATGTGAAACATCGCTCTTGATATGCCGATCTTCCATCAAATTACGGCGCATATCTCAAGACCAGGATAGTTCGAGAACAACAACGGCGAGTAGGAGTGGTTCATTCCCGGGTAGATGCTACATCTGCGACCAGCAGGGGCACATTGCGAGGAACTGCCGTCTGCGGAGAAAGCGTTCCATCAGCGAATTGCGACGTAATTCCAGAGCAACGACAGTGAGTAGGAGTCGCTCGTTCCTAGGTAGCTGCTATATCTGCGACCAGCAGGGGCACATTGCAAAAGACTGTCGTCTGCGGAGAAAGCGTTCTTCTAGCAAATTGTGGCGCAGTTCCAGTGCAACAACGGTGAGTAGGAGCCGCCCGTTCTCAGGTAGATGCTACATCTGCAACCAGCAAGGGCACATGGCGAGAAATTGCCGTCTGGGAAGAAGGCGTCCGAGGTCGGATTCACCAAAAGGAGATCAAGCCAGAGCACGCAAATACAAAAAGTGAAGCAGCCTTAGAAATGCGGATGCGTTAACGAGGCGACCTCGTGATGTTGAATGCAAACATTGTTCACTAGCCGAAACCAAGGAACAGGTCATCGATATTCGTCGTTTCCATGTGCTGCCAGAAGATTCCTGGACTGTCGAGAAGGTCGGAAGGAAGCAGCGAGAAGATGCCGATCTGGCAGTCATCATCGACTACCAAGAACGAGGTTTTCGACCAAGTTGGCAGCAAATATCCAGTGAAAGCCCAATCGTGAAAGCTTACTGGGCTCAATGGCAGAGTTTGAAGCTGAAGAACGGTTGCCTCTACCGCAGTTGGGAAAGTGAGGACGGGAACATTGTAAACGATCTGCTGGTAATTCCGAAAGGACAAATCGAAGAGGTCATCCGAAAATACCACGAGGGACCAAGCGGGGGTCATCTTGGTGTTAACAAGACTGTAGAAAAGATCAAGAAACGTTTCTACTGGGTAGGATGCCATGAGTCGGTTACGCGTTTCATTCGCAGGTGTGAACAGTGTGCGAAGGCAAAGGGTCCAGTTAGGAAAACTCGAGGAAATATGCAGCAGTACAATGTTGGAGCACCGTTCGAACGTATCGCAATGGACATTGCAGGCCCATTCCCAACGAGCAACGCTGGAAACAAGTACGCGCTAGTGGTGATCGATTACTTCAGCAAGTGGCCTGAGGTGTTTTGCATCCCGAACCAGGAAGCCAAAACCATTTCGGATGCATTCGTGAATAACTGGGTTTCGCGTTATGGAGTACCAATGGAACTGCACTCAGACCAAGGGAGAAACTTCGAGTCGCCGGTGTTCAAAGAACTCTGTGACATGCTAGGTATGAGAACGACGCGGACAACTCCATTACATCCACAATCTGATGGCATGGTCGAAAGGTTCAACCGGACGATGGAGGAATACCTGAGAAAAGTCGTCGTCGGAGATCAGAAGGACTGGGATGAACATCTCCCCCTTTTCCTAAAGGCATACCGTTCGGCACAGCACAATTCAACGGCAACAACACCCGCCGAAGCCATTTTTGGAACTGATCTCCGACTTCCATCGGACTTGAAGCTCGGCGCGGTACTACCGACAACTAGCGGCAGGGAGGACTTCGTAACCGAAAAGAAGGACCAGCTGAACTCTATCCATCAGTTCATCCGGGAGCGACTGAACTTGGTCAGCGATAAAATGAAGGCGCGATACGACTTGAGGGCGAATACTTCTGGATTCGAGATCGGACAATTGGTATTGCTGTACAACCCACAACGGAAAAAAGGCTTGTGCCCCAAATTGCAATCAGCCTGGGACGGACCATATGAGGCCATCAAGAAACTCAATGACGTGGTATACCGGATACAGCAGATGGGAAACAGACGGGCGAAGTATAAAATTGTCCACGTAGAGAGGTTAGCACCATATTACGGAGAAGGATCCAATCGCTTGTTCGAGGACGAACAAGTTTAGGAGGAGGGCAGTGTTGCGGAGATGCAAACGGACCGTTAAGTTCGAATTTCGCTGTCGAATTCGAAAGCTCTCTGGAAGCGGGGATTGGAATGATGTCAACTTCCAATGGAATTGTCAGAGCGTTCTAGAGATTTCCGAAGGGGAACTTCCAGCGGCGAACGTTCGAGAAGGTGGACCGCGAGCTATATAAGCGCGAACACTCGCCCTCGACATTCATTCAGTTTGTGGTATTACACAGCGTGTGACAAGTCGGTGTGATCAACCAGTGTGAAAAGAAAAGCTTTCAATAAAGGTTTGTGTATTGTGTAATAAAGTTTAAAGTGGATTGTATTGGATAATAAAGAAAAGTGGTGAAGCTGTACAGATAGTTGATCTGTGGTGAAACCAGGAAAGTGTGTGTGTTCTATTTTGGATAAAAGGACAATTGTAGTTTATCGCAATCCAGTGGTGCGAACCCTATTTGGTGTGGGGATCGAATAAATTCGTAACAATATATCATTTCTTACATAAATCGGATCATCTACCTGGAACTCACTTCGCCTCGTTCCATGTTTGCGGTTAAATTGTTCTTCCATCATTGAATTCCTGTTTTTTGTTTATTTGTGGAGTCGGGTATAACAGGTTCAACTGAATTTTCATCTTGCGTCTGAGCATAGCCTCTGCTGGAGTGATGTTGTTTGGTAGTTGAGCATTTGGGGTCGATCGATAACACTGCAGAAACGTTGGTAGACTACTTGGAGTAACCTCCTCACCGTTGAGTTTTTTCATCTCTCTTTTAAAAATGTCGACGAACTTTTCTACTTGACCGTTAGACTCACGCCTCACGCCTCTCACACAAAATTCCGCAAACTCCTGCGATGAAAACTGTGAACCATTGTCTGACACAATGACGTCAGGCAATCCAAAGCGTGCAAACACCTCTTGTAAGACTTTGATAGTTGCCAATGCCGTAGTAGACTGCATGCAAAAAATTTCGGACGTACATTTGCTTATTAAACGGTCCTGCATAGTCGACATGGATTCGAGACCAAGGCTTCGTGGGCAAAGGCCAAGAAGAAAGGGGTGCCTTAATAGGTGTGGGTGCAACTAATGCACATGCCAAATATTCCCTAACAACCCGTTCTATATCACTGTCGATGTGGGGCCAGTAGACGTAGCTTCGTGCAAGTGCTTTCATTCGCACAATACCAGGGTGCCTCAGATGCAATTGTTGTAGAACTCGTTTCTGCAATGAAAATGGTATAATAAGCTAATTATCTTGTAACATCATACAACCTTGTGTTTCGCATATAGCCTCACGGCGGTGGTAAAACAATTTTAGTATTGGATCTAATGAAGTCTCCTTCCTCACCATCTGGAATGTTACTGGCAGTTATTCTAAGGTGTCCGATAACACCCGTTTTACTTCGTCCTCTACTTGAATAGTTGCTATTAGAAAATCCTCTTCTTTTTCTGCACATTGACGATTAAATAATCTGGATAATGCGTCAGCATATCCAAATTTGGCTGTGTGGACATATTTAATACTGAAATTGTATGTCAGCAACGTCAAGGCCCAACGTTGTTAGCGATGTGCTGTATAAACAAGAATTCCTTTTTTTGCCCCGAACACTGCCAAAAGTGGTTGGTGATCTGTCCGGAGTAGGAATTTTCTTCCATAAATACTTACTTACTTACTTAGGTGGCGCTACAGTCCGTGGTGAACCTGGGCCTCAACCAACAAGCGTCTCCAGCTGGCACGGTCTTTGGCCAGCTGTTTCCAGCGCTGCACGCCCAGTTGGTTAAGGTCCCCTTCCACCTGCGTGTGCCACCGATGATGCGGCCGTCCTCTGCCGCGCCTTCCTTCCGGAATGGATTCGAAGACTCTTCTGGTCGGAGCTGTATTTTCCATGCGCTCTACATGGCCTAGCCACCTTAGACGCTGTATCCGTAGACGTCGTACCAGGCCGATGTCGTTGTACAACCCAAACAGTTCTTTGTTATATCTTCTCCTCCATACACCGTTTGAACAAACGGGACCGTAGATAGTACGCGGAATTTCCCTCTCGAAACGACCAAAGGCATCTTTATCCACTGGGATGATTAAGGTCTTATATAGTGTCACCTTGGTTTTCCGAGAGAGGGCTCTACTTCTCAATTGCCTCTTGAGCCCAAAAAAACAGCGGTTGGCAAGAGTGATTCTGCGTTTTATCTCAGTGCTGGTGTTGTTGTCGCTGGTCATCAGTGAGCCAAGGTAGACAAATTCCTTGACCACTTTAAAGTTATATCCGCCCATGGTGACGTTCTGGCCAATACGTCGGTGTTGTCCGTCTCTTTTAGATGAAAGCAGATATTTGGTTTTACCCTCATTAACCTTGAGACGCATCTTAGCCGCTTCTACCTTAATGCTTACAAAGGCCTCATTGACGTTTCGCTGTGTCCGTCCAATCACGTCAATGTCGTCGGCATACGCAAGCAATTGATTAGACTTGAAATAAATCGTGCCTCTTGTGTTGGCCAGTGACTCTTGTACGATGTTGAAAAAGTTGCATGACAGCGCGTCACCTTGCCTAAATCCTTTTTTAACATCAAAGGTCTCGGTTTGCTCATTACCGACCTTAATGGAGCAGCGAGAATTCTCCATTGTCATCCTGCACAGTCGGACGAGTTTGGCAGGGATGTTAAAACTAGACGTGGCTTTGTATAGCTCATCTCTATACACGCTGTCATATGCAGCCTTAAAATCGACGAAGAGGTGGTGAGTGTCGATTTGGTATTCCTGGATCTGCCGTAGCGTAAATATTTGGCCTATTGTGGACTTACCTGGCCTAAAACCACACTGATAAGAGCCAATCAGGTTATCCACAAACGGTTTCAGGCATTCACATAATACGGCAGAGAAGGTCTTATATGCGATGTTAAGGAGACTTATAGGGGAAGTTGGCGCAGTTATAGTGGTCTCCTTTCTTATGGACCGGGCAAACGATGCTGAGATTCCATTCGTCGGGCATGCTTTCCTCCGACCATACCTTGCAAATGAAATGGTGCATGCACCTTACCAGCCCATCTCCAGCCGCCTTAAGAAGCTCAGCAGACGGGTCGTCTGCGCCCGCGGCTTTATTAGACTTAAGTCTTGATATTGCTATTGTGACTTCGTCTAGGTCGGGTGGACTGAATTCTGTTTCATTGTCGTCCATTACGAATGGCTCGTCCTGCCTGACAGCGGTATCTTGTCTATCATCGCCCTTATACAGTCTGCAGTAGTGGTCTTTCCAAATCCTCAGCATCGACTGCGACTCTACTACCAGTTCTCCATTTTCATCCCTGCAGGCCGCCGCTCTGGCTTTGTAGCCATGGCATGTTCGTTTTACCTTATTGTAAAACTTACGGGCGTCATTCCTGCGGAAGCATCTCTCCATCTCCTCGATCTCACGCTTTCCGTGCCCTCTCTTCTTTCTTCTGAAAAGCGTGTGTTCCTCTCTTCTCTTCTGCTCATAGATTTCGCGAGCAGCTCTCGTCCGTCGCTGCAGCATGGCTTTATATGCCCCTTGTTTTACTGTATGGGCTTGTTCGCATTGTTCATCGAGCCAGGGGTTTCAAGGTGGTGGCGGTTTGAAACCCAGCACCTCTGAGGCAGCGTCTCTGACGGCGCTCTGGCAATGCGCCCATTCCTGTTCTATTGTTTGTGCTGCTGTGGGCGGATTTTGAGAGAGCTTGGAGGAGACACGATCGGCAAAGATTCTGGCAGTCTCTTGCGATTGTAGCTTTTCGACGTCAAACTTACGTTGTGCTACTCGACTCCTAAGCATTCTTGATATCCTCATTCGTACATTGGCTACAACAAGGTAGTGGTCCGAGTCTATGTTGGCCCCTCGGAAGGTTCGTACGTCGAGAATACAGGAGGAGTGTCTGGCGTCGATCGCAATGTGATCAATCTGGTTGGTGGTCGATTGATCAAAAGACCGCCAGGTGCCCTTGTGGATGTTGAGATGGGGGAATCGCGTGCTTGCTACAAGGAGGTTACGCCCCGATATGAAATCAATTAGCCTTAGTCCGTTGTCGGATGTGGTGTTATGGAGGCTGTGCTTCCATAAATAAGTCGGTGAAATTTTTTTACGCAAAATATTAACGACAATGCTTCTTTTTCTGTTTGGCTATAGTTTTGCTCTGTTTTTGTTAATACTCTCGAAGCAAATTGAACTGGGTTTGTAGACCCATCTGGAAAGCGATGCATAATAACTCCGCCGATACATCCTTTGAAGCATCCCCAGCAACTATAATATCTAGTTTGGGGTCAAAATGGACCAGGAGAAGATCCGACTGAAGTATGTCTTTCGCTCTGTTAAATGCTCTGTGACATGCTTCCGACCAAATGAATTGTGCGTCCTTCAGAAGTAACTTGTCTAATGGCGCACGCAATTCGCGCATGTTAAGTATAAACTGCGAATAGAAATTTAGTAACCCTAGAAATGCACGTTCCTCGGTTATATTCATCGGTTGTTTTTTATTGCCGCTGTTTTACTTGGGTCTGGCCGGCGTCCCTTCGAACCCTTTGTTTTGAAAAAATGCACATTTCGTATACTTTATATGGAATCCCCATTCATGTAGATCTAGGTTCTGCTGGTGTTCGTCTAGAGTAGTACCTACAACAATTACGTCATCGAGATAGCACACAACACCTCCTAGACCTGATTGCATAGTAACTCCAAATGGTATTGGAATAAGCCGCGGTGGGTGTTTACGGTTAATAGTGGGTGCGATTTTTCACTGACTTTAATCTGCAAATACGAATCAGATAGATCAATGGTGGAGAAATATTTACCTCCCGCTAATATATTAAAAATGTCGTCGGGTAGTGTTAACGGAAACTCGTTTGACTCGAGTGACTTGTTTAGGCCTGTTGAGAAATCATCGCAAATTCGGACGCCTCCGATTGCTTTGCGGACTGCTACTATTGGTGCTGCCCATTGTGAGTAATCCACTCTTCTAATTACGCCCTGTTCTTCAAGACGTTGTAATTCCTCATCTATCTGTGCCATTGACGCATAAGGTACCGGTCGCTTCGGTCTAAAACAAGGGCTAACTCCAGGTTTAAGATACAACGTTGCTTCTGCTTTTTTGCACAATCCAATAGAGTTATCAAATAACTCTGTGTATTGTGACTTCAAATTCGATATCATTTGCTGAATTTTTGAGTTCGTCATTTGGGCGTCTTGTATCACCTTACTGCGAAATGCTATTTATTGGAACGTCGAAAAGTCCTAGTGCCTCAATGCAGGCGATCCCCAAGATATCTAGCTTCGGAATGGATGTACGAAATGCCATATGGCAATGGAGCTCGCCGGTTAGCGCAAGAGGTTAACCGCTGGCATGCCTTGCAAAATAGGTAGTGTTTCTAATCTCCGTATCAATCTGTAATTTTATCGGCTGCCCGTTAATGTGAATATATATGTATTTGCGGTTTTCAGTGTGTGCTATTTGCGAAACTGGAAATTTGCTTTTGGATTGTAAATGGGGTTTTAGTTTCGAACGATTAAACAATTTTTTATTTACTCTACTGCTGTCACAAAAACCCTCCTTATGGCCCTGCCGACCACAATCGGAGCACCTATGTACTTTGTACCAACACTCATCTGCATAGTGCATCCCCCAACAGAACCAACATGGGCTTTTTGGTACCTTGCTGTTTTTGGACTTGTTATTTGACTTGATTGTTTTACGTATTGTATTAACTTCTGTACCAGCCGTGCGGCCTTCACATTCGTTCGCTTAATTCGTGGGTGTTAACTTTGGGGTATCCTCCTCAGCCTCCAACTTTGCTAGCAATCTAGTTCGTATATTGGAATCATTAGGGCTAGTAAGCCACAGATAAAAATAAGGCACTTAAACACATCTGGTGTTATGGATGTTAACTTGAAACGTCTGGAAATCATCGGTAGGTTTCTTTTCTAATCTCAGGCAACTATAACGTGTCGCAAATAGTGAGGTTTTGCGAGAGAACAGTTCCGTTAGTCGCCTAACGGTTTCCGCAAATGATATATCCCTCTTTTTTTTGGAAGAATTAGGTTAGCGTAACGATTATATGTTGTCTCATCTAGTTTTCGTAGTAATAACCTTACTTTTGATGACTCGTCCAAATCTTTTCCGTCTACCTTGAACACATCCTCATGACGATTGTACAATTCGCTAAGGGTTAATCCGAAATCTGGATCATACACAAAATTGCTTAATCCATTAAGGTATCTGTTGCTGACCAATGTGCAGCGGCCTTTAGCGCATTAGGCGCCATCTGGTTATTCAATAGTGTAAAAACCATAATGTCAAACCGAGGTTGACACTTCGAGCGGTGCCATCCTTTGTTGATTCATTTTGGAAACTTTGCTCGGGGAAGCCGCCACGGAGCATCAACCAAGCTAGTTTTAAATATATCGAAACGCCATTTTGTAATCGTCTTTTCGACAGAAATAAACGCCAACAATTTCATAGCACATTGGAGTGTTCTTTTTCCTCCTCGAGCCTCGAGCACATCTCTTTGTCTTTCCACATCTTTATTTCTTGGCGAAAACGTCAATCAATCCAATACTAAATCGCACCCCGTCGCGACGAAGCCAACTTATCCAGAACATGGATCCAGCAGCAGAGACGAATGCAGCCAGCATTGCCGTCACTACGCCAAACAATCCGTTTGCATCAACATCCGCCACGGTTGGAAATCCACTAGCCGGTAGCGAGCCAAAAAATCCCGCCAGGACTAACTGCAACGTCGCTACAACGCAGATCACCGTAGCCGCCACGTCGCATTTGGATTCCAGTGCCTTGATCACCACCGTTTTCGGCGAAAAAAATACAGAAACACTTCAAGAACAAATCGCCGTATTAGAGAGTCAACTCAAGCGCATGCAGGTTATGTTGCAAAACAGCGACTCGCAGTGCACCATGCTGAAAACGGCGCTGCAGAATCAATCCCTCATGCAGTCCACTTCGCCAGGACAACCCACCACCGGCCGAGGCATTAAAAACGGATCGATCCCAGTTACCCAGTCATCGTCTCCGCAACCTAAGGGACTAACAGCACCGTTCGACTCGTCGGGCCACCGTTCGTACAGTCACGTAGCCACGCAACAGCTGATAATGGTACCGACACATACCGCCATTCAACATCGAACGGAGAGCAGATACACTACCACAATCAAGCCCTGCTCAACATGTCGCCACAAATAATATGTATACAACGATGGGGCCGCGGCAAATTCAAAGTGTACCGGCATTTTCTGGAAACCCTGAGGATTGGCCGTTGTTTTACGCAAGTTTCACCCAATCCACCGCCACCTACGGTTACTCGAACCTTGAGAATAATCAACGCCTGCAGCAATGCCTTCAAGGTGAAGCAAAAGAGACGGTCAAGTGTCGCAATATTATTGAGGAACTTCGCTTTCGTTTCGGCCGTTCAAAACAACTAATCAACACCCAGATAAAACAGGTGAGGGAAATTTTACCCGTCAATGAGGGCAACTTATTTCGACTCATACCATTCGCCACGAAAGCGCGAAATTTAGCAGTGTTCCTCCAGTCCATCAATGGTCAACAACACCTGGCCAATCCTTCGTTGCTTCAAGAACTTATTGCGAAATTGCCCATGAGTTAAAGGTTGGAATGGGCCAGGTAGGCTAGTCCGATACAACGATACCCGACATTGTTCATTTTAGCGAATGGCTGTCCGACCTCGCTAAGCTGATTTGCACCGTTCAGAATGGCGACGATAGGGAGTCAAAGAAACGCTTGCCAGTTCTACATGCCGCTGAAACCCGACAGGCTGCCCTTTCGTGTCCAATGTGCCAAGCTCAACACAAAATCAATGACTGCCGAAAGTTCCTTCAAGCCATGGTTCAACAGAGATGGTCCAACGTCAAAAATCATGGGCTTTGCTTCTCCTGGACGTAAAACGTCCATGTTCCGTGAATGGATGCAATCGACGCCAGACTGCCTCAAGAAGTCCCTGATGAAAAGACCAGTAGGGAACTAGACTCAACCAAAGATGACGACGCCCAAACCAACCGGTCTCGCTCAGCAAGTAACTTATTGGCATCCAAGGAGGACAACGATGGCACCACCAAATTGCTATTCCGAATAGTCCTAGTCACTCTTTATGGCCCAAACCGTTCCATCGACACCTACGCCTTACTGGACGAAGGGTCATCCATTTCAATGTTGGATGGGTCCCTAATTGATGAGTTGAGTCTCCAGGGCAGCGAATGCCAACTCAACATGCAGTGGGTTGCAGGTAAGCAGGCACGGGAGTCAACAGTTATGGTCAACCTAAGTGTGAGCGGGAAGGGAATGAAGAAGAGGCATCCACTGAAGTACGTGCATGGTATCTCCAACCTCAAATTGCCCACGCAGAGCATAACCGTGAAAGACCTACCACATATTTGAGTAGCCTAAAAGAGATTGCGCCACACCTCTATCTCGATGCTGAGCCGAAGCTACTAATTGGTTTGGATCACTGCCACTTAGGCTTGGCATTCAATTTCAAACAACTGCATCAGAAAGGACCATATGCCGCCCGTACAAAGCTCGGATGGGTTATATTCGGACCAACGACGATGAACATACAGACGTCTCAGTCATGCCTGCTGACCTATGCCACCGAGACTTAGGATCTAGAGCTTCACCAATTAGTCGCCGACTACTTCCATATCGATAATTTCGGTGTCAGCGCCGCACAACCAGTGGAAAGTGAAGTTGATGCCAGGGCAAGAAGGATCCTCCAATCAACCGCGCGGAGAGTCAACGATCGGTTCGAAGTGGGGTTACTGTGGAAAAGCGACGACATCGAGCTACCCGAGAACTTTCCCATGGCGTTGAAGCAGCTCATCGGGGTGGAAAGGAAAATCAAGCAATGCGGGGAATTTGCCTTCGCCGATAAACGTACGATTGAAGGATACGTTAAAAAGCGGTACTTGCTGCACTTTGGAGTAATTAACCCAAATAAACCTCATAAGCTTAGACTTGTTATTGATGCTGCCGCCGAGGTAAAGGGTGTATCGCTCAACTCCAGACTTTTGGTGGGTCCACAGGAGTATCAGCCGTTGCCGTCAGTCCTATTCCACTTCAGGGAAGGAGCGGTTGCCGTCTGTGGTGACATCCGGGAAATGTTTTACCAAATTCTAATATGACCAAAAGACCGGATTGCGCAGAGGTTCTTATGGCCTGATGGTGACGACAGCAAACCGCCAGACGTGTACGAGATGCTTGTCATGACGTTCGGGGCCACCTGTTCCCCCTGCATAGCTCATTACGTCAAGATCAAGAACGCGTTAGAACACACTAATGGCCACAACCAACGAGCCATTAAAGCCATTACTGAACGCCACTACGTTGATGATCTGGTGGACAGCTTTGGGTCAATCGATGAAGCAGTTACAGTGGTCGTCGAGGTACGAAGAATCCATAAAGCAGCCGGGTTCGAATTGAGAGGTTTTAAATCAAATTCATCCGCAGTCCTGAAAACCTTAGAACCCGGAGAATCGGTCCAAGTAGAAGACGAAATAGACCTCTTCAAAACGGGAAGGGTTCTTGGCATGTGCTGGCAGTCGGCGACCGACAACTTTAAATATAGACTGCAATTTCATCGCGTCGATAAGGACATCATTGCGGGTGAAAGGACCCCGACTAAGAGGCGGCTGTTGAGCATCGTCATGTCCGTGTTCGATCCTCTAGGGCTCCTAAGTCCATTTGTAGTAGTCGCCAGGATCCTACTGCGAGAGCTCTGGAGACAAGAGATCCTTTGGGACGAGACACTTCAGGGAAAGATGGTAACATCGTGGGATGCGTGACTGAAACAGTTGCCGAAGGCCGCTGACCTTTCTATTCCACGTTATTATTTTGTCAGTGGCTTGCGAAGGAGGTCCAGCATTTTGGAGAGTGGTGGACGAGAACAATATGGCTCAGATTACTCTCGTTTGTGCAAAAACCAAGTGCACTCCCTTGAAGGTGATGACAGTACCCTGGATAGAGCTTCAAGCCGCGGTTTTGGGTTCCCGTCTGATGAAGACCATTCTGGAAGGACATTCTATCAACGTCTCACGGCGAACAATTTGGAGCGACTCAGCCACGGTCAAGTGGTTACGTAGCGAGCATAAGCGATACAAACCGTTCGTGGCGCACAGAGTGGCGGAGATACTGGGGAGTACCGACCAATCCTGGTGGAGATGGGTACCAACTCGTGACAACCCTGCAGACGACGCGAGCAGACTAAAAAAACATGTCGATCTGAGTTCATCATCGCGTTTGATACGAGGTCCAGAATTTCTAAAGCACGGAGAGAACACTTGGCCATCTGACTTGACTGCCTTAGATCCTGATGACGCCGAAGAGGAACTTCGCCCAAAATACTCTCTAATGGTGGTAAGATCCGACATGATTGATTTTAATCGAACATCTTCCTTAACTAGATTGAAACGAATCATGGCCTGGGTACTACGTTTTGTTAGTCGATGTCGAGGAATAAGAGATAACGGGGTCGAAGGCCTGACCGTAGCCGAATTGATCACTGCCGAGAAACAGCTTTGCATCCAAGTTCAGCGTCAAGCGTTTGGAAACGAGATCGAAAGTATAGAACGAGGCTTGCCATTGTCCGGGAGAAGCGAACTCTTCAACTTAATGCCATACATTGATGAAGAAAAGATTCTCCGAGTTTACGGCCGTACCGACGCCGCCAGTTGGCTTACGTATGCCGCAAGACGACCGATAATTTTGCCCTCCTCTCATCCCTTGACGACGCTCTTGGTCACTCATCACCACGAACGAATGGAACACCAGAACACCGAAGCGAGGTACGAGGTCAATTCTGGATTCCCCGTTTACATCAGGTCCTGCGGCGTGCCATCAATAGCTGCGCAACTTGTAGAATCGCCCAGACTACACCAGTAAACCCTGTAATGGGCCCCCTTCCAGAAGATCGGATAACGCCCTTCGTGAGGCCATTTACGTACACGGGCCTTGACTACTTCGGGCCTCTCACCGTCTCGATTGGACGCCGAGTTGAGAAATGGTGGATCGCCCTATTCACCTGCCTTACAGTGCGAGCCACTTCGAAGTGGCTCACGATCTATCGACAGATTCGTGCATAGTCGCGATTCGGAACTTCATCAACCGAAGAGGAGTCCCATTGAGGCTTCGCAGCGACAACGGGAAGAATTTTGTGGGAACGGACAAAGAAGCCAGAAGGTTTTCGGAGGTGTTCGATTGCCAGCGTATAAGGGACGACTTGTCTGCCAAGAACGTGGAATGGATTTTTAACTGTCCGGAGAATCCGACTGAAGGTGGTGCATGGGAACGACTCGTTCAGTGCGTCAAACGCGAACACACCTTGAACTGCGTGGTCGTCGAAGCCGAAAACATAGTGAATTCGCGCCCACTTACACACCTGCCGGTAACTGTTGACGAGAAGGAACCACTCACCCCCAATCATTTCCTGTTGGGAGCAGCTAATACCGCACAATCACCACGAGTGCCGGAGCCTGATGAAAGGTTGTGTGCTTTGAGTAAGCAGTGGAGAATCACTCGACAGTTAAGGGACAGGTTCTGGGAGAAATGGATATCGGAGTGCCTGCCGACCTTGACGCGACGTGTCAAGTGGTGCCGCAGAACTAATCACATGGAGCCAGGGGATCTCGTGCTCATTTTCGACGCAAGCGTTCCGAGATGACAGTGGCGAAGAGGAAGACAACACCGTGTTCTGCATGGGATGGATGGCGAAGTGAGAAAGGCCGACGTGATGGCGAGCTCTGGATTTCAAAGCTAGCGGTTCTGGACCTGGAGAGTGGTGAATCGGCCGATTCACGGGGGGTGGGATGCTGCGGACTAGTGTGCAGCGGCCTTTAGCGCATTAGGCGCCATCCGGTTATTCAATCGTGTAAAAACCATAATGTCAAGCCGAGGTTGACACTTCGAGCGGTGCCATCCTTTGTTCATTCATTTTGGAAACTGTGCTCGGGGAAGCCGTCACGGAGCGTTAACCAAGGTAATTTTAAATATAATTTTAAATATATCAATACGCCATTTTGTAACGTATTTTCGACAGAAATAAACGCCACCAATTTCATAGCACATTGGAGTGTTCTATTTCCGCTCAAGCCTCGAGCACATCTCTTGGTCTTTAGACAGTATCCGTTCACGATTGAGAGAGACAAGATTACGCCTTTGAGTGTTAATTTTTGTTTCGTTCTGCGCATGTACGTCACATGTGACCCGAAATTTGACAGCTGGTTGAAATTGCTGTTTGTTTACATGCAAATTGGGGAAGGAAATAAATATTATTTCCTTATTTAATTTTCTAATCCTGAAATACATCCTAGCCCTAAAAAACAGTATTTTTACTCTCTCCCCGCATTCTACATGCTCTGTCAGCTCCAGAAGTGTATTGATGAAGTTATTGGAAATGAGCAAGTCATCTCCATTAACTTGGTTGAAGACGTCCTCCAATTCCTTCATGTAAAGCATGAATTCACTTGTTGGTTTGGATAAACCACCCTCATCTAGGTGATTTACCCAAGTGAGCGACTCATCGTTGGATTTCTCCGTGCGGATCTCCGGAATTTGGTCACCCAGCTTATGACAGATATAACCTGTGAGGTTTTCTAATCCGTCATTACCTATAGAGTCCCCTTCTATTTCTTCTTTATCTTGCCCCGGCATGCTCCTTGGATTTATCAATATGCTTTTTAGAATTGTACCTAATACAGAAGAAAAATGAATTAGTAGAATGTTTAGCAAAAGCAAGGATTACCTTTGAGAGTAGAGTCCAACTCGAGATCGGGTGTGTTATCCTCAGCAACATTTACGTGGTCGAAAAGAAGTCTTTCATTATAACCTAGTAAGTATAACCTCAACGTGTACTTGAATTCTTATCGATCTTATCGGTCGTGAAGAACTGCCTTGCTACGAATCTCGCCGAAGAAATTTTAAAATACATCTTGCTTAAGGCGATGCAAGCAAAAGAAAAGTAACAAGCTTTCCTTATTTCTGTGATACCACATGGATCATATTACCTAAATTCGCTACCTGAAAACCAATCAGTGCTTCTGATGAAGCGATGGAGTTGAGCTATATTTAGGTCTGCTAGCTCACTTAAGTTATCATAGAAGGGCGCGCTGAGGTACAATGGTGGGGGTCGTTCTGATCGCACCTCGCATGTATATGCTGGCCGATCTTTGCACTTTCCCCAGAAGGTTTCGATAGACTGCCTTGTCCAGAGGACTCGATGCCATACAGGAGGTTGGGCCTTATGACTGCTGTATAGAGGCAGTGTATAATGCTTGGTTGGAGACCCCACTTATTGCCCACCACTTTCTTAAAGCTGTAGACTGGTTGCTTTCTTGACCCGATCGAGTATGTTGGGTTTCCAGTTCAGCCAGTTCAAGGACTAGGCCAAGGTATTTAGCCTAATCTTTGATTATTGATTGGGTTTTACCCAGCCTCGGTGAGTTGAAGGGCGGGATTTTATATTTATTTGTAAACAGTACTAGATCAGTCTTCTTGGGGTTGACCCCAAGTCCACAGTACTGCGTCCAGGTTACTACTGCATATAATGTTGGGAAGTTTTCTGAGACGGCTATAGCAATGTCATCCGTAAAGGCGATCACAGCGTACCCTTCCTGCTCTAACAACAGTAGTAGTTCATTGGTTACCACGTTCCAGAGGAGAGGGGAGAGTACTCCACCTTGTGGTTTACCTCTCCTGACCATTCTAGTTGAAACGGCTTTGACGACACTTTGTGTAAGCAGTTGTCGTACCTGTTCTCTCACAGATCCCATTACACCCAATCAGTCAGCGCTTTAGTGACAGCCCATGGTTCAACGTTGTTAAAGGAGCCCTCAATACCGGGAAAGGTCACAAGGGTGTATTCTTTGTGTTCCAGTGACCTTTCTATGTTACTAACTACTGAGTGGAGTGTTGTTTCCGCCGATTTGCCTTTGTTATAGGTATGTTGGTTATCCGATAGCCTTCTTAAGCTATAGCTGTATAATGTGCAGAGCAAATACGAGCTGTGCTTGGATTCAAATAATCCTTCCTTCTGCAGAAGTGAATCCACTGCTTTCGCAAGATATTATCTTTTGGAATGCAATAATGCCTACTATCTGCCTTTCCCTTTTTATTGTTTTCATTACAATTGAAAACTGCACACCTCATTTTGAGAAAAAAATGCTCCAATAACTTTTTAAATTTAACGTGAGCAAAAAAACCTCTTTCGTGTTCGTATATGTGTAAACTGTAAAGAAGTGAATCACGAATCGGAGGGTCATCAAACATTGACAGACAGGTATTAAACATGGCGGGCATGCGCAAGGCGTAATCTGTAATATTTCATTCTTGGTATCCATTACCTTCTCTGCAGAAGATTTAATCGTGGTCGTTCCTCCCAGGACTGAGGTGGTGTTCAGAGACGTTTCCAGAAACGTCTTCCTAAAATCTTGTTGTTGCTTTAAGAATTCTTGTTGGTTCTTAATACACGCAGCGAATTGTTCCTTATCCACGATGAAGTACCTTTTTTTTTTTGTTTTTTGTTTTTTTTTTTTTTTTTTTTTGTTGGAGGCTTCTGCTAACCGCTGGAGCACTCAGACGCAAACACTGGTCCATTGTACTCCAGACAGACACCTTACATTACTGTATTTTCCCCGTTTTCCGGAGAAAAATTTGAAGAAGCTTCAGTGATGTAGAGCTACGGGATTCGGCACACACCACGTCGGCTCCAAGGGTGCGCCACCGTATGCGAGCAAAGGCGGGACAATCACAGAAGAAATGCTCTGCAGTGTCATCCTCCTCTTCGCCACATGCAGCACAGGTAGGCGTCTCACTGATGCCGAGCACGTAGAGATGCTTGGCAAAAGTGTAATGGCCCGTGATAACTCCCACAAGCCTTCTGCAGTCGACTCTCCTTAAAGACAGGAGGAATGCTGCAGATTTTTTGCGGACATCAGGGCATATGCGCTTAGTCATCCTGCAACCCGGACAATCCCTCCATCTACGGTTGTGTGTATTAAATACACAATCGTTAATGTAGGAATTGACCGTGGACGCATGTGGACCTAGAGCGGGTTCAGGTCCTGAGAAGCTCTCCTCTGCACCCATTCTGGCGAGTTCATCAGAGATCTCATTTCCTGGAATCTCAGAGTGACCTGGAACCCATACAGGCCATAATGAATTTAGTCTGCCGACTCTGTTCAAGAAGGACTTGAGTTCAAGCACTAATTTGGAGCTAGTTAAGGGGTTATACACAGCTTTTAGTGCAGCTTGGCTGTCACTACAGACGCATATGCTTTCCCCCCTCCACCCGCGCTTCACAACATAGTGCATGGCTATTAGGATTGCGTATATCTCTGATTGGAAGACAGACGCATACTTTCCTAACGAGAAGTGCAGTCGGATGTTATCGCGTTCAAAAAAGACCCCAGCACCGGGCCCCCGCCTAGACCTGGAGCCATCCGTAAAAATGCGAAGACTATCCTTTCCAGGTTCAGTATCCAGCCATAGCCAATCCTGACGCCATGGAAACTCGACTGTGAAACTACGACGCAATAGGATAACTGGCGTCAATGCGTCAGAAGGCATGTCCATGAGACAGGGGTCGCCGGACAATTCTTGCGCAAGCACACCGCTATTCCTATGCGAGTTGTACCAAAAGCCATTTCTCTTCAAACGAGACATGGCTTTCAGAGCACACCCTCTGATAAATATATCAATAGGTGGAAGGTTCATCATAACATCTAGAGCAGCGCCCGGCGTGCTGGGGAAAGCCCCCGTGCAGCTGAGACAAACCGTTCTTTGGTGTTTGGCGAAAGAGGCTACGACGTGTTTGCGTTTTAGTCTATTCCACCAGACAACCGATGCATATCTCCTTTGCATTGCCAGAAAGCTGACAGCGCTTTGCTGGTTTTTGACTCAACATGCTTTGACCAGAGAAGCTTACTATCTAAGATGACTCCTAGATACTTAGCCTCCTTGGATATCGGGATGGAAGTGCCCTTTAGTACCAGCTGAGTCATGTCAGTATTTTTCCTCCTTCTCGTAAAGAGAACGACATCGGTCTTAAGAGGATTGACTGACAGCCCATTTCTGGTACACCAATCATCGATCACATTTAGCGCCGCCTGTGCTTTGAGACGGACTGTCGCTAAACATGAGCCGACAGAAAGAATGGTGACGTCATCCGCATAGGCCTGGGCATAGATTCCACAGGCATTGAGAGCATCAAGCAGAGAATCGACCACCATGTATCATAGCAGCGGAGACAGGACGCCACCTTGAGGGCAGCCCCTGTTTACGCCGGATTTGACACACTGGTCTAGGTCTGCATCAGCTGTCAATGTCCTGTGCATGAGCATTGCTTTGATCCAAATGACCAGTGCTTCATCTACGCCATGATGTCTGGAGCGTTGCACATGCTGTCAAAAGTTGCGTTATCAAAAGCTCCCTCAATGTCGATGAAAAAGACCAGCGCGTACTCTTTCCTTTCGAGCGCGCATTCAATTCGCCCTACTAGGTTCTGAAGCGCAGTCTCGCAAGATTTTCCGCGCTGATAAGCATGTTGCATCTTCGAAAGAGGGTGCATTCGAAAGGCAACCCTGCACACGTGCAACTCTACCAGTCTCTCCATGCTTTTCAGCAGGAATGATGTTAGACTGATTGGTCTGAAGCTCTTGGCAAGTGAGTAGTCCTCTTTTCCTATTTTGGGAATGAAGACCACTTTCACTGTGCGCCAAGGAATGGGTATGTGAGCAAGTGCTAGACTAGCAGTGAAAATTCTTTTCTAAGTAGGAAGCAGCTGCCTTATACCTTTTTGCAGCATAACAATATATATTCCGTCGGTACCCGGCGATTTGAAACCATCGAAGGATGCCACAGCAAATTCAATGGCTTCAGTCGTAACCACGCGCGACGCAATATACCAGCTACGCCGAGTTGTTTTCATCGTTTCAGTTGCAGTTTCCTTTGAAGGAGTGTGCAACGAGCCGATGTCGATCTGATTTCCCGGGAAATGAGTCCCAAACAGTAAACTAAGAGTTTCCGGCTTAGACTCAGTAAAGGTACCATCAGATTTTCTGAGTGCATCTAGCTTTGTCGGTTTTCCCCGTTTGAGGACTTTAACCAACTTGCTAGTCGCACTCAGAGACTTGATCTCTTCACAGAAGGTCCTATAAGAATCGTTCTTCGATTTACGAATAAGTTTCTTATATTCTTTCTAATTCGACCGATACTTGCTCCAGTCATCTTCCAAATTCGATTTGAGCGATGTATTCAGAAGAATTCTGGCTTCCCTGCTAAGACTTTGGAGCTCGGCATTCTTCCAGGGGACCAATTTCCTGCAGGGAGGTTTGCTGACAGGACATGCGAGTTCAAAACAACTGGTGATGACGCTATTCAGGTTATGAACAGCTTTCTCTACCAATTGTTTCGTTCTGAGTCTAGGTAGGACCTGAGTGGATTTCTCAATCTCCTCTCTAAACCGTACCCAGTCCGTCCTGCTCGGATTCCGTCTAGGCTGCAAGGAAGAGATCCCACAACTTAATCGGAATTCGATATATTTATGGTCCGACAGCGTAGCATCAGGCAAGACTCGCCAGTTAGTGATGTCCTTCAAATATCTGTTGGATAGGGTCAGGTCGATCACCTCCTGTCGTCTTGTCGTAACAAAAGTTGGTTGAGAGCCAACTTTGTTGATGGTAAGGTCAGACGAGAGAATGAAGTCTAAAAGACGGTCCCCCCTTGTATTACACTTGCTGCTGCCCCAAGCAGTGTTTTGGGCATTAGCATCGCAACACAAGATGAGACCAATCTTTTTGGCTTCACAGTACTCTACGAGTTCAGAAACTACCTTCTGTGGTGGAGGCAGTATCGAGTCGTAGGGATAGTAGGCAGACGCAACGACGAAGTGTTCTATAACTCCGTGCGTTTTGTAGCTTACTCTAGCAGCCACCAGATCTTGTCCACAAAAGTGCCCAAGTTTGGTTGCCGATAGTGAGTTCGATATGATGAGGCCGACCCTGGGCCTTTCGGATCGCTCATCATAAAGAATCGTAACATCACGTATACCACCAAGGCCACATAGGCGTTTATTCCACACCCATGGTTCCTGAAGGGATACGATGAGGGGGTTTGTACTACTGCATGCAAATCTGCTACTTAAAAAAGCGGTAGCAGCCCTGCAATGCTGTAGATTGATCTGAGTAAAAATCATGGATTCATACTGCAGGGCACGTCCCATCCTTCGACTACTTGACATTGAAATGGAAAGAAATCCTACCAAGGCCAAAGTAGGAGCGTGAATCGTACGCAGATTTCAGAGTTGCGACAGAGGCTTCATCCATCCCCACAACCAGAGTAGAGCCCTCTTTTTTCAGAGAGCCCTTACTCTCCTTGTAGGAGTAGATAACCCAAGCTCTCGTGTCAAGCCCTGGATTCTGTTTGCGTAAGCTCGTCAGCACATCCATCTTATTCCCAGGTTTCCCCGGAATCCGGCAGATGGCGCACGTTAATTTCGGGAGACTAACTACCTGGTAAGTAGCAGTTCCCAGTGGGGGAATTTTCGGCACCGTGTTCCTGATCCAGGCCGTTGTCTGCTGTGATGAACAGCTCACCACAAATGTGTCATTCATCAAAGCTGACTTTTCTGCCTGTAAGCAGAAACCCGTTGCCGAGGCAAGCTCCAGTAGACGATCCTCACAGTGCTTGCAGTCTGCGTTGGTCATTCTACTATCATCGCCAGCTTTCCCTATCCTGACCTTTTCAGAGGAGATGGCCGCCTCTCTATAAGAGGGCTGGTTCTCTCGACTCCTTACGGTCACTTGGATCTCCTTCTCGGAGGAAGGGGTTTTTTTGAGTGATGTTCCCGCCTCCGAGGAGAAGTTTTGGGCTATCTTCGTCTTCTGGCCAATGCTTTGATCCATCTGGGTCGCCATATCTGCTATTTGACTCCGATTTCCCACTGCCCCACCGGAGAAGGAGGCATCATAAGCTCTCTCCCTAACGAGGCTATCTTTGGCGGCCGTCTTCCGTTTGCGGAGGCTTTTACCTTTTTCGGCTTGGGCTCCCGCTCCCTTCGGACACCACTTTTGGACCGCCTTGCCAGTTCGAGGACTGCTAGAGCCCGTAGCGACTTGACCTTCGGCGTTCAAAATTCGTGTGTCGGCCCCGCCACCTTTCTCGGCGGCAGTGCCAGCCATGGCAGAAATCTGAGCGTCCCAGTAAGAGGAAGGGGGTTGGAGGCGCATGCCGAAAGTGCGAACATGCTTACGCCTCCTTCAGCAGCCTTTCCCAATCGCCGACGTTTACCGCGCTGCGCACCTTCGAGAGAGGGGAGGACCTCAGGAGAAAGGGTCTGATCAATTTCGGTAGCAGATACCTCCGTCGACTTAACCCTCTTAACTGGTTCCCCCAGAGGTATAGCCTCGAACATTGCGCCTTCAGCCTTGCGAGCTTCTTTGCGCAATTTTCGGGCATGCCTCTTTTCCTTTCTTTTTTGTACGTCCCAGTTCTGGGGCGCGTTCCACCTCTGCGGTTTCCCGTGCCACGCCATCGTTGGTGTTGCCTCCGTTTGATGCACCGCTCATGCTCAGTCCGACCAGGTGGTCAGTCAGTGAGTCGCAAGAGTCGGTGTCGTTCCGGGCTGTCGTAGTGTTAAAAATGAATGTCGGGGCCTCCAGAATCCGTGCCCCAGCCGCAATCAAGGAGATCGCGGGTGGATTTCCGCTGCTGCGGGTACCACCTGGAGTACTCAATTCCTTTTGTTTGTCCATTCATTTTTGGGGTCTTCGAGTCTTAGTTTGAGTACTACGACCTCTTAAGCCTCCCGCCACGTCAAAGCGCCCGAAGAAGGGAGTAGTACACACGTTGGTTTTGATTTCTTTTTTTTTTTTTTCTTAAAGAAAAAAGGAAAAGAAAGAAAAAAAAAATCCTCGTCGCCAGTATATGTTGTGTATGAAAATATATATGTAAGGACAAATAAAACCAATACTTATGATAATACGTCTTTATTGCTCGAAGTTATAATCCAAAAGAAAGTGAGCAGCTCTCTTAATTTCCGACGAAAACTCATTCATCACGAAATGTCAATCGTGTAGATCTGTTCGATCTATACATACAATTCATTTATTTTAGGTCACAAGCAAATAAAGTTCTGGTAAGCACAACCACCAAGAAGATTCAGCGTTGCAGCAAATTGAAGAATTGGTGCAATATGGGTCGATCTTATTACATCAGAAAGGTCCAGAAAATGTAGGACGGTGACGAATGCTTGCTTCGTTAAGCGGAAGTTTTTCATGAATCTAAAAAAACAATCATTAAAGCATAATTTGGATGGCAAAGGACTAACAAAGGCCTCGTAGGGGTAGCATCTATCCGACGGATGCTGGCCTGCTAAAAAGCGAGAAGAGCCACCGCAGTCGAACATCTTGCGGCACTGTTAGTAAGTCCTATCCCCACCTCCTCGTGGTGCCATCTGGAGATTTCCTATGGAAATTGCAGACGGGGAAGGGCGAATGGCGAGCCTCCTGCGCCAAAAAAAAACAGGATTAGTCGGTTGGGCTACGGCCTAGTAAGCCGTAACCGTAAAAAAATCACAAACTCCGAAACAACCACAAGCCTCGGATATAACGGACCGGATTTATGTTGACGACCCTTGCAAAAAACGGAAAAAGGACAATGATCTTCGGCTTTGTACGTGGAATGTTAGGTCCCTAAACAGGCCACGTGCAGCCGAACAACTTGCGGACGCCCTAGACCGCTATAAAGCGGACATCACCGCCATCCAGGAAATGCGATGGAATGGACCGGGCATAAAGCGGATGAAAAACTGCGATATTTACTACGGCGACTGCTATAGGGAGAGAGGGCAACGATTGTTTGGATGCGGATTTGTTGTTCGAGGTGGACTAAGGCAAAAAGTCCTAAGCTTTCGGCATGTGAGCGAACGCCTCATAACAATCCGTATCAAGGCAACATTTTTTAGCATCAGCCTGATCTGCGTCCACGCCCCCACGGAAGACAAGGATGACTCAGCCAAAGATGAGTTCTACGATCTCCTAGACAGAACGTATGCCCAATGTCCCAGCTATGACATCAAAATTGTACTAGGAGACTTCAATGCTAAGGTGGGTAAGGAAAGCATATTTGAACGAGTCATCGGCAAACATAGCCTACGCGACACCACCTCCGATAACGGACACAGGCTGATTGATCTTGCTACGGGGTGAAATCTCCTTCTAGCCAGTACGCGCTTCCCGCACCTCGATATACACAAAGGCACCTGGCGGTCTTTTGATCAATCGACTACCAACCTGATTGATCACATCGCGATCGACGTCAGACACTCCTCCACTATTCTTGATGTTCGAACTTTCCGAGGGGCTAACATCGACTCGAACCACTATCTTGTAGTAGCCAAGATGCGCTTACGGATATCACGAACGCAACGGAGTAGAGTAAGAATACAAAGTTATGACGTCGGAAAGCTACTATCGCCAGAAACCGCTCGTGCTTTTACCGATCGCGTCTCCCTTAAGCTCTCCAATACACCTCAATCCTCCACGCTATCAATAGAACAGCAGTGGAGCCTTTGCAAACATGCCCTGAAAAGCTCTGCATCCGAAGTTTTGGGTTTCAAGGCTCCACCACGAAGGAACACCTGGTTCGATGACGAGTGCAGGAGGATTCATACAGCGAAGCAGGATGCATATAAGGCCTCGCTGCATAAAAGAACAAGAGCAGCTCGTGAGCTCTACGAGTTAAAAAGAAGGGAGGAGCATAAGCTTCTTAGAAGAAAGAAGAAAGAGCACGAGAAGCGCGCGATTGAGGATTCGGAGAGGTGTTACTGCAGGCGTGACGTTCGAAAGTTTTATCAACAGATAAAGCGAACATCCCAAGGTTATAAAGCCAGAACGGAAGCCTGCAGGGATGAGAACGGACACCTAGTAGTAGAACCGCAGTCGATGCTGAGAATATGGAAAAACCACTTCTGCAGACTGTATAACGGCGTTGTTAGTCAATATACCGCTGTCAGGCAGAATGATCCATTTCTAATCGACGGAGACCGCAGAGAACTCTGTCCCCCTGACCTCGACGAAGTTAATATTGCCATATCGAAACTTAAGTCGAATAAAGCTGCTGGCGCAGACGGACTGTCTGCTGAGCTCTTCAAGGAATAAGTCTCCTTAACATCGCCTACAAAATCTTCTCTGCCGTTTTGTGTGAACGCCTGAAGCCTTTTGTAAATAAGCTGATAGGTCCTTATCAGTGCGGATTCAAGCCAGGGAAGTCCACCATCGACCAAATCTTCACACTACGGCAGATACTGGAGAAAACCAATGAATTTCAAGTCGACACTCACCACCTATTTGTCGACTTCAAAGCCGCATACGACAGCGTAATTAGAGACGAGCTATACAACGCTATGTCTACCTTTGACATACCTGCTAAACTCGTCAGACTATGCAGGATGACTTTGGAGAACGCTCGCTGCTCCATCCTAGAGGGCATGGGCTCGGACATACAGGGTAAAGTTGTTGATTGCTCTCAACCTGGCGAGATGCCAGCAACGATCCCTGTTTAAATGCCCGGGTCAAGTTGACATACGGCCTCCTCGCGGCGCCCTCTGTATAGCCTCTTCAACAACCGTTGGGAGGTGAACAAACGTATGTTGGTGTTACAGTCCATGAAGAACCTGAGCCGAGCTTCTCTCAATCATCCATGTTGTGTGTGATTTCATTTTCCCATAGGTGAAAGGGACCTACAGTTTATTGCCGGTTCCGAACGGCAAATTTTGAGAAGCTTTTCATGACAATTTTACTACAGGGGGTTTTGTCAGAACCCCGCTGAGGAGAAACACCGTGAAAAACACGTTCGATGACATGGCTGTGTCGGCGGGATTCGATCCCGTGTCATCGGCGTCAGAGGCCAACACACTACCCACTGCGCCACGGTGAACAAACGTATGCAGCGAAAAAACCCCGACCAGAATGGCGGTTGTGCGGCGGGCTAACAATCCGCCCACGTAAAAAAAACATAAAGTTATGAATGAGACGACAACGCACGAAAAAGGAACACGATTTGCGAGTATGCTCCTGGAATGTCAGAACCCTGTACACTCCCGGAGCTGCTCATAAACTAGAAGGAATCCTCACGCAGTACAAGGCGGATATTACTGCGGTCCAGGAAATACGCTGGATAGGAAACGGTATGATTAGGAAGAAAAATTGCGACATTTATTACAGCTGTCACAAAAGGTTGCACTTACTGGGATGCGGATTTGTCGTGGGAAAGCGGTTAAGGTCGAAGGTCATCGACTTTAAACCTATAAGTGATCGCCTGGCTGTGATCCGCATCAGAGGCAGATTTTATAACATCAGCCTAATATGTGCACACGCCCCTACCGACGAGGCTGAAGACCCTATCAAGGAGGACTTCTATGACCTCCTGGACAACGCCTACGGAGCTTGTCCGGAGTACGATGTAAAAATCGTGCTCGGGGACTTCAACGCCAAAATCGGAAAGGAAAACACCCATGACGGAGTGATCGGAAAGCACAGCCTCCACGATACAACAACAGATAACGGCTTCCGACTCGCTGACTTTGCGACAGCTCGTAATGCGGTGATAAGTAGCACAAGATTCTCTCGCAAGCGAATCCACACAGCAACCTGGCGATCTCCGGACGGTCGAACCGCCAACCAAATCGACCATGTGCTCATTGACGCAAGGCACGCGTCAAACATCCTGGATGTGCGAACATTCAGAGGGGCAAATGTCGACTCTGACCACTTCCTCGTAGCAGCAAGATTCAGAGCTCGACTGTCCAATGTCAGAAAGCTGCACCAGCCCATCAGGAGGAGGTTCGACATTGGGCGCCTGAGCACACCGGAGGTTGCCAGAGTCTACAGGGAGCAGCTGAGCGAAAGACTCTACGGTATGCCTACGTCGAACACAAATGCTAATAATATGTGGCTGCATTGCCGCTCAGCCATTCAGGAAGTAGCCGAAACCACCTTAGGATACCTACCACCCCCGACAAGAAACCCGTGGTATGATGGCGAGTGTGAGCAGAAAAAGGCAGCAACCGACGAGGCGTACCAAAAGGCGCTGCAGAGGAAAACCAGGGCAGCGCGAGAAGAGTACCGAGCCAGAAGAAGGGAGGAGAAGAAACTACTGCGACAAAAGAAAAGAATCTTCGCAGCCTCCCAGCTCAAGGATATCGAGGAGTCTAGGGATAAACATAAAATTCGAGCCTTTTACAAGAAAGCCAAAGGCCTTGCAGGAGGCTTCAAAAAGGGCACCCTGGCTCTTCGAAACTGCGAGGGTAATCTTGTCACCGATCCGCAGGGAATAGTGGATGTATTTAAGCAGCACTTCCAGCAGCTGCTTAACGAGCATGACCAAGAGAGAGTGGTAGGGACCGAGGAAATCCCAACTCCAGCCGCTGAAGTAGTCCTCCCACCCAGCATAGAAGAAGTCAGCACAGCTATTCAGAAGCTGAAGAACAACAAGGCCGCAGGCTCAGATGGCTTGCCATCAGAGCTCTTCAAGGCTGGCGGCGATGTTCTGGTAGGAAGCATGCACCAGATCATCTGCAGAATTTGGGAAGATGAGAGCATGCCCGACGACTGGAATACCAGCTCTATATGCCCCATCCACAAAAAAGGCGATCCTACCTCTTGCAAGAACTATAGAGGTATATCCCTGCTCAATGTCGCATACAAGATCCTGTCCAGCGTATTGTGTGAACGTCTAAAACCATTTTGCACCGCACTAATCGGCAGCTACCAGTGCGGCTTCCGGCCCGGCAAATCAACTATAGACCAAATTTTCACACTTCGACAGATCCTGGAAAAGACCAACGAGTTTCAAATCGATACACACCATCTTTTCATCGATTTCAAAGCCGCATACGACAGCATTCATCGTGAAGCACTGTTTGGGGCGATGGCCGAATTCGGGATCCCGGTAAAACTGATCCAGTTGTGTCGCGCCACGCTAAAAAACACGCGATGCACCGTGCAACTCGGTTCTAGGACCTCGGAACCATTCGAAACATGCACCGGATTTCGGCAAGGAGATGCGCTGTCATGTGACTTCTTCAACCTGGTGCTGGAGCAGATAGTGCGACGGGCAGGCGTCAACAGGGAAGGCACTATCTTTTACAAGTCCATCCAGCTGCTAGGATACGCGGATGATATCGACATCATCTCGTGTTCTCGCCGTGGCATTGTGGAAGCATTCACGGCGATTGAAGAACAGGCGAAACGAATTGGTCTTAAGATCAATGAGGACAAAACGAAATACATGCTGTCAAGCAAAAACCAATCCGTCGCTCACCACCTGGGACAAAACATAACAATTGACAGCTACAATTTCGAGGTAGTTAAGGAGTTTGTCTACCTCGGGGCAAACGTAAACTCCACAAATGACACCACAGTGGAGATCCGGCGTAGAATCGCCCTTGGCAACCGCTGCTACTTCGGCTTGTCCAAACAACTGGGGTCAAAACTCCTCACTCGAAAGACCAAAGTCATGCTTTACAAAACGCTCATTCTGCCAGTCTTGCTGTACGGAGCCGAAAGCTGGACGATAAGCAGGACAGCGGAGCTGATTTTGGGTTCTTTCGAAAGAAAAATTCTGCGCCGGATATTTGGTCCTGTCTGTGAGGAAGGTGAATGGAGAAGAAGACACAACCGCGAACTCTACGAGCTGTACCAAGATGTGGATGTAGTCCGGAAGGCAAGGACCCGTCGACTGCACTGGCTCGGCCACATCGAGCGCTTGGACATCAACGCTCCAGCTAAGAGGGTCTTCGACTCCGAGCCTCCTGGTTCGAGAAGAAGAGGAAGACCGAACCTCCGGTATAAAGACCAAGTAATCGCGGATGTAAGACATCTTGGTCTTGACAACTGGAAGCAGCGTGCCCGGGACCGTCAAGGATGGAAGGCAGCTATAGCTCAGGCTCAGATCCTCCATGGATCGCAGGCCTGATAAGTAAGTAAGTAAGTAAGTCGCTGCTCCATCCGAATCGGTGAACACCTTACCGATAGTTTTGATGTCAAAAAAGGATTAAGGCAGGGCGATACGCTGTCGTGTGATTTCTTCGACATCATATTGGAAATGATTGTGCAAAAATCACTGGCCAATAGAAGAGGCACAATCTATTTCAAACCCTCGCAACTCCTTGCATACGCCGACGATATTGACATAATAGGTAGATCACAGCGAGATGTCAATGAGGCGCTTGCGAGTATTGAGATGGAGGCGGTGAAAATTGGTTTGGCGGTAAACGAGGGAAAAACTAAATATATGCTGTCATCAAAAAAGGACGCTCAACACCGACGTCTCGGCCAGAACGTTTGTATAGGCAGATATATGTTCGAGGTAGTTAAGGACTTCGTCTACCTTGGCTCCGCAGTGACCTGGAACAAAGACATCAGTTCCGAAATCAAACGCAGAATCACTCTTGCCAATCGCTGTTTCTTTGGGCTCAGGAGGCAACTGAGTAATAGAGCCCTCTCCCGAACGACAAAGTTGACTCTATATAAGACCCTTATCATCCCGGTCCTGTTGTACGGCGCAGAAGCATGGACACTATGAAAAGCGGATGAGGAGGCCCTTGGTCGGTTCGAGAGAAAGATTTTGCGCGTGATTTTTGGGCCTATAAACGCAGACGGGGGATGGAGGAGAAGATTCAACCACGAACTTTACGGGCTGTACAGCGACATTAGCCTAGTCAGGCGTCTACGGATTCAACGCCTAAGATGGCTGGGCCATGTAGAGCGAATGGACATCACAGCTCCAGCCCGGAGAGTCTTTGAATCCAACCCCGAGGGACGAAGAAGCAGAGGACGGCCGCCCTTAAGATGGCGCACACAGGTGGAAGGGGACCTCAGCCAACTGGGTGTGCGGCAATGGAAAAGGCTAGCGAAAGATCGTGCTAGATGGAGGGGCATGTTGGTTGAGGCCCAGGTTCACCCCGAACTTTAGCGCCCACTAAGAAGAAGAAAGAATAATTTTGACAATATTGAAGCGCCGATTATGTTCAGCGCTCAAGAGAAAATAAAAAGGTTTAAAGTTTTTGTAGAGTTTTATTAAAAGTCCACCTTACACGTCTGTCAGTCGAAGAAGAAAACGCTGCAACTGGGACGAATGTGCTGAAGTGATGTTAGGAATCTGGTTGTCGACGATGAGCCCAATGCGAAATGTTTCGAGCCCTAGTGCACGAAGTACAACATAAGGTCCGGTGAACGTGGGAGTTAACTTGTTGCGTGATGGGTGGTTGCTGGCGATTTTTCGCACGACGAGGTCACCTACCTTCAACCCCAACGATGGGTGAAGTTGATCATGCCGCTCCTTACGCAATGCATCACCTGAATCTGAACGTTTTACAGCTTCGGCACGAGCTTCCTCTAATGGGATGTTATCCTTAGTGGCGTCTGAAGGTACGCCAAACTGGAGAGATTTTGGCGAGAACCTAGTGGCACTATGAGGTGTTCGTTTGTAATTTGAAACGACTTTTGGTAGTAGTTCCGTCCATTTCCTTGTTGGTGAATCGATGACTTCCAAGCGTAGCCCACGGACAATTGTGTCATTGGCCACATAACCCGTTTGCCTGTGAATGATAGGGCGATGTTGTTTAATGTTTAATCGATGATGCACGAAGGAATCGGAGAAAGCATTTTGAAGTTAAGTTTGGTCCCCTGTCACTGATGAGAATTTCTGGTGTGCCTGCCTCTGAGCAGGTGCTTCGGATGACTTGATCTAAGGTGTTGCTTGTATGACGCTGAGTCGCAGTAGCCCAAACGTATCGTGAGTGATGATCGATGAGGAGCTGAATGTATTTCTCATCAGTATCGGAAGAAGATGACCCCATAACTATGGTGTCGATTGCCCAGACCTTGTTAAGTGCCCTTGGTGTTGGTAGTACACTGAAAGCTGGACGGTTACCCGCCTTAACCAATTGACAAGCAGTGCAGCTTTATACATAACAACGTACATTGTCAGCCACTGCTTCCACCAGTAGTTTCCACAGAGTAGTTGTTTAGTTGTGGATATCCCCGGGTGGCCATGTTCATCGTGGTAGTGTCGCAAGATCTTGGGTCGTAGTGCCTTTGGAACGACGTACTGCGTCATCTCTTGAAGTCGATGGACTTCGAATTCTTGCGGGTCCAGTGCTACTGAGGTATCATCTGAAGGTTCTTGTTCCTGTGCACGCTTAAGTTCCATGGCTTTAATGAGTAACGATATTGGTGGTCGAGATAAAGCATCTGCAGCCCAGTTCAGTTTCCCAGGTCTATGATGTATGGTGTAGGTGCAGACGGAAAGGCGTACAGACCATCTGAAAAGCCGGTTAGATGGATTCTTCAATTGGAAAAGCCATTGCAGTGCGGAATGATACGTATAGATATCGACATGTCGGCCATGAACGTATACATGGAAACGCTCCATTGCATCGACAACAGCAAGACATTCCAACTCCGTTGCGTGATATCGCTGTTCATGTGTGTTAAGTCGACGTGAATGATATGCCACCACTTGCTTCTGCCCATCATCTCCCGGTTGCATAAGGATCGCTCCAAGACCCACGGTACTAGCATCCGTGTACAAAGAAACTGGTCGATCCCCTCTTCTATCAGAATGCAGGCGGAATACGGACTAAAACGAATGATCTTTCTCTTGCTATCTCCCTTCATGAATATGATGTCATAGTGATCCCTGAAACATGGTTACACTCTCATATTCTGACAACAGAGATCTTCGATGACTACTATACCGTTTATAGAAGAGATAGACATCAGGAGACAAATGCTGTAAATATCCGGGGAGGAGGAGTACTCATCGCTGTGAAGTCTTCTCTTACAAATTACGCCGTTACCCTTCACAATTGCGACATGGAGCAACTTTGTGTTTTCATCAGCATGGCGAGCGGATCAGCTGTTCGCAATGAATTTTATGTGATTATAAGCTATATTCCACCTAAAAGTCCATTATCTATTTATGAAAGCCATATCAAAAATATTGAAATAATAATCAATCAAATTAGAGAACATCAAGATCAAATTGTTTTGGGTGACTTTAATCTAGGAGATATAAAGTGGGAATATTCCCCTGATGACAGATGTTTATTTCCTCGCAATTATAAAACTGAATGTGAATCAGCATTTGTTGATGCAATGTTGTCCTTCGAATTTATTCAAAAAAACAATTGTAAAAACTCTTTAAACAGAATATTAGATTTAATTTTTGTAAACAATAGTTTGAATTGCACTGTCGATTAGGTGTTGTTACCCTTAATGAAAAACTCAGTTCATCATATAGCTTTGAAGTTATGTATTGCATTTTATTCTTCCTCATGCACTAAGCAAAATGATTGTGACATTGTTACGTATAATTTTGCAAAAGCGAACTATAAAGCTTTGAATAACTATTTCAATTCATGTGATTGGTCGAATGTTCTATTAGGTGGCAATCTTAAAGATACCTACGGCATATTTGTAAATGTTATTTATCGTGGTTTTGACCAATTTGTTCCTTTAGTGAAGCACAAGCGCTCTTTTAAGCATGCTTGGTATAATAAAAGGCTTGTTAATTTAAGAAATGCAAAGAACAAGGCATTTAAGAGATTCAAGAAGTATAATACCGAACATTATAGGAAACAATTCATTCAATTACGAAAAGAATTTGAATTTCTTAACAAATTCCTTTACAAACAATATATTTTTAAAATTGAATCGAATATTTTCAAAAATCCGAAAGGCTTTTGGACATTTTTCAATAACAAAAAACATACTCCTGGTATTCCCGAAAACATGGTCTTCAAAGGTGTAACTTCTAGTACAACCGATTTTACTTGTGAATTATTCGCAAGGTTTTTTGAATCTGTATATGTCACACATTCAAATAAAGATGACATATTTGTTGATCATTCATCTAATCTGAATACAAACTTAGGACATCTTCATATAAATGTCGGTGATGTATCAAAGAGCATACTATCCATGAACTCCAATCTGAATGCTGGTCCGGATGGTATACCATTTGAAGTTCTGAAGCAGTGCAACTCGACACTAGCTTTTCCTATTCATATCATTTTCAACTTGTCTCTATCATCAGGACTATTTTTAAGTGATTGGAAATATTCTTATATAACTCCTATCCATAAATCAGGATCCAGAAACAATGTGGAAAATTACAGAGGCATTTCAAAACTACCGTCGATTCCAAAACTCTTTGAGCACGTAGTAACATCTAAAATATATTTTGAAATCAAAGAACAAATATCTTCTCACCAACATGGGTTTGTTTCGGGTAGGTCGACGTCAACTAATCTAATTATGTTTTCAAAGTACTTATTTGATTCTCTTGAATTGGGATATCAAGTAGATATAATGTTCGCAGATTTTTCGAAAGCATTCGATACTGTCTGCCACAAGTTTCTTTTAAACAAATTGAGAGGCTTTGGATTTCACTCTACTTTACTCCGGTGGATAAAAGACTATATCTCGGATAGAAAACAGATAGTAAAAATTAAAAACTACGAGTCCAGAGTTATAAATGTGTCATCTGGAGTACCACAAGGTAGTCATTTGGGTCCTTTGCTCTTTAACATTTTTGTGAATGACATTCCAAATCATATTAGAAATGCCAATTGCTTGATGTACGCTGATGATCTTAAAATCTTCATGCGCATTCAGAATCAAAATAGTTGTGAATACTTACAATCTGATATAAACAATATTTTAAATTGGTGTAGTAAAAACGATATTTTACTTAATATCAATAAATGTCATACCTTTTCGGTATCTAGATCCAAACTCCCATTCATGTTTAATTATACTGTAGCTGGAATAAATCTACATAGGTTGTCAGAAGTTAAAGATCTTGGAGTAATCTTTGATATGAAGCTTACTTTTTCTCCTCATATTGACTATATTGTTGCAAAAGCAAATTCTTTGCTAGGATTCTTAAAAAGAAATTGCTCTGCGTTTTCTAATCCGTACACCCTTCAATCGGTTTACATGTCAATTGTCCGACCGATTTTAGAATATTGCTCTACAGTATGGTGTCCTGAGAATACCATCTCAAAGTTGCGTTTGGAAAGAGTCCAAAAGGCTTTCAGTAGATTCGTTATAAGGCAACTAAATTGGAATTTAGATGTTATGCCCTCCTATTCTGTGATTTTTGCAAAAATCACAGGCCAATACAAGAGGCACAATCTACTTCAAATCCTCGCAACTCCTTGCATACGTCGACGACATTGACATAATAGGTAGATCGCAGCGAGATGTCAGTGAGGCGTTTGCGAGTATTGAGATGGAGGCGGCAAAAATTGGTTTGGCAGTTAATGAGGGCAAGACTAAATATCTGCTGTCATCGAAAAAGGACATTTACCACCGACGTCTTGGACAGAACGTGCATATTGGCAGATATAAGTTCGAGGTAGTTAAGGACTTCATATACCTCGGCTCCGCGGTGACTTGGAACAACGACACCAGTTTCGAAATCAAGCGCAGAATTACTCTTGCCAACCGCTGCTTCTTTGGGCTCAAGAGGCAACTGAGAAGTAGAGCCCTCTCTCGTACGACCAAGTTGACCTTATATAAGACCTTAATTATCCCGGTCCTGCTATTTGGCGCAGAAACATGGACTTTATCTAAAGCGGATGAGGAAATCCTTGGTCGTTTCGAGAGAAAGATTCTGCGTTCGATTTTCGGTCCCATAAACACAGAGGAGGGTTGGAGGAGAAGATTCAATCACGAACTGTACGGGTTGTACAGTGACATGAGTCTGGTCAGGCGTCTACGGATCCAACGCCTAAGATGGCTAGGCCATGTAGAGCGAATGGACACCACAGCTCCAGCCCGTAGAGTCTTTGAATCCAACCCCGAGGGACGAAGAAATAGAGGACGGCCGCACCTAAGGTGGCGCGAGTTACACCCACACGCCAACGATCGCCATAACACCTCGACACCCCCCACCGCACCGATGCCCATCATCATAGACGACATCAACAGAAATTGCCCCACACAATGTACCCCAACGCGGATACACTCTGTCATTTTAGCCATCACTGTAATTGCACAAGTGACCCAGGAAAGTTGCCTAGCAACCTTCTACAATTCACCTGTGCAAAATAGTTTGCTTTAAGAATAAAAATTGTGAATGAGTCTAGTAAAAATTATAACGTTGAGCCGAAAGGCAGAGTCAAAAATAAAGTAGTTTTACTGTAACCCCTCGACCCCTTAACTTAACTGGCGCAGTCTTCGGGAGTGGTGAACGGTTTAGTGTACCCCAAATGTAAAGGTGTAGCTTAATCACGGAACTTTGCGGACTGAACCGTTGGCTTTTAACCCTTTGTCACCATAGAACCAGCAACCCCTCCACAAAGGAACAAGGGCGCTAATACTTAGTGTTATATCATCATCCATAAGTGCAACATTTGTGCTAGGCAAAAAGTGTGATATGAAACACGTGCAAATTTGATTTATAGATGTCATCTTTGTTGTGTCATTACTGAGATGATGGTTTTATTGTTTTATTGGATTAGAACGTGGATTCGTCAAGCTTTTAGTTCGGGAATATCTGTGTTAAAAAAAAAAAAAAAAAAAAAAAAAAAAAAAAAAAAAAGGGAACGAGGGCGCTAGTGCTTTGTATTATATCATCATCCATATCCATAAGTGCAACATTTGTGCTCGGCAAATAGTGTGATATAAAGCACGTGCAAATTTGAATTATAGATGTCATCTTTGTTGTGTCATTACTGAGATTTATTGGTTAGAACGTAGTTTCGTCAAGCTTTTAGTGCCGGAATATCTGTGATCTGTGTAAAAAAAAAAAAAAAAAAAAAAAAAAAAAAAAAAAAAAATAAAATTAATTTATTACTTGTAATAATTAATTTTATAGCTTATCCCATAAAATATTATCTTATAAGATTTAAAAAATTATTTAATTTAAATTTTTAAATTTTATAACACTAAATTAAATTTATTTCTTAATAATCTAGATCTAAATAATACCTTTATTACAATAACTTTTGTAATTTATTAACTCTTTTAAGATCGAAAAAAATAAATATAAATATTTTTATTTAATAAACCCTGTTACACAAGATACATTACATTAAATTTTCTTTTTTTTATACAAAAATTTCATATTATTTCAATATTCTTTTCCAATACTAATAAGCTATTATTAGGCCAAGAAAGGCGTTATTCAAAAAAAAAAAAAAAAAAAAAACTAAAGAATCCTATAAACAAATATATATTCTCCTTCTCTGTAACCTTGTGGATCTCTGATGTCCAACAAACGGAAATCTAAAGGATTTTTTACATATAATCTAAGGCGTTTATCAAAAAGCCTAAATCCTGTACCTGAAGATAGCGATCTCGGAATCCTTGACAGCCTTCATCTTTCTTTCCTAATTTGACAAATATGCCAGCCGAAAAAAGCAATTCGGCGCCACCTCCATCCCCATCGCATAACTCAACTATGAACACAGATGTTCAAATGACAAACCAAAATGACATTTTCAATTCCTTGAGGATCCCCGACGCCATCAAGGACCTCCCGACATTTGAAGGCAACCCTCGACTCTTGAATGAATTTTTAAACAATGTGGAAGAAATATTGCTCTACATAAGGGGAGCGGACAATACTCCATACGGACTAATCCTTTTAAGGGCCATACGAAATAAAGTCATAGGACAAGCTAATGAAGTCCTAAATATGTACGGTACGCCTTTAATATGGGACGAAATAAAAAAGAATCTAATTCTTCACTATTCGGATAAGCGTACGGAAACGTCGCTTATTAGAGACCTGCACGGTGTGCGGCAATACACAAAGAATGTAGAATCATTCTACAGTTCAATAGTCGAACTACAATCCGCCCTCTGCAATATTACACTTATCCACGAACAAAACCAGTATGTTATCACGGCAAAGAAGGATTTATATGCCGAAATGTGTCTTAACGCATTCCTGAGTGGCCTAAATGAACCTCTTGGTTCAAGAGTCAGGGCAATGCAGCCTGACTCACTAGCCAAAGCTCTTACCTGTTGCATTAAGGAGCAAAACATCTCCTACCAGAAATTGTCACAAGTTCCAAGGTTCAGACCCTATAACTTTACTACCCACCAAAATCAACCTAAAACTAACAATCCACCTACTCAGCAATGGCATACACCACACAATAGGTACCCTCGGTCACTAACCAATGGTGATTTCCAGCCAAAATCTCAGAGACAAGTAAATGAAAACAATAACCTACAGTATAATAAACCCCAAAACTTTGAACATACACCCCGTTCTCAACGAAACTTTAATACTAACAATCATACACACCCCACATTTAAAACTAGTCAGCAAACACGGAATACCAATTTCAACTTCAATGATGTTAATAATTTTAACACGGAAAACTTTCAACAATTGGATCATTACTTTGATATTGATAAAACTAACATCCAAGACACACCAAATTTTTTAACACAAGCCTCGAGCAATCAACCGGATTCATAGACCCAACTAGACACCCCATCAACCTACCATATATTACTATCTCCTCACCTTTTGGTGGACCGCTTCGATTCTTGTTAGACACAGGCGCATCAGCCTCTTTTATTAATCCAGAATATGTGCCATCAAAGAAACAAGAACACTGCAAAACGGTCACCATCACTACTGTATTCAAAAGCTACCAATTAAAAGAACAAGCGATTTTACCCATTTTCTGTGAATTTAATCAAGTAGGATGGTTTAAATTCCTCATATTTAAGTTCCGCAATTTTTTTGACGGTCTCTTGGGTATAGATACTCTTCTCTCTTTACATGCAAAAATTGACTTAAAAAAGAATGTTTTAGTAACAAAAAATGCAACAAATTCTATAAATATAAAACCGAACCAATCTTCTGGGGTAATATTAACCCCTCAAAATTCAAAGTCACTAATCAAACTTCCTATAAATAAAACAGGTCTTTACCAAACTTCGGGACGCAAAATTTAAGATCCAGATGGATAAATGTGAATCCTTGCGAAAAGAAATAGCCTTTTTAGGGCACATTATAACTTCCGAGGGTATAAAACCGAACCCCGCAAAAATTCACGCAATAAAGAACTTTCCACTTCCAAAAACTCGCACAGGAATTAAGGCATTCTTAGGGCTAATAGGCTATTATAGGAGATTTATAAAGGATGTGGCAAAATTAACCAAACCATTAACAAACTGCCTAAAAAAGGGCTCAGAAATTAAAATAGACCAAAATTATAGAGATGCCTTTGAAACCTGCAAAAACCTACTAATTAATGACCCGATCCTCCAATACCCAAATTTCACCAAGCCTTTTGTCCTTACAACGGACGCAAGTAACTACGCGCTGGGAGCCGTCTTATCTCAAGGGCCAGTAGGAAACGATAAACCAATAAGCTTTGCAAGTCGCACACTTTCCACCACGGAATGTAATTACTCCACAATTGAAAAAGAGCTCTTGGCACTCGTTTGGGCAACCCGATACTTCCGGCCATACTTATTTGGAAGAAAATTCAAAATAATAACAGACCATAGGCCACTGTTGTGGCTTATGAGCCTGAAAGAGCCAAACTCTAAGCTCGTAAGATGGCGCCTTAAGCTGGAAGAATTTGACTACGAGATTGTCTACAAAAAGGGGACAACAAATACCAACGCGGACGCCCTAAGTCGTATCAAAATCAATAACCCAAACGAAGAAAGACAAATCTATCAAAACGACGATAATATAGACACCGCTCGCAGTGCAGAGGAAAACCTAAACGAATACGCATATCCGAAAAACCCCTGAATGACTTTAATATCCAAATCATATTAGAAGCTAAAGATACAGGTTGTCCAATGACAACTGAAAACATTTTTAGACACAAACACAAAAAAGTGATCCGTAGAGCAACCTTCAATGAACAAGTTATGACCAACATCTTCAAAAAATTTTTCGCACCAAACAAATTAATCGCCATATACACCACTGACGAAATTTTCCACATAGTTCAATTTACCTTTTCTGCATATTTCTCACAAAGTAAGTTATTTAGGATAGTACGATGTACAGAAATTCTAACAGACATAAGAAATGAGGACGAACAAAAAAGAACAATCCGCGATTATCACGAACAATCGAACCACCGAGGTATAAATGAAATATACCTCCATTTAAAACGCGAATTTTTCTTTCCCAACATGAAGTACAAAATCACTAAAACTATTAACAACTGTGAGAAATGTAAATTGTTAAAATATGACAGAAATCCACCTAAACCACAATACGTTATACCCGAAAACCCTTTAAAACCACTAGAAATAATTCACATATGTAGATATCTACAGCATAAATCATAACCAAATTCTTACACTAATAGATAAATTTTCCCGTTTCGCCTATGGATACACCTTACCATGTAGAAGCAGCATAACAATCCTAAAATCCCTCAAAAACTACATTAGCCTCTACGGCACACCCAAGAAAATTATGTGCGACCAAGGATCCGAATTCACAGCAAACATATTTAAAGATTTCTGTAAGCAACTAAACATAACCTTACACTTCACTTCATTCCAACAAACCAGCAGTAACTCCCCTGTAGAAAGATTACACTCCACACTAACAGAGATCTATAGACTTATTCTATCCAAAAGAAAAGAACAAAAACTTACCACAGAACATGAGGAAATACTGTCTGAAACCCTTATTACTTATAACAACGCCATTCATTCGATCACGAAACACACTCCATACGAACTTTTCTTCGGTAGACCATACAAATTCTGTAAAATTTTAGATTTCTCGAACGAACATGAATACCTAGCCAAATTGAACGAATTTCTTAATGAAATATATCCCAAAATTCAGAAAAGGATGGACAATGTATCCACCACCAGAATCGAAAAATTAAATGCATCTAGGGAAGAACCGGTGGAGGTTAAGGATAACGAGGTTGTTTTCGGAAAAGAGGCCAGAAGGAATAAGCTTACACCTCGATTTTCTAAACATATAACCCAAAAAAACAATAAATGTACGATTCTAACAAAAGACAATAAAAAGATCCACAAAAGCAGGTTAAGAAGGAAACATAAAATCAAATAAACACAACAAAAACCATATGTACTTTTAAATATGAAATTCAAATGTAATGTAATGATGTAATGCATTCAATGTATACGAGCATACATATGTACATAAGGAATACAAATTATTCAATATTGTTATATTGTTTTATTATATGTACTTCAAAAAAAAAAAAAAAAAAAAAAAAAAAAAAAAAAAAAAACAGTATAATAAATAAACATTACGGTGCGCCACGCAATTATTACAAGAGTGTAATAACACATACCTACATTTAAAGCACGTTCACGGCACATGAACGATGAACTTTAAATTATCGTAATCATAGCATACGATTGCCATACATATTTAAAAAAAAAAAAAAAAAAAAAAAAAAAAAAAAAAAGATATACATGTATGTACATATATCCACGGAATATGAGAATAGACGACTTGCTGCATGTGGCTACAGTAAAAGGGCAGCTAAATTCACGGCATATGAGTTTTGGCGCACCTTGCTGTGGTTAACAAATATGTTAGTATGTATATGCATACTGATGCCAAGCATGACTCTACGATCACGCAACATGAGAGTGATCAACTTGCTCGTTACAGTAAAACGGAAGCAAAACTCACGGCATATGAGTTTTGGCACACCTTACTGAGCAAAAAAAAAAAAAAAAAAAAAAAAACAAAAAAACCGGCACCGTGCAAAAACTACCATCGTGCAAACGTGGTAGTAAAATCACGGCACATGATTTAAAAACTACCCACCTATGTCTAGATGACAATAGTACATCACGGCATATGATTACTACCTGGCATCTACCAAATCCTAAAAAAAAAAAAAAAAAAAAAAAAAAAAAAAAAAAAAAAAAAATGTTTTCCTCATTTTCAAAAAAAACAAATTTTTTCACCTTTCTCTCACTCATAATAGTAATAGTAGCGGTCATCCACCTCAGAAGAGAAGAGAGAACCTGGCAGAGTTTCACCCCCGTGTGCAGTTCTTCGCTCCAGCCCCATCGCTTTCGCTGTGGCCGTCACTTTGCTCTAGGTGGGGAGGAGTTACACCCACACGCCAACGATCGCCATAACACCTCGACACCCCCCACCGCACCGATGCCCATCATCATAGACGACATCAACAGAAATTGCCCCACATAATGTACCCCAACGCGGATACACTCTGTCATTTTAGCCATCACTGTAATTGCACAAGTGACCCAGGAAAGTTGCCTAGCAACCTTCTACAATTCACCTGTGCAAAATAGTTTTCTTTAAGAATAAAAATTGTGAATGAGTCTAGTAAAAATTATAACGTTGAGCCGAAAGGCAGAGTCAAAAATAAAGTAATTTTACTGTAACACCTCGACCCCTTAACTTAACTCGCGCACAGGTGGAAGGGGACCTCAACCAACTGGGCGTGCGGCATTGGAAAAGACTAGCGAAAGATCGTGCTAGGTGGAGAGGCATGTTGGTTGAGGCCCAGGTTCACCCCGAACTGTAGCGCCCGTTAAGTAAGTAAGTAAGCCCTCCTATTCTGCCAGATGCGCTTTAATAGGTCTAGATACACTAGAAAAAAGAAGATCTATCAACTATATAATGTTTGTTCATGATATCTTTTCCTATAGAATCATAGGCCCTGAAATTCTTGAATGCTTTTTTCTTTATGCACCTGAAAGACTTATTCGTCAAAGAAATATCTTTCGTTGCCCTAGTCACATATATAATTATGCTTCTAACGAACCAATTACTAAATGTATAAGGTATTATAATTCTTTTTGTACAGAAATTGATTTGTTTGATGACAGATACAATGTTAAAAAACATTTATTGTCAGTTGCACTTTAATTGGATGTTATATAAATGTATTATACTTGTATTCTTTTATCCATTATCTGTGAAAGTTTATACTTGGTAGATAATAAATGAAAAATGAAATGAAAAAAAATGAAATGAAATGAAAAATGGCAATAACTAGAGTTGATGTGAGTGCCGCCTTAATTGCATCAAACGCTTGCTGTTGGGGAGAGTCCCAAACGAATTTAACGTCTTTTCTTGTCAGCCGTGTAAAAGGCTCCGCTAACATACTGAAGTTTTTAATCTGTCGTCGGTAATAATTTGCCAAGCCAAGAAACCGCTGTAATGACTTTACATCTGTAGGAGCTTTGTATTCCAAGACTGCGATAAGTTTTGTCGGTGATGCGCGAACTGTTCCGTTGCAGATAATGTGCCCTAGGAATTCCATTTCGGCTTGAGCGAAGTAGCATTTTTCGCGCCTGAGTCTTACATTTACTCTCGTGAGACTGAAAATTTCCCGTAAAAGGTCGGCATGATCGCTGATTCTTTTGCTGTAGACAATGATATGTCTAGGTATGGGATGACGTCATTGTTGATCAGGTTTCCCAGAACTTGACCCACAATCCGCTGAAAGGTGCGTGGCGCATTTTTTAGACCGAATGGTAATACGAGCCATTCGTATTGTCACTCTGAGGTGACGAACGCGGTCTTTTCAATTGAGTCGTGATCCAACGCTATGTGCCAATAACCCCAGGCCATATCGGGAGATGAGAATACGCGTGAGGTTGCCAGTAGATCGATAACATCTTGAATGCGCGGAATTGGTTCCCTTTCGTCGATCGTAACTGCATTGATTTGACGATAATCCTTTCTGAAGGATAGTTGAAATTTGTTGCCTAATCTCTTTGGTTTCTGCATCTGAATGACGGTATGGACGCTGAGCAATGGGTTGCTGTTGTGGCAGCAACCGAATGAAATGCGAAACACCTGGACTTTGCCCAACGTTGTTGCCCTATGTGGCGAAGAGCTGCCGGAAATCGTGTAATATTTCTTGAATCTAGGAGTCGGTTGGTGTAACTGGCAATGTTGTGAGGCAGGCATGTGAACGCCTTTGGATTGGATCTGTGACGTAAGCTAAATTGCGCGAGAAATCAAGTTTAAGAACGAATAGCTTACCGGTACCAAGGCCGATGATGAAGTCATGTGGTGAGTGTTGTATTACGTGAGCTGTGATCTTGCGAGTTGTAGAGCCAATCGTAAGGTGAAGGGTGAGGCGGCCGTCGCTTTTCCTGTTGCCATTTACGTGTGTTATAGCAATAGCTGTGTGCGGATCTATGCCTATTTTTAACTGTTTAACAAGTGATGAGCTGATGACATCTATAGTGCTCCCTGAGTCGATAATTGCACGTATTGGGGTGTTGTTGATCCGCACAGCTATGTTGATTAGCGACGACCGCCCTGGAAGTTTTCCTGGGTCGGGTCGTTGTCGGAGTTTTGCGTTTCTGTGTTGAGGTTTGTTGTCGGTTGACCGTTATTCGCCATCTGTTGTCTTCTTCGTGGACTTTTTTTTTTTTTTTTGTTTGTTGAAGGCTTCTGCTATCCGCTGGAGTACTCAGACGCAATCACTGGTCCATTGTACTCCAGACAGACACCTTACATTACTGTATTTTCTCCGTTTTCCGGGGAAAAATGTGAAGGAGCTTCAGTGATGTAGAGCTAAGGGATTTGGCACACACCACCTCGGCTCCAAGGGTGCGCCACCGTATGCGAGCAAAGGCGGGACAATAACAGAGGAAATGCTCTGCAGTATCATCCTCCTCTTCGCCACATGCAGCACAGGTAGGCGTCTCACTGATGCCGAGCACGTAGAGATGCTTGGCAAAAGTGTAATGGCCCGTGATAACTCCCACAAGCCTTCTGCAGTCGATTCTCCTTAAAGACAGAAGGAATGCTGCAGATTTTTTGCAGACATCAGGGCATACGCGCTTAGTCATCCTGCAACCCGGACAATCCCTCCATCTACGGTTGTGTGTGTTAGATACACAATCGTTAATGTAGGAATTTACCGTGGACGCAGGTAGACCTAGAGCGGGTTCAGGTCCTGAGAAGCTCTCCTCTGAACCCATTCTAGCGAGTTCATCAGAGGTCTCATTTCCTGGGATCCCAGAGTGGCCTGGAACCCATACAAGCCTTAATGAATTTAGTCTGCCGACTCTGTTCAAGAAGGACTTGAGTTCAAGCACTAATTTGGAGCTAGTTAAGGGGTTACACACAGCTTTAAGTGCAGCTTGGCTGTCACTACATACGCATATGCCTTCCCCCTTCCACCTGTGCTTCACAACATAGTGCATGGCCATTAGGATTGCGTATATCTCTGATTGGAAGACAGACGCATATTTTCCTAAGGAGAAGTGCAGTCGGATGTTTTCGCGCTCAAAGAAGACCCCAGCACCGGACCCCCGCCCAGATCTGGAGCCACCCGTGAAAATGCGAAGACTATCCTTTCCAGGTTCAGTATCTAGCCATAGCCAATCCTGACGCCGTGGAAACTCGACTGTGAAATTACGACGCAATAGGATAACGGGCGTCAGTGCGTCTGAGGGCACGTCCATGAGACAGGGGTCGCAGGACAATTCTTGCGCAAGCACACCGTTATTCCTATGCGAGTTGTACCAAAAGCCATTTCTCTTCAGACGAGACATGGCTTCCAGAGCACACCCTCTGATAAATATATCAAGAGGTGGAAGGTTCATCATAACATCTAGAGCAGCGCCCGGGGTGCTGGGGAAAGCCCCCGTGCAGCTGAGACAAACCGTTCTTTGAAGTTTGGTGAAAGAGGCTACGACGTGTTTGCGTTTTAGTCTGTTCCACCAGACAACCGACGCATATGAGATTATAGGTCTTACCATTGCCGTGTAGATCCAAAGGACCTTTGCCGGCGATAAGCCGGCCAGAAAGCTGACAGCGCTTTGGTGGTTTTTGACTCAACATGTTTTGACCAGAGAAGCTTACTATCTAAGATGATTCCTAGATACTTAGCCTCCTTGGATATCGGGATGGAAGTGCCTTTTAGTACCAGCTGAGTCATGTCAGTATTTTTCCTCCTTCTCCTAAAGAGAACGACATCTGTCTTAAGAGGATTGACTGACAGCCCATTTCTGGTACACCAATCATCGGTCACATTTAGCGCCGCCTGTGCTTTGCGACGGACAGTCGCCAAACATGAGCCGACAGAAAGAATGGCGACGTCATCCGCATAGGCCTGGGCGTAGATTCCAGAGGCATTGAGAGCATCAAGCAGGGAATCGACCACCATGCACCATAACAGCGGAGACAGGACGCCACCTTGAGGGCAGCCCCTGTTTACGCCAGATTTGACACACTGGTCGAGGCCTGCATCAGCGGTCAATGTCCTGTGCATGAGCATTGCTTTGATCCAAAGGACCAGTGCTTTATCTACGCCATGATGTCTGGCAGCGTTACACATGCTGTCAAAAGTTGCGTTATCAAAAGCTCCCTCAATGTCAGCGCGTACTCTTTCCTTTCGAGCGCGCATTCAATACGCCCAACTAGGTTCTGAAGCGCAGTCTCGCAAGATTTTCCGCGCTGATAAGCATGTTGCATCTCCGAAAGAGGGTGCATTCGAAGGGCAACTTTTCGCACGTGCAACTCTACCAGTCTCTCCATGCTTTTCAGCAGGAAGGATGTTAGACTAATTGGTCTGAAGCTCTTGGCATGTGAGTAGTCCTCTTTTCCTATTTTGGGAATGAAGACCACTTTCACTGTGCGCCAAGGAATGGGTATGTGAGCAAGTGCTAGACTAGCAGTGAAAATTCTTTTCAGAGTAGGAAGCAGCTGCCTTATACCTTTTTGCAGCATAAGAGGATATATCCCGTCGGTGCCCGGCGATTTGAAGCCATCGAAGGATGCCACAGCAAATTCAATAGCTTCAATCGTAACCACGCACGACGCAATATACCAGCTACGCCGAGTTGTTTTCATCGTTTCAGTTGCAGTTTCCCTTGAAGGAGTGTGCAACGTGGACACTCCCGATTCCAATGCCATTGTGTTTCGCCTATCTACGCGCAGTGACGACAAGGACTCGGTGGCTTTTGCTTGAGCCGCTGCTTTTTGGTTGCGCTGTAAGTACAGTCTTCCGTTGCTTCTGTAGGGCAGATTGCAGTTTCGGTTGGATTGCTGGCTGCCGTCCGACCGTTGCTTCCAATTGAGGTGCAATTGCGAGCCAATCAATCGCAGTACTAGGTTTTGCGCATAGCAAAAACCCACGATACCGTTGGGGCATACCTTCCATAAGCTGGGCGACGACATCAGTATCTTCCAGTTGGACGTGACGTAGAATGCGCATCTTGTCTTCGTAATAGGCGGTAACTGTTTCCGAAGTTTTAAGAAAACGGTGTTGTGCTGGTCCGAATCGTGAAATAAGCGATTCGCGTACGGCTTTCCATGTGAGAGTTGACATATGTGGTGCTACATCCGACGCAAGCCAGTTAAGTGCATCATCCACCAAATAAGATATTGTTGCGGAGATGCAAACGGACGGATAAGTTCGAATTTCGCTGTCGAAGTTCGAAAGCTCTCTGGAAGCGGGGATTGGAATGATGTCAACTTCCAATGGAATCGTCAGAGCGTTCTAGAGATTTCCGAAGGAGAACTTCCAACGGCGAACATTCGAGACGGTGGACCGAGAGCTATATAAGCGCGAACACTCGCCCTTGACAGACATTCAGTTTGTGGTATTAAATAGCGTGTGACAAGTCGGTGTGATCAAACAGTGCGAAACTAGAAGCTCTCTCTTCGTTTGTGTAATAAAGTTTACAGTGGATAGTATTGGATAATAAAGAAAAGTGGTGAAGCTACGCAGATAATTGATCTGTGGTGAAAGAAGTAAAAGTGTGTGTGTGTTTTAATTCCGATAAAAAGGATATTTGTAGTTTATCGCAATCCAGTGGTGCGAACCCTATTTGGTGTGGGGATCGAATAATTCGTAACAATATCATTTCTAAGATCCGTTCTTTAGAGAGATTTCTCAAATTCTTCCCCAGAATTCTAACACTCATCACTGTCTCATTGACCTCTTCATCCTCACTTAAAAATAGCTCCAAGCACGGAAAAATAGTTTTTATTTTACAGAACGCCCACAAAGACAAATCACAATCACATCAAATGCACAAAACATATGAAAGTGATAGCTAAATAGCTTTCACAAGAAACTATCACAAAAATGTGACAATCACAGTGACTATCACCTTACACTTGTCACAAATCACCTTAGCCGATTCCACACCTGGTATCACAAAGATCTTCGAAATCGCCTCGCTCTTCCGAACGTGCACTTCGTACACAGCTCCCGATCGTACAATGCGCGAAATTTGATGAGTGATGGTGAGGATGGCACGACGACACTCGCCTCTTCAAGTGCCTCCCAAAGTTGCGCTTTCGATAGTTTCCTGCTAGCCGTATGTGTATATATTTCTTCTTAAGGTTCCTCTCCGATCCGGAGGTTGGAAATCATTTATAACGTTGTTTGTTTGCAATCCCTCTCAATATTTTTACTGCCGAAAGATTTAAGTTAGAAACACATAGAGGCTTGCGCACGCGCCGACTTTGACAGCATGAGTAGGACCAACGATATCCTTTGAAGTAACACATAATGTTACCTCAATTTTTGCTCGACCTCATATCGTAAAGTCGAGCAAAGCGCTGGAATAGAGCTACTCTCTACTCGGACGTACGTTTGACAGATGTATTTCACTATTGTGAGAAATTTGTGAAACTAAGCTCTACGTGCAGCTGACTTGAAGCCAGATTGTGTGCTGCGAATTGTGGTTGCGTGCGCCTGACATTATATCGTAAGTCGGTACAAAGCCTGTCAAAAGTCGGCGCGCAAGCCTGTATGTGTTTCTAACTTTAACCATTCGTTCAGGTTTGTCTTCCATCTCAGTCTTTATCTTCCAACCCTTCTTTCATCTATTTTTCCTTGTAGAATGACCTAAAGATCATATTTCTGGTTCCTTACGATATGTCCAGAATATTCGATTTTTCTCTTTTTAATTGTGAAAACCAGTTCTCTCTTTGTTCGCAATCTTGTTAAAATCTCCTAATCTTCTATATATCCACATTTCGAATTCTTTTACTCTTCTGATCAATGCTCTGTTTAATGTTAATGTCCAGGATTCTGCTGGATATACTCGTATTTGTTCCACGGTTATTCCCACGACAGTGAATTTTAACCCTCTAACGGGCAAAATAGTAAAAATGGTCGGATCAAGTTGATAATTTTTTTTTCAAGTAGTATAGATGAAATAAGCGTACATTTAAATTTTCAGGTAAAAAAATATCCAGATCGACCGCCAGGTGGAAATTATTGGAGACTGTCTCAAGACGGTCTTGTCGGTTTGCGAGTAAAAAAAAATGTTCAATGGAATTAATAATTCAATTTATTTTATTTAAAAAAAAGTAGGAAACAATCATAAAATGTTTTAATTCTCATGGTGATAATCCCAAAAACATTTTTTGTTAACATTACAGCTCAAATGAAGATTACATTTTGAACAAATGACTTGAGTGTCTGACTTTTTACAGTGCTTACACCTTTTCTTTTCGGTTCTTTCCGTCCAAATTGGGAAATGATTTTCGCGATCTAGTCGAACATCAGCAACCGGGTGAACAGCTCTTTCCCCAACATTGGATGCTGGTGATTTTGAATGCTCCACACTTTGAGCCGATGATGGTCGTCCAACTGGGCTTTTTCCCTTGAAAGAAACAATTCCAGCAGCTATTTGCTCCCGAAATGTTCTTCTCCGGACAAATTGTTACGTTTTTGTGATACGAATTCTTTTGAACGTATGCGTTTGTTGCGGCGATGTCAATTAAATGGTAAAAAGCCTCGTCGTGATATTTCGGCTTTTTGCTCGAATATGGTACCGACCCATAAGGTTGGGTATGAGGACTATAATCCCGGATGATTTGAACACCACTTGTGCGGTTTGTTTGGCATGTATTGACGAAGATGGTGTTTCGTCTTATTGCTGCATTTCCATTGGCGTGGCAAGGTTTATGACACTCAATGGAAGTAATGCATCACCATTAAATGCAACTTCATTTACATGTAAGCGCATAGAGCGTTTGCGCCAGACCAATCGGGAAAGCTTATTTAAATCTTTTCAAATAGAAGATACATAGCTCTTTACTGAAGCCTCCGGAAGAAGGCTGTATTGTTGGACCAGTAGACTCAGATGATGGCAATGGAGACCGTGGTCTTTTTAGTGATTTGAGAACTAAACAAAAACAAGACATTTTTTTACTCGTAAACCGACAAGACCGTCTAGAGACGGTCTTGCATTTTTTGATTGCAAAAGACACATAACACTTTAAATAAATTAATCTGCTTACAGTAAAATCGAACACATAGATTTTTTGATTCTAATGAACTTTTTTTAACACTTGAAAATTTACAAAATTAAAATCTAATTTTCGCCGTTAATTCAATGAGTTTTTGCATTCAATTGATAATAAAACTCAAAAGCGTGATCGGAGTGGAATGATAAAGATACCAAAATGTGCAGAAGAGTAAACAAAAAAATAAGTTTCCGTTGACTTAAGCAAGAAAAAAAAAATCCAAACTATGCTTGACGCTGGAGGCAAAAAAAAATGAAGGCAGTCTTGAGACGGTCTTACCCGTGAGAGGGTTAAGGTTAAACCCCACACCTGATGTTATAATACAGAGAAAAAAATGTGCGACATGTTCTTTTCCTTAACTTCATATTTTCCGTGATTTACAAAAACGTCATCGTCCGAGATATCCGCCATTACCCCTCTTTGTTTTTTGTTTCCCTTCTTTCGCTCATGGCCGACCACTTCGCGAGGTCGGCTGTGGATCTCGTTGATCAGACTACACTGCCGACATCGGGTACAGATTCATCCAAAATTGAATTTTCTAATTTACTACACTTTAAATTTATGATCGAATCGAACCTATGGTATATATGTACATGTCTTAATTATTTTTTTCGTTATCATGCCGATCATTGAATACGGCGGGAGTTTTTCCAATCCGCATCACTTCACTTCCGCAGTTTAACCCTATAATTGAATACGGCGGATGCACTACATTATCGATCGGAAGAACCTCATTACCGATCTTATTTTATATCAGCTGTGTTCTGTCATTTCGAATTGTTTGTACTGGTTTGTACAAGAAATTTATTTCAAATTCGGAATAAATTGAAATTATCGACACAATTGCAATTCTTTTCGACTTGGAGAAGATCTATGTGATTGCCGACATATTCGTCATCAAATAAGAAGTATGACAAAGAATATTTTTTTGTTACCCAATGCTAACTGGATAAGAATTTTCTGTGTGTGTGTGTGTTTGATGAGGAGCACCGGATCAATAGAATTAGTTACCGAAGCTGAAGACAGCCATCCTCACAAAACACAAACAGAAATGTACAGTTTGTCAAGAAAATGTTTGCAAAACTAATCCATTTTCGTATAAACTCTGCCGTAATGTAGAAAAAAAAGGCAAATGTAACCCAAAAACCAACAGAAATTTAACAAAACATATCCAATGCTGTTTTTTCACTGTCAAATAATTCTTTGCAAAAGTGCATAGAGTTCGAGAAGTTTTTTTTAATAATACGCATTAGCTGTAATTTCATTGCGTTTTGGAGTTGTGTGTCCGTTTGTTAGTCATTAACGATTTCATAGTGTCCAGAAAATTTAAAAAAAGTAATCTTGAATATGCCAGGCAAACGGTTAAGTGATGATGTAATACAATTGGTGTATTATAACTACCACAAAGGAAAATCCGCTAGGGAATTGGCTGAAATGTTTTGTATAAAATTAAGAACTGTGTACAACGTTATAAGCCGCGCTGAAAAAGAAGGCAGACTAGATCTGAACCAGTCAACAGGCAGGCCAAAAAAACTAACAAGCAGGGACGAAAGAAAAATGATAAGACGTATTGAAAAAAACCATCATACCAGCATCAGAATATTAGCCACGGACTTAAGAAACGGTTACGGAGTTCAAGTGTCTCATGAGACAGTTAGAAAAACTATACTCAAGCACAAGTACACATCAAGAGTTGATAGAAAAAAACCATTACTCTCGCCGTTGAATATTTGCAGAAGCGTCAATTTTGCAACAAAGCACATTTATCTTCCGGTAGAGTATTGGAACGATGTTGTGTTTTGTGACGAGTCTAGTATAAAGCTCTACTACCATGCAGAACCGCCGAGAGTATGGCGAAAACCGCTTACAGCCCTCGACAACAAGAATATCATTCCAACAGTAAAATTCGGGAAATTGTCAGTGATGATATGGGGCTGCTTCTCAAGCAAAGGTGAGTTCAAAATTATTGATGATATATTGACAAAGGAAGTTTATTTGGATATTTTAAGACAAAATTTGAAAAGAAGTGTTCAGAAATTCGGCTTTGTGGACCCAGAAAACGAAAACAAATTACTTTTTAAATTGTACCAGGACGACGATCCAAAGCATAAATCATATTTGTGCAGGGAGTGGTTGCTTTATAATTGCCAAAAAGCAATTGACACCCCTGCGCAAAGCCCCGATCTGAACCCTATTGAAAATTTGTGGGCCCATTTAAAAAACGTGGCAAAAAGAAGTCCGAAATCGAAAAATGATTTAATTAAGTTTATCAACGAAGAATGGCTTAAGAATCCCGATGAATATGACCTTCAGAAGCTCATTCAATCAATGCAGGGTAGATTACGGGCTGTCATTAAAGCTAATGGTGGTCATACCAAGTATTAAAAATAAGAAAATTGGTTCTTTTGCTTGTAATTTTAATTAATTTGGTCGGCAAACAGCATTTTGCAAAGAAATGTTTGACAGTAAATAAACTGATATTGATAGATTTTTGTTAAATTTCTCAAGTGTTTGGTTGATTGTGTTTTTTCTTTTTGTATATTACGGTAACCAGTTAATACGAAAATGGAATTATGAAGAAGGTTTTAAAAAAAATCTTATTTTACTTAGTAAATATATGCTTTTAACATTATTTGCTTTTCATTTCTACTGTTTGGTTACTCAAGCTTTTTTGAATAACGTAACATTGGCGACCGTGACAGGACTAGCATTTTGCATAGTCATTTTAATATCAAATCAATTAATTTACTGCACAAATCAAATCAATTGCTCAATACAATATATTTCGTACATCGCATTTGGATTGTTTCGTACTTCGGATTACTGGATTTCATCTTTGGATAGCTGTATTTGGAGTTGCAGTTACAGTTTGCTACAAACGGATGCGGAAAATATCTCGTCAACTTGGAATCACACGGATTTGATAAGTACCATTATAAACTAAATTGATTACATAAGTAGTTATTTGATTTACATTGTAAACTAAATTGCGACTTCAAAATGACTGGAGACAGTGGTGATTCTTGTGCTGTATTGCTTTCATCGTTTAAAACAAAAAGAGCCTCAGTGACAGGTCAGATCACAAAGTTGAAAAAATTTGTAGAAAGTGCTACCGAGAATGTTTCGTCACATGAGTGGGATGTTAAGTTGACTCTTTTGGAATCCTATCTTAAAAAATTCGACGATGCCCAGACTAACATTGAAGTATTGGATATTGCAGAACTAGAAAGTGATAAAAGAAGTGCTTTTGAGGATGCATATTGTGAACTTAAGACCAAAATCCTTACGTTTATGGATTCTAGGAGGCTTCCTGCAGGCGCAGCAGTCTCCGCACATGATTCAACATTTCTGTATGCGAAACCAAAGGCGGTTCGATTGCCTAAACTGGAACTTACAAAATTTTCTGGAAAATACACAGATTGGCCAACTTTCTTATCAATGTTTGAGATTCTAGTGGATAAGGATGATGAACTTACAGCCATTGAAAAGTTTCAACATTTACGCTCGTGTTTGTCAGATTTTGCATTTAAAACAATTCAGTCTCTTGAAGTCACAAGTGAAAATTATACCAAGGCTATTGAACTATTGAAATCTCGATTTGACAACAAACGTTTAATTTTCCAGGAGCATATAAAAGAAGTTTTTAACTTACCTAACGTTGATGGTTCCGTACATAAGCTACGTGATTTGAGTGACAACATAAACTCTCAATTGAGAGCGCTGAACACGTTGGCAACAAAGGAAGAAATTTTGGATGGACTACTAATACATCTCATCGTTAATAAATTGGATTCAAAGAACCGGACGAAGTGGGAGGAAGAATCAGGAGTCAACGATTTGCCTAGATGGGATCAACTATCAGCTTTCATGGAAAAACGATGTCAGACGCTGGAAACTATTGACAACGCATCGAGCAGTGGAAGCAGACATACAACAACATTGAACAACTCACGTAAGTCATATAAATCTACAATTAATAGAGCTTTTATTACATCAAAACCCCGTTTTGTTGCTTGCCATTATTGTAATTCAAATGACCATTCAATTTACTCTTGTAACGCATTTATAAACCTTCCACCTGAAAGGCGTTATCAAGAAGCTAAAGCTAGGAAGTTATGCATAAATTGCCTTAGATATGGGCATCAAGCGCGAAATTGCAGCTCACATCTTTGCAAGCACTGCTCTCAACGGCATATCACATTGCTTCATATGGGTGCTATTCCCAACCGACCTTCTCAATTATCAATCGTAAATGAACAGTCTTTAACGTCACCATCGGCTCAAATCGTTTCGGATTCTCAATCAATAAACAATACAAATACTGTCCTTGTTTCTAAGTCGGTTGGTAAAAATGAGCACTCCATTGAAAGGCAGCCAAAACTCAATCAGCCATTCATATTCCTAGGCACTGCCCTTATCTTAGTAAAAGATTGTTACGGTTCTTATGCTCCTTGTAGAGCATTACTAGATTCATGTTCCCAAATGCACTTCGCTACCGATCGTCTAATTCAAACACTCAATCTAAAACGCATCAGATCCACAAATGCTATTGGTGGCATTGGAGAAACCAACACTAAATCGAATCACAAATCTAACCTGTGCATAAGATCTCGTTTTAATGAATATACGGCAAACTTAGAGGTTCGGATTTTACCATCCATTACTTGTAACCAACCGGAAAAAGGTATTCAAATCAATGATTTCGTTTTACCTGAAAATATCGAACTTGCCGATCCATATTTTAACAAATCTCAAAGGATTGATTTGCTTATAGGCGCCGAGTTATTCTTTGATTTGCTATCAGTAGGCCAAATTCGTTTGGGTGAGAACCTATCATTGCTGCAGAAAACCCTACTGGGATGGATCGTTGCAGGAAAACTTAGTTTAGAGAACACCAAACGGTATAGTTTCAATGTAACGCACCAGAGTGGTGCTGACATAGAGAATAACGATAAAATAGAAGACATTCTCAAATCTTTCTGGGAGATTGAATCCCACGACATTATCTCGAAAAAATTAACCAATGAAGAAATAGAATGCGAGCATTTATTTCGCGATACACATCAGCGGCTCGCAAATGGGCAATTTTCTGTCCACCTTCCATTCAAATCACCACCAAACACTTTGGGTAATTCATTCCAACTCGCCGAAAAACGCTTTTATAACTTAGAATCTAAATTATATCGGAACCCACACCTAAGAGCACAATATATCGACTTTATGAATGAATATCTTCAACTTAACCACATGACTAAGATAAATTCTAAAATACTAAGCCAAAATCACTTCTTCCTTCCACATCACTGCGTAATAAAGGAAGACAGCACAACAACAAAATTACGTGTCGTTTTCGATGGTTCGGCCAAATCATCTTCGGGGATTTCACTAAACGACATTCTTATGGTAGGGCCAACCATTCAAGATGATTTATTTTCTATTCTTATTCGTTTTCGAATGCATCGCTACGCCATCACAGCTGATGTTTCTAAAATGTATAGATGCGTACAAGTTCAACCGCCTGATGATAACATGCAACTCATTTTGTGGAGGGATGATAGAAACAAAGATCTCGGCATTTTCAAATTGAATACTCTTACATATGGAACTGCTCCAGCATCCTTCCTTGCTATTCGATCTATGGTACAGCTAGCAGTAGATAGATCTCAACACTTTCCTATTGGGTCAAAAACCATAACCAAAGAGTTTTATGTGGATGATATGCTCTCTGGAGCCGATAGTCTGAAGGAAGTTCTTGATATCAAGGATCAAACTACAAGATTGCTAAGTGAAGCAGGGTTTCATCTCCGTAAATGGTGCTCCAACAGCGCATCTTTCTTAGACACTATTGATGATAAAGATAAAGAAACTTTCTTGGACCTCAACCATACTGAAATAACAAAAACACTAGGATTAATTTGGCAGCCTGATTCAGATGAATTTCGTTTTTCCTTTACACAACTAAATTCTTTACGAGTCATAACAAAGAGATCAATATTATCGACCATCGCAAAGTTATACGATCCCCTAGGGCTTATTGGTCCTATAGTCGTGAAAGCGAAGATATTTATCCAAGCTTTATGGAAAGAGAGGTTGCATTGGGATGAATCACTTCCACAATATCTGCATACAGACTGGTTAGAGTTTTGCAGTCAATTATCGAAAATAAACGACTTAAGATTTCCTCGTTATGCACTATCACCAAATTCAAAATTTCAATTGCATGGTTTCGCTGATGCAAGTCAAACAGCTTATGGAGCATGTATATATCTGAGATCGAAAAATCTTCAAAATAAGATACATACACAACTGCTATGTTCAAAATCTCGAGTAGCACCTGTGAAAACCATATCTATTCCTCGCCTAGAACTATGTGCTGCACTCCTTTTGTCGGAATTGATGGAACGAATAAGAACTATTTTACAACTGACCGATTCTGAAATATTTTGTAGGAGTGACTCAACTGTAGTTCTTTCTTGGATAAACTCTGATGCTTGTAATTGGAGCACATTCGTTTCTAATAGGGTAGCAAAAATTCAATGTCTCTCTAGTAATATAGTTTGGCTACATGTTCCTACGAAATCTAACCCGGCTGACCATCTTTCACGTGGCCTTTTCCCAAATGAATTACTGCACCTCACATTATGGTGCTTCGGTCCTGATTTTTTGCTAAACGATGAACACGTGTGGCCAAAATTAAATCAACTCGAAGAAAATCAGCTGGAGAAACGTAAAACTAAACCAACTGCTTTATTATCTCGCATAACGAATGAGGATCTGACAAAAACCTGCAAATTCTTAAACACATACAATAAATTAGTAAGATCATTCGCATACATTAATCGATTCATTCATAATTCGCGTTCTAAGACTGGTAATCGTAAAAACGGTGAGTTAACTGCAATTGAATTGGAGCATGGATTGCATTACATAATTCGGACCATGCAAGTTAATGAATTTCGAGATGAATTCCGGCGGCTTTCGGAAAAACAAGATTTGCAACCAAATAGCACTTTGAAGTCACTAACTCCTTTTTTGGATACTTATGGTATTATGCGAATTCGTGGACGTCTTCGAAACTCTTCCCTATCATTTTCAAATAAACATCCAATCATTCTTCCAAAATCGCATCCGTTTACATCAACGATTGTTAATTATTTTCATATAAAAAACATGCATGCCGGACCACAGGCGTTGCTAGCAGCACTTAGAATGCAGTTTTGGCCAATCGGAGGAAAACACACAATAAGAAAGGTACTCAACAAATGTATACGATGCTACAAGGCTCGCCCGTTGGTGATGAGTCAGCTTCAAGGAGATTTGCCAGCGGAACGAGTAGAATCTTCTCGACCATTCACTACGACTGGGATAGACTTTTGTGGACCTTTCTACATACGTTCTGGAATACGTGGTCGAGCACCAACGAAAATCTACATATGCCTTTTCATATGCTTCACAGTAAAGGCAGTGCATTTGGAGTTGGCGGCGGACCTGTCATCTTCGGCTTTTTTAGCAGAAGATGATTTGATGATTTGGTGATTTTGAATGCTCCACACTTTGAGCCGATGATGGTCGTCCAACTGGGCTTTTTCCCTTGAAAGAAACAATTCCAGCAGCTATTTGCTCCCGAAATGTTCTTCTCCGGACAAATTGTTACGTTTTTGTGATACGAATTCTTTTGAACGTATGCGTTTGTTGCGGCGATGTCAATTAAATGGTAAAAAGCCTCGTCGTGATATTTCGGCTTTTTGCTCGAATATGGTACCGACCCATAAGGTTGGGTATGAGGACTATAATCCCGGATGATTTGAACACCACTTGTGCGGTTTGTTTGGCATGTATTGACGAAGATGGTGTTTCGTCTTATTGCTGCATTTCCATTGGCGTGGCAAGGTTTATGACACTCAATGGAAGTAATGCATCACCATTAAATGCAACTTCATTTACATGTAAGCGCATAGAGCGTTTGCGCCAGACCAATCGGGAAAGCTTATTTAAATCTTTTCAAATAGAAGATACATAGCTCTTTACTGAAGCCTCCGGAAGAAGGCTGTATTGTTGGACCAGTAGACTCAGATGATGGCAATGGAGACCGTGGTCTTTTTAGTGATTTGAGAACTAAACAAAAACAAGACATTTTTTTACTCGTAAACCGACAAGACCGTCTAGAGACGGTCTTGCATTTTTTGATTGCAAAAGACACATAACACTTTAAATAAATTAATCTGCTTACAGTAAAATCGAACACATAGATTTTTTGATTCTAATGAACTTTTTTTAACACTTGAAAATTTACAAAATTAAAATCTAATTTTCGCCGTTAATTCAATGAGTTTTTGCATTCAATTGATAATAAAACTCAAAAGCGTGATCGGAGTGGAATGATAAAGATACCAAAATGTGCAGAAGAGTAAACAAAAAAATAAGTTTCCGTTGACTTAAGCAAGAAAAAAAAAATCCAAACTATGCTTGACGCTGGAGGCAAAAAAAAATGAAGGCAGTCTTGAGACGGTCTTACCCGTGAGAGGGTTAAGGTTAAACCCCACACCTGATGTTATAATACAGAGAAAAAAATGTGCGACATGTTCTTTTCCTTAACTTCATATTTTCCGTGATTTACAAAAACGTCATCGTCCGAGATATCCGCCATTACCCCTCTTTGTTTTTTGTTTCCCTTCTTTCGCTCATGGCCGACCACTTCGCGAGGTCGGCTGTGGATCTCGTTGATCAGACTACACTGCCGACATCGGGTACAGATTCATCCAAAATTGAATTTTCTAATTTACTACACTTTAAATTTATGATCGAATCGAACCTATGGTATATATGTACATGTCTTAATTATTTTTTTCGTTATCATGCCGATCATTGAATACGGCGGGAGTTTTTCCAATCCGCATCACTTCACTTCCGCAGTTTAACCCTATAATTGAATACGGCGGATGCACTACATTATCGATCGGAAGAACCTCATTACCGATCTTATTTTATATCAGCTGTGTTCTGTCATTTCGAATTGTTTGTACTGGTTTGTACAAGAAATTTATTTCAAATTCGGAATAAATTGAAATTATCGACACAATTGCAATTCTTTTCGACTTGGAGAAGATCTATGTGATTGCCGACATATTCGTCATCAAATAAGAAGTATGACAAAGAATATTTTTTTGTTACCCAATGCTAACTGGATAAGAATTTTCTGTGTGTGTGTGTGTTTGATGAGGAGCACCGGATCAATAGAATTAGTTACCGAAGCTGAAGACAGCCATCCTCACAAAACACAAACAGAAATGTACAGTTTGTCAAGAAAATGTTTGCAAAACTAATCCATTTTCGTATAAACTCTGCCGTAATGTAGAAAAAAAAGGCAAATGTAACCCAAAAACCAACAGAAATTTAACAAAACATATCCAATGCTGTTTTTTCACTGTCAAATAATTCTTTGCAAAAGTGCAAAAGTGCAGTGTGTCCGTTTGTTAGTCATTAACGATTTCATAGTGTCCAGAAAATTTAAAAAAAGTAATCTTGAATATGCCAGGCAAACGGTTAAGTGATGATGTAATACAATTGGTGTATTATAACTACCACAAAGGAAAATCCGCTAGGGAATTGGCTGAAATGTTTTGTATAAAATTAAGAACTGTGTACAACGTTATAAGCCGCGCTGAAAAAGAAGGCAGACTAGATCTGAACCAGTCAACAGGCAGGCCAAAAAAACTAACAAGCAGGGACGAAAGAAAAATGATAAGACGTATTGAAAAAAACCATCATACCAGCATCAGAATATTAGCCACGGACTTAAGAAACGGTTACGGAGTTCAAGTGTCTCATGAGACAGTTAGAAAAACTATACTCAAGCACAAGTACACATCAAGAGTTGATAGAAAAAAACCATTACTCTCGCCGTTGAATATTTGCAGAAGCGTCAATTTTGCAACAAAGCACATTTATCTTCCGGTAGAGTATTGGAACGATGTTGTGTTTTGTGACGAGTCTAGTATAAAGCTCTACTACCATGCAGAACCGCCGAGAGTATGGCGAAAACCGCTTACAGCCCTCGACAACAAGAATATCATTCCAACAGTAAAATTCGGGAAATTGTCAGTGATGATATGGGGCTGCTTCTCAAGCAAAGGTGAGTTCAAAATTATTGATGATATATTGACAAAGGAAGTTTATTTGGATATTTTAAGACAAAATTTGAAAAGAAGTGTTCAGAAATTCGGCTTTGTGGACCCAGAAAACGAAAACAAATTACTTTTTAAATTGTACCAGGACGACGATCCAAAGCATAAATCATATTTGTGCAGGGAGTGGTTGCTTTATAATTGCCAAAAAGCAATTGACACCCCTGCGCAAAGCCCCGATCTGAACCCTATTGAAAATTTGTGGGCCCATTTAAAAAACGTGGCAAAAAGAAGTCCGAAATCGAAAAATGATTTAATTAAGTTTATCAACGAAGAATGGCTTAAGAATCCCGATGAATATGACCTTCAGAAGCTCATTCAATCAATGCAGGGTAGATTACGGGCTGTCATTAAAGCTAATGGTGGTCATACCAAGTATTAAAAATAAGAAAATTGGTTCTTTTGCTTGTAATTTTAATTAATTTGGTCGGCAAACAGCATTTTGCAAAGAAATGTTTGACAGTAAATAAACTGATATTGATAGATTTTTGTTAAATTTCTCAAGTGTTTGGTTGATTGTGTCTTTTCTTTTTGTATATTACGGTAACCAGTTAATACGAAAATGGAATTATGAAGAAGGTTTTAAAAAAAATCTTATTTTACTTAGTAAATATATGCTTTTAACATTATTTGCTTTTCATTTCTACTGTTTGGTTACTCAAGCTTTTTTGAATAACGTAACATTGGCGACCGTGACAGGACTAGCATTTTGCATAGTCATTTTAATATCAAATCAATTAATTTACTGCACAAATCAAATCAATTGCTCAATACAATATATTTCGTACATCGCATTTGGATTGTTTCGTACTTCGGATTACTGGATTTCATCTTTGGATAGCTGTATTTGGAGTTGCAGTTACAGTTTGCTACAAACGGATGCGGAAAATATCTCATCAACTTGGAATCACACGGATTTGATAAGTACCATTATAAACTAAATTGATTACATAAGTAGTTATTTGATTTACATTGTAAACTAAATTGCGACTTCAAAATGACTGGAGAGAGTGGTGATTCTTGTGCTGTATTGCTTTCATCGTTTAAAACAAAAAGAGCCTCAGTGACAGGTCAGATCACAAAGTTGAAAAAATTTGTAGAAAGTGCTACCGAGAATGTTTCGTCACATGAGTGGGATGTTAAGTTGACTCTTTTGGAATCCTATCTTAAAAAATTCGACGATGCCCAGACTAACATTGAAGTATTGGATATTGCAGAACTAGAAAGTGATAGAAGAAGTGCTTTTGAGGATGCATATTGTGAACTTAAGACCAAAATCCTTACGTTTATGGATTCTAGGAGGCTTCCTGCAGGCGCAGCAGTCTCCGCACATGATTCAACATTTCTGTATGCGAAACCAAAGGCGGTTCGATTGCCTAAACTGGAACTTACAAAATTTTCTGGAAAATACACAGATTGGCCAACTTTCTTATCAATGTTTGAGATTCTAGTGGATAAGGATGATGAACTTACAGCCATTGAAAAGTTTCAACATTTACGCTCGTGTTTGTCAGATTTTGCATTTAAAACAATTCAGTCTCTTGAAGTCACAAGTGAAAATTATACCAAGGCTATTGAACTATTGAAATCTCGATTTGACAACAAACGTTTAATTTTCCAGGAGCATATAAAAGAAGTTTTTAACTTACCTAACGTTGATGGTTCCGTACATAAGCTACGTGATTTGAGTGACAACATAAACTCTCAATTGAGAGCGCTGAACACGTTGGCAACAAGGGAAGAAATTTTGGATGGACTACTAATACATCTCATCGTTAATAAATTGGATTCAAAGAACCGGACGAAGTGGGAGGAAGAATCAGGAGTCAACGATTTGCCTAGATGGGATCAACTATCAGCTTTCATGGAAAAACGATGTCAGACGCTGGAAACTATTGACAACGCATCGAGCAGTGGAAGCAGACATACAACAACATTGAACAACTCACGTAAGTCATATAAACCTACAATTAATAGAGCTTTTATTACATCAAAACCCCGTTTTGTTGCTTGCCATTATTGTAATTCAAATGACCATTCAATTTACTCCTGTAACGCATTTATAAACCTTCCACCTGAAAGGCGTTATCAAGAAGCTAAAGCTAGGAAGTTATGCATAAATTGCCTTAGATATGGGCATCAAGCGCGAAATTGCAGCTCACATCTTTGCAAGCACTGCTCTCAACGGCATAGCACATTGCTTCATATGGGTGCTATTCCCAACCGACCTTCTCAATTATCAATCGTAAATGAACAGTCTTTAACGTCACCATCGGCTCAAATCGTTTCGGATTCTCAATCAATAAACAATACAAATACTGTCCTTGTTTCTAAGTCGGTTGGTAAAAATGAGCACTCCATTGAAAGGCAGCCAAAACTCAATCAGCCATTCATATTCCTAGGCACTGCCCTTATCTTAGTAAAAGATTGTTACGGTTCTTATGCTCCTTGTAGAGCATTACTAGATTCATGTTCCCAAATGCACTTCGCTACCGATCGTCTAATTCAAACACTCAATCTAAAACGCATCAGATCCACAAATGCTATTGGTGGCATTGGAGAAACCAACACTAAATCGAATCACAAATCTAACCTGTGCATAGGATCTCGTTTTAATGAATATACGGCAAACTTAGAGGTTCGGATTTTACCATCCATTACTTGTAACCAACAGGAAAAAGGTATTCAAATCAATGATTTCGTTTTACCTGAAAATATCGAACTTGCCGATCCATATTTTAACAAATCTCAAAGGATTGATTTGCTTATAGGCGCCGAGTTATTCTTTGATTTGCTATCAGTAGGCCAAATTCGTTTGGGTGAGAACCTACCATTGCTGCAGAAAACCCTACTGGGATGGATCGTTGCAGGAAAACTTAGTTTAGAGAACACCAAACGGTATAGTTTCAATGTAACGCACCAGAGTGGTGCTGACATAGAGAATAACGATAAAATAGAAGACATTCTCAAATCTTTCTGGGAGATTGAATCCCACGACATTATCTCGAAAAAATTAACCAATGAAGAAATAGAATGCGAGCATTTATTTCGCGATACACATCAGCGGCTCGCAAATGGGCAATTTTCTGTCCACCTTCCATTCAAATCACCACCAAACACTTTGGGTAATTCATTCCAACTCGCCGAAAAACGCTTTTATAACTTAGAATCTAAATTATATCGGAACCCACACCTAAGAGCACAATATATCGACTTTATGAATGAATATCTTCAACTTAACCACATGACTAAGATAAATTCTAAAATACTAAGCCAAAATCACTTCTTCCTTCCACATCACTGCGTAATAAAGGAAGACAGCACAACAACAAAATTACGTGTCGTTTTCGATGGTTCGGCCAAATCATCTTCGGGGATTTCACTAAACGACATTCTTATGGTAGGGCCAACCATTCAAGATGATTTATTTTCTATTCTTATTCGTTTTCGAATGCATCGCTACGCCATCACAGCTGATGTTTCTAAAATGTATAGATGCGTACAAGTTCAACCGCCTGATGATAACATGCAACTCATTTTGTGGAGAGATGATAGAAACAAAGATCTCGGCATTTTCAAATTGAATACTCTTACATATGGAACTGCTCCAGCATCCTTCCTTGCTATTCGATCTATGGTACAGCTAGCAGTAGATAGATCTCAACACTTTCCTATTGGGTCAAAAACCATAACCAAAGAGTTTTATGTGGATGATATGCACTCTGGAGCCGATAGTCTGAAGGAAGTTCTTGATATCAAGGATCAAACTACAAGATTGCTAAGTGAAGCAGGGTTTCATCTCCGTAAATGGTGCTCCAACAGCGCATCTTTCTTAGACACTATTGATGATAAAGATAAAGAAACTTTCTTGGACCTCAACCATACTGAAATAACAAAAACACTAGGATTAATTTGGCAGCCTGATTCAGATGAATTTCGTTTTTCCTTTACACAACTAAATTCTTTACGAGTCATAACAAAGAGATCAATATTATCGACCATCGCAAAGTTATACGATCCCCTAGGGCTTATTGGTCCTATAGTCGTGAAAGCGAAGATATTTATCCAAGCTTTATGGAAAGAGAGGTTGCATTGGGATGAATCACTTCCACAATATCTGCATACAGACTGGTTAGAGTTTTACAGTCAATTATCGAAAATAAACGACTTAAGATTTCCTCGTTATGCACTATCACCAAATTCAAAATTTCAATTGCATGGTTTCGCTGATGCAAGTCAAACAGCTTATGGAGCATGTATATACCTGAGATCGAAAAATCTTCAAAATAAGATACATACACAACTGCTATGTTCAAAATCTCGAGTAGCACCTGTGAAAACCATATCTATTCCTCGCCTAGAACTATGTGCTGCACTCCTTTTGTCGGAATTGATGGAACGAATAAGAACTATTTTACAACTGACCGATTCTGAAATATTTTGTAGGAGTGACTCAACTGTAGTTCTTTCTTGGATAAACTCTGATGCTTGTAATTGGAGCACATTCGTTTCTAATAGGGTAGCAAAAATTCAATGTCTCTCTAGTAATATAGTTTGGCTACATGTTCCTACGAAATCTAACCCGGCTGACCATCTTTCACGTGGCCTTTTCCCAAATGAATTACTGCACCTCACATTATGGTGCTTCGGTCCTGATTTTTTGCTAAACGATGAACACGTGTGGCCAAAATTAAATCAACTCGAAGAAAATCAGCTGGAGAAACGTAAAACTAAACCAACTGCTTTATTATCTCGCATAACGAATGAGGATCTGACAAAAACCTGCAAATTCTTAAACACATACAATAAATTAGTAAGATCATTCGCATACATTAATCGATTCATTCATAATTCGCGTTCTAAGACTGGTAATCGTAAAAACGGTGAGTTAACTGCAATTGAATTGGAGCATGGATTGCATTACATAATTCGGACCATGCAAGTTAATGAATTTCGAGATGAATTCCGGCTGCTTTCGGAAAAACAAGATTTGCAACCAAATAGCACTTTGAAGTCACTAACTCCTTTTTTGGATACTTATGGTATTATGCGAATTCGTGGACGTCTTCGAAACTCTTCCCTATCATTTTCAAATAAACATCCAATCATTCTTCCAAAATCGCATCCGTTTACATCAACGATTGTTAATTATTTTCATATAAAAAACATGCATGCCGGACCACAGGCGTTGCTAGCAGCACTTAGAATGCAGTTTTGGCCAATCGGAGGAAAACACTCAATAAGAAAGGTACTCAACAAATGTATACGATGCTACAAGGCTCGCCCGTTGGTGATGAGTCAGCTTCAAGGAGATTTGCCAGCGGAACGAGTAGAATCTTCTGGACCATTCACTACGACTGGGATAGACTTTTGTGGACCTTTCTACATACGTTCTGGAATACGTGGTCGAGCACCAACGAAGTGGCAGTGCATTTGGAGTTGGCGGCGGACCTGTCATCTTCGGCTTTTTTAGCAGAAAATGATTTGATGATTTGGTGATTTTGAATGCTCCACACTTTGAGCCGATGATGGTCGTCCAACTGGGCTTTTTCCCTTGAAAGAAACAATTCCAGCAGCTATTTGCTCCCGAAATGTTCTTCTCCGGACAAATTGTTACGTTTTTGTGATACGAATTCTTTTGAACGTATGCGTTTGTTGCGGCGATGTCAATTAAATGGTAAAAAGCCTCGTCGTGATATTTCGGCTTTTTGCTCGAATATGGTACCGACCCATAAGGTTGGGTATGAGGACTATAATCCCGGATGATTTGAACACCACTTGTGCGGTTTGTTTGGCATGTATTGACGAAGATGGTGTTTCGTCTTATTGCTGCATTTCCATTGGCGTGGCAAGGTTTATGACACTCAATGGAAGTAATGCATCACCATTAAATGCGACTTCATTTACATGTAAGCGCATAGAGCGTTTGCGCCAGACCAATCGGGAAAGCTTATTTAAATCTTTTCAAATAGAAGATACATAGCTCTTTACTGAAGCCTCCGGAAGAAGGCTGTATTGTTGGACCAGTAGACTCAGATGATGGCAATGGAGACCGTGGTCTTTTTAGTGATTTGAGAACTAAACAAAAACAAGACATTTTTTTACTCGTAAACCGACAAGACCGTCTAGAGACGGTCTTGCATTTTTTGATTGCAAAAGACACATAACACTTTAAATAAATTAATCTGCTTACAGTAAAATCGAACACATAGATTTTTTGATTCTAATGAACTTTTTTTAACACTTGAAAATTTACAAAATTAAAATCTAATTTTCGCCGTTAATTCAATGAGTTTTTGCATTCAATTGATAATAAAACTCAAAAGCGTGATCGGAGTGGAATGATAAAGATACCAAAATGTGCAGAAGAGTAAACAAAAAAATAAGTTTCCGTTGACTTAAGCAAAAAAAAAAAAAAAAAAATCCAAACTATGCTTGACGCTGGAGGCAAAAAAAAATGAAGGCAGTCTTGAGACGGTCTTACCCGTGAGAGGGTTAAGGTTAAACCCCACACCTGATGTTATAATACAGAGAAAAAAATGTGCGACATGTTCTTTTCCTTAACTTCATATTTTCCGTGATTTACAAAAACGTCATCGTCCGAGATATCCGCCATTACCCCTCTTTCTTTTTTGTTTCCCTTCTTTCGCTCATGGCCGACCACTTCGCGAGGTCGGCTGTGGATCTCGTTGATCAGACTACACTGCCGACATCGGGTACAGATTCATCCAAAATTGAATTTTCTAATTTACTACACCTTAAATTTATGATCGAATCAAACCTATGGTATATATGTACATGTCTTAATTATTTTTTTCGTTATCATGCCGATCATTGAATACGGCGGGAGTTTTTCCAATCCGCATCACTTCACTTCCGCAGTTTAACCCTATAATTGAATACGGCGGATGCACTACATTATCGATCGGAAGAACCTCATTACCGATCTTATTTTATATCAGCTGTGTTCTGTCATTTCGAATTGTTTGTACTGGTTTGTACAAGAAATTTATTTCAAATTCGGAATAAATTGAAATTATCGACACAATTGCAATTCTTTTCGACTTGGAGAAGATCTATGTGATTGCCGACATATTCGTCATCAAATAAGAAGTATGACAAAGAATATTTTTTTGTTACCCAATGCTAACTGGATAAGAATTTTCTGTGTGTGTGTGTGTTTGATGAGGAGCACCGGATCAATAGAATTAGTTACCGAAGCTGAAGACAGCCATCCTCACAAAACACAAACAGAAATGTACAGTTTGTCAAGAAAATGTTTGCAAAACTAATCCATTTTCGTATAAACTCTGCCGTAATGTAGAAAAAAAAGGCAAATGTAACCCAAAAACCAACAGAAATTTAACAAAACATATCCAATGCTGTTTTTTCACTGTCAAATAATTCTTTGCAAAAGTGCATAGAGTTCGAGAAGTTTTTTTTAATAATACGCATTAGCTGTAATTTCATTGCGTTTTGGAGTTGTGTGTCCGTTTGTTAGTCATTAACGATTTCATAGTGTCCAGAAAATTTAAAAAAAGTAATCTTGAATATGCCAGGCAAACGGTTAAGTGATGATGTAATACAATTGGTGTATTATAACTACCACAAAGGAAAATCCGCTAGGGAATTGGCTGAAATGTTTTGTATAAAATTAAGAACTGTGTACAACGTTATAAGCCGCGCTGAAAAAGAAGGCAGACTAGATCTGAACCAGTCAACAGGCAGGCCAAAAAAACTAACAAGCAGGGACGAAAGAAAAATGATAAGACGTATTGAAAAAAACCATCATACCAGCATCAGAATATTAGCCACGGACTTAAAAAACGGTTACGGAGTTCAAGTGTCTCATGAGACAGTTAGAAAAACTATAGTCAAGCACAAGTACACATCAAGAGTTGATAGAAAAAAACCATTACTCTCGCCGTTGAATATTTGCAGAAGCGTCAATTTTGCAACAAAGCACATTTATCTTCCGGTAGAGTATTGGAACGATGTTGTGTTTTGTGACGAGTCTAGTATAAAGCTCTACTACCATGCAGAACCGCCGAGAGTATGGCGAAAACCGCTTACAGCCCTCGACAACAAGAATATCATTCCAACAGTAAAATTCGGGAAATTGTCAGTGATGATATGGGGCTGCTTCTCAAGCAAAGGTGAGTTCAAAATTATTGATGATATATTGACAAAGGAAGTTTATTTGGATATTTTAAGACAAAATTTGAAAAGAAGTGTTCAGAAATTCGGCTTTGTGGACCCAGAAAACGAAAACAAATTACTTTTTAAATTGTACCAGGACGACGATCCAAAGCATAAATCATATTTGTGCAGGGAGTGGTTGCTTTATAATTGCCAAAAAGCAATTGACACCCCTGCGCAAAGCCCCGATCTGAACCCTATTGAAAATTTGTGGGCCCATTTAAAAAACGTGGCAAAAAGAAGTCCGAAATCGAAAAATGATTTAATTAAGTTTATCAACGAAGAATGGCTTAAGAATCCCGATGAATATGACCTTCAGAAGCTCATTCAATCAATGCAGGGTAGATTACGGGCTGTCATTAAAGCTAATGGTGGTCATACCAAGTATTAAAAATAAGAAAATTGGTTCTTTTGCTTGTAATTTTAATTAATTTGGTCGGCAAACAGCATTTTGCAAAGAAATGTTTGACAGTAAATAAACTGATATTGATAGATTTTTGTTAAATTTCTCAAGTGTTTGGTTGATTGTGTCTTTTCTTTTTGTATATTACGGTAACCAGTTAATACGAAAATGGAATTATGAAGAAGGTTTTAAAAAAAATCTTATTTTACTTAGTAAATATATGCTTTTAACATTATTTGCTTTTCATTTCTACTGTTTGGTTACTCAAGCTTTTTTGAATAACGTAACATTGGCGACCGTGACAGGACTAGCATTTTGCATAGTCATTTTAATATCAAATCAATTAATTTACTGCACAAATCAAATCAATTGCTCAATACAATATATTTCGTACATCGCATTTGGATTGTTTCGTACTTCGGATTACTGGATTTCATCTTTGGATAGCTGTATTTGGAGTTGCAGTTACAGTTTGCTACAAACGGATGCGGAAAATATCTCGTCAACTTGGAATCACACGGATTTGATAAGTACCATTATAAACTAAATTGATTACATAAGTAGTTATTTGATTTACATTGTAAACTAAATTGCGACTTCAAAATGACTGGAGACAGTGGTGATTCTTGTGCTGTATTGCTTTCATCGTTTAAAACAAAAAGAGCCTCAGTGACAGGTCAGATCACAAAGTTGAAAAAATTTGTAGAAAGTGCTACCGAGAATGTTTCGTCACATGAGTGGGATGTTAAGTTGACTCTTTTGGAATCCTATCTTAAAAAATTCGACGATGCCCAGACTAACATTGAAGTATTGGATATTGCAGAACTAGAAAGTGATAAAAGAAATGCTTTTGAGGATGCATATTGTGAACTTAAGACCAAAATCCTTACGTTTATGGATTCTAGGAGGCTTCCTGCAGGCGCAGCAGTCTCCGCACATGATTCAACATTTCTGTATGCGAAACCAAAGGCGGTTCGATTGCCTAAACTGGAACTTACAAAATTTTCTGGAAAATACACAGATTGGCCAACTTTCTTATCAATGTTTGAGATTCTAGTGGATAAGGATGATGAACTTACAGCCATTGAAAAGTTTCAACATTTACGCTCGTGTTTGTCAGATTTTGCATTTAAAACAATTCAGTCTCTTGAAGTCACAAGTGAAAATTATACCAAGGCTATTGAACTATTGAAATCTCGATTTGACAACAAACGTTTAATTTTCCAGGAGCATATAAAAGAAGTTTTTAACTTACCTAACGTTGATGGTTCCGTACATAAGCTACGTGATTTGAGTGACAACATAAACTCTCAATTGAGAGCGCTGAACACGTTGGCAACAAGGGAAGAAATTTTGGATGGACTACTAATACATCTCATCGTTAATAAATTGGATTCAAAGAACCGGACGAAGTGGGAGGAAGAATCAGGAGTCAACGATTTGCCTAGATGGGATCAACTATCAGCTTTCATGGAAAAACGATGTCAGACGCTGGAAACTATTGACAACGCATCGAGCAGTGGAAGCAGACATACAACAACATTGAACAACTCACGTAAGTCATATAAACCTACAATTAATAGAGCTTTTATTACATCAAAACCCCGTTTTGTTGCTTGCCATTATTGTAATTCAAATGACCATTCAATTTACTCCTGTAACGCATTTATAAACCTTCCACCTGAAAGGCGTTATCAAGAAGCTAAAGCTAGGAAGTTATGCATAAATTGCCTTAGATATGGGCATCAAGCGCGAAATTGCAGCTCACATCTTTGCAAGCACTGCTCTCAACGGCATAGCACATTGCTTCATATGGGTGCTATTCCCAACCGACCTTCTCAATTATCAATCGTAAATGAACAGTCTTTAACGTCACCATCGGCTCAAATCGTTTCGGATTCTCAATCAATAAACAATACAAATACTGTCCTTGTTTCTAAGTCGGTTGGTAAAAATGAGCACTCCATTGAGAGGCAGCCAAAACTCAATCAGCCATTCATATTCCTAGGCACTGCCCTTATCTTAGTAAAAGATTGTTACGGTTCTTATGCTCCTTGTAGAGCATTACTAGATTCATGTTCCCAAATGCACTTCGCTACCGATCGTCTAATTCAAACACTCAATCTAAAACGCATCAGATCCACAAATGCTATTGGTGGCATTGGAGAAACCAACACTAAATCGAATCACAAATCTAACCTGTGCATAAGATCTCGTTTTAATGAATATACGGCAAACTTAGAGGTTCAGATTTTACCATCCATTACTTGTAACCAACCGGAAAAAGGTATTCAAATCAATGATTTCGTTTTACCTGAAAATATCGAACTTGCCGATCCATATTTTAACAAATCTCAAAGGATTGATTTGCTTATAGGCGCCGAGTTATTCTTTGATTTGCTATCAGTAGGCCAAATTCGTTTGGGTGAGAACCTACCATTGCTGCAGAAAACCCTACTGGGATGGATCGTTGCAGGAAAACTTAGTTTAGAGAACACCAAACGGTATAGTTTCAATGTAACGCACCAGAGTGGTGCTGACATAGAGAATAACGATAAAATAGAAGACATTCTCAAATCTTTCTGGGAGATTGAATCCCACGACATTATCTCGAAAAAATTAACCAATGAAGAAATAGAATGCGAGCATTTATTTCGCGATACACATCAGCGGCTCGCAAATGGGCAATTTTCTGTCCACCTTCCATTCAAATCACCACCAAACACTTTGGGTAATTCATTCCAACTCGCCGAGAAACGCTTTTATAACTTAGAATCTAAATTATATCGGAACCCACACCTAAGAGCACAATATATCGACTTTATGAATGAATATCTTCAACTTAACCACATGACTAAGATAAATTCTAAAATACTAAGCCAAAATCACTTCTTCCTTCCACATCACTGCGTAATAAAGGAAGACAGCACAACAACAAAATTACGTGTCGTTTTCGATGGTTCGGCCAAATCATCTTCGGGGATTTCACTAAACGACATTCTTATGGTAGGGCCAACCATTCAAGATGATTTATTTTCTATTCTTATTCGTTTTCGAATGCATCGCTACGCCATCACAGCTGATGTTTCTAAAATGTATAGATGCGTACAAGTTCAACCGCCTGATGATAACATGCAACTCATTTTGTGGAGAGATGATAGAAACAAAGATCTCGGCATTTTCAAATTGAATACTCTTACATATGGAACTGCTCCAGCATCCTTCCTTGCTATTCGATCTATGGTACAGCTAGCAGTAGATAGATCTCAACACTTTCCTATTGGGTCAAAAACCATAACCAAAGAGTTTTATGTGGATGATATGCTCTCTGGAGCCGATAGTCTGAAGGAAGTTCTTGATATCAAGGATCAAACTACAAGATTGCTAAGTGAAGCAGGGTTTCATCTCCGTAAATGGTGCTCCAACAGCGCATCTTTCTTAGACACTATTGATGATAAAGATAAAGAAACTTTCTTGGACCTCAACCATACTGAAATAACAAAAACACTAGGATTAATTTGGCAGCCTGATTCAGATGAATTTCGTTTTTCCTTTACACAACTAAATTCTTTACGAGTCATAACAAAGAGATCAATATTATCGACCATCGCAAAGTTATACGATCCCCTAGGGCTTATTGGTCCTATAGTCGTGAAAGCGAAGATATTTATCCAAGCTTTATGGAAAGAGAGGTTGCATTGGGATGAATCACTTCCACAATATCTGCATACAGACTGGTTAGAGTTTTGCAGTCAATTATCGAAAATAAACGACTTAAGATTTCCTCGTTATGCACTATCACCAAATTCAAAATTTCAATTGCATGGTTTCGCTGATGCAAGTCAAACAGCTTATGGAGCATGTATATATCTGAGATCGAAAAATCTTCAAAATAAGATACATACACAACTGCTATGTTCAAAATCTCGAGTAGCACCTGTGAAAACCATATCTATTCCTCGCCTAGAACTATGTGCTGCACTCCTTTTGTCGGAATTGATGGAACGAATAAGAACTATTTTACAACTGACCGATTCTGAAATATTTTGTAGGAGTGACTCAACTGTAGTTCTTTCTTGGATAAACTCTGATGCTTGTAATTGGAGCACATTCGTTTCTAATAGGGTAGCAAAAATTCAATGTCTCTCTAGTAATATAGTTTGGCTACATGTTCCTACGAAATCTAACCCGGCTGACCATCTTTCACGTGGCCTTTTCCCAAATGAATTACTGCACCTCACATTATGGTGCTTCGGTCCTGATTTTTTGCTAAACGATGAACACGTGTGGCCAAAATTAAATCAACTCGAAGAAAATCAGCTGGAGAAACGTAAAACTAAACCAACTGCTTTATTATCTCGCATAACCAATGAGGATCTGACAAAAACCTGCAAATTCTTAAACACATACAATAAATTAGTAAGATCATTCGCATACATTAATCGATTCATTCATAATTCGCGTTCTAAGACTGGTAATCGTAAAAACGGTGAGTTAACTGCAATTGAATTGGAGCATGGATTGCATTACATAATTCGGACAATGCAAGTTAATGAATTTCGAGATGAATTCCGGCGGCATTCGGAAAAACAAGATTTGCAACCAAATAGCACTTTGAAGTCACTAACTCCTTTTTTGGATACTTATGGTATTATGCGAATTCGTGGACGTCTTCGAAACTCTTCCCTATCATTTTCAAATAAACATCCAATCATTCTTCCAAAATCGCATCCGTTTACATCAACGATTGTTAATTATTTTCATATAAAAAACATGCATGCCGGACCACAGGCGTTGCTAGCAGCACTTAGAATGCAGTTTTGGCCAATCGGAGGAAAACACACAATAAGAAAGGTACTCAACAAATGTATACGATGCTACAAGGCTCGCCCGTTGGTGATGAGTCAGCTTCAAGGAGATTTGCCAGCGGAACGAGTAGAATCTTCTCGACCATTCACTACGACTGGGATAGACTTTTGTGGACCTTTCTACATACGTTCTGGAATACGTGGTCGAGCACCAACGAAAATCTACATATGCCTTTTCATATGCTTCACAGTAAAGGCAGTGCATTTGGAGTTGGCGGCGGACCTGTCATCTTCGGCTTTTTTAGCAGAAGATGATTTGATGATTTGGTGATTTTGAATGCTCCACACTTTGAGCCGATGATGGTCGTCCAACTGGGCTTTTTCCCTTGAAAGAAACAATTCCAGCAGCTATTTGCTCCCGAAATGTTCTTCTCCGGACAAATTGTTACGTTTTTGTGATACGAATTCTTTTGAACGTATGCGTTTGTTGCGGCGATGTCAATTAAATGGTAAAAAGCCTCGTCGTGATATTTCGGCTTTTTGCTCGAATATGGTACCGACCCATAAGGTTGGGTATGAGGACTATAATCCCGGATGATTTGAACACCACTTGTGCGGTTTGTTTGGCATGTATTGACGAAGATGGTGTTTCGTCTTATTGCTGCATTTCCATTGGCGTGGCAAGGTTTATGACACTCAATGGAAGTAATGCATCACCATTAAATGCAACTTCATTTACATGTAAGCGCATAGAGCGTTTGCGCCAGACCAATCGGGAAAGCTTATTTAAATCTTTTCAAATAGAAGATACATAGCTCTTTACTGAAGCCTCCGGAAGAAGGCTGTATTGTTGGACCAGTAGACTCAGATGATGGCAATGGAGACCGTGGTCTTTTTAGTGATTTGAGAACTAAACAAAAACAAGACATTTTTTTACTCGTAAACCGACAAGACCGTCTAGAGACGGTCTTGCATTTTTTGATTGCAAAAGACACATAACACTTTAAATAAATTAATCTGCTTACAGTAAAATCGAACACATAGATTTTTTGATTCTAATGAACTTTTTTTAACACTTGAAAATTTACAAAATTAAAATCTAATTTTCGCCGTTAATTCAATGAGTTTTTGCATTCAATTGATAATAAAACTCAAAAGCGTGATCGGAGTGGAATGATAAAGATACCAAAATGTGCAGAAGAGTAAACAAAAAAATAAGTTTCCGTTGACTTAAGCAAAAATAAAAAAAAAAAATACAAACTATGCTTGACGCTGGAGGCAAAAAAAAAATGAAGGCAGTCTTGAGACGGTCTTACCCGTGACAGGGTTAAGGTTAAACCCCACACCTGATGTTATAATACAGAGAAAAAAATGTGCGACATGTTCTTTTCCTTAACTTCATATTTTCCGTGATTTACAAAAACGTCATCGTCCGAGATATCCGCCATTACCCCTCTTTCTTTTTTGTTTCCCTTCTTTCGCTCATGGCCGACCACTTCGCGAGGTCGGCTGTGGATCTCGTTGATCAGACTACACTGCCGACATCGGGTACAGATTCATCCAAAATTGAATTTTCTAATTTACTACACTTTAAATTTATGATCGAATCAAACCTATGGTATATATGTACATGTCTTAATTATTTTTTTCGTTATCATGCCGATCATTGAATACGGCGGGAGTTTTTCCAATCCGCATCACTTCACTTCCGCAGTTTAACCCTATAATTGAATACGGCGGATGCACTACATTATCGATCGGAAGAACCTCATTACCGATCTTATTTTATATCAGCTGTGTTCTGTCATTTCGAATTGTTTGTACTGGTTTGTACAAGAAATTTATTTCAAATTCGGAATAAATTGAAATTATCGACACAATTGCAATTCTTTTCGACTTGGAGAAGATCTATGTGATTGCCGACATATTCGTCATCAAATAAGAAGTATGACAAAGAATATTTTTTTGTTACCCAATGCTAACTGGATAAGAATTTTCTGTGTGTGTGTGTGTTTGATGAGGAGCACCGGATCAATAGAATTAGTTACCGAAGCTGAAGACAGCCATCCTCACAAAACACAAACAGAAATGTACAGTTTGTCAAGAAAATGTTTGCAAAACTAATCCATTTTCATATAAACTCTGCCGTAATGTAGAAAAAAAAGGCAAATGTAACCCAAAAACCAACAGAAATTTAACAAAACATATCCAATGCTGTTTTTTCACTGTCAAATAATTCTTTGCAAAAGTGCATAGAGTTCGAGAAGTTTTTTTTTAATAATACGCATTAGCTGTAATTTCATTGCGTTTTGGAGTTGTGTGTCCGTTTGTTAGTCATTAACGATTTCATAGTGTCCAGAAAATTTAAAAAAAGTAATCTTGAATATGTCAGGCAAACGGTTAAGTGATGATGTAATACAATTGGTGTATTATAACTACCACAAAGGAAAATCCGCTAGGGAATTGGCTGAAATGTTTTGTATAAAATTAAGAACTGTGTACAACGTTATAAGCCGCGCTGAAAAAGAAGGCAGACTAGATCTGAACCAGTCAACAGGCAGGCCAAAAAAACTAACAAGCAGGGACGAAAGAAAAATGATAAGACGTATTGAAAAAACCATCATACCAGCATCAGAATATTAGCCACGGACTTAAGAAACGGTTACGGAGTTCAAGTGTCTCATGAGACAGTTAGAAAAACTATACTCAAGCACAAGTACACATCAAGAGTTGATAGAAAAAAACCATTACTCTCGCCGTTGAATATTTGCAGAAGCGTCAATTTTGCAACAAAGCACATTTATCTTCCGGTAGAGTATTGGAACGATGTTGTGTTTTGTGACGAGTCTAGTATAAAGCTCTACTACCATGCAGAACCGCCGAGAGTATGGCGAAAACCGCTTACAGCCCTCGACAACAAGAATATCATTCCAACAGTAAAATTCGGGAAATTGTCAGTGATGATATGGGGCTGCTTCTCAAGCAAAGGTGAGTTCAAAATTATTGATGATATATTGACAAAGGAAGTTTATTTGGATATTTTAAGACAAAATTTGAAAAGAAGTGTTCAGAAATTCGGCTTTGTGGACCCAGAAAACGAAAACAAATTACTTTTTAAATTGTACCAGGACGACGATCCAAAGCATAAATCATATTTGTGCAGGGAGTGGTTGCTTTATAATTGCCAAAAAGCAATTGACACCCCTGCGCAAAGCCCCGATCTGAACCCTATTGAAAATTTGTGGGCCCATTTAAAAAACGTGGCAAAAAGAAGTCCGAAATCGAAAAATGATTTAATTAAGTTTATCAACGAAGAATGGCTTAAGAATCCCGATGAATATGACCTTCAGAAGCTCATTCAATCAATGCAGGGTAGATTACGGGCTGTCATTAAAGCTAATGGTGGTCATACCAAGTATTAAAAATAAGAAAATTGGTTCTTTTGCTTGTAATTTTAATTAATTTGGTCGGCAAACAGCATTTTGCAAAGAAATGTTTGACAGTAAATAAACTGATATTGATAGATTTTTGTTAAATTTCTCAAGTGTTTGGTTGATTGTGTCTTTTCTTTTTGTATATTACGGTAACCAGTTAATACGAAAATGGAATTATGAAGAAGGTTTTAAAAAAAATCTTATTTTACTTAGTAAATATATGCTTTTAACATTATTTGCTTTTCATTTCTACTGTTTGGTTACTCAAGCTTTTTTGAATAACGTAACATTGGCGACCGTGACAGGACTAGCATTTTGCATAGTCATTTTAATATCAAATCAATTAATTTACTGCACAAATCAAATCAATTGCTCAATACAATATATTTCGTACATCGCATTTGGATTGTTTCGTACTTCGGATTACTGGATTTCATCTTTGGATAGCTGTATTTGGAGTTGCAGTTACAGTTTGCTACAAACGGATGCGGAAAATATCTCATCAACTTGGAATCACACGGATTTGATAAGTACCATTATAAACTAAATTGATTACATAAGTAGTTATTTGATTTACATTGTAAACTAAATTGCGACTTCAAAATGACTGGAGAGAGTGGTGATTCTTGTGCTGTATTGCTTTCATCGTTTAAAACAAAAAGAGCCTCAGTGACAGGTCAGATCACAAAGTTGAAAAAATTTGTAGAAAGTGCTACCGAGAATGTTTCGTCACATGAGTGGGATGTTAAGTTGACTCTTTTGGAATCCTATCTTAAAAAATTCGACGATGCCCAGACTAACATTGAAGTATTGGATATTGCAGAACTAGAAAGTGATAGAAGAAGTGCTTTTGAGGATGCATATTGTGAACTTAAGACCAAAATCCTTACGTTTATGGATTCTAGGAGGCTTCCTGCAGGCGCAGCAGTCTCCGCACATGATTCAACATTTCTGTATGCGAAACCAAAGGCGGTTCGATTGCCTAAACTGGAACTTACAAAATTTTCTGGAAAATACACAGATTGGCCAACTTTCTTATCAATGTTTGAGATTCTAGTGGATAAGGATGATGAACTTACAGCCATTGAAAAGTTTCAACATTTACGCTCGTGTTTGTCAGATTTTGCATTTAAAACAATTCAGTCTCTTGAAGTCACAAGTGAAAATTATACCAAGGCTATTGAACTATTGAAATCTCGATTTGACAACAAACGTTTAATTTTCCAGGAGCATATAAAAGAAGTTTTTAACTTACCTAACGTTGATGGTTCCGTACATAAGCTACGTGATTTGAGTGACAACATAAACTCTCAATTGAGAGCGCTGAACACGTTGGCAACAAGGGAAGAAATTTTGGATGGACTACTAATACATCTCATCGTTAATAAATTGGATTCAAAGAACCGGACGAAGTGGGAGGAAGAATCAGGAGTCAACGATTTGCCTAGATGGGATCAACTATCAGCTTTCATGGAAAAACGATGTCAGACGCTGGAAACTATTGACAACGCATCGAGCAGTGGAAGCAGACATACAACAACATTGAACAACTCACGTAAGTCATATAAACCTACAATTAATAGAGCTTTTATTACATCAAAACCCCGTTTTGTTGCTTGCCATTATTGTAATTCAAATGACCATTCAATTTACTCCTGTAACGCATTTATAAACCTTCCACCTGAAAGGCGTTATCAAGAAGCTAAAGCTAGGAAGTTATGCATAAATTGCCTTAGATATGGGCATCAAGCGCGAAATTGCAGCTCACATCTTTGCAAGCACTGCTCTCAACGGCATAGCACATTGCTTCATATGGGTGCTATTCCCAACCGACCTTCTCAATTATCAATCGTAAATGAACAGTCTTTAACGTCACCATCGGCTCAAATCGTTTCGGATTCTCAATCAATAAACAATACAAATACTGTCCTTGTTTCTAAGTCGGTTGGTAAAAATGAGCACTCCATTGAAAGGCAGCCAAAACTCAATCAGCCATTCATATTCCTAGGCACTGCCCTTATCTTAGTAAAAGATTGTTACGGTTCTTATGCTCCTTGTAGAGCATTACTAGATTCATGTTCCCAAATGCACTTCGCTACCGATCGTCTAATTCAAACACTCAATCTAAAACGCATCAGATCCACAAATGCTATTGGTGGCATTGGAGAAACCAACACTAAATCGAATCACAAATCTAACCTGTGCATAGGATCTCGTTTTAATGAATATACGGCAAACTTAGAGGTTCGGATTTTACCATCCATTACTTGTAACCAACAGGAAAAAGGTATTCAAATCAATGATTTCGTTTTACCTGAAAATATCGAACTTGCCGATCCATATTTTAACAAATCTCAAAGGATTGATTTGCTTATAGGCGCCGAGTTATTCTTTGATTTGCTATCAGTAGGCCAAATTCGTTTGGGTGAGAACCTACCATTGCTGCAGAAAACCCTACTGGGATGGATCGTTGCAGGAAAACTTAGTTTAGAGAACACCAAACGGTATAGTTTCAATGTAACGCACCAGAGTGGTGCTGACATAGAGAATAACGATAAAATAGAAGACATTCTCAAATCTTTCTGGGAGATTGAATCCCACGACATTATCTCGAAAAAATTAACCAATGAAGAAATAGAATGCGAGCATTTATTTCGCGATACACATCAGCGGCTCGCAAATGGGCAATTTTCTGTCCACCTTCCATTCAAATCACCACCAAACACTTTGGGTAATTCATTCCAACTCGCCGAGAAACGCTTTTATAACTTAGAATCTAAATTATATCGGAACCCACACCTAAGAGCACAATATATCGACTTTATGAATGAATATCTTCAACTTAACCACATGACTAAGATAAATTCTAAAATACTAAGCCAAAATCACTTCTTCCTTCCACATCACTGCGTAATAAAGGAAGACAGCACAACAACAAAATTACGTGTCGTTTTCGATGGTTCGGCCAAATCATCTTCGGGGATTTCACTAAACGACATTCTTATGGTAGGGCCAACCATTCAAGATGATTTATTTTCTATTCTTATTCGTTTTCGAATGCATCGCTACGCCATCACAGCTGATGTTTCTAAAATGTATAGATGCGTACAAGTTCAACCGCCTGATGATAACATGCAACTCATTTTGTGGAGAGATGATAGAAACAAAGATCTCGGCATTTTCAAATTGAATACTCTTACATATGGAACTGCTCCAGCATCCTTCCTTGCTATTCGATCTATGGTACAGCTAGCAGTAGATAGATCTCAACACTTTCCTATTGGGTCAAAAACCATAACCAAAGAGTTTTATGTGGATGATATGCTCTCTGGAGCCGATAGTCTGAAGGAAGTTCTTGATATCAAGGATCAAACTACAAGATTGCTAAGTGAAGCAGGGTTTCATCTCCGTAAATGGTGCTCCAACAGCGCATCTTTCTTAGACACTATTGATGATAAAGATAAAGAAACTTTCTTGGACCTCAACCATACTGAAATAACAAAAACACTAGGATTAATTTGGCAGCCTGATTCAGATGAATTTCGTTTTTCCTTTACACAACTAAATTCTTTACGAGTCATAACAAAGAGATCAATATTATCGACCATCGCAAAGTTATACGATCCCCTAGGGCTTATTGGTCCTATAGTCGTGAAAGCGAAGATATTTATCCAAGCTTTATGGAAAGAGAGGTTGCATTGGGATGAATCACTTCCACAATATCTGCATACAGACTGGTTAGAGTTTTACAGTCAATTATCGAAAATAAACGACTTAAGATTTCCTCGTTATGCACTATCACCAAATTCAAAATTTCAATTGCATGGTTTCGCTGATGCAAGTCAAACAGCTTATGGAGCATGTATATATCTGAGATCGAAAAATCTTCAAAATAAGATACATACACAACTGCTATGTTCAAAATCTCGAGTAGCACCTGTGAAAACCATATCTATTCCTCGCCTAGAACTATGTGCTGCACTCCTTTTGTCGGAATTGATGGAACGAATAAGAACTATTTTACAACTGACCGATTCTGAAATATTTTGTAGGAGTGACTCAACTGTAGTTCTTTCTTGGATAAACTCTGATGCTTGTAATTGGAGCACATTCGTTTCTAATAGGGTAGCAAAAATTCAATGTCTCTCTAGTAATATAGTTTGGCTACATGTTCCTACGAAATCTAACCCGGCTGACCATCTTTCACGTGGCCTTTTCCCAAATGAATTACTGCACCTCACATTATGGTGCTTCGGTCCTGATTTTTTGCTAAACGATGAACACGTGTGGCCAAAATTAAATCAACTCGAAGAAAATCAGCTGGAGAAACGTAAAACTAAACCAACTGCTTTATTATCTCGCATAACGAATGAGGATCTGACAAAAACCTGCAAATTCTTAAACACATACAATAAATTAGTAAGATCATTCGCATACATTAATCGATTCATTCATAATTCGCGTTCTAAGACTGGTAATCGTAAAAACGGTGAGTTAACTGCAATTGAATTGGAGCATGGATTGCATTACATAATTCGGACCATGCAAGTTAATGAATTTCGAGATGAATTCCGGCGGCTTTCGGAAAAACAAGATTTGCAACCAAATAGCACTTTGAAGTCACTAACTCCTTTTTTGGATACTTATGGTATTATGCGAATTCGTGGACGTCTTCGAAACTCTTCCCTATCATTTTCAAATAAACATCCAATCATTCTTCCAAAATCGCATCCGTTTACATCAACGATTGTTAATTATTTTCATATAAAAAACATGCATGCCGGACCACAGGCGTTGCTAGCAGCACTTAGAATGCAGTTTTGGCCAATCGGAGGAAAACACACAATAAGAAAGGTACTCAACAAATGTATACGATGCTACAAGGCTCGCCCGTTGGTGATGAGTCAGCTTCAAGGAGATTTGCCAGCGGAACGAGTAGAATCTTCTGGACCATTCACTACGACTGGGATAGACTTTTGTGGACCTTTCTACATACGTTCTGGAATACGTGGTCGAGCACCAACGAAAATCTACATATGCCTTTTCATATGCTTCACAGTAAAGGCAGTGCATTTGGAGTTGGCGGCGGACCTGTCATCTTCGGCTTTTTTAGCAGAAGATGATTTGATGATTTGGTGATTTTGAATGCTCCACACTTTGAGCCGATGATGGTCGTCCAACTGGGCTTTTTCCCTTGAAAGAAACAATTCCAGCAGCTATTTGCTCCCGAAATGTTCTTCTCCGGACAAATTGTTACGTTTTTGTGATACGAATTCTTTTGAACGTATGCGTTTGTTGCGGCGATGTCAATTAAATGGTAAAAAGCCTCGTCGTGATATTTCGGCTTTTTGCTCGAATATGGTACCGACCCATAAGGTTGGGTATGAGGACTATAATCCCGGATGATTTGAACACCACTTGTGCGGTTTGTTTGGCATGTATTGACGAAGATGGTGTTTCGTCTTATTGCTGCATTTCCATTGGCGTGGCAAGGTTTATGACACTCAATGGAAGTAATGCATCACCATTAAATGCAACTTCATTTACATGTAAGCGCATAGAGCGTTTGCGCCAGACCAATCGGGAAAGCTTATTTAAATCTTTTCAAATAGAAGATACATAGCTCTTTACTGAAGCCTCCGGAAGAAGGCTGTATTGTTGGACCAGTAGACTCAGATGATGGCAATGGAGACCGTGGTCTTTTTAGTGATTTGAGAACTAAACAAAAACAAGACATTTTTTTACTCGTAAACCGACAAGACCGTCTAGAGACGGTCTTGCATTTTTTGATTGCAAAAGACACATAACACTTTAAATAAATTAATCTGCTTACAGTAAAATCGAACACATAGATTTTTTGATTCTAATGAACTTTTTTTAACACTTGAAAATTTACAAAATTAAAATCTAATTTTCGCCGTTAATTCAATGAGTTTTTGCATTCAATTGATAATAAAACTCAAAAGCGTGATCGGAGTGGAATGATAAAGATACCAAAATGTGCAGAAGAGTAAACAAAAAAATAAGTTTCCGTTGACTTAAGCAAAAATAAAAAAAAAAAATACAAACTATGCTTGACGCTGGAGGCAAAAAAAAATGAAGGCAGTCTTGAGACGGTCTTACCCGTGAGAGGGTTAAGGTTAAACCCCACACCTGATGTTATAATACAGAGAAAAAAATGTGCGACATGTTCTTTTCCTTAACTTCATATTTTCCGTGATTTACAAAAACGTCATCGTCCGAGATATCCGCCATTACCCCTCTTTCTTTTTTGTTTCCCTTCTTTCGCTCATGGCCGACCACTTCGCGAGGTCGGCTGTGGATCTCGTTGATCAGACTACACTGCCGACATCGGGTACAGATTCATCCAAAATTGAATTTTCTAATTTACTACACTTTAAATTTATGATCGAATCAAACCTATGGTATATATGTACATGTCTTAATTATTTTTTTCGTTATCATGCCGATCATTGAATACGGCGGGAGTTTTTCCAATCCGCATCACTTCACTTCCGCAGTTTAACCCTATAATTGAATACGGCGGATGCACTACATTATCGATCGGAAGAACCTCATTACCGATCTTATTTTATATCAGCTGTGTTCTGTCATTTCGAATTGTTTGTACTGGTTTGTACAAGAAATTTATTTCAAATTCGGAATAAATTGAAATTATCGACACAATTGCAATTCTTTTCGAAGATCTATGTGATTGCCGACATATTCGTCATCAAATAAGAAGTATGACAAAGAATATTTTTTTGTTACCCAATGCTAACTGGATAAGAATTTTCTGTGTGTGTGTGTGTTTGATGAGGAGCACCGGATCAATAGAATTAGTTACCGAAGCTGAAGACAGCCATCCTCACAAAACACAAACAGAAATGTACAGTTTGTCAAGAAAATGTTTGCAAAACTAATCCATTTTCATATAAACTCTGCCGTAATGTAGAAAAAAAAGGCAAATGTAACCCAAAAACCAACAGAAATTTAACAAAACATATCCAATGCTGTTTTTTCACTGTCAAATAATTCTTTGCAAAAGTGCATAGAGTTCGAGAAGTTTTTTTTTAATAATACGCATTAGCTGTAATTTCATTGCGTTTTGGAGTTGTGTGTCCGTTTGTCAGTCATTAACGATTTCATAGTGTACAGAAAATTTAAAAAAAGTAATCTTGAATATGCCAGGCAAACGGTTAAGTGATGATGTAATACAATTGGTGTATTATAACTACCACAAAGGAAAATCCGCTAGGGAATTGGCTGAAATGTTTTGTATAAAATTAAGAACTGTGTACAACGTTATAAGCCGCGCTGAAAAAGAAGGCAGACTAGATCTGAACCAGTCAACAGGCAGGCCAAAAAAACTAACAAGCAGGGACGAAAGAAAAATGATAAGACGTATTGAAAAAACCATCATACCAGCATCAGAATATTAGCCACGGACTTAAGAAACGGTTACGGAGTTCAAGTGTCTCATGAGACAGTTAGAAAAACTATACTCAAGCACAAGTACACATCAAGAGTTGATAGAAAAAAACCATTACTCTCGCCGTTGAATATTTGCAGAAGCGTCAATTTTGCAACAAAGCACATTTATCTTCCGGTAGAGTATTGGAACGATGTTGTGTTTTGTGACGAGTCTAGTATAAAGCTCTACTACCATGCAGAACCGCCGAGAGTATGGCGAAAACCGCTTACAGCCCTCGACAACAAGAATATCATTCCAACAGTAAAATTCGGGAAATTGTCAGTGATGATATGGGGCTGCTTCTCAAGCAAAGGTGAGCTCAAAATTATTGATGATATATTGACAAAGGAAGTTTATTTGGATATTTTAAGACAAAATTTGAAAAGAAGTGTTCAGAAATTCGGCTTTGTGGACCCAGAAAACGAAAACAAATTACTTTTTAAATTGTACCAGGACGACGATCCAAAGCATAAATCATATTTGTGCAGGGAGTGGTTGCTTTATAATTGCCAAAAAGCAATTGACACCCCTGCGCAAAGCCCCGATCTGAACCCTATTGAAAATTTGTGGGCCCATTTAAAAAACGTGGCAAAAAGAAGTCCGAAATCGAAAAATGATTTAATTAAGTTTATCAACGAAGAATGGCTTAAGAATCCCGATGAATATGACCTTCAGAAGCTCATTCAATCAATGCAGGGTAGATTACGGGCTGTCATTAAAGCTAATGGTGGTCATACCAAGTATTAAAAATAAGAAAATTGGTTCTTTTGCTTGTAATTTTAATTAATTTGGTCGGCAAACAGCATTTTGCAAAGAAATGTTTGACAGTAAATAAACTGATATTGATAGATTTTTGTTAAATTTCTCAAGTGTTTGGTTGATTGTGTTTTTTCTTTTTGTATATTACGGTAACCAGTTAATACGAAAATGGAATTATGAAGAAGGTTTTAAAAAAAATCTTATTTTACTTAGTAAATATATGCTTTTAACATTATTTGCTTTTCATTTCTACTGTTTGGTTACTCAAGCTTTTTTGAATAACGTAACATTGGCGACCGTGACAGGACTAGCATTTTGCATAGTCATTTTAATATCAAATCAATTAATTTACTGCACAAATCAAATCAATTGCTCAATACAATATATTTCGTACATCGCATTTGGATTGTTTCGTACTTCGGATTACTGGATTTCATCTTTGGATAGCTGTATTTGGAGTTGCAGTTACAGTTTGCTACAAACGGATGCGGAAAATATCTCGTCAACTTGGAATCACACGGATTTGATAAGTACCATTATAAACTAAATTGATTACATAAGTAGTTATTTGATTTACATTGTAAACTAAATTGCGACTTCAAAATGACTGGAGACAGTGGTGATTCTTGTGCTGTATTGCTTTCATCGTTTAAAACAAAAAGAGCCTCAGTGACAGGTCAGATCACAAAGTTGAAAAAATTTGTAGAAAGTGCTACCGAGAATGTTTCGTCACATGAGTGGGATGTTAAGTTGACTCTTTTGGAATCCTATCTTAAAAAATTCGACGATGCCCAGACTAACATTGAAGTATTGGATATTGCAGAACTAGAAAGTGATAAAAGAAGTGCTTTTGAGGATGCATATTGTGAACTTAAGACCAAAATCCTTACGTTTATGGATTCTAGGAGGCTTCCTGCAGGCGCAGCAGTCTCCGCACATGATTCAACATTTCTGTATGCGAAACCAAAGGCGGTTCGATTGCCTAAACTGGAACTTACAAAATTTTCTGGAAAATACACAGATTGGCCAACTTTCTTATCAATGTTTGAGATTCTAGTGGATAAGGATGATGAACTTACAGCCATTGAAAAGTTTCAACATTTACGCTCGTGTTTGTCAGATTTTGCATTTAAAACAATTCAGTCTCTTGAAGTCACAAGTGAATATTATACCAAGGCTATTGAACTATTGAAATCTCGATTTGACAACAAACGTTTAATTTTCCAGGAGCATATAAAAGAAGTTTTTAACTTACCTAACGTTGATGGTTCCGTACATAAGCTACGTGATTTGAGTGACAACATAAACTCTCAATTGAGAGCGCTGAACACGTTGGCAACAAAGGAAGAAATTTCGGATGGACTACTAATACATCTCATCGTTAATAAATTGGATTCAAAGAACCGGACGAAGTGGGAGGAAGAATCAGGAGTCAACGATTTGCCTAGATGGGATCAACTATCAGCTTTCATGGAAAAACGATGTCAGACGCTGGAAACTATTGACAACGCATCGAGCAGTGGAAGCAGACATACAACAACATTGAACAGCTCACGTAAGTCATATAAACCTACAATTAATAGAGCTTTTATTACATCAAAACCCCGTTTTGTTGCTTGCCATTATTGTAATTCAAATGACCATTCAATTTACTCTTGTAACGCATTTATAAACCTTCCACCTGAAAGGCGTTATCAAGAAGCTAAAGCTAGGAAGTTATGCATAAATTGCCTTAGATATGGGCATCAAGCGCGAAATTGCAGCTCACATCTTTGCAAGCACTGCTCTCAACGGCATATCACATTGCTTCATATGGGTGCTATTCCCAACCGACCTTCTCAATTATCAATCGTAAATGAACAGTCTTTAACGTCACCATCGGCTCAAATCGTTTCGGATTCTCAATCAATAAACAATACAAATACTGTCCTTGTTTCTAAGTCGGTTGGTAAAAATGAGCACTCCATTGAGAGGCAGCCAAAACTCAATCAGCCATTCATATTCCTAGGCACTGCCCTTATCTTAGTAAAAGATTGTTACGGTTCTTATGCTCCTTGTAGAGCATTACTAGATTCATGTTCCCAAATGCACTTCGCTACCGATCGTCTAATTCAAACACTCAATCTAAAACGCATCAGATCCACAAATGCTATTGGTGGCATTGGAGAAACCAACACTAAATCGAATCACAAATCTAACCTGTGCATAAGATCTCGTTTTAATGAATATACGGCAAACTTAGAGGTTCAGATTTTACCATCCATTACTTGTAACCAACCGGAAAAAGGTATTCAAATCAATGATTTCGTTTTACCTGAAAATATCGAACTTGCCGATCCATATTTTAACAAATCTCAAAGGATTGATTTGCTTATAGGCGCCGAGTTATTCTTTGATTTGCTATCAGTAGGCCAAATTCGTTTGGGTGAGAACCTACCATTGCTGCAGAAAACCCTACTGGGATGGATCGTTGCAGGAAAACTTAGTTTAGAGAACACCAAACGGTATAGTTTCAATGTAACGCACCAGAGTGGTGCTGACATAGAGAATAACGATAAAATAGAAGACATTCTCAAATCTTTCTGGGAGATTGAATCCCACGACATTATCTCGAAAAAATTAACCAATGAAGAAATAGAATGCGAGCATTTATTTCGCGATACACATCAGCGGCTCGCAAATGGGCAATTTTCTGTCCACCTTCCATTCAAATCACCACCAAACACTTTGGGTAATTCATTCCAACTCGCCGAAAAACGCTTTTATAACTTAGAATCTAAATTATATCGGAACCCACACCTAAGAGCACAATATATCGACTTTATGAATGAATATCTTCAACTTAACCACATGACTAAGATAAATTCTAAAATACTAAGCCAAAATCACTTCTTCCTTCCACATCACTGCGTAATAAAGGAAGACAGCACAACAACAAAATTACGTGTCGTTTTCGATGGTTCGGCCAAATCATCTTCGGGGATTTCACTAAACGACATTCTTATGGTAGGGCCAACCATTCAAGATGATTTATTTTCTATTCTTATTCGTTTTCGAATGCATCGCTACGCCATCACAGCTGATGTTTCTAAAATGTATAGATGCGTACAAGTTCAACCGCCTGATGATAACATGCAACTCATTTTGTGGAGAGATGATAGAAACAAAGATCTCGGCATTTTCAAATTGAATACTCTTACATATGGAACTGCTCCAGCATCCTTCCTTGCTATTCGATCTATGGTACAGCTAGCAGTAGATAGATCTCAACACTTTCCTATTGGGTCAAAAACCATAACCAAAGAGTTTTATGTGGATGATATGCTCTCTGGAGCCGATAGTCTGAAGGAAGTTCTTGATATCAAGGATCAAACTACAAGATTGCTAAGTGAAGCAGGGTTTCATCTCCGTAAATGGTGCTCCAACAGCGCATCTTTCTTAGACACTATTGATGATAAAGATAAAGAAACTTTCTTGGACCTCAACCATACTGAAATAACAAAAACACTAGGATTAATTTGGCAGCCTGATTCAGATGAATTTCGTTTTTCCTTTACACAACTAAATTCTTTACGAGTCATAACAAAGAGATCAATATTATCGACCATCGCAAAGTTATACGATCCCCTAGGGCTTATTGGTCCTATAGTCGTGAAAGCGAAGATATTTATCCAAGCTTTATGGAAAGAGAGGTTGCATTGGGATGAATCACTTCCACAATATCTGCATACAGACTGGTTAGAGTTTTGCAGTCAATTATCGAAAATAAACGACTTAAGATTTCCTCGTTATGCACTATCACCAAATTCAAAATTTCAATTGCATGGTTTCGCTGATGCAAGTCAAACAGCTTATGGAGCATGTATATATCTGAGATCGAAAAATCTTCAAAATAAGATACATACACAACTGCTATGTTCAAAATCTCGAGTAGCACCTGTGAAAACCATATCTATTCCTCGCCTAGAACTATGTGCTGCACTCCTTTTGTCGGAATTGATGGAACGAATAAGAACTATTTTACAACTGACCGATTCTGAAATATTTTGTAGGAGTGACTCAACTGTAGTTCTTTCTTGGATAAACTCTGATGCTTGTAATTGGAGCACATTCGTTTCTAATAGGGTAGCAAAAATTCAATGTCTCTCTAGTAATATAGTTTGGCTACATGTTCCTACGAAATCTAACCCGGCTGACCATCTTTCACGTGGCCTTTTCCCAAATGAATTACTGCACCTCACATTATGGTGCTTCGGTCCTGATTTTTTGCTAAACGATGAACACGTGTGGCCAAAATTAAATCAACTCGAAGAAAATCAGCTGGAGAAACGTAAAACTAAACCAACTGCTTTATTATCTCGCATAACGAATGAGGATCTGACAAAAACCTGCAAATTCTTAAACACATACAATAAATTAGTAAGATCATTCGCATACATTAATCGATTCATTCATAATTCGCGTTCTAAGACTGGTAATCGTAAAAACGGTGAGTTAACTGCAATTGAATTGGAGCATGGATTGCATTACATAATTCGGACAATGCAAGTTAATGAATTTCGAGATGAATTCCGGCGGCATTCGGAAAAACAAGATTTGCAACCAAATAGCACTTTGAAGTCACTAACTCCTTTTTGGATACTTATGGTATTATGCGAATTCGTGGACGTCTTCGAAACTCTTCCCTATCATTTTCAAATAAACATCCAATCATTCTTCCAAAATCGCATCCGTTTACATCAACGATTGTTAATTATTTTCATATAAAAAACATGCATGCCGGACCACAGGCGTTGCTAGCAGCACTTAGAATGCAGTTTTGGCCAATCGGAGGAAAACACACAATAAGAAAGGTACTCAACAAATGTATACGATGCTACAAGGCTCGCCCGTTGGTGATGAGTCAGCTTCAAGGAGATTTGCCAGCGGAACGAGTAGAATCTTCTCGACCATTCACTACGACTGGGATAGACTTTTGTGGACCTTTCTACATACGTTCTGCAGTACGTGGTCGAGCACCAACGAAAATCTACATATGCCTTTTCATATGCTTCACAGTAAAGGCAGTGCATTTGGAGCTGGCGGCGGACCTGTCATCTTCGGCTTTTTTAGCAGTTCTAAAAAGGTTCATCGCCAGGCGTGGAAAGCCTTGCACATTTTTTTCTGATAATGCCACAAATTTCGTAGGAGCCAATACACAGTTAAAGGAACTAAAGGCATTATTTGAATCGCAACAACATATTGAGTTAGTTCATCTGACTTGCTTAGACGATGGTATTCAATGGAAATTCATACCAGCCCGCTCCCCCCATTTTGGCGGACTTTGGGAGTCTGCAATTAAAATCGCCAAAAATCATTTACGTCGTGTGGTTGGTTATGCAGTGCTTTCCTTCGACGAGCTGCATACCTTAATCTGTCAAATTGAGGCCATTATTAACTCTCGCCCTTTGAGTCCAATTTCAGATGATCCTTCCAATATCGAAGTTCTCACCCCAGGTCATTTCTTAATTGGAGGTCCTCTTACTGCCACTCTGGAACCGGACACAAAGGATGTCAACGTAAGCCGGCTGACAAGATGGCAAAGGGCGCGATGTATGATGCAGAACTTCTGGAGAAAATGGTCGCAAGAGTATTTAACCTCACTTCAACAACGTCGCAAATGGAAACGAGCGGAAGACAATGCTGTCGTTGGAATGCTGGTGCTACTAAAGGACGACAACCTTCCCCCGCTGAAGTGGTCACTAGGTAGAGTGACTGAAGTTTACCCAGGAACAGATGGGTTCGTTAGAGTCGTCAAGGTCAAAACGATGAATGGAGAGGTGAAAAGGTCGATCGCCAAACTCTGCAAATTGCCTCTGGACCACGAACAAGGTTTATCTTGAACGCAGAGCCTTCAACGCGGGGTGTATGTTCAGAAATATAGCATACCATCACTTACGTATCATTTAAATCCATGTACGAAAAATTTTGCACATTACTGTCTTTGAATATTCTCTTTTGTTTTGTATTTTTTCTTTTAACAATGTACCGTACGCAAATATTGTGTTTCTTTTTGCTTTAAATCATACCATACTCTGTACCGCTACTAGTGCACGTGCAGTTCGCAGCTCAGAACATTTTTTGTATTGTAACTTTCATTCGACCATTAGAAGTCAAGCAATAAAGTTGTACTCCTTTTTTCGATTCGTTTTCGTTTGCTTCTTCATATATACATACACATCACAATAAGTATACTACGTTATTCAAAAAAGCTTGAGTAACCAAACATCTACATTTCCTTGACAAACTGTACATAATGGAGGCAAAAAAAGAAATTTCGCAACGCTTCATTTAAAATAAAATTACATTTTTTTTTAGTTTTCAATTTTTTTCATATTGCTGACTGGAATCCGCATCAATTGTGTTGCGGTTGAGAAACGTCACAATTTGTATAGAGTGCGGATCGAATGCGTATCCAATGATGGCTGGATTTTAGACTTCTTTATCGACATTACTCACTTGCGTTTTCAATGATGGCAAAACAGAAAGTGAGATTCTCCCGCCGTATTCAATGATCGGCATGGATATCTTAAATTTGCACATGTACATCCTTTTTTCAATTCCTTCTCAGCCGTTAAAATTCATTGCTTGTGAAACATGGAGAAATTAGTGAATAATGTATGCAGGTAATTGAGTATTGCACAGTAACTGTCTCTTTCGATGTCACTGACATTAATATAACTTTCATCTGCAGATGTTGACACCTACACAATTGTTAAGAAAAAAAAAAAAAACATCCTCCGAACTGATTTCAATTTTATATTATTGTTGCTTTAACCATTTATACACGTTTGAAAACGTGATCAAATAAAAGCTATAGAACGGTATCTGAGCCTTTCAGCATCCTTTCTTTAACGCAGTTTGGATTTATTATCTTGACATTGCAGAAAGAAAAAAAACCTACAACTATTACTTCCTTCTTAATTGAATTATAAAATTCTAAATCAAACAAGAAAACAAAAGTGAAACAATGCAGGTAGAGCCTCTTGTACTTCAATCTACCGATAAAAATTGTAGAATAAAACCAAAAATTGATTGGGGCGCTGATGTGGAGTTCTTATTTTCTTTTCATGTACCTTGCATGCAAAATATACATTTTCTTCATAAAATCCCATGCGCACAAAATTATTTTATTAATTTAATATTATCAACGCTCATAGTTATTTAAAATTTACTGATTAAGATTAGATATCAACCTATTTTTTCTCATCCGTAACTTCTGGTTTCTCTGTTTTATTTTCTTTATCCTTTATATTTTCGTCGCCGTCTGCGTCCCACTGCGATAAACTCGGTATGTTATCATCCGAATCATCATCTTCTTCAAAATCGTCGAAATTTTTTAGGTCGGGTGATTGATTGACGAAATCGCCCCAACCATATTGCCGTTCTGAAATATTGAGCGGTGGGGTAATACGAAAAAAAAAACTTCGCAACTATTTTATTTGTTATATTGGATACAGACCAGCATCAATTTCATCGTCTGACTCGTCTACCCATTTATTGAAATTTGCTTTAAGGAAATGCAATTTATTTTTGTCGTTTGTTAATGACGGCCAAAAGGGACCTTTTTCTTTCTATTAAAGAAAGAGAAATTTAAGAAGTTTTCTATTTATGACTAAGATAAACTTGCCTTGTAAATGGTAAATTCCAAGCATCTACCAATATTTTTACTTGTTACTCTATCGGGATCTACACTCTTTAAGAAATTTAACTGCAAATCGTATTCCTTATTGCTATCAAGAGCGTCCTTGCCTTGGAACTTCATGTAATCTTCTGTAACTCTATGCAAGATGAATTAATTTTTCTGTAATTATCAATTACTACTAAAAAATATACATACGTATATACTTACTTATAGTTCATGTCCTTACATTCCACTTCGATGATAACGTACAGGAGATCGGCCCTCTGAGCCCAAGAAACCGAAGGGGGAACCACACTGGAAATAAGAACAATTGTTTCTGAAAATTCTTTTGTGTTGCCACTCATTCTAGGAATTAATAAATGAAGCAAGCCTTGTGTTATTTTCAGCGCTACCAACGTAGTCGATTCGCTAGTAAATGTTTATTTTACTTTATTAGTATGTTCTAAATATTAGTACTTGAGAGCACCGTGGGTAGTGTGTTGGCCTCTGAGGCCGATGACACGGGTTGGAATCCCGACACAGCCATGTCATCGAACGTGTTTTCACGGTGTTTCTCCTCAGCGGGGTTCTGACCCGAAAAGCTTCTCGAAATTCATCGTTCGAAACCGGCAATAAATCGTAGGTCCCTTTCACCTATGGGAAATTTAAATCACACACAACATGGGTGATTGAGAGAAGCTCGGCTCTGGTCCTTCATGGGCTGTAACGCCAATATACATACATACAAATATTAGTACTTAAAAGTACCTACCGTGGCTCCAACGAATGATCGCACAAGGTGTTTGATTATATTGAAAGTAATAGAAATAGAAATACGCGATGCACCGTGCAACTTCGGAACCGTTTGAAGCATGCACCGGATTTCGGCAAGGAGATGCGCTTTCATGTGGCTTCTTCAACCTGGTGCTGGAGCAGATAGTGCGACGGGCAGACGTCGCTCACCACCTGGGACAAAATATAACGACTGACAGCTACAATTTAGAGGTAGTTAAGGAGTTTGTCTACATCGGAGCAAACGTAAATTCCACAAATGACACCACAGTGGAGATCCGGCATAGAATCGCCCTTAGCAACCGCTGCTACTTCGGCTTGTCCAAACAAATGGGGTCAAAACTCCTCACTCGAAAGACCAAAGTCATGCTTTACAAAACGCTCATACTGCCAGTCTTGCTGTACGGAGCCGAAAGCTGGACGATAAGCAGGACAGCGGAGCTGATTTTGGGTTCTTTCGAGAGAAATATTCTGCGCCGGATATTTGGTCCTGTCTGTGAAGAAGGTGAATGGAGAAGAAGACACAACCGCGAACTCTACGAGCTGTACAAAGATGTGGATGTAGTCCGGAAGGCAAAGATCCGTCGACTACACTGGCTCGGCCACATCGAGCGCATGGACATCAACGCTCCAGCTAAGACGGTCTTCGACTCCGAGCCTCCTGGTTCGAGAAGAAGAGGAAGACCGAACCTCCGGTATAAAGACCAAGTAATCGCGGATGTAAGACATCTTGGTCTTGATAACTGGAAGCAGCCGGGCACGCAGTCGTCAAGGATGGAAGGCAGCTATAGCTCAGGCTCAGATCCTCCATGGATCGCTGGCCTGATAAGTAAGTAAGTAAGAAGTAGAAAGTAATAGAATCACTAAATAATTCGTAAAAAAAATATTTTTTATGTATTCTCCAACATCCCTTCTTCAGTTACAACAACAAAAGTAAAAAGAAAAAATTCAACAGAACGGATAAATTCATTACAATAACAAAAAACATATCTTTTTAGTGCGCAACGAATAATCGGACAACTCAAAAAACAGTGGCGAAAATACCGTTATCATTCAGAAATGCACCGCTTGGTGATATTTGTTTTCTATATTCATTTCAAGCATCGTTGGAAATAAGACAGTTGATTGTGAAATTAAATAGTGAAGGAAAAACAGTTAGGAAACTTGCTAGTAGTCGGAAAAAGCAAATTTACTGTTCACGACATTAGAAGAAGATATCAACAAGAGTTAAGATTTTCTTATAAAAGTAATGAGGGTGAAGGCAAAATACTCAATGAACGAGAGGAGAGACTAATATTAAAAAAAGTAAAGCAAGATCCATTCAAAACAGCTAAGGACTTGCAATTGTCAATAAAAAAAAGTAGTGGAAAAGAAGTTTGTTTAAATACAATTCGCGATACTTTACACAAATTTGATTACCATGGAAGAGGGGCATGGAAGAAGCCTTTTATAAGCCAGAAAAATAAAATTGCAAGAGTGAAACTTGCCAAAGAATATTTATTAAATAAAAACTGGCCAAGTGCGGGTCGGACTCGCGCACAAAGGGTTCCGTACCATCTGTATATATAAATATATCACATTAAATCACATTTTTTGTATGATGACAGATCTCCATGATGAGATAGTTGATCATCAAAGTGCCCATTGAATAAATATATATGTAAATATTATAAATATTCATTTTATTCTGTTTTTAGTATTTGCCGTTATAGCGGCAACAGAAATACATCATCTGTGAAAACTGTCTAGCTATCACGGTTCATGAGATACAGCCTGGTGACAGACGGACGGACGGATAGCGAAGTCTTATTAATAGGGTCCCGTTTTACCTTTGGGTACGGAACCCTAAAAAGGAAGATTTTTGGAACACGGTAAATCATTAATTTACTATCGCAAAAGCATTTTCACCTTTTAATTTCTATAAATTTGAAGGTTATTTTTACTGGTGAGAGTAAATTTAATTTGAATGGATTAGTCGCCGTCTGACTTTCAAGCCGACAACTTGTTTTCTCAGTGCTGCTCGCTCTATGTCTATAAACAAACTACCGTTACTTACTTAGCGTCTGTGACAAACCCGTTCTTTTCTCTCCTTTTTCTTCCTTTCTTCCTAGTTAACTCCAAAGCTTATATTTACTAAGTAACAAGTGCGTGACAACTTACTCATGGCCCCCGGGCCACCTGTGCTTGCGGGCAACAGGTTTGAGTTGCTTGGTAAGGAGCCTCAATCTGTGCCTGAACCCAACGTAAAAAAAAGAAAAAAAAAAAAAACAACTTCACCACTCTAGATCTTAATAGCCCACTGCAAATAAATTCAATCCTTCTCGACCCTAAATTTATTGTGATTTCCTCAAGTGATGAAAAAACCCCTCTATCGTCTATCAGTGTATTCTTACTTAAAAAGGCCATCGATGGCATTAGTACCGCATACGAAAGTATTACGGAATTACGCGACGGTAGCCTTCTTCTCCTTGTAAAATCCGCTAAAATCGCCAATATATTCCTTTCAAAAAAATACCTAGCCAACCTATGTCCAATTTCCGTAAAACTTCATTCCAACCTCAACTCTTGTAAGGGTACTGCATACGCCCCATGCTTAATTAACATACCTGAGGCTGAGATAATCAGCGAAATGAAATCCCAAGGTGTAGTCGACGTCTATAAATTTAAAAAAACAACACCAGACAACAATACTCGTGCTACTGGGCTAGTGCTCTTCACTTTTGACCGCTTCCGTCCTCCCTCTACTGTAGATATCGGTTGGCACAATGTACAAATAGAAGAGTACTTTCCAAATCCCATGCGGTGTCGCAGATGCCAACTCCTTGGCCACACCACCAAGAGATGCACTTCCTCAGAAACTTGTGAAACCTGTAATCTTCCTCCCCACCAACCGGAAAAATGCACACGCATTTCGTGCGCAAATTGCGCCGAGAATCACCCTTCATCTGCCAAAACTTGTAAAGAGTACATCAAAGCCAAAGAAATCCTCAGAATAAAAACGTTACATAAATGCTCCATGGCTGACGCCAAAAAGAGATACAAAGAAAAAAATCCAGTCCCGCTCCTTTCTATGACATACTCATCAGCCGCAAAACCAACGCTCCAAATCATCAAATCACCATACCACCTGCAATTAGATCCAGCCTGCGGGCCTTCGCAACCACGCCCATAATAAACATGCTTACTGAAGCTGGTATGCCACCCATCAACCACCGGAGAGATATACTCATAGCACAACTTATCCCAAAAATTTGTTATTCACATAAATCTCCGATCATCGAAGATGCTAAAAGAATCCTACTTAGAAAATAATCACCTAAGATCCCGTCATCCATATATTTGGCTTTCAGTACATCAACCTGTCTAGGCATTCCCCTATCCTCCAACAATCAACACTCGGTAACTATCCCTCATGGCTACTACCTATTGACAGCATCAACACCACCCTGTCAAAATTCAACAAAAGATCAACATGCAACCTAACATATCCCCAATTATTCTATGAAATGTTGGAAAACTTCAATAGAGACCTATGGGATATCTGGTATACAGATGGCTCTAAATCAGTTCATGGCACTGGATTCGCGATAACCACAAGCACAGGCGACGTCATCCGTGCCGGAAAGTTACCTGATTATTTCTCAATTTTTTCAACAGAAGCTTACGCCATTCAAAAAGCCACTGAAACAGCACTTAATACCACCAAAAACACCGTGATCTGCTCTGACAGCCTCTCTTCCTTAAAAGCTATTCAAAATACAAACAACTATACTCCCACAATAGTCAAGATCCGGGATAACATATTTAAAAACAAGAACAAAATTACAATCATCTGGATACCAGGCCACTCTGGGATTAGAGGAAATGAGTTAGCCGATAACGCTGCCAAAACCGCCGCAGTAACCACTCCCCCCAACATACAAAGACTTTCTTAACATTATTAACACCTACTGGGAACACAAAAGAAATGATGCATGGAACGCATATATCCATCAATACTCCATCCTCAACCCAACTGCTGCCTCGGCAAAGTACCCCACAGACACATCCGCCAACATGATCAAATGTTTCTTACGGCTTCGACTAGGGCATACGCTGCTAACACACAGCCACCTTCTCAACAAGACCAATCCGCCAATTTGCCATTTCTGCCAATCCAACTGCACCTTAACCATCAAACACCTTGTATCAGAATGCCCCAAAATAACTGAAACCTGTAAAATAATCTGCAATAAAAAACTAATAGATCTTCTTTCTTCCCCTTGTACAGATAATATAAAATATGTATATAAAATATTGTTAAGACTTAATTTAACATCTAATATCTAACTATTGTTAATTACCAGCCGAAAGCCTTGGTAGCTAGTGCTGTTAAATATAAGTATTTATAATGTAAATTTATTTATATTGTAAATAGTAATAATAATAATAATTTGAATGGATTAGATGAAAAAGTGTATGTCTGGCGGCAGCCAAATGAAGAGTTCTCGCACAAAAACACCAAAGCCACCACAGGAGGACTCTGTTATGGTTTGGGGCTGTATGTCCAGTGCTGGGGTTGGCAATGTGCATTTTATGAATGGTAAAAAGGACAACATTAGCTTAATATGCGCTCACGCCCCAACGGAAGAAAAAGGCGATCGACTTAAAGAAGAATTCTACGATCTCCTAGACAGAACATATGCCCAATGTCCCAGCCACGACACAAAAATAGTCATAGGAGATTTTAATGCAAAACTGGGCAAAAAGGATATATTTGAGACGATCATAGGAAAGCGTAGCCTCCATAACACCACATCCGACAACGGACTTAGGCTAATCGATTTCCTAGGTAAAACGAACATGCCATATGGCTACAAAGCCAGAGCGGCGGCCTGCAGGGATGAAAATGGAGAACTGGTAATAGAGTCGCAGTCGATGCTGAAGATTTGGAAAGACCACTTCTGCAGACTGTATAACAGCGATTGTAGACAAGATACCGCTGTCAGCCAGAACGAGCCATTCGTAATGGACGACAATGTAACAGAATTCAGTCCACCCGACCTAGACGAAGTCAAAATAGCCATAACAAGACTTAAGTCTAATAAAGCCGCGATCCCAAGCGTACTTCAACAATAGGAACGTTTTGGTTGATCTATAACTCCCCACACTGCTACAGACACATGCACAGAGTCCAGATCTAAATGTTACCGAGCATTTATGGGAAGAGCTTTGTAGGCGAGTACATACATATACCAAAACCAGTTTAACTCATTGGCAGAGTTAAAAGATGGCTTGGTAGAGGCATGGCATTCTATAGGGCCCGAAATATGCAACAAATTGGTAGAATCGATGCCAACAAGATTAGAGGCAGTCATGCAAACCAAAGGCTATGCAATAGAATATTAATTTATCAATTTTAGTAAAGTTCTTTGTCCGATTATTCGTTGCGAACATAAAAATAAGTTGTTTTTGTTTTTCTTATTATAATGAACTAGGCTTTTGCCCGTGGCTTCGCTCGCGTTAAATTCGGGGTAACACGGTTCCCCTTTCCTGATTTAGAACGCAAGAGAACTCGGAACAGAATGTTATTTTAATACGCTACTGTAGACGATATTAGGTGTTTTTTATTATGCATCCGTATCAGTATCCGGATCATGGGCAAAATAAAACAGTCCGGATCATTGAGTAGCAGATCAACGAGTAGCGTTCTTGACATTTCATATCAGTCAGTTCTGTCAAAGATCTGACATTTGAAAACAAAATAAACAGAAAATAAACAAATTGGAAATGAACACGTTGATTGCCCACGTGTTCATATGTTAGTGTTTCAGTGTTTTTGAAACATGACCACCGGTGGGTCATGTGGCAGTCAGTTTGAATTGTGTTAAAATTCATTTGTTTACATACATTATTTTGCCCGGCTGCTCCATTTCCACAAATAATTTTTGACATTTAAGTGCGGAATTGCCATGCCAAAGAAATTTTTTCTTTTCATTCAAATTTGATACGATTGATTTAAATGCTGATGATGATAATTTTTATCGATATACACTAATTGGGGGTAATATATCTCCAATTCAATCAAGGGTTTTACAAATTTAAATTAATACACACATTTTATAGTGTTATGAGTGCAATTAGTTCATACTGAAGGGAAAACTTTTTAATCAAATCAGGGTCACAATTTTATATGTTCATCAGGCAATGACCTTCCTAATTTTAATGCGAACCCAATGGGAAATAGTGTGAACTAATTTTCGGATCACAGAAGTTGATCCAGATAAAATTTGGATCACGTGTTGTTATTGTAATGCATGTAAATCGTGATCCGGATACTGATACGGATGCATAATAAAAAACTCCTATTATATGTCTTTCCATTTGGGGATACAATAGGTGTTTTTTATTATGCATCCGTATCAGTATCCGGATCATGGGCAAAATAAAACAGTCCGGATCATTGAGTAGCAGATCAACGAGTAGCGTTCTTGACATTTCGTTCTGTCAAGGATCTGACACTTGAAAACAAAATAAACAAATTGAAAATCGAAGCAGCTGCTATTTAAATTGAAGTGTGGAATTGCCATGACAAAGAAAATTTTTCTTTTCACAAAAAATTGATACGATTGATTCAATGCTGATGATGATAATTTTTATCGATATACACTGATTGGGGGTAATATATCTCCAATTCACTGAAGGGTTTTACAAATTTAAATTAATACACACATTTTATAGTGTTATGAGTGCAATTAGTTCATACTGAAGGGAAAACTTTTTAATCAAATCAGGGTCACAATTTCATATGTTCATCAGGCAATGACCTTCCTAATTTTAATGCGAACCCAACGGGAAATAGTGTGAACTAATTTTCGGATCACAAAAATTGATCCAGATAAAATTTGGATCACGTGTTGTTATTGTAATGTATGTAAATCGTGATCCGGATACTGATACGGATGCATAATAAAAAACACCTAATGTAAAGATTCTCGGCATTGGAACACGCGGACATGCTACATACAATTGTCCATGGGAAAAGCACGGCTTTTCTAAGTTCACCCCAGCCACCTTTAATGTTTGACCTTGCGCTTTGTTAATGGTCATAGGGAAACTAAGCTTTAGAGAAAATTGTAGCCTTTTAAACTGGAACGGGAGATTTGTGGGAATTATTGGGATTCGTGGGATCATTACATTTTCAGCCTTTCCTACGCCGGTTAAGATAGTGGCACTAATGATATTGCGGCCAAGTTGTGTGACACGAAGTCTCGTCCCATTACATAATCTCGGTGCATCCAAATTTCGCATAAGCATGACTGGGACGCCTAGTTTTAATTGAAGCTTGTGTGAGGGTACACCTGACAGCTCAAGCGAATTTAGAAACTCAACGGGATATGATGTGCTCTGTTCTGTATCCATAACTGTGTCTATTGATAAATACTCTGTTGTATCTCCTGGTACTTTACTCAACATGTCTGAATTTATTTTGTTGACAATATCATTTTTAGGTGCTAAAATTGTTCTTTCACATAAATATTGATTTTTGTGTATATTGTTTTGTAAATCTGGGTAAACACTTGAAACTAATTCTGAATCACCGTGTACTAAGTGACAAAAATCTCCCGTCACGGTCGCACAGCCCTCGGCATCAGTTTCTAACCGACTATCTCCTATTTTCAATAGTGTTTCGGCATAGTTGCCAGCATTTGTGTCATCATATAGATGCACTCTCATATTTGTAGTCAAACTGAACTTTCTTACGGTGGCCCATAGAGTGGACGACTTGAGACATGCTTTAATTTCGTCTGCAGGTGTCTCCTTCTGAATGACTGGTAACGTTTGGCGGAAATCACTAGCCAATAAAACCACCATCCCTCCCATAACATCGGTATTGTTGCGCAAATCCTGGAGCGTTCGATTTAGTGCTTCTACCGCTTTTTTGTGCGCCATAGTACTTCCATCCCACACTAAGAGCTTGCACTGACGTAGCATAGCACCACGTGCGCTGTTTTTACTAAAATTACAGATAGGTGAATCTTCCTGGGCGAGATTTAGTGGTAATTTTAAAACAGAATGCGCAGTACGACCCCCGCTCAGCAACGTGGCGGCTATACCGGAGGAAGCTACGGCCACAGCAATGTTGCTATCTTTTCAGTCTTGCTGTACGGAGCCGAAAGCTGGACGATAAGCAGGACAGCGGAGCTGATTTTGGGTTATTTCGAAAGAACCTGTCCGGTCCTGTCTGTGAGGAAGGTGAACCACAATTTCGCTGGTACGGATGCCTAATGATGCAGGATGCGTAAATACTATGTATGTACTCGCCGATACCGATGCCGAATGCAGTAATACTCGCCGATGACAATGTGAAACGATACGAATACTTTTAAGTTGCCCGATGCAAAATATTTTAGTTTTTCCTTGGTTTACACACTTAAAACTAATTCTATTCTAAATTTGAAGCTTCTATATCTGTTAGAAGTGCCTTAGAGTTTTGATGATCGGTCAGTTCAAATTGAAATATACCGTGTTTATGCAATGCTTGCTTGGTTACTGAAAAATCAGGCTTCTAGTTTTATTCACAACGAAGGTATAGGGGGTCGAAAATAGCCTGAAATGTTTCGAGAAGAGGATGGTACGGCCGTACCATCCTGAAGCGCAGTGGTTAGTGTGTTGGACTCTGGCGCACGATGAGCGACTCGGGATCCCGAGAACGCCATCAAATGTTTATTTCGCGACGTTCCTCCTCGGCGGGGTACTGGCAAAACCCCGCCCCGGCTGTCGAAACAGCCTTCATACACTAAAGAATATACATACACTAACAGCCTTCCTAGAAAAGCTAAAGGTGGAGAGGACTCTGATAAAGCTGGTCAGCGCGTTACTACTAAGGCGCAAAATCACTTCACGTCATCGGCGTCAGAGGACAACACACTACCCACTGCGCCACGGTGCTGAACAAAGCTCTAAAGTTACCAGATTACTGCAGTATTTCCCAGTCAGAACTGTTGATAATAAACGAGGCCTTGTCTTGGCTGAAGTGGAACGTGATATCCACTACGGACATCCGTATTCTCACGGATAATCAAGCAGCCTTAGTGCCGGTGCACACGAGCGTTTTTTAACGTTGCGGCACCGCATTTGTTCAATGCACACGTGCCTTCCGTTCGATATAACCTTCCGTACGCAGCAACATCACATATTTCCGGATATTTTTTTATTTCCGATATTAATGCCTCAATATCGAAATCTTCTTTAGCCATATTTGCCTTTTTGTTTTTGAAAATTTTTGCGGCAAATTGCCGTTCGTGTGCGCACATCGATATAAAACAATGTACTCTAGATCGCAATAAAATTTGCGGCGCCGCAGCGTTGCCGCAGAAACCTGCGGCAAAAAATTAACGCAAATTGCCGCTGAGGCACCGTTGCGGCGCCGCCGCCGTAAAGCGGCATGTGTGCATGACTCCATATAATTGTGAGTACTACAAAACGCTCGTGTGCACCGGCACTTAAAGTCGTTGGAGTCCTATGTGTACACATCAAAAACTAGTCTCGACTGTCGCCTATCTCTAAACAAGATGGCCGGAACAGTTTATCATTCTACTTATCTGGGTGCCGGGACCCAGCGACATTCCAGGAAATGAGGGAGCCGACACTTGCCAAACAAGGAACGACACTACATTCAATCGTGGCTTGTAAGGGAATACCTCTTGACACCATCAAACATAATCTTGCAAATTTCGCCAGGGCCGAGACGAACCTGAGATGGACCCAGGGAAATACCTGCCTCATCATCACGCAAATCTGGCCCGGCTTGACAGTCAACGGACTAGGAGCATAATCTCCCTAAAAAGAAGTGACATCCACAAATCATCGGTGTCATCACAGGGTCCCTGCCTTATTGGCAGTCACCCGCAAAAACTAGGAATAGTTCCGAGGGATATCTGATCTTCTTAACTTTTTAAGAAGCACAAAATTGTTCCACGAACAGGGGAATAATCCCCCCTCGTAGTTGCACAACGGGCCTTCCTGGCCTATGTGTATTCTTCTCAATTCTAGGAAGGCCTACCTACCTACTTTAAATTGACACTCTTTCTTTCTCACTGATGACTTGTATGTGACCTTGTTTTGACTGACTTCAGATATGATTGAAAGAAATCATTATGCACGTGTACAGTTGATCTGCTTTTAATTACATATGTAAACTAGTATTATACAAAACATACTAGCAAGACATGTTATTTAATTACAGATTTTCTTAATTCTGATTCTGGCGTACGAAGTGGTTTACATTTTTTGTATTGCTAACCAGAATGTCATTTACCTTCTCGATTTTGACACTTGTTTAAGATGGGGTTGTGCCTAAAGCTCCTAAATGTATTTAACTAACCACAGAGGAGGGGACAGTCTACCTCACGCATAATCCCTGGCCAATGTTAATACGTTCAATTCAATCACTCGCAAAACCTACGAATAACACTGTATTCATATAGTGTGTATACAAAGCCATGTCTAGTTTTAACATCCCTGCCAAACTCGTCCGACTGTGCAGGCTGACAATGGAAAATTCTCGCTGCTCGGTAATGAGCAAACCGAGACCTTTGATGTTAAAAAAGGATTTAAGCAAGGTAACGCGCTGTCATGCAACTTTTTCAACATTGTGCTTGAAAAGATCCTGCAAGAGTCACTGGTCAACACAAGAGGTACGATTTGTTTCAAGTCTACGCAATTGCTTGCGTACGCCGACAACATTGACGTGATTGGACGGACACAGCGAGACGTCAATTGGATCAAACCAAATTGAAAAAAAAAAAAACATTATTGCTAACATGTGCGGCTGCTTTAGCCTATTAAAAGTTAAAAGCGAAAACAAAGTCAGAAGAAGGTGGTGGGTTAACCCAAGTTATCAAACGTATTTCTCCAATGTCGAATTCGAAATGGCACAACGCCGTGTAGTTGCGACAGTTTTCCAAATTTTCGAAATTACAGCTTTGCGACACGACTACACACGTGCCTATGTGACTTACTCCATATAATTCCATTGTATTGTTGCGGAGATGCAAACGGACGGTTAAGTTCGAATTTCGCTGTCGAAGCTCGAAAGCTCTCTGGAAGCGGGGATTGGAATGATGTCAACTTCCAATGAAATTGTCAGAGCGTTCTAGAGATTTCCGAAGGGGGACTTCCAACGGCGAACGTTCGAGAAGGTGGACCGAGAGCTATATAAGCGCGAACACTCGCCCTCGACAGACATTCAGTTTGTGGTATAAAACAGCGTGTGACAAGTCGGTGTGATCAACCAGTGTGAAAAGAAAAGCTTTCAATAAAGGTTTGTTTGTGTAATAAAGTTTAAAGTGGACAGTATTGGATAATAAAGAAAAGTGGTGAAGCTGTACAGATAGTTGATCTGTGGTGAAACCAGGAAAGTGTGTGTGTTTTATTTTGGATAAAAAGACAATTGTAGTTTATTGCAATCCAGTGGTGCGAACCCAATTTGGTGTGGGGATCGAATAAATTCGTAACATTTGGTGTCAGAAGTGGGATTGCGATTAAACGAGTGGAACGTTTATTTAAATTGTGAATTGCACAAAGTGAATTGTTAAGAGATAGAGAAAATGGTGAAATTGGAAAAGTTGACCATTGAACAACTGAAAAAAGAGCTGGATGCTCGGGAATTATCCACAGCGGGAAGAAAAAGCCAACCTGGTGGAGAGACTGCGATCGGCGTTGCAGGAAGGTGTCGACTGGGAGAGTCATGAATTCGGGGTGGAGAAGCCGTCGACATCCACTGAGCCAGCGTTCGATATGCAGCAAATTCTCGCGGCTATGAATGCTATGAGTGCTTCCCTGAGCCAGAAACTCCCTGCCAAACTCGTCCGACTTTGCAGGCTGACAATGGAAAATTCTCGCTGCTCGGTAATGAGCAAACCGAGACCTTTGATGTTAAAAAAGGATTTAAGCAAGGTAACGCGCTGTCATGCAACTTTTTCAACGTCGTGCTTGAAAAGATCCTGCAAGAGTCACTGGCCAACACAAGAGGTACGATTTATTTCAAGTCTACGCAATTGCTTGCGTACGCCGACAACATTGACGTGATTGGACGGACACAGCGAGACGTCAATTGAGGTAGAAGCAGCTAATATGGGTCTCAAGGTTAATGAGGGTAAAACTAAGTATCTGCTTTCATCTAACACAGACGGACAACACCGACGTTTTGGCCAGAACGTCACCATGGGCGGATATAACTTTGAAGTGGTCAAGGAATTCGTCTACCTTGGCTCACTGATGACCAGCGACAACAACACCAGCGCTGAGATAAAACGCAGATTCACTCTTGCCGACCGCTGTTATTTTTGGGCTCAAGGCAATTGAGAAGTAGAGCCCTCTCTCGGAAAACCAAGGTGACACTATATAAGAGCTTAATCATCCCAGTCCTCCTTTACGGCGCAGAGGCTTGGACCTTAACAAAAGCGGATGAAGATGCCCTTGGTCGTTTCGAGAGGAAAATTCTGCGCACTATCTACGGTCCCATTTGTTCAAACCGTGTATGGAGGAGAAGATATATGTAACGAAGAACTGTACGGGTTGAACAGCGACATTGGCCTGGTACGACGTCTACGGATACAGCGTCTAAGGTGGCTAGGCCATGTAGAGCGCATGGAAAATATAGCTCCGACCCGAAGAGTCTTCGAATCCACCCCGGAAGGTAGGCGCGGCAGAGGACGGCCGTATCAACGGTGGCGCACGCAGGTGGAAGGGGACTTTAACCAACTGGGCGTGCGGCGCTGGAAACAGCTGACCAAATACCGTGCCAACTGGACACGCTTGTTGGCTGAGGCCCCGGTTCACCACGGACTGTAGCGCCACCTAAGTAACATATTAAAATCTACTAGCCACATCCAAGGGCGCCGTAGCCCATTAGTTAGTGTATTGGACTCTGACGCACGATGAGCGAGTTCGGATCCCGATATTACCAACGCCATCGAATGTTTATTTCGCGGCGTACCTCCTCGGCGGGGTACTGGCAAAAACCCCCCGTAGTATAACGTGCTGGAAAAGCTTTTCGACTCACGCCGTTCGGAATCGGCATTAAACTGTAGATCCCTTTCACCTGTGTGGAAAATAAATCACACACAACATGGGTGATTGATAAGAGAAGCTTGGCTCTGGTCCTTCATGGGCTCTAACGTCACCAAAAGAAGAAAGAAGCCACATCCGATTATAAAGAAAATACATCCCAACAACCACGCATTAAAATAGAATAAATATTCTCAAGTTCAACGGCATTGGCAAACAGATTTAACGCCAGCAACAATACACCGCAGTTAATGTAATTTGGCTTTACCTTCCAAGCAACTAACTTTATTCTACACCAGAGACGAATTGGTTCAAAATGATCTTAATATCCTTCGAAGTTTATATCAAAAGGGGCGATAACAGAGGTCCGTCTTCCAACATAACCTAACAATACAATGTCGTTATCGGCCACCACTGGCGATGCCACTGACAATGCCAATCCCAATCAGGCCATACCACCTGTGTACTGCAACTACATAAATATCTCAGTAGTAAAGTATCGGCTCGAGGGATAACACTTCGACGACCAGTTATACATACAAACATATAGTTCGATTGATTACAATTTCATGAATTCAATTCCAATTGCCAGTTTTTTTTTTTTAAAAATGGATGCCGGGGGGGAAAAGCACGCGTGTGAATTAACACCACAGTAAGAGATGTTTTTCGGTTTATTTGAATGATATTAACTTTTATATTTTTACTTACACAGGCGCCGTCGACATTGCTGCTCTTCGCTTTTTTATAATAAATATCAATTACTTGGTAACTAATGAACTATAACTGACCGAAATAACTCACACCCGCAAAAGATTATAGTAGTGGAAAAACCATCCGCACGGAAAAAAGAAACCAGGGAGTGAGCATTGGTTTTATGGATTGAATGACCATCAATCGTTTATAGCGTCACCTACGTGCGAGAGTGTCAAAAATGGAACAGTACTAAACAAACTCTGTTTACACTCTTACTGCTTGAATATTGACTTCTTATTTAATGGGTAATTGTTTGTTGTTTGGTTTTTAAGTATTATTCATTTTTGACTGACTCACACTCAAACTTCAACTACTTATTATTGATTTCTATTATTAAAATTCGTGCACTTCGACTATTTTACGATCGTCATAATCGACCTGTTTAGCAATCAATTCAAGCCATGGTGAATAAGCTGACTAGATCGTGCGATTTGTTGCTTATAGACTGTTTTTAATTAAATTACGTCAAAGTCGCTTAAAATAAATTTTTTCTATCGACCACTTAAATGTAGTGTCGAACGTGTTTTTCACGGTTTTTCTCCTCAGCGGGGTTCTGACAAAACTCCCTGTAGTAAAATTGTCATGAAAAGCTTCTCGAAATTTGCCGTTCGGAACCGGCAATAAACTGTAGATCCCTTTCGCCTATGGGAAAATGAAATCACACACAACATGGCTGATTGAGAGAAGCTCGGCTCAGGTTCTTCATGGACCGTAACGCCAAAAAACATACACATACGTACATCTAAACTTGTGTTGAAAAAATGTGCAGGCAAAGTCGGCGAGCAAATCGCACAGAGGAATTGTCCAATATGAACACCGTTACTACTGTAGTTTTTGTTTTTTAATGTTTCCTTTCATAACTACCTCACGCTAGTCAAAAACGTTGAAAACTAATTTGCTTGCTTGCTTTGGTGGCGTTACAGCCCATGAAGGGCCAGAGCAAGGCTTCTCTCAATTACCCTGTCGAAACTGAATTGAAATTTCGACCCAGGTTTTTCCGCAACGTAGTCGAAAGATCGAAGAGTTCAAACGTAGTTGAAGTGACAGATAGTATGTATATACGGACCTTTTACTTCGATTGTGTTAGTCCTGCGTTGTGCCAACCAGCAAGCGAAAAGAAAGAAAAGCAAAAGAGATATCTCACACATACAGAGACAAAATGTCTGTTCGACTCCTCGACACAGGTTTACATGCATTTTTTCAACTCGAGTCGAGTCAACTCTATTTCAAGTCGATCCGCGTTTATATGAATTTCGATCCTAGTTGAATCCGGATTCAACTAAACGCGGTAAAACACCCATGTTGTGTGTGAATTATTATTTTTACACAGGTTATAGGGCCCTACAATTTAATGCCGATTCCGAACGGCTTGAGTCAAGGAGCTTTTTCTTGGCAAGTATACTACGGGGGGGCTATCCAGTATCCCGCCGAGGAGAGACGCCGCGAAATAAACATTCGATGGCATTGGTTTTATCGGGATCCGAACTCGCTCATCGTGCGCCAGAGTCTAACACATTAACCACTGCGCCACGACGCCCTCAAAAAACTAATTTATTGAACTTGAAATATATACTAACCCTATGCGAACACTTTAAAATCACCTACATACATATTTAACTAGGTGGGTCACAGGGCATCCAAGTCGGAGCGAAGCGATCCATTTTAAAACTCCGTTTATTATTTTATCAGTGCGCGTGAGCAATCATAATCTAAGCAAAGTAGTATCTTCTGATACGAATACAGTGACAGTAATGCATTACAAAAACTTAGATGTTTAGGGGAACCTGATGGTAAGCTTCTTTATCGATTGTAAAAAGAATTGTGGTTGACGGCATTTGACCAACCGTTTAAGATTTTAAACATATGCCGATGGTCTGTTTTCGATTAAAATTTTAAACATATGCCGATGGTCTATTTTCGATGACCACCAGCTAGCGTAGGCCCAAATTTTGTTAAAATTGCTTAAAGCCTTCTGCGTTGTTTTATTATCAAAATGCGGATGCGCGTGATTTCTAATGTTAAGTCTATGGGACACGTTTTCGGTGATTACTCCTCGATGGTATGTCCGATTTTTGATTTTATTTCTTTAAAACCGTCCTCTCGATGCCTTCTATTGACATGTCTAATTTGGTCAAAATCCGTCAAAGCGCTTAGGAGGAGTAGTCTGTCAACGTAATACATTCTTGGGGTGTTAAGGAGCTTCGCTCGCTACGCTCGCGTCGCTCCAATTAGCTTATGATCCCGACTACTCGACACTCAACTTAATGGATAAAATGATTGCTATTATTAATATGCTAAAAAAATATTTCCTGTTAAAAGAACCGTAGCAAATGAACTTTGTTAAGTTTTGTCGAATATTTCAATATGTAACCTTACCCTTTCGATGTGTGAAATACCCGACTCATTTATAGACTAGTTAAAATAAATGAGCCATATCACCTTATTACACAATGCGTCCCCTATAGTTAGAATTGAAATTGAGACTTTGAACGCGCCCTTCGAGACTTGTCAATATTCTCCATATTTTTTCACATCTGTTTTGCAGCAATTTTGTAGTGGCCGTGTCTGGTTAAGGAATTACCAAACGTTTTCTTTGAGGTATTACTTAACCAATATTTTTCTTAAAACTGGTTTGATTAGAGGCTGATATTACAATTGAAATAGAAAAGTATACTTTAATCAAGTTTCTAACTTCAGAATGTTACGAACAACTGTATTGAAAATAAACGCAGCCCTCCGAAGTTCAACGGGGCTGACTACTCCTCGCCTGTCGGCAATTGCAGCGGTACGTATGGCCCACGACTCAAGTGAGACCGATGAACAATTCGACAAGCGCTACGAAGACTATTTTAATCGGTGTGAGATAGACGGCTGGGAGATTCGCAAAGGAATGAATGATTTGCTCGGTATGGATTTGGTTCCAGATCCAAAGATCATCATCGCTGGTTTGAAGGCGTGCCGTCGTGTAAACGACTACGCTTTGGCCGTAAGGTGGTTAGAAGGTGTAAAGGACAAGTGTGGAGATAAAAAGGCCGAAATCTATCCGTACCTTCTAAATGAAATTAAACCAACATTGTCGGAACTGGGCGTAAACACCCCCGAAGAAATGGGTTATGATAATCCCGAACTGGCACTTAAATCAGTGTTTGATTACTAAATACTATCCAAATTATGAAACCAAATGCACAGGTGGATGCAAATGCAATTGTTAAAATAAATATTCCCAAACATTTAATAAATGATTGTAGTTATGTAATCTGGTGATCCGCAAAAGAGGTTATTAAAGTATTTCTTTACAGCGGATTATATTATCACCAAATAAGAATGGTGATGTCCTTTTAAATTATTTCGTTTTAAACCCTAGAGGTAATTACATATTAACTTCCTAGTGGGAAGTTTTGGTATTTAACGAATTTAAAATTTTGACATCACGTTTCAAGGTCGCCTGGATACAATCCAACGTTTTTTATTTGTGTTAATGAGCGTCCGCCTGGATTATCTGAAGAACCAAAGATGATGTTGACATCGGGGAGATTGCGATCATGAGTAATGCCTGTTTTACAATGCTATTACACAGCGATGCGACAGCGCAACTACAAACGCTGTGGTTGTAAACTCGTTCAGTCGATACACAATGGAGCGACTTTCATCGGCGTTTTTTTTGACAGCGAGGTTACTTCTGTTAGTGAAGTTGGAGGTGGATTCTATAGAGCAGTGGTTTCCAAACTTAATTTTACCACGGCTCCCTTAAAAATATTTGATCATATGGCGCCTCCCTTCCATTTTATAAAATACTACAAACACAAATATTTTTAGTAGTAAAAAATTTATTAAGATAAACTGTTGTATAATACACAAGAAAAAACGAATAACAATATTTTATTATTGTCGCTTAATGAGATGGATGTGCTTGCATATTAGCGCAAAGCTTATCAAATCTCGGTGTCATTGATGAGATAGCTACACGAAGCTCCTTTTCTACAACCAAACGGGCACGATATTTCGATTTTCTTGCAGCTAAGGCAGAAAATCCAGTTTCGCATAAATAAGATGTTGCGAACGACAGCAATACTTTTAAAGCTTTATTTGACAAAATGTCTCTTAATATCTAGCCAAAATTGAATCAGAGATACATTCTGAAATTTTTGTTTTAAAGAGGTATCACAAGATAATTCAATCAAGTTTTCTTTCTCAATACATTAATTAATTCAAATTTGCCATTTTCTTCGTCGATAAATGGATTCTGTATCCATGCATATTTTGTAAAATCAAGATCATCAAAATATTTCGAAAAATGAATTAACAAACCATCCAAGTGTTCAACAATTAAATTTTTGTTTGCTTCTATATTAACTTGGGCGCAAACATTCAAAAGTGGAAACATGTCAAACCTGTTTTTATCCAAATTTATCTTCCATAGCTCCATTTTTTTATGAATGCTTTCACTTTATCTTTTTGAATCAATAAATGCATTTGTGGCTCTTGCATCGATTTATTCAAAACACTCAATTTTCCAAAATTGTCCAACAAATAAGTAAGTTCAATAATAAAATTATCATCCCTAAACATATTTGCATCCTCATTATGATTTTCTTCGAGAAAAATTGCAATCCCTTCCTTGAGTTCAAGCACCCTCTGTATCACTTTTGCACGAGATAGCCAGCGTACTTCACAATAGTACAAAAGTAAGGTGTAGGCAGCTCCCATATCTTCACACAGCTTTGCAAATTACCTAACTTTTAATGGACTGTTTTTTATATAGTTTACAACTTTCGATACTTTTGTAAAAACGTAGTTAAGTTCCTCACTCATATTTTTTGATACAAGAGCTGCTCTGTGGAGCATACAGTGCGTCCAGAGAACATCGGGTGTTTTCTTTTTAATTAGTGCTTGAAGGCCAGTTTTGTGTCCTGACATTGACTGTGCACCGTCTGTACATAGCCCAATGCAATTATTCCAAAATATGCCGTTCTCATAAAAAAAATTGTCGATTATATTAAAAATTTCACTGGATGTGGCTTTGCTAGGAATGGGGTTGCAAAATAATATATCTTCAATTATATTCATCTCTTCAACATATCGAACACATGCAATTCAATGTGCGTCTTTAGCTACCTCGGTTGCTTCATCTACTTGTAAGGCGAATTTTGAAGTGCGCATCTGACAAACTAATTGATCGCAAAAATCATCAGCTATATCATCGATTCTTCTGCCAACAGTGTTATCAGCAAGTGGTATTTGTCCCAGCTGTTTTGTATATCATTCGCCAAATATTGTTTTGACCATGTCAATAGCTGCTGGTAAAACTAATGTTTCTCCTATTGTGTGTGGTTTTTTACACTTCTGTAAGATACTAAGTACGATGCTAGTAACGCATTTGATGGATTATGAACTATTTTTTCTAACGTTTGCTTTTGTTTAGTGAACTCATCCAATTTTCTTTGAAAAAATTCTTGGGACTTGCCAACGTATTGAGAATGCATAGTTTCAATGTGGCATTTTAATTTTCCGGGTCTCACACTATCAGCAGCCAAAACTTTCGAACATAACAAACACATTGGTTTTTCCACATGATCCGTAGTAACACTTGTAAATCCGAGCGATAAATAAGATGAATCGTATTTTCTTGTCTTGGGAGTTCTTCCTTCTTGATTCCTACTACTTGTACCAACATCAGATTCTTCATTATTACAGGATTTTCTCTTGTAACCAGTCAAGAACTTATCAATTTCTCTATAAATACTAGGACAATTAATATATTGTTCTTAAAATTTAACTTAATTAAATTACTTACTATTGTGATCAGTGAGTAATTAGGTACGTCAAAATAAAATAAGAAACACACTCTAACACTGCTGAGCTAAACTGAAGTCGGTATTATCTGGATTTTTGGAGAGCTACTGGTCGGCGAAGCAATGAGTGGATATCGTTGGTAAGAAAGTGAGAAGTCCGACAACGCGCCTGAATCTTTTCGCGTATGCGCATAGACGATACAATCCCTACCATGCAGGTATATATATTTCTGAACCGTAATGTTTACTACGGGGTAAGGATAGCATCAGCCACTGATAAGCAATATGCTTGTGTATTTCGAACTCTTTTAATTGTTTTTTCGAGAACTAATTAGTGCGTGTTTTTTAGTTTTTTTAAGCTATAATTTATTTCTATTGTTTTTATACATTGTTGGGTTTTATTGCACAGCAGACACAGAGGCCGGATGTGAGCTAGACGCTCATTAATTGGTCCTTTGGGTAGTCTGTACAATAACGTTTTATTATCTTATTATGTGTAGTCGTCTGCGGGTTGATAATGCTTTATCTATGTCGGGCTATGTGTGTGAGTGGGATCGTAACTCGCGCATTAGCTCTATCTCTCTTACTCTCATACAAAGGATCCCAAAAGAAATTCATGAATCCCGGCGAACCTAATCAGGATAATCGAAAATATTAATCGAATTATTATATTGTCCTCGGTCTTTGACAAGTGTGCAAAGGAAGGTCAATCAATTTTGTTTATAATGCTCTTTCAACAACCCCAACGCTAGAAAAAAGAGGTGGACCAAAAAAAAAACTACTCCCACCAATGATTCCCATATTGTGCTACCAGCAAAAAAGAACCCCTCATCAAGGGCAATTGGCGCAGAACTGGATAATTTTAGTCAGTACTCCAACTGTCCGGAGAAGGTTCTTACAAAATGATCTGTCCGGAAGATTTGCTCCGAAAGTTCCACTGCTAAGAAAGAGGAACATAAAAGCAAGGAAAGATTTCGCTTTAAGTTTCAAAAATCAAAAAAAATAAATAAAAAATAAAAAATAAAAAACAAAAATAATAATATAGTAATAGTAAAGATTGAAAACGATCTATATTAATTATTAAATACTATTATGTTATGTAGCTACCTGGTTACAAAACTTTGGAAAATGCTTAAAAATTCTCCGACTATTCCTTTCCCTATTATTTCAAACAGCTCTATATGTACCGATATGTTACTTGCACGTGAACTGTTTTTAGGGTTCCGTACCCAAAGGTAAAACGGAACCTTATTACTAAGACTTCGCTGCCCGTCCGTCCGTCTGTCACCAGGCTGTATCTCATAAACCGTGATAGTTATACTGTTGAAATTTTCACAGATGATGTATTTCTGTTGCCGCTACCACGACAAATACTAAAAACAGAACAAAATTAATATTTAAGGGGGGCTCCCATACAACAGACATGATTTTCATCCAAAAAATCCAGCCTGCAACCAAGATCTGTCATTTGATGAGGTAACATACATAGTCTCTTTCATATTTATGTATACAGATGGAACGGAACCCTTCGTGCGTGAGTCCGACTCGCACTTGGCCGTTTTTTTTTTTTTTGTCAATCCTGGCTAATATTCGCGCCTCCCCTTAGACTAGTCCACGCCTCCCTAGGGAGGCGCGCCTTCCAGTTTGGAAAACGCTGCTATAGAGTGATGCCTATTTCACAATTCTACTACACGGCGATGTGACAGCGCAACTACAAACGCTGCCGTTTGCTGTGGTTGTAAAGTCGTTCAGTCAATACACAGTGGAGCGACTTTCATCGACGTTTTTTTGACAGCGAGGTTACTTCTGTGAGTGAAGTTGGAGGTGAATTCTATAGAGTGAAGTTGGCATCAGTAAAATTTTCGAAGATTGAAACTGAATTTAGTTCATAAATGGATCAAAACAATTTGAAAAAAAAAAAACATTATTGCTGCATATAGGCTGCTTTAGCCTATTAAAAGTTAAAAGCGAAAACAAAAGTCAGAAGAAGGTGGTGGGTTAGACCAAGTTATCAAACGTATTTCTCCAGTGTAGAATTCGAAATGGCACAACGCCGTGTAGTTGCGACAGTTTTCCAAATTTTCGAAATTACAGCTTTGCGACACGACTACACACGTGCCTATGTGACTTACTCCATATAATTCCATTGAATGAATATGGATTTGACAGCTACGGCGTTTGTAATTGCCTTGTTGCGTCGCCGTGTAGTAGCATTGTGAAACAGGCATGAAGTTGGCATCATTAAAAATTTCGAAGATTGAAACTGAAATTAGTTCATAAATGGATAAAAACAATTTGAACAAAACATTATTGCTAACATGTGTGGCTGCCTTAGCCTGTAAAAAGTTAAAAGCGAAAACAAAAGTCAGAAGAAGGTGGTGGGTATGAGCAAGTTATCAAACGTATTCCTCCAATGTCGAGTTCGAAATGGCACAACTCCGTGTAGTTGCGACAGTTTTCCGAATTTTCGAAATTACAGCGCTGCGACACGAGTAAACGTGCCTATGTGACTTACTCCATATAATTCCATTGTATTGTTGCGGAGATGCAAACGGACGGTTAAGTTCGAATTTCGCTGTCGAAGTTCGAAAGCTCTCTGGAAGCGGGGATTGGAATGATGTCAACTTCCAATGAAATCGTCAGAGCGTTCTAGAGATTTCCGAAGGGGGACTTCCAACGGCGAACGTTCGAGAAGGTGGACCGAGAGCTATATAAGCGCGAACACTCGCCCCCGACAGACATTCAGTTTGTGGTATAAAACAGCGTGTGACAAGTCGGTGTGATCAACCAGTGTGAAAAGAAAAGCTTTCAATAAAGGTTTGCTTGTGTAATAAAGTTTAAAGTGGACAGTATTGGATAATAAAGAAAAGTGGTTAAGCTGTACAGATAGTTGATCTGTGGTGAAACCAGGAAAGTGTGTGTGTTTTATTTTGGATAAAAAGACAATTGTAGTTTATCGCAATCCAGTGGTGCGAACCCTATTTGGTGTGGGGATCGAATAAATTCGTAACATTTGGTGTCAGAAGTGGGATTGCGATTAAACGAGTGGAACGTTTATTTAAATTGTGAATTGCACAAAGTGAATTGTTAAGAGATAGAGAAAATGGTGAAATTGGAAAAGTTGACCATTGAACAACTGAAAAAAGAGCTGGATGCTCGGGAATTATCCACAGTGGGAAGTAAAGCCAACCTGGTGGAGAGACTGCGATCGGCGTTGCAGGAAGAAGGTGTCGACTGGGAGAGTCATGAATTCGGGGTGGAGAAGCCGTCGACATCCACTGAGCCAGCGTTCGATATGCAGAAATTCTCGCGGCTATGAATGCTATGAGGGCTTCCCTGAGCCAGAAACTCGATCAAAAGCTGGAGGAAAATTCCACTTCTCTAAGCCAGAAACTGGAGAAACTTGAGGAAAATTCCGCGGCCGTAGGTAGAAAGTTGGAGGAAAATTCCACTTACCTGAATCAGAAGCTGGAAGAGATGCTAGAGAACACTCGAGAAAGCTTAAGAAACATCCAGCAGGCCGTCGACGATCGATTCCAGAACGTCGAGGAGAGAATCGAGACACTAGAATCGAGGTTCGACAAGAAGGTTCTAGATCTCGAAAATAATCAAGAAAAGATAATCGAGACTATGGAATCGAGGTTCGACAAGAAGGTTCTGGAACTCGAGAAAACTGTCCAGAACGTTCTGCATCAAGGAATCGCTGTACCAACTGCAGCATCGAAATTTACAGCTCCCAACTTCGACGGCACGAGCGCTTTCAACATCTTTAAGCTCCAGTTCGAGACAACAGCGGAACGGAATCAATGGGGAGAAGAAGATCGTGTGGCCGCTCAAGTAATTTCGCTTAAAGGCGAAGCAGCTGGTGTTTTACAGAACATCCCGGAGACCCAGAGAAGGAACTACACAGCCATATGGGATGCTCTCCATCGAAGATACGGCAGTGAGCACATGCAGGAGATGCACAAGCTGGAACTCAAAGGCGCAAGCAGCGTTTAAACGAGACCATACAACAGTATGCTGCCGACATCGAGAGGCTATCCCATCTTGCCTACGCGAACGTTCCAGTTGACGTGGTGGAGAAACTTAAAACGGATTCTTTCATCCAAGGGCTAAGGGACCCCGATACGCAACGAAGTTTGATTCTCCTGCCGAAGACATCTTTCAAGGAGACAGTTGCCAGCGCTCTCGCATGTGAAACATCGCTCTTGATATGCCGACCTTCCATCAAATTACGGCGCATATCTCAAGACCAGGATAGTTCCAGAACAACAATGGCGAGTAGGAGTGGTTCATTTCCGGGTAGATGCTACATCTGCGACCAGCAGGGGCACATTGCGAGGAACTGCCGCCTGCGAAGAAAGCGTTCGAGGTCTAGTTCGCCAAAAAGAGACCATGGGAGTGAACGCGACCGTGGAGGTGCAAAAGGTGCACCTAACAATCCGCTAAACCAAAACGAGTCAGTGCAGAGGGGCGTGCGCTGGCTCCCACATTGGAGTGCCCCAGCATCCTCGTATCCCGAATCTGTAGGGGTGCAACCAGCCTAGTCATCGAGGGAACGATGGACGGGCGACGATATCTGCTGACGTTGGACACGGGCGCAACTCATTCAGTCATCCGAAGCGGATTGGTTTCTGACATCGAACCATTTTCCGAGGTAAGGCTTCGTACAGTAACTGGTGAGAAGGCGGAAGTTAAGGGAAAGGTCCAGAAAAGAATTACGATGGGTACCGTCGAGTTTCAGCATGATTTCATCGTTGCGGACATCACTGATGACATCATAATCGGCGTCGACTTCATGATTAGGCATGGCTTCACATTGGACCTCAACCAAAAAGTAATGAAGTATGGCAACTTGGAGCTCCCATTAACAATGGATAATGGACAAGGTAACAAGGTCAGGCGAATAGTCGTGCAAACGCGCCAAACAGTTCCCCCGAATGCAGAAGCTTTGGTTTGGGCAAAGATAGAAGAGGATGCGGGGACAAGCCGAATGTGGGTGGTCGAACCCGACAAAAGAAATCGACCCAGCGATATAATTGTTGGAAGGGCTCTCGTGGAACCCCGACAAGACCAATTGGTTCCAGTACGAGTCCTGAATTCTGCCAGTACACCTAAGACAATGCATAAGGGAACAACGATCGCTCAATGCCAAGAAGCTGCCGCCATTATAAACTGCGAAGATAGGAAACACCGGGAAATCCAGAAAAACAAACCGTTCTTGAAAACAATGGCCAGAGAGTGGACGCAACATCTAGTGGAGAAGCAGAAAAGTCAAGCACTCTCCCTGCTTTGTTAATATTGGACAGTTTTTGCAGATGGTAAGAACTGTGGAAGAACATCAATTGTGAAGCACAGAATAGACACAGGGGACTCTAGACCGATCCGGCAACCACCGAGGAGGGTACCTTTGGCGAAAGAAGGCGAGGTGTCAAACTAATCGACGAGATGGAAAAGGAGGGCGTGATCGAACCATCTGCAAGCCCATGGAGTTCGCCAGTAGTGCTTAGTAGTATGTTATGGGCGGTTCAAGCGCTTTTTTGTATAAAGTGAATCGACATGTTTTCGCGACACGGTAATTTGGTATGAAGCGATGGTATGAAGGGATTTGGTATGAAGCGGTTGAGGTGCTTTTTGGTATGAAGGTGTTCTGGCGCTATGTAATTTGTTTATTTAAGTTGTGAATTTGCGTGGGGGTTAGGAAATGTATGGCGGTTGAGGCGCTTTTTGGTATGAAGCGATGGTATGAAGTGATGGTATGAGGGGATTTGGTATGAAGCGATGGTATGAAGGGATTTGGTATGAAGCGGTTGAGGTGCTTTTTGGTATGAAGTGATGGTATGAAGGGTTTTGGTATGAAGGTGTTCTGGCGCTATGTGATTTGTTTATTTAAGTTGTGAATTTGCGTTGAGGTTAGGAAATGTATGGCGGTTCTGGCGCTATTTTAAGTTGGTTTTTTTGTCGCGTGCAAGGTCGTTATCATGTGACGTATTTAGAATAGCAATAGATATGTACATATTGTTACGCGCAAAGCGTGCCGAGTAGCGTGTGCCGAGTTTCACTATGCCGAGTTTGGATTCACTCTTCTCTCTCTCTCTCTCTATGCTGCGCTGATTTCATGGGGGGACAAGTTTAATCACGTTCTACGTTTTTTTTCCTCCCCCGTACAATTTAAGGTAGATATGTTCATTTGGTAAGTTTGTTTATACCCGGTGTAAACATATTTTCGGGACAAAACGGAAGATCATTATGTACATCGTTATGTGTTAGATCTTCGTAAGAGAAGGAGAACACACATCGATTCCGAGTAAATCGATCTGTTGGATAAACCATCGCTTTAGCAGCATCCCCATATCATAATCATAACATATTATTATAGACATTTTTCTTTGTGATCCTAACCCAGCACACTAACCTAGAACGGTACAATCTAAAGCTAGAGTTTGTAGCAAAAAGCACATGTGCTCATACTCTCTCTCTCTCTCTCACACACACACACACAGTCTCTCTCATACTCTCTCAGTCATGGTATGCGAATAGAACAGAAGAACAAATTCAGAACAAAAGACAGAAGATAATTGAAAGAAGACAAAAAGAAACTGAAGAACAGAGAAGAATTAGAATAGAAAAAAATAGTCAAAGAAATCAAAGAAGAATAAACGAAGAAACTGAAGAACAAAGAAGAATAAGAACAGAAAAAGATAATAAAGATAATAACAGATAATAACAGACATAAATTGAGTGTTTCACTAGGCCCAGCAAGAGGACGAAGAATTCCATGGCATAATCTGCTGCTTACTCGTATATATAAATAGGGGAAGTTCCTGTTCAATGTGACATTGCGTTAGTAATAACGAACCCGAAAACGCTAGCAGACTCTAGTGATCGACCAACACGACATACGAGCTCGGATCGAAGAGAAAATTTTTATATAAACGCTAGCAGACTCTCGTGATCGACCAACACGACATACGAGCTCGGATCGAAGAGAAAATTTTATATAAACGCCAGTAGACTCTCGTGACACGATCAACCAACACGATATACCAGCAAAGAAGGAATTTCAACTACACGCAATCTGAAAAGAAATATTGAAATTGATGATTCGGAGATACTTACGGAAATATCTCTGGGGAATCTACAGGAGAGTCAAAAGCGAACATCAAATGCTATACGACGTAAGTTATACAGGGAACGTCGGAAGGCACAATCTAAACCGTATGACAAAACGAATGCACAGAGATGCAAGAAGTACCGCGAGCCCAAAAAGCAAGACGTTTCCAAAGAAAAGGTATCTGCTGGTAACTCCGAGCGATGTAAGAAATATCGGGAATTGAAGAAACAGGAAAACTTAATTAACCAAAAGCGCACGAACGACGCGGAGCGATGTAAGAATCGACAGTTGCCGCAGCAGCAGCAGGAGACTTCACTGATGTTAGGTGTGCAATCCAAAAGTAAAAAACCTAAGCAGACTATTTACAAAAGATGTTTATTTTGCGAAGAGGATGCTGAGGAGAGGCTTTGGTCTCAACATCAACGCAAAAACTCACATAAAACAAAGGCTAAGCAGATTCTAAGAGAGAATGTCTACAGTATAACAAGCGCTTTCAAAAATCGCATTAAGACATTTCACATTTCTAATAATGATGAGAGCATATTGAATGTAGAAGTCCTATATGAAAAAAATATGTATTTGATTACCGAGCTGTTGGAAAACGAATTGGAAGTTTTGCATGCTTTTAAATTTAATATGGAATTATTTACGGTGTTCGTGAAGCATACAAAGGAAAATGACGATATGATCCAGGATATTAAAAGTATGCAGACCAAGCTGTATACGATCCTAGAAAAAAGCGATTTATCTGAAAAATTAAACGCTTTTATCAATGACATCAAGGTTAAACTAGAGGAATTCCAGGAAAGAGATAGCGGATGGGCTTTGTTGTCATTCCTGAGAATCCAAATAAATATTAATAAATACGATCCGCTTCGGGCTTCTACCTATCTTAATCTACCACAGCAGTTATTGATCAAACATGCTTGTATAAATGTGAAAAACACCGATGAATACTGTTTCAAATGGTCTGTTATATCGGCTTTGGATAGCAAAGTTAAATATAATCATGAGAGACCATCATCATATGCAATTCGCGATATAACTAGTGACATAATAAAAGTTAATGGTGAAATTCTTTGTTTTAGAAATATGCAATTTCCTCTTGCGATCAAAGTTATACATATATTTGAGTTGAATAATCCAACAATCAGTGTAAATGTGTTCGGTTATGAAATCAACGATAAGAATGAATGTTATTTAATTGGACCATACTATCATACGGCCGAGGAAAAGACAAAACATATTAACTTGCTCTATTGCGAAAGTTCTGATAGCGATCTAACGCATTATGTGTACATCAAACATATGTCGCGTTTAATGAGAAGTCAAATAACTAAGAGGGAACAACGAATGCATCTTTGTAATGGGTGCTTACAACGATTCCCTAATGAATCCCGTCTGCTGCAACACAAAAGTGAATGTCGGAAGCTGATTACGATTATGCCGGATGAAGGAAACAAAATACTCAAGTTTGTTAAACACAATCGAAAGCAACGAGTTCCATTTGTTGTGTATGCCGACTTTGAGTCTATTCTATTACCTGTGAGTCATTGCATGCCGAATCCAGAATCTTCGTCAACAACTAATGTACAACAACACATACCCTGTGCGTTTTCGTATTTCATTAAGTGCTCATTTGATGATAATGTAAATAGACACAGAACATTTGTTGGTGAGAAATTACATTTAGTTACATGCTATCAAGAACGAAAAAAAAAAAAATAAACAAGGTCTCCTTTGTATTTTTATAGGAGAAAATTCATCTGATGAATTTGTAAAGATGCTGGTTGAAGACTTAAAATACCTATATAGGGAGTACATGGAGAAACCAAAAGCGATGAATCAATTGACAGATGTTGAGAACTACAACCATCATAATGCTTCAATATGTTGGATATGTAATCGTACCTAGTTTTAGTCAGACCGATTTAAGAGTAAAAGATCATTGCCACTTCACGGGTACATATAGAGGAACTGCACATAGACAGTGTAATTTAGATTTTCAAAAGCCAAATTTTTTCCCAACACTTTTACATAATTTTTCGGGCTACGACTGTCATCTTTTTGTGAAAAGCTTAAGTAATATTGACGGTGAAATAACAGTTATTCCATTAAATAAAGAAAATGATATATCACTTTCCAAGCGAGTGCATTTAGACGCAAATAACACCTTTGAAATTAGGTTTTTAGATTCATTTCGATTTCTTCAGTCGAGTATAGATTCGTTAGCAAATAATTTATCTGAAGATGATTTCATTATAGGCAAAAGGTATTACAAAAATGACGACTCATTAAAATTAATTACTAGGAAAGGTGTATTTCCTTACGATTATCTCAATTCATGGAATCGTTTAGATGATTGTTCTCTTCCATCAATTTCCCAATTTTATAATAAACTAACGGGTAAAGATTGTTTAGATGCAGATTATGAATATGCACTAAAGGTATGGAAGCATTTTAATTGTAAATCATTAAAAGATTACATGCTTGTGTATCTACAGAGCGATGTGCTCTTGTTGGCTGACATATTCGAGAATTTCCGTAAGGTCTGCTTAAAAATATATGAATTAGATCCATGTCATTATTATACATCTCCTGGTTTGTCATTGGATGCAATGTTGAAGATAACGGAAGTTAATCTAGAGCTTTTCACCGACATTGATATGTTTAATTTCATTAAGAAAGGTATCAGAGGTGGTCTATGTCAATGTAGTCATCGATATGCCATCTCTAATAATAAGTACATGAATAAATTCGACGAAACTAAAACAAACGAATTCCTTATGTACTTTGATGCAAATAACTTGTACGGTTGGGCAATGTCTCAACCACTTCCTAATGGAAATTTTCAATGGAATGATCCCGAAATCTATACCAGAGAATATATTTTGAAATTGGAAAAAGACGATAAATTTGGTTATGTATTCGAAGTAGATTTAGCCTATCCAATAGATCTTCACGATGTACATAATGATCTTCCGTTTTGCCCCGAAAATATGCTTACGCTGGGAACTAAAATTCCTAAGCTAATTGCCAATTTAAATGCAAAGACCAATTATATAATTCATTTAAGAAATTTACAACAATGTCTGAACAACGGATTAAATATCACTAAAGTTCACAGAGTGTTGTCCTTTACTCAATCGGAATGGTTACAGAAGTATATAAATCTGAATACCGAATGCCGGAAAAAGGCGAACAGTAAGTTTGAAAAAGACTTTTTCAAATTAATGAACAACAGTGTTTACGGTAAAACAATGGAGAATGTAGAAAAGCGTCGAGATGTGAAAATTGTAACTCAATGGAATGGTCAAGGAAAGTCATTGTGTGCTAGGAAACTAATTGCACATCCTAATTTTCACACTAGATCTATATTTACACCAGAGATGTGTGCTATTGAAATTACCAAGGGACGAGTTGTGTACGATAAACCTATTTATTTAGGTTTCATTGTATTAGAGCTTTCAAAATGGCTTATGTACGACTTTCATTATGAGTATATGAGGAAAAATTTGGAAAATCGATTCGACTAAACTATATGGATACGGATTCATTTATTTATTCAGTAATGACAGATGATTTCTATTCTGATATATATCAAGACGTCATTGATCCCGAGAAATCAAGGTTTGATACTTCAGAATACCCCATAGGCAATGTGCATAATTTTCCGCAAACAAACGGTAAAGTTCTCGGGAAATTTAAAGATGAGAATAACTCTCGGAAAATGTTAGAATTCATTGGATTAAGAGCGAAAATGTACTTCTTTATATTAGAGACCAATGATGTGGTGAAAAAGGCAAAAGGAATTAAAATGTCGGTTACTAATAGCTTAGATATTAAAGATTATCGAAATTGTTTAATGTAAAAATTTACGGGCGTCATTCCTGCGGAAGCATCTCTCCATCTCCTCGATCTCACGCTTTCCGTGCTCTCTCTTCTTTCTTCTGAAAAGCGTGTGTTCCTCTCTTCTCTTCTGCTCATAGATTTCGCGAGCAGCTCTCGTCCGTCGTTGCAGCACGGCCTTATATGCCTCTTGTTTTGCTGCATGGGCTTGTTCGCACTGTTCATCGAACCAGGGGTTTCTAGGTGGTGGCTGTTTGAAACCCAGCACCTCTGAGGCAGCATCTCTGACGGCGCTCTGGCAATGAGCCCATTCCTGCTCTATTGTTTGTGCTGCTCTGGGCGGATTTTGAGAGAGCTTTGAGGAGACACGATCGGCAAAGATTCTGGCAGTCTCTTGCGATTGTAGCTTTCCAACGTCAAACTTACGTTGTCCTACTCGACTCCTAAGCATTCTTGATATCCTCATTCGTACCTTGGCTACAACAAGGTAGTGGTCCGAGTCGATGTTGGCCCCTCGGAAGGTTCGTACGTCGAGAATACAGGAGGAGTGTCTGGCGTCGATCGCAATATGATCAATCTGGTTGGTGGTCGATTGATCACAAGACCGCCAGGTACCCTTGTGGATGTTGAGATGGGGGAATCGCGTGCTTGCTACAAGGAGGTTACGCCCCGCTAGGAAATCGATTAGCCTTAATCCGTTGTCGGATGTGGTGTTATGGAGGCTATGCTTTCCTATGATCGACTCAAATATGTCCTCCTTGCCCAGTTTTGCATTAAAATCTCCTAGGACTATTTTTGTGTCGTAGCTGGGACATTGGGCATATGTTCTGTCTAGGAGATCGTAGAATTCTTCTTTGAGTCGATCGTCCTTTTCTTCCGTTGGAGCGTGAGCGCATATTAAGCTAATGCTTCCAAATTTAGCTTTGATGCGGATTGTTATGAGGCGTTCGCTTACATCTCGGAAGCTTAAGACTTTGTCGGAGTCTTCCTCTAATAACGAATCCGCACCCGAATAGGCGCTGTTTGTTCTCCTTGTAGCAGTTCCCGTAGTAGATGTCGCAGTTTTTCATCCGTTTTTTGCCTGGTCCATCCCATCGCACTTCTTGGAGTGCGGTTATATCTGCTTTATAGCAGTTGAGGGTTTGCTCCAATTGATCGCCTGCACCCGGTCTGTTAAGGGACCTCACATTCCAGGTGCAGACTCTCAAGTCCGTTAGTCGTTTGCAGGGGTCGTCAGCTTTGTATCCGTCCGTATCCGAGGCTTGTTGTCGTTTCGGAACAAGTGGGTTTTTACGTGATAGGGATGTTACCCCTAAGCACAACCCCCAACCTGGAGGGCCAGGTTCCTCTTTCCCCAGGAACAAGGGTTGGGTCGCTGCACACATTGGTTCACTACCTGGCGGGTGCCAGGGTAGCTATCCAGGGGGGCCACGCGGAGGCTGTGTGTCAACTTGGATTGAACAGGGACAGAGATCGAAGCTGGCGTTTGCCATGTTAAACGCGATCAACTTCTTTGCTCTGTTTGCTCGCTCCCTCCCTCCCAATGGTAAAACGAACATGCCATGGCTACAAAGCCAGAGTGGCGGCCTGCAGGGATGAAAATGGAGAACTGGTAGTAGAGTCGCAGTCGATGCTGAGGATTTGGAAAGACCACTTCTGCAGACTTTATAACGGCGATGATAGACAAGATACCGCTGTCAGGCAGAACGAACCATTCGCAATGGACCACGAAGTAACAGAATTCGGTCCACCCGACCTAGACGAAGTCAAAATAGCGATATCAAGACTTAAGTCTAACAAAGCCGCTGGCGCAGACGGCCTGTCTGCTGAGCTTTTTAAGGCGGCTGGAGATGAGCTGGTAAGGTGCATGCACCATCTCATCTGCAAGGTATGGTCGGAGGAAAGCATGCCCGACGAATGGAATCTCAGCATCGTTTGCCCGGTCCATAAGAAAGGAGACCCCTATAACTGCGCCAACTATAGGGGAATAAGTCTCCTTAACATCGCATATAAGATCTTCTCTGCCGTATTGTGTGAACGCCTGAAACCGTTTGTGGATAACCTGATCGGCTCTTATCAGTGTGGTTTCAGGCCAGGTAAATCCACAATAGACCAAATATTTACGCTACGGCAGATCTTGGAGAAGACCCCGGAATACCAAATCGACACTCACAACCTCTTCGTCGATTTCAAGGGCGCGTATGACAGCGTATATAGAGACGAGCTGTACAAAGCCATGTCTAGTTTTAACATCCCTGTCAAACTCGTCCGACTGTGCAGGATGACAATGCAGAGTTCTCGTTGCTCCATTAAGGTCGGTAATGAGCATACCGAGACCTTTGATGTTAAAAAAGGATTTAGGCAGGGCGACGCGCTGTCGTGCAACTTTTTCAACATCGTGCTTGAAAAGATTGTGTAAGAGTCACTGGCCAACACAAGAGGTACGATCCATTTCAAGTCTACGCAATTGCTTGCGTACGCCGACGATATTGACGTAATTGGACGAAAACAGCAAGACGTCAATGAGGCTTTTGTGAGCATTGAGGTAGAAGCGGCTAAGATGGGTCTCAAGGTTAATGAGGGTAAAACCAAATATCTGCTCTCATCTAAAAGAGACGGACAACACCGACGTATTGGCCAGAACGTCACCATGGGCGGATATAACTTTGAAGTGGTCAAGGAATTCGTCTACCTTGGCTCACTGATTACCAGCGACAACAACACCAGCGCTGAGATAAAACGCAGAATCACTCTTGCCAACCGCTGTTTCTTTGGGCTCAAGAGGCAATTGAGAAGTAGAGCCCTCTCTCGGAAAACCAAGGTGACACTATATAAGACCTTGATCATCCCAGTCCTCCTTTACGGCGCAGAGGCTTGGACCTTAACAAAAGCGGATGAAGATGCCCTTGGTCGTTTCGAGAGGGAAATTCTGCGCACTATCTACGGTCCCGTTTGTTCAAACGGTGTATGGAGGAGAAGATATAACGAACAACTGTACGGGTTGTACACCGACATCGGCCTGGTACGACGTCTACGGATACAGCGTCTAAGGTGGCTAGGCCATGTAGAGCGCATGGAAGATACAGCTCCGACCCGAAAAGTCTTCGAATCCACTCCGGAAGGAAGGCGCGGCAGAGGACGGCCGCCTCAGCGGTGGTGCACGCAGGTGGACAGGGACCTCAACCAACTGGGCGTGCGGCACTGGAAACAGCTGGCCAAAGACCGTGCCGGCTGGAGACGCTTGTTGGTTGAGGCCCAGGTTCACCACGGACTGTAGCGCCACCTAAGTAAGTAAGTAGAAATTGTTTAATGAATAAAAAATTGTTGTTTAGATCAATGTTTATATTTAGAAGTAAGTTACATAATGTTTATACGCAGTCTATTAATAAGTTAGCGTATCAGATGCTTTGGAATTCGTGTGTAAGACTGACATAAGTAAAAAGTATCAATGTAGTGGCCGGGCTCGACAGCTTACCAGGCCACCATACGTGACGTATGCAAATTTGACAGGTGTGACAGGTGACGGGTGACAGGTGACAGGTGTGACAGGTGACGGGTGACAGGTGAAAGTTCAGTGACCCCTTTGAAAAGTTCAGTCACCTTGTTGAAAAGTTTAGAACCAGTTAGTTAGAACCAGTTAGTTAGAACCAGTTAGCTAGAACCAGTTAGTTAGAACCAGTTACTTAGAATTAGTTACTAAGCAAGGTCATCGCCAAGTAACCAAGGTCAGTGACCTTGTTGAAAAGTTCAGTGACCTTGTTGTGTTAGATCTTCGTAAAAGAAGGAGAGAGAATAATAAATCACTTTTTTCTTTTTTGGTATCAATTAGTCATTCATTGGTATTTTATTATGACCCCAAGCATAAGTACTTATCCCATCATTACATATATATCTTTTGGTGTCGTTATAACTTAAAGCTAACTTATTAAAAGACTGCGTATAAACATTATGTAACTTACTTCTAAATATAAACATTGATCTAAACAACAATTTTTTATTCATTAAACAATTTCGATAATCTTTAATATCTAAGCTATTAGTAACCGACATTTTAATTCCTTTTGCCTTTTTCACCACATCATTGGTCTCTAATATAAAGGAGTACATTTTCGCTCTTAATCCAATGAATTCTAACATTTTCCGAGAGTTATTCTCATCTTTAAATTTCCCGAGAACTTTACCGTTTGTTTGCGGAAAATTACGCACATTGTCTATGGGGTATTCTGAAGTATCAAACCTTGATTTCTCGGGATCAATGACGTCTTGATATATATCAGAATAGAAATCATCTGTCATTACTGAATAAATAAATGAATCCGTATCCATATAGTTTAGTCGAATCGATTTTCCAAATTTTTCCTCATATACTCATAATGAAAGTCGTACATAAGCCATTTTGAAAGCTCTAATACAATGAAACCTAAATAAATAAGTTTATCGTACACAACTCGTCCCTTGGTCATTTCAATAGCACACATCTCTGGTGTAAATATAGATCTAGTGTGAAAATTAGGATGTGCAATTAGTTTCCTAGCACACAATGACTTTCCTTGACCATTCCATTGAGTTACAATTTTCACATCTCGACGCTTTTCTACATTCTCCATTGTTTTACCGTAAACACTGTTGTTCATTAATTTGAAAAAGTCTTTTTCAAACTTACTGTTCGCCTTTTTCCGGCATTCGGTATTCAGATTTATATACTTCTGTAACCATTCCGATTGAGTAAAGGACAACACTCTGTGAACTTTAGTGATATTTAATCCGTTGTTCAGACATTGTTGTAAATTTCTTAAATGAATTATATAATTGGTCTTTGCATTTAAATTGGCAATTAGCTTAGGAATTTTAGTTCCCAGCGTAAGCATATTTTCGGGGCAAAACGGAAGATCATTATGTACATCGTGAAGATCTATTGGATAGGCTAAATCTACTTCGAATACATAACCAAATTTATCGTCTTTTTCCAATTTCAAAATATATTCTCTGGTATAGATTTCGGGATCATTCCATTGAAAATTTCCATTAGGAAGTGGTTGAGACATTGCCCAACCGTACAAGTTATTTGCATCAAAGTACATAAGGAATTCGTTTGTTTTAGTTTCGTCGAATTTATTCATGTACTTATTATTAGAGATGGCATATCGATGACTACATTGACATAGACCACCTCTGATACCTTTCTTAATGAAATTAAACATATCAATGTCGGTGAAAAGCTCTAGATTAACTTCCGTTATCTTCAACATTGCATCCAATGACAAACCAGGAGATGTATAATAATGACATGGATCTAATTCATATATTTTTAAGCAGACCTTACGGAAATTCTCGAATATGTCAGCCAACAAGAGCACATCGCTCTGTAGATACACAAGCATGTAATCTTTTAATGATTTACAATTAAAATGCTTCCATACCTTTAGTGCATATTCATAATCTGCATCTAAACAATCTTTACCCGTTAGTTTATTATAAAATTGGGAAATTGATGGAAGAGAACAATCATCTAAACGATTCCATGAATTGAGATAATCGTAAGGAAATACACCTTTCCTAGTAATTAATTTTAATGAGTCGTCATTTTTGTAATACCTTTTGCCTATAATGAAATCATCTTCAGATAAATTATTTGCTAACGAATCTATACTCGACTGAAGAAATCGAAATGAATCTAAAAACCTAATTTCAAAGGTGTTATTTGCGTCTAAATGCACTCGCTTGGAAAGTGATATATCATTTTCTTTATTTAATGGAATAACTGTTATTTCACCGTCAATATTACTTAAGCTTTTCACAAAAAGATGACAGTCGTAGCCCGAAAAATTATGTAAAAGTGTTGGGAAAAAATTTGGCTTTTGAAAATCTAAATTACACTGTCTATGTGCAGTTCCTCTATATGTACCCGTGAAGTGGCAATGATCTTTTACTCTTAAATCGGTCTGACTAAAACTAGGTACGATTACATATCCAACATATTGAAGCATTATGATGGTTGTAGTTCTCAACATCTGTCAATTGATTCATCGCTTTTGGTTTCTCCATGTACTCCCTATATAGGTATTTTAAGTCTTCAACCAGCATCTTTACAAATTCATCAGATGAATTTTCTCCTATAAAAATACAAAGGAGACCTTGTTTATTTTTTTTTTTTTCGTTCTTGATAGCATGTAACTAAATGTAATTTCTCACCAACAAATGTTCTGTGTCTATTTACATTATCATCAAATGAGCACTTAATGAAATACGAAAACGCACAGGGTATGTGTTGTTGTACATTAGTTGTTGACGAAGATTCTGGATTCGGCATGCAATGACTCACAGGTAATAGAATAGACTCAAAGTCGGAATACACAACAAATGGAACTCGTTGCTTTCGATTGTGTTTAACAAACTTGAGTATTTTGTTTCCTTCATCCGGCATAATCGTAATCAGCTTCCGACATTCACTTTTGTGTTGCAGCAGACGGGATTCATTAGGGAATCGTTGTAAGCACCCATTACAAAGATGCATTCGTTGTTCCCTCTTAGTTATTTGACTTCTCATTAAACGCGACATATGTTTGATGTACACATAATGCGTTAGATCGCTATCAGAACTTTCGCAATAGAGCAAGTTAATATGTTTTGTCTTTTCCTCGGCCGTATGATAGTATGGTCCAATTAAATAACATTCATTCTTATCGTTGATTTCATAACCGAACACATTTACACTGATTGTTGGATTATTCAACTCAAATATATGTATAACTTTGATCGCAAGAGGAAATTGCATATTTCTAAAACAAAGAATTTCACCATTAACTTTTATTATGTCACTAGTTATATCGCGAATTGCATATGATGATGGTCTCTCATGATTATATTTAACTTTGCTATCCAAAGCCGATATAACAGACCATTTGAAACAGTATTCATCGGTGTTTTTCACATTTATACAAGCATGTTTGATCAATAACTGCTGTGGTAGATTAAGATAGGTAGAAGCCCGAAGCGGATCGTATTTATTAATATTTATTTGGATTCTCAGGAATGACAACAAAGCCCATCCGCTATCTCTTTCCTGGAATTCCTCTAGTTTAACCTTGATGTCATTGATAAAAGCGTTTAATTTTTCAGATAAATCGCTTTTTTCTAGGATCGTATACAGCTTGGTCTGCATACTTTTAATATCCTGGATCATATCGTCATTTTCCTTTGTATGCTTCACGAACACCGTAAATAATTCCATATTAAATTTAAAAGCATGCAAAACTTCCAATTCGTTTTCCAACAGCTCGGTAATCAAATACATATTTTTTTCATATAGGACTTCTACATTCAATATGCTCTCATCATTATTAGAAATGTGAAATGTCTTAATGCGATTTTTGAAAGCGCTTGTTATACTGTAGACATTCTCTCTTAGAATCTGCTTAGCCTTTGTTTTATGTGAGTTTTTGCGTTGATGTTGAGACCAAAGCCTCTCCTCTGCATCCTCTTCGCAAAATAAACATCTTTTTACTTTTGGATTGCACACCTAACATCAGTGAAGTCTCCTGCTGCTGCTGCGGCAACTGTCGATTCTTACATCGCTCCGCGTCGTTCGTGCGCTTTTGGTTAATTAAGTTTTCCTGTTTCTTCAATTCCCGATATTTCTTACATCGCTCGGAGTTACCAGCAGATACCTTTTCTTTGGAAACGTCTTGCTTTTTGGGCTCGCGGTACTTCTTGCATCTCTGTGCATTCGTTTTGTCATACGGTTTAGATTGTGCCTTCCGACGTTCCCTGTATAACTTACGTCGTATAGCATTTGATGTTCGCTTTTGACTCTCCTGTAGATTCCCCAGAGATATTTCCGTAAGTATCTCCGAATCATCAATTTCAATATTTCTTTTCATATTGCGTGTAGTTGAAATTCTTTCTTTGCTGGTATATCGTGTTGGTTGATCGTGTCACGAGAGTCTACTGGCGTTTATATAAAATTTTCTCTTCGATCCGAGCTCGTATGTCGTGTTGGTCGATCACGAGAGTCTGCTAGCGTTTATATAAAAATTTTCTCTTCGATCCGAGCTCGTATGTCGTGTTGGTCGATCACTAGAGTCTGCTAGCGTTTTCGGGTTCGTTATTACTAACGCAATGTCACATTGAACAGGAACTTCCCCTATTTATATATACGAGTAAGCAGCAGATTATGCCATGGAATTCTTCGTCCTCTTGCTGGGCCTAGTGAAACACTCAATTTATGTCTGTTATTATCTTTATTATCTTTTTCTGTTCTTATTCTTCTTTGTTCTTCAGTTTCTTCGTTTATTCTTCTTTGATTTCTTTGTCTATTTTTTTCTATTCTAATTCTTCTCTGTTCTTCAGTTTCTTCTTGTCTTCTTTCAATTATCTTCTGTCTTTTGTTCTGAATTTGTTCTTCTGTTCTATTCGCATACCATGACTGAGAGAGTATGAGAGAGACTGTGTGTGTGTGTGAGAGAGAGAGAGAGAGAGTATGAGCACATGTGCTTTTTGCTACAAACTCTAGCTTTAGATTGTACCGTTCTAGGTTAGTGTGCTGGGTTAGGATCACAAAGAAAAATGTCTATAATAATATGTTATGATTATGATATGGGGATGCTGCTAAAGCGATGGTTTATCCAACAGATCGATTTACTCGGAATCGATGTGTGTTCTCCTTCTCTTACGAAGATCTAACACATAACGATGTACATAATGATCTTCCGTTTTGTCCCGAAAATATGTTTACACCGGGTATAAACAAACTTACCAAATGAACATATCTACCTTAAATTGTACGGGGGAGGAAAAAAAACGTAGAACATGATTAAACTTGTCCCCCCATGAAATCAGCGAAGCATAGAGAGAGAGAGAGAGAAGAGTGAATCCAAACTCGGCATAGTGAAACTCGGCACACGCTACTCGGCACGCTTTGCGCGTAACAATATGTACATATCTATTGCTATTCTAAATACGTCACATGAACACTTCCAGATTCAACGTCGATTGGTAAGAGACAGACCTTTTTAGTAAAACTTGGAACTGAAAATGTTTGCGAAGTAAGATTTGGTTTAAAGCTCAAGGGAATCTGGATGTTGTTTCTTACAAGAACAGAGTTCTTGATATCGATAATTATTCCTAGTTCCTTCATAATATCAACTCCAACTAAACCATCAAAGTAATTATGGAACCTAAATACCAGGAAATGTAGATTACATTTCGTTTGGAGTTCCGGTAGACCCTCCAAAATGATTTCTTGGTCGACACATTGGGTGCCGAAAATTGTTTTAATTTCCTGTGGTATTATTTTTCTTTTATAAAGGTTCTTACTCGAATGTGGACTAATGAAGGATCTATTACTTCCAGTATCTATTAAGAATTTTAGTTTTGTGTTATTCAAGCTGTAAATGTTTATATATGGCAACAAATTTGAGTTATGATTATTAATACCAACGTATCCTATTGATTGTCCGAGGCTTGTAAAAGAAAATTTTCATCATCAATTTCAACATTACTGGATGGATCTAAATTATTCGAAGGATTATGATTGTGGGAGCAGTTTTGAGAGTGGATTTCATTTAGATTTTGTGGAGAAAAATATTCGTTACTACGACTAAGATCATGAGACTCTACATTGAATAATTGTGGTTTACTATAAGCTTGAGAATTGTTTGCTGTTTTTCTGGTTGTATTACCACTTGAAATATCCATCGGTTCGGGCTGTATTCTCCTATAAGCATTTGAGTTACTATTCGTATGCGGAAATGGAGGTTCATAATCATTTTTACTATTGAAATTATAAGAGAATTGATTCCTAAACTGTGGTCTATTTGATGGTGTATATTGTAAGTTTGATGGGTTTGAGTTTTTGGAATGTGGATGAAAATGCCTTAATTCAGGTCGATAATAATATTGGGGATTACGAATGTTTGCTTGAGGATGCTGAAAAGTTGCCCTCGTAAAATTTGGTGGATTTATGGTAACGTGATGGTTTTGAGAGTTTCGAGAGCCTTGGAAATAGAAACGGTTTTGTTCCTCCAAGCAGAAGTTTAGTGCTTCTGACAACTTGGAGGGTCTCATAGCCCTAATGGTTGATCCCAACGGTTCCCTTAATCCTGCCAGGAATGTGTTAAGGCACATCTCTTGGTAGAGTGACCTTTTAGCCTCAATTACGACATTGTTTGCTTCGTGGACCCTAACATGGTTCATAATTGTCGAAAAAATATCAATTATTTTGGCATAAAACTCTTCTACCTTTCCCTGATTTTGCCTCAATTGATGCAAGTCTCGGATTAGGCTCGTTTCATTCCTTTTATCGGCGTAATGAACTATTAAATTAGTTTTTATCTCGTCCCATTCTATGGGAGTACCATACATATTTAATACTTCATTTGCCTGGCCAACAATTTTATTCCTAATTGCCCTAAATATGATCTTGCTATAGCTAGAACCTTTTAACTATGGCATAAGGCTTATGATTTCTTCTACATTGTTTATAAAATCAAATAAGACACGCGGATTGCCATCAAATGTAGGTATATCCTTCATGGCATCTGGAATTCGTAGAGAATTAAACACATCTGCAGCGATGCTAGCATTTATAGCCATGTTTTTATTTGACGAGGTTTCTATTTCTTTCGTAAAAGGCACTTTATTATTTTCGACGTTTACCACAGAACAAGAAATGTTATTGCTAGTATTAACTAAATTTATTGTGTAGGGACAATATCTTTTTGAACGACCACCTTTTATTATTTTCTTAAATGGAGGCATGGAACCCAATTGCGAAACTTAAACTAGGACTTACCTTTATAATCTTTGGTGATATGATATGTTTGTTATTGCTTTTTTTTGTTTCTTTATTTTTCACTCAAAAAAAAAAATATAATTTCGATATAATTTTAATAGCACTAATAACTAATAACCTAATCTCGTAACAAACATATTTAAACTAAATATTAACAATTTATTGAATAAACTGAACTTAAATAGGTCGAGATCTTCGATTTTCCTTTTCTTGCTATTTGGTGTTTCTTGATCCGTTGTGCACTTTCTTTTCAAATATATGAGTATGTGTATATATGTATGTTAGATATTATGTTGTTATAAATGTATATTAACTATTGTTATTAATTTTTTTTCTTGTGCTCCATCAACTATTGCTTTCATTCACTTGTGTTTTTTCCGGCTTTTCTTTAACATTTCCTTTTTGTATTTAGAAAACACGCGTAGGTCTCTGTTTTCTGTCCAGTAAAATAAAGGCTACTATAATTCACCACTGGTAGAAACTGGTAGAAAACACGATTGCGACTGCGCCAATTATGGGTTTGAAAAAAAAACACTTAATATTTTTTTTTCTCTTTAAATTTTATTAATCAAAATTTCGGATTAACAAGTTTTTGTTTTTCGACTTGCCCGATCGGTGGTCTTTTATCAAGTGATCTTATCTGCCGGCATCTATGCACCTACTTGGCCAAAACACGAAAGCTGCACAGTTCACGTAAACAAATGAGTGGAAAACAAATTGGAAAAAGGGACGCGTAAGTGGGTAGGTAGCGAGATAACAAATCGCACGATCATCGACACGTAAACAAATATGTGGGTGGAAGCGAAATTGGAAAAAGGGACGCGTAAGTAGATAGTTAGTGTGGCTAACATATCGTAAACAAATAAGTTATAATAGTCCGAAGACTATCCAATAAAAATAATAAAACACACAAAACATAGCTTTATATATTTATTAGAACACAATAAATACTATGACCTATACGACACGAACTTAACGACGACTCAACATTGACTGACTTTTCTACTTGGTAATTCGCTCCAGCTTTATCTTCTTTCAAAGATAGAGCTGGAGAGAGAAACCGTATCAAAGATCAACAATACACTTGTTGTTTTGCTGAACAAAACACCAAGTGTGGGGAAAGACGGGTGTAGGGGTGTTACAGCATGTAACTTCTCCCCCCTTAAAGTTTTTGGTCCCCAAAAACAAACTAGTTACAATAAAATGGGACATAAAACAAAAATGTTCCAAAAACTATACATATAATAACTTAAGATTATATTCTTCTTATATGTACTAACATTTTTTTTTGTGTTTTTTGTTTTTTGTTTTTTACTATGATTTTAAAATGATAACATATTTTTTTTTTCTTTGTATTTTTATAATCATTTTGTTTTATCAATATGATTACTTCGAAAATAAATTCTCTTATAATTTCAATAGTAAAAATGATTATGAACCTCCATTTCCGCATACGAATAGTAACTCAAATGCTTATAGGAGAATACAGCCCGAACCGATGGATATTTCAAGTGGTAATACAACCAGAAAAACAGCAAACAATTCTCAAGCTTATAGTAAACCACAATTATTCAATGTAGAGTCTCATGATCTTAGTCGTAGTAACGAATATTTTTCTCCACAAAATCTAAATGAAATCCACTCTCAAAACTGCTCCCACAATCATAATCCTTCGAATAATTTAGATCCATCCAGTAATGTTGAAATTGATGATGAAAATTTTCTTTTACAAGCCTCGGACAATCAATAGGATACGTTGGTATTAATAATCATAACTCAAATTTGTTGCCATATATAAACATTTACAGCTTGAATAACACAAAACTAAAATTCTTAATAGATACTGGAAGTAATAGATCCTTCATTAGTCCAAATTCGAGTAAGAACCTTTATAAAAGAAAAATAATACCACAGGAAATTAAAACAATTTTCGGCACCCAATGTGTCGACCAAGAAATCATTTTGGAGGGTCTACCGGAACTCCAAACGAAATGTAATCTACATTTCCTGGTATTTAGGTTCCATAATTACTTTGATGGTTTAGTTGGAGTTGATATTATGAAGGAACTAGGAATAATTATTGATATCAAGAACTCTGTTCTTGTAAGAAACAACATCCAGATTCCCTTGAGCTTTAAACCAAATCTTACTTCGCAAACATTTTCAGTTCCAAGTTTTACTAAAAAGGTCTGTCTCTTACCAATCGACGTTGAATCTGGAAGTGTTCATATAAAACTTACATATATCACACCTAACTTACTGATTCCAGAGGGCCTATACAAAGCTCAAAATTGGTATTGCTTTGTTGAGGTAATAAACAAATCAAATTCTTCTCAAATCTTTGTAATAGAGCAACCAATTAGTGGTCAACTCATAGACAATTTTATAGAGTTTCACAACTATTCTATAAAAAATAATCAGAGCACGGAGGCTGTAAACATGAGTAAAATGGTTAGAACTAGCCATCTAAATTGTGAGGAAGAACAAGCAATACGGCATCTGTGTTATCAGTTCAAAGATATCTTCTTTCAAGAAGGTCAAAACTTAACGTTTTCCAACACAATAAAACATGAAATCAAAACCACAGACCAAATTCCGATTTATTGTAAGTCTTATCGATACCCGTACGTCCATAAGGAGGAAATACACCGACAAATAAGTGATCTACTTAATCAAGGTATCATCCGTCCAAGTTTTTCCCCTTGGTCTTCTCCTGTTTGGATAGTTCCAAAAAAAAAAGATGCAAGCGGAAAGGAAAAATGGAGATTGGTAATTGACTACCGAAAATTAAATGAAAAAACTATTGATGATCGCTATCCTATTCCCAACATTACGGACATTTTGGATAAGTTAGGTAGATGCGTATACTTCAGCACTTTAGATCTGGCATCTGGATTTCACCAGATTGAAATCAAAGCCGAAGATGTTTCTAAGACAGCCTTTTCCATCGAGAATGGACATTATGAGTTTGTCCGAATGCCCTTTGGCCTGAAAAACGCACCTTCGACCTTCCAACGCGTCATGGACAATGTTTTAAGAGACCTCCAAGGTAAAATATGTCTAGTATACATGGACGATATCGTAGTGTACTCCACCTCACTGCAAGAACATCTTCAAAACCTAAGTGCTGTTTTTCAAAAACTCCAGGATGCCAACTTAAAAATACAGATCGATAAGTCAGAATTTTTACGTAAAGAGGTATCGTTCTTAGGTCATATTATAACACCGGACGGAATCAAACCCAATCCCGATAAAGTAAGTGCAGTTAAGAGGTTTCCAATCCCAACAACTCCGAAACAAATCAAGTCTTTTCTCGGCCTTCTTAGGTATTATAGAAAATTTATTAAAGATTTTGCCAACTTAACGAAACCACTAACTGAATGCCTTCGTAAGGGAAAAAAGATAAACCTCGATAATCGGTACATAAACTGTTTTGAACATTGTAAGACTCTCCTCTGCAACGACCCGATTCTGCAGTATCCGGACTTCCATAAACCTTTCATCGTTACTACTGACGCTAGTAATGTTGCTATAGGTGCAGTGCTTTCTCAAGGTGCTTTGGGCTCCGATAAACCGATTTGTTTTGCAAGTCGAACCTTATCAAAGAGCGAACAGAACTACAGTACTATAGAGAAGGAACTTTTAGCCATAGTATGGGCAACCAAATATTTTCGCCCATATATATATGGAAGAAAGTTCAAAATAGTCACGGACCATAAACCTCTCGTCTGGCTTTTTTCTTTAAAAGAGCCCAACTCTAAGCTTGTACGATGGAAACTTAGGCTCGAAGAATATGATTATGAGATTGTTTATAGAAAAGGCAAGCAAAATTCCAACGCTGACGCACTTTCACGTATCGAGCTTAACAGTAATGAGATAACTGAACATGAAATAAACCCGGAAAACTTAGATATGACTTCCATGCAAAATAATATCGATACCTCTGAGGATTTGTCTACAGTCCATTCAGGACAAGAAAACTTGGATGATGCTATACCCATATCAGAGCGTCCTATCAATGAGTTTTCTAACCAAATAATAATCAAACAAAATCCCTCTAGAAAAGAACTGTTCTCCAAAATGCATATATTGTTCCAAAGAAAAAAAAGGCACATCATAGAATGCCGAGATCCTAAAAATGAAACTATTTTAATCTCGATTTTAAAAGATTTCGCTAATACCAAAAGGACTACGGCTATATTAACCGATGATGAAACATTTAGAACATTGCAGTATGTTTACGCAACATTTTTCCACCGATCACGCATTAAATTAGTTAGATCTACTATCTTACTAAAAGATATAACGGAAAGAGATGAACAAGAAAAAATAATTAGGGACTACCATACAAGCTCACACCACAGGGGTATTATTGAAAGCTTCAACCACTTAAAACGAGATATCTACTTTCCCAGTATGAAATACATAATTTCAAAAGTAATAAATAATTGTGAGACTTGTAATAGACATAAATATGACCGTAACAGAGAACAACTTAAATTCCAACTAACCGAAACACCATCTAAACCGCTTGAAATAATTCATATTGATATTTATTCTATACACAAAGAGAACTTTTTAACTATTATCGATAAGTTCAGTAAGTTTGCTTGTGTCTATTTGTTAACTGCTAGAACAAGTATAAATGTAATAAAATCTTTGCGACATTATTTTAGTCAACACGGTATACCTAAAAAAGTAGTTTCTGATAATGGCAGCGAGTTTGTTTCAACCTTGTTCAGGGAGTTTTTGCAGCTTTACAACATTCAATTTCATACCATTTGCGCTAAAACTTCCAACGGAAATTCACCTGTGGAGCGGTTTCACTCCACCCTCACTGAACTGATTCGTATCATTAAATCGCAAATGAAAGATATGCCTATTGCTGAAATCGTTGATGAAGCCGTATTGACATACAATAATTCAATCCATTCAACAACAATGTTGTCGCCCTTCGAGCTCATTAACGGACACATACATAAATCGCAACCATTCCCACCCAAATTAGATTTTGCCACAGAACAAGAATATTTACAAGATCATATAGAAAATTTTCAAAAATTAACTAAAATTATTCAAGAACAAAGTTTTAACAAGAAACAAAATTATATAAACAAATGTAACCGATTACGTAAAGATCCTCCAAGTTACAATCAGGACGATATAATCTATGAATTAGATGACAGGCGTAATAAATTAGCGCCTAGGTTTAATAAACATATAGGAACAAAAAACGGAAAGATTACAATAGAGACAAATCGGAGAAAGGTCCATAAACAGAAAATTAGGAAAAAGACAAACTAAACTATGATTACAATACTATACTATATACTATACTCTTAGAAATATTAAAAGTTGCCTACTTAAAGATAACCTAAATCATTTATTTTTGTGCAGAATTCATAGATCATTTGTTTTATTTTTTTTTCTCTCCTTTCATTCAAAGAAAAAATATAAATAGATGTACAACAATAAACATATCCAGAACCCAATATAAAGCAAAACTTAAATTCAGGATGTTACTATGTATGCTAATCGTAACATGGAAATTACATTACAATATAATTACATAAACGTAGCTATCTTAAGCATTGTCGAACTTCATCCTCCTGTTTCAGTTCAAACTTAGGGGGGAGGAGTTACGTTTCGCAACATGTTGCCTTATGTTTTGTATGCCGTAACTTTGCATCTATGCACTTAGTTTTCCTTGATACTTATTTGTTTATTTGCCTACGATCATGCGATTTATTTTTACTACTCTACCTATTCACTTACGCGTCTCTTTTTCCAATTTCTTTCCCACCTATTTGTTTACGATATGTTAACCACACCAACTACCTAGTTACGCGTCCCTTTTTCTAATTTCGCTTCCACCCACATATTTGTTTACGTGTCGATGATCGTGCGATTGGTTAACTCGCTACCTATCCACTTACGCGTCCCTTTTTCCCAATTTCTTTTCCACCTATTTGTTTACGATATGTTAGCCACACTAACTATCTACTTACGCGTCCCTTTTTCCAATTTCGCTTCCACCCACATATTTGTTTACGTGTCGATGATCGTGCGATTTGTTATCTCGCTACCTACCCACTTACGCGTCCCTTTTTCCAATTTGTTTTCCACTCATTTGTTTACGTGAACTGTGCAGCTTTCGTGTTTTGGCCAAGTAGGTGCATAGATGCCGGCAGATAAGATCACTTGATAAAAGACCACCGATCGGGCAAGTCGAAAAACAAAAACTTGTTAATCCGAAATTTTGATTAATAAAATTTAAAGAGAAAAAAAAATATTAAGTGTTTTTTTTTCAAACCCATAATTGGCGCAGTCGCAATCGTGTTTTCTACCAGTTTCTACCAGTGGTGAATTATAGTAGCCTTTATTTTACTGGACAGAAAACAGAGACCTACGCGTGTTTTCTAAATACAAAAAGGAAATGTTAAAGAAAAGCCGGAAAAAACACAAGTGAATGAAAGCAATAGTTGATGGAACACAAGAAAAAAAATTAATAACAATAGTTAATATACATTTATAACAACATAATATCTAACATACATATATACACATACTCATATATTTGAAAAGAAAGTGCACAACGGATCAAGAAACACCAAATAGCAAGAAAAGGAAAATCGAAGATCTCGACCTATTTAAGTTCAGTTTATTCAATAAATTGTTAATATTTAGTTTAAATATGTTTGTTACGAGATTAGGTTATTAGTTATTAGTGCTATTAAAATTATATCGAAATTATATTTTTTTTTTTGAGTGAAAAAGAAAGAAACAAAAAAAAGCAATAACAAACATATCATATCACCAAAGATTATAAAGGTAAGTCCTAGTTTAAGTTTCGCAATTGGGTTCCATGCCTCCATTTAAGAAAATAATAAAAGGTGGTCGTTCAAAAAGATATTGTCCCTACACAATAAATTTAGTTAATACTAGCAATAACATTTCTTGTTCTGTGGTAAACGTCGAAAATAATAAAGTGCCTTTTACGAAAGAAATAGAAACCTCGTCAAATAAAAACATGGCTATAAATGCTAGCATCGCTGCAGATGTGTTTAATTCTCTACGAATTCCAGATGCCATGAAGGATATACCTACATTTGATGGCAATCCGCGTGTCTTATTTGATTTTATAAACAATGTAGAAGAAATCATAAGCCTTATGCCATAGTTAAAAGGTTCTAGCTATAGCAAGATCATATTTAGGGCAATTAGGAATAAAATTGTTGGCCAGGCAAATGAAGTATTAAATATGTATGGTACTCCCATAGAATGGGACGAGATAAAAACTAATTTAATAGTTCATTACGCCGATAAAAGGAATGAAACGAGCCTAATCCGAGACTTGCATCAATTGAGGCAAAATCAGGGAAAGGTAGAAGAGTTTTATGCCAAAATAATTGATATTTTTTCGACAATTATGAACCATGTTAGGGTCCACGAAGCAAACAATGTCGTAATTGAGGCTAAAAGGTCACTCTACCAAGAGATGTGCCTTAACACATTCCTGGCAGGATTAAGGGAACCGTTGGGATCAACCATTAGGGCTATGAGACCCTCCAAGTTGTCAGAAGCACTAAACTTCTGCTTGGAGGAACAAAACCGTTTCTATTTCCAAGGCTCTCGAAACTCTCAAAACCATCACGTTACCATAAATCCACCAAATTTTACGAGGGCAACTTTTCAGCATCCTCAAGCAAACATTCGTAATCCCCAATATTATTATCGACCTGAATTAAGGCATTTTCATCCACATTCCAAAAACTCAAACCCATCAAACTTACAATATACACCATCAAATAGACCACAGTTTAGGAATCAATTCTCTTATAATTTCAATAGTAAAAATGATTATGAACCTCCATTTCCGCATACGAATAGTAACTCAAATGCTTATAGGAGAATACAGCCCGAACCGATGGATATTTCAAGTGGTAATACAACCAGAAAAACAGCAAACAATTCTCAAGCTTATAGTAAACCACAATTATTCAATGTAGAGTCTCATGATCTTAGTCGTAGTAACGAATATTTTTCTCCACAAAATCTAAATGAAATCCACTCTCAAAACTGCTCCCACAATCATAATCCTTCGAATAATTTAGATCCATCCAGTAATGTTGAAATTGATGATGAAAATTTTCTTTTACAAGCCTCGGACAATCAATAGGATACGTTGGTATTAATAATCATAACTCAAATTTGTTGCCATATATAAACATTTACAGCTTGAATAACACAAAACTAAAATTCTTAATAGATACTGGAAGTAATAGATCCTTCATTAGTCCACATTCGAGTAAGAACCTTTATAAAAGAAAAATAATACCACAGGAAATTAAAACAATTTTCGGCACCCAATGTGTCGACCAAGAAATCATTTTGGAGGGTCTACCGGAACTCCAAACGAAATGTAATCTACATTTCCTGGTATTTAGGTTCCATAATTACTTTGATGGTTTAGTTGGAGTTGATATTATGAAGGAACTAGGAATAATTATTGATATCAAGAACTCTGTTCTTGTAAGAAACAACATCCAGATTCCCTTGAGCTTTAAACCAAATCTTACTTCGCAAACATTTTCAGTTCCAAGTTTTACTAAAAAGGTCTGTCTCTTACCAATCGACGTTGAATCTGGAAGTGTTCATATAAAACCTACATATATCACACCTAACTTACTGATTCCAGAGGGCCTATACAAAGCTCAAAATTGGTATTGCTTTGTTGAGGTAATAAACAAATCAAATTCTTCTCAAATCTTTGTAATAGAGCAACCAATTAGTGGTCAACTCATAGACAATTTTATAGAGTTTCACAACTATTCTATAAAAAATAATCAGAGCACGGAGGCTGTAAACATGAGTAAAATGGTTAGAACTAGCCATCTAAATTGTGAGGAAGAACAAGCAATACGGCATCTGTGTTATCAGTTCAAAGATATCTTCTTTCAAGAAGGTCAAAACTTAACGTTTTCCAACACAATAAAACATGAAATCAAAACCACAGACCAAATTCCGATTTATTGTAAGTCTTATCGATACCCGTACGTCCATAAGGAGGAAATACACCGACAAATAAGTGATCTACTTAATCAAGGTATCATCCGTCCAAGTTTTTCCCCTTGGTCTTCTCCTGTTTGGATAGTTCCAAAAAAAAAAGATGCAAGCGGAAAGGAAAAATGGAGATTGGTAATTGACTACCGAAAATTAAATGAAAAAACTATTGATGATCGCTATCCTATTCCCAACATTACGGACATTTTGGATAAGTTAGGTAGATGCGTATACTTCAGCACTTTAGATCTGGCATCTGGATTTCACCAGATTGAAATCAAAGCCGAAGATGTTTCTAAGACAGCCTTTTCCATCGAGAATGGACATTATGAGTTTGTCCGAATGCCCTTTGGCCTGAAAAACGCACCTTCGACCTTCCAACGCGTCATGGACAATGTTTTAAGAGACCTCCAAGGTAAAATATGTCTAGTATACATGGACGATATCGTAGTGTACTCCACCTCACTGCAAGAACATCTTCAAAACCTAAGTGCTGTTTTTCAAAAACTCCAGGATGCCAACTTAAAAATACAGATCGATAAGTCAGAATTTTTACGTAAAGAGGTATCGTTCTTAGGTCATATTATAACACCGGACGGAATCAAACCCAATCCCGATAAAGTAAGTGCAGTTAAGAGGTTTCCAATCCCAACAACTCCGAAACAAATCAAGTCTTTTCTCGGCCTTCTTAGGTATTATAGAAAATTTATTAAAGATTTTGCCAACTTAACGAAACCACTAACTGAATGCCTTCGTAAGGGAAAAAAGATAAACCTCGATAATCGGTACATAAACTGTTTTGAACATTGTAAGACTCTCCTCTGCAACGACCCGATTCTGCAGTATCCGGACTTCCATAAACCTTTCATCGTTACTACTGACGCTAGTAATGTTGCTATAGGTGCAGTGCTTTCTCAAGGTGCTTTGGGCTCCGATAAACCGATTTGTTTTGCAAGTCGAACCTTATCAAAGAGCGAACAGAACTACAGTACTATAGAGAAGGAACTTTTAGCCATAGTATGGGCAACCAAATATTTTCGCCCATATATATATGGAAGAAAGTTCAAAATAGTCACGGACCATAAACCTCTCGTCTGGCTTTTTTCTTTAAAAGAGCCCAACTCTAAGCTTGTACGATGGAAACTTAGGCTCGAAGAATATGATTATGAGATTGTTTATAGAAAAGGCAAGCAAAATTCCAACGCTGACGCACTTTCACGTATCGAGCTTAACAGTAATGAGATAACTGAACATGAAATAAACCCGGAAAACTTAGATATGACTTCCATGCAAAATAATATCGATACCTCTGAGGATTTGTCTACAGTCCATTCAGGACAAGAAAACTTGGATGATGCTATACCCATATCAGAGCGTCCTATCAATGAGTTTTCTAACCAAATAATAATCAAACAAAATCCCTCTAGAAAAGAACTGTTCTCCAAAATGCATATATTGTTCCAAAGAAAAAAAAGGCACATCATAGAATGCCGAGATCCTAAAAATGAAACTATTTTAATCTCGATTTTAAAAGATTTCGCTAATACCAAAAGGACTACGGCTATATTAACCGATGATGAAACATTTAGAACATTGCAGTATGTTTACGCAACATTTTTCCACCGATCACGCATTAAATTAGTTAGATCTACTATCTTACTAAGAGATATAACGGAAAGAGATGAACAAGAAAAAATAATTAGGGACTACCATACAAGCTCACACCACAGGGGTATTATTGAAAGCTTCAACCACTTAAAACGAGATATCTACTTTCCCAGTATGAAATACATAATTTCAAAAGTAATAAATAATTGTGAGACTTGTAATAGACATAAATATGACCGTAACAGAGAACAACTTAAATTCCAACTAACCGAAACACCATCTAAACCGCTTGAAATAATTCATATTGATATTTATTCTATACACAAAGAGAACTTTTTAACTATTATCGATAAGTTCAGTAAGTTTGCTTGTGTCTATTTGTTAACTGCTAGAACAAGTATAAATGTAATAAAATCTTTGCGACATTATTTTAGTCAACACGGTATACCTAAAAAAGTAGTTTCTGATAATGGCAGCGAGTTTGTGTCAACCTTGTTCAGGGAGTTTTTGCAGCTTTACAACATTCAATTTCATACCATTTGCGCTAAAACTTCCAACGGAAATTCACCTGTGGAGCGGTTTCACTCCACCCTCACTGAACTGATTCGTATCATTAAATCGCAAATGAAAGATATGCCTATTGCTGAAATCGTTGATGAAGCCGTATTGACATACAATAATTCAATCCATTCAACAACAATGTTGTCGCCCTTCGAGCTCATTAACGGACACATACATAAATCGCAACCATTCCCACCCAAATTAGATTTTGCCACAGAACAAGAATATTTACAAGATCATATAGAAAATTTTCAAAAATTAACTAAAATTATTCAAGAACAAAGTTTTAACAAGAAACAAAATTATATAAACAAATGTAACCGATTACGTAAAGATCCTCCAAGTTACAATCAGGACGATATAATCTATGAATTAGATGACAGGCGTAATAAATTAGCGCCTAGGTTTAATAAACATATAGGAACAAAAAACGGAAAGATTACAATAGAGACAAATCGGAGAAAGGTCCATAAACAGAAAATTAGGAAAAAGACAAACTAAACTATGATTACAATACTATACTATATACTATACTCTTAGAAATATTAAAAGTTGCCTACTTAAGGATAACCTAAATCATTTATTTTTGTGCAGAATTCATAGATCATTTGTTTTATTTTTTTTTCTCTCCTTTCATTCAAAGAAAAAATATAAATAGATGTACAACAATAAACATATCCAGAACCCAATATAAAGCAAAACTTAAATTCAGGATGTTACTATGTATGCTAATCGTAACATGGAAATTACATTACAATATAATTACATAAACGTAGCTATCTTAAGCATTGTCGAACTTCATCCTCCTGTTTCAGTTCAAACTTAGGGGGGAGGAGTTACGTTTCGCAACATGTTGCCTTATGTTTTGTATGCCGTAACTTTGCATCTATGCACTTAGTTTTCCTTGATACTTATTTGTTTATTTGCCTACGATCATGCGATTTATTTTTACTACTCTACCTATTCACTTACGCGTCTCTTTTTCCAATTTCTTTCCCACCTATTTGTTTACGATATGTTAACCACACCAACTACCTAGTTACGCGTCCCTTTTTCTAATTTCGCTTCCACCCACATATTTGTTTACGTGTCGATGATTGTGCGATTGGTTAACTCGCTACCTATCCACTTACGCGTCCCTTTTTCCCAATTTCTTTTCCACCTATTTGTTTACGATATGTTAGCCACACTAACTATCTACTTACGCGTCCCTTTTTCCAATTTCGCTTCCACCCACATATTTGTTTACGTGTCGATGATCGTGCGATTTGTTATCTCGCTACCTACCCACTTACGCGTCCCTTTTTCCAATTTGTTTTCCACTCATTTGTTTACGTGAACTGTGCAGCTTTCGTGTTTTGGCCAAGTAGGTGCATAGATGCCGGCAGATAAGATCACTCGATAAAAGACCACCGATCGGGCAAGTCGAAAAACAAAAACTTGTTAATCCGAAATTTTGATTAATAAAATTTAAAGAAAGTTGGATGTGAAAAAATTATTAGTAGCTCCCAAACTGTGCTTGCGTTAAAGGCATATTGGCTCACTGCTGCCACAATTGAAAGTGAATATAAGAAGCTTTCACGCTGCGCTTGAGTCGAAGGAATATTGACCCAAGACAGTGCACAAAAAAAAAAAAAAAAAACCTTAAATTGGTAAAGTGTGAATTAAATGCAAAACCTTGTTTGTATGTAATATACATATTTACATTAATACTTCGTGATAAGATGATAATTATATACACATAACTATTGTATTAAACCTATATATAGCATTTGAATAATTACAAAAAAGGATATAAGTAAAATTATACTCATTAATTCATGACATATATAAATAATAATTATAAGAAATGTTTACTGATTACTAAATAAATTTAACAATTAAATTACTCTATGTACAATAAATGCGATACAATTTTACTTTATAGATGTATGTACGTATATGTAGGTACATATATTAAACAGAAATAAAATAAATCAAATATAAAGAAATGTTATGTAAAATTGTAACTGATATAGTAAACACATATGTACAAAGTCACAAACCGCATACATACATAAAAGTGTGATACAATATGTAACAATTTATGTAATACATGCATAAATAATATTATAACATATTTGATATGCATCAAATTGTCTAAATTTAGTTTATTGAAATAATAGAATATTTATGTTAATAAAATTAATAACAATAGTTAATATACATTTATAACAACATAATATCTAACATACATATATACACATACTCACATATTTGAAAAGAAAGTGCACAACGGATCAAGAAACACCAAATAGCAAGAAAAGGAAAATCGAAGATCTCGACCTATTTAAGTTCAGTTTATTCAATAAATTGTTAATATTTAGTTTAAATATGTTTGTTACGAGATTAGGTTATTAGTTATTAGTGCTATTGAAATTATATCGAAATTAAATATATTTTTTTTGAGTGAAAAAGAAAGAAACAAAAAAAAAGCAATAACAAACATATCATATCACCAAAGATTATAAAGGTAAGTCCTAGTTTAAGTTTTGCAATTGGGTTCCATGCCTCCATTTAAAAAAATAATAAAAGGTGGTCGTTCAAAAAGATATTGTCCCTACACAATAAATTTAGTTAATACAAGCAATAACATTTCTTGTTCTGTGGTAAACATCGAAAATAGTAAAGTGCCTTTTACGAAAGAAATAGAAACCTCGTCAAATAAAAACATGGCTATAAATGCTAGCATCGCTGCAGATGTGTTTAATTCTCTACGAATTCCAGATGCCGTGAAGGATATACCTACATTTGATGGCAATCCGCGTGTCTTATTTGATTTTATAAACAATGTAGAAGAAATCATAATCCTTATGCCACAGTTAAAAGGTTCTAGCTATAGCAAGATCATATTTAGGGCAATTAGGAATAAAATTGTTGGCCAGGCAAATGAAGTATTAAATATGTATGGTACTCCCATAGAATGGGACGAGATAAAAACTAATTTAATAGTTCATTACGCCGATAAAAGGAATGAAACGAGCCTAATCCGAGACTTGCATCAATTGAGGCAAAATCAGGGAAATGTAGAAGCGTTTTATGCCAAAATAATTGATATTTTTTCGACAATTATGAACCATGTTAGGGTCCACGAAGCAAACAATGTCGTAATTGAGGCTAAAAGGTCACTCTACCAAGAGATGTGCCTTAACACATTCCTGGCAGGATTAAGGGAACCGTTGGGATCAACCATTAGGGCTATGAGACCCTCCAAGTTGTCAGAAGCACTAAACTTCTGCTTGGAGGAACAAAACCGTTTCTATTTCCAAGGCTCTCGAAACTCTCAAAACCATCACGTTACCATAAATCCACCAAATTTTACGAGGGCAACTTTTCAGCATCCTCAAGCAAACATTCGTAATCCCCAATATTATTATCGACCTGAATTAAGGCATTTTCATCCACATTCCAAAAACTCAAACCCATCAAACTTACAATATACACCATCAAATAGACCACAGTTTAGGAATCAATTCTCTTATAATTTCAATAGTAAAAATGATTATGAACCTCCATTTCCGCATACGAATAGTAACTCAAATGCTTATAGGAGAATACAGCCCGAACCGATGGATATTTCAAGTGGTAATACAACCAGAAAAACAGCAAACAATTCTCAAGCTTAAGTTATAATAGTCCGAAGACTATCCAATAAAAACAACACAAAACACAGTTTTATATATTTAAATATTTATTGACACATATATGAAACACGCACTTAACGACACGAGACTTAAACAATGACTGACTTTTCTACTTGGTAATTCGCTCCAGCTTTATCTTCATTCAAAGATAGAGCTGGAGAGAGAAACCGTATCAAAGATCAACAATACACTTGTTGTTTTGCTGAACAAAACACCAAGTGTGGGGAAAGAGGGGTGTAGGGGTGTTACAGCATGTAACTTCTCCCCCCTTAAAGTTTTTGGTCCCCAAAAACAAACTATTTACCATAAAATGTGACATAAAACAAGAAGGTTCCAAAAACTATACATATAATAACTTAAGATTATATTCTTCTTATATTAACATTTTTTTTTTTTTTTTGCTATGATTTCAGTTTGTTATTGTTTTTTTTTGTTTTTTTTTTTTTTTTTTTTTATATTTATATAATCATTTTGTTTTTCCACATAATATACATAACTATCTCGTTATGTAATAAACTTACAATCATTTATTAATTTCTGTTTATTTATAACTTTAAACTTAACTTTTCTCTATATTTTATAGCTTGTTCCGTGTATATATATTTGTATTTATAATGTCATGTCGAATAATTTTACGTATTTATTTCTAACCAATTATTTTCCTATTTTTAATAATGGAACTTTATCCTGATATTCCCTCAGGATGGTACTTCTTCATTAGGGTTAAGATGACGGCATTACTTTGGATATATCTTGATATGCCTTCAAGTTGATTCCTGTGAGGGAAGGTTCAAAGAGCTACTAACCGATTTCACTTTTTGTACTTCCCCTTCACCGCCTCTTTGTTTCCCCTTCATTAATTTTATGAAATTTTATATTATTGTTTGTTACGTGATATGCTTCGACTTTTTATTTTTTATTATTATTATTATAAATATTATTTTTTTATTACTTGTATATACATACATATGTGTATATAAAAAAAGTTGCATAAAGTTAAAATAAGAAAAAGAAAAAAAATAGTAATTAGATACACAAATCAATTTACACGAGTTTCTGCTTTATAATAGTTTAGTTGAATAAATGTATAATTAATTGTTTTTAATCATTTTATAAATGATGCAATGCTATTTATTATTTATTTTCTTTTGCATAGGTGTTGCAATGTTTATATGGTTTCGTTTTGCGTTGCTTGTTAGTGTTATAATTGGTTGGTTTTTAATAACATTGTTTTTTTTTTTTTGTTTTTAATTGGGCGAAAAAACAAAGGGAGAAAGAAACGAAAGAAGACGAGGAATGTAGCTATTAGAGAGCACGTTGTGGTATGTGTAATTGATTTATTGTGTCTGTCTCACTGCGTCACGGCGATTAGTAACGATTTCATGTTCCTCATACACTCTTCTTCGACATCATGTTTATGATAATTATTTGATTCTGTATTTCCTTTTATTATCTTCTTATTTATTTATTTATTTATGCTTATTTTTTATTGATTTTTAACTCATTAAATAATTTTATGTATTGTTGTTTTTTTTTTTTTTTTTTTTTTTTTAGGCTTTGTTGTTTCTTTTTTTTTTTTTGGGATAAATAAAGTTTTATTCAGGTTTTCTGTTTTTGTTTTGTTTAATGTAAATGTGTTATGTTTTTTTACAAGTCATTAATTGAGTCATTGTAGTTGTACATTTTCTGTTTTTGCACATGTTTTTAGTACATTTTTATTAATTCTGTATTTATTTTATTTCTTTTTAGCACATAAGTCTTCTTTGTGCGATATTTCTTTTCTTTTTGCATTCATTTTCTTTTCGTTTTTTTTTTTTTTCAAGTTACTGATAATTACTTCTTTTTCACACATTTTTCACACACACACGCACATTTTTCACAGAGCACGTGGCACTCAAACACTCACAGCAGATTTGATTTTTTTTTTTCATATGGAACACGTGACACTCAATACGCTCAGCACAGTACATTATATTTTTAGGTTATTTTTCGGTTTGTTTTTGTTTTTTTTTTTTTTTTTGTTATACGAGAGCTAAGCCCGATTGCTCGACTGCGCCAGTTATAATAGTCCGAAGACTATCCAATAAAAACAACACAAAACACAGTTTTATATATTTAAATATTTATTGACACATATATGAAACACGCACTTAACGACACGAGACTTAAACAATGACTGACTTTTCTACTTGGTAATTCGCTCCAGCTTTATCTTCATTCAAAGATAGAGCTGGAGAGAGAAACCGTATCAAAGATCAACAATACACTTGTTGTTTTGCTGAACAAAACACCAAGTGTGGGGAAAGACGGGTGTAGGGGTGTTACAGCATGTAACTCACGCGACGAAAAAACCAACTTAAAATAGCGCCAGAACCGCCATACATTTCCTAACCCCCACGCAAATTCACAACTTAAATAAACAAATTACATAGCGCCAGAACACCTTCATACCAAAAAGCACCTCAACTGCTTCATACCAAATTCCTACACATGATAACGACCTTGCACGCACACAAAACCACAACATAGATAGCGACTAAATCCTCCGACAAAACCAGCACGCGACAAAAACACAACAGAGATAGCGCCTGAATCCCCATACATTTCCTAACCGCAACGCAAATTCACAACTTAAATAAACAAATTAAATAGCGCTGTTCGCACTGATTAATTGTTGCTTACAGAACCATTTTAATGTAATGGGTCATTTGTTTATATTATTCCAGTAATATTTATATATATGTGCGTGTGTATGTATGTATGTATATGTATTTGAAACGCTAAGAAATATTTATAGATACATAGATATGTAACATATACTGTCAAGAATGAATCAATCACATCCACTTTTTAATATGCGAAAGTATTTCCACGTTGATTCACACACACAACACAGATAGCGCCAGAATCCCCATATATTTCCGCAAAAACAACTTGAATAAACAAATTGAATAGCGCCAGAACCTCCATATATTTCCGCAAAATGTACATATTTATATATGTAAATCACTACAGATGACAGCGCTATTCCCTAATGCGTAACAATATGTACATATCTATAGCTAATACATAGATATGTATATAGTTTATCTGTTCCCCTTAAAATTGAATGCTATGTGTTAAACCGCAACGCAAAACAACTTAAATAAACAAATTAAATAGCGCCAGAACTCCTTCATACCAAAAAGCACCTCAACCGCTTCATACCAAATCCCTTCATACCATCGCTTCATACCAAATTACCGTGTCGCGAAAACATTTCGATTCGCTTCATACAAAAAAGCGCTTGAACCGCCGATAACATACTACTGTGCTTGTTAAGAAGAAGGATGGAAGCACCCGATTCTGCGTGGACTATAGGAAGCTGAACGACGTAACGAAGAAGGACAGCTATCCTTTACCGAGAATCGACGACACCTTGGACACACTATCTGGTGCAAAGTGGTTCTCGACGCTGGACTTTCAAAGTGGATACTGGCAAATAGAGCTTGACCAGCAAGACAAGGAAAAGACCGCGTTCACCGCCGGGGGAGAGTTGTGGCAATTCTCTGTGATGCCCTTCGGTCTTTGCAATGCGCCAGCCACCTTCGAAAGACTTATGAACCGGGTACTAAGAGGACTTCACTGGAGGACTTGCCTTGTCTATCTGGATGACATAATTGTCATGGGCAAGGATTTCGACGATCACCTTAAGAAGCTTGAAGAGGTACTGGACCGTATTCAAGCAGACGGATTGAAATTGAGCCCGAAGAAATGTTCGCTCTTCCAGAACGAGGTGAAGTACTTGGGACATGTGGTGACTGCAGAAGGAGTCCATACAGATGAAGAGAAAATCTCGGCGGTTAAAGAATGGCCGCGGCCGAAGAATCTTCATGAGTTAAGGTCATTCCTGGGACTTTGCACATATTACAGGCGATTCATCCCAAAAAGAATCGGCCATTCAAGTGGGAGAAGCCGCAGGAGGAAGCGTTCATTCACCTGAAGGAATTGCTCTGCAGTGCGCAGATTCTTGCATATCCTGTCCCGGGAGAAAAGTTTATTTTGGACACAGATGCGAGCGGACATGGAATCGGAGGAGTACTCTCTCAAATGATTGACGGGCGAGAGCGGGTCATCGCTTACTACAGTAGGATCCTAACGAAGCCGGAGAGGAACTACTGTGTAACTAGGAGGGAGCTTTTAGCTGTGGTTGACTGTGTCAACAAATATCTCTATGGCCAAGCTTTTCATCTTAGGGAGGACCACGCAGCGTTGAGGTGGTTGCTGCAGTTCAAGAACCCGGAAGGCCAGCTTGCTAGATGGATAGAGAGAATCCAGAGTTATGACTTCAGTATCGAGCATTATCGATGCATTATCGAGGCGACCTTGCGATGTTGAATGTAAACACTGTTCACGTGCCGAAACCAAGGAACAGGTCACCGATATCCGTCGTTTCCATGTGCTGCCAGAAGATTCCTGGACTGTTGAGAAGGTCGGAGGGAAGCAGCGAGAAGATGCCGATCTGGCAGTCATCATCGACTACCAAGAACGAGGTTTTCGACCAAGTTGGCAGCAAATATCCAGTGAAAGCCCAATCGTGAAAGCTTACTGGGCTCAATGGCAGAGTTTGAAGTTGAAGAACGGTTGCCTCTACCGCAGTTGGGAGAGTGAGGACGGGAACATTGTAAACGATCCGCTGGTAATACCAAAAGGGCAAATCGACGAGGTCATCCGAGAATACCACGAGGGACCAAGCGGGGGTCATCTTGGTGTTAACGAGACTGTAGAAAAGATCAAGAGACGTTTCTACTGGGTAGGATGCCATGAGTCGGTTACGCGTTTCATTCGCAGGTGTGAACAGTGTGCGAAGGCAAAGGGTCCAGTAAGGAAAACTCGAGGAAATATGCAGCAGTACAATGTTGGAGCACCGTTCGAACGTATCGCAATGGACATCGCAGGCCCATTCCCAACGAGCAACGCTGGAAATAAATACGCGCTGGTGGTGATCGATTACTTCAGCAAGTGGCCTGAGGTGTTTTGCATCCCGAACCAGGAAGCCAAAACCATTTCGGATGCATTTCTGAACAACTGGGTTGCGCGTTATGGAGTACCGCTGGAACTGCACTCAGACCAAGGAAAGAACTTCGAGTCGACGGTGTTCAAAGAACTCTGCGACATGCTAGGTATCAGAAAGACGCGGACAACACCATTACACCCACAATCTGATGGCATGGTCGAAAGGTTCAACCGGACGATGGAGGAATACTTGAGAAAAGTCGTCGTCGGAGATCAGAAGGACTGGGATGAACATCTTCCCCTTTTCTTAATGGCATACCGTTCGGCACAGCACAATTCAACGGCAACAACACCCGCCGAAGCCATTTTTGGAACTGATCTCCGACTTCCATCGGACTTGAAGTTCGGCGTGGTACTACCGACAACTAGCGGCAGGGAAGACTTCGTAACCGAAAAGAAAGAACAGCTGAACTCTATCCATCAGTTCATCCGGGAGCGACTGAACTTGGTCAGCGATAAAATGAAGGCGAGATACGACTTGAGGGCGAATACTTCTGGATTTGAGACAGGACAATTGGTATTGCTGTACAACCCACAACGAAAAAAAGGCTTGTGCCCCAAATTGCAATCAGCCTGGGACGGACCATATGAGGTCATCAAGAAACTCAATGACGTGGTATACCGGATACAGCAGATGGGAAACAGACGGGCGAAGTATAAAATTGTCCACGTAGAGAGGTTAGCTCCATATTACGGAGAAGGATCCAATCGCTTGTTCGAGGACGAACAAGTTTAGGAGGAGGGCAGTGTTGCGGAGATGCAAACGGACGGTTAAGTTCGAATTTCGCTGTCGAAGTTCCAAAGCCCTCTGGAAGCGGGGATTGGAATGATGTCAACTTCCAATGAAATTGTCAGAGCGTTCTAGAGATTTCCGAAGGGGGACTTCCAACGGCGAACGTTCGAGAAGGTGGACCGAGAGCTATATAAGCGCGAACCCTCGCCCTCGACAGACATTCAGTTTGTGGTATAAAACAGCGTGTGACAAGTCGGTGTGATCAACCAGTGTGAAAAGAAAAGCTTTCAATAAAGGTTTGTTTGTGTAATAAAGTTTAAAGTGGACAGTATTGGATAATAAAGAAAAGTGGTGAAGCTGTACAGATAGTTGATCTGTGGTGAAACCAGGAAAGTGTGTCTGTTTTATTTTGGATAAAAAGACAATTGTAGTTTATCGCAATCCAGTGGTGTGAACCCTATTTGGTGTGGGGATCGAATAAATTCGTAACAGTATGAATATGGATTTGACAGCTGCGGCGTTTGTAGTCGCGCTGTCGCATCGCCGTGTAGTAGCATTGTGAAACACGCATAAACGAACAAGACGGAAAAAGTTCGTACGTCTGCCATGTGATCGCCAGTGGGGTTGGTTGTTGCTTTTGTAATATAAAGCGGCCCCTAGACGCTTAATACTATTGTGCAATATTTGATATTCTTCTTCTTTGATGGCACTACAGTTCGGGGTGAACCAGGGCCTCAACCAACAAGCCTCTTAAGCCGGCCCGATCTTTGGCCAGCCGCTTCCAGTGCCGCACGCCCAGTTGGTAGTTGGTTGAGGTCCCTTTCCACCTGTGCGCACCACCTTAAATGCGGTCGTCCTCTGCTGCGTCGTCCCTCGGGGTTGTAGTCGAAGATTCTTCGGGCCGGAGCGTTGATGTCTATTCGCTCTACATGGCCTAGCCATCTTAGACGTTGGATCCGAAGACGTCTAACCAGGCCGATGTCGCTGTACAGCCCGTACAGTCCTTGGCTGAATCTCCTCCTCCATTCTCCGTTTACTCAAACGGGACCAAAGATTGCACGCAGAATTTTCCTTTCGAAACCTCCAAGAGCCTCTTCAGCCGCTTTTGATAACGTCCAAGCCTCAGCGCCGTAGAGGAGGACCGGGATGATTAAGGTTTTGCAGAGGGAAACCTTAGTTTTTCGAGAGAGGGCTCTACTACTCAATTGCCTCTTGAGCCCGAAGAAGCAGCGATTGGCAAGAGTTATTCTGCGTTTTATCTCAGCGCTGGAGTCGCTGCTGCTTGTCACTATCGAGCCAAGGTAGACGAAGTCCTTGACTACTTCAAAAATACAGCTGCCGAAGGTGACGTTCTGACCATGACGTCGGTGTTGTGCGTCTTTCTTGGATGACAGCATATATTTGGTCTTGTCCCCATTTACCCTTGGACCCACTTTCGCCGCTTCTGCTTCAATGCTTGCGAACGCCTCATTGACGTCTCGCTTTGTTCGTCCAATAACGTCAATGTCATCTGCGTAGGCAAGCAATCGTGTGGACATGAACTAGATCGTACCTCTTGTATTGGCCGCAGAGTCCCGCACGATCTTTTCAAGAATAATGTTGAAGAAATCACATGACAGTGCGTCACCCTGTCTAAAACCTTTTTTAACAACAAAGGGGTCGGTTAGTTCACCTCCGACCTTAATGGAGCAGCGAGAGTTCTCCATAGTCATCCTGCACAGTCTGACGAGTTTGGCAGGAATGTTAAAACATGACATGGCTCTGTATAGCTCGTCTCTATAAACACTGTCATACGCGGCTTTAAAGTCGACGAAAAGATGGTGCGTGTCTTCTCTAAGATCTGCCGTAGTGTAAATATTTGGTCTATCGTGGATTTTCCTGGCCCGAAGCTACACTGGTAGGAACCTATCAGATTGTCCACGAACGGTTTCAGGTACTTACACAGTACGGCAGAGAGGACCTTGTACGCGATGTTCAGGAGGCTTATCCCTCTGTAATTGGCGCAGTCAGAGGGGTCTCCTTTCTTATGGACCGGGCAAACGATACTGAGATTCCATTCATCGGGCATGCGTTCCGCCAGCTGCTTTAAACAGCTCCGCGGGGAGTCCGTCGACTCCAGCGGCTTTATAAGACTTAAGTTCCGATATCGCTATCTTAACATCATCTAGGTCGGGTGGACGGGATTCTCCTTCGTCTTCGTCCATTGTGAATGGTTCGCCCTGCCTGACGGCGGCAGTTTGACTACCATCGCCGTTATAAAGTCTGCAGAAGTGGTCCTTCCACAATCTCAGCATCGACTGTGACTCCATTACTAGTTGTCCGTGCTCATCCCTGCAGGCTTCTGCTCTGGCTTTATAGCCTTGGCATGTTCGTTTTACTTTCTGGTAGCATTTTCGAACGTCGTTCCTGCAGTAACGTCTCTCCATCTCCTCGATCTTGCGCTTCTCGTGCTCCTTCTTTTTCCTTCTCAGAAGCGCATGCACCTCCCTCCTTTTCTGTTGATAGAGCTCGTGAGCAGCTCTCAATATTTGATATTGCACAATATTATTGTTCGTCTGTAGATAACATTGCAAGATTGTGCGACATGATGCGGAAAATCAAAATGCTTTTGACTTTTATTACAAATACGAGCGGTCAACTAAATTATTGGGAAAAATATTGAACCGTCTGGGGCAGCAAGCCAATAAAATTGTGCAATATTTTGAACAATAATATTGAGCGTCTAGGGGCCCCTCTAGGAACGACGCTTTTGATTTAGAATCAAGACGTCGGAACAAGGCAGAATGACATAGTCAAGACACCGTCAAACCTCAACGCGTTTGTTGGGGCTATCTGTCAAAGTGCCTGTCAAAGCCCACCGGTTTGCCATCTGTATGTATTGTTACGAATTTATTCAATCCCCACACCAAATAGGGCTCGCACCACTGGATTGCGATAAACTACAATTGTCTTTTTATCCAAAATAAAACACACACACTTTTCTTTGTTTCACCACAGATCAACTATCTGTACAGTTACACCACTTTTCTTTATTATCCAATATTTTAAACTTTATTACACAAACAAACCTTTGTTGAGAGCTTTTATTTTCACACTGTTTGATCACACAGACTTGTCACACGCTATTTAATACCACAAACTGAATGTCTGTCGAGGGCGAGTGTTCGCACTTATATAGCTCTCGGTCCACCTTCTCGAACGTTCGCCGTTGGAAGTTCCCCTTCGGAAATCTCTAGAACCCTCTGACAATTCCATTGGAAGTTGACATCATTCCAATCCCCGCTTCCAGAGAGTTTTCGAACTTCGACAGCGAAATTCGAACTTAACCGTCCGTTTGCATCTCCGCAACAGTATTGTTGCGCAACAGTATTGTTGCGGAGATGCAAGCGGACCGTTAAGTTCGAAAACTCTCTGGAAGCGGGGATGGGAATGATGTCAACTTCCAATGGAATTGTCAGAGCGTTCTAGAGATTTCCGATGGGGAACTTCCAACGGCGAACGTTCGAGACGGTGGATTGTACTGTGTAATAAAGTTTAAAGTGGATTGTATTGGATAATAAATAAAAATGGTGAAGCTACACAGATAATTGATCTGTGGTGAAAGAATTAAAAGTGTGTGTGTTTCAATTTTAATAAAAAGGACAATTGTAGTTTATCGCAATCCAGTGGTGCGAACCCTATTTGGTGTGGGGATCGAATAACTCGTAACATTTGGTGTCAGAAGTGGGATTGCGAGTAAACGAGTGAAACTTTATTTGAGTTGTGAAGTGAATCATTGCAAAAGTGAGAAAATGGTAAAATTGGAGAAGTTGACAATTGAACAACTGAAAAGAGAGCTGGATGCTCGGGAATTATCCACAGTGGGAAGTAAAGCCAACCTGGTGGAGAGATTGCGATCGGCGTTGCAGGAAGAAGGTGTCGACTGGGAGAGTTATGAATTCGGGGTGGAGAAGCCGTCGACATCCACTGAGCCAGCGTTCGATATGCAACACATTCTCGCGGCTCTTAATGCTATGAGTCAAAAGATGGAGGAAAATTCCACTTCTCTGAGCCAGAAACTGGAGAAACTTGAGGAAAATTCCGCTGCCGTAAGTAGGAAGTTGGAGGAAAATTCCACTTCCCTAAATAAGAAGCTGGAAGAGATGCTAGAGAACAATCGAGAAAGCCTAAGAAATATCCAGCAGGCCGTCGACAATCGATTCCAAGACGTCGAAGAGAGAATCGAGACACTAGAATCGAGGTTCGACAAGAAGGTTCTAGATCTCGAAAATAACCAGGAAAAGAGAATCGAGACACTGGATAAGAAGGTTCTGGAACTCGAGAAAACTATCCAGAACGTTCACCATCAAGGAAACATCGTTGTATCGACTGCAGCGTCGAAATTCACAGCTCCCAACTTCGACGGCACGAGTGCATTTAACATCTTTAAACTTCAGTTCGAGACAACAGCGGAACGGAATCAATGGGGAGAAGAAGATCGTGTGGCCGCTCTAGTAATTTCCCTTAAAGGTGAAGCAGCTGACGTTCTACAGACCTTCCCGGAGACCCAGAGAAGGAACTACACAGCCATATGGGATGCTCTACATCGAAGATACGGCAGTGAGCACATGCAGGAGATGCACAAGCTGGAACTTAAAGGGCGCAAGCAGCGTTTAAACGAGACCATCCAACAGTATGCCGCCGACATCGAGAGGCTATCCCATCTTGCCTACGCGGATGTTCCAGTTGATGTGGTAGAGAAACTGAAAACGGATTCTTTCATCCAAGGGCTAAGGGACCCCGATACGCAACGAAGTCTGATTCTCCTGCCGAAGACATCTTTCAAGGAGACAGTTGCCAGCGCTCTCGCATGTGAAACATCGCTCTTGATATGCCGACCTTCGATCAAACTACGGCGCATATCTCACGACCAGGATAGTTCGAGAACGACAACGGCGAGTAGGTGTGGTTCATTCCCAGGTAGATGCTACATCTGCGACCAGCAGGGGCACATTGCGAGGAACTGCCGCCTGCGAAGAAAGCGTTCGAGGCCTAGTTCGCCAAAAAGAGACCATGGGAGTGAACGCGACCGTGGAGGTGCAAAAGGTGCACCTAACAATCCGTTAAACTAAAACGAGTCAGTGCAGAGGGGCGTGCGCTGGCTCCCACATTGGAGTGCCCCAGCATCCTCGTATCCCGAATCTGTAGGGGTGCAACCAGCCTAGTCATCGAGGGAACGATGGACGGGCGACGATATCTGCTGACGTTGGACACGGGCGCAACTCATTCAGTCATCCGAAGCGGATTGGTTTCTGACATCGAACCATTTTCCGAGGTAAGGCTTCGTACAGTAACTGGTGAGAAGGCGGAAGTTAAGGGAAAGGTCCAGAAAAGAGTTACGATGGGGACCATCGAGTTTCAGCATGATTTCATCGTTGCGGACATCACTGATGACATCATAATCGGCGTCGACTTCATGATTAGGCATGGCTTCACATTGGACCTCAACCAAAAAGTGATGAAGTATGGCAACTTGGAGCTCCCATTAACAATAGACAATGGACAGGGTAACAAGGTCAGGCGAATAGTCGTGCAAGCGGGCCAAACAGTTCCCCCGAATGCAGAAGCTGTGGTTTGGGCGAAGATAGAAGAGGATGCGGGGACGAGCCGAATGTGGGTGGTCGAACCCGACAAACGAAATCGACCCAGCGATATAGTTGTTGGAAGGGCTCTCGTGGAACCCCGACAAGACCAATTGGTTCCAGTACGAGTCCTGAATCCTGCCAGTACACCTAGGACCATACACAAGGGAACAACAATCGCTCAATGCCAAGAAGCTGCCGCCGTTATGAACTGCGAAGATAAGAAACACCGGGAAGTCCAGAAAAACAAACCGTTCTTGAAAACAATGGCCAGAGAGTGGACGCAACATCTAGTGGAGAAGCAGAAAAGTAAAGCACTCTCCCTGCTTCGTAAATATTGGACAGTTTTAGCAGATGGTAAGAACTGTGGTAGAACATCAATTGTGAAGCACAGAATAGACACAGGGGACTCTAGACCGATCCGGCAACCACCGAGGAGGGTACCTTTGGCGAAAGAAGGAGAGGTGATCAAACCAATCGACGAGATGGAAAAGGAGGGCGTGATCGAACCATCTGCAAGCCCATGGAGTTCGCCAGTAGTGCTAGTTAAGAAGAAGGATGGAAGCACCCGATTCTGCGTGGACTACAGGAAGCTGAACGACGTCACGAAGAAGGACAGCTATCCTTTACCGAGAATCGACGACACCTTGGATACACTATCTGGTGCAAAGTGGTTCTCGACGCTGGACTTGCAAAGTGGATACTGGCAAATAGAGCTTGAACAGCAAGACAAGGAAAAGACCGCGTTCACCGCCGGGGGAGAGTTGTGGCAATTCTCTGTGATGCCCTTCGGTCTTTGCAATGCGCCAGCCACATTCGAGAGACTTATGAACCGGGTACTAAGAGGACTTCACTGGAGGACTTGCCTTGTCTATCTGGATGACATAATTGTCATGGGCAAGGATTTCGACGATCACCTTAAGAAGCTTGAAGAGGTACTGGAACGTATTCAAGCAGCCGGATTGAAATTGAGCCCGAAGAAATGTTCGCTCTTCCAGAACGAGGTGAGGTACTTGGGACATGTGGTGACTGCAGAAGGAGTCCATACAGATGAAGAGAAAATCTCGGCGGTTAAAGAATGGCCGCGGCCGAAGAATCTTCATGAGTTAAGGTCATTCCTGGGACTTTGCACATATTACAGGCGATTCGTCCCAGGATTTGCAAACGTTGCCAGCAGTTTGCACGAGCTCACCAAAAAGAATCGGCCATTCAAGTGGGAGCAGCCGCAGGAGGAAGCGTTCATTCACCTGAAGGAATTGCTCTGCAGTGCGCAGATTCTTGCATATCCTGCCCCGGGAGAAAAGTTTATTTTGGACACAGATGCGAGCGGACATGGAATCGGAGGAGTACTCTCTCAAATGATTGACGGGCGAGAGCGGGTCATCGCTTACTACAGTAGGATCCTATCGAAGCCGGAGAGGAACTACTGTGTAACTAGGAGGGAGCTTTTAGCCGTGGTTGGCTGTGTCAAGCATTTCCACAAATATCTCTATGGCCAAGCTTTTCATCTTAGGACGGACCACGCAGCGTTGAGATGGCTGCTGCAGTTCAAAAACCCGGAAGGCCAGCTTGCTAGATGGATAGAGAGAATCCAGAGTTATGACTTCAGTATCGAACACCGGAAGCAGTCATGGAAATGCGGATGCATTATCGAGGCGACCTTGCGATGTTGAATGCAAACATTGTTCACGCGCCGAGACCAAGGAACAGGTCACCGACATCCGTTGTCTCCAGGTGCTACCAGAAGATTCCTGGACTGTCGAGATGGTCGGAAGGAAGCAGCGAGAAGATGCCGATCTGGCAGTCATCATCGACTACCAAGAACGAGGTTTTCGACCAAGTTGGCAGCAAGTATCCAGTGAAAGCCCAATCGTGAAAGCTTACTGGGCTCAATGGCAGAGTTTGAAGCTGAAGAACGGTTGCCTCTACCGCAGTTGGGAATGTGAGGATGGGAACATTGTAAACGATCTGCTGGTAATACCAAAAGGGCAAATCGACGAGGTCATCCGAGAATACCACGAGGGACCAAGCGGGGTTCATCTTGGTGTTAACAAGACTGTAGAAAAGATCAAGAGACGTTTCTACTGGGTAGGATGCCATGAGTCGGTTACGCGTTTCATTCGCAGGTGTGAACAGTGTGCGAAGGCAAAGGGGCCAGTTAGGAAAACTCGAGGAAATATGCAGCAGTACAATGTTGGAGCACCGTTCGAACGTATCGCAATGGACATTGCAGGCCCATTCCCAACGAGCAACGCTGAAAACACGTACTCGCTAGTGGTGATCGATTACTTCAGCAAGTGGCCTGAGGTGTTTTGCATCCCGAACCAGGAAGCCAAGACCATTTCGGATGCATTCGTGAATAACTGGGTTTCGCGTTATGGAGTACCAATGGAACTGCACTCAGACCAAGGGAGAAACTTCGAGTCGTCGGTGTTCAAAGAACTCTGTGACATGCTAGGTATCAGAAAGACGCAGACAACACCATTACATCCACAATCTGATGGCATGGTCGAAAGGTTCAACCGGACGATGGAGGAATACCTGAGATAAGTCGTCGTCGGAGGTCAGACGGACTGGGATGAACATCTCCCCCTTTTCCTTAAGGCATACCGTTCGGCACAGCACAATTCAACGGCAACAACGCCCGCCGAAGCCATTTTTGGAACTGATCTCCGACTTCCATCGGACTTGAAGTTCGGCGTGGTACTACCGACAACTAGCGGCAGGGAAGACTTCGTAACCGAAAAGAAAGAACAGCTGAACTCTATCCATCAGTTCATCCGGGAGCGACTGAACTTGGTCAGCGATAAAATGAAGGCGCGATACGACTTGAGGGCGAATACTTCTGGATTCGAGACCGGACAATTGGTATTGCTGTACAACCCACAACGGAAAAAAGGCTTGTGCCCCAAATTGCAATCAGCCTGGGACGGACCATATGAGGTCATCAAGAAACTCAATGACGTGGTATACCGGATACAGCAGATGGGAAACAGACGGGCGAAGTATAAAATTGTCCACGTAGAGAGGTTAGCACCATATTACGGAGAAGGATCCAATCGCTTGTTCGAGGACGAACAAGTTTAGGAGGAGGGCAGTGTTGCGGAGATGCAAGCGGACCGTTAAGTTCGAAAACTCTCTGGAAGCGGGGATGGGAATGATGTCAACTTCCAATGGAATTGTCAGAGCGTTCTAGAGATTTCCGATGGGGAACTTCCAACGGCGAACGTTCGAGACGGTGGACCGAGAGCTATATAAGCGCGAACACTCGCCCTTGACATTCATTCAGTTTGTGGTATAAAACAGCGTGTAACAAGTCGGTGTGATCAACCAAGGTGAAAAGAAAAGCTTTCAATAAAGGTTTGTGTATTGTGTAATAAAGCTTAAAGTGGATTGTACTGTGTAATAAAGTTTAAGGTGGATTGTATTGGATAATAAATAAAAGTGGTGAAGCTACACAGATAATTGATCTGTGGTGAAAGAATTAAAAGTGTGTGTGTTTCAATTTTAATAAAAAGGACAGTTGTAGTTTATCGCAATCCAGTGGTGCGAACCCTATTTGGTGAGGGGATCGAATAATTCGTAACAGTATTGTTCAGTATTCGTACAGTATTCGTACAGTGGTTCGCACCACTGGATTGCGATAAACTACAATTGTCCTTTTTATCCGAATTAAAAAACACACACACTTTCCTTGTTTCACCACAGATCAATTATCTGTACAGCTTCACCACTTTTCTTTATTATCCAATACTATCCACTGTAAACTTTATTACACAAACGAACCTTTATTGAGAGCTTTTATTTTAACACTGACTTGTTACACGCTGTTCAATACCACAAACTGAATGAATGCCGAGGGCGAGTGTTCGCGCTTATATAGCTCTCGGTCCACCTTCTCGAATGTTCGCCGTTGGAAGCTCCCCTTCTGAAATCTCTAGAATGCACTGACATTCGGCATTACGCCGTTGGAAGTATCAATCATTCCAATTTCCCCTTCACCAGAGCTATCGAACTTCGACAGCGAAATTCGAACTTAACCGTGGGTCTTGTGTCTCCGCAACACTGCCCTCCTCCTAAACTTGTTCGTCCTCGAACAAGCGATTGGATCCTTCTCCGTAATATGGCGCTAACCTCTCTACGTGGACAATCTTATACTTCGCCCGTCTGTTTCCCGTCTGCTGTATTCGGTACACCTCGTCGTTAATTTTCTTGATGACCTCATATGGCCCATTCCAGGCTGATTGCAATTTGGGGCACAAGCCTTTTTCCCGTTGTGGGTTGTACAGCAATACCAATTGTCCTGTCTCGAATCCAGAAGAGTTCGCCCTTAAGTCGTATCTCGCCTTCATCTCGCCTTCATCGCTGACCAAATTCAGTCGCTCCCGGATGAACTGATGGATGGAGTTCAGCTGTTCTTTCGTTTCGGTTACGAAGTCCTCCCTGCCGCTAGTTGTCGGTAGTACCACGCCGAACTTCACGCCCGATGGAAGTCGGAGATCAGTTCCAAAAATGGCTTCGGCGGGTGTTGTTGCCGTTGAATTGTGCTGTGCCGAACGGTACGCCATTAAGGAAAGGGGAAGATGTTCGTCCCAGTCCTTCTGATCTCCGACGACGACTTTTCTCAAGTATTCCTCCATCGTCCGGTTGAACCTTTCGACCATGCCATCAGATTGTGGGTGTAATGGTGTTGTCCGCGTCTTTCTGATACCTAGCATGTCGCAGAGTTCTTTGAACACCGACGACTCGAAGTTCCTTCCTTGGTCTGAGTGCAGTTCCATTGGTACTCAGTAACGCGAAACGCAGTTATTCACGAATGCATCTGAAATGGCTTTGGCTTCTTGATTCGGGATGCAAAACACCTTTAGGCCATTTGCTGAAGTAATCGATCACCACCAGCGCGTATTTGTTTCCAGCGTTGCTTGTTGGGAATGGGCCTGCGATGTCCATGGCGATACGTTCGAACGGTGCTCCAACATTGTACTGCTGCATATTTCCTCGAGTTTTCCTAACTGGCCCCTTTGCCTTCGCACACTGTTCACACCTGCGAATGAAATTTGTGACAGACTCATGGCATCCTACCAGTAGAAACGTCTCTTGATCTTTTCTACAGTCTTGTTAACACCAAGATGACCCCCGCTTGATCCCTCGTGGTATTCTCGGATGACCTCGTCGATTTGTCCCTTTGGAATTACCAGCAGATCGTTTACAATGTTTCCGTCCTCACTTTCCCAACTGCGGTAGAGGCAACCGTTCTTCAGCTTCAAACTCTGCCATTGAGCCCAGTAAGCTTTCACGATTGGGCTTTCACTGGATATTTGCTGCCAACTTGGTCGAAAACCTCGTTCTTGGTAGTCGATGATGACTGCCAGATCGGCATCTTCCTGCTGCTTCCTTCCGACCTTTTCGACAGTCCAGGAATCTTCTGGCAGCACATGGAAACGACGGATGTCGGTGACCTGTTCCTTGGATTCGGCACGTGAACAATGTTTACATTCAACATCGCAAGGTCGCCTCGATAATGCATCTGCATTTCCATGACTGCTTCCCTTCCGATGTTCGATACTGAAGTCATAACTCTGGATTCTCTCTATCCATCTAGCAAGCTGGCCTTCCGGGTTTTTGAACTGCAGCAACCACCTCAACGCTGCGTGGTCCGTCCTAAGATGAAAAGCTTGGCCATAGAGATATTTGTGGAAATGCTTGACACAGTCAACCACAGCTAAAAGCTCCCTCCTAGTTACACAGTAGTTCCTTTCCGGCTTCGATAGGATCCTACTGTAGTAAGCGACGACCCTTTCTCGCCCGTCAATTATTTGAGAGAGTATTTCTCCGATTCCATGTCCGCTCGCATCGGTGTCCAAAGTAAACTTTCTCCCGGGACAGGATATGCAAGAATCTGCGCACTGCAGAGCAATTCCTTTAGGTGAATGAACGCTTCCTCCTGCGGCTTCTCCCACTTGAACGGCCGATTCTTTTTGGGGAGCTCGTGCAAACTGCTGGCATCGTTTGCAAATCCTGGGACGAATTGCCTGTAATATGTGCAAAGTCCCAGGAATGACCTTAACTCATGAAGATTCTTCGGCCGCGGCCATTCTTTAACCGCCGAGATTTTCTCTTCATCTGTATGGACTCCTTCTGCAGTCACCACATGTCCCAAGTACCTCACCTCGTTCTGGAAGAGCGAACATTTCTTCGGGCTCAATATCAGTCCGGCTGCTTGAATACGTTCCAGTACCTCTTCAAGCTTCTTAAGGTGATCGTCGAAATCCTTGCCCATTATGTCATCCAGATAGACAAGGCAAGTCCTCCAGTGAAGTCCTCTTAGCACCCGGTTCATAAATCTCTCGAATATGGCTGGCGCATTGCAAAGACCGAAGGGCATCACAGACAATTGCCACAACTCTCCCTCGGCAGTGAACGCGGTCTTTTCCTTGTCTTGCTGGTCAAGCTCTATTTGCCAGTATCCACTTTGCAAATCCAGCGTCGAGAACCACTTTGCACCAGATAGTGTGTCCAAGGTGTCGTCGATTCTCGGTTGAGGATAGCTGTCCTTCTTCGTGACGTCGTTCAGCTTCCTATAGTCCACGCAGAATCGGGTGCTTCCATCCTTCTCCTTAACAAGCACTACTGGCTAACTCCATGTGCTTGCAGATGGTTCGATCACGCCCTCCTTTTCTATCTCGTCGGTTAGTTCGACCACCTCGCCTTCTTTCGCCAAAGGTACCCTCCTCGGTGGTTGGCGGATCGGTCTAGAGTCCCCTGTGTCTATTCTGTGCTTCATAATTGATGTTCTTCCACAGTTCTTACCATTTGCAATAACTGTCTAATATTTACGAAGCAGGGATAGTGCTTTACTTTTCTGCTTCTCCACTAGATGTTGCGTCCACTCTCTGGCCATTGTTTTTAAGAAGGCTTTGTTGGACTGGATTTCCTGGTGTTTCTTATCTTCGCAGTTCATAATGGCGGCAGCTTCTTGGCATTGAGCGATTATTGTTCCCTGTTGCACAGTCTTAGGTGTACTGGTTCGATTCAGGATTCGTACTGGAACCAGTTGGTCTTGTCGGGATTCCACGAGAGCCCTTCCAACAATGATATCGCTGGGTCGATTTCGTTTGTCGGGTTCGACCACCCACATTTGGCTTGTCCCCGCATCCTCTTCTATCTTTGCCCAAACCACAGCTTCTGCATTCGGGGGAACTGTTTGGCCCGCTTGCATGACTATTTGCCTGACCTTGTTTCCCTGTCCATTATCTATTGTTAATGGGAGCTCCAAGTTGCCATACTTCATAACTTTTTGGTTGAGGTCCAATGTGAAGCCATGCCTAATCATGAAGTTGACGCCGATTATGATGTCATCAGTGATGTCCGCAACGATGAAATCATGCTGAAACTCGACGGTACCCATCGTAATTCTTTTCTAGACCTTTCCCTTAACTTCCGCCTTCTCACCAGCCTTACCTCGGAAAATGGTTCAATGTCAGAAACCAATCCGCTTCGGATGACTGAATGAGTTGCGCCCGCGTCCAACGTCAGCAGATATCGTCGCCCGTCCATCGTTCCCTCGATGACTAGGCTGGTTGCACCCCTACAGATTCGGGATACGAGGATGCTGGGGCACTCCAATGTGGGAGCCAGCGCATGCCCCTCTGCACTGACTCGTTTTAATTTAACGGATTGTTAGGTGCACCTTCCCCCACCTGATTATCTACCTTGTCGTGGTGTGGGGGCTTTTCACCAAAGGATAATCGCCCCCGTCATCCCCTTTTCACCAACCCAAATCCCATCCCACTCCACTTATCCTATTACACTCCTATCCTGAATATCCAATCCCCATCCCCTGGGCTGGACATAAGGTGTTAATCGAACCGTGCCGAGATGTCGACCAGGCTGAGAGCCCAGACCAAAAATAGCTCAGTCGCAAACGGTGTATCCGGATACCTGGCGCCCTCCGGATCATCTAGCCTTACCTGGGTATTGCGGATCTCTGCCCAGGTGGACATATATTTCTCCGCAACTCGTGGGTACCAAATGTACAATAATAATAATAAAAACAATAATGAGTCCGGATCTCATAAAAAACCGGAAGGGGAGGAAATCCCCTCTACATCAAAAGCGGTAAAGACTCCGATCGGAGAATCGACAAACCGCTCCGATAAGTTGTCGGCAAGTAAAGCTGACAACAGAAAATTAAACTCATCGTCCAAGGCCTATAAAGACCAAAAGGCGGCCTTGAGAATCTTAAAACGATGGGGCCATAACACCGACCTAACAGAAAAAGAGTCGGTAGCCTGGGCGACAGGAATCCTGGCCCAGGGAAAAGCAAAAGCCAAGAGGCCCAGATCGTCCCCCGAGGAACCAAAGCGGGAGGCTAAGAAGGTCAGGCTGGGAACACTGGCCAAGCCATCAAAGCCTTTCGGTGAGGTTGCGAGGGAGTGCCTGACGGTAGCTATCATTGATGACAGCGACCCGGACGGAAAAATGACGACCGAAAAATGGAAGGATGTCGACCATGCACTATCGGCAAACTTCCTCAAAATCATGAGAAAGAACCCTGGACCACCGCCCATCTGTGACGACGCCGGATGGTATCAAGGCAGGGTTAAACTGATAAGCTGTGCCGATGAAAGATCGGTTGATCTTTTAAAGGCCACAGTTATCGAAATGGGGGAAATATGGGAGGGAGCCAGGCTCAAGGTCGTCACCAAGGACCAGATCCCGAAACGACCGAGAGCTAGATGCTGGATCCCGCTGGCACCAGACAACCCCCTCGAAATTCTTGAGACCATAAACCTCTATAATCCCAATCTCCCAACAAGAGATTGGAGGGTCGCGAAGCTGGAGGAACCAAAGGACCGATCTAGACAGGCAGTTCTTGTGCTGAATAGTGAAGCCCTGGAACCCAATGTGACCACTACATCAGGTTTGGTTTCAAGAAGATCAAACTTAATATTTATAAAAAGGATGAGGAAATGCCACCATCCGGCAACGAAACCACGGCCAACACCGAGGTCAATGAAGACAGCTCAATGGAGCAGGAATCCCCCATCCCCTCGGGGAGCAAGGGCCCTGCGACGATTGGAGCTGAAATCACAGCAACATTCCTGGTCAACAAGGACCAAGAATCGCTGCTCGACTCCGGAAGCGAAGACTATTCTACCAGCTCGCCGATGGAAGACGATCTTCTAGACCTAAATCTAGAAGATCTCGACACCACCGTGGTGGAGGTCAGTCGAATTGATAACAGCCATGATGCTGAGATTAATTCAGATTAACCTCCATCACTCGAAAGCGGCTACCACTAACCTTCTCCTCAGGCTGGCCAAAGGGGAAGAGGACATAGCCTTAATCCAGGAACCTTGGGTTCATGAACACAAGGTTCGTGGATTGAGAAATCCAGCCTACAACATATTTACATCACAAAAAGAAGGTAAGCCCCGGACTTGCATACTCGCAAAGAAATCCATAAACGCTTACCTTCTTCCTAATTACAGTTCCCCAGACACCACAGTGATTGCCTTAGAATCACCCGGGAACAAGCTATGGATAGCCTCTACCTACATGGCGCAAGAAGAATCCATCCCATCGGACGAGATAAAAAGACTGGTGAGGGACTCGTCAAACCACCAAGCTGGGCTCCTCATTGGGGCTGATGCGAATGCGCATCACACCCTATGGGGTAGCAGCGACATAAATGAAAGAGGTGAGTGGCTTATTGAATTTATTCTTACCTCTGACCTTAATATATGCAATAAGGGTCATGTACCCACTTTTGTTACAAAAAATCGAAGGGAGGTACTAGACATAACTCTAGCATCTCCCTCTCTCATTGACAAAATAAGAGAATGGAAAGTCTCTGAGGAACACTCCTTCTCAGACCACCGCTACTTGGTTTTCAACCTAGCCTTCATGGTCCCAACCCCAATCGACTCTTCATGTAACCCAAGAAGAATTGATTGGGAGCGCTATAGAGCCCTTGTTGGCAACTCTGTAGTAAGCAGGACCCCCGATCACCCGCGGTCCACGGTAGACATAGATAATATGGTTGATATTTTAACAACTACCTTGGGCAACGCACGGGTCAACAGCTGCGCAAGCCACAAATCGAGGAAAAACTCTTATCCCTCGTGGTGGAACGCAAACCTAAGCAAGCTCCGTAAAAACTGTCGAAAACTCTTTAACAAAGCAAAGAGTACTAGGAACGATAGTGACTGGAGCAAACTCTGAGGAAAGAGCAAAGGCTATCCTGGAAACTTTTCTGTAACAATATGGAAAAAATTTCAGACGCCTACAGATTGAGGAAAATACTCTCGAAAGATCCACAATTCCCAAGCTACCTTACAGCTAACGGAGTCTGGACAACATCTGAAGAAGAAACTCTAAACCTTCTTCTCAATACGCACTTCCCAGGATGCCATGAATCGCAGGTTTCACCGCAACCGCGAGGAACCCACTTTTCATCCGCATTAATGGGAAATTTCGAACACATCATCTCCAGAGAGAAAATAATATGGGCGCTAAAAAGCTTCAAGCCCTATAAATCGCCAGGTCCGGATGGAATCTACCCGGTCGAACTTACACAAACCATGGAATGGACTATACTATGGCTAGAGATAATCTTCAAAGGATGCCTAGCTTGGAGTCACATTCCATACAAGTGGAAGTGCGCAAAGGTGCTTTTCATTCCCAAGGCCGGCAGAAACTCTCACACTACCCCCAAGGATCTAAGGCCTATATGTCTATCATCCTTTGCACTAAAAACCTTGGAAAGGATGGTAGACCTATATATACGCCATAACTTGGATCCGCTCCTAATTTCTAAGGCACAGAATGCCTATGTTAAGGGTAGATCTATCGAAACAGCCTTGCACACCCTAGTGAGGAAAATCGAAAGATCAATCCATCTTAAAGAATACACTTTAACAGCCTTCTTAGATATAGAGGGCGCTTTTAACAACGTCACTCCGGAAGCAATAACGGAAGGGTTGGAAAAGCTAAAGGTGGAGAAGACTCTCGTAGAGTGGATCAGCGAACTACTATCAACACGCAAGATTCACTCGAAATGGGGAAGCCAGGCAATCACCAGAGTGGTTACCAGGGGAACCCCGCAAGGAGGGGTTCTCTCACCTCTCCTCTGGAATGTAGTTATAAATGAGCTACTAATTAAACTGGAGGAAGAAGGCCTGGACGTTACTGCCTACGCTGATGACATTGCCATTTCAATCTCAGGTAAGTACCAATCGACACTGAATGACCGTATGCAAACGGCATTCTCAATTCTTTGCAACTGGGTGCATAGCAAAGGGCTCAGGGTTAATCCCAAGAAAACTGAGCTCGTGCTATTCACCAAAAAGCATAAATTACCGGATTACTGCCCTATCACTTTGCTTGGTACCAGCTTAAACTACTCCTCCAGTGCCAAATTCCTTGGCATCATACTGGACAGGAAATTAACCTGGAAAAGCAACACAATCGAAAGAACACATGCAAGAAAGCCATAGGAAAAAAATGGGGGTTCAATCCCAAGATTACCCTATGGCTCTACACCACGGTCGTTAGACCCATATTAATGTATGGAGCGACTGTCTGGTGGACAGCACTGGACAAGACAATATACCTCAAACAATTCGAGAAGGTACAAAGGCTGGCGTGTTTATGCATTACCGGGGCCCTCAGGTCCACCCCAACGGCTGCACTTAACATGATACTCGACCTCACACCACTCGATATTCTCGGCAAGCAAATTGCCACACAAACGGCCATTAGACTTAAAGCCAACTCGAACTGGAAGAGCTACGTCTTTGGCCACTCCTCGATCCTGATTAACAGGTCAACCATGGCAGAAAACCTAGACCTCACAAAGCCCACCACAGTCTTGGATAAAAACTTTACAACGTTATACCCGGACAGACAAAACTGGACTCGCCAGACTCAACCTCGCAAAGGCTGCATAGATTTCTATACTGACGGGTCTAAAACCAAAGACGGGGTGGGCAGTGGGGTATTCTGCAAGCAACTTAAGCTAAACAAAGCGCTAAAACTACCTAATCACTGCAGCGTTTTCCAGGCGGAACTGTTGGCAATAAAAGAGGCTCTGTCCTGGCTGAAGTGGAACGTGATATCCACCACGGATATCCGCATTCTCACGGATAGCCAAGCGGCCTTAAGGTCGCTGGAGTCCTATGTGTACACATCAAAAACTAGCCTCGACTGTCGCCTATCTCTTAATGAGATGGCTGAACAGCTCAACATACAACTTATATGGGTACCGGGACACAGCGACATCACCGGAAATGAAAGAGCCGACAGACTCGCCAAAAAAGGAACGACGCTACAAACAACTGTGGTCTGCGAGGGTATACCCTTCGCAACCATCAAACACAATCTCACTACCCTCGCCAGGGCCGAGACGAACCGGAGATGGACTCAGGGACACACCTGCCTCATCACCAGGCAAATCTGGCCCCGGCTCGATAGTCAACGGACTAGGAGTATTATCTCCCTAAATAGAACTGACATCTATAAAGTCATAGGTGTCATCACAGGACACTGCCTTATTGGCAGTGTAAAAACGCGCAAAAACTAGGTATCACTCCGAATGATTTTTGTAGGAGCTGCCTAGACGAGGAGGAGGTCGAATCCATTCATCACCTTCTCTGCGCCTGCCCGGCATTCTGCACAGTCAGGAAACGATACCTAGGATCATACCTCCTCAACGATCTGACCGAAGTTCAGCAAGTGGGGATATCTGATCTTCTTAAATTTTTAAGAAGCACGAAATGGTTCCACGAATAGGGGGCTAAGCCCCCTCGTAGCTGCACAACGGGCCTCCTTGGCCTATGTGTGTTCTTCCCATCTCTGGGAAGGCTACGGTCTTACCCACCTACCTACCTACCTAGGTGCACCTTTTGCACCTCCACGTTCGCGTTCAATCCCTTGGTCTCTTTTTGACGAACTCGACCTCGAACGCTTCCTTCGCAGACGGCAGTTCCTCGCAATGTGCCCCTGCTGGTCGCAGATGTAGCATCTACCCGGGAATGAACCACTCCTACTCGCCGTTGTTGTTCTGGAATTATCCTGGTCTTGAGATATGCGCCGTAGTTTGATGGAAGGTCGGCATATCAAGAGCGATGTTTCACATGCGAGAGCGCTGGCAACTGTCTCCTTGAAAGATGTCTTCGGTAGGAGAATCAGGCTTCGCTGCGTATCGGGGTCTCTTAGCCCTTGGATGAAAGAATCCGTTTTCAGTTTTTCCACCACATCAACTGGAACATCCGCGTAGGCTAGATGAGATAGCCTCTCGATGTCGGCAGCATACCGTTGGATGGTCTCGTTTCCACGCTGCTTGCGCCCTTTAAGCTCCAGCTTGTGCATTTCTTGCATGTGCTCACTGCCGTATCTTCGATGAAGAGCTTCCCATATGGCTGTGTAGTTCCTTCTCTGGGTCTCCGGGATAGTCTGGAGAACACCAGCTGCTTCGCCTTTAAGCGAAATTACTAGAGCGGCCACAAGGTCTTCTTCTCCCCATTGATTCCGTTCCGCTGTTGTCTCGAACTGAAGTTTAAAGATGTTAAACGCACTCGTGCCGTCGAAGTTGGGAGCTGTGAATTTCGATGCTGCAGCCGGTACGACGTTTTCTTGATGCTGAACGTTCTGCACAATTTTCTCGAGTTCCAGAACCTTCTTGTCGAACTTCGATTCTAGTGTCTCGGCTATCTTTTCCTGATTATTTTCGAGATCTAGAACCTTCTTGTCCAGTGTCTCGATTTTCTCTTCGACATTCTGGAATCGATCGTTAACGGCTTGCTGGATGTCTCTCAAGCTTTCTCGATTGTTCTGTAGCATCTCTTCTGGAGTCTCCAGCTTCACAAGTTTTTGGCCCATGGAAGTTGAATTTTCCTCCAACTTTCTACTTACGGCAGCGGAATTTTCCTCAAGTTTCTCCAGTTTCTGGCTCAGAGAAGTGGAATTTTCCTCCAACTTCTGATCTAGTTTCTGGGATATGGAAGCACTCATAGCATTCATAGTTGCGAGAATTTGCTGCATATCGAATGCTGGCTCACTGGATGTCGGCGGCTTCTCCGCCCCGAATTCGTAACTCTCCCAGGCGAAATCTTCTTCCTGCAGCGCTGATCGCAGTCTCTCCACCAGGTTGGCCTTACTTCCCACTGTGGATAGTTCTCGAGCATCCAGCTCTCTTTTCAGTTGTTCGATGGTCAACTTTTCCAATTTCACCATTTTCTCACTCTTTTAATAGTTAACTTTTAATAGCGCAATTCACAATTTAAATAGACGTTCCACTCGTTTACTCGCAATCCCACTTCTGACACCAAATGTTACTAAATATTCAACCCACGCCAATTAGGGTTCGCACCACTGGATTGCGATAAACTACAATTGTCCTTTTTATCCGAATAAAAACACAACACACTTTTATTTCTTTCACCACAGATCAATACTGTTGCGGAGACACAAAACCGACGGTTAAGTTCGAATTCGACATGCAGCACATTCTCGCGGCTCTTAATGCTATGAGTCAAAAGATGGAGGAAAATTCCGCGGCCGTAAGTAGAAAGTTGGAGGAAAATTCCGCTTCTCTGAGTCAGAAACTGGAGGAAAATTCCATTTCCCTGAGCCAGAAACTAAATCAAAGGCTGGAGGAAAATTCCACTTCCCTGGGCCAGAAGCTGGAGACGTTAGAAGGGATGCTAGAGAACAATCGAGAAAGCCTAAGAAACATCCAGCAGACAGTCAACGATCGATTCCAGGACGTCGAAGAAAGAATCGAGACAATAGAATCGCGGTTCGACAAGAAGGTTCTAGATCTCGAGAATAATCAAGAAAAGAGAATCGAGACACTAGAATCGAGGTTCGACACGAAGGTTCTAGATCTCGAAAATAATCAAGAAAAAATAATCGAGACACTGGAATCGAGGTTCGACAAGAAGGTTCTGGAACTCGAGAAAACTGTTCAGAACGTTCGGCATCAAGGAATCGTTGTACCGACTGCAGCATCGAAATTCACAGCTCCCAACTTCGACGGCACGAGTGCGTTTAACATCTTTTAACTTCAGTTCGAGACAACAGCGGAACGGAATCAATGGGGAGAAGAAGATCGTGTGGCCGCTCTAGTAATTTCGCTTAAAGGCGAAGCAGCTGGTGTTCTACAGACCATCCCGGAGACCCAGAGAAGGAAATTCACAGCCATATGGGAGGAGATGCATAAACTGGAACTTAAAGGACGCAAGCAGCGTGGAAACGAGACCATCCAACAGTATGCTGCCGACATCGAGAGGCTATCCCATCTTGCCTACGCGACTGTTCCAGTTGATGTGGTGAAGAAACTGAAAACGGATTCTTTCATCCAAGGGCTAAGAGACCCCGATACGCAACGAAGCCTGATTCTGATTCCTGCCGAAGACATCTTTGAAGGAGACGGTTGCCAGCGCTCTCGCATGTGAAACATCGCCGACATCTTGATATGCCGACCTTCCATTGAACTACGGCGCATATCTCAAGACCAGGATTTTTCCAGCAGGGGCATATTGCGAGAAACTGTCGTCTGCGAAGAAAGCGTCCTTCCAGCAAATTGCGGCGTAATTCCAGAGAATCAACGGTGAGTAGAAGCCGCCCGTTCCCAGGTATATGCTACATATGCAACCAGCAGGGGCACATGGCGCGAAATCGCCGTCTGGGAAGAAGGCGTCCGAGGTCGGATTCACCAAAAGGAGATCAAGCGAAAGCACGCGAATACCAGAAGGGAAGCAGCCTTAGAAATGCGGATGCGTTAACGATGCGACCTCGTGATGTTGAATGCAAACATGGTTCACGAGCCGAAACCAAGGAACAGGTCATCGATATTCGTCGTTTCCATGTGCTGCCAGAAGATTCCTGGACTGCCGAGAAGGTCGGAAGGAAGCAGCGAGAAGATGCCGATCTGGCAGTTATCATCGACTACCAAGAACGAGGTATTCGACCAACTTGGCAGCAAATATCCAGTGAAAGCTTACTGGGCTCAATGGCAGAGTTTGAAGCTGAAGAACGGTTGCCTCTACCGCAGTTGGGAAAGTGTGGACGGGAACATTGTAAACGATCTGTTGGTAATTCCAAAAGGGCAAATCGACGAGGTCATCCGAGAATACCACGAAGGACCAAGCGGGGGTCATCTTGGTGTTAACAAGACTGTAGAAAAGATCAAGAGACGTTTCTACTGGGTAGGATGCCATGAGTCGGTTAAGCGTTTCATTCGCAGGTGTGAACAGTGTGCGAAGGCAAAGGGTCCAGTAAGGAAAACTCGAGGAAATATGCAGCAGTACAATGCTGGAGCACCGCTCGAACGTATCGCAATGGACATCGCAGGTCCATTCCCAACGAGCAACGCTGGAAATAAATACGCGCTGGTGGTGATCGATTACTTCAGCAAGTGGCCTGAGGTGTTTTGCATCCCGAACCAGGAAGCCAAAACTATTTCGGATGCGTTCGTGAACAACTGGGTTGCGCGTTATGGAGTGCCAATGGAACTGCACTTAGACCAAGGAAGGAACTTCGAGTCGTCGGTGTTCAAAGAACTCTGTGACATGCTAGGTATCAGAAAGACGCGGACAACACCATTACACCCACAATCTGATGGCATGGTCGAAAGGTTAAACCGGACGATGGAGGAATACCTGAGAAAAGTCGTCGTCGGAGATCAGAAGGACTGGGATGATCTTGCCCTTTTCTTAATGGCATACCGTTCGGCACAGCACAATTCAACGGCAACAACGTCCGCCGAAGCCATTTTTGGAACTGATCTCCATCGGACTTGAAGTTCGGCGTGGTACTACCGACAACTAGCGGCAGGGAGGACTTCGTGACCGAAAAGAAGGAACAGCTGAACTCCATCCATCAGTTCATCCGGGAGCGACTGAACTTGGTCAGCGATAAAATGAAGGCGAGATACGATTTGAGGGCGAATACTTCTGGATTTGAGACAGGACAATTGGTATTGCTGTACAACCCACAACGAAAAAAAGGCTTGTGCCCCAAATTGCAACCAGCCTGGGACGGACCATATGAGGTCATCAAGAAACTCAATGACGTGGTATACCGGATACAGCAGATGGGAAACAGACGGGCGAAGTATAAGATTGTCCACGTAGAGAGGTTAGCGCCATATTACGGAGAAGGATCCAATCGCTTGTTCGAGGACGAACAAGTTCAGGAGGAGGGCAGTGTTGCACAAACAACGGTTGAGTTCGAATTTCGCTGTCGAAGTTCGAAAGCTCTCTGGAAGCGGGCATTGGAATGATATGAACTTCCAATGGCGTAATGCTAATTGTCAGAGCATTCTAGTGATTTCCGAAGGGGAACTTCCAACGGCGAACATTCGAGAAGTTGCACCGAGAGCTATATAAGCGCGAACACTCGCCCTCGGGATACATTCAGTTTGTGGTATTAAGCAGCGTGTGACAATTCGGTGTGATCAAACAGTGTGAAACTAAAAGCTCTCAATAAAGTTTAAAGTGGATAGTACTTGGTAATAAAGAAAAGTAGTGAAGCTTCACAGATAATTGATCTGTGGTGAAAGAAATAAAAGTATTGTTGCGGAGATGCAAGCGGACCGTTAAGTTCGAAAACTCTCTGGAAGCGGGGATTGGAATGATGTCAACTTCCAATGGAATTGTTAGAGCGTTCTAGAGATTTCCGAAGGGGAACTTCCAACGGCGAACGTTCGAGACGGTGGACCGAGAGCTATATAAGCGCGAACACTCGCCCTTGACATTCATTCAGTTTGTGGTATAAAACAGCGTGTAACAAGTCGGTGTGATCAACCAGTGTGAAAAGAAAAGCTTTCAATAAAGTGGATTGTACCGTGTAACAAAGTTTAAAGTGGATTGTATTGGATAATAAAGAAAAGTGGTGAAGCTACACAGATAATTGATCTGTGGTGAAAGAAATAAAAGTGTGTGTGTGTTTCAATTTAAATAAAAAGGACAATTGTAGTTTATCGCAATCCAGTGGTGCGAACCCTATTTGGTGTGGGGATTGAATAAATTCGTAACAGTATGTTGTTTTTTTATTCGGATAAAAAGGAAAATTGTAGTTTATCGCATTCCAGTGGTGCGAACCCTATTTGGTGTGGGTTGAATATTTCGTAACAGTATTGTTACGAATTATTCAATCCCCACACCAAATAGGGTTCGCACCGCTGGATTGCGATAAACTACAATTTTCTACGTTTTCCCAATTTAAAACACACACACACTTTTATTTCTATCACCACAGATCAATTATCTGTGTAGCTTCACCACTTTTATTTATTATCCAATACAATCCACTTTAAACTTTATTACACAGTACAATCCACTTTAAACTTTATTACACAATACACAAACCTTTATTGAAAGCTTTTCTTTTCACCTTGGTTGATCACCGACTTGTCACACACTGTTATATACCACAAACTGAATGAAACTGAATGAGTGTCAAGGGCGAGTGTTCGCGCTTATATAGCTCTCGGTCCACCGTCTCGAACGTTCGCCGTTGGAAGTTCCCCATAGGAAATCTCTAGAACGCTCTGACAATTCCATTGGAAGTTGTCATCATTCCAATTCCCGCTTCCAGAGAGTTTTCGAACTTAACGGTCCGCTTGCATCTCCGCAACACTGCCCTCCTCCTAAACTTGTTCGTCCTCGAACAAGCGATTGGACCCTTCTCCGTAATATGGTGCTAACCTCTCTACGTGGACAATCTTATACTTCGCCCGTCTGTTTCCCATCTGCTGTATCCGGTATACCACGTCATTGAGTTTCTTGATGACCTCATATGGTCCGTCCCAGGCTGATTGCAATTTGGGGCACAAGCCTTTTTTCCGTTGTGGGTTGTACAGCAATACCAATTGTCCGGTCTCGAATCCAGAAGTATTCGCCCTCAAGTCGTATCGCGCCTTCATTTTATCGCTGACCAAGTTCAGTCGCTCCCGGATGAACTGATGGATAGAGTTCAGCTGTTCTTTCTTTTCGGTTACGAAGTCTTCCCTGCCGCTAGTTGTCGGTAGTACCACGCCGAACTTCAAGTCCGATGGAAGTCGGAGATCAGTTCCAAAAATGGCTTCGGCGGGTGTTGTTGCCGTTGAATTGTGCTGTGCCGAACGGTATGCCATTAAGAAAAGGGGAAGGTGTTCATCCCAGTCCTTCTGATCTCCGACGACGACTTTTCTCAGGTATTCCTCCATCGTCCGGTTGAACCTTTCGACCATGCCATCAGATTGTGGATGTAATGGTGTTGTCCTCGTCTTTCTGATACCTAGCATGTCGCAGAGTTCTTTGAACACCGTCGACTCGAAGTTCCTTCCTTGGTCTGAGTGCAGTTCCATTGGTACTCCATAACGCGAAACCCAGTTATTCACGAATGCATCCGAAATGGTTTTGGCTTCCTGGTTCGGGATGCAAAACACCTCAGGCCACTTGCTGAAGTAATCGATCACCACTAGCGCGTACTTGTTTCCAGCGTTGCTCGTTGGGAATGGGCCTGCAATGTCCATTGCGATACGTTCGAACGGTGCTCCAACATTATACTGCTGCATATTTCCTCGAGTTTTCCTTACTGGACCCTTTGCCTTCGCACACTGTTCACACCTGCGAATGAAACGCGTAACCGACTCATGGCATCCTACCCAGTAGAAACGTCTCTTGATCTTTTCTACAGTCTTGTTAACACCAAGATGACCCCCGCTTGGTCCCTCGTGGTATTCTCGGATGACCTCGTCGATTTGCCCTTTTGGTATTACCAGCAGATCGTTTACAATGTTCCCGTCCTCACTTTCCCAACTGCGGTAGAGGCAACCGTTCTTCAGCTTCAAACTCTGCCATTGAGCCCAGTAAGCTTTCACGATTGGGCTTTCACTGGATACTTGCTGCCAACTTGGTCGAAAACCTCGTTCTTGGTAGTCGATGATGACTGCCAGATCGGCATCTTCTCGCTGCTTCCCTCCGACCTTCTCGACAGTCCAGGAATCTTCTGGCAGCACATGGAAACGACGGATATCGGTGACCTGTTCCTTGGTTTCGGCACGTGAACAGTGTTTACATTCAACATCGCAAGGTCGCCTCGATAATGCATCCGCATTTCCATGACTGCTTCCCTTCCGGTGCTCGATACTGAAGTCATAACTCTGGATTCTCTCTATCCATCTAGCAAGCTGGCCTTCCGGGTTCTTGAACTGCAGCAACCACCTCAACGCTGCGTGGTCCGTCCTAAGATGAAAAGCTTGGCCATAGAGATATTTGTGGAAATGCTTGACACAGTCAACCACAGCTAAAAGCTCCCTCCTAGTTACACAGTAGTTCCTCTCCGGCTTCGATAGGATCCTACTGTAGTAAGCGATGACCCGTTCTCGCCCGTCAATTGTTTGAGAGAGTACTCCTCCGATTCCATGTCCGCTCGCATCGGTGTCCAAAATAAACTTTTCTCCCGGGACAGGATATGCAAGAATCTGCGCACTGCAGAGCAATTCCTTCAGGTGAATGAACGCTTCCTCCTGCGGCTTCTCCCACTTGAATGGCCGATTCTTTTTGGTGAGCTCGTGCAAACTGCTGGCAACGTTTGCAAATCCTGGGATGAATCGCCTGTAATATGTGCAAAGTCCCAGGAATGACCTTAACTCATGAAGATTCTTCGGCCGCGGCCATTCCTTAACCGCTGAGATTTTCCCTTCATCTGTATGGACTCCCTCTGCAGTCACCACATGTCCCAAGTACTTCACCTCGTTCTGGAAGAGCGAACATTTCTTCGGGCTCAATCTCAATCCGGCTGCTTGAATACGTTCCAGTACCTCTTCAAGCTTCTTAAGGTGATCGTCGAAATCCTTGCCCATGACAATTATGTCATCCAGATAGACAAGGCAAGTCCTCCAGTGAAGTCCTCTTAGTACCCGGTTCATAAGTCTCTCGAATGTGGCTGGCGCATTGCAAAGACCGAAGGGCATCACAGAGAATTGCCACAACTCTCCCCCGGCGGTGAACGCGGTCTTTTCCTTGTCTTGCTGGTCAAGCTCTATTTGCCAGTATCCGCTTTGCAAGTCCAGCGTCGAGAACCACTTTGCACCAGACAGTGTGTCCAAGGTGTCGTCGATTCTCGGTAAAGGATAACTGTCCTTCTTCGTTACGTCGTTCAGCTTCCTATAGTCCACGCAGAATCGGGTGCTTCCATCCTTCTTCTTAACTAGCACTACTGGTGAACTCCATGGGCTCGCAGATGGTTCGATCACGCCCTCCTTTTCCATCTCGTCGATTAGTTTGATCACCTCTCCTTCTTTCGCCAAAGGTACCCTTCTCGGTGGTTGCCGGATCGGTCTAGAGTCCCCTGTGTCTATTCTGTGCTTCACAATTGATGTTCTTCCACAGTTCTTACCATTTGCAAAAACTGTCCAATATTTACGAAGCAGAGAGAGTGCTTTACTTTTCTGCTTCTCCACTAGGTGTTGCGTCCACTCTCTGGCCATTGTTTTTAAGAAGGCTTTGTTGGACTGGATTTCCTGTTGTTTCTTATCTTCGCAGTTCATAATGGCGGCAGCTTCTTGGCATTGAGCGATCGTTGTTCCCTTGTGTATTGTCCTAGGTGTACTTGCAGGATTCAGGACTCGTACTGGAACCAATTGGTCTTGTCGGGGTTCCACGAGAGCCCTTCCAACAACTATATCGCTGGGTCGATTTCGTTTGTCGGGTTCGACCACCCACATTCGGCTTGTCCCCGCATCCTCTTCTATCTTTGCCCAAACCACAGCTTCTGCATTCGGGGGAACTGTTTGGCGCGCTTGCACGACTATTCGCCTGACCTTGCTACCCTGTCCATTATCTATTGTTAATGGGAGCTCCAAGTTGCCATACTTCATCACTTTTTGGTTGAGGTCCAATGTGAAGCCATGCCTAATCATGAAGTCGACGCCGATTATGATGTCATCAGTGATGTCCGCAACGATGAAATCATGCTGAAACTCGACGGTACCCATCGTAATTCTTTTCTGGACCTTTCCCTTAACTTCCGCCTTCTCACCAGTTACTGTACGAAGCCTTACCTCGGAAAATGGTTCGATGTCAGAAACCAATCCGCTTCGGATGACTGAATGAGTTGCGCCCGTGTCCAACGTCAGCAGATATCGTCGCCCGTCCATCGTTCCCTCGATGACTAGGCTGGTTGCACCCCTACAGATTCGGGATACGAGGATGCTGGGGCACTCCAATGTGGGAGCCAGCGCATGCCCCTCTGCACTGACTCGTTTTAGTTTAACGGATTGTTAGGTGCACCTTTTGCACCTCCACGGTCGCGTTCACTCCCATGGTCTCTTTTTGGCGAACCAGACCTCGAACGCTTTCTTCGCAGGCGGCAGTTCTTTGCAATGTGCCCCTGCTGGTAGCAGATGTAGCATCTACCCGGGAATGAACCACTCCTACTAGCCGTTGTTGTTCTCGAACTATCCTGGTCTTGAGATATGCGCCGTAGTTTGATGGAAGGTCGGCATATCAAGAGCGATGTTTCACATGCGAGAGCGCTGGCAACTGTCTCCTTGAAAGATGTCTTCGGCAGGAGAATCAGACTTCGTTGCGTATCGGGGTCCCTTAGCCCTTGGATGAAAGAATCCGTTTTCAGTTTTTCCACCACATCAACTGGAACATCCGCGTAGGCTAGATGAGACAGCCTCTCGATGTCGGCAGCATACTGTTGTATGGTCTCGTTTAAACGCTGCTTGCGCCCTTTGAGTTCCAGCTTGTGCATCTCCTGCATGTGCTCACTGCCGTATCTTCGATGGAGAGCATCCCATATGGCTGTGTAGTTCCTTCTCTGGGTCTCCGGGATGGTCTGTAAAACACCAGCTGCTTCGCCTTTAAGCGAAATTACTAGAGCGGCCACACGATCTTCTTCTCCCCACTGATTCCGTTCCGCTGTTGTCTCGAACTGGAGCTTAAAGATGTTAAAAGCGCTCGTGCCATCGTAGTTGGGAGCTGTGAATTTCGATGCTGTAGTCGGTACAACGATTCCTTGATGTTGGACGTTCTGGACAGTTTTCTCGAGTTCCAGAACCTTCTTGTCGAACCGCGTTTCCAGTGTCTCGATTATCTTTTCTTGATTAATTTCGAGATCTAGAACCTTCTTGTCGAACCTTGACTCCAGTGACTCGATTCTCTTTTCTTGATTATTCTCGAGATCTAGAACCTTCTTGTCGAATCTCGATTCTAGTGTCTCGATTCTCTCTTCGACGTCCTGGAATCGATCGTTGACTGTCTGCTGGATGTTTCTTAGACTTTCTCGATTGTTCTCTAGCATCCCTTCTAACGTCTCCAGCTTCTGGCCCAAGGAGGTCGAATTTTCCTCCAACTTTTGATGTACGGTCGCCTCCAGTTTCTGGCTTATGGAAGTGGAATTTTCCTCCAACTTTCTACTTACGGCAACGGAATTTTCCTCCAGCTTTTGATCTAGTTTCTGGCTTAGGGAAGTTGAGTTTTCCTCCAACTTTCTACTTACAGCTGCGGAATTTTCCTCCAGTTTTTGGCTCATGGCATTAAGAGCCGCGAGAATGTGCTGCATGTCGAACGCTGGCTCAGTAGATGTCGACGGCTTCTCCACCCCGAATTCGTAACTCTCCCAGTCGAAACCTTCTTCCTGCAACGCTGATCGCAGTCTCTCCACCAGGTTGGCTTTACTTCCCACTGTGGATAATTCCCGAGCATCCAGCTCTCTTTTCAGTTGTTCAATTGTCAACTTTTCCAATTTTACCATTTTCTCACTTTTGCAATGATTCACTTCACAACTCAAATAAAGTTTCACTCGTTTACTCGCAATCCCACTTCTGACACCAAATGTTACGAATTATTCAATCCCCACACCAAATAGGGTTCGCACCGCTGGATTGCGATAAACTACAATTTTCTACGTTTTCCCAATTTAAAACACACACACACTTTTATTTCTATCACCACAGATCAATTATCTGTGTAGCTTCACCACTTTTATTTATTATCCAATACAATCCACTTTAAACTTTATTACACAGTACAATCCACTTTAAACTTTATTACACAATACACAAACCTTTATTGAAAGCTTTTCTTTTCACCTTGGTTGATCACCGACTTGTCACACACTGTTATATACCACAAACTGAATGAAACTGAATGAGTGTCAAGGGCGAGTGTTCGCGCTTATATAGCTCTCGGTCCACCGTCTCGAACGTTCGCCGTTGGAAGTTCCCCATAGGAAATCTCTAGAACGCTCTGACAATTCCATTGGAAGTTGTCATCATTCCAATTCCCGCTTCCAGAGAGTTTTCGAACTTAACGGTCCGCTTGCATCTCCGCAACAGTATTTATCTATGATTGCGATTACCGAGGTAAAGTATTTTGACAATATTATTTTTTTTTTTTCTGCTGTTGGACAGAATTTTGTTTGTATACTTATGCACTCCACACACGATTCAATTCAGTTTTCAACTGAATCGGTTGTTGCCCATACACAATTCAACTCAATTGTTAAGAATTTTCAATTGGATTGATACTAGGCCACACATTACTTCAAATGAATTAGAGGATTGCTTCTTCTGTCAAAAATAGTTATTTTTGCGTTGTAGGAAGGCCATATCTTTCTTGATATGACACAGTGCTCCTCTGGAGTTCGCCCATGAGAGGAAATGTTGAAAAATGTGTTGATTGACCAGCGCTATGGGAGGGTATACTGCCCACGCCAGGGAACTATAGAGGGTAGAGCCGTGTTTTGGCAGTGCATCAGCTTCTCCCTCTATGTTACTATGGCCAGGAACCCAGAGGAGAGTGATGTTGAAATAGTCGCATACAAAAAAAAAAAAAGGATGACGTTGGACGCGTACTGTACAACACATCAACACTAAGGGGATCCAAAGTAACTATCCACAGAGACTAAACTGAAGCTTCACGCAAACAAAGAAAACGCCTAATAGGCCTTAAGGTGGACATTGAGAACAAAAATAAAAACACGAAAGCTGTAGTGAGCGGGCGTAAGCTGAAAGTGGAAAACAAAACTTTTTATTTCGACAAGAGTGACAACCTTCGATGTGAGGGTCATGGCAGCGAATGTGGAATGTCAATTCTCCAGCAGCTGGTAGATGTCAACCCTTCAGTGTCAACTGTCAGAAAAGGAATTAGTGAAGGTGGACTTGTATGGGGCGGTAATAAAAGTAGCAGTTCCTCGTTTTTGGAGTCACTGCCCAATATTTAGTAGTAATGCCGTCTGCCGATACAAAACAAGCAATATAGTTAGGAGTAATAATGAAACTTATAGTCTAAAAGTAATTAAAAATAATGAAGTAACTAATTTCAAAATTCTGAGTTATAATGTTGCAGGTCTTAAAAGCAAACTACTTTTTATGAATTTTTTTAATTATATAAAGAGCTTTGATGTCTTTATGCTTTATGAAACGCATGTCTTAGAAAGCGAAGAAATTAGATTTAAGAATATTTTTATGGATTATGAAACAAAATGGATTCCAGCAGTCAAGACCAACGTATTCGGAAGAGGAAGTGGTGGGGAGCTGATAGGTTATCGCAAATCTCTTAAGGATTTAGACATACATTTTAAGATGGTGGAAGGAACTTACGTTCTTAATGTAATGATAAGGGGCAGCACCCTTTGTATAGTACCTATTTATTTAAACTGTAGTCACTGGACGCAAGACTACGACAGACTCTCCGATATGCTACAGAACTTAGGATCGTCGGACCTTCTTCTTGCGGGTGACTTCAATGCGAGGATAGGACTATCGCAAAACAATTTCAAAAGTGGTCCTACATCATTAATTTTAAACGCAACTCGGAATTCTAAGGACGGATTTTGTGATGGAAAGGGTATCAAAATTATGGAAATTGCAGACGCGTACGACTGTAAAATCTTGAATGGAAGCTGCGAAGGAGACAAAGCCGGCGAACTCACCTTCATCTTGTTCAGTTATGGATTATTGCTTTATGTCCGGAAATTGGAACTCTGTCGTTGACAATATGAAAGTAGCTGCCCAAACATTCTCCGACCATATGCCACTAGAAATTTCCTGCGCTATTTCGATGTCGAGAGCAAGAGAGAACTCAAAACAACTGGCTCTTCTTCCGAAGCTAATTTGGAATGACGGTTTTCGCACATATTACCAAAATAGGTTGAACTCCGAGCTTTCGAGTCTAAGCGAGCTTAACATCGCTCCACGACGACCTAGCCCAAATTATTAAAAGATCCATACCGGTGAAAGTTAAGGAAAGACGTACGGTATACAGAAAACAAAAATGGTTCGATACCGACTGCCTGAAGGCGAGAAATAGATCGTTCGCACTGCTAAAGGACTTAAAGGCACAAAATACTAATTACTCCAAGGAACTTTACGCAGAAGCAAACAAGTACTACAAACGTCTTTGTATGGAGAAAAGGAAACTCTTTAACCAACAGATCATTGCTGTTCTTAATTCTTCGAGATCTTCAACAGATTTTTGGAAAGCGGCTAAAATTGTAACCGGAAGAAGTAATATGATTTCGACGACACTACAAGCATCAGAACTGAGGGATTATTTCAAAAATCTGCTCAATGCTGCGCAATTCTCACCGCTACCGCAATATGCCGCCCCACTTCTTACTGACGAGCTCTTAGATACGCCATTTACCTTCTCCGAAGTTAAAAGCGCAGTCGATTCATCTAAAGCGGGGAAAGCCCCAGGTGATGATAGGATTCCGTTTGAGTTCTACAAAAACAGCTCTTTTGAATTCCTCACTGCTCTTACAAAGGAGTTTAATAGAATTTTTGCAACAGGAAGCAAACATAGCGATAATCCAGGAAGCTTTAAAAGAGCGATAATCTTCCCACTGCACAAAAAAGGTGAGTTGGATAATCCAGCTAATTACAGAGGCATCTCTTTTCTGAATACTTCGGCAAAACTATTTAGTGCTGTGATTTATAATAGACTCTTGAAATGGTTATCAATCAACAATATATTAAGTAAATACCAAGCGGGGTTCAGGAAGCAATACTCAACTCTGGATCATATCTTCACCCTCACCAACATTGCAGAAAATTTTAAACAGAACCGCAAAAAGCTATATGTTTTCTTTGTGGATTTTCGCGCGGCATTTGATTCCATTACGCGCGAAGCACTCTTTTATAAGTTGTACAAGATTGGTTTGTCAAGCAAGGTAATACACGTGCTAGAGGCGATGTATGAAAACAATGTCGCGTACGTATGGAATGTAGAGTCTGTATCAGAAGAATTTGGAATGCAAATGGGTGTTAAGCAAGGTTGCATCTTAAGCACGCTGCTCTTCATCTTATTCATAAATGATATAGTAGAAGAACTAGGGGGAAGGTTTGAGTTTGCCGGGATGCGGATACCAGCGTTAAAGTCTGCGGACGACATAGTGTTTCTGTCGGAGTCAGTTGAAGAGATGCAGGGTATTTTAAATCGACTTGAAAGCTACTGTAAACAGTGGAATTTAACCGTGAATCTAACGAAATCCAAGATGATGATTTTTAAAAAGGGGGGTGGAAGATACTGTCGCGACGAAAATTGGTCTTATCACGGGGAAAGCTTGGACATAGTAAAAGAGTACAAGTATTTAGGCATGGTAATTACATCTAACCTTAGTATGAAAAAACACTTAGAGTGTAAACTAGCTGCAGCCAAAAGAGCTATTTCCTCAGTTTGGGGACGATGCATCGACAATAAGTTTATCGAACACACATCAAAATATAAACTTTTTCGCACAACAGAGGCCTCTATATTGCTGTACGGAGTCCAGATCTGGGGTTATTGCTCTTTTGGGGAAGTAGAACAATTCCTAAGATACTTTTTGAAGCGAATCTTTCGACTTCCATCATCTACGCCGAACTATATGCTGCACTTAGAAACTGGAGTCCCTCCGTTTTTTTTGCAGATCTTACGGTTGAACGCAGATTATATAATGAAAGTACTAGATATGGATGAAGGAAGACTGCCAAGGATTGTCCTGAAGCATATCATCGCGACAAGAGGGCACTTGGTTCAAAAGTGGGAGGAGCTGGCGGCAAACTATGACGTGAGCATAAATATTGGAGGCGATATAGAATCCACACATATAAAAACGACCTTTAACAGCATCCTGAAAAAAGCGGGCAACGCCATGTATGACAGTTTTCTAGCTGAAGCATATTCATCGGTACATAGGCTGGTTTATAGTAGGCTGAACTTCAACTGCAATGGTAATGCGTCGTCGTACTTTTTAAATCGCTATTCTTTGCATATGATAAACTCAATATTCAAATTGAGAGGAAAGCTAATAAATCTTAATTTCATTCCGCATCGACCTGATCTCCCAATTTTATGTAACCTGTGTAACCTTAAGGAAAGAGAGGATGCATACCATTTCGTCGGAAGATGTCCAATTTTAAAAGAATTCCGTATGAGATACTTCGGAGCGATATCGTTGGACTTCAACGAGGCTGTTAACGTATTATACGGTAATTGTGGGTGGGAAGCTGTATACAACTATGCCACAGCTGCAAGCAGCTATAGAATCCGTATTGTGGAAGGCGATTTTTGATCACACTTTGTACATAGGTGCGATATTGAAGTCATTATTTACTTTGTACAGTACTTTAGCCTTGTCGAGAATCTGGTAGACGGCCTTAAGACAAATCAAAAAATTACTAAGTGTATTATGTTACGCCCACGAGGGCGTCGTGGCGCAGTGGTTAGTGTGTTGGACTCTGGCGCACGATGAGCGAGTTCGGATCCCGATAACGCCAACGCCATCGAATGTTTATTTCGCGACGTTTCTCCTCGGCGGGGTACTGGCAAAACCCCCCGTAGTAAACTTGCCATGAAAAAGCTTCTCGACTCATGCCGTTCGGAATCGGCATTAAAGTGTAGGTCCCTTTCACCTGTGTGAAAAATAAATCACACACAACATGGGTGATTGAGAGAAGCTTGGCTCTGGTCCTTCATGGGCTGTAACGCCACCAAAGAAGAAGATTATGTTACGAACAAAAAATTATGTAAATATTTGAAGCTAAAAATAAAAAAAATACTACTACTACTACTACACAAGTGATTTCGTCTTTACGCTGTGCGACTAGCTTAGATGATATGGTGTGTAAATCGAGATCTTTGTTGGCTGACTGGATGTCATTACAAATGACAACGTCTCTCTTAGTAATAGGGTAGGTAGGTAGGTAGGTAAGACCGTAGCCTTCCCAGAGATGGGAAGAACACACATAGGCCAAGGAGGCCCGTTGTGCAGCTACGAGGGGGCTTAGCCCCCTATTCGTGGAACCATTTTGTGCTTCTTAAGAATTTAAGAAGATTAGATATCCCCACTTGCTGAACTTCGGTCAGATCGTTGAGGAGGTATGATCCTAGGTATCGTTTCCTGACTGTGCAGAATGCTGGGCAGGCGCAGAGAAGGTGATGAATGGATTCGACCTCCTCCTCGTCTAAACAGCTCCTACAAAAGTCATTCGGAGTGATACCTAGTTTTTGCGCGTGACTGCCAATAAGGCAGTGTCCTGTGATGACACCTATGACTTTATAGATGTCAGTTCTATTTAGGGAGATAATACTCCTAGTCCGTTGACTATCGAGCCGGGGCCAGATTTGCCTGGTGATGAGGCAGGTGTGTCCCTGAGTCCATCTCCGGTTCGTCTCGGCCCTGGCGAGGGTATTGAGATTGTATTTGATGGTTGCGAAGGGTATACCCTCGCAGACCACAGTTGTTTGTAGCGTCGTTCCTTTTTTGGCGAGTCTGTCGGCTCTTTCATTTCCGGTGATGTCGCTATGTCCCGGTACCCATATAAGTTGTATGTTGAACTGTTCAGCCATCTCATTAAGAGATAGGCGACAGTCGAGGCTGGTTTTTGATGTGTACACATAGGACTCCAGCGACTTTAAGGCCGCTTGGCTATCCGTGAGAATACGGATGTCCGTGGTGGATATCACGTTCCACTTCAGCCAATAGGGTAACGGGTAAGTATCTTGCAAACCTCCTTAATTGCTAGGACTTTCGCTTGGAACACTAGCACTAGCAAGTTAGTCGAAATGGTTTGGAAATATTCAGTTCCGCTCAGAAGATACAAGAGCCGACTATGCACTCCATCTTCGAGTCGTCGGTAAAAAATGCTACCTGATGGTTCGTGAAGTGCAATCCATTTTACCATACCGTTCTGGGTGGGGAACGGGTGTTTGGGTGTTGGGTAGCAGAACGCAGATTCTCTGAGTCTAATTGAGCTGCAAGATGCGGTATATATGAATCGAGATCTTTGTTGGCTGACTGAATGTCATTACAAATGACAACGTCTCTCTTAGTAATGGGGTAACGGGTAAGTATCTTGCAAGCCTCCTTAATCGCTAGGATTTTCGTTTGGAACACTAGCACTAGCTAACTAGTCGAAATGGTTTGGAAATATTCAGTTCCGCTGAGAAGGTACAAGAACCGACTATGCACTCCATTTTCGAGTCGTCGGTAAAAAACGCTATCTGATAGTTCGTGAAGTGCAATCCATTTTACCGTACCATTCTGGATGGGAGGGGGGAGGGAGCGAGCAAACAGAGCAAAGAAGTTGATCGCGTTTAACATGGCAAACGCCAGCTTCGATCTCTGTCTGTGGCCCCCCAGGATAGCTACCCTGGCACCCGCCAGGTAGTGAACCAATGTGTGCAGCGACCCAACGCCTTGTTCCTGGGGAAAGAGGAACCTGGCCCTCCAGGTTGGGGGATGTGCTTATGGGTAACATCCCTATCACGTAAAAACGTATACGGACGGATCCAAAACTGACGACCCCTACAAACGACTAACGGACTTGAGAGTCTGCACCTGGAATGTTAGGTCCCTGAACAGACCGGGTGCAGGCGATCAATTGGAGCAAACCCTCAACTGCTATAAAGCAGATATAACCGCACTCCAAGAAGTGCGATTGGATGGACCAGGCAAAAAACGGATGAAAAACTTCGACATCTACTACGGGAACTGCTACAAGGAGAACAAACTGCGTCTATTCGGGTGCGGATTCGTTATTCGAGGAAGAGTCCGACAAAAAGTCTTAAGCTTGGGAGACATAAGCGAACGCCTCATAACAATCCGCATCAAAGTTAAATTTGGAAACATTAGCTTAATATGCGCTCACGCCCCAACGGAAGAAAAGGACGATCGACTCAAAGAAGAATTCTACAATCTCCTTGACAGAACATATGCCCAATGCCCCAGCTACGACACAAAAATAGTCCTAGGAGATTTTGGTGCAAAACTGGGCAAAGAGGACATATTTGAGTCGATCATAGGAAAGCATAGCCTCCATAACACCACATCCGACAACGGACTTAGGCTAATCAATTTCCTAGCGGGGCGTAACCTCCTTGTAGCAAGCACGCAATTCCCCCATCTCAACATCCACAAGGGTACCTGGCGGTCTTTTGATCAATCGACCACCAACCAGATTGATCACATTGCGATCGACGCCAGACACTCCTCCTGTGTTCTCGACGTACGAACCGTCCGAGGGGCCAACATCGACTCGGATCACTACCTTTTTGTAGCCAAGGTACGAATGAGGATATCAAGAATGCTTAGGAGTCGAGTAGGACAACGTAAGTTTGACGTCGGAAAGCTGCAATCGCAAGAGACTGCCAGAAACAATAGAACAGGAATGGGCGCATTGCCAGAGCGCCGTCATGGCGCCTAGAAACCCATGGTTCGATGAACAATGCGAATAAGCCCATGCAGCAACACAAGAGGCTTATAAAGCCATGCTGCAACGACGGACGAGAGCTGCTCGCGAAATCTATGAGCAGAAGAGAAGAGAGGAACACATGCTTTTCAGAAGAAAGAAGAGAGAGCACGGAAAGGCTGAGATCGAGGAGATGGAGAGATGCTTCCGCAGGAATGACGCCCGTAAGTTTTACAATAAGGTAAAACGAACATGCCATGGCTACAAAGCCAGAGCGACGGCCTGCAGGGATGAAAATGGAGAACTGGTAGTAGAGTCACTTCTGCAGACTGTATAACGGCGATGACAGACAAGATACCGCTGTCAGGCAGAACGAGCCATTCGTAACGGACGACAATGAAATAGAAAATAGCGATATCAAGACTTAAGTCTAATAAAGTCGCGGGCGCAGACGGCCTGTCTGCTGAGCCTCTTAAGGCGGCTGGAGATGAGCTGGTAAGGTGCATGCACCATCTCATTTGCAAGGTATGGTCGGAGGAAAGCATGCCCGACGAATGGAATCTCAGCATCGTTTGCCCGGTCCATAAGAAAGGAGACCCCTATAACTGCGCCAACTATAGGGGAATAAGTCTCCTTAACATCGCATATAAGATCGTCTCTGCCGTATTGTGTGAACGTCTGAAACCGTTTGTGGATAACCTGATCGGCTCTTATCAGTGTGGTTTCAGGCCAGGTAAATCCACAACAGACTAAATATTTAAGCTACGGCAGGTCTTGGAGAAGACCCAGGATATACCAAATCGACACTCACCACCTCTTCGTCGATTTCAAGGCTGCATATGACACCGTGTATAGAGATGAGCTATACAAAGCCATGTATAGTTTTAACATCCCTGCCAAACTCGTCCGACTGTGCCGGATGACAATGGAGAATTCTCGCCGCTCCATTAAGGTCGGTAATGAGCAAACCGAGACCTTTGATGTTAAAAAAGGATTTAGGCAAGGTGACGCGCTGTCATGCAATTTTTTCAACATCGTGCTTGAAAAGATCGTACAAGAGTCACTGGCCAACACAAGAGGTACGATTTATTTCAAGTCTACTCAATTGCTTGCGTACGCCGACGACATTGACGTGATTGGACGGACACAGCGAGACGTCAATGAGGCCTTTGTAAGCATTGAGGTAGAAGCGGCTAAGATGGGTATCAAGTTTAATGAGGGTAAAACCAAATATCTGCTTTCATCTGAAAGAGACGGACAACACCGACGTATTGGCCAGAACGTCACTGCGGGCGGATATATCTTTGAAGTGGTCAAGGAATTCGTCTACCTCGGCTCACTAATGACCAGCGACAACAACACCAGCGCTGAGATAAAATGCAGAATCACTCTTGCCAACCGCTGTTTCTTTGGGCTTAAGAGGCAATTGAGAAATAGAGCCTTCTCTCGGAAAACCAAGGTGACACTATATAAGGCCTTAATCATCCCAGTCCTCCTTTACGGCGCAGAGGCTTGGACCTTAACAAAAGCGGATGAAGATGCCCTTGGTCGTTTTGAGAGGAAAATTCTGCGCACTATCTACGGTCCCGTTTGTTCAAACGGTGTATGGAGGAGAAGATATAACGAAGAACTGTACGAGTTGTAAAGCGACATCGGCCTGGTACGACGTCTACGGATACAGCGTATAAGGTGGCTAGGCCATGTTGAGCGCATGGAAAATACAGCTCCGACCCGAAAAGTCTTCGAATCCACTCCGGAAGGAACACGCGGCAGAGGGCGGTCGCATCATCGGTGGCGCACGCAGGTGGAAATGGACCTTAACCAACTGGGCGTGCGGCGCTGGAAACAGCTGGCCAAAGACCGTGCCAGCTGGAGACGCTTGTTGGTTGAGGCCCAGGTTCACCACGGACTGTAGCGCCACCTAAGTAAGTAAGTAAGTATTCTGGATGGGAAATGGGTGTTTGGGTATTTGGGTGTTATAAAGTCGGTTGAAGTCGTAGCCAGGTCTACAGGTAGCAGAACGCGGATTCTCTGAGCCAAATTGCGCTGCAAGATGCGGTATATCTAACGTTCCCATATTTGTTTCGCTGAAATACAGGATAAATTGGAAAATATATGTCATTTATCGGGATTAAAAAAGGAAAAAAAGCAGGATTATTGCAGGATATGCATATTATATCTTTCTTTTTCATATCTTATATCTAATTTTGTAATTAAATTATAAATCTTCAGCCTCTTCCGAATACTTTTAACTGATTTTTTTAAGCCTTCTGGTTGTATTTTTTACCAGTTAAAAAAATTCCAAGCAAATCGTTTTCAAATGCAGTAAGAAAGGAGTCCCCTCTGACTGCACCAACTACAGAGGAATAAGTCTTCTTAACAAAATCTTCTCTGCCGTTTTGTGCGAACGCCTGATGCCTTTTGTAAATAAACTGAGAGGTCCTTATCAGTGCGGATTTCAAGTCGACACTCACCACCCTTTTGTTGATTTCCAAGCCGTATACGACAGCGTAATAAGGGACGAGCTATGTCCACCCTTGACATATCTGCTAAACTCGTCAGATTATGCAGGATGAATTTGGAGAATGCTCGCTGCTCCATCGGAATCGGTGAACACCTTACCGATAGTTTGGATATCAAAAAATGATTTAAGCAGGGCGATGCGATGTCGTGTGATTTCTTCAACATCATATTAGAAATGATTGTGCAAAAATCACTGGCACACTCTTTCATTTATTTCTCCTCAGTTCAACTATCTGAGTACTTAACTTTTTTTATTTATTTATACACTTTATTACACACGCAAACCTTTACCAAAAGCTTTTATTTTCACACTGGTTTATCGACCGAACACACTGTATACAGACTTGTCACACACTATCCACTTCCGACAACTGAATGAATGCCCAGGGCGAGCGTTCGCGCTTATATAGCTATCGGTCCACCCTCTCGAATGTTCGCCGTCGTAAGTTCGCCTTCGGAAATCTCTAGAATCCTCTGGCACTCGGCATCACGCCGTTGAAAGTTTCGATCATTTCAATTTCCGCCTCACCAGAGCTTTCGAACTTCGACAGCGAAATTCGAACTTAACCGTCGGTTTGCGTCTCCGCAATACTGCCCTCCTCCTAAACTTGTTCGTCCTCGAACAAGCGATTTGATCCTTCTCCGTAGTATGGCGCTAAACTCTCTACGTGGACAATCTTATCTTTGCCCGTCGGTTTCCCGTCTGCTGTATTCGATATACCACGTCGTTAAGTTTCTTGATGACCTCATATGGTCCGTCCCAGGCTGATGGCAATTTGGGACACAAGCCTTTTTTTCGTTGTGGGTTGTACAGCAATACCAATTGTCCTGTTTCGGATCCAGAAGTGTTCGCCTTCAAGTCGAATCGCGCTTTCATTTTATCGCTGACCAAGTTCAGTTGCTCCCGAATGAACTGATGGATGGGGTTCAGCTGTTCCCTCTTTTCGGTTACGAAGTCTTCCCTGCCGCTCGTTGTCGGTAGTACCACGCCGAACTTCAAGTCCGATGGTAGTCGAAGATCAGTTCCAAAAATGGCTTCAGCTGGTGTTATTGCCGTTGAATTGTGCTATGCCGAACGGTACGCCATTAAGAAAAGGGCAAGATGTTCTTCCCAGTCCTTCTGATCTCCAACGACGACTTTTCTCAAGTATTCCTCCATCGTCCGGTTGAACCTTTCAACCATGCCATCAGATTGTGGTTGTAATGGCGTTGTCCGTGTCTTTCTGATACCAAGCATGTCGCAGAGTTCTTTGAACACCAACGACCCGAAGTTCCTTCCTTGGTCTGAGTACAGTTCCAGGGGTCCTCCATAACGCGCAACCCAGTTATTCACGGATGCATCCGAAATGGTTTTGGATTCCTTCTTCGGGATGCAAAACACCTCAGGCCACTTGCTGAAGTAATCGATCACCACCAGCGCGTATTTGTTTCCAGCGTTACTCGTTGGGAATGGGCCTGCGATGTCCATGGCGATACGTTCGAACGGTGCTCCAACATTGTACTGCTGCATATTTCCCCGAGTTTTTCTAACTGGACCCTTTGCCTTCGTATGCTGTTCACACTTGCGAATAAAATTTGTGACCGACTCATGGCATCCTACCCAGCAGAAACGTATCTTGATCTTTTCTACAGTCTTGTTAACACCAAGATGACCCCCGCTTGGTCCCTCGTGGTATTCTCGGATGACCTCGTCGATTTGTCCTTTTAGAATTACCAGTAGATCGTTTACAATGCTCCCGTCCTCACTTTCCCAACTGCGATAGAGGCAACCGTTCTTCAGTTTCAAACTCTATAATTGGGCCCAGTAAGCTTTCACTGGATATTTGCTGCCAAGTTGGTCGAAAACCTCGTTCTTGGTAGTCGATAATGACTGCCAGATCGGCATCTTCTCGCTGCTTCCTTCCGACCCTCTCGACAGTCCAGGAATCTTCTGGCAGCACATGGAAACGACGGATGTCGGTGACCTGTTCCTTGGTTCCGGCACGTGAACAATGTTTGCATACAACATCGCAAGGTCGCCTCGATAATGCATCCGCATTTCCATGACTGCTTCCATTCCGGTGTTCGATACTGTAGTCATAACTCTGGATTCTCTCTATCTATCTAGCAAGCTGGCCTTCCGGATTTTTGAACTGCAGCAATCACCTCAACGCTGCGATAGACAAGGCAAGTCCTCCAGTGAAGTCCTCTTAGTACACGGTTCATAAGTCTTTCGAAGGTGGCTGGTGCATTGCAAAGACCGAAGGGCATCACAGAGAATTGCCACAACTCTCCGCCGGCGGTGAACGCGGTCTTTTCCTTGTCTTGCTGGTCAAGCTCTATTTGCCAGTATCCACTTTGTAAGTCCAGCATCGAGAACCACTTTGCACCAGATTTTGTGTCCAAGGTGTCGTCGATTCTCGATAAGGGATAGCTGTCCTTCTTCGTGACGTCGTTCAGGTTCCCATAGCCTACGCAGAATCGGGTGCTTCCATCCTTCTTAACAAGCACTACTGGCGAACTCCATGGGTTTGCAGATGGTTCGATCACGCCCTCCTTTTCCATCTCGTTGGTTAGTTTGATCACCCCGCCTTCTTTCGCCAAAGGTACCCTCCTCGGTGGTTGCCGGATCGGTCTAGAGTCCCCTGTGCCTATTCTGTGCTTCACAATTGATGTTCTTCCACAGTTCTTACCATTTACGAAAACTGTTCAGTATTTACGAAGCAGGGAGAGTGCTTTACTTTTCTGCTTCTCTATTAGATGATGCGTCCACTGTTTGGCCATGGTTTCAAGAACCCTTTGTTGTTCTGGATTTCCCGGTGTTTCCTATTTTCGCAATTCATAATGGCGGCAGCTTCTTGGCATTGAGCGATTGTTGTTCCTTTTTGTATTGTCTTAGGTGTACTGGCCGGATTCAGGACTCGTACTGCAACCAGTTGGTCTTGTCGGGGTTCCACGAGAACCCTTCCAACAATAATATCGCTGGGTCGATTTCGTTTGTCAGGTTCGACCACCCACATTCGGCTTGTCCCCGCATCCTCTTCTATATTTGCCCAAACCACAGCTTCTGCATTCGGGGGAACTGCTTGGCGCGCTTGCACGACTATTCGCCTGATCTTATTACCCTATCCATTATCTATTGTTAATGGGAGCTCCAAGTTGCCATACTTCATCAGTTTTTGGTTGAGGTCCAATGAGAAGCCATGCCTAATCATGAAGTCGACGCCGATTATGATGTCATCAGTGATGTCCGCAACGATGAAATCATGCTGAAACTCGACGGTACCCATTGTAATTCTTTTCTGGGCCTTACCCTTAACTTCCGCCTTCTCACCAGTTACTGTACGAAGCCTTACCTCGGAAAATGGTTCGATGACAGAAATCAATCCGCTTCGGATGACGGAATGAGTTGCGCCCGTGTCCAACGTCAGCAAGTATCGTCCCCCGTCCATCGTTCCCTTGATGACTAGGCTGGTTGCACCCCTACAGATTCGGGATACGAGGATGGTGGGGCACTCCAATGTGGGAGCCAGCGCATGTCCCTCTGCACTGACTCGTTATAGTTTAAAGGATTGTTAGGTGCACTTTTGCACCTCCACGTTCGCGTACACTCGCTTGGTCTCTTTTTGGCGAACTAAACCTCGAACGCTTTCTTCGCAGACGGCAGTTTCTCGCAATGCGCCTCTGCCGGTCGCAGATGTAGCATCTATCCGGGAATGAAACACTCCTACTCACCGTTGTTGTTCTGGAACTTTCCTGTACTTGAGATTTGCGCCGTAGTTTGATGGAAGGTCGGCATATCAAGAGCAATGTTTCACATGCGAAAGCGCTGGCAACTGTCTCCTTGAAAGATGTCTTCGGCAGGAGCATCAGGTCTCGTTGCGTGTCGGGGTCCCTTAGCCCTTGGATGAAAGAATCCGTTTTTAGTTTCTCCACCACATCAACTGGAACATCCGCGTAGGCAAGATGGGATAGCCTCTCGATGTCGGCAGCATACTGTTGTATGGTCCCGTTTCCACGCTGCTTGCGTCCTTTAAGTTCCAGCTTGTGCATCTCCTGCATGTATTCACTGCCGTATCTTCGATGAAGAGCATCCCATATGGCTGTGTAGTTCCTTCCCTGGGTTCCCGGGATGGTCTGTAGAACGCTTCACCTTTAAGGGAAATTACTAGGGCGGCCCACGGTCTTCTTCTCCCCGTTGATTCCGTTCCGCTGTTGTTTCGAATTGCAGCTTAAAGATGTTAAGCGCACTCATTCCGTCGAAGTTGGGAGCTGTGAATTTCGTTGCTGCAGCCGGTACGACACTTCCTTGATGCTGAACGTTCTGGATAGATTTCTCGAGTTTCAGAACCTTCTTGTCGAATCTCGATTCTAGCGTTTCGATTCTCAGTTCGACATCCTGGAATCGATCGTTGACGGTCTGCTGGATGTTTCTTAAGCTTTCTCGATTGTTCTCTAGCATCCCTTCCAGCTTCTGATTTAGGGAAGCGGAATTTTCCTCCAGCTTTTGATCTAGTTTCTGGTTCATGGAAACACTCACAGCGTTCATAGCCGCGAGATTTTGCTGCATATCGAATGCTGGATGTCGACGGCTTCTCCACCCCGAACTCGTGATTCTCCCAGTCAACACCTTCTTCCTGCAACGCTGATCGCAGTCTCTCCACCAGGTTGGCTTTACTTCCCACTGTGGATAGTTCTCGAGCATCCAGCTCTCTTTTCAATTGTTCGATGGTCAATTTTTCCAATTTCACCATTTTCTCACTTTTGCAATAATTCACTTTTAATAGCTCAATTCACAATTCGAATAAACGTTTTCTCGTTTACTCGTAATCCTACTTCTGACACCAAATGTTACGAAATTTAGTCCTACACCGAATAGGGTTCGTATCTCTGGATTGCGACAAACTACAATTGTCTACGTTTTATTCAAATTACGAATTAAAACACACACTTTTCTTATTTCTCCTCAGATCAACTATCTGATTATTTCACCACTTTTTATTTATTGTTACACTTTATTACACACGCAAACCTTTACCAAAAGCTTTTATTTTCGCACTGGTTTGTCGACCGAACACACTGTATATCGACTTGTCGCACGCTATTCACTTCCCTAAACTGAATGAATGCCGAGGGCAAGCGTTCGCGCTTCTATAGCTCTCGGTCCAATTGTAGTTTGTCGCAATCCAGAGATACGAACCCTATTCGGTGTGGGATTAAATTTCGTAACATTAAGTACCTGGGACATGTGGTGACTGCAGAAGGAGTACACACAGATGAAGAAAAAATCTCAGCGGTTAAAGAATGGCCGCGGCCTAAGAATCTTCATGAGTTAAGGTATTTCCTGGGACTTTGCACATATTACAGGCGATTCGTCCCAGGATTTGCAAACGTTGCCAGCAGTTTGCACGAGCTCACCAAAAAGAATCGGCCATTCAAGTGGGAGAAGCCGCAGGAGGAAGCGTTCATTCACCTGAAGGAATTGCTCTGCAGTGCGCAGATCCTTGCATATCCTGTCCCGGGAGAAAAGTATGATTTGGACACCGATGCGAGCGGACATGGAATTGGAGGAGTAGTCTCTCAAATGATTGACGGGCAAGAACGGGTCATCGCTTACTACAGTAGGATCCCATCGAAGCCGGAGAGGAACTACTGTGTAACTAGGAGGGAGCTTTTAGCCGTGTTTGACTGTGTCAAGCATTTCCACAAATACCTCTATGGCCAAGCTTTTCATCTTAGGACGGACCACGCAGCGTTGAGGTGGCTGCTGCAGTTCAAAAACCCGGAAGGCCAGCTTGCTAGACGGATAGTGAGAATCCAGAGTTATGACTTCAGTATCGAACACCGGAAGGGAAACAGTCATGGAAATGCGGATGCATTGTCGAGGCGACTTTGCTATGTTGAATGCAAACATTGTTCACGTGCCGAAACCAAGGACTGTCGAGAAGGTCAGAAGAAAGCAGCGGAAATATGCCGATCTGGCAGTCATCATCGACTACGAAGAACGAGGTTTTCGACCAACTTGGCAGCAAATATCCAGTGAAAGCCCAATCGTAAAAGCTTACTGGGCTCAATGGCAAAGATTGAAGCTGAAGAACAGTTGCCTGTACCGCAGTTGGGAAAGCGATAACGGGGACATTGTAAGCGATCTGCTCGTAATTCCAAAGGGACAAGTCGACGAGGTCATCCGAGAATACCACGAGGGACCAAGTGATGGTCATCTTGGTGTTAACAAGACTGTAGAAAAGATCAAGACACGTTTCTACTGGGTAGGATGCCATGAGTCGGTCACAAATTTTATTCGTAGGTGTGAACAGTGTGCGAAGGCAAAGGGTCCAGTTAGGAAAACTCGAGGAAATATGCAGTAGCACAATGTTGGAGCACCGTTCGAACGTATCGCCATGGACATCGCAGGCCCATTCTCAACGAGCAACGCTGGAAACAAATATCGATTACCAGGAAGCCAAAACCATTTCGGATGCATTCGTGAACAACTGGGTTGCGCGTTATGGAGTACCTATGAAACTGCACTCAGACCAAGAAAGGAGCTTCGAGTCGTCGGTGTTCAAAGAACTCTGCGACATGCTAGGTATCAGAAAGACACGGACAACACCATTACACCCACAATCTGATGGCATGGTCGAAAGGTTCAACTGGACGATGGAGGAATACTTGAGAAAAGTTGTCGTTACAGATCAGAAGGACTGTGTTGAAAATTAAAGTGCTGAGCACAACCTCCAACCATTCGAGGATGTCATCTGTTGAAGACAACCACGAATGACAGTTGGTTGATGAATGTGAGGGGTTTTCTTTGTCTGTTCTGAGGATTGAAAAAACAAAAATTCACAATTGGTTTAAGTTGCCTTTCTTTTCGAGCGAGCAATCTTAGTTATCGAGAGCACCGTGGCGCAGTGGGTAGTGTGTTGGCCTCTGACACCGATGACACGGGATCGAATCCCGACACAGCCTTGTCATCAAACTTGTTTTTCACGGTGTTTCTCCTCAGCGGGGTTCTGAAAAAACCCCCTGTAGTAAAATTGTCACGAAAAGCTTCTCGAAATTCGCCGTTCGGATCCGGCAATAAACTGTAGGTCTCTTTCACCTATGGGAAAATTAAATCACACACAACATGGGTGATTGAGAGAAGCTCGGCTTAGGTCCTTCATGGGCTGTAACGCCAAAATACATACGTACAATCTTACCTATCGCTGATAGGGGCTGAGCGATCTACGGACAGAACAAAATTCTTAAAAAAATAAGTTAGAATTGTATTTTTAAAGTAATTATTTAAATTTGCTACCAACAAATTGTATTTTCTTCAAAAATGGCGACGTCAGGAGCATGCAAGAGCTGTGATTTGCCAGACGAAGAAGACGACATGGTGCGGTGTGATTCTTGCAAGAATTGGCATCACTTTTCGTGTGCTGGAGTGGATAATTCGGTGGCCGGAGGACCTTGGCAGTGCAAGGAATGCAAAGGAAATTTGTGAACCAGCAGAGAGGTTGAAGCAGCATCAGCGTTTTACGTCGAAGCATCGGTAGCGGCAGGCGGTCCAGTTACGGCTGCGTTTTCATCAGAAAAGTCTGGCTTCATAGAAATGGCAGATAGCAACTAGCTTCGCAGCAAAGAAAGATGGTCGTAGCGACGGCGGGACGGCGAGAAATAGCGATTCAGCCTTTCTTTGGCTGAGCAACTAAAACGTCTAGAAGAGCAGAAACGGATTGAATTGGAGTTCTTGGAAAAGAAATATTCACTTTTGGGATTAGCGACGGACGGAAATCAATGCAGAATTATAAGAGCAGATAAGTGCAAGGTGGGAAATACTTTGCGTGTATTGACGACTGAAAACATGGCATGTCGTCAAGCACCTCCAAGGCATTTGCCAACGTTTAATGGAAGGCCAGAGGAGTGGGCAATTTTCTATAGTAATTTTAAATATAGCACGGAACTATGTGGGTACACAGACGCCGAAAACATGGTGAGGCTTCAAAGGGCATTGGTGCTGCTTTAAAGGCAGTAGGTAACCTGTTGCTATTCCCATCAACGATTCCAGGGTCATCAGTAAACTTATGATGCTATATGGTCGTCCTGAGTTAGTGAGTCGCACGATGTTGGAGAAGATCAGAAACGAACCAGCACCAAAGGCTGAGATATTTGAAACACTTATGGTTTTTGCCCTCTCAGTTAAAAAACTCTACTCAACGATGGAAGCCGGGGGTTTGAAAGAATATATAAAGAATCCAGCGCTGCTCCAAGAATTGGTCGACAAACTTCCTCCAAGTGTGAGACCGAATTGGGCAATGTATGCAACCTCTTTGCCAGAGTACGGTTTGAAGGAGTTCAGTGCCTGGATGAACACCGTGGCTGTAGCAGCTACTACGCTGACAACACCTAGAGCAGATTTAAGACCCGGACGAAAGACAGGACATGTAAATTCACATGTGGAACATAAGATAGAGAAATACGTTAAGAAGGCCTGTTGCTTTGCGTGTAATGGTGAACACAAATTACTGGATTGTAACGTATTCAAGGATCTGTCTGAGGCTCGGAAGTGGGAAATAGTCACTAAAAATGACATATGTTCGATTTGTCTCAAACATTTCAAGAGGTCATGATCCCTTTCGAAGAAGGTCTGCGGTGCGAAGGGATGTTCAGTATTTCATCATCCGACTCTTCATACGTCTCAAAGGAAATCCAATATCTCAAAGGGGTTGAATTGCAACCAGGCAAACGGAGACTTTGAAAACGTTTTATTCAAAATTGTTCCCGTAACCATATGTGGAAAAGATAGGTCAGTCAATACATATGCAATCTTGGACAGTGGCTCTTCGTTAACATTGGTTGAATGAGGTTTGATGGACTCCCTGGATATAAGAGGAGTAAATAGTCCTTTGTGCCTGCGGTGGACAACTGAGATCGCACGTTGGGAAAAAGATTCTGAGGTGGTTTCAATGGAGATTTCTGCTGTTAACAAAGGCAAACGATATCGTCTGACAGACGTACATACGGTTGATCATTTGGGTCTACCACGGCAGACATTCGATGCTAAACTCGCTCAAAGGAAATATCGCCATCTGCAGGGATTGCCGTTGGTCTCACTTCGGCAGGCACAGCCGCGACTATTGATTGGTTTTCAGAACGAGAATCTAATCGTATCATTGGAGCATCGCGAGGGTGCATGTAACGAGCCGTTAGCAATGAGGACTAGGTTAGGATGGGTAGCTTGCGGAGGAACAGGTTTATCTTCGGGAGGTGCTTACACTGTTGGTCATCACGTTGAGGTTTGTGAATGTGACCATCATCTGCATCGAGAAGTTCGTGACTTTTTTGCGTTGGAGAATCAAGGAACCGGAAGGGCATACTTGGAAGCAGCGGAGGAAAAGAGAGCAGAGCAGATGTTACAATTGGGGACGAAACATGTGAGGCAACTTTTTGAAAGTGGACTCTTGTGGAAACTTGGCTATGTCACGTTTCCTGATAGCTACTCAATGGCGTTCAGTCGTCTGCAATGTCTGGAGCGGAAGATAAACCAAGACAGCGTGGAATTACCAAATTGAAAACCTGGTTGTTAAGGGCTACGCTAGAAAACTTACCTTGGAAGAGCAAAAAAAATTCATCCACGCACGTATTTACCGACGTTTATTGTAAGGAGCGCGAACAAGCCAAACAAAATCCGTCTAGTTTGGGATGCCGCAGCTAAGGTCGATGGTATATCGTTGAATAGCATGCTTATGAAAGGACCTGACCAGCTAACATCGTTGCCGGAAGTTATGTTTGCATTTCGAACTCACATTATTGCTATATGTGGCGCTATAGCTGAAATGTTCCATCAATTTCGTGTGAGAGAGGAAGACCGTCATGCACAAAGGTTCTTATGGCGCGGTGGAAACTCCAAGACTGTACCAGACATATATGAAATGGAAGTTTTAACATTCGGAGCTACGTGTTCACCAAGCGTCGCACAGTTCGCCAAGAATTTAAATGCCGAAGAATTTACGGAAAAGTATCCAAGAGCTGTTGAAACGATAAAGGAACATCATTATGTAGACGACATGATAGACAGTGCCGACGCAGTTGAAGAAGCGATCCAGTTGGCCAAAGACGTACGCCACATACATGCACAAGGAGGTTTCATCATCCGGAATTGGCTGTCAAATTCCAAGACTGTGATCAAGCTGTTGGGTCAAGTTTCATCAAAAGAAGAAAAAGCCATTGCAGTTCCGGAGGAAGAGACATTATTAGCAAAAGTTCTGGTATTTGGTGGAAGACCGAGGCTGATGTTTTTACATTTTCTCTTCGTTTACCGAAGGTCCAAGAGGATATTCTGAATGGAACAAGTATACCACCGAAGCGTGAGCTATTAAGACTACTAATGACAATTTTTGATCCATTGGGTTTCCTTGCTCAGCATATGATAAAATTAAAAATACTCTTGCAGGAGGTGTGGAGACTGTCAGTGGACTGGGATGAAACCATACCAGAGAACCTTCATCAGCAATGGAATGACTGGCTAAAGCTGCTGCCTGGTGTACAAGACATCGAAATCCCGTGGTGTTATTCAGCATGGAAGATAAGGGCGGAGTCTTCAGTACAACTGCATATATTCGTTGATGCAAGTGAGCAGGCAATGGCGACAGTAGCCTACTTTAGAATATGCAACGGCAACGAGGTTACCGACACGGGATCGAATCCCGACACAGTCATGTCATCGAACGTGTTTTTCACGGTGTTTCTCCTCAGCGGGGTTCTGACAAAACCCCCTGTAGTAAAATTGTCATGAAAAGCTTCTCGAAATTCGCCGTTCGGAACCGGCAATAAACTGTAGGTCCCTTTCACCTATGGGAAAATTAAATCACACACAACATGGGTGATTGAGAGAAGCTCGGCTCAGGTTCTTCATGGACTGTAACGCCAACATACATACATACATACACAACGAGGTTACTGTCAACATCATCATGGCGAACTTCCATGGTCCATTCCGAGAATGGATTTGCATGCAGCGTTAATGGGGGCAAGACTAGCAGCCTTTGTAACAAGAACTCACAGCATCCAAATCAGTAGAAGGGTGATTTGGTCAGATTCTCAGACTGTACTCAGCTGGCTAAGATCAGATGCTAGGCGATACAATCAATTCGTCATGTATCGAATCAGTGAGATTCTGGAGACGACGGAGTTGAGGGAATGGAGGTGGGTTTCGTCCAAGAACTAGCTTTCGGCTAGGAGAGCATCTCCTGGTAAAGATTGCACAACGACAAACTCTTCTATAGAAGATTGCCACCCTTAAGCCATATATACACTGTTCAAATGCATGACATGCACGTGCAAGTGTATTAGTAAATTCTGATTGAAGTTCAATTCATTACGCTTGATTGAAGGAAAATTAAAAAGATTTGATTTTACTTCAAGCATACACCCAATCTACGTGTGAATTTTTCACTAATTCACTTGCACGTGCATGTCATGCATTTGAACAGTGTAAATCTGGCTTAAATCGGGAAAACAAATCAAGAAGTCCAGCGCTCTGTTCGTCTGTTCACCATGTCTAGACCAGGAGGATATTCTTCGCATGAAGGGACGTATTGATCGAGCTACATGTGTTGACGAATGCACAAAGAAACCGATACTTCTGCCGAGGGATCATCGCCCATTGACGTGTGTGGAGTTGGATGATTAGGACGAAGAAGTGCTGACACCAAATCATTTTGTGCTGGGGTCGTCAAGTGGAAAAGGACTTAATTTTACGAAAAAACTAGAGAAGGTGTCAACAGTTAGCGGAAAAGTTTTTGGAGGAAATGGATAGAAGAATATTTACCAACCTTGACTCGAAGAACGAAATGATTTAGTCCCTCAAGGCCTTTGAAGGAAGGAGACATTGTAATCGTCGTTGACCGAAATCTACCACGCTGTATGTGGCCAAAGGGAGTTGTGATTGCCGCCAACCGAGCAGCAGATGGCCAAGTTTGCAGCGCCACCATAAAAACATCAGCCGGAACACTTAAACGTCCAGCCACAAAGCTGGCGTTGCTTGACGTCAAAGAGGATGAAGAAAGTAAAACCGCGGTAGGGCAGAAGCATCACCAGGGGGAGAATGTTGAAAATGAAAGTGCTGAACACAGCCTCCAAACATTTGAGGATGTCATCTGTTGAAGATGAGGGGTTTTCTTTGTCTGTTCTGAGGATTGAAAGAAGAAGGTTGTGAAATATTTTTTTAAGTTGCTATTCTTTTAATAAATATCTCTAACAAAAATTCACAATTGGTTTAAGTTGCCTTTCTTTTCGAGCGAGCAATCATACCTATCGCTGGTAGGGGCTGAGCGATCTACGGACAGAGCAGACTGGGATGAACATCTTCCCCTCTTCTTAATGGCGTACCGTTCGGCACAGCACAATTCAACGGCAATAACACCAGCTGAAGCCATTTTTGGAACCGATCTTCGGCTTCCATCGGACTTGAAGTTCGGCGTGGTACTACCGACAACTAGCGGCAGAGAGGAGTTCGTAACCGAAAAGAAGAAACAGCTGAACTCCATCCATCAGTTCATCCGGGAGCGACTGAACTTGGTCAGCCATAAGATGAAGGCGCGATACGACTTGAGGGCGAACACTTTTGGATTCGAGACAGGACAATTGGTATTGCTGTACAACCCACAACGAAAAGAGGGCTTGTGCCCCAAATTGCAATCAGCCTGGGACGGACCATATGAGGTCATCAAGAAACTTAACGAAGTGGTATATCGAATACAGCAGACGGGAAACAGACGGGTAAGGATAAGATTGTCCATGTAGAGAGGTTAGCGCCATACTACGGAGAAGGATCAAATCGCTTGTTCGAGGACGAACAAGTTTAGGATGAGGGCAGCGTTGCGGAGACAGAAACCGACGGTTAAGTTCGAATTTCGCTGTCGAAGTTCGAAAGCTCTGGTGAAGCGGAAATTGAAATGATGTCAATTGTCAACGGCGTAATGCTAATTGTCAGAGCATTTTAGAGATTTCCGAAGGGAAACTTCCGACGTCGAACATTCGAGAAGGTGGACCGATAGCTATATGAGCGCGAACGCTCGCCCTCGGCATTCATTCAGTTTTCGGAAGTGAATAGTGTGTGACAAGTCTGTATACAGTGTGTTCGGTCGATAAACCAGTTTGAAAATAAAAGCTTTTGGTAAAGGCTTGCGTGTTTAATGAAGTGTACTAATAAATAAAAGTGGTCAAGTACTCAGATAGTTGACCTGAGGAGAAATAAGAAAAGTGTGTGTTTTTATTTGAACAAAACGTAGACAATAGTTTATCGCAATCCAGTGATACGAACCCTATTACAAGTGGGATTAAATTTCGTAACATTTGGTGTCAGAAGTGGGATTGCAAGTAAACGAATTAAACTTTTATTCGAATTGTGAATTGAACTATTAAAAGTGAATTATTGAAAGAGTGAGAAAATGGTGAAATTGGATAAGTTGGCTATCGAACAACTGAAAAGAGAATTATCCACAGTGGGAAGTAAAGCCAACCTGGTGGAGAGACCGCGATCAGCGTTGGAGAAAGAAGGTTTCGACTGGGAGAATCACGAGTTAGGGATGGAGAAGCCGTCGACATACAGCGAGCCAACATTCGATATGCAGCACATTCTCGCGGCTCTTAATGCTATGAGTCAGAAACTAGACCAAAAGTTGGAGGAAAATTTCGCTGCCGTAAGTAGAAAGTTGGAGGAAAATTCAACTTCCATAAGCCAAAAACTGGAGGCGACCGTGCATCAAAAGTTGAAGGAAAATTCCACTTCCCTGAGCCAGAAGCTGGAGACGTTAGAATGGATGCTAGAGAACAATCGAGAAAGAGTAAGAAAAATCCAGCAGACAGTCAACGATAGATTCCAAGACGTCGAAGAGAGAATCGAGACACTAGAATCGAGTTTCGACAATAAGGTTCTAGATCTCGAGAATTTTTTTTTTTTTTTTTTTTTTTTTTTTAAATATGGGGCTAGTGCTACTCTTAGCAATATGGCACTGCGACCTTTGCAGATCTATTGTGCCTGCTAGCCGATTAGCCGAGTAGCCTCTCAACCTCTATAATGAAGCTGAGAATGCTTCTCGTAGGAGCCAGGGTGATCCCCTCAGGAGTCACAACTTCACTGAGAAGGATGCGCTTCCTAAGATGGCAGAGTGCAGGACACTCACACAGTATGTGTTCTGCCGTCTCATCGTCCTCTAGACAGAGCCGACACTCAGTTTCCGACGAGAGACTAATTTTATTTAGATGATATCTCAGACCGCAGTGTCCCGTTAGGTAGCTGACCAGTCTTCTGATATCCCCTCTATTGAGCTTAAGTATGTCAATAGCGTGTTTGTTCAGGGGTCGTACAAGTCGTTTAGATTGACGAAGTCCCCGAACACTGTTCCAGAAGGACAGGTGTTGCGATTTTTCCCACTTGTCTAGGAGGTGATTTATCTTAGACCTGGGAATGCCGCAGAAAGGTTCCGGACCTATGTATTTGTCGCTGGAACCTTTTCTAGCAAGTTGGTCGGCAATTTCATTGCCCTTAATACCTTTATGTCCTGGCACCCACCAAAGTTTAACATTGTTTCTTTTGGCGAGCTCTTGCAGGGCGTCATGGCATTCCTTGACAGTTTTCGAGTTCGTGCTGTACGAACTCAGTGCTTTAAGCGCTGCTTGGCTATCAGAGAGTATGTTTATAGTTACTCCTCTGATGCCGGTCTCGAGATTTACGTTGACGCATGTTAGGATGGCATGCAATTCAGCTTGGAAGACGCTGGGACTTACTCCCAGGGCCTTCGAGATTTTACGTTTTGGTCCAAAGATGCCGGCGCCAACGCCAGAAGCCATCTTGGAGCCATCCGTGTACCACCTAAGGCCTTTGACATTCAGCAGGGGGTCACTATTTTCCCATGCTGAGCGATTTGGGATCAGTACCTCAAATCTTTTGTCAAAGGTGAAGGTGTGTGGCAATGCGTCCGAGACCGTAGTAATCATATCCAGCTCGGGCAAGTGTTGTAGTATGGACATGTGGCCTGCGGGTCTACATGGCATATTTGTTTCCGAGCAGAGGATTCTGATTGCACTGCGTAATGCCACCTTTTTGATAAAAAGGTGCAGTGGAACGAGTCCAATGAGTGCTTCTTGTGCTGCCGTAGGGCAGGACGGCATGGCGCCTGTGATGCCGAGACACGCTAGTCTCTGAAGGCGTTGAAGCTTAGTAATAGTAGTTTTTTGTTCAACTTTTGTCCACCATACGGTGGACCCGTAGGTAACGATAGGCCTTACTATCGCGGTATATATCCAGTGGACCACCTTAGGTTTGAGCCCCCAGGTTTTACCGTAGGTGCGTCGGCAGGCCCACATGGCCTTAGTCGCTTTCATGAGTTTATTTTTCATGTTGGAGTTCCAGTTGAGTTTGCGGTCTAGGTCAATACCTAGATATTTTACCTCCTCTGAAAATCCTATGTGTGTTCCATTTAGAGAGATTGAGCAGGGTTGTACCTTTCTTCTCTTTGTAAATGGGACTAAGATTGTCTTATTTGGGTTAATAGATAACCCCTCTCTGCCACACCAGTCAGAGATGAATTGGAGCGCAAGTTGCATGCGCTCACAGGCAGTGACCTCGCACTTGCCTGTAACAATGACTACTAGGTCATCAGCATATCCGATGACCTCGTAGCCCCGAGTGGTCAGCTTGCGTAATAGATCGTCGATGACTATCGACCAAAGCAGTGGTGAGAGGACTCCCCCTTGTGGGCATCCTCTGACCGCCGATACTGTCACTGAGACCTCTCCGCATGTGGCCGATATGATACGGCTATTCAGCATCGCCCTAATCCAGTGATTAGTGGGATGGTCCACACCCCTGCAGGATAGTGCAGTGGTGATCGAGTCATAGCCAGTATTATCAAAGGCCCCCTCTATATCGAGGAAGGCGCAGATTGCGATCTCCTTTTGTGTGAAACTATTTTCAATGCATGTCACCAAATGGTGTAGTGCATTTTCGGTAGATCGCTCTTTGCGATATGCATACTGGTTAGAGTGCAGAGGTGCCTGTCTTTCCAGGATACCTCTAATGTGGAGCTCTATCAGTTTCTCCATTGTTTTCAAAAAGAACGAAGTCAAACTGATAGGGCGATAGGATTTAGGTTGCTCGCTTGGTTTCCCAATCTTGGGGATGAAGACAAGATTGACCTCTCTCCAAGTCCGGGGTATGTATCCCAGGTTGAAGCAAGACCTAAATAGAGCTATCAGTGATGGTAGAGTTGTATTCAAGCCTTTCTGTAGGATCGCAGGAAAGACACCATCTTTGCCTGGAGCCTTGTAGGGTTTAAATGAGCTAATTGCCCATCTAACTCTGTCAGGGCTGAATAGTCTTCCAGAGAGGCTATTTGTTCTACTATCGATGATTCCTGTGACGTTAATCTGATCGTCAGAGGACATCGAGTAGGGAGTAGAACCAGGGAAGTGCACCTCGAGCAAGGTCTCCAGGGTTTCCCTGCGGTTGACGGTAAAGGTGCCGTCTGACTTGCGAAGCAGCCCGAGCCCATTTGTGTGCTCTCGAGAGAGTGTTTTCTGGAGTCGGGCTGCAGTTGGAAGCGAGTCTATATTCTCGCAATGCTTCCTCCAAGACGTTCTCTTGGATTTCCTCAGTTCGAGGTTGTACTTAGTTAGAGCAGATCTATACTCAGTCCAACTGTTGTACCGTTTTGCTCTATTGAACAGCGATCTCACCTGCTTCCTTAGGGACTCAAGCTGACTGTTCCACCAGGGCACACAACGTTTTTTTGTAGTTGACCTAGGTGTACAGCTGTCTCTAAAGGATGAGATGAGTGCTGTATTGAGCTGGTAGGCCGCTTCGTCGATATCATCTGTCGATTTAATCGACTTAGGGAGCATGTCCTCTTTAGCGGCGAGTTGAGCTTGGAACCGAGCCCAATTCGTTCGTTTGGGCTGATATCTGGGCTCAACTTCAGTTGCCACACTAGAGATGTTAAATCTGATATGCTGATGATCAGATAGTGAGGCTTCATTGGAGACATGCCAGTCCCCAATCACATTTGAGATAAACTGGCTAGAGATAGTGAGGTCAAGCACCTCTTTTCTAACCGCGTTTATAAATGTGGGTTTGTTGCCTCTATTGGCAACGGTGAGATTATTACTAATAATAAATTCAAAAAGTGACTCACCTCGTTTGTTGGTATTGCTGCTTCCCCATTCCATATGGTGCGCGTTGGCGTCGCATCCAATTACCAGGTGGTGTTTCTTCTGGTTGCAATACCTAACCAGATCCTGGACTTCTGTAGGTGGGATTTGTTGACCGTCTCCAGGAAAGTAAGCGGAGGCGCATACAACCTCCCTTACTCCTCCATCGGTGGGAGCTTCCACAATGACGGCTACCAAGTCCCTTGTAACGAATTCTGGAATGGGGAGAAAATTTAGGTTAGTGCCGATCACACATGCGGCCCTAGGAGAAAAATCTCCTGTGGCGTAAATTAATTTACGCGACCTGTTTTGCAGGCCCATAATCTTACCTTTATGAGCCCATGGTTCTTGGATTAGCCCAATGCTGATCCTGTCGCGGTACAGTCGCAGGCTAAAGGTGTCCGAGGCACCTTTGGCATGGTGCAGGTTGCCCTGCAGCACACGCAGCCCATCCATTACTTGCGACGGTAGGCCGGATCCTTCGTTCGGTAAGGCTTGTTGTTGCCTCGCCTGAAGATTCCGACCCGATGGGAGCGATCCTCTGATCTACTTCCCATCGAAGATTCCCCTTGTTTCGTTGGGGGACGTTTCTTACCCTTGTTTGGGCGACTTTTAGTAGTCGCCGGCTCAGACGTGGCAGCGGGTTTTGGTTCGTCACATCTGGGCGTGTCTACAATAGCAGTAGGTGCAACCACCGTACTGCTAGCTGTAGGTTTTCCTACGGCAGTAGCAGGTGCAACCACCATACTGCTGGTTGTAGGTTTTTCTACTATAACAATAGGTGCAACCACCATATTGCTGGCTGTAGGTTTTCCTACCACAGTAGCAGGTGCAACCACCATACTGCTGGTTGTAGGTTTTCCTATTGCGGCAGCAGGTGCATCCACCATACTGCTGCTTGTAGGTTTTCCTACAGCGATTGGTGCTACATCCAAGGATGTTTTCGCCTGGCTTTTGACAATCATCTTTACGATTTCAAATCTGTAGGCCACTTGGCACTTAAGTTCCATCAGTCGAGCCAAGGATTTGTCACTGACTGCTAGGACTAAGTGCAGGAGGTTTTTCTCCTTATTTGACGTGCTTTGCATGACTCTCCAGTTCTTTGCGTGCAAGTCGTCATTTTGTGAGTCCAGCGTCGCCAACACCTTCGTGATGGGTAGGCCGGCGCTTTGTGGGAAGTAGCCCCGTACGATGTGCGGTTTCGGGAAAGCTTCTTCTTCCACAAGCATAATGTCAAGTCCACTTTTGTCCTTGATGGCCGTAAAATTGGTTTTCATCCAATCGGCCGTATCTGGGTTGTCACACACAAAGTATAACCACCCTGATTTGTAGGTCGATCCCCTAAAGCGAGGTTTGGGTGCTTTACCCGACAGCTCGATGGAGGTGTCGACTATAGCCTCCTGAACGGCTGCCATCTGCGCTGTAGTGAGGGGGTTCGTTCCTAAGTCCTTAGGGATGATGCCGAGTCGTATCCTCCCAGCTACACTACTGTAGCTCTTTTTGTCGACCTGGTGTTTACCGATTTTGCTGCGTTTAGCAGCCTGGTTTGGTGGAGTAGTGTCTGCGGAACGAACACGTTTCAGCTCCGGACCCTTACTCGCAGGGGTTGATTTTGCAAAAACTAGGGCTTCATCTCTAGTTTTGCCCTGCATCATAGAAGCTTTAAATCGTCGCTGCTCCGATGATTTGAGCTTGACGAAGCCACCAGGTGGTACAGGCTTTTCCTCTACGTTCCTGATGGTTTCGTTCCTACTTACACTTGGGAGTTCATCCGAGAGCATACTCACAGAATCTCCGCCAAGTGTGGTGTCAGAATCGGAGAGTGAAGACATATCTTCAGCTTTCCGTTCGGCTGCAATGCCAGCACAAGATGCCGGCATCACTTCCCACTTATTTGCCGCTGAGGACTCACAAGTCCTAGCAGGCGATGACGTTAGAGAGTCATCAGTCTCTTCAAAAGTATTTGTTTTTTCAATTGTTCCCACGAGAACACGGGAAAGAACGGTCACCTGCAGCGGAGCCCGAGACACTGCAGGAAGGCTGTATTGAAATCGGAGGTCGCCCGGTATCCGAAGTTCGCATACTAGTAGCTAAGCACCCTCTTAGCCATGCATCCGTCGGCGTATGCTGTTCCACCTTGGAGTTAGGGGAGTAGGGGAGCGATGGGTACAGAGGAAGGGGAGGGGTAGGTGGGGGGTCCGTAATTGCTTCTTAGCTTCGGGTTCCTCTAGAGATTACTCTCGAGAGTCATTACCTGTACTGAGCCTCCGTACCACGACAAGGTGAGCAATTGTCACGAAGGAGATCTCGAGAATAATCAAGAAAAGAGAATCGAGACACTGGAGTCGAGGTTCGACAAGAAGGTTCTAGATCTCGAAAATAATTAAGAAAAGATAATCGAGACACTGGAATTGAGGTTCGACAAGAAGGTTCTGGAACTCGAGAAAACTGTCCAGAACGTACAGCATCAAGGAATCGTCGTACCGGCTACAGCATCGAAGTTCACAGTTGCCAACTTCGACGGCACGAGCGCTTTTAACATCTTTAAGCTTTAGTTCGAGACAACAACGGAACGGAATCAATGGGGAGAAGAAGACCGTGTGGCCGCCCTAGTAATTACTCTTAAAGGTGAAGCAGCTGACGCTCTACAGACCATCTCGGAGAGCCAGAGAAGGAACTACACAGCCATATGGGAAGCTCTTCATCGAAGATACGGCAGTGAGCACATGCAGGAGATGCACAAGCTGGAACTTAAAGGACGCAAGCAGCGTGGAAACGAGACCATCCAGCAGTACGCTACCGACATCGAAAGGCTGTCTCATCTAGCCTACGCGGATGTTCCAATTGATGTGGTGGAGAAACTGAAAACGGATTCTTTCATGCAAAGGCTAAGGGACACCGATACGCAACTAACCTTGATTCTCCTCCCAAATACATCTTTCAAGGAGACAGTTGCCAGCGCTCTCGCACGTGAAACATCGCTCTTGATATGCCGACCTATCAAACTACGGCGCATATCTCAGGATCGGGATAGTTCCAGAACACCAGCGGCGAGTAGGAGTGGTTCGTTCCCGGGTAGATGCTACATCTGCGACCAGCAGGGGCGCATTGCGAGAAACTGCCGTCTGCGAAGAAAGCGTTCGAGGTCTAGTTCGCCAAAAAGAGACCAAGGGAGTGATCGCGAACGTGGAGGTGCACCTAACAATCCGTTAAACTAAAATGAGTCAGTGCAGAGTAGAGTTGGGTAGTTCCGAACATGTATAGTTCACGGAACTATGTCCTCTCGTTCCGCAAATTTAACGAAAATAGTTCCATAGTTCCATTCAACCCTTATTCATCAATCACTTATGTACAAAACGAAAAAAAAAATAAAGCATAAATGCAACGAACATGCTTCTCATACGGTAGGAGTTATACCCCGTAGTTTTCAAGAAACACAAAAGTATGGAGATGTGGCGATAAAGCTCGAACAGTTGGTGTACACTGTACAGCACACTTGAACTGAAATGAAGAAAAGAAATGAAAGAATATAAAGCCCGCATCGCATTTCGGGAACGAATGTCATACATGTATGTATGCATTCAGGTCCGGACATGGACATGGTTTGCTAGTTCAATATCGGTGCGAGTATGCATACAGGTCCGGACATGGACATGGTTTGCTAGTTCCATATCGGTGCGATAATACATTTAGTTTCGGACATGGACATGTTTTTACTAGTTCCATATCGGTCCGAGTATACATTTAGTTCCGGACATGGACATGTTTTTGCCAGTTCCTTATCGGCCCGAGTATACATTTAGTTCCGGACATGGACATGTTTTTGCTAGTTCCATATCGGTCCGAGTATACATTTAGTTCCGGACATGGACATGTTTTTGATAGTTCCATATCGGTCCGAGTATACATTTAGTTCCGGACATGGACATGGTTTTGCTAGTTCCATATCGGTGCGAGTATGCATTCAGGTCCGGACATGGACATGGTTTGCTAGTTCCATATCGGTGCGAGTATGCGTGCAGGATCGAATTCTTTTTATTCGTAGTTCCATTGTAGGAGATTTTTTTTGACACACTAAAAGCATATTTTTTTAATGTATTCTAATGCTAAATATAATTTTTTGTTAGACTGACTTTTTTGTCAACTACATATCTTTTTATTATCTTTTTTATTGTTGTTTTGGTTTGAAATGGTAATAAAAAATATTGGACAGTTTTTGCAGATGGTAAGAACTGTGGAAGAACATAAATTGTGAAGCACAGAATAGACACAGGAGAATCTAGACCGATCCGGCAATCACCGAGGAGGGTACCATTGGCGAAAGAAGGCGAGGTGATCAAACTAATCGACGAGATGGAAAAGGAGGGCGTGATCGAACCATCTGCAAGCCTAGGGAGTTCTCCAGTAGTGCTAGTTAAGAAGAAGGATGGAAGCACCCGATTCTGCGTGGACTATAGGAAGCTGAACGACGTCACGAAAAAGGACAGCTATCCTTTACCGAGAATCGACGACACCTTGGACACACTATCTGGTGCAAAGTGGTTCTCGACGCTATACTTGCAAAGTGGATACTGGCAAATAAAGCTTGACCAGCAAGACAAGGAAAAGACCGCGTTCACCGCCGGGGGAGAGTTGTGGCAATTTTCTGTGATGCCTTTCGGTTTTTGCAATGCGCCAGCCATATTCGAAAGACTTATGAACCGGGTACTAAGAGGACTTCACTGGACTTGCCTTGTCTATCTGGATGACATAATTGTCATGGGCAAGGATTTCGACGATCAGCTTAAGAAGCTTGAAGTGGTACTGGAACGTATTCAAGCAGCCTGATTGAAATTGATCCCGAAGAAATGTTCGCTCTTCCAGAACGAGGTGAAGTACTTGGGACATGTGGTGACTGCAGAAGGAGTCCATACAGATGAAGACAAAATCCCGGCGGTGAAGGAATGGCCACGGCCGAAGAATCTTCATGAGCTAAGGTCATTCCTGGGACTTTGCACCTATTACAGGCGATTCGTCCTAGGATCTGCAAACGTTGCCAGCAGTCTGCACGAGCTCACCAAAAATAATCGGCCATTCAAATGGGAGAAGCCGCAGGAGGAAGCGTTCATTCACCTGAAGGAATTGCTCTGCAGTGCGCAGGTCCTTGCATATCCTGTCCCGGGAGAAAAGTTTGATTTGGACACCGATGCGAGCGGACATGGAATCGGAGGAGTAGGCTCTCAAATGATTGACGGGCAGGAACGGGTCATCGCTTACTACAGTAGGATCCTATCGAAGCCGGAGAGGAACTACTGTGTAACTAGGAGGGAACTTTTAACCGTGGTTGACTGTGTCAAGCATTTCCACAAATATCTCTATGGCCAAGCTCTTCATCTTAGGACGGACCGCGCAGCGTTGAGTTGGCTGCTGCAGTTCAAAAATCCGGAAGGCCAGCTTGCTAGATGGATAGAGAGAATCCAGAGTTATGATTACAGTATCGAACACCGGAAGGGAAGCAGTCATGGAAATGCGGATGCATTATCGAGGCGACCTTGCGATGTTGAATGCAAACATTGTTCACGTGCCGAAACCAAGGAACAGGTCACCGACATCCGTCGTTTACATGTGCTGCCAGAAGATTCCTGGACTGTCGAGAAGGTCGGAGGGAAGCAGCGAGAAGATGCCGATCTGGCAGTCATCATCGACTACGAAGAACGAGGTTTTCGACCAACTTGGCAGCAAATATCCAGTGAAAGCTTACTGGGCTCAATGCCAGAGTTTGAAGCTGAAGAACGGTTGCCTCTACCGCAGTTGGGAAAGTGAGGACGGGAACATTGTAAACGATCTGCTGGTAATTCTAAAAGGACAAATCGACGAGGTCATCCGAGAATACCACGAGGGACCAAGCGGGGGTCATCTTGGTGTTAACAAGACTGTAGAAAAGATCAAGAGACGTTTCTGCTGGGTAGGATGCCATGAGTCGGTCACAAATTTTATCGCAAGTGTGAACAGCATACGAAGGCAAAGGATCCAGTTAGGAAAACTCGGGGAAATATGCAGCAGTACAATGTTGGAGCGCCGTTCGAACGTATCGCTATGGACATCGCAGGCTGGAAACATATACGCGCTGGTGGTGATCGAGTGGATCGAAGTGGTGAAGTACTCAGCTAGTTGATCTGAGGAGAAATAAATGAAAGTGTGTGTTTCAATTTGAATAAAACATAGACAATTGTAATTTATCGCAATCCAGTGATACGAACCCTATTCGGTGTGGGATTAAATTTCGTAAAAATATAAGTAGCAGCTGCTTCGATTTTCAATGTTTATTTTATTTTCAAATGTTAGATCTTTGACAGAACTGACTAATACGAAATGTCAAGAATGCTACTCGATTATCCGGACTGTTTTATTTTGAACCATGATGTGGATAGGGATACGAATGCATAATAAAAAACACCTATTATTGCATTTCTAATATGTAATTTCCGGGTATTTATTTAAAGAATCGGTGGCAGCGGCCCTGTTTTAAATTTTTGAATTTCTTTTTCATCATTTGACAGCTTTCTTATCTATCATCAAATCCGAAAAAGCAATTGTTGCTCCTTTTCTAAACTTGTTTTGTGATAATCTTACCCGATACCAAAAGATGATGATAGTCACAAATGACTGTCACCAAAGTGACTATCACCTTAGCCGATTCCAGCCAGGCTGTTAAAATGTAACGTAACAAAGCGACCTCATTGTGGGCATAATTTTGCCCATCCTAACGACTGCAATGCCGACCGCGACCGAGAATGCGACGGAGACAGAGACCGCGACTTCACTGTTTTCAAGCAGTGAGAAACGTCACAATTTGTATAGAGTGCGGATCGTATGCGTACTCAATGATGGCTAGTTTTTCGACTTCTTTATCGACATTTATTCATTTACGTTTTCAATGGCAAAACAGAAAAAGTAAGAGATTCTCCCGCCACAGTCAATCCGCCGTTTTCAATGAACGGCATGAATATGTTTGTGCTCACAATTCTGATATATGTATATATTATAGGTCGGACTTTCCTAGTTTCAAAGATATGTATGTACATATAAGCTTTTGAATTTCCCGTACGGATTTTGCTTGTTTTAGTTTTACATTGTTTTGCCTGGAGCTATGCAACATGTTTTTAAAAAATATCTAATTTTTCACGTTTTTTTTTAACTCGTAACAGTATGCGGTTTTCAATGGTTTAATTTGCGCAGTTTCAGGAATCATACTGTTTTAATGTTTGTCACACAACCTGGACGGAGTACAATGGACGGAGTACAGGGGTGGTTGTCCTAGATAGGAGGAGAGGAACCGACCGAATTTTCACCTTGGTCGTAGTTCTCAACAACTGGTTCATTTACTTTTGGTTTTATATTAGAATAGACACACAGAGTATACATTTAAAGTGACTATATATTGTGTGTTATGCTTTCATCGGTATGTTTGATCACTTCTCATTAACAACAACTGTTGGATATTCGCAAGCTAAGTTTAAAAAAAAAATACATATATTCTTAGCTTTTAGCAAATATTTCAAATTTAAGTATAAGCAATATATATGTAGGTCAAAAGACATTGTTAAGAATAAGATATAGGTTGTCTAAGAGTGTCTGCATGGGGCCAGAAGGTATTTATAATATATTATAATTAAGCTTAAGTCATTTTGTCTAGCGTAAGATAGTTATCACATTTATATTAATAAAAATGATTTTTAGAATGTAAAAAAACAAAAACAGCTGCTGGATTTTTTTTTGCTTTTTTTAGTTATTCAAACAAAAATGGCTGGACCGATTTTACTGGAAACTTAATCAGTTCTAACTTACGTAATTACGCGTCGATTGAAACCAGTCCCATGTCGATATTATCTTTTTTCCTCGATATAATCGAGGCCAACTTGCACATACATACGTACATATATTATCTCTATAAAAACCTTGGATTTGGACTCTGGTGACCTTGGAACGTAGATACGCAAAATTTGGAATTCGACAAATCGGCCCCAACACAATAACTTCCCACTGGGAAGTTATATATCCCAGCGCGGGACATAGTATACTCAAAAGATCCCGAGTGCCTGTCGTAAGAAGCAACTAAATTCGTAATTGATTTTTGATGAAAGAACGTATTTTGTTGTGTGGCCATTCTGCTTTGGGTAAACAATTCTAGAGATATGTTAGACCTTAATTAAATCGGCATTAAACTGAAGTTCCTTTCACCTATGTCAAAAAAAAAAATAAAAAAATCACACACAATATGGTGGATTATGAGAAAGAACCATAGAAAGAACCATAATAATAGTACATAATCATTTTAATAACAATAATGGTAACAGTAATTATAATAATAACAATAATAATGCATTTTTTCTAAAATGTAAGTACATTTTAGTGAATGTTACCAATTAGAAAAAACTAAACGTCAACGACAATGTAAGCTTTATTATAAACTTACACGCTATCACAAGCTAATTACTCGTCTGTACAACATTTAATTAAGTCGTCTGATTACTTTAAAAAAATATATAACCGCTGATCATCACTTACATACTGATAGAAGTATTTCTAAATTACAATTATGTATATAAGTATTACGCCTAATTCTACTTCTTAGAAATGTTTTGGTGAGTTTATATTTTAGTAACGATAACAAAATGGTACTGCTGCAAAGTTGTAGCATTTAATAAAAAAATATTACATTAAATATTTTTCATATGGATCTCATAAGAACATTTTAGGTTAAAAATGTTCTGAAAATACATATATTATTGAAATATACCATTTTTCTAAACTACTTAAGTTAATTATTTAGACGTCGCAAAGCGAACAGTTTACGATTGTGAATAAGGAGGAAAAACTAGATCTAAATTATACTTGTCTACATTTCGTTATATAAACATCTGTTAGACAAAGGCTTATATCATTCATATGTGTAGAATACTTTTCAGTCAATATCTTGTAAGCTCTAGGTATGTGATCGACACGTACACTATATACAAAAATAACTTAGACATAGTACCTTCACAATCAGTCTGTATTCTAAATATTTACCGATAGGTTCTTAATAATAGAATAAATAAAAAAAAATATTGGGATGTTTGAAATGTTTGCTGCGTTGACACTTTTTATAATGGATGATATACCGATCCTAAGATATAGTTCCTACCTCATTACCACAATGCCAAGTCATCCGACTTAGCTGGATTTTAAGATCCTCGGTTGATGGTCGTTCCACAGGCGCAGGAGATAGCATTAATTTAAGTAATTCATATTCGGTTGGAAACGTGGCAGAAAATCCTTGGGGGAATTTTCTTTCCCTGAGATCACGAAGAACTACGAGCCGTTCCATTTCGGTACCGAAATAGACTAGTAATTCGAACAAGATTAGACCAAGAGAATATATGTCTACCTTGTAATCATAAGGTTGACCCCGGAGCTGTTCCTGTGACATATATAAATATGTGCCAACCTGAGCTGTGTGACTAGGGCACTGGGGTAAGCCTGTTGCATCACCACATTTTGTAATTAGGTTTGGTATTTCTGACATATCGGTTACTAGTCCAAAGTCTCCGATTTTAATATGTCCTTCCTGGGAAAAAAATATATTACTCGGCTTCAGATCACGGTGTATCAATCCTTTGAGGTGCACATAATTAACAGCTTCCACGATTTGTTCGAATATGGTTTTAATATTCGTACGTTGTTCAACTGTTTTTTCTTGCAACCAATCCCGAAGGCTTTCTTTTCTACACAATTCCATCTGAATATATAAAAAGACTTTAGTTTGTGATTTCGGCGGAGTTTGACGACCATTTCTTAGGGGTAAGAGAATTTTAGAATTTTCCCCATCAAAATCATCGTACTTAGCAGACTGAACAAACTCAATCTGAAATGAGTCCGACAAATTGCTGTTGTCAATATTTTGTCGTTTAGTTTTCAGCATTCGATCTTCTACAGACTGAATAATTATGTTATGATTTCGTTTGCTTCGAATTCCAACTTCATCTCCGCTCAAAGTATCAGCACTCAGATTTGCATTTATTTCTGTATTGCTAAAGCTGCTGCAGGGAATATTTCTGCTACATAGATCCCATTTGCTATTTTGCTCCCTAGACATAAATATATTAGACGAGGACTCCATGGACTCATCTTGTGTCTCAGACATTTCATCAAATAACAACTTAAAATCTTCTTTCTCTTGCCATCCTGACGGAGGACATTCTATCCACGATTGGTAATACCGCACAATATTGTTATGTTCACAATTTGCAAGTGTTTTAACTTCACGCATAACTTTGTTCTTGGACTGCTCTTTATCTGGCAATGTAATTCGTTTTATTGCATAGTTACGACCATCCAATTTATGTTTCGCTTCAAAAACAAGTCCAAACCCACCGCGACCAAGACAACGTTCTAGATTAAAGTTCTCCTGAAAACGTGAAGAGAAATGTTCTCCCGAACATCTTGATTCGGGAAGTGAACTATTCTTTGAAAATGAATTTGATCTAACAACCAAAGCCTCAGCTGCCTCCATTGCTGTAGAAACAGGAATGTGTCGTTCAATAACCACAATTTCTCGATCTCGATTTCCAAGCAAAAAGTGCATGATTACCGCAGTTCCAAATATAATTAATGTTATTTCTTTCCACCAGAACCAAAGAAAAAGTATAACAACTCTAACCGGAGCGTCAACCTCATCGAAACAAAATCCGAACTCGTCCGCGCTTTCGCGTGTCGACGTAGAATTAGCGTCTACTTTGTCATCTGATAGGGTTTTATTACACCTAGACTCGTTGACCCCACCCAATTCTCCGATTGAAAGAAAATAAAAACCATTGTCATTTACATATTCTGAAGCATAAAGCACGGAAAGAGCGGTAACTGCATTGTTTTCTTCTTCATATGGAACAAGTTCGTGGCCTGTGGTCGACGTCGATGGTTCATTTGGTAGAATTACGTTTTTACCAACTACTGCATAAGATTTACTTGACGCTGCTATTGGCTTCCATGGTATTTTCGGTAGTTTGGAGACCGTGATCATTAAATCATTGGCGGCATTCGATTTGTCCACAATTTCTTTCCGGAAGTTAATAGATTCCTAATAAAGAAAATATGTATGACGACATCTACGCAACACACTCTGATTCTTACTTGAATGTACAACTGTTTGCGATACATTCCCAGATATATAGAAGGTAGAATAGGCGGTGTTGATTTGTATGCCTTACCGTCATCCCAATCCCATTGTGCATTTGAAAAGAAGTCAATAGATTGCAGAACACCATTTGATCCGATTTTCCAACCGCTCACGATAGGATGATCAAACTGTAGAATGAAAATAAAAAAAAAACTGGAAATTCCTGGTACCAAATGTTATTCTATATTCTAGTAAACTTGGTTTAAACAGTCCCACGATTGTTAATTTAAATGTAAAAAAAAAAACTGTGCACCAAAAAACATATGAATTAAAAAAAAAAAAAAAAAAGGGGATGACACTCAATGAAACATACACTAAATTGGATTGGAAGTTAATATGTTAAAATTACCTGATGTTTCCAAAGCAAATTGTCCGGATTAGATTTGTTGAAAACGCAAACAATTCCTTCCGGTACTACAACTTTTACATCAAAATTTAACACAGCGAAATCCATGTCACTTAGAGGTTGATCGTGGCATTCAGCGCTTTTGATCATATCCAACTGATGTTGGCCCACACTAAAGTTCCAGCGCTCTACGCCAGTACGCGATTCCACTGCACGGACCGTTTGGGTTTGTCGACGAACTATCAGAACAGAATCCAATAGTGGATCATGATCTGCTGAAAATGAATATTTGTTTTATATTTTGAGATTTTTAATTTCTGTGTTTCTAAATACCATTCTCTCCATTCATAGCATCCGAGCCCGTGCTGTTAATACATCCAATCATCGAGCACTCATATAAGAGCTTACCGGTACGAACTGATACACCATATGAACGTGTCTCCGTTCCGCCTGATATCACTAAATCATCTGAAAATTTGTATGAGGAACTAAAAAGATTTTCAGTAGATATTGGGATGGGATCAATTGTTTCGCCGTCAAATTTATAAATGCCGCCACTAAGCGAAGGAATCATTCGTACGAATCGTCCATTATTTGTCAGTTCCAATCGATGGATACTAGATGAAATAAGAGGTCCTGGTCCTGTTGATACGTTCCAACGGATCTTGCCGCGCTTAGTTATATCAAGGGCAGACAATGATCCATCAAGCGTTGTTATATATAGAAGTCTGTGGGAGATATGTATATTAAGGTAAGACTTGAAATAATTTCTCATTATGCATTACTGCGCCGTGGCAGTTAGTGTGTTGGACTCTAACGCACGATGAGCTAGTTCGGACCCCGATAACAACAACGCCATCGAATGTTTATTTCGCGGTGTCCTTCCTCGGCGGGGTACTGGCAAAACCCCCAGTTTGCCTTGAAAAAGCTTCTCGACTCATGCCGTTCAGAACCGGCATTAAATTGTAGGTCTCTTTCACCTGTATGAAAAATAAATCACACACAACATGAGTGATTGAAGAGAAGCTTAGCTCTGGTCCTTCATGGACTGTAACGCCAACAAAAGAAGAAAAGAAATAAGGTAAAACAGTCGAAACGGGGTGACAGTAACTAACTGTAGGACCAGTCGCCCTTCCCAAATATGCCTTGTTTTATACATTGGAAGCTGAAGTGATACGAAAGACTATATACCGAGTAATGCACATAAACCAAAAACTGAATTATATAAGAAGCAAATGGGACTAATTCTCTAGTATTTCCCGGAGCTATTTCATACTTAATATTTACACACTACGTACATTTTGCCATATGTTCAATATTACTTACTTACTTTGATGGCGCTACAGTTCGGGGTGAACCAGGGCCTCAATCAACAAGCCTCTCCAGCCGGCCTGATCTTTGGCCAGCCGCTTCCAGTGCCGCACGCCCAGTTGGTAGTTTGTTGAGGTCCCTTTCCATCTGTGCGCACCACCTTAAATGCGGTCGTCCTCTGCTGCGTCGTCCCTCGGGGTTGGAGTCGAAGATTCTTCGGGCCGGAGCGTTGATGTCCATTCGCTCTACATGGTCTAGCCATCTTAGACGTTGGATCCGAAGACGTCTAACTAGGCCGATGTCGCTGTGCGGCCCTTACAGTTCTTGGTTGAATTTCCTCCTCCACTCTCCGTTTACACAAACGGGACCAAAGATTGCACGCAGAATTTTCCTCTCGAAACTCCCAAGAGCCTCTTCATCCGCTTTTGATAACGTCCAAGCCTCAGCTCCGTAGAGGAGCACCGGGATGATCAAGGTTTTGTAGAGGGATACCTTAGTTTCTCGAGAGAGGGCTCTACTACTTAATTGCCTCTTGAGCCCGAAGAAAAAGCGGTTGGCAAGAGTTATTCTGCGTTTTATCTCAGCGCTGGTGTCGCTGCTGCTTGTCACTATCGAGCCAAGGTAGACGAAGTCCTTGACTACTTCAAAAATATAGCTGCCGAAGGTGACGTTCTGACCAAGACGTCGGTGTTGCGCGTCATTCTTGGATGACAGCATATAATTGGTCTTGTCCCCATTTACCCTTAGTCCCACTTTAGCCGCTTCTGCTTCAATGCTTGCAAACGCATCATTGACATCTCGCTTTGCCCGTCCAATATCGTCTGCGTAGGCAAGCAATTGTGTGGACTTGAAGTAGATCGTACCTCTTGTATTGGCCGCAGAGTCCCGCACGATCTTTTCAAGAATAGTGTTAAAGAAATCACATGAAAGTGCGTCACCCTGTCTAAAAACTTTTTAACATCAAAAGGGTCGGTTAGTTCACCTCCGACCTTAATGGAGCAGCGAGAGTTCACCATAGTCATCCTGCACAGTCTGACGAGTCTGGCAGGAATGTTAAAACATGACATGGCTCTGTATAACTCGTCTCTATAAACACTGTCATACGCGGCTTTAAAGTCGACGAGAAGATGGTGCGTGTCGACCTGGAATTCATGGGTCTTCTCCAAGATCTGCCGTAGTGTAAATATTTGGCCTATCGTGGATTTTCCTGGCCTGAAACCACACTGGTAGGAACCTATCAGATTGTCCACGAACGGTTTAAGGCACTTACATAGTACGGCAGAGAGGATCTTGTACGCGATGCTCAGGAGGCGTATCCCTCTGTAATTGACGCAGTCATAGAGGTATCCTTTTTTTTTTTGGACCGGGCAAACGATACTGAGATTCCATTCATCGGGCATGCGTTCTTCCGACCATATCTTGTAGATGAGTTGGTGCATGTTCCTGACCAGCTCATCGCCAGCTGCTTTAAACAGTTCCGCGGGGACTTAAGTTTCGATATCGCTATCTTAACATCGTCTAGGTCGGGTGGACGGGATTCTCCTTCTTCTTCGTCCATTGTGAATGGTTCGCTCTGCCTGACGGCGGCATTTTGACTATCATCGCCGTTATACAGTTTGCAGAAGTGGTCCTTCCACAATCTCAGCATCGACTGTGACTCCATTACTAGTTGTCCGTGCTCATCCCTGCAGGCTTCTGCTCTGGCTTTATAGCCTTGGCATGTTCGTTTTACTTTCTGATAACATTTTCGAACGTCGTTCTTGCAGTAACATCTCACAATCTCCTCGATCTCGCGCTTCTCGTACTCCTTCTTTTTCCTTCTCAGAAGCGCATGATTCTCCCTCATTTTCTTTTCATAGAGCTCGCGGGCAGCTCTCGTCCGTCGATGCAATGTGGCCATGTATGCATTCTGTTTCTCTACATGGGCCTGTCTGCACTCATCATCAAACCATTCAATACTACATATATATATTTCTTTGTGGACTTCGAAATGCAAAAATTATTTTCCTTATTTAGTCTTAGGTACACCATCGAAACTTGATGGAACAATTTTCTTTTTCCCCTTTGGAAAGTTTGGATGCATCTATGTATGTTGGCTAATTGACAATATACTGATACACTCTCCAGCTATCGTAGTTTTATAGTTTGTATTATAGTTACACCCCACAAGCCAGGAAAAGTGTTGCAGCTTGCTGATACAAATGTCTTACCGATCCCGTAAATACAAATTCCACACTCCAGTTATTTCATATACCGGTGATAGCTAAATTGTTCTTTTGTCACTTTTAAAAAATAGTGCTCATTGTATACCCTTCATATACTTGCCTGGAATTTTAAGGAGGATTTGTCTGACGTCTTAAGGAAGATTAAAGAGGCTTTCTCTGTACTATTATTAATTGTCTGTAGTCTCAAGGAGCACTTGTCTGGAGTCTTAAGCATGATTTGCCAGCTTTAGGGAGGTTTTGTTTAGATTCTTAAGGGGGATTTGTCAGGAATTTTAGGGAGGGTTTGTCTGAAGTTTTAAGGAGAATTTGCCTGGAGCCATAAGGAAGATTGGACCAGAGTCATAAAGACTTGTCTGGAGTCTCACTGAGGATTTGCCTATAATCACCAGGCGGGCTTGACGGTAGCCTTAAGAAGGACGTGCTTGTAGCCTTAAGGAAGATTTGTTCGGAGTATTAAGGAAGATTTGTTTCCAGGATTTGCCTGGCGCATTAAGAAAGATTCGTCTGGATATCAAAGGAGGATTTGTCTGAAGTCTTAAAGAAGATTTGTCGTTAGTCTTACGAAGGAGTCTTATAGAAGAACTAACTTGAGGCTTAAGGAGGATGGTCTTGAGGGTTTGTCTGGGGGAATTGTCTAGAATGTATTCAGAATGTGTTCCTTTTTCGTGCGTTGTCGTCGTCAAGTATCCGTCCGTGTATCCGAGGCATCTTGCTCATTCATAACTTATCTTTTTTTACGTGGGCGGATTGTTAGCCCGCCGCACAACCGCCATTCTGGTCGGGGTTTTGTCGCTGCATACGTTTGTTCACCTCCCAACGGTTGTTGAAGAGGCTATCCAGAGGGCGCCGCGAGGAGGCCGTATGTCAACTTGACCGGGGCATTTAAACAGGAATCGTTGCTGGCATTTCGCCAGGTTGAGAGCGATCAAAAACTTTACCCTGTATGTCCGAGCCCATGAGGTAGTTAAGGAGTTTGTCTACCTCGGGGCAAACGTAAATTCAAATGACACCACAGTGGAGATCCGGCATAGAATCGCCCTTGGCAACCGCTGCTACTTCGGCTTGTCCAAACAACTGGGGTCAAAACTCCTCACTCGAAAGACCAAAGTTATGCTTTACAAAACGCTCATTCTGCCAGTCTTGCTGTACGGAGCCGAAAGCTGGACGATAAGCAGGACAGCGGAGCTGATTTTGGGTTCTTTCGAAAGAAAAATTCTGCGCCGGATATTTGGTCCTGTCTGTGAGGAAGGTGAATGGAGAAGAAGACACAACCGCGAACTCTATGAGCTGTACCAAGATGTGGATATAGTCCGGAAGGCAAGGATCCGTCGACTACACTAGCTCGGCCACATCGAGCGCATGGACATCAACGCTCCAGCTAAGAGGACTCCGAGCCTCCTGGTTCGAGAAGAAGAGGAAGACCGAACCTCCGGTATAAAGGCCAAGTAATCGCGGATGTAAGACATCTTGGTCTTGACAACTGGAAGCAGCGTATCCGGGACCGTCAAGGATGGAAGGCAGCTATAGCTCAGGCTCAGATCCTCCATGGATCGCTGGCCTGATAAGTAAGTAAGTAAGTAAACATTGAATCTCTATATCGATATGTGCATTGAATTGTCAACTTATGCAGTCAAAGCAGTTGTTTGATTTTTTACAGAGTATGGAGTCTTAGGTAAGATTTGTGTGGAAGATTTTTCGAGAGTCTTAAGGGCGATTTGTCTAGAGTACAAAACTATCATGCCGATCATTGAATACGGCGGATTGACTGCGGCGGGAATTCATCACTACACTTCCCCAGTTTAACCCTATCATTGAATACGGCGGATGCACTACATCATTGGTCGGAAGAACCTCATTACCGATGTTCTTTTATCAGCTGTGTTCTGTCATTTTGAATTGTTTGTACTGGTTTGTACAAGAAATTTATTTCGAATTCGGAATAAATTTAAATTATCGACACAATTGCAATTCTTTTCGACTTGGAGGAAGATCTATGTATGTGATTGCCGACATATTCGTCACAAAATAAGAAGTATGACAAAGAATATTTTTTTGTTACCCAATGCTAAGTGGAAAAGAATTTTCTGTGTGTGAGTGTGTTTGATGAGGAACACGAATCAATAGAATTAGTTACCGAAGTTGAAGACAGCCATCCTCACAAACAGAAATGTACATAATGGAGCCAAAAAAAGAAATTTTGCTACTCGCCTTCAAGAGGTACCGCGAGTCGCATACTAGCGGGGAAAGTGCTCACCAAGACCCCCTTATCTTTTTGAAGAGTTTCTGAACTCAGATTACACCACCAAATTGTTTGTGTATTAAAATTAATAACAAAAAAAGCCTTGTGCTAAATCTAAAACAAAAGCATTGTGCTAAAAGTTCGAATAGGATCAAACATAGTTTTACAGACTACAACCGCTGCTTGAGTTTATAAAAACACTCTAGGAGAATTAGTATCGAAACTAATTCAGATAGCTGATATCCTCTACTCTCGTTTAAATACATTTGGATATACCTGTGGCTAATAAGAAAGGAAAACGAAACGTTATTTTCGGCAAGTTTCGAAAGGTAGATATGAAATAGATATGCATTCTATTTTATCTCTGGATATATAAATATCAAATGTTAACGCTTGCCAAAAATAATATACACTGTTAATATTAACAATTTTAGTACTTTACACAAACTTGTGTGTGATGCCGATTCCGAACGGCTTTAATCGAGAAGCTTTTTCTTGGCAAGCATACTACGGGGGGTTTTGCCAGTACCCCACCGAGGAGAGACACCGCGAAATAAACATACGATGGCGTTGGTGTTATCGGGATCCGAACTCGCTCATCACGCGCCAAAGTCCAACACACTAACCACTGCGCCACGACGCCCTCGTATGCATTTACAAATTACAATACATTTTCTTCTAGAAGTTAATTTTAGTGAGATTACGAATTTTTATTACTTATATTGTACGAATTTCACCTATGGGAAATCAAAATCACACACAACATGGCTGATTGAGAAGCTAGGCTTAGGTTCTCCATGAGTTGTAACGCTACATACGTACAGTGCTCTTCACTTGATTAGACGCACCAATTTTTTTACGTAAATTTAATTTTTTTGCAAATGTGTGTTGCAGTTATCAAAACATTGCATTTATTAGAAAGGTTATTAAGTTCTCAACAAAAAAACACAAACAAATGGTAGGTGAGTGGAAGTGAACGGATATTTTTTCGCTTCCTTGCGTATGCTGTAAGAAAGAGTGCAGGTTTTTTTGTTCACATGATTAGACGCATCTGTAAAAATGAAACATAGACTTTTTAATTTACTTTTTTCTCCTTTATTATTATTTTTTTTTATGTTTTCAGTAATTTGTACAACCACCGCGTTTTAAAATGACATCAACAATTCTATTTTTATGCGAATCATAAAGTTTTTCTAAATAATTTAAGGAAATCTTCTTTCAGGCTTCTTTGATTGCGACAGTTAGCTCTTCACAGGTCTCATAGTGCCTACCTCCTTCATAAATTGTACGCGTGAGCCATTCCCAAACATTTAATTATACTGAGGTCAGGGGAATAAGGTGGCCATGGCAACAATTCCACATTTTCTTTGGCAAGAAAGCTTTTAACTACACGAGCGTTGTGGATTGGCGCATTGTCTTGTTGAAATAACCACTGCACAGGTCCGAACAGTTCTTTAATAGCGGGGAAGGCTTGCTGCAAAGGGCTTTGTAGGAAATTCCCGTCATTTTGTTGCAAACGAAAACCAAATCGAACGCGCCATAGTACGAAATGGCTCCCCAAACCATTACTCCTCCTTGCCTCGAATGGTGACCTGTTTTCGTTCTCAGATCATGGAAGTAGTAGTTGTAGCCATCAGGGCCATCCAAATTAAATTAATTTTTTTTTATCAGAAAAACAACATCACGCCAATTTAGCGCACTTCCAAGGTTGGTATCCCACGTCATGTGAAGGCGTGCAAATTCGAACCGCTGTTCTTTTCTCGCCAAACAGTTGATGTGCTGGCAGATATCCCCGCTTTTACTTTTATTTTGCTAGTGGAGACAGCTGAATTTGACGCAATTCTTAAAATTTTTCTTTTGTCCCGAGGTGTTAAAGCGGTTGTTATCCTTTTCTTGTAATTTGTACCTAATGAAGCACTGTTTTTAATATAATTTCTTACAACATAGTCACTTCGGCCTATTTTTTTGGCAATACTTCTCATGGAAAACCCTTCGGAATGCAACGCGTCAATTTTTCCTTTTTCTTCCGCGGTTAAAACTTTTGTTTTCCCCATTTTGGATTAAAATCAATAGCAAATACTCCTACTGCTACAACTTTGAAGCTAACTCAAATCTGCGTAACAGATCACGACCAACTAACTCATATACGGTGTGCGTCTAATCATGTGAACAAAAAAAAAAAACTGCACTTTTTCTTACAGCATAGGTAAGGAATCGAAAAAACATCCGTTAACTCCCACTCACCTACCATTTGTTTGTGTTTTTTTGTTGAGAACTTAATAACCGGGGCGGGTTTCCATTATGCGCAGTGAGCAACATTTTTTTTTATTTTTTTTTCTAGATTAAAATTACCTAAAAAACATAAATATAAAAATTTTTTTTTGAGGAAACGAATTTTTTTTTTTGATTTTTTTTTATCGAAATTTTTAAGTTTTTATTTTATTTCAATCAAACATTTTTAATAAGGTTTTCAGTGGTTAACGACGCCAAAAAACCTCGGCAGAAATACGATTATTTCACCGGGGCCCAAAAGCGACGAATCGCCGCTCTAATCCGGAGCGGGTTGGAGCCCGAAGAGGCGAGACAAAAAGAAAGAGCAAGATATGCTCTCGTGCTTGCGGAAAGGGAAGCTCACAAAAACACCGATGCATCAAGTCCCAAACGCAGCCGATCCAACGACAACTCCATTGTGGAGAATATCCGCAAGAAGAGTCGACCACACACAGAAGCACCTAGCAGCTCATGTGTTGGTAATAGAAATTATCGCCTAGGGCGCGCTTGCGAAGATAAAACAAAACCCACTAAGGGAAATAGTGGAGGTGCACGAGAGCGCACGGATGCACCCAAGCCATCCTACCGGGATGCCATTGCTCGGTGCAAAGTCGCTATCATGCACTCGCAACACCCGCAAGAGACCCTAACAGACGAACAGATAAGATCAGTGAGGAAGAGCCTGCTAGTGGAAATGGACAAGGCTGATAAAGATTGTCCCGCCCTCAGATTCGAGGCCACCTCAGCCAGAAATGGATGGCTTCACCTGTCACGACATAGAAACAAAAAATTGGCTCATGTCGTCGATAGAGAAGATCAAGCCATGGAAAAACGCTGATTTGTGCGCAACTCAGGGTAATGACATTCCCAAATTATACACCTGCGTAACATTCGTCAACGAAGCCGATGACCTTACCAAGGACACCTTCCTTATGCGCATAATGAGGCAGAATGCGAACATAAGCACAAAAGGATGGAGAGTCCTCAGGATTGCCAAGGAAAAAAGCGGTGTGGACCAAGTAACCTTTGCCATTGATGAGGCTTCTAAAGACGCAATTGTGAAGCAAAGGTTCGAACTGTTCCTCAACTCCTCCTAATTAGGATCAAGGGAGTTCCCAAGCAGGCAAAGGTAGCTGCGGACAACAAAACCAAGGACAGGGCACAAGCCCTTCCGAAGTGCGATGCCCAAAGTATACCGGCCATGCCTAAGAAAGGGAGTGAGGAACTCGGCGCGCATAAGCCAAACCAGAGAGCAACAACCATTGCATCTGGCGTTAGTGCACCAGCCATAGAGACAACGAAAGCACCCCAAACGTCAGGGCTGCCTGAAGAAACAACTCGGGCAACCAAAACTTCAGGGGTCAGCCCTATGGTTGGGACAATTACTAACACTGGCAGCCCTGCCAGTACCTCACTGAATCCATCATGCCGGGATTAAGGTGCATCCAAGTAAATCTAAATAGATTTAACAAGGAGCACCTCGATATAGCCTTTATCCAGGAACCGTACACTATTAAATACCAGATTAAAGGACTATCAGGTGAGTTGCTCTACGACTCCACAAATGAAGGACGACCTAGAGCCTGCATAATGTTTAATAACAATATTAAAGCCATTCCCATTCCAGAATTCACGAATAAGGACCTGGCAGCTGCCATCATCCAGCTATCCACTGCGGAAGGTGGGTCAGAAGCCGTAATCTGCTCAGCCTACCTTGCGGGCGACTCCACGGATCTCAGCTTCACACCACTGCAGGATCTTCTCGACCACTTTGGAAGAAGAGGCTCACATATCATCGTATGCTGTGACGCAAACGCCCACCACACAGCATGGGGAAGCTCGGACATCAGCAAAAGAGGTGAGTACCTATTAGAATTCATATTCAGGAACAACCTCAATATCATAAACCGTGGAAATAATCCCACCTTTATGAATAGAATTAGAGAAGAGGTATTAGACCTCACCCTAACTTCCCCGTTCATAGGCAACTCTATTCTAAACTGGCATGTCTCAACAGAAACATCGATGTCAGACCATCGACAGATCTGTTTTGGCATAAAAGCAGGAGATAGAATTACTAGAACATATAGACAACCGAGAGCGACAGACTGGGACACTTATAGCCTAGAAATCGCACAAACGATCGGAAACTGTCCAAACAGCATCAGAGACATAGACAGCCTTGAACTCTGCTGTGACAGCCTCAATGCTACAATCCTATCTGCTTTTCACAACGCTTGCCCAGAGAAAGTTAAGTCAGGCAACCGTACCACTCCGTGGTGGAACAGCAATCTGGCCAAGCTAAGAGCACTGACCAGAAAACTGTTCAACAAAGCTAAACGGACTGGTGACTGGACGCAGTATCGTGCCTCACTCACCAACTACAACCAAGAGATTAGAAGAGCCAAAAGAGACTCATGGAAAAAGTTTTGCAGCAGTCTTTCAGACATTCAGAGCAGCGCTCGTATCCACAGAGTTCTCGCCAAAGAGCACACTAACCAAATTGGTATGTTGAGGAGAGCAGATGGCACTTACGCGGAAAATGGTACGGAAGTACTAAAAATTCTGACCAGTACGCACTTCCCAAACTCCAACATCATTCCCTCGGATCTCTCTAACATACCTCCGCAGATCAGGGCAACTAGACCCAACCAGGAGGATTGGAAGAAAGCTCGAACGATATTTCACGAGGGAAGCATAAAATGGGCCATCAATTCTTTTGAACCATACAAATCCCCGGGGGAGGATGTCATCTTCGCAGCCCTTCTTCAGAAGGGGAGTGCGCAAATCAGCCCCATGCTCATTAACATCTTTAGAACCAGTTAATCATGGGGACACATACCAACAAGCTGGACAGAGGTAAAGGTAAAATTCATTCCCAAAGTAGGCCGTAGACCCACAGACCTGCCTAAGTCCTACAGACCGATAAGCCTTACCTCTTTCTTCCTAAAAACAATGGAAAAAATCCTGGATAGGCATATCAGGGACGGTGCACTGAAAAGATCACCACTTCACAAAAACCAATATGCCTACCGGCCTGGGATATCGACCACGCAAGCTCTTCAGGAACTAACGGCCCGGATCAACAAATCCCTGAGTGACAAAGAAATTGCGATAGGTTGCTTTCTCGATATTGAGGGTGCCTTCGATAACACTGAATACACCCAAATAAAACGTTGCATCCTCAGCACAGGGGTGGACAATACCACATGCAATTGGACCCAACACATGCTTAGCAACAGGAAAATAAACACCTCACTAGGCAATGACAAAATCAGAGTAAACGCCGCGAAAGGATGCCCTCAAGGTGGGGTTCTTTCATCACTCCTGTGGTCCATCGTGGTTAATGAACTGATAAGCATACTTAGCAACAATGGCTTCTATGTCCAAGGCTACGATGACGACATAGTGATCCTGATTAGAGGCAAATTCGAAGACACAGTCTCGGAACTCCTCCAACGGGCACTAAACCTTGTTGCAAACTGGTGCATAAAGGTTGCACTAAATGTTAATCCTAGGAAAAGCACCATTGTCGCCTTCACCAAAAGAAGGAATAGGCACAAACTTACTAAACCTACCCTCTTTGGTGAAGCGATAAAGTTCTCAAAAGAAGTCAAATATCTAGGGATAACTCTAGACGAAAAGCTCACTTGGAACTCTCACATTACAAAGACCATTGAGAAAGCCAGGATCTCTTTATGGACTAGCAAAAGTCTCACTGGCAAAAACTGGGCACAAACCCCAAAATGTCGCGCTGGTATATACAGCAATCACCAGACCAATTCTTACATATGCTGCGCCCGTCTGGTGGCACAAAACAAAACAAGTATCAGTGCAAGCCAAGCTCAACAAATTGCAAAGACTAGCTTGCATCTGTATCACTGGGGCAATGAGAAGAACCCCCACAGCAGCACTAGAAGTCATCACAGACCTGCCACCTCTTCATCTCCAACTGAAGAAAGAAGCAATGGTCTTCGCCCATAGACTGATCGTGGAGGGTGACTCTAACCGTAGGTTCTTTCACCCTGATATCCTTACCGAAATAAACAGGCATGAAATCCTAAAGATATCTCTCACAGACAACTGTCTCCCCAGATACAACTTCAGCCAAAACTACAAGGTTACATTCCCCAACCGACAAAACTGGGAACAGGATAGACCCTCCTTCAATCGTGGATCCTACGTGTGGTACACAGATGGCTCCAAAACGGACGAAGGCGTTGGAGTATACGGAGCAAATATAGGCATATGCATCTACGTCAGCATGGATAGATATAACTCCGTTTTTCAAGCAGAGATATTTGCTATAGAACTCTGCTTCAGAGAAAATATAAACAGAAATATACTTAACAAAAACATTTACATTCTCTCTGACAGCAAGGCTGCTCTTCTAGCCCTAAAGAGCTTTGAAATCACATCCAAACTGGTATGGGACTGCCTACAGCTACTTCACCAGCTGGCCAGTACAAACAGAGTTCATCTCATTTGGATACCTGGACACAGCGGCCATACAGGCAACGAAAAGGCGGACCTACTAGCAAGGAAAGGCGCTGCATCACCATTTATGATGCCACGGCCTTTCTGTGGCATACCCATTAGCACCACCAAATGCTGCATAAACAATTGGTTAAGGAACACGGTGGATCACTACTGGTTACGAACGAAAGGTAGCAGACAAGCCAAGCTGTTCCTCCCAACTACATCCCTCAAAAGAACGAAACAACTTCTTATGCTTTCGAGGAGTCAGATTCGTCTAATCACAGGTTTCCTTACTGGACACTGCCCAGTTAATAAACACCTCAAAACAATGGGCATCATACAAGATGACACTTGCCGAATGTGTAATGAAGACGAAGAAACAGCAGAGCACATACTATGCCTCTGTATCTGCCTTGTCAGTACACATCTTCGTCACCTAGGCAAGTATTATCTTAAAGCAGAAGAAATCGCTGCTAGCTCACTCAAAAGCATACTAAGTTTTATCACGAACTCAGGTTTTCTGAGTGAACTGAAAGTGGGGGACATCACAATAGGCCCAATCGTGGCCGCAGTGATCAGGCGACTCTGTCCCACCCCCTAACCCTATCTAACTATCTAATAAGGTTTTCATAGTTGAATAAGTGGAGACTTAACACTTTCAGGCAGGCCTGTACGAAAGTCTGGTGCATTCAAAGCATGGGGTGGGTTGCCCGCTTCGCTCGCTAACAGGATTTTAACCCTTTTTTCCGCAGGGTTTAGCCGCTCACGCGACTTCGTCGCTCCGCTAAGGGTATGTCAACAAATGTCAGGCAGGCGCCTGTAGCTAAAGCTTAATTATTTATAGGTACTCTGGGGTGTTTAACAGATTGAAATAAAAAAAAAAATAAAAAAAAATTAAATTTAATTTAAATAAAATTTAAATTTTATTTAAATTAAATTAATTAAATTTAAATAAAAAAAAAAAAAAAAAAACAAAACAAAATTTCATTTCCTCAAAAAAATATTATTATTAAAACAAAAAATAAATTGCTCACTGCGCATAATGGAAACCTGAGCCTATAAATTCCACACCATTCTTCTTAAATCTTTGGAAATTCGGTTAAATTCTATTAAGGTAGCCCTAAACGACGAACATGTTCGCCAGATTTGCTGGCTTGCGTTACCCCCTACACCGCGAACATTCATTTCGTGTTGATTATTCACAGGATAAACATGTGTGATAAAGAAGCGCAAGTGGTTGCGCTTATGGTTATTTCACAGCAATAATAACGATTGTTCGAGAGCACCGTGGCGCAGTGGGTAGTGTGTTGGCCTCTGACGCCGATGACACGGGATCGAATCCCGACACAGCCATGTCATCGAACGTGTCTTTCACGGTGTTTCTCCTCAGCAGGGTTCTGACAAAACCTCCTGTAGTAAAATTGTCATGAAAAGCTTCTCGAAATTCGCCGTTCGGAACCGGCAATAAACTGTAGGTCCCTTTCACATATGGGAAAATTAAATCACACACAACATATGTAGGTAATTGAGAGAAGCTCGGCTCAGGTTCTTCATGGACTTTAACGCCAACATACAATAACGATTGTTCGCGAACAAGGCCCTACACGGCGAACATCGAAACCAACGAATACGAGAAAGTCGAAATATTTCGCCAACATCGATTTGTTCGCGAATCATCCCCTACACGAGAAGAACTAGGCGAACACGAGTAAATCTGGCGAACATGTGCGTCGTCTAGGGATAGCATTAGCCACCCACTACCATTCTATTAAACAACTAGTCTTGTACCAAATTGAATTTCAAACATAAGTATAACATTTTGACGACCTATGCTGAAATTAATTATTCCTCGCCGATATCGCTAAAGTTCTCCCACAAATCTAATTCCACTTGGTAAATACCTCAGCGGTGATTGTAAATAAATGTACCTTCGCCCAATTGTCCGATCCCGATCCACCGTCTCTCCACAAAAAGGCAACTGCTCTATTCGTGATGAGCCAAATGATGAAGCCGACTTACTTCCTTGTCCAAGTGATGTTGCAACCAATGTTAGCATAACTAGTCGAATCAATATGTCGTCATAGTTTCGAATTACACATAAGTCGTACAATAATCTCAATATTGCCATTGTTTGTGTTTGTGAGATGATTACGACAACTGTAAATAATAAAAGCCCGATGCTAGACCAGCATTCAACCGCATAACTTTTGCTAAATTAATCACAATAGTTAGTTATAGCACAAAAGAAAATAAATACTTTTCACAAAATCTCATTCATTATCCATGCTTTAGATCAGAGATAAATATAGAGATGGAAAAACTTCGTACGTCGGCCCTGCGATCTCGGCATAAATAAATAAAGAAATGGAAAACCTTCGTACGTCTGCCCTGTGATCATCGTAATGGTTGTTGCTTTTGTAATACCCACCGATACTATACGTGTTATTTTCCGTTTAAAGTGGAAACACAATCTGGCTTGCGCGCGCGATGACTTTGACAGCGTGAGTAGAAACCAGGGATAAAGAATGAGATACCAATCTATGGGCTTTGACAGTTTGCACCTACAAACGCGTTGAGGTTTGACGGCGTCTTGACTATGTCATTCTTGCCTGTTTCACAAAGCTACTACACGGCGACGCGACAGCGCAACTACAAACACCGTAGCTGTCATATTGTTGCGGAGATGCAGGCGGACCGTTAAGTTCGAATTTCGCTGTCGAAGTTCGAAAAATCTCTGGAAGCGGGGATTGGAATGATGTCAACTTCCAATGGAATTGTCAGAGCGTTCTAGAGATTTCCGAAGGGGAACTCCCAACGGCGAACGTTCGAGACGGTGGACCGAGAGCTATATAAGCGCGAACACTCGCCCTTGACATTCATTCAGTTTGTGGTATAAAACAGCGTGTGACAAGGCGGTGTGATCAACCAAGGTGAAAAGAAAAGCTTTCAATAAAGGTTTGTGTATTGTGTAATAAAGTTTAAAGTGGATTGTATTGGATAATAAATAAAAGTGGTGAATTGATCTGTGGTGAAAGAAATAAAAGTGTGTGTGTGTTTTTACTTGGGAAAACGTAGAAAATTGTAGTTTATCGCAATCCAGTGGTGCGAACCCTATTTGGTGTGGGGATCGAATAATTCGTAACAAAAAATAAAAGTGGTGAAGCTACACAGATAATTGATCTGTGGTGAAAGAAAGAAAAGTACGTGTGTTTTTATTCGGATACAAAGGACAATTGTAGATTTGTCTACGTTTTATTCAAATTAAAACACACACTTTTCTTATTTCTCTTCAGATCAACTATCTGAGTACTTCACCACTTTTATTTATTGTTACACTCTATTAAACACGCAAACCTTTACCAAAAGCTTTCATTTTCACACTGGTTTATCGACCGAACACACTGTATACAGACGTATCACACGTTATTCACTTTCAAAAACTGAATGAATCTGAATGAATGCCGAGGGCGAGTGTTCGCGCTTATATAGCTGTCGGTCCACCTTCTCGAATGTTCGCCGTCGGAAGTTCCCCTACGGAGATCTCTTGAATGCTCTGACAATTAGCATTACACCGTTGACAGTTGACATCATTTCAATTTCCGCTTCACCAGAGCTTTCGAATTTCGACAGCGAAATTCGAACTTAACCGTCGGTTTGTGTCTCCGCAACCCTGGCCTCCTCCTAAACTTGTTCGTCCTCAAGCGATTTGATCCTTCTCCGTAGTATGGCGCTAACCTCTCTACGTGGACAATCTTATGCTTCGCCCGTCTGTTTCCCGACTGCTGTATTCGATATACCACCTGGTTAAGTTTCCTGATGACCTCATATGGTCCGTCCCAGGCTGATTGCAATTTGGGGCACAAGCCTTTTTTTTTTGTTGGGGGTTTTACAGTAATACCAATCGTCCTGTCTCGAATCCAGAAGTTTTCCCCCTCAAGTCGGATCTCGCCTTCATTTTATCGCTGACCAAGTTCAGTCGCTCCCGGATGAACTGATGGATGGAGTTCACCTGTTCCTTCTTTTTGGTTACGAAGTCCTCCCTGCCGCTAGTTGTCGGTAGTACGGCGTGGTTTGGCGTGAAACTTCAAGTCCGATAGAAGTCGAAGATCAGAGCACCGACAGTGAGTGGGAGTCGCTTGTTCCCAGGTAGATGCTACATCTGCAACCAGCAGGGGCACATGGTGAGAGATTACCGTCTGGGAAGAAAGTGTCTGATGTCTGATTCGCCAAAAGGAGATCAAGCGAGAGCACGCGAATACAGGAAGGGAAGCAGCCATAGAAATGCGGATGCATTAACGAGACGACCTCGTGACGTTGAACGCAAACATTGTTCGCGAGCCGAAACCAGGGAACAGGTCACCGACATCCGACGTTTCGATGTGCTTTCAGAGGATTCCTGTACTGTCGAGAAGGTCGGAGGGAAGCAGCGAGAAGATGCCGATCTGGAATTCATCATCGACTACCAAGAACGAGGTTTTCGACCAACTTGGCAGCAAATATCCAGTGAATTTGAAGCTGAAGAACGGTTGCCTCTACCGCAGTTGGGAAAGTGAGGACGGGAACATTGTAAATAATTTGCTGGTAATTCCAAAGGGACAAATTGACGAGGTCATCCGAGAATACCACGAGGGACCAGTTGGGGTCATCTTGGTGTTAACAAGACTGTAGAAAAGATCAAGAGACGTTTCTACTGGGTAGGACGCCATGAGTAGGTCACAAATTTCATTCGCAGGTGTGAACAGTGTGCGAAGGCAAACAAATACGCGCTGGTGGTGATCGATTACTTCAGCAAGTGGCCTGGGGTATTTTGCATCCCGAACCAGGAAGCCAAAACCATTTCGGATGCATTCGTGAACAACTGGGTTGCGTGTTATGGAGTACCGCTGGAACTGCACTCAGACCAAGGAAGAAACTTCGAGTCGTCGGTATTCAAAGAACTCTGCGACATGCTAGATATCAGAAATACACGAACAACACCATTACACCCACAATCTGATGGCATAGTCGAATGGTTCAACCGGACGATGGAGGAATACTTGAGAAAAGTCGTCGTTGGAGATCAGAAGGACTGGGATGAACACCTTCCCCTCTTCTTAATAGCCTACCGTTCGGCACAGCACAATTCAACGGCAACAACACCAGCTGAAGCCATTTTTGGAGCTGATCTCCGACTTCCATCGGACTTGAAGTTCGGCGTGGTACTACCGACAACAAGCAGCAGAAAGGACTTCGTAACCGAAAAGAAGGAACAGCTGAACTCCATCCATCAGTTCATCCGGGAGCGACTGAACTTGGTCAGCGATAAGATGAAGGCGCGATACGAATTGAGGGATAACACTTCTGGATTCGAGACCGGACAATTGGTATTGCTGTACAACCCACAACGGAAAAATGGCCTGTGCCCCAAATTGCAATCAGCCTGGGACGGACCATATGAGGTCATCAAGAAACTTAACGACGTGGTGTACCGAATACAGCAGACGGGAAACAGACGGGCGAAGTATAAGATTGTCCACGTAGAGAGGTTAGCGCCATATTACGGAGAAGGATCCAATCGCTTGTTCGAGGACAAACAAGTTTAGGAGGAGGGCAGTGTTGCGGAGACACAAACCGACGGTTAAGTTCGAATTTCGCTGTCGAAGTTCGAAAGCTCTCTTGAAGCGGAGAATGGAATGATGTCCAATGAGATTTCCGAAGGGGAACTTCCGACGGCGAACGTTCGAGAAGGTGGACCGCGAACTATATAAGCGCGAACACTCGCCCTCGACATACATTCAGTTTTTGCAATTGAACAACGTGTGACAGGTCGGTGTGATCAAACAGAGTGAAAATAAAAGCTTCCAATAAAGGTTTGTTTGTGTAATAAGTGGATAGTATTAGACAATAAAGAAAAGTGGTGAAGCTGCACAGATAATTGGTCTGTTGTGAAACAAGAAAAGTGTGTGTATTAATTCGGATAAAAAGATAATTGTAGTTTATCGCAATCCAGTGGTGCGAACCCTTTTTGGTGTGGGATTGAATGTTTCGTAACAGTACGTTCCAGTACCTCTTCAAGCTTCTTAAGGTGATCGTCGAAATCCTTGCCCATGACAATTATGTCATCCAGATAGACAAGGCAAGTCCAGTGAAGTCCTCTTAGTACCCGGCTCATAAGTTTTTCGAATATGGCTGGCGCATTGCAAAGACCGAAGGGCATCACAGAGAATTGCCACAACTCTCCCCAGGCGGTGAACGCGGTCCTTTCCTTGTCTTGCTGGTCAAGCTCTAGATGCCAGTATCCACTTTGCAAGTATAGCGTCGAGAACCACTTTGCACCAGATAGTGTATCCAAGGTGTCGTCGATTCTCGGTAAAGGATAGCTGTCCTTCTTCGTGACGTCGTTCAGCTTCCTATAGTCCACGCAGAATCGGGTGCTTCCATCCTTTTTCTTAACTAGCACTACTGGCGAACTCCATGGGCTCGCAGATGGTTGGATCACGCCCTCCTTTTCCATCTCGTCGATTAGTTTGATCACCTCGCCTTCTTTCGCCAAGGGTACCCTCCTCGGTGGTTGGCGGATCGGTCTAGATTTTCCTGTGTCTATACTGTGCTTCACAATTTATGTTCTTCCACTGTTCTTGCCGTCTGCAAAAACTGTCCAATATTTACGAAGCAGGGAGGGTGCTTTACATTTCTGCTTCTTTCTGACCATTTTTTTCAAGAAGGCTTTGTTTAACTGGATTTCCCGTTGTTTCTTATCCTCGCCGTTCATAATGGCGGCAGCATCTTGGCATTGAGCGATCGTTGTTCCCTTTTGTAGTCTTAGGTGTATTGGCTGGATTCAGGAATCGTATTGGAACCAGTTGGCCTTGTCGGGGTTCCACTAGAGCCCTTCCAACAATGATATCGCTGAGTCGATTTCGTTTGTCGGGTTCGACCACCCACATTCGGCTCGTCCCGCATCCTCTCCTATCTTTGCCCAAACCGCTGCTTCTGCATTCGGGGGAACTGTTTGACGCGCTTGTACAACTATTCGCCTCACCTTGTTACCTTGCCCATTATCTATTGTTAATTGGAGCTCCAAGTTGCCATACTTCACCACTTTTTGGTTGAGGTCCAATGTGAAGCCATGCCTAATCACCAGTAACTGTACGAAGCCTTACCTCGGAAAATGGTTCGGTCTCAAAAACAAATCCGCTTCGGATGACTGAATGAGTTGAGCCCGTGTCCAACATCAGCAGGTATCGTCGCCCGATCAGATTAACGTTATAGAAAGCATCGACAGTAGAACAAATAGCCTCTCTGGAAGACTATTCAGCCCTGACAAGGTTAAATGGGCAATTAGTTCATTCAAACCCTACGAGGCTCCAGGCAAATACAGTTTCTTTCCTGCGATCTTACTGAAAGGCTTGAATACAATTCTACCATCACTGATAGTTCTTTTTAGGTCTTGCTTCAACCTGGGATACATACCCCGAATTTGGAGAGAATTCAATCTTGGTTTCATCCCCAAGATTTGGAAACCAAGCGAGCAACCTAAATCCTATCGCCCTATCAGTTTGACTTCGTTCTTTCTAAAAACAATGGAGAAACTGATAGAGCTCCATATTAGAGGTATCCTGAAAAATCAGACACTTCTGCATCCCAACCAGTATGCATATCGCAAAGAGCGATCTACCGAAAATGCACTATTCCACTTGGTGACGTGCATTGAAAATAGTTTCACACAAAAGGAGATCGCAATCTGCGCCTTCCTCGATATAGAGGGACCCTTTGATAATACTGGCTGTGATTCGATCACCACTGCACTATCCTGCAGGGGTGTGGACCATCCCACTAATCACTGGATTAGGGCGATGCTAAATAGCCGTATCATATCAGCCACATGCGGAGAGGTCTCAGTGACAGTATCGGCGGTTAGAGGATGCCCACAAGGGGGAGTCCTCTCACCACCGCTTTGGTCAATAGTCATCGACGATCTACTACGCAAGCTAACCACTCGGGGATACGAGGTCATCGGATATGCTGATGACCTTGTAGCCATTGTTACGGGCAAGTGCGAGGTCACTGCCTGTGAGCGCATGCAGCTTGCGCTTCGACTTATCTCTGACTGGTGTGGCAGAGAGGGGTTATCTGTTAAACCAAATAAGACAATCTTAGTGGCACACACATAGGATTTTCAGAGGTAAAGTATCTAGGTATTGACCTAGACCGCAGGCTCAACTGGAACTCCAACATGAAAAATAAACTCATGAAAGCGACTAAGGCCATGTGGGCCTGCCGACGCACCTACGGTAAAACCTGGGGACTTAAACCTAAGGTAGTCCACTGGTTATACACCGCGATAGTAAGATCTATCGTCATCTACGGGTCCACCGTATGGTGGACAAAAGTTGAGCAAAAAACTACGATTGTTAAGCTTCAACGCCTTCAGAGACTAGCGTGTCTCGGCATCACAGGCGCTATGCCAACCTGCCCCACAGCAGCGCAAGAAGCACTCATTGGACTCACTCCACTGCACCTTTTTATCAAAAAGGTGGCATTACGCAGTGCAATCAGATACCTTTGTTCGGGAACAAATATGCCATGTAGACCCGCAGGCCACATGTCCATATTACCACACCTTCCCGAGCTGGATATGATTACTACAGTCTCGGACGCATTGCCACACACCTTCACGTTTGACAAGAGATTTGAGATACTGATCCCAAATCGCTCAGCACGGGAAAACAGTGATCCCCTGCTAAATGTCAAAGGCCTCAGGTGGTACACGGATGGTTCCAGGATGGCTTCCGGCGTTGGCGCCGACATCTTTGGACCAAAACACAAGATCTCGGAGGCCCTGGGAATAAGCCCCAGCATCTTCCAAGCAGAGCTGCATGCCATCCTAACATGCGTCAATCTAAATCTCGAGACTGGCATCAGAGGAGTAACCATCAACATACTCTCTGATAGCCAAGCAGCGCTTAAAGCACTGGGTTCGTACAGCACGAACTCAAAAACCGTCAAGGAATGCCATGACGCCCTACAAGACCTCGCCAAAAGAAACAATGTTAAACTTTGGTGGGTGCCAGGACACAAAGGTATCAAGAGCAAGGAAATTGCCGACCAACTCGCCAGAAAAGGTTCCAGCGACAAATATATAGATCCGGAACCTTTCTGCGGAATTCCCGGGTCTAAGATAAACTGCTTCTTAGACAAGTGGGAAAAATTGCAACACATATCCTTTTGGAACAGTGTTCGGGGACTCCGTCAATCTAAACGACTTATACGACCCCTGAACAAACACCCTATTGACATACTCAAACTCAATACGGTGGATATCAGAAGACTGGTCAGCTATCTAACGGGACACTGCGGTCTGAGATATCATCTAAATAAATTTAGCCTCTCGTCTGGAACTGAGTGTCGCCTCTGTCATGAGGACGATGAGACGGCAGAACACATACTGTGTGAGTGTGCTGCTCTCTGCCATCTTAGGAAGCGTATCCTTCTCAGTGAAGTTATGACTCCTGAGGGGATCCCCCTGGCTCCTACGAGAAGCATTCTCAACTTCATTACAGAAGTGGAGAGGCTACTCGGCAAATCGGCTAGCAGGCACAATAGATCTGCGAAGGTCGCAGAGCCGTACTGCTAAGAGTAGTACTAGACCCATATATAAAAAAAAATGAATAGGCTGGTTGCACCCCTACAGATTCGGGATACGAGGATGCTGGGGCACTTCGATGTGGGAACCAGCGCATGTCCCTCTGCACTGACTCGTTTTAGTTGAACGGATTGTTAGGTGCACCTTTTGCACCTCCACTATTAACTATTTTTGGCGAACTAGACCTCGAACGCTTTCTTCGCAGACGGCAGTTTCTCGCAATGCGCCCCTGCTGGTCGCAGATGTAGCATCTACCCGGGAACGAACCACTCCTACTCGCCGCTGGTGTTCTGGAACTATCCCGATCCTGAGATATGCGCCGTAGTTTGATAGGTCGGCATATCAAGAGCGATGTTTCACGTGCGAGAGCGCTGGCAACTGTCTCCTTGAAAGATGTATTTGGGAGGAGAATCAAGGTTCGTTGCGTATCGGTGTCCCTTAGCCTTGGATGAAAGAATCCGTTTTCAGTTTCTCCACCACATCAATTGGAACATCCGCGTAGGCTAGATGAGACAGCCTTTCGATGTCGGTAGCGTACTGCTGGATGGTCTCGTTTCCACGCTGCAGGGTCCTTTAAGTTCCAGCTTGTGCAACTCCTGCATGTGCTCACTGCCGTATCTTCGATGAAGAGCTTCCCATATGGCTGTGTAGTTCCTCTCTGGCTCTCCGAGATGGTCTGTAGAGCGTCAGCTGCCTCACCTTTAAGAGTAATTACTAGGGCGGCCACACGACCTTCTTCTCCCCATTGATTCCGTTCCGTTGTTGTCTCGAACTAAAGCTTAAAGATGTTAAAAGCACTCGTGCCGTCGAAGTTGGCAACTGTGAACTTCGATGCTGTAGTCGGTACGACGATTCCTTGATGCTGTACGTTCTGGACAGTTTTCTCGAGTTCCAGAACCTTCTTGTCGAACCTCAATTCCAGTGTCTCGATTATCTTTTCTTAATTATTTTCGAGATCTAGAACCTTCTTGTCGAACCTCGACTCCAGTGTCTCGATTCTCTTCTCTTGATTATTCTCGAGATCTAGAACCTTATTGTCGAACCTCGATTCTAGTGTCTCGATTCTCTCTTCGACGTCTTGGAATCTATCGTTGACTGTCTGCTGGATTTTTCTTACTCTTTCTCGATTGTTCTCTAGCATCCATTCTAACGTCTCCAGCTTCTGGCTCAGGGAAGTGGAATTTTCCTTCAACTTTTGATGCACGGTCGCCTCCAGTTTTTGGCTTATGGAAGTTGAATTTTCTTTCAACTTTCTATTTACGGCAGCGGAATTTTCCTCCAACTTTTGGTCTAGTTTCTGACTCATAGCATTAAGAGCCGCGAGAATGTGCTGCATATCGAATGTTGGTTCCTGGATGTCGACGGCTTCTCCATCCCTAACTCGTGATTCTCCCAGTCGACGCCTTCTTCCTCCAACGCAGATCGCAGTCTCTCCACCAGGTTGGCTTTACTTCCCACTGTGGATAATTCTCTTTTCAGTTGTTCGATAGCGTACATCAAGATAAACAAAAATTTTTTGCTCTTTTGATATCAGAAAATTCATTTTTATTTTTTTTTTTTTTTACTATTTTTCTAATAGTTATAAACAAAAAACCAAAACGGGGGGATACTACAATTTCCGTGGCGCCACGATCCGCCGATGGATTTATTTAAGTAAAATTTAAATAAATAAATACAATTTTTAAATATTTTAAATTAATTTTGGATAATCTTCTGAATAATATTGTTGCGGAGATGCAAGCGGACCGTTAAGTTCGAAAACTCTCTGGAAGCGGGGATGGGAATGATGTCAACTTCCAATGGAATTGTCAGAGCGTTCTAGAGATTTCCGATGGGGAACTTCCAATGGCGAACGTTCGAGATGGTGGACCGAGAGCTATATAAGCGCGAACACTCGCCCTTGACATTCATTCAGTCAGTTTGTGGTATAAAACAGCGTGTGACAAGTCGGTGTGATCAACCAAGGTGAAAAGAAAAGCTTTCAATAAAGGTTTGTGTATTGTGTAATAAAGCTTAAAGTGGATTGTACTGTGTAATAAAGTTTAAAGTGGGTTGTATTGGATAATAAATAAAAGTGGGTAAGCTACACAGATAATTGATCTGTGGTGAAAGAATTAAAAGTGTGTGTGTTTCAATTTAAATAAAAAGGACAATTGTAGTTTATCGCAATCCAGTGGTGCGAACCCTATTTGGTGTGGGGATCGAATAAATTCGTAACATTTGGTGTCAGAAGTGGGATTGCGAGTAAACGAGTGGAACGTTTATTTAAATTGTGAATTGCACAAAGTGAATTGTTAAGAGATAGAAAAAATGGTAAAATTGGAAAAGTTGACAATTGAACAACTGAAAAGAGAGCTGGATGCTCGGGAATTATCCACAGTGGGAAGTAAAGCCAACCTGGTGGAGAGACTGCGATCAGCGTTGCAGGAAGAAGGTTTCGACTGGGAGAATCACGAGTTCGGGGTGGAGAAGCCGTCGACATCCAGTGAACCAGCATTCGATATGCAGCAAATTCTCGCAGCTATGAATGCTATGAGTGCTTCCATATCCCAGAAATTAGATCAAAAGCTGGAGGAAAATTCCGTTGCCGTAAGTACTTCTCTGAGTCAGAAACTGGAGGAAAATTCCATTTCCTTGAGCCAGAAACTAGATCAAAGGCTGGAGGAAAATTCCACTTCTCTGAGCCAGAAACTAGAGAAGCTAGAGACGTTGGAAGAGATGCTACAGAACAATCGAGAAAGCTTGAGAGACATCCAGCAAGCCGTCAACGATCGGTTCCAGGGCGTCGAAGAGAGAATCGATACACTGGATAAAAAGGTTCTGGATCTCGAAAATAACCAGGAAAAGAGAATCGAGACACTGGACAAGAAGGTTCTGGAACTCGAGAAAACTATCCAGAACGTACAGCATCAAGGAATCGTCGTACCGACTGCAGCATCAAAATTCACAGCTCCCAACTTCGACGGCAAGAGCGCTTTTAACATCTTTAAGCTCCAGTTCGAGACAACAGCGGAACGGAATCAATGGGGAGAGGAAGATCGTGTGGCTGCCCTAGTAATTTCCCTTAAAGGTGAAGCAGCTGACGTTCTACAGACCATCCCGGAGACCCAGAGAAGGAACTACACAGCCATATGGGATGCTCTTCATCGAAGATATGGCAGTGAGCACATGCAGGAGATGCACAAGCTGGAACTTAAAGGACGCAAGCAGCGTGGAAACGAGACCATCCAGCAGTACGCTGCCGACATCGAGAGGCTGTCTCATCTAGCCTACGCGGATGTTCCAATTGATGTGGTGGAAAAACTGAAAACGGATTCTTTCATCCAAGGGCTAAGGGACCCCGATACGCAACGAAGCCTGATTCTCATGCCGAAGACATCTTTCAAGGAGACAGTTGCCAGCGCTCTCGCATGTGAAACATCGCTCTTGATATGCCGACCTTCCATCAAACTACGGCGCATATCTCAAGACCAGGATAGTTCGAGAACAACAACGGCTAGTAGGAGTGGTTCATTCCGGGGTAGATGCTACATCTGCGACCAGCAGGGGCACATTGCAAAGAACTGCCGCCTGCGAAGAAAGCGTTCGAGGTCTAGTTCGCCAAAAAGAGACCATGGGAGTGAACGCGACCGTGGAGGTGCAAAAGGTGCACCTAACAGTCCGTTAAACTAAAACGAGTCAGTGCAGAGGGGCGTGCGCTGGCTCCCACATTGGAGTGCCCCAGCATCCTCGTATCCCGAATCTGTAGGGGTGCAACCAGCCTAGTCATCGAGGGAACGATGGACGGGCGACGATATCTGCTGACGTTGGACACGGGCGCAACTCATTCAGTCATCCGAAGCGGATTGGTTTCTGACATCGAACCATTTTCCGAGGTAAGGCTTCGTACAGTAACTGGTGAGAAGGCGGAAGTTAAGGGAAAGGTCCAGAAAAGGGTTACGATGGGGACCATCGAGTTTCAGCATGATTTCATCGTTGCGGACATCACTGATGACATCATAATCGGCGTCGACTTCATGATTAGGCATGGCTTCACATTGGACCCTAAATAAAAAAGTGATGAAGTATGGCAACTTGGAGCTCCCATTTACAATGGATAATGGACAAGGTAACAAGGTCGGGCGAATAGTCGTGCAAGCGCGCCAAACAGTTCCCCCGAATGCAGAAGCTGTGGTTTGGGCAAAGATAGGGAAGGATGCGGGGACAAGCCGAATGTGGGTGGTCGAACCCGACAAACGAAATCGACCCAGCGATATAATTGTTGGAAGGGCTCTCGTGGAACCCCGACAAGACCAATTGGTTCCAGTACGAGTCCTGAATCCAGCCAGTACACCTAAGACTGTGCAACAGGGAACAATAATCGCTCAATGCCAAGAAGCTGCCGCCATTATGAACTGCGACGATAAGAAACAACAGGAAATCCAGTCCAACAAAGCCTTCTTAAAAACAATGGCCAGAGAGTGGACGCAACACCTAGTGGAGAAGCATAAAAGTAAAGCACTCTCCCTGCTTCGTAAATATTGGACAGTTTTTGCAGATGGTAAGAACTGTGGAAGAACATCAGTTGTGAAGCACAGAATAGACACAGGGGACTCTAGACCGATCCGGCAACCACCGAGAAGGGTACCTTTGGCGAAAGAAGGAGAGGTGATCAAACTAATCGACGAGATGGAAAAGGAGGGCGTGATCGAACCATCTGCAAGCCCATGGAGTTCGCCAGTAGTGCTAGTTAAGAAGAAGGATGGAAGCACCCGATTCTGCGTGGACTACAGGAAGCTGAACGACGTCACGAAGAAGGACAGCTATCCTTTACCGAGAATCGACGACACCTTGGATACACTATCTGGTGCAAAGTGGTTCTCGACGCTGGACTTGCAAAGTGGATACTGGCAAATAGAGCTTGACCAGCAAGACAAGGAAAAGACCGCGTTCACCGCCGGGGGAGAGTTGTGGCAATTCTCTGTGATGCCCTTCGGTCTTTGCAATGCACCAGCCACATTCGAGAGACTGATGAACCGGGTGCTAAGAGGACTTCACTGGAGGACTTGCCTTGTCTATCTGGATGACAGAATTGTCATGGGCAAGGATTTCGACGATCACCTTAAGAAGCTTGAAGAGGTACTGGAACGTATTCAAGCAGCCGGATTGAAATTGAGCCCGAAGAAATGTTCGCTCTTCCAGAACAAGGTGAATTACTTGGGACACGTGGTGACTGCAGAAGGAGTCCATACAGATGAAGAGAAAATCTCAGCGGTTAAGGAATGGCCGCGGCCGAAGAATCTTCATGAGTTAAGGTCATTCCTGGGACTTTGCACATATTACAGGCGATTCATCCCAGGATTTGCAAACGTTGCCAGCAGTTTGCACGAGCTCACCAAAAAGAATCGGCCATTCAAGTGGGAGAAGCCGCAGGAGGAAGCGGTCATTCACCTGAAGGAATTGCTCTGCAGTGCGCAGATTCTTGCATATCCTGTCCCGGGAGAAAAGTTTATTTTGGACACCGATGCGAGCGGACATGGAATCGGAGGAGTACTCTCTCAAACAATTGACGGGCGAGAACGGGTCATCGCTTACTACAGTAGGATCCTATCGAAGCCGGAGAGGAACTACTGTGTAACTAGGAGGGAGCTTTTAGCCGTGGTTGACTGTGTCAAGCATTTCCACAAATATCTCTATGGCCAAGCTTTTCATCTTAGGACGGACCACGCAGCGTTGAGATGGCTGCTGCAGTTCAAAAACCCGGAAGGCCAGCTTGCCAGATGGATAGAGAGAATCCAGAGCTATGACTTCAGTATCGAGCACCGAAAGGGAAGCAGTCATGGAAATGCGGATGCATTATCGAGGCGACCTTGCGATGTTGAATGTAAACACTGTTCACGTGCCGAAACCAAGAAACAGGTCACCGATATCCGTCGTTTCCATGTGCTGCCAGAAGATTCCTGGACTGTCGAGAAGGTCGGAGGGAAGCAGCGAGAGGATGCCGATCTGGCAGTCATCATTGACTACCAAAAACGAGGTTTTCGACCAAGTTGGCAGCAAATATCCAGTGAAAGCCCAATCGTGAAAGCTTACTGGGCTCAATGGCAGAGTTTGAAGCTGAAGAACGGTTGCCTCTACCGCAGTTGGGAAAGTGAGGACGGGAACATTGTAAACGATCTGCTGGTAATTCCGAAAGGACAAATCGAAGAGGTCATCCGAAAATACCACGAGGGACCAAGCGGGGGTCATCTTGGTGTTAACAAGACTGTAGAAAAGATCAAGAAACGTTTCTACTGGGTAGGATGCCATGAGTCGGTCACAAATTTCATTCGCAAATGTGAACAGTGTGCGAAGGCAAAGGGTCCAGTTAGGAAAAGCACCGTTCGAACGTATCGCCATGGACATCGCAGGACCATTCCCAACGAGCAACGCTGGAAACAAATACGATCTGGTGGTGATCGATTACTTCAGCAAATGGCCTGAGGTATTTTGCATCCCGAACCAGGAAGCCAAAACCATTTTGGATGCGTTCGTGAACAACTGGGTTGCGCGTTATGGAGTACCAATAGAACTGCACTCAGACCAAGGAAGGAACTTCGAGTCGTCGGTGTTCAAAGAGTTCTGCGACATGCTAGATATCAGAAAGACACGGACAACACCATTACACCTACAATTTGATGGCATGGTCGGAAGGTTCAACCGGACGATGGAGGAATACTTGAAGAAAGTCGTCGTTGGACACCAGAAGGACTGGGTGAACATCTTCCCCTTTTCTTAATGGCGTACCGTTCGGCACAGCACAGTTCAACGACAAAAACACCAGCCGAAGTCATTTTTGGAACTGATCTTCGACTTCCATGGGACTTGAAGTTGGGTGTGGTACTACCAACAGCTAGCGGCAGGGAGGACTTCGTAACCGAAAAGAAGGAACAGTTGAACTCCACCCATCAGTTCATCCGGGAGCGACTGAACTTGGTCAGCGATAAAATGAAGGCGCGATACGACTTGAGGGCGAATACTTCTGGATTCCAGACAGGACAATTGGTATTGCTGTACAACCCACAACGGAAAAAAGGCTTGTGCCCCAAATTGCAATCAGCCTGGGACGGACCATATGAGGTCATCAAGAAACTCAATGACGTTGTATACCGGATACAGCAGATGGGAAACAGACGGGCGAAGTATAAAATTATCCACGTAGAGAGGTTAGCACCATATTACGGAGAAGGATCCAATTGCTTGTTCGAGGACGAACAAGTTTAGGAGGAGGGCAGTGTTGCGGAGATGCAAGCGGACCGTTAAGTTCGAAAACTTTCTGGAAGCGGGGATGGGAATGATGTCAACTTCCAATGGAATTGTCAGAGCGTTCTAGAGATTTCCGATGGGGAACTTCCAATGGCGAACGTTCGAGATGGTGGACCGAGAGCTATATAAGCGCGAACACTCGCCCTTGACATTCATTCAGTCAGTTTGTGGTATAAAACAGCGTGTGACAAGTCGGTGTGATCAACCAAGGTGAAAAGAAAAGCTTTCAATAAAGGTTTGTGTATTGTGTAATAAAGCTTAAAGTGGATTGTACTGTGTAATAAAGTTTAAGGTGGGTTGTGAAGCTACACAGATAATTGATCTGTGGTGAAAGAATTAAAAGTGTGTGTGTTTCAATTTAAATAAAAAGGACAATTGTAGTTTATCGCAATCCAGTGGTGCGAACCCTATTTGGTGTGGGGATCGAATAAATTCGTAACAATATGTACTCAACTCCGAATTATTTATTTATTTCTTTAGAAGTGGCATTCATCATGCTTGGTATATACCCAACATTGCACCTACTCCAAATCCTCCAGTGAGCCCAAGCAGGGGGGTTGCAGGGGAGCAGCATGCCCCCATACATGTTTTACTGCGATTTACTTATAAAAAACGATGAGATAAGGACTATTCGGAAGTTTATCCAAAAATTATTTCAAATATCGATATCTCGAAAACGAAGCGAGATATTGAAAAAATTTATATAGCATTTTCGATTTATTTTGGGTCGTTTTAGCTAAATCCGTCGTGAGATCGTGGCGCTACGGAAATCGTAGTATCCCCTTGTTTTGTTTTTTTGTTTATAACTATTAGAAAAATAAGTAAAATGGTAAAAAAATAAAAAATAAAAAAATGTAAAAATGAGTTTGTTGATATCAAAAGAAGTACAATACTTTTATTTTCCTAGTGTACGCTCGATTTTGAGAGCAACTGTTTAATAAAACTCTAGGGTTTTTTATCTGTTACCTAATGGCGTGAAAACCGCTAGACAGATTTGAATGAACTTTGACAGTATACTGTTTGTTTGATTGGCCTAATTTCAATTTGAAAATGGGCACCTATGCACATACATATTGTTGCGGAGATGCAAGCGGACCGTTAAGTTCGAAAACTCTCTGGAAGTGGGGATTGGAATGATGTCAACTTCCAATGGAATTGTCAGAGCGTTCTAGAGATTTCCTATGGGGAACTTCCAACGGCGAACCTTCGAGATGGTGGACCGAGAGCTATATAAGCGCGAACACTCGCCCTTGACATTCATTCAGTTTGTGGTATAAAACAGCGTGTGACAAGTCGGTGTGATCAACCAAGGTGAAAAGAAAAGCTTTCAATTAAGGTTTGTGTATTGTGTAATAAAGTTTAAAGTGGATAGTATTGGATAATAAAGTTTAAAGTGGATAGTATTGGATAATAAATAAAAGTGGTGAAGCTACACAGATAATTGATCTGTGGTGAAAGAAATAAAAGTGTGTGTGTGTTTTTAATTGGGAAAACGTAGAAAATTGTAGTTTATCGCAATCCAGTGGTGCGAACCCTATTTGGTGTGGGGATTGAATAAATTCGTAACATTTGGTGTCAGAAGTGGGATTGCGAGTAAACGAGTGAAACTTTATTTGAGTTGTGAAGTGAATTATTGCAAAAGTGAGATAATGGTAAAATTGGAAAAGTTGACAATTGAACAACTGAAAAAAGAGCTGGATGCTCGGCAATTATCCACAGTGGGAAGTAAAGCCAACCTGGTGGAAAGATTGCGATCAGCGTTGCAGGAAGAAGGTGTCGACTGGGAGAGTTACGAATTCGTAGTGGAGAAGCCGTCGACATCTATTGAGCCAGGGTTCGATATGCAGCAAATTCTCGCGGCTATGAACGCCATGAGTGCTTCCATGAGCCAGAGACTAGAAGCAACCATACATCAAAAGCTGGAGGAAAATTCCGTTGCCGTAAGTAATTCTCTGAGTCAGAAACTGGAGGAAAATTCCATTTCCTTGAGCCAGAAACTAGAGAAGCTGGAGACGTTAGAAGAGATGCTAGAGAACAATCGAGAAAGCTTGAGAGACATCCAGCAGACAGTCAACGATCGATTCCAGGGCGTCGAAGAGAGAATCGAGACCCTAGAATCGAGGTTTGACGAGAAGGTTCTAGATCTCGAGAATAATCAGGAAAAGAGAATCGAGACACTGGAGTCGAGGTTCGACAAGAAGTTTCTAGATCTCGAAAATAACCAGGAAAAGAGAATCGAGACACTGGACAAGAAGGTTCTGGAACTCGAGAAAACTATCCAGAACGTACAGCATCAAGGAATCGTTGTACCGACTGCAGCATCGAAATTCACAGCTCCCAACTTCGACGGCACGAGTGCATTTAACATCTTTAAACTTCAGTTCGAGACAACGGCGGAACGGAATCAATGGGGAGAAGAAGATCGTGTGGCCGCTCTAGTAATTTCGCTTAAAGGCGAAGCAGCCGATGTACTACAGACCATCCCGGAAACCCTGAGAAGGAACTACACAGCCATATGGGATGCTCTCCATCGAAGATACGGCAGTGAGCACATGCAGGAGATGCACAAGCTGGAACTTAAAGGGCGCAAGCAGCGTTTAAACGAGACCATCCAACAGTATACTGCCGACATCGAGAGGCTATCCCATCTTGCCTACGCGGATGTTCCAGTTGATGTGGTGGAGAAACTTAAAACGGATTCTTTCATCCAAGGGCTAAGGGACCCCGATACGCAACGAAGCCTGATTCTCCTGCCGAAGACATCTTTCAAGGAGGCAGTTGCCAGCGCTCTCGCATGTGAAACATCGCTCTTGATATGCCGACCTTCCATCAAACTACGGCGCATATTTCAAGACCAGGATAGTTCCAGAACAACAACGGCGAGTAGGAGTGGTTCATTCCCGGGTAGATGCTACATCTGCGACCAGCAGGGGCACATTGCGAGGAACTGCCGTCTGCGGAGAAAGCGTTCCTTCAGCAAATTGCGACGTAATTCCAGAGCAATGACAGTGAGTAGGAGTCGCTCGTTCCCAGGTAGCTGCTATATCTGCGACCAGCAGGGGCACATTGCAAAAGACTGTCGTCTGCGGAGAAAGCGTTCTTCCAGCAAATTGTGGCGTAGTTCGAGAGAAACAACGGTGAGTAGGAGCTGCCCGTTCCCAGGTAGATGCTACATCTGCAACGAGCAGGGGCACATGGCGAGAAATTGTCATCTGAGAAGAAGGCGTTCGAGGTTTGATTCGCGAAAAGGAGAACAAGTGCGAGCACGCGAATACCAGAAGGGAAGCAGTCATATTAATGCGGATGCATTAACGAGGCGACCTCGCGATGTTGATTGCAAACATTGTCCACGAGCCGAAACCAAGGAACAGGTCGCCGACATGCGTTATTTCCAGGTGCTGCCAGAAGATTCCTGGACTGTCGAGAAAGTCGGAAGGAACCAGCGAGAAGATGCCGATCTGGCAGTCATCATCGACTACCAAGAACGAGGTTTTCGACCAAGTTGGCAGCAAATATCCAGTGAAAGCCCAATCGTGAAAGCTTACTGGGCTCAATGGCAGAGTTTGAAGCTGAAGAACGGTTGCCTCTACCACAGTTGGGAAAGTGAGGACGGGAACATTGTAAACGATCTGCTGGTAATTCCGAAAGGACAAATCGAAGAGGTCATCCGAGAATACCACGAGGGACCAAGCGGGGGTCATCTTGGTGTTAACAAGACTGTAAAAAAGATCAAGAGACGTTTCTACTGGGTAGGATGCCATGAGTCAGTTACGCGTTTCATTCGCAGGTATGAACAGTGTGCGAAGGCAAAGGGTCCAGTTAGGAAAACTCGAGGAAACATGCAGCAGTACAATGTTGGAGTACCGTTCGAACGTATCGCAATGGACATTGCAGGTCCATTCCCAACGAGCAACGCTGGAAACAAATACGCGCTGGTGGTGATCGATTACTTCAGCAAGTGGCCTTAGGTGTTTTGCATCCCGAACCAGGAAGCCAAAACCATTTCGGATGCATTTGTGAACAACTGGGTTGCGCATTATGGAGTACCGCTGGAACTGCACTCAGACCAATGAAGGAACTTCGAATCGACGGTGTTCAAAGAACTCTGCGACATGCTAGGTATCAGAAAGACGCGGACAACACCATTACACCCACAATCTGATGTCATGGTCGAAAGGTTCAACCGGACGATGGAGGAATACCTGAGAAAAGTCGTCGTCGGAGATCAGAAGGACTGGGATGAACATCTTCCCCTTTTCTTAATGGCATACCGTTCGGCACAGCACAATTCAACGGCAACAACACCCGCCGAAGCCATTTTTGGAACTGATCTCCGACTTCCATCGGACTTGAAGTTCGGCGTGGTACTACCGACAACTAGCGGCAGGGAGGACTTCGTAACAGAAAAGAAGGAACAGCTGAACTCCATCCATCAGTTCATCCGGGAGCGACTGAACTTGGTCAGCGATAAAATGAAGGCGCGATACGACTTGAGGGCGAATACTTCTGGATTCGAGACCGGACAATTGGTATTGCTGTACAACCCACAACGGAAAAAAGGCTTGTGCCCCAAATTGCAATCAGCCTGGGATGGACCATATGAGGTCATCAAGAAACTCAATGACGTGGTATACCGGATACAGCAGATGGGAAACAGACGGGCGAAGTATAAAATTATCCACGTAGAGAGGTTAGCACCATATTACGGAGAAGGATCCAATCGCTTGTTCGAGGACGAACAAGTTTAGGAGGAGGGCAGTGTTGCGGAGATGCAAGCGGACCGTTAAGTTCGAAAACTCTCTGGAAGTGGGGATTGGAGTGATGTCAACTTCCAATGGAATTGTCAGAGCGTTCTAGAGATTTCCTATGGGGAACTTCCAACGGCGAACCTTCGAGATGGTGGACCGAGAGCTATATAAGCGCGAACACTCGCCCTTGACATTCATTCAGTTTGTGGTATAAAACAGCGTGTGACAAGTCGGTGTGATCAACCAAGGTGAAAAGAAAAGCTTTCAATTAAGGTTTGTGTATTGTGTAATAAAGTTTAAAGTGGATAGTATTGGATAATAAAGTTTAAAGTGGATAGTATTGGATAATAAATAAAAGTGGTGAAGCTACACAGATAATTGATCTGTGGTGAAAGAAATAAAAGTGTGTGTGTGTTTTTAATTGGGAAAACGTAGAAAATTGTAGTTTATCGCAATCCAGTGGTGCGAACCCTATTTGGTGTGGGGATTGAATAAATTCGTAACAATATGTATAGTTGTGTTCACGAAAATAGGAGTGGTCCCCATATATGTACGACAAAAATGTTCAAATTATTCAAAATATAATTTTTTTTTTTTTACAAACAATATTTAACAAATTAAACTAATTCAGATTCACATTCTTAAAAAATAACAAATGGTTATTTAATGTTTTTTTAATTATACAGAAAAAGGAAAATATTAATATTGGACTGTTTATGAAAATAGCAGTGCTTACGTTCTTATTGTATCTAGAAAACATTAATAGAAAACTAAATTAAGAAATCGATAGGAAATTATAAGTAATTATAGCCTACGATTAGTACTTTGTAGTATAGCCATTGTTTTTTATGACCGAGATACATCGGTGTTGAATTGAGTCCACCAAATTGCGACACCTGTCCTCGGGTACAGCTTGCCATGAGTCTCGCACTACTTCGTACAATTTTTTAGTATCCTTGGGTTTTTGCTCATGGACGGCATTTTTAACATCAAGTTTTCGATGGAGTTAAGGTCATGCGATTGTGCGGGGCACTACATAACAGATATTTTTTCCCTTCGAGCCATGATTTTACACGTTTTACCGTGTGTTTTGGGTCGTTGTCGTGTTGGTGGACCCAAACTAACGGCATTTCTTCTTCGGCATACGTCAGCATGACCTCGTCGAGAATATTCAAATATTTCGTGGTGTCCATTATACCTTTGATAGGATATATAGGCCCAACCCCGTAGTATGAGAAGCATGCCCATACCATGAGCTTTGCACCTCCATGCTTAACAGCCTTAACCGTCTACCGGGGATCGTATGCCGCATCTGGGGGTCTTCTTACATACTCCCGACGACCTTTGGACCGAAAAAGAACGACTTTGTTCTCATCACTCCAGAGAACATTCCTCCATATCTTCTTTGGCCAATTTTGATGCGCTTTTGCGAAATCCAATCTTCTTGCCACATGTTTTTTCATCAAAAGTACTTTGCGAGGACTTCGAGCTGGTAGTTTTGCTTCAAGCAAACGTCTTCTTACTGTAACAGCGCCCACAGAGAGTTGGAGTTCATCTTTTATTTCGGTAGAGCTTATGGTAGGAGTCTGCTTTGCCAGCTATATGATTCTCCGGTCAGTTCGCTTAGTCGTCATTCTTTTAGGACCGCGAGTTTCGGGCTTATTTTGCCATTTTAAAACATTACTCACCATTTTCGCGGAACATCCTGTGATATCTTGGATGCACTGGTAAGTTTTCCCCTCGCTCCGTAATTTTTTTATTAGATTTCGCATTTTTTCTCTGCAATGCTTTGATCGGCCCATTTTGCTAATTAAAATAATGCTAAACTAAGTAAATATGAGGTGACACAAACAAAATAAATGCTCACAGAAAAAAATAAACAGGTCATTTTTTGAATCTTTAATTGATTACAACACGGACACTGCTATTATTATGAACAATCAATCACAACCTTCCAACGAATGTGTAATAAAAATAAAAGATATGATTTTATGAAAACCGTATAACCCGTCATATAACGGCTGAAGTCCCGTTAGATGCAAAAACCTAATTCAAAGTTCTGCAGAAAGCAGCACATAAAAAAAACTGTTATTTGTCAAGGCTGTGAGAGCACTGCTATTTTCGTGAACAAAACGTATATCCAGATTTTTTCACACGAACGTATTTGTCATGTAAAACAGAATTAGGTATATAGATGAATGTATGTACATATGTATCTCCTGGATTACTAAATAGTCCTAAAAGTATGCCTAAATTTTATGCGTGTAAATTCATGCAGCAACATGTCATCCTACATTTTTTTCATGCCACTAGGTATGCAAACAAAATTCTATCCTACAGCAGAAACAAATTATGTCAAAATACTGTTACGAAATTTAATCTCACCTCGAAAAGGGTTCGTATCACTGGATTGCGATAAACTACAATTATCCACTTTTTATTCGAATTGAAACACACACTTTGCTTATTTCGCCTCAGATCAACTATCTGAGAACTTCATAACTCTTATTTATTATCAGAACCTACTGAGCACTTTACAGTTTATTACACACGCAAACCTTTACACTGGTTTATCGACCGAACACACTGCGTACTGACTTGTCACACGCTAAGCACTTCCGTAAACTGAATGAATCCGAGGGCGAGCGTTTGCCTTCTCGAATGTTCGCCGTCAGATGTTCCACATCGGAAGTCTTTAGAATGCTCTGGCATTCAGCCGCTGAAAGTGACGATCATTTCAACTCCCGCTTCACCAGAGCATTCGAACTTCGACAGCGAAATTCGAACACAGACGTCGGTTCGTGTCTCCGTAACACTGCCCTCCTCCTAAACCTGTTCGTCCTCGAACAAGCGATTTGATCTTTCTCTGTAGTATGACGCTAACCTCTCTACGTGGACAATCTTATACTTCGCCCGACTGTTTCCCGTCTGCTGTATTCGGTATACCACGTCATTGAACTGACCAAGTTCAGTCGCTCCCGAATGAATTGATGGATAGAGTTCAGCTGTTACTTCTTTTCGGTTACGAAGTCCTCCCTGCTGCTATTTGTCGGTGGTACCACGCCGAACTTCAAGTCCGATGGAAGTCGGAGACCAGTTCCAAAAATGGCTTCAGCTGGTGTTATTGGTGTTGTCCGTGTCTTTCTGATACCTAGCATGTCGCTGAGTTGTTTGAACACCGACGACTCGAAGTTCCTTCCTTGGTCTGAGTGCAGTTCCATTGGTACTCCATAACGCGCAACCCAGTTCTTTACGAATGCATCCGAAATAGTTTTGGCTTCCTGGTTCGGGATGCAAAGCACCTCAGGCCACTTGCGGAAGTAATCGATCACCACCATTGCGTATTTGTTTCCAGCGTTGCTCGTTGGGAATGAGCGATACTTTCGAACGGTGCTCCAACATTAAACTGCTGCATATTTCCTCGAGTTATCCTAAAGGGCGTCTTTGCCTTCGCACACTGCTCACGACGAATGCGAATGAAATTTGTGACCGATTCATGGTATCCTACCCAGTAGAAAGGTCTCTTGATCTTTTCTACAGACTTGTTAACACCAAGATGACCCCCACTTGGTCCCTCATGGTATTCTCGGATGACCTCGTCCATCTGTCCCTTTGGAATTCCCAGCAGATCGTTTACGATGTCCCCATTTTCACTTTCCCAACTGCGGTAGAGGCAACCGTTTTTCAGCTTCAAACTCTGCCATTGAGCCCAGTAAGCTTCCACTGGATATTTGCTGCCAAGTTGGTCGAAAGCCTCGTTCTTGGTAGTCGATGATGACTGCCAGATCGGCTTCTTCTCGCTGATTTCTTCCGACCTTCTCGGTAGCTTAGGAATCTTCTGGCAGCACATGGAAACGACGGATGTCGGTGACCTGTTCCTTGGTTTCGGCACGTGAACGATGGTTGCATTCAACATCGCAAGGTCACCTCGATAATGCATTCGTATTTCCATGACTGTTTCCCGTCCGGTGTTCGTGTGCTCTCGCTTGGTCTCCTTTCGGCGAATCAGACCTTAAACGCTTCCTTCACAGACGGCAGCTTCTCGCGATGTGCCCCTCATGGTCACAGATGTAGCACCTACCTGGAAACGAGCGACTCCTACACACTGTTGTTGCTCTAGAATTACGCCGCAATTTACTGGAGGGACGATTTCTCCGCAGATGGTAGTTTCTCGCAATGTGCCCCTGCTGGTCGCAGGTGTAGCATGTACCCGAGAGCGAACCACTCACTCCCGCCGTTGCTGTATTGGAACTATCCTGGTCTTCAGATATGCGCCGTAATTTGATGGTGGGTCGGCATATCAAGAGCGATCTTTCACATGCGAGAGCGCTGGCAACTGCCTCCTTAAAAGATGTCTTCGGCAGGATAATCAGGCTTCGTTGCGTATCGGGGTCCCTTAGCCCTTGGATGAAAGAATCCGTTTTCAGTTTCTCCACCACATCAATTGGAACATCTGCGTAGGCAAGATGGGATAGCCTCTCAATGTCGGCAGCATACTGCTGGATGGTCTCGTTTCCACGCTGCTTGCGCCCCTTAAGCCCCACCATGTGCATCTCCCGCATGTGCTCACTGTCGTATCTTCGATGAAGAGCTACCCCTAAGGCTGTGTTGTTCCTTCTCTGTGTTTTTTTTTTTTTTTTGGGTTGCGCCCAAGGGTGTGGAATCTTCAAAAGATACTGGTAACCCGTGTTGCCAGCATGCACGATTCGCGGGGGGATATTATTCTCCTTTTTCCACGCGCCTAAGTACTAAACCAAACCTCTGCACACTTCAACCACTCTCCCCGCGGGACTGCCGTTAGGTATTACTTCGCGGGGCTGGTTAGCGATTTACGCTGTATCCCGAGTAGAAGCCTCTTGGGTTCTTCTTTCTGCTTCGGCTTGCCGCAGCTTTGTTTGTACTGATGCAATGTACGAGAATGTTTGGTTCCAATTTTCCACCGAGTTCATCATATAGGGGACGAAGTTTTCAAGACTTGGTACATTTAGCCTTTGTCTGTCCTGCATAAAGCGACTGCAATAGGAAACTGTGTGTTCTGCGTCGTCCTCGGAATTTGGGCATTGTGGACAAAAAGGCGAGCTATCATATTCAAATCTATGCAGATACATTCGATAGCCACCATGTCCAGACAAAAACTGCGAAAGATGATAATTGCAGTCTCCTGCCGGTCTTGATGTCCAAATTTCGATGACGGGAATGAGCCTGTGCATCCATCTTCCTTTTGTGGAAGTTTCCCATCTGACTTGCCACATTGCCATGGATTATGCGCGTTCTTCTGCTTTTATAAGCCTGGTCTGTTGCCGGTCTGGTGTTCGCCTGCGGTATACCCTTTTGAGCTTTTCTGCCAATATATCGATGGGTAGCATTCCTGCTATGACGAACGCTGCATCATCTGATATGGTCCTGAACCCGCAGATTACTCTTATTGCGCACCGTCGATAGACTGAATGCTGCAAGGGCTTCCGCCCAAATTGGAGCGGCGTAGAGTAGGACTGAGCTGACTACCCGTGAGAGTAGGACTCTGCGTGCATATCAGGGACCGCCTATATTCACCAACTATTTATTTATTTATTTACATCAATCAGAGTTCTTCTCTTACAGACTAAATAACAATATTTCATAGCTTTAATAAAATAACAGTAGGGATATATTAACTACTTAAGTTTAATAAATACATTACAATACGTCTTTTGAATATTTCTCTAGTACAATTATCAAAAAAGTCCAAAACATTGCAAGCTAAGTTGGCTTCACGAGTACATCGCGTTAATGGCTCATTATTGCCATAGTTTGTACGATGAAAATCGATTTTAAATAGTAAACGATTTCGAGTATGGGCTGGTTGGACATATAACTTCATCATACTTAAAAGATAAGAGCAATCAACGTGGAAAGCTAAAATATCACGAACGAACATGAGTGAAAAATATCTACGACGCTGATGAAGAGGAATAAGATTAAACAAAAGGCATCTTGTTCTATAGGATGGGGTATCAATGTTCCATCTTAGTTTAAAAAATAAGTATCTGGTAAACTTACGTTGAATTTTTTCAATCCTTTCCACTGCGTTATTGTAGAAAGGGTTCCAAACAATACAACAATATTCGAGTGACGATCTAACTAAAGCGTAGAACAAACTTTTTAAAGCCAATGTATCAGTGAAATCTTTGGTATTTCGCTTAATAAAGCCTAGCATTAGATTAGCCTTTGTCGTAACATAATCTACGTGAAACGTGAATTTTAATTTAGAATCTAGTATTACTCCCAGATCTTTTATTTGTGCAACCCTTATTAGTTGAACACCGTTCAGGTCGTAACTAAATTGTATCGGATTGTTTGCTCGAAAACAAGAAAATACAAAACATTTAGAAACATTTAGCTGTAGGGAATATTGCTCGCACCAATGGGACAAGCGTGTGAGATCCTCGTACAATAGCAAACAATCTGAGATGGATGCAACTTTCCTATAGATCTTGAGATCATCTGCATAGAGAAGGCATTGCGA